>CAVLGL010000035.1:44550658-45849319 GCA_963668995.1 Parnassius mnemosyne
TTGTAGGGTTTAAATATTCTTGCGCGAAACCCTAACTCTTTTTCCAAAATAAAAGTAGCCTACGTTACTCCTTATAAAATCAGATATCTGCCAGTGAAAGTACCGTCTTAACCAGTGTAGCCCTTTCGGAGATTAGCCGGAACAAATAAACAGACAGACAGACAGACAGATCGACAAAAATTTTTAAAATTGTGATTTTGTTATAAGTACCTACCATATACGTTCATATGAATTTAGCAAAAAGCTGTTATTTTGACATAACAAACACTTTTACAATTTTATTTATTTGTTTAGATAGGTAACTGAAAGATGTAGTGACAAAAATTGAGAAAGGTATGCTGAGATGATTTGGCCATGTCGAGAGAATGAATGAAGAACGATTGACGAAAAAAGTGTATAAGGCGAGTGTGGATGAAAGTGCTGGAAGGGGTAGACCTAGGCGTACATTTCAAGACCAAATCAGGGACGTCTTGAAAAAAGGCCAGGTCAAGAGCACCCTAAACCGTAGAGCATGTATAAAGAGAATAATGAAAGTGGACGAAGCGAAACAAGTATGTAAGGATCGTAGCAAGTGGATAGAAGTGGTCTCTGCCTACCCCTACGGGAAAGAGGCTTGATTATATGTATGTATGTATGTTTGGTAACAAAAATACTCTACTACGATACGTGTTTATACTATGGTATGGTATGCCATTATAGCCGTCTCCATAACATGAGCCTCCTCCATGGATTGCAGTAGGAAAGATGCTGCTGCCCACCCTTTGGTACAGTTTACCCCTGTCGCCTCTTACGACACCCACGTAATGATATGGGTTAGTGGACATTCGCACACCATCACTACATTTTTATATATAGTATATTAAATGAAATGTCCTCTTCAGATTAGGTACATTGGAACGGACCATTTTAAGTGTGAAATAAACCAGACAAATATTTCAATCCATAAGAAGGATCCTCTACAAAAGAATTGCGTTAGCAACTATTTTGACTGGTAAATATATCACAATGCTCATATCTTTTCCCGAATGCACTTTTCACATTAACAACCGACAATACGTTGAGAAACGTAGAATGAATCAACGTTTGGCTGATATTTGCTTTGGATCTCAGCCAGTGTGAGGAAACATGAGAAAAAATAATCGTTTTTTCCCACGTTTCGTTGACCTTGGTTTTCATTTTCATAATTGATGAACGTTTATCCCACGGTCAGAAACATATTGGCTAACTTCGTAATCGCCCTGGCTTCGTCTGGGTAGCACCTATTGATGTGGCGTTTTATGATTTAAGATAATCAGAGGCTAGTCTATACATATAATAAAAATGTGAAATGCTGATGACGTTTTATATTTTTGTGACAAAAATGATTGAGAGAGATTCATCATCATCATCATCATCATTACAGCCCTTCACAAGTCCACTGCTGAACATAGGCCTCCCCCAAAGAATGCCACAAAGCACGGTCCTGAGCCACCTGCATCCATCGACTTCCTGCATGTCTTACCAGGTCGTCACTCCATCTCGTGGGGGGACGCCCTACACTTCGCCTACCGGTACGAGGCTGCCACTCGAGAACCTTTCTTCCCCATCGGTTGTCGGTTCTTCGAGCTATATGGCCGACCCACTGCCACTTCAGCTTACTAATCCGTTGGGCTATGTCGGTCACTCTAGTTCTACTGCGGATATCCTCATTCCTAAGTTTATCACGCAGAGAAACTCCGAGCATAGCCCTCTCCATAGCTCGCTGAGCGACCTTGAGCTTCCTCATACGGCCAGCAGTGAAGGACCACGTCTCAGTTCCGTAAGTCATCACTGGCAACACGCACTGGTTGTACAATTTCGTTTTAAGGTTTTGAGGTATGTCTGACGAGAAGATGTGTCGTAGCTTCCCGAACGCTGCCCAGCCGAGTTGAATCCGTCTATTGACCTCTCGGTCGAAGTTGGACTTACCTAGTCGGACTATTTGTCCCAGGTAAACATACTCGTCAACAACTTCGAGCTTAGTGCTCCCAACAACTACCGGCATAGGTGTGACATGGACATTAAACATGATCTTTGTTTTGTCCATGTTCATCTTAAGACCTATCCGTTGGGAAACACTATTGAGGTCATTGAGCTTAGTGCTTAGGTCCTCCAGCGATTCTGCCATAAGGACTATATCGTCGGCAAATCGAAGGTGAGTGATGTACTCGCCATTGATGTTGATACCGTATCCTTTCCAGTCCAGAAGCTTGAAAACGTCTTCCAATGCAGCGGTGAAGAGTTTCGGGGATATGACGTCACCCTGTCTTACACCTCTCTGCAATTGGATAGGTTTCGTACTCTGGTTCTGTACTCGGATAGCCATCGTAGCCCTACTGTACAAGCACTTCAACACTTCGATATACCGACAGTCAACTTGGCACCGCTGAAGGGACTGCAGCACCGCCCAAATTTCGACGGAATCAAAGGCTTTCTCATAGTCCACATACGCCAGACATAGTGGCAAATTGTACTCTTCGGACTTCTGTACAACTTGCCGAAGGGTATGTATGTGGTCTATGGTGCTAAAGCCCTTTCGGAAACCGGCTTGTTCGGGAGGCTGGAAGTCGTCAAGTCTGCGCGCGAGACGATTCGTAATGACTCTCGAAAACAGCACGTAGACGCGGCTCAGAAGGGAAATCGGTCTGTAGTTCTTCAAGAGAGCGTTGTCACCTTTCTTGAAGAACAAGACCACCGCACTTCTGCTCCACGCCTCCGGTGTAATGCCACCATGCAGGACGGAATTAAAGAGCTTCTGAAGGACTTCAAGTACCGGTCTTCCACCCGCTTTCAGAAGCTCCGCTGTAATTCCATCCTCGCCTGGGGCCTTACCGTTTTTAAGGTGCTGGAGAGCCATCCTAATCTCGCTCAGACTGACATCCGGGATATCTTCGGAATAGTGTCGGATGAGACTCGCTCTTGGATCGTTACTCACACTTGCGTGTGGCTCCAACGATGATGTGTACAGCTGCCCATAGAACCTCTCAATCTCACTCAAAATCTCAGGTGTCCCGGAAACGATGCTGCCACATTCTGTCTTCAGCTTTGACAGTTGGCTCTTTCTGGCAGACAGATCTCTGGCAAAGACTTTGGAGCCTTGGTTCCGCTCGATCGCTTCTTCAATACGAGCTGTATTGTAGTTGCGTAAGTCCCGCCGCATGCATTTGGAGATCTGTCTGTTCAGATGCCTGTATGCTGTCAAGTCTGTTGAAGAATGTAGCTTCATCTCCCGCCTAACAGCCATGAGATTAAGAGTGTGATCGGAGAGTTTTTGTGTTCTTCTGCGGCGGGTCTTGCAGAACTTAGCTCCGACCGCATGGACAGTTTCCACGAGCTTGTCATTCATATCGTCCACTTCATTGCAGTCTTCCAGGCACTGAAAACGGTTTTGTAACTCGAGCTGAAAGGTTTCGGGACTTTGGAATAGAGCACGAGGGGGACGGAGCGTTGACTTCATTAGACGAGACCTCTCCAACTTAACGTTTAGGTTCAGTGTGCCTCTAACCATTCGGTGATCGCTACCAGTTTTCACCCTCGCGATCACGGAGACATCACTGAACAGTTGTCGTCTGGTCGTCATAATGAAGTCAATCTCATTTTTTGTGGAACCGTCGGGGCTCGACCAGGTCCACTTCCTGTGGGGCCGCTTCTGGAAGAAAGAGTTCATCATAAAGAGTCCCTCTTTCTCCATGAAGTCGGCCAGCTGCTGGCCCCTTGGGTTCCGTTGCCCTATTCCAAATTTCCCTACTTTCAGCTCACCGTTCTCTCTTGTGCCTAGTTTTGCATTGAAGTCTCCCATTAACACCGTATATTGGGTTTTGGAGGAATGCATGGCTCTAGAGATATCCTCATACATTTCCTCCACCTCCTCATCGGGGTGTGCCGAGGTCGGTGCGTAAACCTGTATGACCTTCAGCGAATACCGTTTGGTGATTCTGAGTATAAGATACGCAACCCTCGTCGACACACTCCCGATCTTTACAACGTTGTTAACGAGAGACTTGTGGACGATAAATCCGACACCTCCTTGGGACAGATGGTCGCCCTCCCGGTGATAGAGCAAGTTGCCGGATTCGAGGATTACCGTGTCCTCCCCCTCTCTTCGGACTTCGGATAATCCTATAATATGCCAGCGCAACTTGTCTATCTCTTCTTCCAGCTCCACAATCTTCTCGTCAGTCCTCAGGGTGCGTGCGTTGTACGTTGCCAGGTCGAGTCGTCTAAGGTGGCAACCGAACCTCCACCGGAGATTCTTAGCACCCCCTGCCCCGCCGTTACCATGGTCGCCACCGTAGCCAGGAATAGCGGGGCCGCCGGGGACTGGGGGCCGTTTCTTTGTTACTTTCATAGGGGGGTATTTGCCATAGTTGCCACGCTTGGCGAGCGGGTTGGCAACCGCAGTTTTTTTATTGTAATTTGGCTATTATCAGGAAGATGCTGCTGCCCATCTCCTGCCTGTTTCCCTTTGTCGCCTTTTACGACACCCACGGGAGGATATGGGGTAGTGGATATTCTTGACCGCCACTACACGGCAATTGAGAGAGATTAAAAATAAGTAATTATTTAATAAATTTTTGGTTTTTATCCTAGATCTATAAACCTAAAAAATATAGTCTGCATTGTTCTAAATCTGTTGGTGAAGCTTCATTACAATCGATTCAGCCATTCCGAAGATTTGGATAAAAAATATTTATAACCTCTTCTAACTAAATGTAAGGCAGTTATTTCGATATTACAGACAGATACTAAATTGTAGTAGATATTTACATGTATAGATAATTTAATCTTAGTCAAAATTTTATAAGTGGTAGAGCCATACTACAGCTATATTAGTAAAATAGTTGGTAGCACGTATGAGTCGGCTCGACCGGGGAAGGACCACGCTCTCATATATACCAGCGTAAAATAGCAGCTTAACGCTGCTGTCTTTCGAATGGTGACTGTAGAGAACCGGAGACCCTTTTTACTGGAAAAGTGACAGCGCATCTGCATTTTGATTCTTTATTGAGGATAGATGTAGATAAATATGGGTCACAGCATCCACTTACCATCAGGTGGACTGTGTGCTTGTTTGTCACCCTATCCTATAAAAAAAAAACAAGCGTTACTGCATTACATATGAATCGGTAACAACTAGAACACTGACACATTTGTTACACACAACACGGGCTTTCAGATGGCGCATATTGACGCTACTTTTTCTGACGGTCTAAGTATGTTCATTTTAGCATGTTCCACCCTTTCTGTTATTCTAATTTACCTCAAACTATATGGAAAAGAATAATCTTCAGCATGGATGTCTTCTCTTGGACCTTGTTTTGATTTATTGTTTTTACATGTGACTATGGTAGGCGTAAGAGAATCCATTACTTTATTTCGTCCCGTGGGTGTTGTAAGAGGCGCCTGGTAATGCTATCACTAATCTTTTATAACAAATATTCCCTACAACGGAGGAGGCCCATGTTTTTTGCGGCTTGTAAAGGAAATAATTTAACTTAAAGAAATACTATCTCTTTATGATTTAAGTGAAACATACATACTTGTCCAATAAGCAATTGGGAGTGATTGCGCAATTTTCGTCTATTTGTCGATCTACATTGTGTAGTAAAATACAGGTAAGTATTATTTCTATTGATAAAAACAATGACGAATCGAGCCGTCAGCCGTCACTCGTAATTGTTTCACTGTACGCAAGGAGCTGATTAGGTTGCGCTAAGAGTTCAGTGACCTCACGTAGACCGTTTTGTCATTTGGCTACGATTTACGAAGCATTGCTTCACATTCGTGTTTCGTTTAAGTAATAAAAAATGTTTATTACCTCTGCCAATATTCGTAGCAGCTGTCGGCGCCTGCCTCGTCTGCTTTTCCCATCAACCTATTAATAATTTCGTTAACGAACATAATGTATATATGTATGAATACATTTCCTGTACAGTGTGATTTTCACCGTTTGTTTACCAAACATTTGTTCCTAGCTATTAGTGTATTTTTTATAGAATGAACGGTAACACATGAACACTATTCACCAGTCGCCTACAGACGTTAAATACTACCTATGTCCACAATTCAAATTCGAATCAAAATGCACGTGCGTTGTCACTCACTAAGAGTTAGAGTACTGCCTGTAGTTACAAAAAAAAAACATTTTCCGTTTCTCGTCACTCACTATCCAAAACACAGCAGCTATGCTTGTATTCTGTGCGAGCGTGGTACTTCTCCCGTCGAGTCGACACGTACGTGGTGCATCCATAATACAGCTGTAAAGTGGCTTTTTTATACAATAAGGAAAACAAACGAGCACACAGTCCACTTGATGGTAAGTGGATATTGTGGCCCGTAAACATCTGCATTTTGATTCTAAATCGAAGATAAAGTTGAGTTGTCACCCCTGAGTACTTAGATAGAATGCCTCGTTTCCAGTGAAAAGGGTGTTTCTCTACACGCACCATAAGAAACAGCAGCATTAAGCTGCTGTTTTACGATGATATTCTGTGAGAGCGTGGTCGTTCCTCGGTCCAGCCGACCCATTCGTGCTACAACTATAAAACAGCAGCAACATAGTTCAACCACGTAAATGCTGTCCCATATTATGACGTGTTATGTTTCGATTTTGTTAGGATACTGCGCAGAAGTCTTCGAAAAAGAGGAAGTGATCATCTCCCTGGATCCTTCCTTGTGCAAAGGATATCGTTAGCTATTCGACGTCACAAAGCCGCTAGAATAATGGCAACCTTTGCGCAGAGATTCAGGGTTTCTCGTGGTATTCATTAATAAATCTTAATAAAAACGAATTGGAAAGGGTGCTTACATTGGTACGATTAAGAAACAAGCGTTAATTAAAAGCAAGCTAGTAAAGTAATCGAAAATACCTAATTTAGCGCCGATAATGATCTTTATTCTAAGGTCACAGCCATATACAACCAACTCCATACAAGCGGCATTGACCGCAAGAAAGTTCGAGTTGCGTCATATTATATCGGCTTGCGTAACTCAGGCTGATGACGCCATTAGTTACTATTTTTATTACTAACGTACCGCGTAATCCCAAAAAATCGTCAGATTATGCATGACGGGCGATGTAAAAGCGGCCGTCCGGCTTGTATTTTACCCTTACACATGTCTGGTTTATAAAATATTAGGTGGCGATTACGTGAATTAATTATGCTAGGCGAAGGATGAAAATGTCATTACCTTAAAATTAATAGACCATGTAATGTTTCGTGTTCCCTTTGATCTTTTCTGTTTTTTCTCTTTTATTTCAAAAATAAAATGTTCCGGTTTGACGACTATATTGAGTGTTATTAATTTGATATGTTTTCATAATCATTGCAATTTCAAATTTTTTCTTCTAGAAATCTGGAAATTTTTCCTATCTTTCATTCAAGAATTTAAGCTAGTGCTTGACCTTATCTAAAGTGATGGTAAATGGTGATGTAGGCAAAGACGAATGCTTGGCTTTTTTTAACGTGGGGGTATCGGATAAGGCAACGGGAAGCTTATGCCTTTCTATTGTCTGAACCCCACGGTGGTCTCCATTAGCGTAGAAGAGTGGTCCTGGGATCTCCTTTCGGAGCGCAACTAGACCCCTCAATCGCTTTGCTCGATGAGAAGAGAGACGCACGTCCCTGTGGCAGTTCTTACTGCCGCCAGCATCCTTGCAGTGCTATCACGATGACCGCCGTCAAGTCATCGTCCTCCTTGGGGGTTATATTACTCGGAGACCGAATGCCTCACAGGCTTCAATTACATCGGCTTTATATACCTTTGAGACCGACACAGCAATGAATGTATTGATGCTAGGCGGCAAAAATAACCTACACAAACGGACTCCATGGCAGTAGAGTCCTACCTCTTAGTACTACCGCCTTACACATAGTCGCCTCCTACTGAACTTAAATAAAGAACTAAATAAAGTGATAAATTCTTTTACTTTTTTTTTCACTTGTGAGTTTCCAACTAATTCTTTATTAAAATCGGGTAGTGAACAAAACGCAAATGCTTGCGCCATACTAAAACTAGAACAACATTGTCTCCTAAGTGGATAACGTCAATTGGCCCAAGTCATTCCGCATTCCAACCGTGGACGGACTATTTGACATTAATGTAGGAACATTAATTCATTAAGGCGGCAGCGAACGTGTTAAGGAAGAGTATCCATATCTGGCGAGATGAGATGAGTCCGTTCGGATTGTAGGTGGACATTTCCTCTACACTGTTTCAAAGTTTTGCCTCGGAAGTGTTTGTTTTGTTTATTAAAATATATAAGCATCCTTACTACACAAAAAATTAATAACAAAATTTTTCTGCAATCAGTATTATTATTTCGTTTTCGAGAGTTCGTATTTTTCATTCGAATTGAACACCGCAGTCTGTTGTGTGACTGTGGATGCTACAAAGTACTCGAAACGTCGGAATTATAAAGTAAAGTACATATTTTAATTCAACGATAGTGATCAATTTCCATTTACTTTCAATACATTATACTTATTAAATTATATTTATTATTTTCTTAATTTTATCTAATAAAACGTAATATTAGACTTTGGAGACATTGCAGAGATACTTTTAATTGCTCTATAAATAAGATCCCGCTAATTGAGTACCTACTGGCAATTATGTAGCGTTCTCTGTCGCTAAGCTCTCCCCCAGCTTTCTATGTTTTGCTTAATTACGTTATTAATTACGCATTTTTGTTGATATCACTTTTGCATCATTCACCTGTCACTTGTCTTTTTATTCGTCATTATTTAACACAAACAACTTTGAATGAAAATTTTATTATTTATTATTTTGAACTAGCTAGTTATACAATTAAAATTAAAAAAAGAAGAAACAGCATGGTTTTCCTCGACTAATTCCCAGGGGTTGTTATCAATCATGTATGTAGAACCATGCTGCAGCTATATTATGGTTGTAGCACGAATGGCTCGGCTCGACCGGGATAGGACCACGGTCTCACGGAATACCACAGTAAAATAGCAGCTTAATGCTGCTGTTTTTCGTATGGTTAGTGTTGAGAACCAGAGACCCTTTCTGATGGAAACGGGGCATTGAATCCTCAGGGGTGGCAACGCATCTGCATTTTGATTCTAAATCGGGGATAAATGTAGATGTCTATGGGCCACAACATATACTTGTCATCAGCTGGACTGTGTACTCGAATATCACCTTTATTCTATAAAAAATATATATTTTCGAGAGTCGAGTAACTGGTATTACTAGTTTGTGCTTGTTCCTAGTATTGACGGAATGTATGTACATCACTGTTTTAATAAAACTGCTATTATGTGTGTATGTACACATCAAATTTCTGTAAATATACTGAGAGGCTAAAGTCAATATTATATTTTATTAGCCTTGCGTGATTCTTCTTGCAGTTTCAACACATGATTCTAGTCTTTTTTACATCATCTATTGCAGAACGAAGAATTAGCTAATTGAAATATGAAAAGTTTGCATATAAAAATGTAAAACAAAATGACTCCATCAACTCTCGAGACCGGGTCATTACAAAGTCTATGAATAGTTTAGGTGATAAAGTAAAGCCACCACCACTAATTTGCAATATAGTCGAACACGTCTCGGGTCGCCCTTTCTGTCACTTGAAACATGCTCGTTACCGTTGAATATCCGACAAGAGCAAGACCATATCTATACAGTTAATTGACTCCTTCGACCTTTATTTCGTCTAATAAATTATCGTACTGAAACTAATCGTATATTAAAATTATATTTTAATTATATTTTATTTTGGTGCGCTTAAGTCACTGATGAGTGTTTTTAAAACCTTTTTCCTCTATTATTACCTCACAAAGTAAGAACGATTTTGTCACGTTCCTACGTGATTGTTACAACATATAAAATCGATTGTTTGTATACTAAGATATATTTTATCAACACTATCTCTCTTTGAAAATATATTATCATCTACAATAAAAACATTTGATCAGATAACATTTCTAAGTAATTTTTATCAAAGTGTCGCACCACAAAGAAGTGTTATTTATTCTAATGTGCTACGGGAATAACTGGACCTAATGGTCCACCTAATGTTAAGTTATTATAAGCCATGGATCTGCAACCCGCAATGAACTTTAATAAAGAAGGTCGCAGATGCCTTGTCATCCGTAAAGAATGAGATGATATGCTTCACAGACTGTTAATATAACGCTCACGGCCTTGCAATGGCTCGCGGCCTTGTTAAGGCTCACGGCGCTGCAGGCTTCACGATGACCGCCATTACTCATACGAAGCTGTAAAAGCCAAAAGGTTAACAGCAGGGCACTAATATCTCAAAATAAAGAAGTGTTGATACTACCTCTTCTACTCTTCTAACCGCAGCTATGGGTGCACTCTGTTTTGCCCCAGAATTAATTAAGAAAGTGGTCCTTACAATATTCAGTACTTTCCAAGGTGAAAAAAGAAAGGGCCCTTCATGTAAAAATTACTCTTAAAATTAACTCACGTATTGATGAAAACAATTTATTAATTAGTTACTTTCTAAAATAAGGTAGAGAAAGAGTAGAGAGAGAAAGAGTTAAGAGAAAATATAAGATTCTGGTAGAGAATGCCTTAAGGCATTAATATGATTTTGTTTTAAGGAATACAATAAAGAATGAATAAAATATAATATTTTCTTATTAAATGTTTGCTGCTAATAACGGTGTTTCATTATTGTTTCAGGTATGTTATATTAATCAACGGGTTTTTGATACTACTAAAGTTAATATTAAGGTAAAAAATGACTTTCGACTCACTGCTGGTGAGCACAGGTCTCCTTTATTTTATTTCTCGTTGTACTAAGCGCTAGGATTCCTTTTATGGCTATGATTTCATAGATATAGGTTGTTCGGTCTGAAGGGTAGAGCCAGTTTAATTACGGGATATGGACGACGCGTCTGCAGCTTTTTTATTTGAATTTGGTTGCAGTTAATGTTTTCTATGGATTTCAGTAGTCACTTACTATCAGGTGGATTGTAAGTTTGATTGTCACTTCGTTTTTATAAAAAGAAATAAGTACTGAGAAGGTTTTGGAGTTGAGAAGAGTCCGTCAAACTGCTTCAATATGTGTTGGCGGACTTTATATGTCCTCAAAATCTCAATTATCTACATAAATATAATAGTAGTATAATAGTAGTTAGTAGTACTAACTCAGTGCTAAGCCACTGCGCCACTGCGGCAGTCAAAAACTATAAAAACACTATGTAGAGTAACCATATATTTTCCATTCTCCTTGCTTATTAATCTGTAATATCTAATTATAAAAGTTCGTGATAGGTCCATGCTACAACTATATTAAGGTTGTAGCACGAATGGGACGGCTAGACCAGGGAACGACCACATTCTCACAAAATACCAGCGGGAAGTAGCAGATAAATGCCTCTGTATTTTTTATGGTGAGTGTCAAAAATATCAAGCTTAGCCTGTTTATTAAATACTTCACGTAATACCATTCTATGTTTTCTTATAACTACACACATTAGCACATACAGAGAGTTGTTAAATATCGTAGTACTACAATAGAAAATAGAGCTAAAGACCTTGAATATAGTAGCACTTTAGCTATTCAACCCAAGCGGCTGACATAAAGACGCGCGTCACACGGGCGTGCAAACATTCGATCTAGTCGCTGCCTCTAATCGTCGCGCTCGGGATATTTACGACCGGGTTAATATTATTTATGTGTGTCAAACTGGTCTATTTCAGAAATCGGCGCATTGGATGCGCTAGCGCAGCGGCCACGCATTCCCCACCCGCTGTGTATGATTCATCAGTAAATAGACATTCTTATTAACGTCAGGAAAGTTTCTCACACGGGCGATAATTTGTATGGCAATATACTAAGCGTATATTTTTAAATAAATATATTTGCCTCAACATCTATGTAAGAAGATGTACCTGGAGATGAAATAACTTTTCTTTCCAATGTCAACCTATTGAAAACCGGTTCCGAACTTTTTTCTTGTTCAATAAAGCCGTGGAACCTTTATTACAACTTAATTAGAGACTATAATCGGTACGGTTTTGGTTCTTGTACCAGTTTTTTATAGCGGTCCTAAAGTACCGGGACATTATTAGGTTCCAGATCGAAGGAGGAAAGCTTTAGAGGCGTTATAGTAGTTTTATATGATCACTTCGATTATAATTGAGGACAAAAAATGATGGTGTATTTTTATCGAAAATGTAATTTTGTGACTGTCACTGTTCTGGCTCTAGTATCAGAATTCAGATACGTGTAATACCGGTGGTACTTGCCCATATTCTAAGAACATGACTGATGCCTAAATTAATCTATCAAAATATATTGAAACTAGGACTTCGCTTTTCGCCTTCTGACCATGGTGAGTGCATTGCAAGCAACTAATACGAGGAATGTTTGCCATAGTTGCCATGATTGACAAGCGGGTTGGGAACTACAGTTTTTTTTTATTTTTGCTCAGCTGTTATCAGGAAGATTCTTCTGCCCATCTCCGAGTACAGTTTCTCTCTGTCGCCTCTTACGACACCCACGGGATCATATGTGATAGTTGATATTCTTACACCGGGTAAGTTATTATCCAACTATGATCGCAACTAGTACAATGTTTGATTGTCTCACTTAATCGTTGAAACCGATGTCCCCACTTTGATCATGATGACCACGCAGATAAAAAAATCTAAAATGGGAAAAAATATCTCCTTGCGTACACAATAGTGTAAGTGCAGCTGCGATTATAACCGATTTCATACACCTACGCTTACATATGTGTAAAAGAGCCCTTAATGGAGCGCAATGAAACATGGCCGATCATATTTCACAGGTGCCTCGCGTTATTTGTGAATTCATCATTTTAGTTTGACTTCGCGTTGGTTGAGCACCTTGGCTCTTGACGTGAAACATATTCCACTGACGCGGGTGGAATCTTGTAATATTTTGTACTATAGTACAGAATCTACGTCATTATTCATGCATTCATCAGCGCCTATTAAAATCCATAACATAGGCCTCCTCTAATCCTCTATAGATTGCTTCATTGGTAGGATATTCGCCATAATTGCCAAGCGTTGTCATTAAGCCTTAGGCATTTTGTGCTGTTATCAGATAGATGCTAATGCCCATTTAATGTTCAGTTTTCATCTGTCGCCTTTTACAGCACCTACGGAATGATATTTTAAGATAGTTGATTTTCTCATGCTGCTATTTAATGATGAATCCACTAAAATAATCACAACACAAAATTTGGTTCATTTCTGTGTAGCGAACAAGTTAAAGTGAAAGGGTAATGGACCGGACTGTTTTAAACAGTACAAAGCTCAATTTTTTGTAAGTAAAAAGCTTTCTCCCTTTTAAAGGATCTTTTATGATCTAGTTTATATCGTTATGGTGGCCACCAGTGTGAAGTATTTTCAAAAGAATTTTGTAGTGTACATGGAAGGGCAACTGCATATCTCCACAGACGGATAAATGGCCCATAATTTTTCTTGTTTTTATTACAGCAATGAGAAGTGACTCACAACAATTTATTAAACATAATTGTAATGGTTTAAAATTGCCGCAAGTATCGAAAATTATCGCAACACAACAGTGCTTTGTTTGTGTGCGATCTGATGCGACTTTCGGTAACCTTAAGACCGTCTTGAAGGAAGGTGTACCTACGTATTAAAATTTTAAAGTTGTACCGTCCTCTTTAACTTTTTATAAGTACTTCTGTAAGGCTTAAAAAGTTAAAAAGTTAAAAAGTGCTGCAACGTCGCCTTATAAATATAAATATTATGTTTTTTTTTATAAAATAAGGGTGACAAACGAGCACACAGTCCAGTTGATGGAGAGTGTATGATGTGGCCCAAACACACCTACATCTATCCTCTAGATAGAGGACTAGAGGACTAAGATGGAATATCTCGTTACCAGTAATAAGGGTCCCCGGTTTTATTAACGATACGAAACACATTAAGCATTATGTTGCTATTATCACATACACCTGAGATGCAGGTTTATCCTAGTTCAGGTGCATGTTATTGTAGACTATTTTAGTGTTAGCATATTTTTTTGTTTTTGATCTAGTAATCATATTATTTCCACGAGTAGCTAGGGACTTACAGAGTCGACCGCAGCAGAGCCCTGCGTTCACTACGGCAAGGGTAAATAAAACTGGAGGTCCCCTATTATCCAAAGTTGGCATGCAGCCCTCGGCATGTGCGACCTTGCCTTGGATTGTATCTCTTTTAGTCTGGCTCCTCGCCCTAGATCTATCTCGGCATGCGTAAACTCTACCGGCATAAACCTAGAGTTCATTGGAGCACGCAAGGTATGCTACGCTACCACGTCGTCAACGTAGAGATACAACGTTGGGGTCATTATTATTATTATTATAAATTGATTTGCTTGTTATCAGAAATGTAAATCATTTCCTGTCCTAATTTATCTTAACGGAAACCGCGTAGAGAATTAGAAATGATTCATACGTTACGTAACAAAGACGACAGCTAGTAACATTGACACGCAAGCTTCTCTCTTACGTAGACTACATATCGTCTTTCGACTGGTCAGTTGCGAGACTTGCGAGGCGCGCTTTCGTGTCCGCAGCCCTCATAAATCACCAAGACAGACATTGACGGAACCGAACTAGTCCTGTCCTCGGTGATTTCTAGCCGGCCTTATTATAGTAATTGGCATCTGTACATGACATTTTGTTTTTTTAGTGTATGGGTCGTTGTATATTTGTCACTTACGTGTTGTAATGTCGGTTTAAATTACAATATGTATCAGATGTATGTATTTGTAATCTTACATCTGGTTTTGCTGCTAAAACTGAAGTTTTTCAAATTAGGTGCAATTTAAATTCTTATTTTAGATTATTTATTTATTTTATAGAACAGGGTCAAACGAGCATGCGGCGCACCTGTTGGCAGGTGACTACCGTCGCCCATGAAGAACTGCAACATCATAGGAATTGCAGGTGTGTTGTGCTGGCCTTTTAGAAAGGAGTGAGCTCTTTCCTTGAAGGTCCCTAAGTCGTATCGGTCCGGGAAAATCGATTTAGATTCTGGTTTTATACTGTATTTCTCAGCTTTATGTTAGATTTTCTATCGTTTCATATTTTTGAGCTATATTTATTTAGATATTTAAATAAGTGTATAGATATAGATGTTTAATATTAAGAAATAATTCATAATACACAGGCAATGCTAGTTGATAGCATTGCCTGTGTTCGAAATTCTTCCAATTGTGTTTGAAAAGTTATAAAATATAACGTGTTTTTCAATCTTTGTTCAATTTATTGGAATTTATTTTTATGGGTATTTAAAACTAAAACGTTTTCCTGAAAGCTGCTATGAGATAAGAGTGGAAAATAGCAAAGCTCCTGCATTCTTTCAGACATAAAATACAATTCACTGTTTAATAATGCAAAAAATAACTAAAGATAAGGGATAATTCAGTTAGAAATGGAAGCAACGCTAAGTATTTGTATGTATTACGCCTTTTCTTAAGTTATATTTTCCTTTGCGAGAAAGCAAAAGCAAAGGGATATTAGCATAATATGTATTAATTATATTATTGGTAAGTTTCATATAATTGCGTATAGGGTTTTGTATGGGAAAATCATATGTGTAGTTTCACTTTATTTCAGCCTTAGCAGCCAAATACACGCGTAATTGATTGATTTTATTTTTTGTGCACATATATGGCATAGTGCTTTTCGAACGATATAAGTTGCATTTCTTTATTTTTATAATAAGAATTAAAAAAGGTACTTTAATTTCCAATTTTCACGTATCAATATAGAGATAATTGGTTCGTCACATGTCATTAATGCTTCGTCAAAATAAATTTTGCATGTAAAAACACTATTCACTGCGTATCTCGAAACTAAACATTTCATCCAATTACTCGCAGAAAAGTAAAACTGGGCATTATTTTGTCACTGAACCGCTCTAATGAACGATTCTGTAGATTCCCATTCCATTAATCAATCAGCGGTGCGGCGCGGTGCGGTGTAGCCGACTGTCAAAACCAGGCAGTAATGACACATAGTCACAGCAGCAGCGCATTAGGCTATCTGTACATTGTATTGTATTTGGAAAGCTTACGCGCCTTTTAGATTGAACATTGTGCTAATTAGCTTCAAAGGCATTAGTTTTTTTTTAACTAAATATAGCAGCATAATAGGTAATGTTTCGTTTTGCTAATGCCATTCCTAAAATGACCGTATAGTGGCTGTGTAAGAGGATCTACTACCCCATATTATCCCGAGGGTGTTGTAATAGGCGACAGAAGGAAACTGAAACAGGAGATGAACAGCAGCATCTTCCTGATAACAACTCAAAATAACAAAAGTCTGCGGTTGCGTACTCGCTAGCCAAGCGTGGCATCTATGGCAAATATCCTCCCTAAGAGGCAATCTATGGGAGAGGTCTATGTTTAGCAGTGGAGTTTTGATAGGCTGTAATGTATAGATGGATAAAAGCAAATTTAAAATCTATCCAGATTTTAAATTTGCTTTTATTCAGTGCAGGCTTTGCGTTTGTTTGCGGCGCTGTGGGTTTTGGGCTTGATTTATTAATGGAGTATTTGTCTATGTGCCTTCACAATTCAGGAGAAAGTCATAATCTATTTGTACACAAAAAATGCTTATCTCTCGAACCATTAGTTAAACGTACATAGGAAAAGTAAGCCTGCTTGCCTGACGATTTGCGCTGCTGTTTGCGTCAAAAATTGCTTACGTATATACTATGGGTCATTACAAAATGTTGAAACACAATATCCATGTATCTGGGTATATTTATCCGTGATTTAATTCAGACAGAGGCAATTTTGCATGAAGCCCGGACCGGTTTAAGTATTTAATGATGGCGAACAGGACGCCATGTAGGAATGTCTGGACTCATTTGAGTCAAAAGAATGCCATTGTTTAAGTTGACAACTTTTGTTTTTTCAGACTCGTTAGTTGGACAATGTTATGTTAAAACGTTATGTTAAAAGGGGTTTACTGCCATTAATCATACGTATCTATGTATTTTAAATTCTACGTAGATATTAATTATGTATGACCCCTCGTAACTAGAAGAGATGTCGTAACATTTGACTAATAGTATTGCTAAGAAGGAACTCTGACAAATAAGAGAATAAGGATCTCATGTTCTAGTCAAACGAGCCGGTCATATAGTCCGAAAATCCACGACTCGGAAGAAACGATCGGGAAGAAAGTTTCTCAAGGGACAGCCTCGTATCGATCCAGTGTGGAGCGCGCACCCTTCCCTTCCCAGGTAAAGAGAACTGTTAACACATGCGAGGACCGATTCTTGTGGCAGCCTTTATTAGTTGCAGTGATGATTATGACCAGTCCTAAACTTGCCGGGCCGTCGATGAAGAATAGTGTTTAGATAACGAAACTAGAGTGGAACCGTAGTATTTTATAACTTGTGATAGTGGCGTTGTAAACTTGTCTAGGTAGCTTCTTCCTTCTTCCTTTTTTTCTGCTTAGGAATGTTCACCAGTGCTTGCTCTGCTGTATTTCTGTCTGGGGGTATTCCTGAGAGCAAGTATAATTACAGGCTGTGAACTATTCCATCTTAGTCCTCGAAGGTGACGACGCATTTGTACCCATCATTGTTTGAAGTTGGTTACAGGTGACAGTTCGAATTGAGTACTGTCTCATTTTTGAAGTCGGTAGAAAAAGCAGATTGTGGTGGTTGGTCCGCTCGAGCTTTTGTTATATACACCCGTAAGCTTCAATTTTTCATAACTTTTAAATTATATTACTTTAATTTTTATTTCATTTGATTGAAAGTATATTCTAAAAATTCTAGTTTATATACCACCATAAGTGCTTATCAAGTGCTTCCATTTACAGCGCTTGTAAAGCTTTCGCCATTAAATTTCCACCGATCGGGCGGAGCTTCGAGAGCTCTACACTTCCATGCACTTTCATAACCAGAGGGAGCGGAGTCGCGTGTGCGTACAACCTTGAGGAACTTAATTAGAGTATTACGTCACCATTATTATTTATTTTCTCGCATTGCTCCCAGCAAACGCTCATGACATGCGTGCGTCAAAACGTTTATATTAATAAGTAGAAGCGGCGCGGCGATATGAATAATTTGCGCACCCAGCGAAAACGCGGTTTCGCCGTTGCCTCAAGTGCGTGCTTGTGCGTGCGTGTTTGTAGAATACATAATTCATATTGAACATTTGTCTTGCTAACTGCTTTTATAGATACTTCTTTTTATATGGTAAAACGTATACTTCATTTCTATAGTAATGCGCATCTACGCTTTCGCAATAACATGGGGGCATTGTACTAATATTTGTACGTATAATTTTATTAAAAAAATAAATTTTTAGTTTTAGTATTTTAGTAGATATTCAGAGCCTTATGTAATTTGTATAAATCAAAATACGTTATGACTATTTTTGTTATTTACCGCATCGGAGAGTTTGTGCAATTGTTACATAATTTAATATAATAGATACATAAAAATTATATACATTAGAGCAGTTACCCCTTAGGCCTGTCAGTGCATATAACGCTGTCTATACCAAGTACAAACTTGTTTAAGTAGTAGCTCAGATATTCAACTTTAAACAGGTCCCAAATTAGCGTTAACTGTAAATACATTACATTACGTGATTTTAATTTGACTAACATATTGGTGGAATTATTATTTCTAATAAAGGCACGGTTTATTGGGTTATCATTTAACAGGAAGTGTTATTTTTTATCTAGATTGAAGTTAAAATGTTAAGTATATTTATCACGTTATGTTAGCTGTTACGTTGGCTTAAATTATGTTAGTTTATTGTACCAACTTGTATAATATGTATAATGTTAATTTTATAGTGAACAAAACCAGATTTCAGCTAATATCTAATTTTTTTTTATAGGATAAGGGTGACCAACGAGCACACAGTCCACCTGATGGGAAGTGGTTGTTGTGGCCCATAGACATCTACATTTATCCTCGATTATGAATCAAAATGCAGAAGCGTTGTCACCCGTGAGGACTAAGATTAAATGCCTCTTTCCCAGTAAAAAGGTTTTCCGGTTCTCTACACTCACCATACGAAACACAGCAGCATTAAGCTGCTATTTTAAGCTGGTATTCCAATGTTCAATAGGTAATTCTACTAAACAAATAACAGCTTTTATTTTACATTCTACCTAAATAATTCGCTGTCTGTGTGAACGTACTTACTGAATTTAAGAAGTAGTTAAGGTATCATTACAATCCCTTTATAGCCTTTCAAAGCGGACTGCTGGACATGTGGGGAGTACATGTCTAACCGGCGTTATAAGCGTGTCCGTGCCTTAATTGTTACGCTTAGCAAGCGGATATACGATCACTGTACAAAACTTCTCGCACCTTTTACGCTGGTTGGTATATTTCAAATCTAACATTTCCAATAATCGCCTTTTATGACACCCGCAGTACAAAACGAGACATTGGATTCTTTTACGCTGGTACGGTAGTGTAGCGTTATAATATTTAGAAATAATACTCTGTGTTTAACATGATTATTTAAGCATAATATCTCAAAGTTCTGAATATTCATACGTTCTTCTATTTACACGAATAAATCTTGTTACAGTTTCTTCTAAGATGACTGTTCAATAAACCGGACAAACAGTGCCTTGTTACCTATGCGCTTACAGCAATTAAAATCGAGCAATATAATTGCTTTAAATTAGACGAAGAGGATAATAAATATATCAGATAAACGTAACAAATTAATTTCAGTACGGGCGTAATTATAACCTTACACCACGCAATCAGTAATACCGTAATCATAATCATTGTATTGGCAATTTATTTATAAGGTACCATTATTACGAGCGCCTAGTCCCTGGGGTACGGTAGCACTCAGCGGTGAAGAAAAATGAGAATATAATATAATACCTGAGAAATTATATTTCGAGGAAACTGGGTAATGTCTACACGCGATATGGTAGCACAGCGGATAATTCTCTGCTCCACGTAGTAAATCAGTACTTTGAATTGAAGTAATGATTTTATTGGAATATGTTTGCTCCCGCACTAGTACCTACTGTTAATTTTAACGCAGGCGCATATCCCTTATCCTAACTACCATTTTTTTTATAATGCTTTGAATAATAACACTTTGAATATAAATAATAATTATCTCGACAGAGACCTTACTGGTATGAATATTAAATATTGGACCTAGTGTAAGATTCTCGTTTGAATGTTGTCCTTGATATCCTTACTAAGAACATGCGCAGGTGCACGGTGCCAGCATCAGGCTGTAAGGCTTACTACACATAAAACTGATATGAAGATCTTTTTGGTCGGTCATGCACATCACGCACACTTTTAGCTGTTACGATTTATTTACATTATCTTCTTTACACACGTACATTTTTAGTACTTATTTTGCTTCGCTTTTTATTCTTTTAAGTTCATAATAAATGTATCTTCCTGTTTTATCTTCTAATCTAAACTGTCGGATTGGCGATCAAAGTAGCATAGTGCTTACTATTTTTAAATTATTTTCCCGATTGGCAATAAATTTTTCTGAGTATTTCCTTTGTCATCCTTCATGGAAGATTGAGTGATATAATTTTCTTGGGTGCCACCATGCCGCACAAATATTAGTCTATTCGAACTTTGTATACGCATAACAGCTTGACTATCGTAAATATAATATTTATACAGCTAACAGTATCACAGAGAAAGAACAAAACACAAATTTTATTCAAAACCAACACAATGATGTGTCCATTACCCTCCATGGCAGACAGCGTGCTTTCGCTATTCGCTTTACGACAGCAATGACCTTGGGTCGTGGCTCATAACGTCGGTGTTCATGGCTTAATATGCGGTTAAATTTAAAATATCACATTTCCTAGTACCTGCTCTATGATACGTGACATTTGTGACCTTGTTTCCAAGTTGATTCATGTGATATGTAAGCGATTCTTTTATAATTTGCTTACACGCCTCTATTGAGTTGTAAACTAAATATTTTATCTTTAAGTACATACGAGTTACAAATTATTTATATGCTTGCAATTTTTTTATCATCTTGATACATTCAACATAGCGAAAGATTTTCTTGTAATACCTGTATGGTTATGAGGGATGCTGTACATCTATCTATGTGGAATTATTGCCAGTAATAATTTAAATATGAAAATATAGCTAGCGTACATATAGTACATATAGTAAGCTGGAAGCTTCAGGAAGCGGATACTAGGGACAAATATCATGCGAGGGTAGCCGAAAAGCTTGACACCATCGATGGCAGAAAAGAATGTGTAGAAAGAACTTGGCAGAACCTTAGGGATGGAATGGTAAGTGCAGCGGAAGAAGTGTGTGGAACAATAAAAAGAGGCAGTAGTAAAAGAAGAGATGCATGGTGGAATGATGAAGTGAAAGAAGCTGTAAAGAAGAAGAAGAAAGCATGGTTAGACTACTTGGCCTCTAGTAATGATAAGGATATGAGAGAGAAGATGAAAGAAAGATATAGGCTGCAGAAAGTTCACACGAAAGCACTGATTGAGGAAGTGCGTGAAAGGTGTAGAATGGAAGCGGACGAAAGGTTGTCGCACAACTTTAAGGAGAACTCCAAACTCTTCTGGAAAGAGGTTGGAAGGACCCGAAGTGGTGCGACGGCCTTAAGAATGAACAAAGTGCTTTCGAGAACTAATGACGTCCTCTCAGAAAAATCGGACGTCATGCAGCGATGGAGCGAATTTTATAGAGAAATGTATGCGTGTGATGAAAGGTCATCACTAAGGAGTGAGGGATCCGGGGATGACGCCGTGACTGGTACGCCAGACCCGGACCTCGATGACACTGAGGTCATCAGTATGAAAGAGATTGAACGTGCGATTCGAAGTTTGAAATGTGGTAAGGCTGCGGGACTAGACAGAGTTACTGCTGAAATGGTCAAGTATGGTGGGCCTCGCGTCTGGGACAGCTTTCATCTGCTGTGCAATTTGTGCTGGCAGACGGGGGATGTCCCGGATGATTGGTGATCCGCAGTCATTGTGCCTTTATATAAAGGTAAAGGTTCACATTTTGACTGCGGGTGCTATCGGGCGATCAGCTTGACCAGTTTAGCAAGTAAAGTTTACTCGAAGGTTTTGACACGTAGGATGCAAGAGAAATCGGAAAGATTTCTATGGGAGGCACAATGCGGATTTAGACCTGGAAGAGGATGCACGGATCAAATGTTTTCTCTCCGCATGATCACGGAGAAGCTTCTGGCTGCTAACCAGAAGATTTTCTGTGCTTTTGTGGATCTTGAGAAAGCATTTGATAAGGTTGTAAGGAAGAAAATGTGGGAACTGTTGCCGGGGTATGGTGTGGATGGTCGATTGCTAAGGGCTGTGCAGTCTCTTTACTGTGACTGTAAAGCCTGTGTGCGGGTAGGACATGACCTGTCACCCATGTTTGACGTCCAAACGGGCGTAAAGCAGGGTTGTGTCATGTCTTCCTGGCTGTTCATACTGTATCTCGACAGCTGTTTACAGAAGCTGAAAGATAGCTGTTTGGGTGTGAAATTGGGTGACATTAAAGTAAATTGTCTGTTGTATGCTGATGATGCAGTACTTATAGCACCATCAGAGGCAGAACTGCAGGCATTAGTCACGTGTATGAAAGAGGAATGTGAAACTAAAGGTCTCCGTTTGAATGCTAATAAAACTAAGGTTCTGGTATTTGAAAGGGACGAAGAGAGAACGAAGTGTGAAATATGGGTAAATCAGGAATGTCTAGAACAGGTAAATGAAATTGTATACTTGGGGAGTGCTTTTAGCCGGGATGGAAGATGTGATTTAGATGTGGACAGGCGTGTCGCTGCCGGGAACAAAGTCAATGGTGCCCTGACTGCGTTAGTCAAAAGGCAAGGCGTAGCGAAGAGTGCACGCCTTGCAATACATAACGCAGTGTTGGTACCGACTTTGTTATATGGCAGCGAAACCTGGGTATGCCAGAAGAAGCATAAAAGTAAGTTGAATGCAGTGGAGATGCGATCTCTTCGTAAAATGTGCGGCGTTACCATGGCCGACCGAAAGCGAAACGAAGAGATTCGCAATATGGCAGGTTTGAAAGATGACCTTATCACAAAAATTGATAAGGGCGTGCTTCGGTGGTTTGGGCACGTTGAACGAATGAGTGAAGACCGAATGGTGAAGAAAATATATAGCGCGAAAGTTAATATTAAAAGGTGTCGAGGTAGACCGAGACTAACTTTCGAAGACCATGTGAGCAAATTGCTCGAAGAGGGTAGGGTCAAAAGTACTCGGATACCTAGACGTGCATGCATGAAGAAGATAATGAATCTGAAAGAAGCGAAAGAGGTTTGTAAGGATCGTGACACTTGGCGATCTGTTCTCTCTGGCTACCCCGTCAGGGATTGTGCGTGAAGATAAATAATAATAAATAAGTACATATAGTACGTACATACATACATATATATACTGTGGGCTTATTTCGTGTACCGGCACATTTTGTGGATAAAATGCTGGCAACGGCTTTAGATAATATAAAATATTTTAATTTTAGCGCATATTCAAAGTTCACCTAACATTAATTCTACATATTAATGCGACTTATTAATAAGTACAGCGCAAATAAAGCAAAACAATTAAACAATTGATATTTTCAAAAGTTATCGTGTTTAAGGCGCCTTGCGCACTTGATAAATCCATACCATAAGCCACTAAAACCCCCTTTTTTATGTAAAAATAGCAATTAATCGATTTAAAAAATATATTAATAAGTTCAACAATCATTTATCTTTCTAACAATGTGCTTTTTATATCATTTATATGTATGATATGATTGCTAGATATGATTTCATGCGAGAAAACGTTGGAATTTTAATTTTTAGGCGCTTGTAGAACATACCTACGCGCTTTGCGCTTAAGGCATGCAATATCGTAGAAACGTGCACTTTGATAATTTACCACTGCTATGTAAACATCTTTAGTCATAATAACCGTAAACAACCCAACCAAAAATATACCTTAGTTTTTACTCGCCGTACATCTTGATTCCTGAAATACTGGCCAATTGACGACCATAAAAAAAACGGCTTACAGACTGAGTTATTTCATCTTAATCCTCAGAAATGAAAACTTATCTGTGACATCTATGTTTGAAGTGCAATATATGTAAGGTACATGTAATACTTATAACAAAGATCGTTTCCTACTCAAATAAAAACATAATTACGACCGTTCCTTGTTATCACCGCCCTAAATGTCATGGCGCTTATGATGTAAGCTTACCCATAGAAAGGTGATAGTCCCAACGTGAATTACCAAGGCTAGTGTGTTGAGTCATGTATACAATAAAAACAATACAGAATGTTCGATAAATCAATGTATTAAGAAAATAAATTTACTTTTATTAATTATGTATTTCATTTACTTTTCTATTGTATACGGACGCACGTATAAATTATGATATCAATATTTTACTACATACTTCATGATTATTGTTAATTTCTTGGTCGTAACAATAAAAATATCTCGATAATTCCAGTATAATAGAACGGTGGGAATCAATTTGTCCCTTGGCGTATGAATAAGCAAGCTAGCTTAGCTTATAGATACTTTAAGGTTTACCTTGATGAAGTATGGTTAGGGCCGGCACTCGCATATTATCTACAATAAAAAAAATATTTCTGCATTGAATCTATAGTAAACTTATACATTTTACAACGAAAAAGAAACGCATTGATTTGTTTGATTTTAAAATATTTCATCCATTGATTAATTACATCCTATCAAAACTTTACTGCTGAACATAGACTACCGTTAGAGATTGCCTCATAGGTAGCATAAATGCCACGCTTGGCATGCGGGTTGGCAATCATAGTTTTTTTATTACTTTGAGTAGTTATCAGGAAGATGCTGCTGGCCTATCTTCTGTTTCATTTCCCTCTGTCGCCTCTTACGACACCCACGGGATTAATTATGTCAAATTGACACCACTCCATGGATTGACTGGTAGAGAATGCATCAAGACATTAAGTCCACCCTTTGTATTCGTTTGTTTTAAGGAACGCAAAAAATAATAAATACATAAATAAATAGTGAGTTCCCTTACGTCGCCACTACACGGGTTTTTAAATAAAAAGAAAATAAAACGGGCTTTGATCTTAAATTCACCTGATCGTGGTTTAATATCTATTAGATATTCTGTATATTATATTTAATTGAATATTTAATATTAAATGCCACTTTTTGTCTATTCTATAAGTTACTAGGACTTTAATAGCAAGATTTATTAGGATATAATGTAGACAAACGTCCAAACATTGTGTTTAACGCTATGTTAAGTTCCTATTTTATGGCCATAGAAATGTTGTGATTGTAAATTTTATTTCTCTTATGCACACTCCGCCCGAAGCGGAAACTCTATTCCGTTTTAAAAATAGCATTTAGATTATTTTCAAGCATATAAAGCCAATGCAGTTGAGCGAATTGTCAGCCGTTATGTTTTCATCCGTGCAGTGTTCGAGGAAAAATTTATTGGGTATGTCGTTTTATTTTAGTGTAAATAAATAATTTTTTCAAAAAAAAATAAACGTTAATCGCGAATGCTTACGATAACCCATTATTAAATTGTTTTCTTAAAAATAGTCAGTATACTTCTATATAATTACATTTAATTATACAATAACGTGTGTGGTGGCGCCGTTAGACAATCCATCACCTCATTTTTGTTTCCTGGGTGTATTAATAGGCGGTTATTGGAAATGCCAGAAATGTTTCATAGCTTCCAATGTATAGCAATAAAACTTTTGTCAGAACTAAAATACCCTAACTTGGGTTGATGTTCTGACAAGTCAACTTGACTAGATTTGCTGACCGGAATTTGACAATATGTCAAGCGTAATCAATATGGGCAACTCTTCCAGGAAATGCATTTCAAGTAGTTTAGTAGTACTAGATCTGTCATTTCCTTTTGTAAATTAAAATTCATATAGTGAGCCACTAACCAGATATGATATTATACACCTTTAGGTTCTATATAAAGTTAGATATAGAATTTCCAGTAAACCGCATAATCTTATAACCGGGCCTAGCCTCTGTCGCTATTCCTTAGTTAATAATAACGAAGAATTAAATACTTATAACTAATAAAAACTGATTTACTGTTAAGCAATGAAATTAAATATATTTATTTCTTCGACTAAAGAATATAAGATATCGTTTTTTAAATGTATTTTTAATCTACCACTAGATTAGTAATATAAATACGTAATAGTATTGATTTATGTTAGAACAAAAATGAGCGCCCTAAATATAAAATAGAACAATGTAGACAAAGACGAAACAGAAAATGTATCCGATCCTCGAGTAACGCTTTGAATAATAACAACCGGGCAACATTTAAAAAGATCTTCTTCTATTTATTACGTTTTGAACAAAATATTAGGCCAAAATATAAAATACAATAATGTAAACAAAGACAAGAAAGAAAGTTTACTCGATGATGCTCGAGTAATGACATGGATGTTGAGATGAGATGTTAACGTCTTCGATGTAAACACCGGGTAACATTTTGCTGTTTTCTATTGATATCCATGCATCTATACTCGATTAAGAATTGGAATGCAAATGCCTTGACATCCCTGAGGACTAAGATGTATTGCCTCGTTACCATTAAAAATATTCCGTTTCTCTTCAATCACAATACGAAACACTACAGTATTATGCTGCACTTTCAAGCTGGAATTCTTTTCGAATATTGACCCGTTCACGCTACAGCTACAATATTCCGCAGCGTCGTTCTACCACCACTTATAAAGACTTTATAATGGCTAAATAATTTATCAGATCTATCAGATGGCTCAGGAATAGTGTTTTGTAGGCAGTCGTGTAATGATGATTTTGACGAGTAGGTAAGAATTAAGGTAATATAGATGAGAGAAAAATGTATTTTTTTTTGTCCTAATCATGTAAATTAGGTCTACTCACTCTTTTAAGATAATACTGTTGTGCGCAGTAGCTAGCGTTTGACGGTTGCACTGTGGGCAATTTGATCGGACCCCACACTGAACAACCAATCACCTATATATCTTCCTGTATAGCCTTACCAGAGTATTTCACAGTGCTGGTCTTTTAAAAAATTACAATAAAAACTATTTTTAGTGGTAGGATTCTATTCCTGCCTATTCTATGTATCTGTATGCCTATCCTACCTATTTCTACTACCAAATAGCAATACCTGCGCTGCTGTTTCAGTACCGGTTTGAAGAGTATAGAGGGCCAGTATAATTACAGGTGTGAGCTTTCCATCCTATTCCCCACAGGTGGTGTTTGAAATTGACTGCAGGTGTCCTAGGTCTGCAGTAACCGCTAACCATGCCTGTAAATTCAATTGTCATTTTAGTTTATATAAAAAAAAATTAAAAATAAGTCTGAAAATAAATACTTGATACACAAGAGTTACAATGTTTTTTACTCGCTAATATAAAAAATAATGTTTTATTTTGCAACTTCGTAACCTAGGAAAAATATAAAAATATAATTTTAAAACTACAGTAACAAAAACCCAATAAGACCAGTCTAAGATCCAAAAGCAGTTAATTGAATTGATGAAGATTGGTAAGTAAAGTAAAAGTATGTATTTATTTTCGGGGATGATAAAATCTTGGGCGCAGACAATACAAATACCCTGATCTCTATTGAAATAACGTACAGACTACATATCATTGAGACAAAAGAAAGAAAAAATATAACCATTTATTTTTTATCTAACATGTTCTATAACATAGAATTTAAGCTAGGATTTTTACGTTTATTTATTAGTGTTAATTTATTTTTCAGTTCGCTTTCACTAGTCGATCATTCGATCGTATTTTCGTACTTAATGAGTTGACTTTGACTTTGTCATACTAGGCCGAATCTTTAAAAGATGAAAAGGCCTCTCTCAAATGGCTCCTATTTTTACCTTCACGCAACATTGTTTCAACCCGCCTTGCATAGGTTATCGCTCCATCTGCCTAGCCTATTTTAAAAATTAATCAACCATATTTTGGTTTAATTCTGACTTTTTTATTAAAAATAACCGCTTTATACTGATAAAACTGTTATGAATATACAATTTAGATTTGAATGTCTCGATTTCCATTATCGATAAACCTTATAAAGTGTATGGCGAACTAACATTAAAACAAATGTATGGATCTGTGCAAGTATCTACATTTTAACTATTCTACCGGTAGCTCGCATTTAGCGCGCCTATTATTGAGATATCAGCTATCAGTTGTTTCGTTTAAGTGGCGTCGTTTGTGGGTACTTAGTACTTGTTTGCATTAATGCATTGGTCGCCGGGCATAATGGTTGCCGGTGGCTCGCGCTGTTTCACATCTCGAATCGTGTTTTACATAATTATTGTAAATTCATGTAGAAAGGGACGATCAAATCGTAAAAGCAAAATTATATGTGCCCTGTATAACTTTCTTCTATAAAAGTTAATGGGCGGTTGTTATTTGTTTCTATTTCATTTATAATTTTGGCAAAGATACCACATGACATACCACGTACCAGTTTTAAAAGTGGTAGAGCCATGCTATAGCTACATTATGGTTGTAGCACGAATGAGTCGGCTCAACGAGGGAAGGACCATAATCTCACAGAATACCAGCATAAAATAGCAGCTTAATGATGCTGTGTTGCGTATGGTGGGTGTAGAGAACCGGAGACCATTTTCACTGGAAACGAGGCATTCCATCTTAGTCCTCAGGGTTGACAACGCATCTGCATTGTGATTCGCATCTACAGTGTGAGTGAGGATAGATGTAGGTGCCTATGGGCCTCACCATCTACTTACCATCCGGTGGACTCTGTGTTGGTTTGCCACTCTTATACTAAAAAAAAACGTTAATTATTTTTCTAATGGGGTTACCACCCACAGTAATTATTACAAAAAAAATACATCCCTTTGCATTTTCTTTCGCATTTACCACGGGGAGTGCTCTGGAGAATTGTTCGGATTAATCCCAGCCGCCAAATTTCCCGAATGCACATCGCGGCAGAACTCCCGATACCATCCATCCACACCATCTGGATGATTGGCAGTCTACCACTGTGCGATTTAGATGTTTTCTTCCTCGCACAACTTCCTTGTGGAATTGATTACTATCAGCGATTTTTCCGGACCGATACGACGTAGGGACCTTCAATAAAAGAACCTACTCCTTTTTAAAAGGTCGGCAACGCATCTGCAATTCCCCTGATTTCCCTGGTGTTGCAGTTGTTCATGGGCGGCGGTAGTCACTTACCATAAGGTGAGCCGCATACTCGTTTTCCCCTTTCCTATATAAAAAAAAGCAAAAACCGACTTCAAAGAATTAAAAACAATTATAATTTCACATTCTGAAGTTGGGGCTAAGACAGCATACATTAGGGTATTTCTGTACACTTTGTGCGAACATTTTTTTACTCCTTTGAGTGGAATAAGGAATATCACAATCTCCATTATATCCATTACAGCCTATGGAAGTCCACTGCTGAACATAGGCTTCTCCCATAGATTGTCTCATAGGGAGATTTTGCCATAGTAGCCACATTTGACCGGTGGGTCTGCGGCCGCAGTGTTTTATTATTTTAAGCTATTATCAGAAACATGCTGCTGCCCATACCCTGTTTCATTTTCCTTTGTCACCTCTTACGGCACCCACAGCACGATATAGGCTAGTGAATATTCGTATAGTAGTAGTAGTAGTTACTTTAAAAATTTTCATCCACTATTTTGGTGAAATTTTCAATTTGAGAAGATATCGCGTAATCATACAGTTCAATTGTAAAGCGTTTCCTTTTACTGTAGTCGGCTAAAAGTAACCCTAATGTTTTGTGTATATCACTAAAGGTACCACATACAGCGGTGGAGTCCAAAGAGAGCAACATTTTTCGCTAGTGTGTACTTTGTATGTGTACATCCGTTTCGTTGTATGCCCGGAACTTCTAAACTATTCGTTAGTTTTTGACAAAGTGTGTCTCAATCGAATTATCATAATTAAATGGTTAAAATAGATCTTATTAGTATAAATTAAATTATCAGAAAATTTAGAAGATTAATTATATTATATAACTAGCTGACCCGTCGAACTTCGTACAGCCTAATAGTCGATTCTTTCATTTTTTTTAACACTTATTCGGCCATTCGGAACACCGGGTCAGCTAGTAAGATAAAAAAAGAAAAAAGAAAGTTGATAAGTCAACAATGAGGGCTAATAATCTTCCACTCACCAGATGTCGCTAGTTGTGACTGACGTAAAAATTTTCGTTACATAGTGTCAGTTAATTGGGAAATTACTTTTAAATAATAGCTTATCATTATCTAGAGTATTATATTAATATACAACACAATGAGTCAGTGGTTTGATTTTTAATTTTTTGCACTTTATAACTCTTTTTTTAATTTTTCTACTTTAAGTTATATTTATAGTTTGGTTTATTCATTTCTAATGTAATTAATATAAAATATAACTAACAATACGGAAAGAAACCTTAAATATTACATTTTCCTAAAAAATTATCGTCCCCCGCTATGAAATCTGTCAAATAAACCTCACTGTAAAGTGGCGCCGCCCTGGTGGCAGAAAAAGTTGTGGATGGCCTCATTACATTATGTCAAAAAATAAAAATTATAATTGTTTTGCCTTCCCGGAACCCCTCCACTAACACTTAAACTTTATGATATGGTATTAAAGTTCAAATTGACTTATAAGTATTATTACGAATGTTTTGTATGGGAATATAGAAAAGTGTTGTTTTTATACTTTTTTGAGGCAATTTTTTAAATTTTTCTCTGCGTAAGAACCATCTGCGTACTTCAAGGAATATTATAAAAAAAGAATTAGCGAAATCGATTCAGCTGCTCTCGAGATTTGTGCTTAGAACACATTCAGCGATTCATTTTTATATTATAGATAATTAGAGATAAATTTAATATTAATGAAAATATACTAAATATATGTATGTATTGAATGTGTATATGAATTTTATCTTATGCCAGATCACTGACGTCGGGTTCATTGTCTTTAAAAATAATTTACTGGTTAATTCGACCAATATCTTCGCAAACTTTCATTTTCGCCTTTCCAAGTGGTATATAACTCATGGTAACCTACAACGTCACGACCGACAACCATGGAAGGTTAACACGACAGGGCAAGGGGTTCATTGCTTTATTATAAAACTTAAATTAATTATACTGAATAATACATTATTAGACACTGAAATAAAGCTGTTGGCGTGTTATTAAGTAGTTAATTTATTTAAGATTGTAAATTAAGTTAGCATTATCATGTACTCGAAGCTTGGCTACGGCTTGGCACGCTGGTTTATACTTTAATATTATCACCGTGCAATTTATTATGATATTTGTAGTTGCTGAGTATAACTTGCTGCCATAAAACAGACCTCTAAGAAGCTAATAGTTTAATCCAATGTAATTTACTCACAAGTATCAGTTTGGCCGAATGTAGCTGTCTCTTATAAATTCAGAGCATTTAAATTGTATTGACTTTATTGAGCTCAAATATAATTGAAAGAGAGAAGTACATGCCCGATGGAGCAATTTTGATAATATCTATATCCAGCCGTGGGTTTTTAATGGACTGTTGGCTTTTGATAGTTAATTTAAATCGTTTAGAATTTTATTTTATAAAAACCTAAAAGTTCCTTTTGCTAAATCGTGACGGCGTAGTAGTATCCACATCTGCCTCATGGGTGTCGTTGGAGGTACTAGAATATTTCAATTAATCGCGGTGTACCAGTTTGTTTAAAAACCAGACCGATGATGGGCGCAGCGACTAGATGCGAGACGTTTGATAAATAGTGCGATCGGCAAGCCGCCTGCGTAGCGTAGAACTATAGTGAAACCTGTTAAACTCTAAGGCCATGTTCAGTCGTGGACATTTAGATTTTGACGAAGAAGAAGCTTTTAAAATTGTAGAAATACTTAGTATAAATTGTTAACATGAATATACAGATTTGATTACCACAGTACAATAATAATAAAATATATTACTTTCTCTTTGCTAAGCATTTATAAAGTTATCGTACAATAATAATAACATAATATGTCTGTCTCCCTAAGCTACGTCATAATTGTCGTAAGTGAATAGTTTAATCAGCAGTGAAACTCGAAATTGCGTGCTCGTTGCTTGCAATTACAGCAAAGTGCACTCAGCCCACGTAGAGCGCGGTTCGCAGCTTTCGTCGTCGTGTCGAGGTGATAAATGGGCAATTTAGCGTCCTCGTGAGATCCCTTGTGGTCCGCTAACACCACGATTGGGCGAGGAGAACACCATCTCGTGACTATTTAATCGCTTTACTAATGGAGATGAGCCTGTGTTTATATATCAGTCCACGCCTAAATACGTCGGTGTTTTCATTAAATTAGCGAAACAACAATAAAATTTAAAAACTAAAATTCTTTTATAATGCACTACACTTATAATATTATTCATTCACTGTGGAAATCATAGTTTACTTAACAACATAAAAGTGTTATTCATGGTGAAGTGAAGTGAGAGACTCCTGATACATACTCTCTGGTGGATTAGTGAGTACTATTTACATATATAATATATGTTGATTACTTATATATATTATACATATAATATCTTATGGGCTATAGTGATCGTTCATGTGTTATTTGGCGCCCTTTACTAAAATTAAAAAATGATCACCACAATCGCTAAAGTTTTTAGAATGGAATAAAATTCAAGTGCATCTACACACGTAAAATTTGTTCATATTATGTATATTTCTTAATCCGCAGTCGTGTAGCCTTACAAAAGCGGAAGAAAGGGAATGCGAACGGTAAGCTTAAATCTCACCTGACGCAAGATTAGGGGTTGGTTCTTGTCACTTGATACGTTTGTATACAGACTGGTGTAGTGGGGCTTCCTCAATGCTCAACGAAGGGATCATATAAGGTGACATGTGTTGCTTTTGGTTTAAAATCTTTATTTCTTTTTGTATGTTCCTTTTTCCCTGTACCGATTATTCTAAAAGTAGTAATACTTTGTATAAGTTGTGTTTAAAATTTAAGTACATTATTACGTCACAGAAATTGTCTAGATAGAAATGATTGACAAGGTATTTATTTAGTTATAAATAAATACCTTATTTAGTTAGCTTAATTAATATTGTGACGTAAATCGTTCTTTACCCTAGGCCAGTTTTGATTGGCTGATACGACAGCAATGCAACATATTATGCTCAGCATAAAGATTAAATAGAGGAGATATCCTCATTATTCTATGCGACGCGGCAACGATACGACGCGTCCGCATTGCAACAGGAAATTTATATCGTATGGTACGTTAACCGAACATCTCTCAAAATATTTCTTTGCAGCTTGTGGTATTAGGTAGTCGTCTATCAAGATCTATCTTAAGGTCTATCTTTTTATCTATGGGCTGCCTTTAATATAATACACTTGACGACGATATTGTTACAAATAATGAAAATAATGTTTCGCATGCGTTGAATGATAAATTGATCCAAATAATGTCGGCCTACCAATCGGAAAACAGCCTTAATATCGACCACGATTTTTTTATCTCTAATCGGCATTGACACGTGCCATCAATTCATACGCAGCAAGAAAGAAACATAAAAATTTAAATACTCCCTACAACGCGAGAAGCTTATGGGCCACCCGTGGCAACTGTGGTAAGCTTCTCCCGTTATAGCGAGGAAGAACCTCTTATTAGCTTACCGACAAATATCTATTTTGTACGTGTTACGAGTATACTAATGACTAATATAATAGAACCTTTTGGTTTTCTGAAAAAATAAATTCAAAAATATTAAGGTACGTGTTTTCGTAAATGACAGATGTTATTCGTGAAATTTTCAGACTTGGCTCCTGTGACAGCCACAATCGAAAAAAAAGTCGGTGACAGAGCGTGGGTCGCAGTCGAGCGTGCGTAACGATCTATATAAGCTGATGATTGACCGCGTATTTTTGACCAGTGGGATGAACTGTCCGTCCCATATAGTTCAACATTTTTCTTCTCGTCGACTTTAAGAATAAATGATGTGATACAATAACAGTATGATACGTCTCCGTCATTGAATATTTCCTAACATAACAATTTTATATAGTTATCCAAAACAAAATTCAAAAGTCTTGAAAATCTAAAACGCTTTAATCATGTGTATGTATGTGAAGTGTGTTATCAGTGAAAATTATATGATACGCAATAAATGTTCGCTAATAGTTTGAACTTTAAATGTACTTCACACATCGGTCCTCGGTCGGACGTTATTACAATAATAATTGTGCTCCAGTATCCCGCAGCTGTAAATTTTATTAATGTTTTCACTTTTTTTTTGTTTTTCTAGCTATCTATCATATTAAAATTTACGATAGGATCTTTGGAAAGTATTAGTTCGTAATGTTACCATAAGGGTATATCTTCAATACATCCTGCAGTTCACTAGAAACACCAAGATAAGAACGTAAGCTTTTATGTTACCTAATAACAATTAATTCTTCAATTTGGTTTCAATAAATATACTGATAAAGGAAATGCAATAAAACAGATGACCTTTTCCGACAACTTAATAATTTCTCTGTCATTGGAATGAACGAGCTCGAAGATATTTTACGCGATAGCTCTGACCACGGTCTACCTTTCGCCTTAATGGACTATTTAAGTCGATTCTATACTAAATAACTGGTCATAAACAAAATCTGTTATTTTTTACTACTGCCCTCTGCTTACAGATTTTTGTTTTAAGGTAATTTATTTTTAGAATTTGAACTCGTAAGCTCGCAACATAAGCATCAAGGAATTCTTATTTCGTACAAATTTTTGCATGTTTCATTTGTCGTTGTCATTTCTACACTTTTTAACATATAATTAACAATAAATTACATGTCTGAGTATCCCGTTTGTGTCACATTTAGTTAATTTACGAGCTATGTTCGCAGAATAGTTATGACGTTCAGACACGTCGTTTATTGAAGAGTTGTCGCGTGGCTCACAATTCTGGTTTTGTCCTGCAGATTATTTCTGCTTCTGTGGGTGTTGTGTCGGAAGATTATCTAAAGAGACTTATGTATCCGCTCGTCGTGCCCATCGATATGGTGAAATGAATTGCATGTCGTGGGCACACACGATGATTGCTACGTCACTGCGAAGTTGAAAGCGAATTTATTATTATCGTCTCTTTTTCAGATAACGTTCGTATTTATCGTATTAGTAATCTTTATTTATGTGATAGCTGGTGTGTCTGTTAGTGATCGTACAACTTCTGAAAGTCTTGAACTATTGAGTTTATATTCACACAATTTTCTTTCAAGACGATTTTTCATAACTATTCTAGGATCTAACATGTGGCGCTGTGGTCGAGTTATCAACAAATTCTATATTTATGGAAATTATTGTAAATTACTCATATTCACAATATAATATATTCTTTTGATTTATTGCCAAGAAAGAAATTCACTAAATCCAGGACCCTCAAAAAGTCTGAAGTGAATTCGGAGTAAAACTCATCATGCATGTGACCGGAAAGTCTTTTTACATAGAGACACGATGTAGCTATATTATTTTTAAAGGATCTAAGCATTTTGGATGAAATATAGCCTAGATCACTCCTGGCATTGCTCTCCATCTGTTCGTCAAGTTTCATTACAATCAGTTCAGCCATTCCGAAGCTTAGCCTGGACGGGCAGACAGACAGACAGACAATTTTTTTAAAAGTAGTTATTCATGTCTTAATTTCATGCAGTTATTCTCTTCAGTCCTGATAAAGAAAGAAAGAAAAAGTGTGTGTATTCGTTAGTGTGTGTCAAGAATTCGAGCATGGCGTTTGCGTTATTTGCAATATAAGCAGAGCTCCGTCTATCTTTATTTTTTGGTCTGAGTATGTGTATGATATAGTATAATTGCCTTACATATTATGTTTTCTTCTTTCGTAGCCTCAACCTGTGAGCCAGGGTCCGCTGGCGCTACCGCCGCCGACGTCCGCACCCGCTCCGAGCTCAGCGCCGTGCGCCGCGCCGCGTACCATCGTCATCCAGCGCCCCGACGCGCGCCACGGTTTCGGATTCACTTTGCGCCACCTCGTCGTCTATCCCCCGGAGTCACTGCAGGTAAGACCAGCAATATATACCTTTTGAAAGTCGTCTTGAGTGATTGTCAATACGACACCAGGAATTTATAATCAATCTTCTAATTCTGAAAAGATCGTATTCAGCAATGGGTTGTTACTAGCTATGGGTCGCCTTGTGAATTTCTCGAATCGAGCTTAAAATATGTATTATAATTTTTTGTTAATAATTTATGTTTTGATTGCATATTTTTATATTCTCATCAAAATAATAATCTTGAAATGGTTTCGCATCATGAAATTTTACGTTCATGTATATAGTTGAGTTTTCAGTAAACTCCGTCCTAACCTTATTTCTCTTATTGCACGCATAAGATGTACCTTGAGTTATTTGCAATTTTTATTTTGCTGTCCATTGCGATCTATGACATTTTCCTTATTTTCCCTAAGCGACTATTATTAAACATTTCCTTTTCTACGTTGTAGAGCCAAGCTGCAGCTTGAAAACGTCCGCTTGACCTGAAAGCTCTCAAAGAATTCATTCATAACAGCCTATCAAAAAATTCCAGTGCTGAACATAAGCCTCCTCCAAACATCAACTCAAAGGGTAATTTTTTACCATGGTTGTCACGCTTGGCAGGTCGGTTGGTAACTGCAGTTTTTTTATTATTTTGAGATTTCAATACACGGCTTCCAGAATGCTGCGGTATTTCGTACTACTACACATTCTTTAGTTTTACGCTTATTCTTATAGCGAGTGTTTGTAAATTCCGCAGCAGAAATATTTCACACGTCTAACGGACAGGTATTAACGACCCTTTTCCGGTGCTCTAGTGAGAACACTTAGGCAATCAAGACTTCCTTTTCAACCCACAGCGTATAAACAAAGAATTGTTTAAAAATGCGCAAGCTGTAAATTTGAGAGCGCTGTTATTGCTAGTACACTTCGGATATTTGTTTTATATTTATAGCTGGATATTTCGTCAGAAACAAAGTTGACTTTAATCTAGGTTTCAAAATCGTTCAACAGGGTTCCTCTTTCTCCATAACTCTCTCAGAAGTGAGAGAAGGCCTATGTCCAAGAGTGGAACGCATGTACACTTTCTTCTTCTTTGGAGTTCTATTTGAGATTCTTCTTCCTCCAACGAGCTGGCCTTGTTATCTTGCTTCGACTTAGATTTAGTGAATACGCATATACTTTCGCAGCTTTGTTGTTGAGCACAGTGGTAAAACCATCGCACTTATAATGCTCTTTCCAATACCAGCTAGAGTTGCCAGAGTATTAAACAACACAAAGTCAAAAAGTCTAAGACAATTTTTACAGAGAATTCCGTGTCCAGGAGAGGGTACGCATTTTTGAAACCGTTCCTTCTTTAGTAGATTTTTACTTCTGTTACCGAGCCAGCGATCCGCGGGAATAAGAGAGAGAGAGAGAGAGAGAGAGAGAGGGAGGAAGTTCTTATTCTTATACATATAATTTTTGGTGTGAGTCAGGAGCTGTACGAGGATGCGCGGCACCTGGCCGTGGGCGCGGTGGGCGCGCCGATGGACACGATCTTCGTGAGGTCCGTGCGGCCGGGCGGGCCGGCGGCGGCGGCCGGGCTGCGGGCCGGCGACCGCGTGCTGGCCGTCAACGGCGAGCCGGTGGCGTGCGGCCGCGCGCGCGCGCCCTACGCTCGCGTCGTGCAGCTGGCGCAGCGCGAGCCGCGCACCTTGCGCCTAACCGTCGTGCCGCGCGACCACGATTTGCTGCAGAGGGTGAGTACTACTCCCTTAACCGTACAGAAATTCTTAGTGCAAATTCACATGGGGTTGAATAATTCCTTGCGCGTGCGCCCAATGCGCACGTTACGTGTAACTGTTCATTTTTTTTAATTTTACATTTAAATATGGTAGAACCACACTGCAACTGTGTTATGAATGCAGTTTGAGTGAGTTGGCTCGACCTGGGAAGCCAACACTTATCAAAGTAGCAGCGTAAAAAGTACCATATTGCTATTTTACGCAACATGTTTCCTTAGATGAGAATAAAGAATCTGTCACCCGTTTTACTGGTAACAAGTGGCATTGTATCTTTGTCGTCAAAGAGGCAACGCGTCTGCGTTTTAATTCTTAATGGAGTATAGATGTAGCCATGATGATAATGAATCATATCGTTTACTTACGAGATGAACTGTCTTCTCTTTTGTCATCTTTATTTCTACACAAACTTTTTTTCCCTATAAAAGCGTAACGGTGCCCTTCTCCTCCAGTACTTCAGCGAAGCCGCGTACAATCCAGAAACGAACCAGCGTCCAGAGATGCCGGCGCCCGCGAGCGAAGCGGAGCCGCAGCGCCGAGCGCGCGCCTCGCTGCCCGCGCCCGCACTCGCGCGCCGCGACGACCCCGAGTACGCGAGCGTCGCTTCACTGGCGCCCTCGCGGTACCTGGCCAATGCGCCGCACTACATGCTGCACGATGGGTGAGCCCTTTTACAAAGAAATACCCCTTTTTACAGCCGTCTTGAAAATAGAAGGAGACTTACAATTCGACTGTATGTTTTTTTTTTGTATATATATGTTACGCGATATCTTCGCCACGTGAACCGATTTTGTTGATTCCTTTTAAGTTGTATAGCTATACAACATAATTTAACTATTATAAGCCTATTTATACGTAGTAGAACCATGCTGAACCTATATTACGATTGTAACTCGAATACTTCGGGTCGACGGGGAAGGACCACGCTCTCATAGAATACCAGCGTGAAAGAGCAGCTTAATCCTACTGTGTTCCGTATGAGTGAACTGGAGAAATTTATCACTGGAAATGAGACATTCCAAATTAGTCCTCAGGGATGACAACGCATCTACATTTTGATTCTTAATAGAGAATTAATGTACATGTCTATGGGCCACTATATCTACTTATAATCATCTGACCGTGTGCTCGTTAGTCAACTATAATAAAAAAGCCACTTGGCTACTATCTCACTTGATGCTAAGTGGTGACGTAGCCGAAGTTGGTAAAGCGCACTCAGCTTAATAAAAACCTATTTACTATTGCCTTGAAGCCACTCTCATTCTAATGGGATGTAAAGGCAGATGCTCGCAAATTATACCACGTAGCTATTCCCGCTATAGATACAACAAAAGGTTATACTGAAACTAAGCCTAGCACGTTCAACTCCACATTTAGAACCCCTTGTTATTATTTTGTTCCAAGATACGATAATTCTTCACGGTACAAACATAAGGCATATTGTAATGCCCGTTTATATGTTCAGCTATAAGCTATTATGTTGGGGTGGTGTAAGCGAACCATCATTCCATTTCGCTTCGTAGGTATCGAAAATATACTTTATGAAATCCACGGTCTCATTGAGCTCTTTTTGATATCCTTAACTTTTCTGTAGGCAAATCTTCTATATAATATTTTGCGTACATAAGAAGTATGGTATCACTTCACACACAACCATTTTTTCTTCAACAAGTACCACTGTATATGTCATATCTTGAATGTAATCTTACGAATATACGAATATTCGTTTCAAATTTCAGCAGGAGGGAATCCGACACCTCACTGCCGTCGTCGGCGGCCGAGAGCAAAGATAGCCTCGGCTCCTTCGACTCTAATTCGACCCTAACCGGCCGCGAGATTGACGACTCGATCATCCTGTCCCGAATACGAAAGAGTCTCGAGCAGAAGGAAGCATTCTTGAGACGTCCGAGCCAACCGACCGGTTGGGTCACGCCGGACACCCCGCAACCGATCAAACAAAAGGAATTCTACGCGAGACCGCAAAAGTTACAGAAGCCAGCATGGCCCCCACCGCCTTCCTCACCGCCTCTTGCCGCTTCTCCACCCCCCTCACTTCTCACACAAACGCAGAGTCAAGAACAGACGTCAAAAAAGGAAGAATGTTCTGCGAGCGTGGATAGCGGAACGTATAGTGGCTACGGCGAAGTAAACGGAACAACTGACAAGAACAAACCAAAACAGGATAAAAGTCAATTTGTAACGACCTTGTCGAAAATACAAGAAACGGCACCGAGTATTCAGAGCACCAACGTCGGAACAGTACCTAATGGTGCTGCTTCTGAGACGAAGATCGAAAATAAAGAAGAGAGCTCGACCACAAATAACCAGGACAGCAGCAGGTTTGTTTATTATTTTCATTTGTTTGTAAAGCCTCGAGTCTTTAACTAGTGCGATTCAAAATTAAATTTAAAAAATAGGATTAAATATTTGCTTAGAAAAGTGGCATATTTGTAAATACAGCTGTTTTCCTAGAGTCACTAATTCCCGTATGACTCAACCCAAACTCCACCACGCGAAAATTTGACTAGTTTAAACTAGAGATTGTTTCTGAATAACGGCCTTAGTCTCTTCGATAAGATATAATTTTGGTCCTCTGATCAGATATCGAATTGGCAGTATCGATATCAGTAACCGACCGCAGAGAGCTCAATTTGTTATTATTTTTAATACTAGTATCGTATCCGGTGGTACATTAGACCCCGCCAATTTTAGACCTATTTCTGCACTGCCAAGACTTAGTAAAATTTTTGAATAAATTAAAATTTATGTAAATAATTTACTTCATAAAATCAATGACAAGGGTCGCTCGAATACTGATGCTGTATTTAAATAATAGAACGCAAGAAGTTGTCATTAATAGTATTAGCTCTTTCGGGTCTTTACGAACCCGCACGACTCTAATGATAATTGTAGCTGAATAAGAGTAATATAATTAAAGTCATGAACTGAGAAACATGTATCCCTTTTCATTCAACACCTTCCGACATTACAGGCGTGCCTCAGGGCTCAATTCTCGACCCCTTTTTATTTCTTGTATATATTAATGACTTATCTGACATAGTAGGGGATAACCATGATATAGTATTATTTGCTGATGACACTTCATTAACTTTCAAATTATAACGACAATTACTAAAATATGACTAAGTAAATTGATTTAATGTTAATAGTTTGCATTTAAAATGACACTAAAACTAAATGTATGAAATTCATGAGTCCCAAGTGTCAAACATTTAAATACTAACTTTAACTTTAAATTTAACTTTTAAATAGGGAGGAACTTAGTCCTGTCGATATCGCAATTTTTCTTGAAATCACACTAGATGCTAAGCTTTAATGGGGCCCCCATATATCAAAACTAATAAGCAGAATTAGTTCTGCAGCATTTGCTGTAAGAAAGATTAGAAATCTTACCAGTGTTGAAACAACTAGACTTTAACTATTTCCATATCATAATGTCGTATGGTATTTTGCTATGGGGACTCGCGACTGACACTAAAATTATATTTGTCATGGAGATAAGAAAGAGAGAGAAAAGAAATAATATTTAATCGCTGGGAAAAAATTACATTTGGGTCTCATTTTTAAACGATAACCATATTGTAAGCAAAAACGTTTCAAATAAAGCAAGTTTTTGCCAAATGAATGTCGCACGCTTCCATTGTGCTGGACAAATATGCAAGCAGCGGAAAAGAGAGCGCTAAGAGCCTTTTAAGGTTGGAAATCCTTGCCTTAAAGCAAAGATTTCTATGTATACTACTAGACGGGCACTACGGTACTATACTAATGTTAGAGACTCGTTACCCGCGGTGCAATAAAATGGGGAATGGGTTTTACCGTGCCAGGAAACTGACAGGTCAAGCAGCGCCTGTGGGCCGAGGGCGCTATCGAGGCGTGCCCGTGATTTTTTGAAGAGTGAGGCGTCAAATTGTAATTGCGTGCGCAGGTACCGTGGCGCGGAGCTGCAGCTGGTGACGGCTCGCACGCGGCAGCTGGAGGAGGCGCGCGGCGGCGAGCGGCGCACCGAGGTGGCGCGCAGCGAGCTGGCGCGTCTGTCCAGCGCGCGCCTCGAGCCCAGCGTGGCGCTGCGCCGCCGCGACTTCGAGAGCCGCGCCGCGCGCCGCACCGCGCGCTCGCTCGACGTGCACCCGCACACAGGTGACGTGACGCGCTCTACACACAACCGCACCGGCCGCACCGACTGTCCGCGCGCGCCTCGAGCCCAGCGTGGCGCTGCGCCGCCGCGACTTCGAGAGCCGCGCCGCGCGCCGCACCGCGCGCTCGCTCGACGTGCACCCGCACACAGGTGACGTGACGCGCTCTACACACAACCGCACCGGCCGCACCGACTGTCCGCGCGCGCCTCGAGCCCAGCGTGGCGCTGCGCCGCCGCGACTTCGAGAGCCGCGCCGCGCGCCGCACCGCGCGCTCGCTCGACGTGCACCCGCACACAGGTGACGTGACGCGCTCTACACACAACCGCACCGGCCGCACCGACTGTCCGCGCGCGCCTCGAGCCCAGCGTGGCGCTGCGCCGCCGCGACTTCGAGAGCCGCGCCGCGCGCCGCACCGCGCGCTCGCTCGACGTGCACCCGCACACAGGTGACGTGACGCGCTCTACACACAACCGCACCGGCCGCACCGACTGTCCGCGCGCGCCTCGAGCCCAGCGTGGCGCTGCGCCGCCGCGACTTCGAGAGCCGCGCCGCGCGCCGCACCGCGCGCTCGCTCGACGTGCACCCGCACACAGGTGACGTGACGCGCTCTACACACAACCGCACCGGCCGCACCGACTGTCCGCGCGCGCCTCGAGCCCAGCGTGGCGCTGCGCCGCCGCGACTTCGAGAGCCGCGCCGCGCGCCGCACCGCGCGCTCGCTCGACGTGCACCCGCACACAGGTGACGTGACGCGCTCTACACACAACCGCACCGGCCGCACCGACTGTCCGCGCGCGCCTCGAGCCCAGCGTGGCGCTGCGCCGCCGCGACTTCGAGAGCCGCGCCGCGCGCCGCACCGCGCGCTCGCTCGACGTGCACCCGCACACAGGTGACGTGACGCGCTCTACACACAACCGCACCGGCCGCACCGACTGTCCGCGCGCGCCTCGAGCCCAGCGTGGCGCTGCGCCGCCGCGACTTCGAGAGCCGCGCCGCGCGCCGCACCGCGCGCTCGCTCGACGTGCACCCGCACACAGGTGACGTGACGCGCTCTACACACAACCGCACCGGCCGCACCGACTGTCCGCGCGCGCCTCGAGCCCAGCGTGGCGCTGCGCCGCCGCGACTTCGAGAGCCGCGCCGCGCGCCGCACCGCGCGCTCGCTCGACGTGCACCCGCACACAGGTGACGTGACGCGCTCTACACACAACCGCACCGGCCGCACCGACTGTCCGCGCGCGCCTCGAGCCCAGCGTGGCGCTGCGCCGCCGCGACTTCGAGAGCCGCGCCGCGCGCCGCACCGCGCGCTCGCTCGACGTGCACCCGCACACAGGTGACGTGACGCGCTCTACACACAACCGCACCGGCCGCACCGACTGTCCGCGCGCGCCTCGAGCCCAGCGTGGCGCTGCGCCGCCGCGACTTCGAGAGCCGCGCCGCGCGCCGCACCGCGCGCTCGCTCGACGTGCACCCGCACACAGGTGACGTGACGCGCTCTACACACAACCGCACCGGCCGCACCGACTGTCCGCGCGCGCCTCGAGCCCAGCGTGGCGCTGCGCCGCCGCGACTTCGAGAGCCGCGCCCAGGGCTTTGATTCAACACCCCAATATACAATATTTATATTGGACTATTACTGTTTACGATATTATATCCTTTTCAAAATTCACATTTTTAACTAGATACCTATATACTTTTCACAGAACTAGAACATGATACGACAACCCTTGGCGGCAGTCTGTCAGGAAACCAGTTGATGATCACAGGAAGCAAACACCTACATTGTCCGCCTCCAGAAGAATATGTGCCCGGTATGCACTATATTATTTGTAGAGATTCTTTAATCTTTATTTCCATATATATATCAGTTAACAATATGTCTATTTATAAATTACATAGGAATATTTCATCTTATAACATGAAAAATAGCATCCATTGCCGAACTAGGCCAAAACCTGTATTTCAGCAAAAAAGAGATTTTAAGTTGATCATAGATTTCATACTAATTTGCAATTGACAAAAATTACAATTGCTTTTCCTTTTCTTAATTTTTATTCTATTTTTACAGAAACGGAAAAAGTTCAAATGCGAACTAGGTCAAATAGCACCGGAAGCGAAGGATTACCCATTAGAAGACATCATGCCACAGGTAAGATAATATAACTTTCTTTTTTATTATATTATATTTATTTAAGTATGATTACGTTCTTACAAAAAGTCTTAATTTTTTTTTTTGTGGTTTGCATTATATATGTTTTATTAAAATGGTAGGTAAGTTATTATTGGACCCTGATAAAATCATACTTTACACATGCTTTGCTGCATTTTCACAAGTTTTACAAAATGGAAACGTACAATATTAATTTAAAAAGGGCTTAAGGTGGCAAATATATTTAGGTACAGTTCACCAACAGATTACGTTTTTAATTATACTTTTGACAGTGGTATGGCTGGAAATAGTTATTCGCATTGATTTACGTTTATCATACGTTTTATCTAGTAAGCTATTTATGTAAAATTATCAGTACCAGTCGTTTTATTTACACTATTGATGTGCAGTTCTGGTCATCTCTTTTTATTTATATAAAAGCTAAATAAGTTAAATAAAAATTTAATTTGTATAATACTGGCACTAACAATGAACCTTGGGGTACTCCCAGACTGTTAATGTAAAGTTATAACTGTGTACTGTAGTTTTTTTACGATAAAACGTAATCTATTGGTGATACGGCCTAGCACAAAGCTCGCTTCATGGGTTCACCCGTGACCGTTGAAGATGCAACAAATGCCATTTGACGCGGCCGCTTATCTAACGGCACTGTTACGCCCCCCAAAGATGGCAGTCACGCGAAGCGACGTATGGGGCTGAACAGGGAGCAAATGGAGGAGATGAGCCGCGTGTCGCTGGGCGGCGCGGGGGTGGCGGGGGCGGCGGGGGCGGGCGGGGCGGCGCGCCCCACGCACTTGAGCCTGGCGCCGCGCTCCCTCTCCACGTCGGCCGCCACCTCGCCCTCGCCCACGCCCAGCACGCCCCACGACTCAGGTCCCACGCGATGGCCTATGCCTTCTTTGTACGCTCCCAGTCCCGGTAACTCCCTCCCCTCCAACTCCTTTGCCCCTATAATTTATTTCTTATTTACCTTAATAAACCTTATTTTGTTTTCCCGTATCCCTTTTGACGCAAATCGAGCTATCGCTTTTTTTACTTTTAATACGAATCCAGGTACTAATAAGTAATAACGTATCGGTTTACATTATATTATTCTGTTTTAGTCTGTTTATACAATAAGCGTAACATATTGGAAATAACATCCAAAATTAATATCATAAAAAAATTCGCATAATGCGATTCAAATAAGAATAAGAATGTCAATGACTGCGTCCTGTCAATTGTCTCTTGAAAAGTACGGTTTGCAAAGAAAATTAATTTTCCACTTTTTTATTAATACTTTTGCATTTTATAATACATTTAACTAAGTCTTAGTATTACATAATCTTTTGAAATCATAATTACTTTTAAAAATAAATTAATACTATTTTTCATAGTTGGCAACATTTAACCAAAAAGTAAATTAAAAAATTAAATAGATGAATTAAATAAAAAAAATATTAATTTAATTATTGATGTGCTAGATTCCGATTAATATATTTTATTTTGCGGTTCTTTTGCATTTATTTGTAATGAATTATTTCGAAAATATCTGTTTTGCTCACCCTACCTAACCTGGTTTGACCTAGTTGAACCTCGTAAAACCTGGTTTGAATTGACAGCTATGACTTCACAATATGGCGTCTGGTCAGTCCCATTCTTATTTGAATCGCATTGTACTTAAACATTTAATTTTCACTGTTAATAGTACTACTAATATTCATAAAAAAAAATTACACGTATCTACTGTCATAATATCCCAAATTAACTCGATTTGCATCACACTCCAAATAAACCCCTTCGTAACACTTGTGACCCGACCTCTGGAGCGTTTTGTCATGAACTATCTTTCGCTAATCTCGGCCATATTAACGGAATGCATTTTGTGTGCTTCTAGGTGTGCTACTAATTACAACTAACCTTGCGTGTATACTCGGTGTTAATTGTATTAACAATAAATTTATTACTACCAATCTTTCTTAGGAAGCTTTAACGAACGATTCTTTGACAGGTTTTGCTGACGATCTGGTAACAAGAAGACAGAAGAAGGATGCTCAACTGGGCGGTTAGTACAACGTCTTTATTGTTATTATTATTGTGTAGTATTAATAGTGTTCTTATCTGGTTGCGCTGGGTAAATATATAAAAGAAAATGATAGATATATAAAAATATGCATAAGATATAGTATAATAATTAAATAAATAATACATAAATAAATAGAATAGAATAAGTTTTATTCAATATAGATTATTACATAATACTTATTGAAAGTATTTTTTTTAATACTGTTTTTAAACCAATAAAAAATCGTATCGTATAATTTTTGTACCTAAAAAAGTTAGCCGTACCGACCCTGCCAACTATCGGCCAATTTGAATTACTTCCATATCCTGCAAGATTATGGACCGTTTATTGAACGCCCACCTCATGGCATGCCTAGAGCACAATGATATCCTCAGTGATCGCCTGTACGGGTTTTGCTGAAATCGATCAACTGTGGGGACCTTCTAGCATATGCTACTCACATATGGGGCGAAGCCGAAACACTTGCTGTTTCCTTCGATGTTTCCAAGGCCTTTGACAAGGTTTGGCACGCTAGTCTATTGGGCAAGCTTTCAGCGTACGGCTTATCCCCTGGCCTGATTGTTTGGGTGAAGGACTTTCTGAGTGAACGGTCTCTCCGGGTCGTCGTCGGTGGCTGCTCATCCGATCCTATGGCGACTAACGCCGGTGTTCCTCAGGGGTCCGTTCTCTCCGCAACTCTCTTCCTTCTGTATATTAATGATTTGCTTATGCCCGGTTTCTATGGGTATGCAGACGATATCACATTGTGAAGAGATACCAACCAAGTGCTCGGGCCAGTCGGGATCAAATCCAGTCAGAAAGAGAGGCTATTGTTGAACATATGAATCTCACACTACAGGCAGTCTCCGATTGGGGCGATGCCAATCTCGTGAGATTTAACGCCCTCAAAACACAAGCGTGTCTTTTCACCGCTAAAAGGAGCTCGCTCACCCTGTCCTCAACTTTCCGGAATGTATCATTGGAGTACACTTACCGCCTTCAGTTATTAGGGGTTGAACTTACTCCGAACTTCAACTATGGGCGGTTTATTGGGTCCAGAGCCAAAGCAACTGCAAGGAAACTTGGTGTCCTTGTAAGGGTGCGGCGGTACTTCACGCCGGGACAGCTTCTTACCTTATATAAAGCGCAAGTCCGGTCGTGCATGTAGTACTAATGTCACATATGGGCTGGTGCTGCAAAATGCCATCTGGCAGCGTTGGACTCATTGGAGAGACGTGCTAAGAGGCTCATTAGTGCCCTTGATTTGGTTGAAAACAATCTTGTCAGCCTCGAGCACAGGCGCAGAGTAGCCAGTCTCTCTGTATTCTAAAGGATGCATTTCGGTGAGTGTGCGCAGGAATTATGCGCTTTAATTCCTCCCTCTCCTTTCCACCATCGGATGACCAAGCAGTCTGCGGGTCTTCATCCCTTTATTGTCGATATTCCACGCATTAGAACCAAACGGTTTGCTTCGTCTTTTGTAATGCATACAGCAAAGGAGTGGAATCATTTGCCGGCGTCTATATTTTCGTCCGAGTACAATCTGGGCGTTTTCAAGGCAGGAGTGAATAGGCTTTTGTTACGCTAAGACAGTGCTATTTACCATCTAAGGCTGCATCACCACTTACCACCAGGTGGGACTGTGGTCAAGCACTGGTTTATAATAAGTTAAAAAAAAGTATAACTTACTTTCACATTCGATAAACGACCGTGTATATTTATTAAAACAGAAGAAGAACGTGCCATGCGAAGGGTATCGTACCTGAAAGCTACATGGGGAGACAGGCTGCATTTAGACAGCGATGTGGAACAAGACTCTGAACATCTCTCTCAAAGAAGGTATAAAATCCAATATATTGTTACATGAAGCATCGACATCTGTTTCTTTCAACCACTTGTCTCTTATATGTTCCACTTTCGATTATGTTTATATTATAGTGGTAGAAATAAACAGATATTTGAGATATCCATTTATACTTGTCAAGTAGATTTGTTAGTTAACCTTGAAAGTCATAATATAAATTTAACATTGTTAGCATCCGTATGCCGATTAAAATAAGCATAAGACTTTCCCCAACTATCCTTATTTTATATTTGTGTTGTAGATAGACTCCAGAATACATTTGTTTAGTTAGTACGTAACCTTACATTTATGTCTACACCTAACATTTGTTTTGTACACATCAAACGTTTCTTATCTTGTTAAAATAATAAAATTAAATGGATACTGGACATGAAATTGGACTTCATATTATTATGGTTTGCAACAAACGCAGTTCATATCGCAAGTGGCGCCCTCCTCGTTTCACGGACGACATAACGCCGCTGCTGCGAATATTCGACCCCAATGCAACACTCCCCGTCCGGTATGTTGCATGGCGTCGCCGCTAGATGGCGCTTAAGGGTGTGCAATAAAATTTCACTACATAATAGATGGCGCTGTTAACGATTAAGCGTAGAAAAAAAATTACAAAATTTTAATGATGAAGTTTTATAAGTTAATCCTAAACAGCCTTGTAAATATACTCTTTGGAGCCCTGCATTGCATTTGCCTTCATTGTGCTAGTTTGTAAACGGAAAAGCTACCCTTCTAACATCACAGATTCGTTATACAAAATGTCGTTACTGGAATAGATTTTCTGCTTATTTTAAAACAAGTTTAAAATTCAATGACATTGTTTAAAAGAACACAAGATTTTTGTGTGTATTAATTAAATTGCATGCAGTAATTATTTAGGAGCATTTTTGCATTAAGTGTGATATGATAATATACTTTAGCGTATGTTTGTGGCATGTTTGTTAGTTGTCGTCTTTTGTGTTCATTGAGATAATTTTTTTGGTTCTGCTAATAATTTAAGAAGTGTAATGCTGATTTATAAGAATATACATCAGCTTGTTGCAGTAAGTATACAATTTTTAAATGTATTTGTCTTTTTTAAGCTTAGATTATATTCAGGTATGTAGAATGAATCTTTAGCGCGGTTAAGTCAAAACATTTTTATTATATTTTAATTATTGTTATTTATCAACAAATATCCGTAAAGAATTACGACGCTTTATAGAAAAATAAGACGTTTTGTGACGGTTTAAAAGGATCGACCACCTTCCACCTCATATTACCCCGTGTGTGTCATAAGAAATTAAAAATCGACTGAGAGAAATGAAACAGGGAATCGGCAGCAACATTTCCTATTGGCAATTTTAAAAAAAATTGCGGTTGCAAACCAACCTGTCAAGCGTCACTGCACACACACATATGCTCACTATCCGGCAATTTTGGTGAGGTCTGTGTTCAGCAGTGGAATTTCGATAGGCTGTAATTAATGATGAATTAGTGATAGAAAATCAGACAGGATGTTTTAATCAGTGGCAGTACCATCGCAGTTGCACTACTTATGCTGTTCTGCATCACCAGTATACTATATTTTAGGTTGGACATATTTGAATGGATTGTGTTATATTATCGCCGATTGGGGTGTGAGGGAAATTGACATGAAATGAATGAGCGACACCGCGAAAAAATGCACCTCCTTTCATCGAATAGTATAAGAGTATGACACTACTAACGAAACTGGAATTTTGATATAGATAAATTCATGTCTTTATCTTCAATTTGCTTGTTCAAAAACACGATTGTAAAATTTTGACTCGATCATAATTATTTACGAAAACACACAACGAAATTACTTAATCTATATGTTTGGGAACCACTAAAGTATATTCATAACATCAATATTCGTAATCTACTTGCTCATTATTTTGATTACTAAAATCAATAATTTATTAAAAATATTTTAAGATTCTAAGCGATTTCTAAGCGGTCTGAATCGTCGCGGGCGCTACGCAATTTTAGACCTTATGACGGCGATTTTTGAAGTTTTTATAGAAATTATGTTTCACTTGGGTCAGTCCGGCGATAGCCCGTTTCAACGGTTTTCGATGTGTCGCCTTAATCGACGCGTGACTATAACTAAGAGTACGTGTACGACGTAACTAGTTGGAAATATTATAATATAAGTAATTGATATCGCTATGGCCATTGTTTTGAAGTTGTAGGATATCATACAATAAAAATGTCACAAAGATTAATTGAGTGCATTATAGTTAGAAGATATTTTATGATATAGTGCGGAGAAACAAGGAGAGGAGGGTGTGGAGGAGGGCGCGAGCGAAGCCGAGCCCGATGTGCAGGGACACGTGCAGGTCAAAATGGTGGTCAGCAACGGAAAGGTACGTGTATTTATATTTGCATTTAATTTGAACTAATATATTTACTTAAAGCAAAGCCTTTAAATTAAGTACTAACTTACTGGTCTACCTGATTTTAATTTTTATCTGGAGTTAATTTTGACGGCTCCGTGGCGCAGTTGCTTAGCAACGAATTAAGGCGCTAATAGTCGCGGTTTTAAATTCCGCATAGAATAAGTATTTGTATGGCCTACAAATAATTGTTCCGGGTCTGGAAGTTTGTCCTTGTGAAATGTATGTATGTAAACTGCCCCTGTGATGCAGGAGAAAACCTAGTGTGGAGGTAACGCTTTAAAAAAAACGAAATAACAAAAAATATTTGATCTTATCTCAGTACTTAATATTTTTCTGCCGACTTCCAAAAAGGAGACAGTACTAAATTCGACTGTATTTTTTTATGTGTGTTACCTCATAACTTTTTACTGGGTGAACCGATTTCGATGATTTCTTTTTTTATTTGAAATCTGGTACTTCTCGTGTGGTCCCATATGAATTTGATTAAGTTCAGACCAATAGTTTTTGAGTTGTTCTTAAGAACTTATATTGAAGTCGGCTGTACAAAAATTTTAATTATATAGAACGTTGAGAACAGTGTGTGTCTAGAAGTGGATAAAATAGCGGGGTGGATTTTCTTACGCCACCACCACGGCACACTTTAGTATGTGTAGCAGAGTTTAGTATTGACTAGTATTTAGAGTGGTCGTCTAAAACAAAACGTACTGTCCACAGCGCGCCAGCGACAGATCGTGGAAACAAGTGTGGGCGGTTCTGCACGGGACCAAGCTATACCTATATAGGCACCATCCTAGTCAGGTACGTCGTTCGAACTAATTCTTAACTTATATCGTACATCGATATCGTTGGGTTACTGCTTATTAAACAAGTATTTTATTTTTAAACACAGGTCCTTACTTATTATCGATGGTTATCACTTGCTTAAATTAAGTATTAATTATCTTCTCGACAATTCTCTCTCTGTATGTTTAGTGAAGATATATATATATATAATAATAATAATAATAATAAATATCTTTATTTGACACTTCTATTTCATACAACATCATTGAGCCCTGACTCCTAAACTAGGATACCCTGTATTTCAGGAGTCAGTTCCTTCCTATTCAGTAACACTTTGTGTCGATAATACATTAGGAAATGTTGATATATTACTTAATACTCTGTTTAATATATACGTGTGTGTGTGTGTGTGTGTGTGTGTGTGTGTGTGTGTGTGTGTGTGTGTGTGTGTTGTGTGTGTGTGTGTGTGTGTGTGTGTGTGTGTGTTAGTGAGTGAGTAGTTTGATTGTTGCACTGCACATAAAGTTATTCGTATGGAGCTATTAAGTTTTCGCATTGATCGTAGTCATATTCTTTAAGCCAATTATACAACATACTTTTGAATGAATGATTTGAAGCCTTTCTTGTACACACTGTTTTATTTAATATATTATATAACTTGGGAGCTAGGTAATATAATATATAATATATATAATATATATATATATATATATATATATATATATATATATATATATATATATATATATATATATTACAGTTTGACAGTTCTGCCGTTCATATTTTTGTTATGCTGGCTTTACGGGGTAGAAATTTTTTCAAAATTTAATTTTAACAAATATTACTTGTAAGTACACAACAAATCTAATTAACCTATTGTGTATTTCTTATTACGTATAACAAATTCTTCAGAGCCCTTCAATTTCAATTGGTTGATACAAATTATTTTATTGCAATTTTGCACATTTGTTAGAATATTCTTTGTGCTAAACATATAATGTAATTTGTTATTAGCAAGATGCCAGATTTGAAAGAAAGAAAGATATGCGCTTATTCCAGTATAAGCATGCAGCACAAGTAAAAAGCAATTACGAGGGCGACACTGAAAGTTTTTAGAACTGGCCACTTGTAAACGATATAATAAAAAATAAGTTAAATTTTGAAAGCGGAACTCTTTGCCAACATTATTGTATAATATGTATATTATTAATTTGTCATTTGTTTACGATTTGGCGGCAAATTGAAAATGTTTCAATTTCTCTATTTCAATTTTGTTATTTTACATTTTAAAATATTGCAAAATGAGCCAGGATTTAGTAAAAATTAAAGTGTCAAACCGCTCGTTGTCTATGAAACACAGTTAAATTACAATCGTTAAATTTAGAAATAATTGTTTTAAATAATTATACCTAGATACTACAAACCATATTAACTAAAATTTTTGTGTTCATAAAGTACAAAGCTATGTAAGGGAGGCGGCATTTATTTAAAATTTCCTCTGAATGCAGTAGACCGGTTGAAAGGATATACAAATTTTTGATTAACTGATCTGAGATTATGTATATTATTGTGACCTTTGGCCCAATCAAGCTTATTCTAAAGATATGCTTGTTCTTTGTTTTTTACTATACCAAACAAAAGAGTGACAAAGTGTTGTCGTCAGCGGAAGTCCATTTTTATTATATTTTTTATGATTTGACCTTTATATTATAGTTTTTAAGTGTTTTCTACTGATTTCAAAAAGGAGACGGTACTCAATTCGACTGTATGCTTTTTTATGTATTATAACTTTTTACTGGTTGAACCGATTTCGAGGATTCTTTTTTATTTAAAAGCTGGTGCTTCACATGTGGTCCCATATAAATTTCATCAAGGTCTGACCAATATATTTTGAGTTATTCTTAATAATTTATATTGAAGTCGGTTGTACAAAATTTTAAATTCTTTTTGTACAACGTTGTACAAAATAAACTATATTAAATTGAGCTGTAGACGTGGAATTTACAGCTATTGTTATATGGACTGTTGATGATATTTGGTAAAGAGGAAGTGTTTGTTTAAAAAATATTTGCATTCGTTGTATTATTACAAAGTGTGTGCAAATATTTTCAACCCGGCACTTAGCGAATAATGTAATCGTATTAGTGGAATTCACTAAAAAGTTATTTGATTATACTGTTTTCCTAGGTCAGGTACACAGAAACATTGCTAATATATGTGTTTCACACCTTTACGGTGTTTCAATGTAGATTTATTTGACATATTATTTAATGATATTATTTGACATACAATGCAAATTAATACAAATAAATACTAATTTAGCGGTTGTATATGCCTTATGAATAACAATTTCTCGACTTGAAGGTTAATATAAGTGAATATAATTACTGTACAAAATATATAACCCTAGTATTAAAATTCATCACGCGTGAACCAAACTAGTGTCGTGCGGCACGTATCGTCGATTTTTTAATCTCTTTCTAGATTTTTTTACTTTTTGGTATATATGAAATCTACCTTGTCTCATCATTGTAACATTTGGAATGGGCAAGGTGCTTAGTGAGTGATTTTAACAGCACTATGTATGTCATATTCATCCTAACCAAAGAATCAACCTCTGTATCTCGACGTAGAACCTTGTAGTCATAAAAGACAAGAGGACATCACTATAATACTTTAACACCCTTTGTTGACATCTCATTGAATTACCGACCGAATAACTTACCCAAGTTTAAAAATATCAACAGTCAAAATTACCCTCATGCTTAGAAATTCTAATAGATCCCTTAACAAGATAATAACGAATAACTTTCCGCCCGCACGCCAAAGGCGCACCTGGCTACCTTTGCGCGCCTGAGAGCCTAAGCGGTTTCTTTACTCATGTGCCCTATGTCTATGCAAAATTAGGGCAACCAATATTAAAAAGAGACAGTATTATTTCAAGTTATTGTAAACCTTATTTTGCTATCACTATCACTTTTATTATTATTTATTTATTGATGTCTTTGAAAAGGAAACATCAATTATGTGTATATAACTTGTGTGCCATTGTTCGACTGCCTCGTTGTGCTAGCTAATGCTGGACATGTGGTCCCAACTTAGAATTCCGGAAAAACCAAAATCATTTATTAGGTTTTTCTGTGAAAAAATTCGCAGGTGTTTCACTCCCATAACGCGGAAAGCACTTAAAACCGGTGGTCCTGCCTTTACCTCATTCTTTTATAAAATATCATCGTAAGCATCAATCTATGAAATCAAAAACTTAAGTCTTATTAAATTACTTCATCGTCTTCATCCGTCGGCAGCAGTCCTATGCCCAGTTACTGGACATAGGTCCCGTTTAAAGCATGCTACTAAGCCCACTTTTCGGTTGGACCACTTAAATACCACGCAAATAACTAGTCTCAATTTCATATCTTCTGAAAAAAAGTAATTGTTATCGAGAAATGTAGATGACAGTAATTTTTTTAACTAATAGTTTTCGCATTTACTCGTAATATGATGCGATTTTAGAATAACAAAACAAAATAACATGAGCAACAAAATATAACTTCAGTATGGTGACAAAGCATAAACTTTAAATATATACCTTAATATATTATAGCCAGTTATAATCGTGTTATTTAATTTTTAGGGTTTAAAAAATTGAAAAAAAATTGGATAGCATAACAGCAGTAGTTTGGCCAACTGTAAAAGTAACGGACAATACCGCGAGCCGCGACATGCGTCAGTGCGAACACCTGGCTATCTCATTTTGTATCTCAAATTTAATACGTTATCTAAGACATTAAAATAAAAGGCATAAAAGTTTTTGAATGATACAAAAATTTTAATTTATTCACATTTGCTAAACCTGGTTCAAAGTGGGTTGTGTTGGGAACGTTATGTTTGTTTTAGTAATTCAATTACAAATGGTACGTGTATACATTATTTATTAATCTATACTTACAATTTAAATTCATTGTCACATATCAAAGTCCTTTTTTATATCAGACATTACTTTGGAAAGTTTTTTATGTTTAGTATGTATTCAACAGGATTTTTTGCAATTTCTCATATAGAGACTCAGCAAAAGTTATATTGTTAGCCGTAAATGGATAGTTTTGTCATATAATGTCAATAATATGTTGATAAGCTTGTACAATAACAACACGAAACAAATTATAGATTATGAAAAAAAAATTCAGATGCCAAAAAAGTCCATAAGGCACTTACGCTAATTTATTAGAGTTCCATTACATTCGAAAGAAGCGATAAAATAGGTGTCATCACACCACACCCACACATCCCTCAAACCGAACAAACAACGTTACTATGTCGGCAATTGTGGGAGGTGTGACTGCAGAAGGTTGTTAAGAACGGCATTCGCTCGCTTTTAAATCATGCAAAAACAAAGCAAGAGATAGTTACGCGATTAAATCGTTTATTTGATGCACTTGTGCATCATTTTTCTGTAAACGTTCGCGATAAAATGTAACTAGCAATTCTGAATCTAATTGTTATAGATTCGGCTCATCCGTGACATGTTCAGCGCTTGTAGTTATTCTACTTTTACTTTCTTAACTTTCTCTGACGTTAAGATATATTAACCAATTAAGTGCTTCTACGAGTATAGGATTAAAGTAATTGTGTTGCGGGCACAGGTATGCCGAAAAGCAAATGCAAAAGTTTCACGCAATAAATTGGGTGATTAGAAAAATTTCGGTTCTGAAGTCGAGCACTTTCTTAAAATTATCATTACCTACTTCTAATGTAAATCCTAATTTCACTGTTCAAAACTAGGAACACATTTGCTTGGCAATGTCAAAGTAAATATTGTAAACAAGTAAATATGTGTTGCTTTATCAGCCTCTCATCGATCGATCTCTCATAGATTAGCTTAAATTATTAAAATAGCAGCTTAATGCTGCTGTGTTTCGTATGGTGGGTGTAGAGAACCGGAGACCCTTTTTACTGGAAAAGAGGTATTGTATCTTAGTCCTCACGGCTGACAACGCATCTGCATTTTAATTCGAAAACGAAGATAGATTTGGATGTCTATGGGCCACAGCAACCACTTACCATCAGGTGGACGACTGTGTGCTCGTTTGTCACCCTATTTCTATAAAAAAAAGATTTACTTTTCGCCAAGCTTGGGAGGCAGATTGGCACTTTCTGCCTTTCTGATCCTAATGAAACCTATCTGACAGCTCCCAGTACGAATGAGGGATGATGCATTCTTTTACTTCACACGGAATAAGTACATTAGATCAACGTATTCCAGAGCTAAACCTCGCGTTCCCTTAAGCGATGTAATTTTATTAATGTAACATACTTCTTGCCATCATAATATGAACTTATGCATTAACTTAATCATTGTCGATTTTCTGTCCTTATAAATAAGGATAATATTGCTTGAAATAACAAGTTATGTGAAACGGAAAGTCTTCTGTTCACAAAATATATGTACGAGCAGATCTTCTCTCAGAAACTGTTGCGTTTCTTAACGTTAATATATTATTATATTGTTTCTCAAAGATACACGTCAGCGGCCAGTAAGTTTCATAAATTTTGTAAATACTTATAATGTAATTTAAGAGATTCCTATATTAAAATAAATCGTTAGTTCACATATTTTTATTAGTACTAAGAAAAATCAAAGGTTATCTGCAATTCAATACTTTAATGATCAAAATCAGCCAGTTTATTGAATGGCTGCCCTGCTTGCTTGTTGTCAGGTAGGTAACGAGTTGGTGGAAGTAGTAGTTGAATATTACGAAAATTCAATTTTATTTTAATACTAGCTGTCCTTCGCGACTTCGTCCGCGTGGAATTTACTACGATTTGAAGAGTTTTAATTTTTTTGCGCGGAACACTGATTCTTCTTCTAAAATAAAAATATCCTAAGTTACTCTTTATAATATCAGCTATCTACCAGTGAAAGTCCCGTCAAAATCGGTCCAGCCGTTTCGAAGATTAGCTGGAACAAACAGACAGACAGACAGACAGACAGATAGACAGACAGACAGACAAAAATGTTGAAAATTGTCTTTGTATTATTAGTACCGTTTATACTTTCATATGCATTTAGTAAAAAGCTGTTATTTTAACATTACAAACAGACACTTCTATTTTATTTGTTTGTATAGACTAGCTGGCCCGGCAGACGTTATTCTGCCCTTTCTGGTTGATGGCGCGATGAGTTTAATTTTCACACACACACACTTTTCTATAGATTTATAAAGGCTCTTTAAGACTAATAGAACTATCAACAGACATAACGACAATAAACTTAAAAAAAGGGAAAATCAGAACCCCTTTTTTCCTCTTCTATACGCAGATAAAAAGTTGCTTATATGTCATACACTGTTGTTTACTGCCTACATACATAATTTTGTGGAAACTCGTCCAGTACTTTTTGCGTGTATCGTGAACACATACGAGTAATTTTTCTACAGATTTATTATATGTATAGAGATTCGCAGGTAAAACGCCATCGTATGAATTGACTCTAAGCACTGCATTGACAGAAAAAGAACTAAATGGAAACTTGGTGACTTTTGATTTACCTGTATGTAATATGACTAAAACTAACTTTAGTGCTAGGCATTTAGTTGAATGCTAACTTTTAATTAACGGCGTGGCATCTAATTTACCTTCGAGCTTCAAGATGTATGTGTAAACTAATGACCATTACCTTATGTCTAGAAATACTTGTCATAAAAAATATAACACCTTAAATTTTAATGTACATTCCTAATCATAGTATACTAATGATGAGCATTATCATAGTTCTCAATATAACGTTATCATAAGTTAAAAAAGAAACTAAAATTAATTACTTATTTTAGATGTCTTGGTACTATAAACATGTCATCATAAACAAAACAATTCGTTACAATTATATCCGTTGTCAGAGCTAAAATATGGAAATGTCTGTTGCTATTTATTTATGGCAGCTCTTTAGTTACCACTCAAATATTTTTATTATGATAATGCGCGATTCAATTATGATTGGTTGACCGATCAATTCCAAGCGATTAGTTACCGGACGTTAAATATAGTGAGTTTCGAGATTGAACGCGATTTAAATCGATTTTCGCTGTTGATTGGTGTTTTTAGAATCTCGTCGTGATAGTTTCATGTAGTGATTTATACATAATGCATTAGTACTTTATAAGAAAATATTACTTAAGAAGACGTAATTCCATCCCTTTCCTTTATATAGTAATGCCTCTCTTGTTACTCTTTCAATGTAATATGTGCATCGTAAACAAATATCGCTAATTATGTAAATTTTATATTTAAAACAACTGTTTATTTCGAAGTTTCCAAAAACAAAAACAACATGTAGGGGAAGACAAATAAGTAGCATTATCTTTTTTGTAATCTTACGACGAGACAATTAAAAATTTGCAGTTATTAGAAATACACCTAATAACTGATACAGGTCTATTAGTGATTTTTAAATAGCGATGTTTTATGTATATATATATATATATATATATATATATATATATATATATATATAGGATAGTAGCCAATAATGGCCAATTTCAAATCTTTGTTCGTTTTTGTAAGCGTATGTTATAATAGGAAGGTAGTTACTCTATTATCTATTAAAATTAAACCGGATCTAAAATTACGAATATAACCTACTTTAGAACAGGTCTAATATTAAAATGATTTATCTCAATATACGGAACACTGATTAATAAATATGGAAATATAATTTCGAACCAAGCATTGTGCTACAAACATTTTAATAAAGAATTAGTCGCGCAACTTTTAATTTCGGGGTATTATGCTTCGATAAATGGTAATTTAATAAATGATTACCTGGTTAAAATTGGGTTCCGAATTAAGTTTTTCTGCTAGCCGTGAATCGGTTTCTTAAGCAAATACGCCTAGTGACAAAGACAATGTAATGGTATAGATCAGCAGCTTGTTAAGCAGGTTAGTTGTCAGTTAATCATCATCATGACAATACTGAAAGAAAGTAATGGTCGATAAGTCTGGTTGGATTGTGTTTGTCGTCTCGTGTCGCCAATCTCATCGGGTTAGTCCTACCACAGTTACGGATATGTTAAAATCTGTTTGGCGAGAGGTTCTATTAGGTTGATAGACATTATGGAAATGTCTCGAAACAGCGGCTGTCGCTTAAGTATCACATTTTTGTGACGGGCGTCGCTTATCGCCGCTAGCAGAGTTTTGTGTTACGAGGTTCGCACCTGTTGTCAAGGCCGGAAACCATCATCATTCAGAAAAAGTAATAAGCGAATTTAAAAGTAATTAAATTTTTAATGAGTTAAGAAAGTAACCTTGCTTTTTTATTAGCTCGCCGAACAGAAGTACGAAATAGTGAATATGTTGTATTATTTCAGCGCATAAGCTTTTGGCGCATTGTTAGAGAATCCATCTTTAAATTTCCTCCCGTGGGCGCTTGGTATAGGATTAGCCAAAAATGTATATAACTTTCGATAGATGGCGACATAAACATTTCATTTAACCCAAGTTAAAATACCCAGACCATGTTGGTAAGCAATGTCTAAGATGCGTGTGGTCCTGCGATCGTCAATTCGCGTCCCAAGCGTGATCATCAAGGCAAATTCTCTTTAAAATGGGAGACCCATGTACATCAGTGGATTTACATGCGCTGATGAAGGAGAAGATCATTGTGGCACTATCATATCATATGCTTAGTTAATAGTAAAGTATAGCCTTAATCTTTACGCCACAATTCTGGGCACGGGCCTCCTCTTAATTCTATGAGGGTTTTAAGGCAAGGAATTGTCCGCTACGCGCTACCTCAATGCATGTTGGTGAACTTGACATGAGTTCGAAATATTTTTTTAAATTTCTCAGGCATTCAGGTTTTTTCACAACGTTTTCCACACTGCTGTGCATATATTTATAAACAATTAAATCGCAACAAAACAAATTCATTGGTACCGGTGGAGATCAAAGACGGGTTAGTCGCTTCGTGTGAATTTCACGTCGAGTGCTTAACCCGTGAACTACGGCACAGTAAACAGTCAAAGAGTTTTATGAAACAGTTTACTGTGTACTGTTAACTGGAAACTTATTTCCGTCCGATTTCAATCTGAGCGTCTTCAAGGCAAGAATGAATAGGCTTTTGTTACGCTTTGATTGTGCGATTGAACAACTAGGGCTTCATCTCCACTTACCGCTAGAATTTGAGATTTTTCTCAAACAGTGGCTTACAATAGGTAAAAGACAGTACGTGGAATCTATCAACGTGATTTATGATTATAATCGATAATTGTTGCAATTTGTAAGAAAGAACATTTACATAGTAAAAATAATTAAAACATCGTAATAAAAATATTCCTAATTAATGTAATATATCATTGTTCTTTTTCAGTATATTATTAAGTGTTATATTCCTATATGTCTTAGAGTATAGTTTCCCATCGCGTATCATTCGTTCGGTTTGTTGAGAAGCCTTTTAAATATTAAACACGTCAGACGACAACCATAACGCGGTGGCCCATTGTTCAGCACGTGCCTACGTCAAATCAGTCAGGTGCGGACCCGACGTTGATTCACTTACGACCTTGATTAATGTAAAAGATGCCTTAGTGGGCCATTGTTGTGCACAACGCCAGAAATAAACATGTTTGTGGTAAATCAAAACATGTTTATCTTGTCACTGGATGAATGCACTTAACGTGGCAAAGCCATGCTGCAGCTGTACATATTATGTTTGTAGGATGAATGGGTCATCTCAACCGGGCAAGAACCAAGGATACCAGTGTGAAAGAGCAGCCTAATGTCGCTAAGTTTCAGATGGCGAAAAAAAAATCAGAGAACGGGAGACCCGTTTCACTCGAAACGAGGCATTCCATCTTAGTTCTCAGGGGTGACAACGCATCTACATTGTAATTTTTAATCGAGGCAAGGCACCATTTACTGGATTGCGTGCTCGTTTGTTATCCCTATTCTATAAAGATGCATTTTGAATGAGACAGACACGAATCTCGGAAAGAGACGAAATGTACAAAGATTTTTCACAATTCATTGAAGGCGTTAATGATTTGATTTGGATGAACTTTAGATGCTGAATCGTATCTTTGCTGAGTAATTTTATATCGAATTTCGGATTATTCAAATAAACATTCTTTCTAAGGATATACGTCAACAGTTTTATTGGGATTTCAGGTAATGGATATAAATGACCCGATTTTTAATAAGTGCAGGGAGCCATAAATTTTTAATGATGGTTTTTCCACTGCAACGTAGGAAATATATAGCGGGTGTTTATCTAATGTAGCTCACCGCACTTTGATGTATAACATAAACATAGTGCATTGTTTTTGTGTGCCAATGGATTTGCGTACGCGCTGACCTCAATGGGTTTTCTGGGAAAAATATTACAGCACGGTATAAGCAAATGCGCATTATAGCATCTGAAACTTTAGAGTTTAGAGTATACGTGATGTTTTCACTGCTATTTTGTCATCTATAATAGTTGTACATACAACCTAAACTGTGTTTTGTTAGCGCACTCACAGCAGGGTTTCAGTTTGAAGAGTTAGAGAGCAACCGACTGTGAAGCATTTCATATCAATCCTCAGGAGTCACAATGATGATGATGATGAGATGTATTGTCACCAAATCAAAAAATCGCGATCCACTCAACTTAAATCACTTCCACCAGCTTTATATTGCACTTATATAATAAAGAAGTACACAAAATAGCAAGAGAAGATTTCAATTAATACTTCTGACGTAGTTATAAGATTATTTATTTCGCTTATTACTGAAAAAACTCACTTGGACGTCAGTTGGTCGGTATGGATGTGAATGAACAAGATATCTTTCGAAAAACTGTACTTATTACTTTGATTTTTGTTATTAGCTTTAGATTTTAATCCTTAGTAAGCCTTTTGAATTTCACTATTGTAAATCGTCCCGTACGTGGTATGCACTTTTGGATTTAAAATATTTTTTTTTCACTTTTTTTATAAGCTTCTGTTCGGTCTCTTCTGACTGTAAGAGTGAGTGGTAATGATTCGAGCCGGTATTTCGTCCGAAAATGGTAAAGCGCACTGACTTTCCATAACAAGACACCATTCTTTTATATATTAATTAATTAAATATATATTTTGTGCTTGCCGAAAATATATTAGACTTTGATATGCGCAGTTCCGTAAAAAGAGAATCAATGAGGCATAAACAAGCCCTTCACTTCTATTGGGTTCGCTATTTTGGAATACACTCGACCTTAAACATCTCTTTCCATGCGATCGGTTCCCGACAGTACACATACCTACCTCATAAATATTTATTTAAATAATGTGGTGCAGGAAATCTTACAAGGGCTTTCTTGTGTCGCATAACCTATAATTATACTGGCCTTCTTACCCTCAAACTGGAACACAATAGTGGCTGCTCTGCTGTTTAATTTTTAATGAAAACAATTTATAGAACTTGAAGGAAGAGAAGTTATCATAACTTTAATTAAGTGGTGGGAATTCTTCTCTGCCTAGAGATCCAATTGGGAAGGTAGGTAGGGTAGGTAAGGTAGGTAGGGTAGGTAAGGTTGGTAGGGTAGGTAGGGTAGGTAGGGTAGGTAAGGTAGGTAGGGTAGGTAGGGTAGGTAGGGTAGGTAAGGTAGGTAGGGTAGGTAGGGTAGGTAGGGTAGGTAGGGTTCGTAGGGTAGGTAAGGTAGGTAGGGTAGGTAGGGTAGTTAGGGTAGGTAGGGTAGGTAGGGTTGGTAGGGTAGGTAGGGTAGTTAGGGTAGGTAGGGTAGGTAGGGTTGGTAAGGTAGGTAGGGTAGGTAGGGTAGGTAGGGTAGGTAGGGTAGTTAGCGTAGGTAGGGTAGGTAGGGTAGTTAGGGTAGGTAGGGTTGGTAGGGTAGGTAGGGTAGGTAGGGTAGTTAGGGTAGGTAGGGTAGTTAGGGTAGGTAGGGTAGTTAGGGTAGGTAGGGTAGTTAGGGTAGGTAGGGTAGGTAGGGTTGGTAAGGTAGGTAGGGTAGGTAGGGTAGGTAGGGTAGGTAGGGTAGTTAGCGTAGGTAGGGTAGGTAGGGTAGTTAGGGTAGGTAGGGTTGGTAGGGTAGGTAGGGTAGGTAGGGTAGTTAGGGTAGGTAGGGTAGTTAGGGTAGGTAGGGTAGTTAGGGTAGGTAGGGTAGGTAGGGTTGGTAGGGTAGGTAGGGTTGGTAGGGTAGGTAGGGTAGGTAAGGTAGGTAGGGTAGGTGCCACCCTCAAACCTATTTCTGCCGCCAAAAAGGAGCGCGTGCATCGCTGGATCAGTAAAATTACACGTCGTGGGGCATTCTATCTTAGTATTCAGAGGTGACAACGCACCTGAGACCTTTACTTGAAGCGTTTGCAGGTATCCTTGGGCTACAGTAGCCACTTATCATCAAGTACACTATAAGTTAGTGACTTCATAATAAAATCGGATTTAAAATCAATGATGCAATTTATTCGCATTGCATCGGTCTGAAATTGCTTAATTAAGCGTCGGCGCTTAAATTGCTTTATTTTATTGTGACTTAAGGCGCGATTCATGTCGCCGCTAGCATCATTCAACCAGCTCCAACTTCCTGACACTGCAATTATTAAAATAAACAATAATCGCTTCCTACGACGTCGAGCAGGTCTTTAAGGGCCAGCATCGGCGACTTTATGATTTAAGAGCTGTCTTGTTATGCGTAATCGAACAACGTGTGTGGCGCATTTTGCAACCATATTAGGTGAGGTCAGTACTCAACCCAATCCTATCAAAAACACGACCATCGGTAAGTAATCGATTCACTATCGATCGCAATTACACGTTTCAACTTCATTCCTTTATGAGTCAACAAAGCGGTGCATATTTATAAAGTGAACAGTATTTACGTACATCGATTCTAAATTTACTAAGAAGAATTATTAAGCCAGAATCATAAAAGATCATAATAAAAATTCAAAGAGGCAAAAATGTCCATATTAACTATTCACTTTAATTATAGCTTTTATTACATACTTTCCTTCTATGCAGAACTTCTACTCCGAAGTTAAAACACAGTCCACCTGATAATAATTGGATACAGTGGCCCATATACACCTACACCTATCGAAATAACTGTCTTTTATCGACCTCATGGGGTCATTTGCATTCCATTGAAATTAACAGTCATTTGTTAATTTTTGTCTGCCTTGTCTGTCTATGATAATCTTGAGAATGGTTGTACCAATCGTGATGAAACTTAGCGAACAGACAGCGGAGCAATGCGAGTAGTGATCTAGGATATATTTTATCCAAAATATTATAATATATAAATTTTTGAAATCGTAAAATTCATAAAACAAATGGTCACCGATAATTCTAAACGACTCCACATTAATAATTAATAGTAAAAACACATGTCATATGCTCATAATGTCTTGTTACAATTTATGCTTCTCCACCACCAGACTGCTTCTCCAGATCTCGTTACTCGCCATACACAACACAGTTGCTTAGTGCCGCTATTTTAAGCTGGTATTCTGTCAGAGGGTGGCTTTTTTCCGGTCGAGCCAATCCACCTGTACTGCAGCCATTATACTGCTCTTCCACGCCAAAAATCATTAATCAATTCTCAATATTTATAACATTTATACTCTAATAAATCACAGCAATATTTACATCAATTGTGACAATGACATCAACAATAAAAAAGTTTAGAATTAAGAGTTGCAATATACAATGTGATGCAACTCTTAATTCAGTAGCAATATTTAATATTCATGCTTTAAAAATATATCTGCTAGAATATAAATGTAATGCGGCGTTAAAGCGATAGTTGCAAGATTACCTTTGCAATTAGATCCGTTAGGGATGTGTTGTTTGGCTAACTTACGAAAGCGTTCTAAAACTATAATATAAATAAAGTGATTCTGCGTTTGTCATAGACAACATTTAATTTATACGATTGGAAATCTTTTAAACCATATTAAGGATTTATTTAATACATTGATGTCTTATAACAACGCGATTGGTTATATCTCAACGATGACACTTGCCCTCAAACACGCTGGAATAAATTGGGTTAAACTCATGAAACTAAATAATAAAGGACGTTTAGTACAAGGAATGACGTCCGCTTGATACCCGAGCTGCAATAAACCGTTAATTATATGCTTTTAAAGTAAAAATAAAAGGGAACACGAGGAATTCCCTTAATATCCGTAGGAGCATCGGTTTTCCTGATATCGGCAGACCGAGTTACTGATTTTAACACATTCTATTATATTTTCCAAAGGTAAGGTTCCTAGGTTTTAAAATAATTAATTAATAGAAAAAAAATATAGGACCAAGGAAGAAGGTAGTAGCAGATATGTGTAGATTGTATCTTAAGAAACTATTTCCTCTAGTGTCATTATCTAGAAAGAAGACAGAGGTATTATAAATGTGTATGGACTAAAAGTCGCACGGAAATCCTAAGGTTATATCTGACCATAGTGGTCTATTTTAATTTCCGAATCATTTCATCACCTATGGATATAAATTTGCTTAGAACACTAAAATTAAAGTGAATTAAAAAAAAACTAGCTTTTATATTCGAACCGTATGTTTTTTTATATATATTCGCCACTTTCTCGAAAACGGCTGACCTGATTTAATTTTTTTTTCCTAAATGGGTTATACTTCTGGGGTACTCCACACATAAATTTAAAGAAAAAAATTCTACCCATAACCCTTAAAGGTTTGAAAAGTAGGGAATGAATATGGCCCAAGGTATTAAATTTATAAAAAATAGAACTGACTACAAAAATTAAAAAAGAAATCATATAATAGCTTCAGAAGTCAGAGCTTTACTCGTAATTCTTCGGTACACTTTGTCTTAACACCGGATTCAAAAGCTATTGTATTTTATTGTACGTGGAAATTATTTTATTTTTATTTTTGAAGTGTGTTCTACTTTTTATTGTTAGAAGTTAAAATATTAGACTTTAGTGAGCAGGTGTTTACGTAAGCGCCCTAGGACAACATCTGTATAGAATATAGATACCTAAATAATCTATATATTGCATTTGAAATCAAGGTTTATTATTGACAGAATTAGAGGAATAGTCTTGAAATTAGTTATTTAATTTTGTTAACCTTTATCAAAGGTTCCCAAAATATTTATACATTTGGTCGATTATCAAATATACAAAAGCCCATCTAATGCTTACTATAAGAAAGTTTTTATAATTAATAACATAAGGGATACACAATAATAGATAATTTTTTTACTTGCTTAATTTGACTTTTTCGAATATGTGGTAAAAGTTTATCGATTGCGCAGGACTTACTTTAGTGGAATAGAGCTCCTTGGCTTGCATATACCTAAGTAAAACGTCGTAGTAACGAACATCGGTAGTAAAGGCTCGGTTACATTGGTTACAGGGACATCACACATATGTGTGTCTTTCTAATTTGTGGTCAGGTAACTAAATAATCTCTTCAGTAGATCATTTTTTAAATTAAAATAACTGCATGATCAGTATTCTTAAAGGCCCCGAAATAGAGAGATTTAATCACAAAAAAAAAAAGAATTAGATCTCGAGTAACCTCGAGGGGTTGCTCCAGATATACGAGTGTTCCTAATCGCATAATCCTCTCTGAAATTGGTATGCCGTGGGATATCAGGAAAACATCAGAACTCGTCCTACTTACGTCACGTTGACGCTGCGTAGGTTACGTGAGTTATGTTTCCATGTATTATGTTTTATTAGCTTTTCCGCTAGTAATATGTGTAACACTAAATCATAGTTTTTCTGTGGTATGCTGCAAAAGACATTGAGGTGACTGAATGTAAACAGTCCGTTTATTTTTTGTGTATGTTGTTGCTCAGCTTATATAACTGAGTCTATAACCGGCTTCAATTTATTTGTTGAAAAATGTACGTAAGTTAATTTAATTTTAAATGTAGTTTAATATTTTCCACTTAAATGAGTATGTTTATTTTCTGGAATTATGCAGTATATTTATTAAATCATAGTTTTTTTAATATATTATATATCATTTATTTATATTTTTATATTATATATCAATAAATTCAATATTTATTTTAGAACTATTTATTATAAAGTAAATTGGCTTTTCTACTAACTTAATGTGATGAGTACAACTACTTCATAATATATCATTATCATTTTCGGTATAAGTAACTACGGTATTTAATAGTATTTATCTGTCTTTAAAATGGAAACACTACAAATATTTGTGTTAATCAATCTCACAAAGTTAGCCAGGAGTGATACACTACAGTGGTCGGACAGCGGAATCGAATCCACTACCGTTTAGTCTTGCTTTGGTTACATTTGTTTAGTTGTGGTTATTGTTTCATATAACAGACCTTTTAACTTTTTTCGTTTTGGAATCTCCTTTTTTCCACTGAATCAGATAACTTGTTATGAAAAAAAAAGTATGTTAACCTAGAAAGCAGTGTAAAGCGCATTTATCAAATTCGAAGACCTTATTTATTTTATATACTTAATTAATTAATTAATTGCAAATTAAAACAAGCACATGCTTCTTCTATGTTTTAATTTACACGAAGGGAAAGAGCTTTTTTTTTTTTGAAAATACTCAAATATTATTCTTTGCTCGGGAATTTTGCATGTTTTTCAATACAGCGTTTCAGACTCACCGAATGTTTGGCAACCGTAAAACTAACAGCACTCTTGATTTATAGAGTGAGTTCCAATGAATTTCATAAGAAGAAAATACTAATACAAAAGCAATTCGCAAATTTTGATAAACGAATCATCTTAACTAATTCCAGTGGCTTTTTTAATAATTGAGATATCTAATTATTTTTTGCATTCAACAATCCCATTATTACGCGTGGGAAAAGATCTGTAACTTTGACATGGATTCTACTTCTTGTGTTGACTCCCAATCCCGAAGGCAGTCAGTATAGCTTTCCACAGCTCGCGAAAATCTCGCTTAGCGTATAAACGTGCCCTTACACCCGTATCTTTCCAAAACGGATCATTTTTCCGAGCATCGAACTGCAATTGGAGCACATTCTTTCCACGCCAATTCACCGACATTCTCATTAACTTCCTACTTTTTAATTCTTTTCTGAATAACAACATATCTCTGCGACAGCGGCGACCCAGTTTCGAACACTTTTCCGAAAATTTTGTAACAGATTATTCAATTTCACCAACGATTAATGATTACTCGGTTATCTAATTCGGGCATCCGCATCGGACTAGGCATTCGTTTCGATAAAACAACGAAAAAGTAAAATTTGCGTAGGTCGTATATACTGTTAATGATTGTGCCTCGTACATGAATACAAGAAATAATCATTACTTATTGCTTTTGACAGGTTTGGTTAAATAAAAAATAAACAATGGAGAGCTTTCTTTTCCCATAACATTCAAATGTTATTGTTATTGATTTTTTTTTCAATATACTCGTATATGATAAACTTTCTAGGACTGCATTAATCAGATCTCATAACTTGAGAAGTCAATGGTAAGAAATATTTTGCTTATTTCAAGACAATTTCCGCATGGAGTAACGATTTTGTAAAACATCTATGGAGTTAATTGATGCTGGCGGCTCAGGACTATGTTTTGTGGCAGTTCTTGTGCGAGTTCTATTCAGAACCTATAAAATCCACTTAATTTTAAACTTCACGTTTGGCAGGATAATTTAACATTGCAGTAACAGAAGTCTTACCTTACTTTGGAAGCAACTCTCCATCACTTATATGTAATTTAAATTCTAACATCTGCCGTAAGCTACGAAAATTTCTAACCTTTTTGCGTGGAACAATCACGTTGAAGTTTTATTATGGCTGCAGCACGAATACCTTGACCTAGCTTTCACAGAATATCAGTGTTTCAAGGAATATATTATTATATATTAATATTATATGAGTGCATATATGTTATACTTGCGTTGTTTAATATTTCAATTTCATGCTATATTTCTTGGAGCAGTATACTCCTTTGAAATATCACTTCAAAAATCTTTAAAAAAGTATATAAAATATGCCTAATTATATTTTATACATTTCCCTAATGTCTATCTAGATATGTAATCAGGCAGTGCAAAATATTTTTGCGAGTTTTCGTATTGAATAGAAATCATGAAAAAGCTTTTAAAATAATTGTGTCGTTTATAAATCAACCTTTATCAATTAAGTTTAGTTTGCGGTCAAACTTTAAAGTAGCCTGCAATATATCCCTCTCTCCAGTTCACTGCCGACATGAGCCTCTCTCGATGTAAGGAGGATTTGCTACCCGTCACCAGTATGTTTGATGCCGCCATGTGTCGGAAGCCTTGAAATCTTTCTGTTATTGTCCACAGTCGTCACTTACACCCACAAGACGAAATGGAATGATGAATTCTCTTACTTGAATAAGATAATCCACCACTCGGCAAACCTTCACTTTCATATTGAAGCAACTAAAGTCTAAAAAATCCCCTAAAACTTGCTGTTTACTGCAAACTTTCGATTATAATTATAATTAACAGATGATAATCACACACACCCACTTACACACAACATACAAATACACATAGTGGCAATTTTTTAATATACAGGTTATCATTTCTTTTCACTGTCAGCATACTTTATACGGAAGGTTATTTTCCGACATTGTTAGAAAATGTCAAATCTGTACTTGGGAAATTTTCCATCGGCACCATTGAGCCGAACCGGCCGTGTTTGACCTACAACCTGTTTTTGTTTACGAAAACGGCCATCCATAAACGCTGACAGGTCTAACAAATTGATCTTGGATCGTAGAGCAATTACTCGACCCTATTAATCAGGTCGAAGGTCAGCTAAATAAATAATTCACTTTGTTATAATCTGTGAATTTCAGTGAAAAGTTTTTAAGATGTCGTTAAAAATTGAGTTTACTCTATTGCAATATTTTTATGTAAGTATTTAATTCTTCTTGCTTAATTTATTTATTCTTGCCATTAAACATAAAAATATTTTTGCTGCTTCTAAAATATTGAATAAAACTAATTCTACTACGGATTTTATCGCTTTTAATTTTACTTATTTTTAGTTCCCGATTTTTGGAGTGCTTAACAGCACCCATGGTTAGGGGGGACTGAGATGATTAACGTCCTGATTTCAATGTTAACCCGGAGTACCTTCAGCTTTTAATTACATAATAATATAATATGTAATAAGTATTAAATTTGGAAAAGTTGTTTTATTCAAATGTGTTCGCATAAATATAAGAAATCATAAACGCTTCCAAAATATTTCGACTGAATTTTGTTTCTGTCTGTGCGTTATTGTAATTTTGTACGGAAGACCGTGAAAATTATTTAAAAAAATATATTGGGATTAGTAACATCAACTTTTATTGGCTAGACGGGTTCCATTGCTTTCTGGAAAATAATGATCTTGGTTCATTACGTTGTTGGTTTTCAACAAAAACATTATATTTTGTTGTCAACGAATTGTAACCAACCAACGCATCTGTAGGGTTCTTTATTTGAAGTTGGCTGCAGGTGTTTATGGTCTGCAATAGTCACCATTAGGTGGCCTGTAAGTTCGTTTATCACCAGTTTTTTTTTAAATATTAGGGCTGAAAATACGGTCTGAAGGATATTTTTAGGGTTCCGTACCTCAAAGGGAAAAAACGGAACCCTTCAAGCCCTTTTTCTCAGGAATGCGTGGAGGTATCAAGCTGAAATTCATATCAAATATTCAAGTCTACTTTACCTTAGGGCTGTGAAAAAATCAAACTTCTAAGCCAACGCAATCAAAAGATACAGCCGTTTATGCCGCAAATATTATGCCGCAAGGGAATGAAAACCTACAGGGTACTTCCCGTGAACTCAGAATCTTAAAATTTGGTACGAAGCAACGTATTATAGCACAGATAAAGGAAAAATTGCGAAAAGCATAAATTTTTAGTTACATCATATAATTAAAATATTTTTTATAATTTTAAACTTATATACCTACGGATTTGTTCGGAACCCTCGGTGCGCGAGTCCGACTTGCCCTTGGCCGGTTTTATATATTAAACAGATGATTGTAATGTGCGGACATAATGAGCTTCCTTAGACTTTTTTAACTTAAGTATAACCTGTCGGAAATATCTGCGAACCTCGCTGGAATGCGCTTCCCCTCGCGCTTCCCCGCACCTCCGCCCGTTATCGTCTATCCAGTACCGTTGCCATCTCTCCATATTGCATGACGTCATCAAGCCAGGTTCGCAGATATTTCCGCCCGTTATCGTCTATCCAGTACCGTTGCCATCTCTCCATATTGCATGACGTCATCAAGCCAGGTTCGCAGATATTTCCGACAGGTTATATATATTATATTTTTATAATCTTTGGCTAATGGCTTCTTTTCGCAAGGTCTTCCGAAATAAGAACTTGTTAAATCCTTTCCGTTACCGAAAATAAAGAAAACTTCATACGAACCTTTTATACGATATAAGTCAATGTAACTATTAATAAACCACATAAATAAACATCAATCTATTTCCAGATAGGAGTAGGACACACACTTAACTCTCAATATAAACTGATATGTTTACTTAAGAAATTATACTTCCTCGTCAGTGTCTTCCCGGAGCAAATGCACCTGTCGCGATGAACTGTCCGCGCATTTAATTTAAAGTGTGTCTTAAAATATATTACATAATATTAAAACTCGATTAGCAAGAGTTGATGAATCGCTATGAATCGACCCAATGTACCGCTGGCCATCTCTTTTGTAGGCATCCAAAATAAATGCATTGTCTTCATAATCATAACTGGGAGACTGTGTTTGTTTTGGCCGTACAGCCACACCGTTTATCTTTTGTTTCTTTATACGAAACTAAACTCATCCGACCCATTTCTTTTCATGTAAGATTAGGCGCCCCTATAATCTTGATTAGGCGCCACGGTTACTTGTCCGTAAATAAAGCTCAAACGGTTTAATAACGTGTTGTTAAAATAATAAACATAACATTGTTTTATACAATATTTTTGTGTATCCAGTGATGTTTAAGATTAGCTGAATGAGGTCATTTATTTTTTTCTATTTAAAATATATTAATTTATAAATTATAACATAAATAACAATCATATTCCAATTTTCTAAGTGTAAAGAGTGTATGTATATACTCATTATCTTATGAAAATAATCGACACATACTTTGAATCATGCATAATTTACGTAATCATCATAAGCTTGAAACTGAAAGATAGACATTAAATATAATTTATATCATTATCGCAAATAGAAACACCGCTATTATGCGAAAGTGAAAAGTGAGCGCTATTTTTAGCGTCGTAAATAAATTTATCGCCACTCAGCTAATTAACACTTCAGGTTGGAATTAAAAATGTGTGAGGACATTACATAAGATAAGCGATAAGCGGATTTGTTTTTTTTTTTTTCATTTTAAAACAAAGTTTATGGTCACTGAGGCCCACAGCCACATAGTTTTTTCTTAATAATATATATTGAAGTCGGTTGTACAAAATTTTTAATTTTAAATTAATATATTTACTGGTTAAAGAAAGACGCTGCTGCCTATCTCCTGGTTTGTTGTTTCCTATTTCCACTCTTCAAGCATATTATATTAATTATTTATTAAAATGCATGGGAAAATGCATGAAAGTGCATACGTGCAAGTCACTTGCATTATTTCATAATTCAAGATATGTTTACGGTACGGTTATGTTACAGTCACTTGCATTAACATAACCGTAGAGAAACTTCTAACGCCCCACAAAGCTACGTGCTCTAATATCATCAATCAATTAAGCCTAACCTTGCTTCTTCGGTAAGACACGCCTTAGTGAATATTAGTGTTGTTTGCTTATACTCGTAAGATCGTATATTTAGTTTTTATTTATTCGATCGTAGATATTTTTTATGAGATCTTTTTATCAGTATCTTTCTCTCAAGTCTTTCCTAATTGTATTAATTGTTTAAAATATACTAGGTGATAGGATTCATTTGCGATTTCCCCTGGACGGGAAAATTTATATTTTTTATAAATATTGCATGCGGCAAGAATTCGAAACCAGGACTTTTGGTGTGGTGTTACCAGGTACTCTGGTAGTACGCTAAGCCGTCAACCCTTATACATGTACATGCCACACTCTAAAACATCTTAAAATAATTATTGAAATGACGTTTGTGTTTTTGGAAGTCTTTGTGTCTTCTTCTTTCTTATTTCTTCCTCCTCTTTCTTATTTTCTGTCCGTAAAAATTCACTACTCTACATGGAGTTTATTTAAAAAGAACAACAAAACTATGTGGACATGGCTTTCGCCAAAGAAAAGAAGAAGTCAAATCGATTATATAAGAATAGATGAATAGCAAAGAAAACATCTCAAACTTAAAAATCATATCAAATCTAACGTTTCCCATTGACCATTGACTTTTGAGAAGTACACTACAGATTGCACCGATAAAAAAAGTAGAGCAAATTTCAAAAATTATAAAACCAAACTCAGTACTTTGGAAGAAAGAGGACAATGCATACAAACCATAAACAAAATTGAATTAGAAGAAAATGAAAATATAGAGACCTTATACGCTAAAATTAAAAAAAAAAACTATATTTAGAGCAAAGCCTCCCCTACAATGGGAGAGGCCCACGTCTAGCTGTGGATTTTCACGAGTCGTGGTAGGACACCTTTTCTACTTAGGAGTCCGTCTGATGATGATATCTCCGGTCTGCAGAGTATAGAGATAATTATAGGCTGTGAGGCATTCCATATTAGTCCTCAGACATAGAATAGAATAAAATAGAATAATTTTTTATTCAATATACATTACATGTGTAATTCTTATTGAAAGTCATTTTTTACTTTACAACGCATCTGCATTTCTGATTCCTAATCGAGGATCGATGTAGATGTCTATGGACCACAGCATTAAATTACGATCAGGTGGACTGTGTGCTCGTTTGTTACCTTTATTCTATAAAATAGAAAACCTATAGTCGCCTCTCACGACAGCCACGGGACGAAATAGGTTGATACTTTACATTGTTGTAATAACTGCTACTTGTCCCGAATTGGTGTACATAATTTATGGCGATGTTTAATTGACTAAAATCATATATACCTAATTTAGTTGTTGAACTGTTTAGGTATGGTTTTTACTTTAATGGAAAATGTTCGCAACACAAAAAAATCAAAAGTATGTTAAGTTTTATAAAAATATTTTTTTAAACATCGTATGACAAAAGTAATATGTTACTTTTGTTTGGTACAAATAAAAACAAGACGACAATATTATGATGTAATAAGTCGCGATGCGAGAAATTATTTCGGCGCAATACTTTTTTATAAAACAGCCGTTAAATATTTCGTTAAATCTCGTAAATTACTTTCTTAACATGGCCGTGACGAATGTTGACCGAAATTCTTTTCCGATGAATTCGATAAAATAAGAAACAACGGACGGAATGTTTAAACCTAATGAAACGCTTTTGATTAAATGTTTATAGAAGGAAATAAATGTTTTTAAGGTATTTTTACATATTATGAAGATGAAATTTCAAACAAAATATCGGCAGTCTTTATGTTGTCCTTCTAACGTTAAATTGGATTTGTTGGAGCTTTTCACAAGAAATTCGTTTCACTTAACTATATTCATTCATTTATACACTTGACCTAGTAAAGTTCTACTGTTTGCATGCGCTCCGTTTGCTTTGAATTAAGGTTTTCTTAGAAGGGCATCCTCATTTCCTTCGGTTTTATTTCTACACTTGAGAAGATTACTTGGAAGTCCAAAGCTTTTAACCGTACCTAAATATAACGAAGATAAAAGAAAACGCGTTTACAGAAATAAATTCGGCCTGTATACGTTTTTTACATAATTTTAATTAGTGGTATTTGTTCCAATAGAGGGCTAATAATAAATATGTAAATATATTTCAATCACCATTCACACATTATTTAATTACTTTACTACAGGTTGTCCATTAACTATACACGAAACCCTTCACCAGCTGGTGAAAAACAAAAGATTTTTTGTTCCTTATTTAAATTTGTGGTACTATACTGACATTTGATCATTTTTGAATATTTTTTTCCATTGTAATTCATTGGATGAATAAGTACAATTTGAAAACGTTGAGCGAGAGATATCTATCTACAACAATACTATTTTGTTCATATGGTGGTATTCACAGGTAGTTATTATAAATGACGTATTAATTAGTTTAACTTGATAGTGTAAAATAATTATTTTACAGTAAGGTTGGTAAGGCTTGTTGGCACCATGCGCTTACGGATCGCATCTCTTGGTACTTCATCACACATAGGGAATAAAATATTATATTGTTTTTGAACTAATTTTTTTCTTTTTTAGTATTTTTTTTTAAATTCCTTGAAACGTTTTCATAATGAAATGTAATGAAATAAAATATACTAGCTGGCCAGGCAGACGTTGTTCTGCCCTTTCCGACGACCCTTCCTATGAAAAAATCCTTAAATTCGTAATAAAAAATATTGAGTGTCACTTACAGGGATAAAAACTATCCTATCTCTCAAGTTGGACCAAACTGCACAGAGTGTGCAAATTTCATTGAAATCAGTTCAGTAGTTTAGGAGTTCATCGCGGGCAAACAACGTGACACGTAATTTTTATATATAAAGATTAATTTCTTCAAAATTGAAATGAGGTTCCTCTGAGCGGAGAAGCAACGCAGAGGGAAACTAAACAGGTATTTATTGAATGAATGTAGCTTAAATGTAGGTGTTGTTTTTAGTTAGTAGTTACTAAAAAAGAAAAAAAATAGTTTTTAGTTACTGGCTAAAATGTAGGTATATACTTACATACTATTTTTGTGATGTGTTTGTTTAGCAAAAATGCCTTTCATTAATTTAGAAAATTAATGCAGGGATTGAAAACAAAATTGCTTTTTGTGCCTTTAATTGGATTCGTTGTAAATGTTATATTCATAGAAGCAATAAAACAGATCAAAGTAATTATAAAATTTCAGCTTAATACATTTCTGTTTTACCCTGTACATCTAATAAGGGACGTAAATAAAAGTCGTGAGGCCACAAGAGAAATAACCTAATAAAAACGGGTGGAAGGTTGGCGGGGGATGGAGATAGTGACGTCATTAGTGCGTCGTATGACGCGCAGTCAGCACTCGGTATCATCGTGACATTAATTTCAAAGAACCAAAAGACACGCGATAAATCTATGTCTAGACTCCTAGAAAGAGACAAATATAAGAATAATGCACATTTTTAATTTATGTAAGTATATATAATATATAACACGTTAGATATTAGACTGCGAAAAAAATTTACATCTGTTATCTATATTTTATAAGTTTGCCTTTCCATGAATGAGACATGAGATGCAGTTTCAAAAGATTTATACTCAAATTCAGTACACACCTAAACTGAGCCTAAACCCTTGGTATCGCAGTAAGAACAGTGTACGTTATTTATTAAGGTAGAGCTACGGTAGCTCATTGGATAAGCGCCAGCCCCTAAATTTCATTGTATATGAGCAAACCAAACTCGATTCTCATCAGCACGAATCATTCGTTCATATCAGAAGATTAACATACTCCCCATAGATTGCCTCACGCCATAGTTGTCACACTTGGCAGGTGAATTAGCAACCGCAGTTTTTTATATTATTTTGAGTTTTCAATAACATGCTGCTGCTCATCTCCTGTTTTATTTCCTCCTATCTCCTCTTACCACACCCACGGGATGGATTAGAGATTACGGATTCTCTTGCGCCGCAACTACACGGCGGCCTGCACAAATGAAATTGTTAATTACAATTCCCAGTGCTGATTTTCTACGTACCTAGTGGTAAAGAAAAACTTCGCGAGGAAACATCCGAGTCTAAAAAATTAAATATATTTGAGGATAGTCTGCCAATACACGTTGAAACTGAACTGCGAGAAGGAAAGAGGATGTTTTGGCAAGAGCCCTTCCCCAAAACATACCTTCTAGGAATATGCGGCCCTGTGCCCTACTAATGACGTTATTTAGTAGTTTACTACAGATATAGGCTACAGAAATCACTCACCAGCGAGTGAAATGCTAGCATTTTTTTCTAATGCTATAAAAATGAATAATAGGTATAGAATAATAGGTATAGATAAATAAAGGTTCTCGTAGTACGTATATTCGGTTTATCGAATTCTTATAAATAAGACTATTTTTTCAGTCATATTAATTTATAAATGCTTGATGGAAATCTGAACGGTATCTTACAAATATTTTCTATATGCGAAATTATGTAATGCGATGGCCAAATCATTCGATTTCTAACAAAACAGTGCGTGTCGAAACTCTTTGACAAAACGCCCGCGGAAACCTTAATTGGAAAATGTCCACTAAGTAATCCCAAACTTCGGACATGGACTTCATTATTTTTTACACTGACGAGAGAGTGCGTCTTATTGCGACCACCTATATTACCTATATCATGTTTAAAAATCAGCATCACAGAACTAAAAAATGCTGATAAACTTCGTGAATTTTGACAGTTGATAAAAACAATCTCCAAAGTTATCCCCGAACCAAACTTAACATACGAACAACGGCGGAAAGCAATGTGTTCAAACAGCGAGACGTCTGGTACTTACGGCAGATCCTTTCAACATGAAGAAGTTAATGTTAAGTAGTGTACTTTTTAGACTTTAGCAAGCTGCTAAAAAAGATAAAAGATAAAAATTAAAAAAATAAAATTAATTAATTACTTACAAGAATTTAAGATACTAGAAAAAAATATTTTACCATGTTACACCCGTATGTTTAAAAATAAGGATTCTTGTAATAATCGATCCAATTATTTGAAAGTTTTCCTTAAGTTTTATCTTTTACTATCCTATCTATGTATCAAATAAAGGCTTTTGACTACAAAACTTTGCATATGTAGAATTCTCAAAATTAATTAAGCGGTACTCCAAATTATCGCAAAAGCACACATTTTATGGAAGACTTCTCCTTAGTCTTTTCCCTTGCGACAATCAACATATTTCTTGTTGCTGTTGTTTGTATCATTTTAGCATGTTGTGATATTTTATTGGTATAGTATTGGCGTTTGGTTGTTATTATGATCGTCGTATTGCAGACACTTTTTAAGGAAGAGCTCTTCGGCGTAGGTAATACACATCATTTAGTGTTTGGATGTTGATTTATTATAATTTAATTTAAATTTGTGTTCATTCACCAAAAGCCGTCGTAAATAAAATGGTTAATGTGTTTATAGACAGTAACTGAAATCAGAAGCGAACGCATGTCTGCCTGTCACAAACGCGGTGCCCGCAGTCTTGTCACTTGACTCTCCACTAATACCCCGCCGTAGAATCACGTCAGTGCCGACACGCCCCTTTGATAAAGCCCGCTCGTAAATCTTGCCGTGAAATGGACGCGATTAAGACGTCTTCCGACATTTCCGCTGAGACAGCGTTTACTTTATTAAAAGATGAGAAACGCTAACCATCAAAACAATTTTCAATTTTGAGTAAATTATACGACTACGCCTCGGAGAAATTTCAAAGTCATTGTTAACTTCGTAATATTGTGAGCTCTTCCGCAATAAGGCATGAGGGCAGCGACCGCATGTTCTTCGCGCACGTGTTGACATCACGTAGAAACAAAGGCGATCTTCCTCGATAACAATCTATTCTAAGATGAATTAAATACGCTTTGTTTCCAGCAATTTTTCTCGATTCGATCGATTTCTCGTTTGATTATCCCTTAATTTATGCACCAGATTTTTCTTTCATACATTACTTCCTTTTAGTTTCTTAAATATACAATTATTATGAAAATGATAAACTGTCCGTGGATTTAAATATACAATAATACAAAACATAATAGGAGCATTTTGTCGCTATTTTATTTTCTTGGAATAGCAAATTCACTTATATGAAATCAATGATTTATATCTGTGGTTTTATTATTTTTATATGATGATTTAAGCTACGAGCAATTAAAATATTATCTACTACTTACCTACTTTCAATATCAATTATGCCTTTACCTTTCAAAGCCATTGTCTTAAACCAATTTTTATTAATATTTTGCGCCCGCTTTTCAGTTGCGTCAATCTTGTTAGGTTATAGCAATTAACTATTACGTATATTTATTTACTTTAAAACTTAACATATTAGAATGTATTATTTAAGCATTCATTCTTTATTTTTCCAAAGTTTGTATTCATAGTTCATACTTTTTATTACTTACGTTTTCTTTTGTATGACGAAGACATAGATCTTTTTTATTATCTTTTAATATAGATCCTTTTTTATTATATTAAGTCTAATAATACCGGGTAGTATTATTGTTATTATATCCATGTGTCTAAGTCCATGTGCTGCACTTGCTTTTGTTAACATTTTATAAAGCAATGACACTATGATAATGACAGTAATACATTTTTTACAAGTAGGTCGGAGCAAAGCTAAGGTAAATCTCATTATTCATCTGTGTAAATAATTGTTTACGTCTGTTTAGAATACAATAAGTTTCAAAGTTTGAAGTTTGTTATGATAACGACCTAATTTTGTATCGTATTTTCGAATATAATTTCGATTAAATTGAAACACGCTTAGAATATGTATCTCAATATCCAAGCAAGGCTACAACATAATGAAGAACGGAAAACACGACGCGAGCGGCAGTCAACAAGATTATCGCCAGGTCTGGTGGGTCTTTTGCTGTGAAATCTTATTACGTAGGTTGACGCCTCCTTTTTATCTATGTTTCCGACGCTGCTTGCGCCTCATGCCCTCGCGTTATATCACAATTTTACGTGTTTAAACGTTATTACCAAATGAGAATCGTTATTAATGATCATGAAGAATTATAGTATATATAATAAGTTATAATGTTCCCAACAAACTATGTCCGCATGGGTTTTAGTAAGTCTGGAGTATTTTAAAATATAGTCCTCAGAGACTTATGTCATTAGCTTAACATTAGTTTTGGTTTTTGTCCTAGTGACATACAAAAAACGTCGGATTTTGCGTAGGTAGTAAATAAAATACATAACAATTTAAAGTAAGTAAAGTAACTGAGCCATACGTAACAATGCTGGGCGCAGACCTCTTATTTTTTTTTTGAGAAAGATTTTAGGACGAGGAAGAAGGGCGGACGCCCCGCTAACCAAATACCCTCATTATTTTTAATTGCTCATGTAGCATTAGTCATAATGTTTTTCTTCACCGTCGAGCCCGTGGTAAAATTCACTGACGCGGACGGGGATCGGACTTGTTTTTGTACAACCGACTGCAATGTAAATAAAATGAGAACATCATTAATGTAATCGAAGTGAATTAAATACGCATTATTATCTAAGGATAACTCAAAAACTACTGAACAGATCTTTATCAAATTTATATGTGACTACATGAGAAGCACTACCTTTTTAATATAAAATAGAATCTTCAAAATCGGTTCACCTAGAAAAAAAGTTCTGAGGCAATACAACTAAAAAAATACAGTCGTATTGAGTACCTCCTTCTTTTTTCCAAGTCGGTTAAAAATCAAGATCAATTGTGATGTATAACGTATTTTATTTTAAGAGCTGAAAGTTAAAGAGTAATCGAAATGTAAATTGGCTTTTTATTAGTTTTTTTACCCCGTAATCGGCGGTTAAAACATAGAATTAACATTAGAATCAATTAACTTCAACTTCAAAGTTATTGAATAAAAAATAATGAACTTCTCTAATTACGGAAACTTGATTTCAAATTTTGTAAAAGTTAATTCAAGATGATTTAGCTTTTTGATCTAACTTACACACCTATCCATCCGTTCAACGACCTTAAGGCAATTTTCATATTTATTTTCTACATTAAATGGCTGCTATGTTTTAATAACAGATATTTGTTTAGGATAAGTCGATAGGTTAACAACCTGCAAACTTTTCCTCGTTATAGAGTTATTCGAAAAGCTCAGCGACCCCTGCTAAAACTTTCTAAACATTTATAATTGGGTAAATACCTGAAGCTTATTGTAATAAGATTTTATCCAATCCTGAATCCTAGGGAAGGAACCGCGGTGATTCGATAAAATTCAGAAAATCTTTAAAATCAAGGTAAACTTCCAGCTCAGTGAAGCATTGAGAATATGTTCCAAGAACTGAAAATGATTATTTTTAATTTCAATAAGTTAAAAGATGTTAAAATTATTTAACATCTTTATTTTATTTACTCCGCGTAATTTGAACAATTTAAAATTAATGGATTTAAACGTAATGGCGCATTCTATTAATTGTAAAGCAAGCTATTGTGTGTTACAGTACAACATCCGCTTTTCTTATATAAATCGCTACTTTGGATAGTCGTTGCAACCTCTACAGAGTACCGAGACACACGTCCTAACCTATTCGAATCCAACGTTATGATTTTTGAGTATCGTTAAAGTAAAATAAAGTCAAGTTACCGTCTGTATACGTATCTCTACCGTTGGGTTATGAGACACTTAAGCCGCCGCGCTGCTGTTCCAATGTGTGTTGACTTCGAAAAGTTGACCAATGTGTGATGTCTCGAGAAAATTATAACTTTTCCGAGAAACAAGTTTTCACGATGTTTTACTTCACTGGCGAGCACTTAGTAAACTAATACATTTGAACTTTAAATTGTAATTAACAACTTCTCTGGTGCCTGCGCGTAAAAATTGTACTACTCGTATGTTTGCGACGAGCACTTAGCTCCTGCGCTAATACGGCGGCTGTATCAAAGACACCAGGGAAAACTCAATAATTATAACTATACAATATAATATACATATTTAGTTATTACATAAGTAAAAAAATAGGTAAAAGCGGGCTTAGATAATTACTGGGGAACAATTAAACTTCTCGTTAGTATAACGCGTGGTCGGAAGTACTTGATTAGTTATGTATGGAAGAACGGATATTGCTCGAAGGCCGCGTGATTGTTGCTCGTTGATTCGCCTACGTTTGGTAGTTTATAAGCATGCCCAGATAATACTTTATTAATGCCAAAATATATAATATTGTATAATTTTAGACTTTTAAAATCGCATACAATTCAGAATAAACCTTGTGATGGCGGCGTAAGGGAATCCATCACCCCACTTCGTCTCGTGGGTGTCGTAAGATGCGACCTGGGGATTCTATAAAAATCTTAAGGCTTTTTATAAATAGTTTTATAACCATCCTAGGTAGTTTACGTCAAACTTAAAATACCCTGATCAGCAACGAGCAGCAGCGTCCAAAGTTTTTTTTTATATATATAGAAGAGGGGGCAAACGAGCATGCGGCTCACCTGATGGTAAGTGACTACCGCCGCCCATGAACAACCGCAACACCAGGGGAATTGCAGATGCGTTGCCGGCCTTTTAAAAAGTAGTAGGCTCTTTTCTTTTAGAGACGCCTGACGTTGCGATCGTCAATCGTGACGATTATGATAAATCTTCTCTGCCACCTGAGAAACCCATGACTTTTACCGAACGGTGAAGAAATGAAATACAGTTCATTGCGTTACATTCAAATTTTTTTTAATTTACTGTCATGTAACCTCTTAAGTCGATATTTAGAAACAATCTCGAGCTTTTAAAACTTGAGACTGTTTCAATAAATATGTCTAGTAACAAATATGGATTCTAAAATGTGTAGTGAGGAATTTGACAGCAAATTGCTTATTTTGCTATAACTGTGGCACAGCTTAGCTTAAAAAGACTTCTAAAGCCATAGTTTAAACGCGAGACTATCAATAAACCAGTATATATTACTCCATTTTTTTCATTTTACAATAAAGTATACATCCTATTGTACAACAGTCTATTTATACAGCTTCTTCTTAATTAAGAGAAGGTTTTTGGAACAGAAAAAAGTGCGGCCTGTCGTCTCATTGTGTGTCAACGGATCTAAATGTCCTTAATTTTTTTCTCAGACATGCCTCACGATGTTTTTATTAACCGTCGAGTACGTGGTAAATCAACACTTGAAATAACAATTTAATTCATTAAATATGTTTCATCATCATCATCATCATTATTATAATGAGCCTATCACAAGTCTACTCCTTAACATAGGCTTTCCCCAAGGATTGCCACAGGACCTGTTTCACCTGCTCACATTGTCCCCCTGCATGACTTACCACGTGTTGACTCCATTTATTGGAGTTTTAAACTAAATTTCGCTTACTGGCTGCTATGCGAGAACCTTTTTCCTCCATCGCTTGTCTAATCTTCGAACTATTTATGGTCAGCTTATTGCCACTTGGCTTGCTAAACCGTTGGGACACACCGACTATCCTGTTTCTAATGCGAATATCCTTTTCCGGATTCTATCGATTCAGTTATGGTTATAAAGTTGATAATACGAAATTAACTTAATTGTTGACTGCATTTGTAATTGACATAATAACATAATAACTTTGTGTATTTATGTAAAGATTACTTAAATAGTATTCACAATCTATTCTTACAAACTTTAAAGTAAACAAAGAAGCTTTGTATATGTGTAAAAACAATGAGCTTGTACCGTGATACGTAATCCGCGTAACTCGGTTTACGGAACACACTCATAAACCTTTCGTAACCGGCGCCGATCAAAACGAAAATAAGAAGACCGTTAAACCGATCGTTAAGCCGGCCGACCCGCTTCGACGCATTGTTTACTTTTATTTTCGCGTTTATACACTCGTTTTACGCGAAACGCAGACTAGAGAAGAGCGAGGCAAATTTAAACGTTTCGCATTGAGTTATTTCTTACTAACCTTGACGGTAATAATTCGAGATATTACATTGGTAACGGTAACGTTACGCCCTATGAAGAGTCCACCGCTGAACATAGGCCTACGCTTTCTGTCGCTTCGTTTGGTAACAGCATGAATGGAACCGAAGGGTTTTATTTTCTAGTGTGTTATTAGAAAAACGCTGCTCCCCATCATCTTTCCTTGTGTCGCCTTTTACGACATCCACAAAACGATATAGGGTAGTGGATATTCTTGCGTCACCACTACACGGTCAACCGACCGACGGTTGACAGAGATACAGTGGCTAGTTTTTAACAAATTCAAACAAAACATTTTAACGGCTGGACAGGTACGCGATTCTGAATCATAACTAGAACAGGTATGCGGTTTCAAGTTAAACTGCATTACATTAATTGAGCAAGGCATTGAAAGTAATAAAACTAACGGAAATTTAATAGTAACATAAAAAAATTTAAACTACTTTAAAATGTGTAATATTTTACCAACCCAAAGTTATTACTCAAAACTCGATTTTTAATCATATCTATTTCAGGTCACTTTTCGATTTAATATCATCGTGTAAAGTTGCATCCATTAATTACGTGAGGTGTAAGTTTTTTTTCAAGTCGGTGAATTCCGCGTATTTATTCATTCATCACAGTCCAAGTCCCTCTGCAGAACATAAGCCAAAGATTGCTTCGTATGGAGAATGTCTGTCATAGTTTCCACGCTTGGACTAGCACTGGGGTTGGTAAAGTTATTTTTCAATAAAATGCTGCTGCCCATCTCCTGTTTCAGTCCCTCTGTCGCCTCTTACGACACCCACGGGCTGTTATGGGGAAGGGGATTATCTCACCCCCAATGCATGCCACTTAGCACAGTTTTCTGTCCGGGATTAATTTTGTAATAGAAAGTACTATATTCTCCGAATCAAAAATTGCTGTGAGATTTTTATTGATCCCCATTACAATGATTTTATTATTTTTACAAGTATATATAAATTATTATATAGTTGTTTATTTTTTATTAAACTGTATCACAAAACCTGTTAATATTTATATAATCTTTGGGCAATACATTTAAACGTTGAGTTATAGAGAGACCTTCATAAACATCCGTCAGTTCTGTTACAGCCTATTAAAGTCCACTGCTGAACATAGAATTCCCTCACAGATTGCCTCATAGAGGGGATATTTGTCATAGTTGCCACGTTTGGCAAGTGGGGTTTTTTAACAACCGCAGTTTTTTTATCTTTAGTCGTTATAAGGCAGACGCAGCTGCCCATCTTCTGATTTGTTTCCCCCTGTCACCTCTTACGACACCCACGTGATGATATGGGTAGTAGATATTCTTACATCGCCACAACATAAGAGGATTAAATCATTAAAAAAAATTTTTAGAGGGGTAAAGTTTACATTTGCCAATATGGTTGATGGTAATTAACTTTAGGTGAAATATTGTAGTTGTGGTTTTAATTCTAACAAGCGTTGCAAAACTGTAATCACAATTTAAAAAAATCTTCTAGCTCGCATTGCGCAAAATATTTGGCATCAAGTCCAATGCTACCAAGATTTTATTGTTATTTTATGTACACTTATATTTATTCTATTCCACAGATCCTAGACTTAATAAACGGAAGTGAAATTTAAAATTCTATTAAAATTCCTAATGCACAAAATGTATTGTTACGTTTAACGTTCTTAAGTAGCATCATCGTAAAACAAAAATGTTTTATTTGAAACTATTTACTATTTAAAAATTGTAAACCTGTCTCCATTTCGTAATTTAAATGAAACAGTAACCAGTAAAAGTCAATTAATGGAATACGTTGAGCAAATGCAGTAAGTACTCTCTTAAAATAACGACCTTAGCGTTGCAATGTTTTAGAGACCACGTGACTCGAACGGATATAGAACAATCGCGTCCTAAATAACCTGTACTTGAGGTGATGCGAAAATTGTTAACGCATTAATTTTGGTTGCGTCACGTAACTCAACCTGAACTCCAGCGATGGTTGCGTACTGTTTGTATCTTACGCAGGAACGTTCTGACATAACTCGGCCATGCGTTTCGCAACGCTATTATTTTTAACAACTATTTTTCGGATCGAAATAATCACTTAGTTTTACTCTAGTTACATACATTTATAGATCGATGTCTTTAACCGCTAATTAGGTCTCGAATTTCGCGCCGAACATGACTCGAATTGTTCGTGATATTTTCTTGGAATTTTGCGACTTTACGAAATAGTGTGGCCCGCTTATTTTACATAAAAAATATTTAAATCTAAATTCTTGTAATAAATAAGAATATTTTAGTTCCAGTAACATACTTAAAATTCAGCCAAACTAAAAATATAAATATCAAATGGAAGTACTCAAAAACATAATTTTATTTGTGGACAATGAACAGTGACATTTTAGGGAAATAAATCGCTTCCTGGTTAGGCTTAAGCGATAAATTTTTCAACGTTTCAGGCAATATTATACAGCGCCACTCTGAATTCAGTTTCAGAGAACTACTCAAGTTCTTATCGGTAACGTCAACCTTCCAAAAAAGTAAATTCGAAAATCTCTTTAGATTATAAATATAGTAGTAATAATATGGCTTAAACTTATGTTTACATTTTGAACCTATACTTAACTTAGAGGTTGGTTTATTGAAATAATATAAAATTTAATTTTACTCTGTATAAACGGATACGCTTACTTTCTTTTAAATAAGTCACGGAAAGTGTTTTTTTTTCATAATTGCGTGTTAAATTCTTAATTAATTCCTACATTAATGTTTGTCTTCAGACACAAACTTACCTGTCTGGCAGACGGTGCATGATGCTCTGAATTAAGCACACTTAAACTAGCTACCAGACACTCCAAACAGGCGGTTAAACATGGCGCCAAGAGTCCAATTAATGTTAAGACTATAAAACTAAAACCCTATAGAATCTAATTTACAGTTCTAGGAATATAGCTACCGCATACTCTTTAGCATGGACTTTATGATTTCAGGCAATCATATTTACCATTCTGCGGTCTCACAGAAATTCTTCTGAAAACTATAAACCTATATCTGTTAGCCGGTAGAGACTAGAAATTTCTAGAAAGTGTTCAATTTAAACTGGCTAGTTTTTAACTTGCAGTTGCAGCTACAGACTTGGAAAATTTTCATATTAGCGGGAGATATAGAATAAGTTTCGTCTTTTGTTTATTTTCCTTGTTAAAATATTTAATGTAAACAACACTATGGTTGTATAAATAAGGTTATACATGTAAGACGCAATTACATGGAAACTTATTGACGAGAGTCGTAGATGCTTTTAATTGGTAACGTGGCATTCCATTTTAGCTCTCGGAGGTGAAAACGCATCTACATCAATTTGATTCTTAGTTAACGATAGGTGTAGCTGTCTATGGTTGAAAACATCCTCTTACCGTCGTCAGCTGGACTGTGTTAGCTTGTTACCCATACTTCTATAAATAAGTGGCTTATAATATATAATACAACTTTTGGACGTAAGTCCAAAAGTCCATTTCGAGAGAGACTTGAGAGGCATGAGGAAAACCACAACCTAAATCTAAAAACCTACAATTTAAGTTGGTTCATAAATTTGACTCCGACTAGGATTCCATACCAGGATCCACGACGTGGCTACTACGTCGATGCTGTGATAAACTGATTACAAGGCTTTAAAACTTTAAACGACGCTTACCGCTATCGTCGTTGAATTAACACTGTGTTTTTGAACTTTTATCTGGGGCTACGTCTACATCAGCACTCAGTTACTCTAAACACTATGTCATGCTTACCTCGTCAACCTGGATATTTTAGGTTTTTAGTCTTAGCAGTTTCTATGAAATGTTTATTCAAACATCTGCCAGGCGAAATATCTTTTAAACTGTCAAGCCTGTAATCTTTTTACATGATGCAATAAATTTAAATAATTCTATCAAAAATAATGGTTATGTTTACATAGCATACAGTGCACGATACTTAAATCTTTCTCTCATAAGTAATGCTTCATAGGTAGGGTACATAACCCTTGGTAACCTCTGGAGCGTGAAGGAAAATGCACCAGGAAGAGGGTTTGCATTGTTTTATTTTCTTTAGACTTGCTTTAGATGGACATTTTACGGATCGGCGTTTATGACGTCTCAGTCGGCGGACCGCGTGATGAAAACAGGTTAACATCTACACGGATAAAAAATATTAATTTTAACGTTAAGGGTTCTAAAGCGAAAAAGGAATACATATAGTGGTATGTAAGTATTATTAGAATAAAAAGTATAACTAAAATAACCGCTTATATACCGCCTTTAGATGGCTGGGACACGGGCCTCCTCATATAAGATTTCAATTATAATATTACTGTAATATAAACTCGAAAACCATATATTATATTGGTTTCCTAGTGAAAATGCTGCACTTAAGAAGGTCTTTCTTTAAAGGTCGTAAGCGCGGAATAAATTGCAATGGAAACGCATTCATCAATCTCAGTACAATGTTATAGTTATCTACGTAATGATATGGCATCACCCTTAGATAACTCGTTACTAGTAAAGTCGTACAAAAAAGTACCTAACGTAGAAAATATATTTTTTTAAATTATCTCGTAACTGGACAAGACTGGCAAGACGTTTGAGTATAATTACCTTAAGTACAAATATAACCGTCTGTTATAATAATAGCCTTTGAATGGTTTTGCACGTACTTTACTAAGCAACATCCAGGATACACGCAAATTAACGGCGGGGTTGATGACCGATGCTAATTGAGGGTCGTTTATGCGAATCACCTTTTTTAAGTATTATGTCAGTGCTTGACTACTTCCCAATTGATGGCAAGCAGTGAGGTAGCCAAAGATGGTAAATCTCAATGAGTTAACAAATGAAACCTAATATTTACGAGTATATGGACTACTCTACTTTGTAGTAACTTACGCAGCTTAAGAACTTTCACTCACTATTTTTTTTTCCAAATTTTTATAAATGGCTACTGCAGTAATTATACTGGATCTCATACCAGTGAAAGATACCATTAGATTTTTCTTCCATGATAGAGACACGCTGCAGAGTTTCGTACGCTGTAGCACATATGTATCATCTCGATAGAGGGAAAAGTTGTCCTCAGTTAATCTAACACCAGTAGAAAAATACCATTAGGTTTTTCTTCCATGATAGAGACACGCTGCAGAGTTTCGTACGCTGTAGCACATATGTATCATCTCGATAGAGGGAAAAGTTGTCCTCAGTTAATCTAACACCAGTAGAAAAATACCATTAGGTTTTTCTTCCATGATAGAGACACGCTGCAGAGTTTCGTACGCTGTAGCACATATGTATCATCTCGATAGAGGGAAAAGTTGTCCTTAGTTAATCTAACACCAGTAGAAAAATACCATTAGGTTTTTCTTCCATGATAGAGACACGCTGCAGAGTTTCGTACGCTGTAGCACATATGTATCATCTCGATAGAGGGAAAAGTTGTCCTTAGTTAATCTAACACCAGTAGAAAAATACCATTAGGTTTTTCTTCCATGATAGAGACACGCTGCAGAGTTTCGTACGCTGTAGCACATATGTATCATCTCGACAGGGATAAAATTAAGTCCTCAGTGGATCTCATACCATCGAAAGAGATACCATTAGATTTTTCTTCCGTGATAGAGACACGCTGCAGAGTTTCGTACGCTGTAGCACATATGTATTATCTAGACAGGCGTGGAAGTTATTTCTCAGTGGATCTCATACCGGTGAAAGATATCATTAGGTGTTTCTTCTATAATAGCGACACCCTGCAGAGTTTCGTACGCTGTAGCACATATGTATCAAATCGACAAGGTAGAAGTTAATCCTCAGCGGATCTCATACCAGTGAAATATACCATTATATTTTCGAAATACAAATTTTACATTATTCGTTTCGTTTTCATCCGACTCTTCACATGTTCCTTTCCGTAAGTAAAATCAGGACAAACATCGAATGCAAATTAGGGACATCCACCCGAATACGTCTCACGAAGTCTGAGCTCTCTATTTGTGTTACGTTGTTTATAAACGCCCGATTTATTGAGTGCAGATCTCACAATTTAACAGTATTAAATAAAATTATCGTAACTTCGTAATTGATATAATATAAAATGATTTATCATACCTGTCAACATAATATCCACAGAAATATGACAACATAATCTGATTTAGAAATCAAAAAAGGAAATTAGCACCAAAATAACGCCTTATTCGAATCATTGTTATACGTGGTAGAGTCATGCTGCAGGTGTATTATCTTTGTACTAGCACGAATGTGTTGGCTTGACCGGGGAAGGACCACGCTCTCATAGAATACCAACGTAAAATAGCAGCTTAATGCTGCTGTATTTCGTATGGTGAGTGAGTGTAAAGAATCGGAGAGCATTTTTACTAGAAAAGAGGCATTCCATGTTAGCCCTCATGGGTGACAACGCATCTGCATTTTGATTTTTTATTGAAGATAGATGTAGATGTCTATTGGCCACAGCAACCACTTACCAACAGGTGGCCTGTGTGCTCGTTTGTCACATTATTCTCTAGACTAATGACTAATAAACTAGACTATATTGTAACACTATAAAAACAAACATAGATATAGTTATATATGGTACTGAGAATTCCAACGTTGCAAATTGTTCCTTTGTTTCGTGCAAAATAAGTAAGTTTAGCATACGTTATTCTAAATAACACTTTCTTCTTAAAATATTATGCATTTTGTTCAACAGTTATTTCGTGAATTGCACAACAAAATATTAGCCTTATAAAATTATCTGACGGGCCGATTTTCATAAACGATTCATAATGAAACCGACAAACTTGGCCTCATTTTCGAAATGTATCGCTCTAATGTGCACCGTTTACGCCAAACAGAAATTCTTCCACATCCAAATCGGTCTCGTTCAATTTTATCGTTTGTTTTTATTGTTAGTGTTTAACCTATATACGCGATGAAAAATAGTGCGACTATTTCACGCATCAGTGATATTATGTTACATATGTTACGAGTTGTTAGATCAGATCAGAGGCGTCTCGTTAACAATACTGAGAAGTGCGGTGGGCGCGAAGTGGGGCGCAACGTCGCTCGCCGCGGCCGACGGCCGCTTGATCACCTACCACGGCCATTGTTCGCTTTAGCCGCTCTACAACATTTAAAATATTCAGCATTGTTGCCATTGTCTCTTAATAGCGAAAATCTGAAACACGAGGTCCGGTATGAAGACGCCGTCATTTAGAATTGCATAGAATCATTCCAAAATCTGGTTCTCTGCTTAGATTGGCATAAGTAGACTCGTCACTTTTTAAGGTGTCATAAGTTTGACCGTTATGTGTGTATGTGTCTGTCTGTGTCACCGTAGCTCTTAAACGGAACAATTGATTGTGCGTTTTTTTTTTAAATTTAAAAGGAGGTTTTCTTTCTAGGCATTTCAGCCGTTTGAAGATTATATCAGCTCTTTTTGTTGCGAAGGTTTTTAAAGTTTCAATTGAAATGATTTCTCCTGAACTGTAAAGGCGAACGGGATGCAAGGGGGAATATGCAATTTTTTTCTCTAAAGGCTAATCACACCTACAAGTAGCACACCTCCTTATTAAGGAGTAAGGTGACCAGGCTAAATATTATTAATGGTAATGCCGTATACTAAAAGATAACTTCACTAAACTAATTTACTACCATAATTTCCAAGTAACATAAATGCATTGTCTCAACCTTTAATATTACGTTTTTTTACAAACCGTATTGTTTAACCACCGGCTTGTCAACGTCCCGACGTATGTGTATAACAAAAAATATTGTACCTGTAACTATAAAATTTATATCAAAGAATTCGTTGTTCTAGACGGAGACAGTTATGCCCAATTATGCTGTAAAACATTTCATGTTGTTGATGAAATCATAGCTTTTTAAGGTTCCGTACCCGAAGGGTAGCCAACGGGACCCTATTACTTAGCCTCCGATGGCCGTCCGTCTGTTTGTCCGCGAGCTGTATCTCATGATCCGTAATAGGTAGACAGTTGAAATATTCACAGTGTGAACATTGTTTTTTTTTTATTATAGAGTGCGGTATAAAAATATTGAAGAACTTTTTTTCTATTTATTATTTTAATGTTTATTAATATTTCCTACTGTAATTGTTACACCGGACCGGATTTACCAAAAAATTTTAATGAATTACACTTTTGGGATTGGATTTCGTATTCGAATATTAGGTGCTCTAATTTTCATGGTCTGTATGTTTAACTACGTCGTAGGTACTATTATTTATTCTGAATTTTAACTCAAAAATACTGAATGTAAAATTAACTGAAAGTCAAACAATAGAATGTGATAATTTTTATTTTAGAATATATGTATTAGTTTTTATGTAGAAAAAAAACTTAATCACGAATCTTGGACAATGCAGAATTAATTTTAATTTGAAGTGGTCATTCGATTAAATCAGCAAGTTCATACTTTAACCCCATATTATTTATTCCAAAAAGGATGCAATTAGCCACTGGACTCCGAAAAAAGTGGCATATTATCTGTTTTTAAATTATTTTAAACTTCTTTTATTTGAATTTATATCAATTTTTGTTTAATTTTTTAAGGTTTATTGAAACGCTTGTTGTTTTTCTATTTTATCATTATGAACACAATTCTAATTTTGTATTCGTTGTTTCAGGTAAGTCATGTTGTGACCGCTGCTTTCTATCACGAAGTTGTTGATTATCACATAGGTAAGTATTCATTATAGCTTTCGTCATTCCACTACTAACGTAAAAAATATTACGTCCGTGCAGCACTTAAGGACATTGACCTACGACTTTGTTTGTCCCACTACGATTATAACAAATTGGTATTACGTACACAGCGTCATCAACGTCACCATCAATGTTTCGCGACGGGTACCAAAATTACCAACACAGCGAGGGCGTTGCTTGCATCGCAAATAGACTAATGTATATTTATATATCCGTACGTCAAACACCGACGACTGCAACTCGAACGATTTCGTTCTGTCCTTGCGGTTCCGCGAACGTCACGGAAACGTGTTCTGATGGTTGGAGTAAGAGGAAACGATAAGAGATTGACGAAAATGCGTAAAGATCGCCTGATAACATCATAGCTACTCGTAAAGTTGGTTGCTTCGTTTTTATACAACTCATGTAGAACTTGATGGTTATTATAATCCTAAATAATTACATACTAAGTTGGTATTCTATAACACTTATTTGTATCTATTATTAAATTATTATCAGAAATCAGATATCAGAAATATTTATTGGCCTTAATATAATAATCTTTACAGGCAAGTCATTGGTTACAAGTTTTTAAATTTATAAGGTCAAATTACATTAGTATACTATTTAGCTTAATTTAGTTATATTGACGCTTTACATTATAGAATTGGGAAAGTTATCTTATTTGCACTTTGCACAAGAATGTCGATTCCAATAGTTGCATTGGCGTATATTCGCTTATTTGTAAAATGGGTTATTTCAAAAAAAAATACTTAAGTTTCCTTTTAAATATGCTACAGTTCAGGCTGATTAAACTTTTTGGTATTTTATTATACCTAAATTTATGAACGTGGCCAAAGATTTTGGAGTAACGCCCCTCCTTTTTTTACTATAATACTGTGTATTTACCGAAGCCGGCTAAATTATTTAAATAATATGACTTTTATTAATGTTCTTTTAAGAAAAGCAATTGGTCTCTACAATAAATTATTCATGTTTTATTAAGAAGAGATTGATGTTGACTGCTCATATACCACCCACAGTAAACGTAACATTATTAATTTTAGATACCTGCTTGCAATAAAACAAATATATCGCCTATTTCTCATACCCGTTTATATAGGGTAAGATTGACTTGTAGAGCTTACGTTTTTCTTTATTTCAGTATGAAATTCATTGACCTTGTCTATTCACTACGTGACCTCGGAATTTTCCCTTATTATATATGCGTTTCATCATTCTTTTTTGTATTATTATTTTAACTTCCAATCAGGAAATTCTTTCCCGAGATATTGGAGAACAATATATGATACCGTCCAAATATTAATTGCATGATGAATACGAAAATTGGGTTTTCTTTAAAATCAATTTGAAAAAAGACATATCGACTTACAATTAATTATCATTGTTTTATCAGTCATTATGTTTAACAGTACCGACATACCGAATTGCGTTGTCAAATGATGATGATTAATTTGATTGTCAAAAAATGGGTCCCGGACCCATTCTCAACACACTTCAATCAGCTATATTTGTTTATATTTATGTATATATGTAATGACATTTAATAGTTCAGTTTATTTCTTATTAACATCAAATAATTAAAAAAAAACATGGTTATTAAACAGTCCTACTTCTCGTGGTACGAACGCTGGCTACATTTCCTGACCGAATGGATATTTTATTTAGTTTGGGCGTCTTAAAATCTTAAATTTGTCTTCAAGAAAATATGACTGTTCGGTAGCGCAATGGCTTAGTGATTGGTTGCGGTGCTGTGAGGCCCAGGGTTCGAATCCCGCATGGAACAAATATATAGTTCCGCCTCTACGATACTAGAGAAAATCCAAGTAAAAGACTGTTAGCTCAATAGGTTTCGGTATTTTTTAAACAAAAGTGGTAGTCAGAGAACGTAGTAATGCTACGTCAGATGAAACGTGACATCAAAGAATAGTGTTAAAATATTATTTTATAATTTCCTCAATTAATAATAGAGGTTTATTATAATATACCAGAAATAATAACTATTATGTAATCAGCTTAAACAGTAAGTCTATCACAAGTCATACAAAAAATAATTTGTATCGATTTATAATACTTTCTTTGAAAACCAATCACCAGTTTTATCTCCTATTTAATATAATGTAAATGACATACACATCACGTCACCCAAAAAACCAAAGTTTCATCCGTATCCATAACATTTACTTGCGATGAGATTCAGCGAAGATACGAGGGCGGTTTTCCTCCTCCGGAAATAAGTAATCGATCGCATGAAACTTTCCTTCTGACGTTATAAACTCGTGCTTAATAGAATCTATTTTAAAATGTTCAATTTGATTGATACCTCTGTCGGATGTCTACGTGACCTGCGGCACGACGTTAGGTGAATCGTCTAATTCTGTTCCCTTATTTATATATAAATGAAAAATTCTAATACTCTCGAACTCTTGATAGCTTACGAAACCCATTAGATGAAGCGCTTTCATTCACAGGTTGAATAAAAAAATTATTCGTAAAAATACCATTTGTTTCTCTATGTACAGTAGTTTAAGTTAACAAATTGCAGTCCTCGTACATTGGAGAAGTCTTGAAAATAATTTTTATAATTCTTTATATTTTCACTGTCTTCATTTACAATATGTGACGTCTTACGTCAATATAGATTTCATTGTAACTTTTTATCTTTACGTACTCCTGTTTTAAGTTTCTAACTTTAATCGATAAGTAGTGTTTCAGAACACCATGTATAAAGTGAACCAAGCTTCTAAATAAAACAAAGCACAGCTAGAAGCGTGCGAGCGAAATTTATCGTTCGCTCAAAGCACGCGAGTAAAGAAACCGACTTACTCTTTACTCTGTGCTCAAAGAGCGTAAAGGTTATTTATATGCCATGTTGGTAAAGACGCGACGGTGATTTAGTGAGCACTCGCGACAAATTGAACAATCATACGTATTGTAGATAAAATTATGTGTAAGAAATCGTTTAATTGGGTAATTTCCTTCAACAATGTTGTTTCTCAACCTTTTTAATGTTGTGATTTCTGTAAGCTTTGATAATCTAAAACAATAGAAAATACCAAACACTGGACATATAATCCATGTGTCAGATGATTCCGTGGGTCAGGAGATGGGCAGCAGTGTCTCCCTTAATAACAACTAAGAAATAAAAAAACCTAGTAAGGTTGCCAACCCGCCTGCAAAGCGTGGCAACTATGGCAAATATAACCCTTATGAGACAATCTATGGGGACGCTATCTTTACCAGTTACATAAAGGGTGAAAAACAAGTACATAATACGCATAATAGTAGGTTAAATTGATTGTTAAAAATGCAGATGCGTTGTTACCCCTGAGGACTAAGATTGCTTGACCATCTTCCGATTTGTTTCCGTGTGTCGCCTCTTACGACGGCCACGTGCCGATATAGGGTAATGTATATTTTTACACCGGAACTGCACGGAATTGATTAAATTTTAAAAGCCTATTTATTCCTTTAGGAGAAATTTTTAATGATTTCAAATTTCATTTACTGCAAATTTTTAGACTCTGACATTTATTTGACTGTTTCGTTTGAACTCCCACCTGGCGGATACTCAAATGAGTTTCAAAACGTTTTTATAACTCGTTGATTAATTTGTTTATGTGTGCCCCACTCAACGAAACTTTTTCTTTTCTTTTTTCTTAATGGCTGCAAAATTTATCATTGTTATTTTGTAAGGTAACTGGAACGACAATTTATCAAGACGTGATCATACATTGCGCACGTAACCATTTTAATATTTAGCCAGCTTGTAAAGAGGAGTTTCTCAAGTAGGCTGTATGTTTTTTTAATGTATGTTCGCGATATCTTCGTCTATAGTGAACCGATTTTAATGCTTCGTTTTGTATTCGTATTGATTACCTACTTTAGGGGTCTTCCCGTATATATTTGAAGGACATACCCCTAAGGGTGGAAAAAATAGGGGATGAAGTTTTTAATGTAACTATTTAGATAACCTTTGAGCTCACTTCAATGAACTAAAACGAATGGAATAATCTCTAGATAATAGCTTCTGAAGTCGGCTCTTTAATGCTGCTATACACTATGTCTAATTTTATTTCTATAAAACTTTTTAGACAACCAGACAAAATGTTATAGTTTATGAATACGATTAGCATGTAATTGAAGAATAATTACATTATAATATTTATGTTCAATCCGTGGCTTTTGAGATGTAGTAGTTCAGGGAATAAGCATTCGCCATAAAAGTTTTGAGTTCGATCCCGGCTGACACTACTGAAATTGTAAATTTAGGTGTTAATTTACCGCTGAAACCTGCATGACTGAAAAGTTAAATGCATTTCGAGGGCATATGTCTGCCAACACGCTTCGAGGAATTGTAGGGGACTCTTCCTTGCCTTAAAACCCTGTTGGAAACAAGGAAAGGCCTGTCCGTATATAGGCTTGATTTAAAACTTCATGTAAAGCAGAAGCAAAACCTTTCGAGATATTGATGTGATTAGGACTAATTCGAGCAAAGGGTTGCTATATAATATGTATATATGCGGCTATTAAAAGTTTTGCTATTAAATATAAATATCAGTAATTATTTATTTATTTATTTATTTAAAAACTTTATTGCGTCCCTTTAGGAAAAAAGGATACAAAGGGCGGACATAATGCCTCAAGGCATTCTCTACCAGTCAACCCATGGAGTGGTGAGAGTTTGTCGTAGGCGTAGCAATAAAAAGAAAAAAAAAATACTTGTTTCCAATCGATTGTTTACTGGAAAAGAGACATTCCATCTTAGTCCTCACGGGTAACAACGCATCTGCATTTTGATTCTTTATTGAGGATAGATGTAGATGTCTATGGGTTACAGCAATCACTTACCGTCAGATGGACTGTGTGCTCGTTTGTCACCCTATCTTATAAAAAAAAAACCGAATAAAATGAAAATACAATGGCTAAGGTATGTAAAAAAGTAAGTTATATAATTGCAAACGGCATCACACTTTTCATTCGTTCATTGCAGCTTATTAAAATTCCATCGCTGAATATAGGCCTCTCTCACCAAATTTGGGCATGGGATAGGAGGATTTTGCCATAGTTAACACACCTACCAGGTGAATTGGCAACGGTAGTTTTTTATTATTTGGAGATGTTATTGTCTCCGGTTTTATTTCCCTCTATAGCCTCTTATGAGGGTATGTCATCCACAGGATGATATGTGGTAGTAGAGTTTTCTTACGCCACCATTACACGGCGAACCACACTATGAACTATTTTTTTGTAGTTCTATTGTACCCTGTTAGGTGAAGATGATTTGCAGGGAGCAACTTGATGTCCTCTCGGGTATTAATCTTTGGTAACATGACGATCCTGTGTGAAATTAAATATCAGTAGACTTATTTTATTTTAATCCGTACAGTAGGTATTAAAATCATGTTATTATGTGTACATGTATGAAAAACACGTGAACACCAAATGTTTTCCGCTCACCTCGTTTAGTTCAACAAGTTTTCGCTTTATCTGATCGTACTAATTAGTGCGAGACTCTCCTGCAACCTCTTAAATCAACTAACCACGACTTTGTTTACAAGAACACGAATTACATAGACATTAATCGCTTTGAAATAAGTACAACTTTTGGAACGAAGTTCATTATCGCACGGTACGAATTTGACGGATGGGAGCAAGGCGTTAAAATGTGTAAGATTTTCCGTCACGACCCCCTTTCTATAGTGCGAGCGAGGTGAAATAATATCCATCTCCCTCGCACTTGTTCTTATCATGCCATGAAAGAAATATTATTTTAAATGACGCTTAATTTTAATAGACGCTAGTAATTCATCTATATATACTTGTTAATCAATAATATAATACGTTTATCAATAATAATATACTACGAAAGGAACTTCGTTTGAACCGATTGTTCGACGACACTCCGCATGTTTTTTCTATTAACCTAGAATCACTTTAAATGGACGACGTTAGTGTAAAGGCGTGAAAACAAGGACCATGATATTGGGAAAATAGCTTGCATGCCAAATAATAGTGTGTGCCAGTAAATGGCACACTGAGGATACATTTTGGCACGTGCCAGTAACTTGTAATAGGTCATACGCGCTAATAACGCGGTACTTGCATGCTGCCGACTGCCTCACCTCGCTGCTCGATCATCACAAAGCCACTACAGAAGCGTCAGATCGTCAGTGGCGAACCAAAAGTAAATATTATTAATTATGAAAATAATTAAAATTAAAACTACAATTTCAATAAACAAATTATATCGTTTACTTATACTCCACTGTTCTGTTAAACCTTCGCCAGTAGCAGTTCATTGAATTTTGATCATTACAACATAAGGTCGTTATCTCATTTTAAAATGTTTATAATTCAAGTGCGTAAAAGCATGTCTTCGTGCAGATTAGAAGCCTGATACACGTAACTGTCGCGAAGCATTGTTGTTGCGACAACAATGATAAATCAATTCTTTTGTACGCTCGGTTGGCCGAAAGACACTACGAATTATATAATTTCACCACCATTTCTTCAATTACGTATGTACTATCTGTTACGTCAGCTTAAAATATAAGAATATTAGAGAATCAATGGCTGTCAAAGCGATGTCTTTTTATTAGAATTTCGTACTATTATTGACAATAATAGTAGGTTAAAATTAAACAGTCTGCTCAAATTAAATAGAAAGCCCCCAAGCGTAGTAGTGCCATGCTACAGCCATATAGCACGAATGAGACTGCTCGACCGTGGAATATCCACGCTCCTCAGGGGTGACAGCGCATCCATCAACATTTTGATTCTAAATCGAGGATAGATGTAGGTTTATATGGGCCACAGCATCCACTTGCCATCAGATAGACTGTGTACTCGTTTGTCACCCATATTCTATAAAATAAATAAAAAAATAACAAACTTAGGGCGTCATTTTAGGAATAATTTAGTTGATTTCACACATTGTGAAGCTAAATTTAGTTTTATATAATGTTACAGTAACAAACTTACCACCTGACGGTAAATGGTTAACGTTGCTCAAGGGCATCTGTAACTAAAATGAAACACAGGCCACAGATACGTTATCAAGTTATCACCCCTAAAAATTTAAATAAAAAGGTACCGCTTCGCGGCTGGAATTGGTAAGAGGGTGGTATCACACGGTCAGGTCATCTAGCCAAGAGAGGAGTCCTACAACCTCGAAGGTGTATAATATATACATTTATACTTACAATTAGAAACTAAGACAGTTGTAGTCAAAGCAATACCAATTGATTGCTTCATTCATTACTGCCAATTATAGACTTTCATTCAGTGCGACCGAGTAGAGTCTACCTGTTTACCCACTGCGAATAGAAAGTCTTTAGAAAGATTAATGCTTTGTTTAAATTCGCAACGCACGGAAATCATAAGTTTTACCTTCAAATCCGATAGTGTATTGTCAATTGCAAAAATAAATGAAAGTGTCCATCTTACTTCTCAACTCAATGCTCTGTAAATTCTATTTTAATATATTGTTAAAATAAACAAGACAACTTTTATGACAAATTTTATGTGATTTCTATTCTGTTGTCCGTTTGACACATCATGCTTTTGTAAGTTTTTCCGGCCACTCTCGAAGTTTAATCAAATACGTTGCGTCATTACTGCTGGAGGCACTTCATACACTCAAGCTTTTTTAAAACCGCTACGATCAAGCACAGTAGGCTAAAAATAGAGGTCAGTATTATAGATCGAGACAAGAATATAGGAATGAAATATTTTCTTCGAATCAAAACACTTTTACATTGTAAATATTATTTTGTAACATTATTTCTAATCATGGCAACTTTCTTCAGGTTTAACCTAAATATAAACGTATAGCTCAAGAACTATGTATAAGCAATAATTTTTTGACCTGTGATTTAATCGATCAAATTAATAAGTAACTGTTATTTTTGATAGTGAAATTAAAAAATTCTATAAAAAAAAATATTTATTAAAAATAGAAATCAGTCACATTTTTAGTTGCCAGTGTCAGAGGCCACTTTCATCGAATACTTCTTAATATTATATGCTCGAAAGATAAAAAATGAGTTTATTATGGTTGTTAAAAATGTGTTGTATACGCATGCCCATGACCATGACCGAAATGCCTGATAAAGAACGTCAGATAATAGTTTTGGAGCCTATAGCTATGGGTCACACCTACAGCGACGATTTATACCGGCTAAGTATTGTGGGTGCCAGCATACCTTCTTGCAAGCGTGGGTTGTCACGGACAACTAGGAACACTTATTATTATAAAGTTGATATTTTTTAAGAAAAATTATGAATTCTATTCGAGTGTGTAGTAATACTTACTTATACCAGTAGGGTACATATTTAAATGCTTCTAATTGGTTTGATTAAACAACCTTATTTGCTATCGAACTATATTTCCATTTTATAGTGTGAATATTACGCGAGTATTTATTTTGTATTTCGCGTCATAGCGTTTCATTAAAACACCGTCGACACGCCACAAAATCATGTCATATTACGCTAGTAATGCGAGTCTATTAAAAAAGTAGGAATAAAATTGCGCGCTAATTGGGATTTTGGGCGGGCGAGGCGACTTTCCCGGCTAGTGGAAAACGACCCAATTCACCATTCGCGTTACAGTCCTCGTAGCGATCGCACGCTAGCTACGACAAACGATCGTTAGAACACAACATAGTACACATCGACGCGTATTTATCTTAGGAACTTAAATCTCGTGCAAATACCTTGAGTCCGGTAAATGAGAACATCAATGGACGGTTTTATAACGAAAGTGCAATTTACTCGGTGAATTTACAATGACATTAGACAGGGGTGACAGTTTCTGTGGCAAGATCCAGCCGGCCACGTCGGTGTCGTGCCTATCTCAATGTCAGAACATTTTCGGAAAACGGCTTAAACGTTGGGGCTCTACTGGCTCTTGGGTAAGATTTTTTTATTAAAGCTTAATTACAATCAAGTAATAAAACTTATGTATAATTCAAATTTTGTAGATAAGAACGTTAACTAGTGGTCATTGACGTACATTATGTGCTAGTGGTTGGCTCTTTAACGCAGACCTATGAACGCGTTTTAGTAGGTAGCAACTTCTTACCTATTTCGCAGCCAGGCAGCAGTGTGTCCTGATTTGAACAGTAAGAGTATCATAATCGTGGCAGAGCAACGCTGTAGCTATATTATGTGCGGCTAGACTGGGGTAGAGCCACGCTCCTACAGAATACCTGAGTAAAATAACAGATTAATGCTCCTTTCGTTTTGTGAGTGTAGAGAACCGGAGACCCGGTTTTTACTAGAAACGAAAAATTCTATCTTAGTCCGCGAGGGTGACAACGCATCTGCATTTTGGTTCTATGCATCCACTTATCGTCATGTGGGCTGCGTTTGTCACCCGTATTATATATAAAAAAATTACAAGCTGTAAACTATTCTAACCTAGTACTCTTAGGTGTGACAACGTAAATGAACTTTCTTAGACTGGAGTTAGTTGCAGGTTTCCAAGGGCTGCAGTATTACCTTAATATGAAATAGACTTGCTTTTTTAATACTGCGGGTATGGGCCTCGTCCCATTTATAAGGGTTTTTGAATAAGAAAGAGCCCGCTGCGCCAGTGCGGACGGTTTTCATCTCTACCTCATTAATATATTTTTAATTTCTCAGTCCTGCTGGTGAAGATGTTTTTCTCTACCACTCAAACAATTTGTAAATATTATGGGTATGAAAGCATCGTTCTAGTATTTGATTTGATTACTCACGTGCTGTGAAATTTTAGGCGAACTGACCCCTGAGTAATCACGGCAGCTTTGTTGTATTTTAATTCCGTATGAAAGATATAGAGAACCAGTACAATGGCTGTGAGGCATTCCATCTTAGTCCTCAGAGGTGACAGTCTACTTCGCTTACACTTAGTTGTAGATGTCCATAGGTTGCAGAAGCGATTTACCATCAGGTAGACTGTGAAATCTCTTGTCACTTCAATTTTATTTCAAAAAAATATAATATATTATTTTATATCACAAAGGTCAAGTAAATGTATTTGTTTCCTGTTAACATTGACGGTCGACAGAGATGTTATATAAGTGGGGTGGAAATTGCACGGGGTGGCGTCCCGGTGCCACCCGCGTGATAGTCGCGTGACGTTCCCCAATTAGCCTTCAGCGGAAACCTCGGTATAGGAAACTGATTTGCCATACGCAGATCGAGGATTCGATTTATATACCGTTGCCCTTGATGCTTATTAAATGCAAATTGTTGGCTTAACGCACACTAATGTTTGTGTTTTTATTTTAATTGTGTTTTGTTACGTTTTTTTTTCGGTTTAGGGTTTTCAGTTATAACTAGACATATAATTAACCTACAGTTTTATTACAAAGCACCTACAAAAGGAAACTTCAACTACCATTCACGTGGTAGAGCCTTGCTGCAGCTATATTAGTAGTATAGTTGTAGCACGAATGGGTCGGCTTGACTGGGGTAGGACCACGCTCTCACAGAATACCAGCGTAAAATAGCAGCTTAACACTGCTGTGTTTCGTATGGTGAGTGTAGAGAACCGGAGACCCTTTTTACTGGAAAAGAGGCATTCCATCTTAGTCCTCACTGGTGACAACGCATCTGCATTTTGATTCGCAAACGAGGATAATTATAGATGTCTATAGGTCGCAGCAACCACTTACCATCAGGTGGACTGTGTGCTCGTTTGTCACCCTATCCTATAAAAAAAAAACCATAGAAATTTCTATAAATTGTTTAATTTTTCTTTGGCCCGTAATACTCTAATTCTGGACATAGGCCTATCCCGTCGTAGAAAGGAGAGGTACCTTACTTGTCACGCCCGTCCAGAAGCTTCTCACCTTTGATTCTGCTACCCATTGATATAGTACCTTCTATCGGATGCCAATTATTCTTACAAAATTTTGCCATAAAGCTATCAATATACAGTGGTTGAAAATATAATATATATTTTGATATCTGCAAAATAGAGTAATAATTTAAATCAGTTTAGTAATATAAAAATCTCCGCAATAGGGATATTAATAACACCTGACATGACATAAAACAAATACAAAATTTGATTATTTACCCCATTAACAGGAGAAGATATTTTATATGTGTGAATCGATAATCCTTTTAAAAGATCTTAGATGAGATGTACAGATGAAATGTTGTGTTTAATATCAATTGTTATTAATCTGCTGAAGTCAACAATACGTAGTAGTAAAAGAGCAGTCAATCATTAAAATCTACAAATTGAAAGTAGTTGAGCTTTACGATTCTCGTAATGATTTCGAAGCTCGTTAATAAACTATGCATTTACGGGGATTGTTTAAAGATGTTTCAGTATCAAATGGGTTCGTTTATTTAATATTGCATTTATTTATGGCAAATAGTATTTCGTAAATGAACAGGTTTTTCATTGTTTACAAATTCTCACACGCTGAAGTTATAGTTAAGTGACCCCGACTTAGCTCAAAAATGTTACTTTACAGAATTGTATAAAAGACAACACAATTGTTTTTGCATTGTTTCAATTATTATAATTTTATGATAGACCAGCTTTAGTTAGATATTTCATTTAAAGCTTAAAGTCACATGGCACTTACCTCTAATGAGGTTTACGAAATACGTTGGTTACGGTCAGACCGCCACCGATTAGCATCGTGATAAGACGCTTTCAAAACTAAGCGTACTTGAAGAGTATTTACCTCACATTAAAGAATTTTTGTTGCTTCAGGTTTCACACAAACGTACCAAGGTCTTCGATGCGATTGCAGTTTGTTGGTAATATCTTAATTTGCGATGCCCTATGTAAAAACAAGGAACGGGTTGTGCGAGGGTAACGCTCCTTGGGAGTGGAAGTCAGCGGGTCCACGGGACCTTGCTCGGAGCCGTGGAACTGGTATCGTTTAAACAGGTTTCGATCTATAGAGCGACAAGTGCCGGTCTCTGCGTCGCGTCTTTGCGTAACCCGCGGGCAAATCGCGCTTCTAAATGTCATTATCGCGATATTCAAAGCCCATCGTAACATATTTTTATTTAGCCGCTAACGACAGTAAGCCGAAAATAGTAATCTGATGTTGTACAGTTTGATTGAGACAAGACGCATATAAATATAAAACAATGCATATGATAATTTTTCCCATCACGTACGGGATGACTTCGAACACGTCAAGGACTCTTATCCTTATAAATTATACCATTATATACACTATTATATGAACATTTTGTATACTTCTGAGTTCTATTTGTGTACATATTTATGAACAAATGAATGGAGACTTTTTGGCTATGCCCCTACTCAAGATCACTACGAGTTTTGTAACACTCAAAAGCAATACTGTCCTTTCCGAGCAAAGTACATAATATATGTAACACGTGCAATACCAAAAAGGTTAAACTCTTGACCTTAAATCGTAATTTTCGTTTGTTTATAGTTATATTTTCGTTTGAAATTTACTAATTGCTTTATTTAAAACGCCGTCGCGAGGCGAAATTAATACCGTGCTATTTTTAAACCTGCTGCAAGCCTGTTTAATATGAACCGCGATTATACGCAGCGCACTCCTACGCTTTTTGAAAACTAATATGTCAAGGTGCACTTAGAATATGTTTTCTCAAAGTCGGGTAAAGTGCTATTTGTACCAAATTCAGAAAAAATAGTTAGTTTTTTCATATATTTATTATTTTTAGTCTTTATTAGCAACTCTGTGATTATATAATTAAAAACAATCTTCAACAACGCTTAAATTTTTCAAAGAAGTAAGGGTGTAAGAAGCACACAGCCCATCTTTGAATAAAAATCCAGATGCGTTGTCACTCAGTGCAACTAATATGGAATGCCTCGTTATCAATAAAAAGGGTCTCCGTTTCTCGTCATTCACCTTACGAAACATGACAGCATTATATAGTCAGCTTTTATGAACAGTAAAGAGAGTTGAGGACATTTTTAAATAAAAAGGGTAAAATTTTGTTGTTCATTTTTGCAGCAAATGTGAAGAGAATCCTTTCTAAGAAAATTGTAACGCACTTGTAATTTTTCTAGTATGGCAGATGTACGAGTACAAAACAATGAGTATATAATCACTATATTTGTTCATAGTTGCGGTAGATGCTTATTATTAGGTGGGCCGCATAGGTACTCGTCGTTCTTCTAATATTAAACAAGTAATTTATTATTACAAACAAAATACGTCGAAGAGAAGAATATGAACTGTAGTAATAATGAGCTTTTTAAGCGCGAAAAATCCATAAAATACAGCATAAATCTTGTTGGATATCGTGTATCAACGAGCTTTTGTGTGGCACTTTTTACGCAATCCCTGGAAAATTTTACACATCTAAAGTTATCCCCTTTGTGGAATTGTTTGGGGAGACCTATGATCAGCAGTGGACTTGTTAGGGCTGTAATGATGAACTTATCCAGGCCGTCCTCCTGGATCAAACTGTAAAAACTTGTATATTTGGCACGTACTAATTAATGGATTTTTTATTATAATATACACAAATTACACTAACGTTATGAAGACTATGATGTTCCGCGCAATTAGGAGTTACTGTCTGATATAGAATAACGGGCAAATATAATATTGTTACGAGCTTCGGGTTCGAGACAATTAAAAACTGCCGACTGAATTACCAAAATTGACACTTTAATTACACAACACTAATTACAATCAAAAATCACACTAATAATAAAACACAGTTCGCCGTTATTTCGCTTCGAAGTATTCTCTTGTATCGCCAATTCAATACTGCCCCGGTCGTGGTCTATACCGGTCTTATATAGGGCCTCAGATAGTTTCCAGAACCTTCTACTGTAGCGACATCTAGAATGTTCGAGTACATATCGGTCCCGAAATTTCTGGAAGGATCTCGACTCTCCTAGTTCTGCTACTCGACACTAGAGGGCGCTAGTGTGACTAGTGTTGCCATGTACAAGACATTAATAGTGGCGCGCAATACTTTCATTTACTCGACACTAGGGGGCGCTAGTGTAACTAGTGTTGCCATGTACAAGACATTAATAGTGGCGCGTAACACTGCCCCCTCCTAAGACATGCTCGTCCCGAGCATTATTGGCCCCATAATAACGCGCCAGTCGATCCACATGGACAATCTTAGGAGTACCTCTGGCACCTTTCTGTATCCGGTAGGTTACATCATTGATCCTTGTCACAATCCGGTACGGTCCGTCCCATTTAGCTTGAAGCTTAGGAGATTTCCCTTTGCTGCGAACTGGATTGTGTAACCACACTAGTGAACCTTCATCAAAGCCCTTGTTGTTCATTTTGCGGTCATACCGTGTTTTCATCTTCTCAGACGTTTGCTGGCCCGTCTGTCTGACGTGCTCATAAATGTCATTCATTTTGTTCCGCAAGTCATTTGCATAATCGGTTATACTGCGTGGGGCATCAGGTGGTATTCCGGTGATCAGGTCTGCAGGCAGCCGCAATTCTCTCCCAAAGTTTGCGAAAGCTGGTGTCACTGATGTACTTTCGTGAACAGCGCTTCGATATGACAACAAAAACGGTTGTATGTGCCTGTCCCAGTCTCGTTGCCGTTTTTCCACAACTTTTGCTAGGTACCTCTCCAATGTCTGATTAAATCTTTCTACCATTCCATCAGATTGTGGGTGGTAAGAAGTTGTTCGTGTTTTCTGAGTACCCATAACTCGGCAAGTTTCCTGGAATATTTGAGACTCAAAATTCCTTCCTTGATCGCTGTGAATCTCTAAAGGTACTCCAAAACGACAGAAGACTTCATGAACTAGTTTATCTGCAACTGTTGAAGCTTCTTGATTTGGAATGGCGAAGACTTCTGGCCACTTAGTGAAGTAATCCATCACTACCATGAAATACTTGTTACCACTTTCAGTTTCTGGAAACGGCCCCGCAACGTCAATGGCTATCCTCTCCCATGGTGCACCAACATTGTACAATTTCAATGCGCCTCTACTACGAATTGGAGGTCCCTTTACAGCCGCACAACTTGTACATTTGCGGCACCAGTCCTCGACATCGTCACGACAGTGGACCCAGTAAAACCGTTCTCGGATCTTCAGGAGAGTTCGTTTAACTCCCAGGTGGCCTCCTGAACAACCACTATGGTACAGCTGTAGAATATCCGGCACTTTAGCCTTAGGAACAACCATTTGCAAATGACACCTGTCTCCCCGACCATTTTCCCATTTACGGCACAGGACTCCATCCTGAATCAGCAAGCTGTCCCATTGGGCCCAATAGCTTTTCGTGGTCGAACTCATTGCTGAGACGTCGCTCCACTTGGGCTTAGGAGCACTGGCCTTCATCCATTCCAGAATCGGCTTAATGTCCGAATCTTCCTGCTGTGCATGTTGTAGGCTGTCCTTCCACTCATTGCTGAGCTGGTCTGTCCTGAGCATTCTCACAGATACCACTTCCTTACCCTCTTGCCTAGTACAATGCTTGCAATCTTCAGGGCAAGGTCTTCTTGACAATGCATCTGCATTGCCATGAGATTTCCCGCTGCGATGTTCGATCACAAAGTCGTATTCCTGCAGTAGTTCTATCCATCTCGCAACTTGTCCTTCCGGATTTTTGAACTGCAATAGCCATTTCAGTGCAGCATGGTCAGTTCGTAAGTGGAATTTCCGCCCTAGAAGATATTTGCTAAAATGCTGCAAGGACTTTACCACAGCAAGCAATTCCCGTCTTGTGACACAATAGTTCCTTTCCGGCTTTGACAACGAGTTGCTGAAGTACGCTATCACAATCTCTTGATCACCATTCCGTTGAGACAACACACCGCCAAGTCCTATATCACTTGCGTCTGTGTCAACTATGAATTCCTTGCCCGCATCAGGGTACCCCAAAATAGGTGTTTTGCACAGGTGGTTCTTGAGCTCCTGGAATGCAATATCGCAACTTTCATCCCAGCAGAATTGTCGCTTCTCCTCGGTTAGCTTGTGCAGAGGTTTGGCTATATCTGCAAAGTTCTTCACAAATCGCCGATAATAAGAGCACAAACCCAAAAATGCTCTAACCTGTGTCTTGTCTTTTGGGACCGGCCACTCCTTGACAGCAGCAATTTTCTCTGGATCCGTGCGGATACCTTCTTCCGACACTACATACCCCAAAAAACTAACTTGCCGTTTGAATAGTGAGCACTTCTTTGGACTCAACTTGAGGTTGGCACTCTGGATCTTCATGAGCACGCGTTCCAGGTTTTGAAGGTGTTCCTCAAACGTACGGCCTACGATGATGATGTCATCCAAATAGACCAGACAAGCATCTCCAATTAGCCCGGTAAGTACAAGCTCCATCAACCTTTCAAACGTTGCTGGAGCATTGCACAATCCAAACGGCATGACTTTGAATTGCCACAGACCCTTTCCTGTGGAGAATGCAGTTTTCTCCTTGTCCTTAGGGTCAATTTCAACCTGCCAGTAGCCACTTTTCAGATCTAGCGTACTAAACCACTTTACGCCTGTAAGCATATCCAGCGTGTCATCAATTCTTGGCAAGGGATAGCTGTCCTTCTTTGTAATGTCGTTCAGGCGGCGATAGTCAACACAAAACCGCATGCTGCCGTCCTTCTTCTTTACCAGCACCACAGGTGAACACCATGGAATAGATGAAGGTTCAATAATACCATCCTTCACCATTCCCTCAATCATGGTTTCCACTTCCTTTTCACGTGCTACAGGCAATCTTCTTGGCCGCTGACGAATAGGCAATTCTTGTCCTGTGTTTATTTTGTGTTGAACTAAGCCAGTCTTTCCTATGTCAGCTTCGTTTGACGAGAAAACATTGGCGTACTTGAGTAACAACTTCTTCGCCTTGACCATTTCATTCGGGGAAAGAACGCTGCGACAGTCTTCCAAAAGTGTGGTCACTATCGTTTGTCCATCCTTGCTGGGGGTCCCGGTCGATAGATATTCGCATCGACGCAACCAATCCACTTCCTCACTAGTACCAACCAATGTGCCTTTTTCTATAATCTGTTCCTGATCACAAAGGTTCAACACACGTACTCCTGAGATGTCGGTGGTTCTGACCAAGGTTCGAGCCACTTTCCATGGAAGGTCATTGTCTACCCTTTCCACGAGTACACAACGATGGGCTTGCCCCGGACTCCGAGGAAGACTAACCGGCACAATCGTTTCCGATCTCGGCGGAAGAACAATCTTCTTAAGGCTGTACACATTCCCTGGTAACGCCCCTTCCACGAAAAGTTCTTCTTGTCCACATTTCAAAACACCTTGCTTAACGTCGATCTCACAACAATTCTTCCTCATAAAGTCTAGGCCCAGGATGCAGTCGTCCATTATATCAGCCACGATGACATTATGCAGGTAGATCATGTTGCCTAGCTTCAACTCCATCTCCTTCTCTCCACGGACGGGTATGCGCTGACCGGTGGCTGTCACCAAATTAATGCGTTCTCGGTTGTATGCGGAGTCCCCAAGGAACCGACTTATAAGTTGGGAACTGACAACCGTGCGAGAGGCTCCAGTGTCTATGGTCAGTTTACACGGCGTTCCGTTGACTTCGCCCTTGATGATTAGGCTGTTCCCATCATGGGTTTGTGAGATAGAAATCCTTGGGGCTCTTTTAACATCAGCCAGCACCCGCCCCGCAGTCCTGGCTTTTACTCGTTTCCCTGCTGCTGCTGGGCGGTGCTATTATCCGCACTACCCTCTCGAGATCGATCACCTTCCCTTTCTACAGTTCGTTTAGGGCAGCTGGATCGAAGATGGCCCCTTTCCCCACAGCCGTAGCACCTAGGGTTATAGCCCTTATTGCGGTCCTGAACTGTAGCTGCTGCAACCTCCCTGACGCGGTGGGAACGATGATCCTGCCGCACGGCTTCCACCTCCAGTGCATGGGTCAGGGCGTCCTTAAGCGTCTGGTGGTGCCCGAGCCTCACAGCAGCTCTGACTTCAAGGTCGCGGATGCCGTCGATGAAAGTCTGCACCAGGTTCCCTACAATGAGCACAGGTACAGACTGGTACGCTTTTCGAACCAGCTTCTCCACCTCAAGGGCCCACTGCTGCAGGTTTTCGTTACTGTGTTGCACGCGATCTTTGAGCTGCGCACGAAAGACGTGTTCCAGGTGAGCATCGCCATATCTCGCCTCCAATGCCTCAAGGAGCTGCTCGTAAGTCACTTCCTTACCGAGCGCTTCCAAAACAGTTAAGGCCTGGTCGCGTAGGCCTAGGGTGAGAGCAGTCATGGCCTGACTTTTATTCCAGCCGTTCGCTTTCATGACAGCCTCGAACTGGATTTTGTAGGCCGACCAGGAAGAACTCCCGTCGAACGGCGGCACTTTGAATCCACGTAGCGAAGGTGTTGTAGCTACCACGGGAGCTGTGATTCCATCCCCAAGTTTGAGGTCGTCCAGCGTTTTCTTCACATCAGCCATCACGTTGTCAACCCGATTGTTCACTTGGTCGATTCGGGTTTCAGCTTCCGACAGGCGGTTGTCATGTTGAGCAACCCTATCCTTCACCTCCTTTATCTCTTTCCCGAAGGTAGCGTGAAGGTCCTTCCTGAGGAGCATCTGTTCTTCCATACCGCGCTGCAGCTGCTCTTCCAGCCGACGGGTCTGTTCCTCCTGTCGGCGGGCCTGTTCCTCCTGTCGGCGGGCCTGTTCCTCCTGTCGGCGAGCCTGATCCTGCAGCATCATCATCAGAGCACCCAAGTCAGGTGCTGCAGATGCAGGAGCTGCTGACGGGCCAGCCTCCGTGGTTAGCAACTGGCCCTCCGACGTTTGCGGCGTTGCATTACCAAATCGGCTCTGGTCCGTCTCCTGTTGGCGTTGACTTCGGGTACGGATACCCTCCGTGTCGTCTTTAGGTAAAATCGGCATATTTGATCCCACTTCTGACACCAATTGTTACGAGCTTCGGGTTCGAGACAATTAAAAACTGCCGACTGAATTACCAAAATTGACACTTTAATTACACAACACTAATTACAATCAAAAATCACACTAATAATAAAACACAGTTCGCCGTTATTTCGCTTCGAAGTATTCTCTTGTATCGCCAATTCAATACTGCCCCGGTCGTGGTCTATACCGGTCTTATATAGGGCCTCAGATAGTTTCCAGAACCTTCTACTGTAGCGACATCTAGAATGTTCGAGTACATATCGGTCCCGAAATTTCTGGAAGGATCTCGACTCTCCTAGTTCTGCTACTCGACACTAGAGGGCGCTAGTGTGACTAGTGTTGCCATGTACAAGACATTAATAGTGGCGCGCAATACTTTCATTTACTCGACACTAGGGGGCGCTAGTGTAACTAGTGTTGCCATGTACAAGACATTAATAGTGGCGCGTAACAATATGTTCACTCCATCCACAGTCTGGTGAATATAAATGTCATGCACATATAAGCACTTGACTTGATACGCAATCATACCACTACTATATCGTTAACAAATATTGTTTTGTGTACAACGTGTATGTATGCCAATGCGTACACGAGTATGTCAGTGAAAGTAGTATCGTATCGATGTCTGCTGTCAAAACGCTACAAACAATAGTTACGATGTTTAGCGATGAGCAATGGACAAAACAATTTCGCTCAAAGATTATTTCTCACAGCAACACTGGCTAGTGTTGAAAAATCGCTTGATGCGGAATGTCAGGGTCACAACGCACTTTTGTCCGGGCCGTCGAGAAACGAGAATAGCGGACCTTCTTGTATTGTAGCAACAACAATGCTATGGGAAAGTCTATTAGTTCAAGTAAGACTAATTATGAAGCTATTTTGATTACGTTTTACTCGATAGCACGTTGGAGGCGATGAAAAAGCGTGATGTACGGTCGTGTACACTTGTAAGTGGTGGTAAATTTAAACTGGCATATGTGCTACGCCTTACGAATGTAAGGAGAGCTGAGTTACTGTTTTCAATTAATGCATTATTAGCAAGCGTTTGTCGTAATCTATTGCTAGTTCACTAGGTGTTGTAACAACTAAAATTGTAAGGGAATATTAACTTTTTTTCTCAGATTTAGCCATAACCATTTTTTTATAGGATAAGGGTGACATACATGCACATAGTACACCTGATGGTAAGTGGTTGTTGCTGTGGCCCATAGGCATCTACATCTATCTTCGATTACGAATCAAAATGCAGATGCGTTGTCACCCGTGAGAACTAAGATGGAATGCCTCGTTTCCAGTAGAAAGGGTCTCCTGTTCTCTACACTCACCATAAGAAAAACAGCAGCGTTAAGCTGCTATTTTACGCTGGTATTCTGTGAGAGCGTGGTCCTTCCCCGGTCGAGCCGACCCATTCATGCTGCAACCATAATATAGCCGCAGCATGGCTCTACAACGTATGTACCAATCCAATTACAAGCAGGACGTGTAATTTTCTCAGAAGCTTTAAGCGTTAAGCTCCGTCAAAATAGCATAATTTGCTCACTATGATACCTTACCCTTACCTTAAGTAACGTAAGTTTTAAATATGAAATAAAATTGGAAGAATGTTTGGATTGAGAGATCTTTATTACAGAACCACAATCGTTAACAATTGTTATTTGTCTGTCACCACAGTCATCATACTTAGTAGATAAGTAAAGTAAAGTTACTTATACATATTTCAAATTGCAATTAACAATTTCATTGGTGCCGGCGGGCGAACCAGGGTTGCTCGCGTACTTAGCACATAGGTATCTTAATATGTAAAAAAAGCATGTTTGTTCTTCATCATCATCATCATCATCATCATCATTACAGCCCTTTACAAGTCCACTGCTGAACATAGGCCTCCCCCAAAGAATGCCACAAAGCACGGTCCTGAGCCACCTGCATCCATCGACTTCCTGCATATCTTACCAGGTCGTCACTCCATCTAGTGGGGGGACGCCCTACACTTCGCCTGCCGGTACGAGGCTGCCACTCGAGAACCTTTCTTCCCCATCGGTTGTCGGTTCTTCGAGCTATATGGCCGGCCCATTGCCACTTCAGCTCACCAATCCGTTGGGCCACGTCGGTCACTCTAGTTCTACTGCGGATATCCTCATTTCTGAGTTTATCACGCAGAGAAACTCCGAGCATAGCCCTCTCCATAGCTCGCTGAGCGACCTTGAGCTTCCTCATCCGGCCAGCAGTGAAGGACCACGTCTCAGTTCCGTATGTCATCACTGGCAACACGCACCGGGTGTACAGTCTCGTTTTCAAGTTTTGAGGTATACCTGACGAGAAGATGTGCCGTAATTTCCCGAACGCTGCCCAACCGAGTTGAATCCGTCGATTGACCTCTCGGTCGAAGTTGGACTTACCTAGTCGGACTATTTGTCCCAGGTAAACATACTCGTCAACAACTTCGAGCTTAGTGTTCCCAACAACTACCGGCATAGGTGTGACATGGACATTAAACATGATCTTTGTTTTGTCCATGTTCATCTTAAGACCTATCCGTTGGGAAACACTATTGAGGTCATTGAGCATAGTGCTTAGGTCCTCCAGCGATTCTGCCATAAGGACTATATCGTCGGCAAATCGAAGGTGAGTGATGTACTCGCCATTGATGTTGATACCGTATCCTTTCCAGTCCAGAAGCTTGAAAACATCTTCCAATGCAGCGGTAAAGAGTTTCGGGGATATGACGTCACCCTGTCTTACACCTCTCTGCAATTGGATAGGTTTCGTACTCTGGTTCTGTACTCGGATAGCCATCGTAGCCCTACTGTACAACCACTTCAACACTTCGATATACCGACAGTCAACTTGGCATCGCTGAAGGGACTGCAGCACCGCCCAAATTTCGACGGAATCAAAGGCTTTCTCATAGTCCACATACGCCAGACATAGTGGCAAATTGTACTCCTCGGACTTCTGTACAATTTGGCGAAGGGTATGTATGTGGTCTATGGTGCTAAAGCCTTTTCGGAAACCGGCTTGTTCGGGAGGCTGGAAGTCGTCAAGTCTGCGCGCGAGACGATTCGTAATGACTCTCGAAAACAGCACGTAGACGCGGCTCAGAAGGGAAATCGGTCTGTAGTTCTTCAAGAGAGCGTTGTCGCCTTTCTTGAAGAACAAGACCACCACACTTCTGCTCCACGCCTCCGGTGTAATGCCACCATGGAGGACGGAATTAAAGAGCTTCTGAAGGACTTCAAGTACCGGTTTTCCACCCGCTTTCAGAAGCTCCGCTGTAATTCCATCCTCGCCTGGGGCCTTGCCGTTTTTAAGGTGCTGGAGAGCCATTCTAATCTCGCTCAGACTGACGTCCGGGATATCATCGGAATAATGTCGGATAAGACTCGCTCTTTGATCGTTACTCACACTTGCGTGCGGCTCCAACGATGACGTGTACAGCTGCCCATAGAACCTCTCAATCTCACTCAAAATCTCAGGTGCCCCGGAAACGATGCTGCCACATTCTGTCTTCAGCTTTGACAGTTGGCGCTTTCTGGCAGACAGATCTCTGGCAAAGACTTTGGAGCCTTGGTTCCGCTCGATCGCTTCTTCAATACGAGCTGTATTGAATCTGCGTAAGTCCCGCCGCATGCATTTGGAGATCTGTCTGTTCAGTTGCCTGTATGCTGTTAAATCTGTTGAAGAATGTAGCTTCATCTCCCGTCTAACAGCCATGAGATTAAGAGTGTGATCGGAGAGTTTTTGTGTTCTTCTGCGGCGGGTCTTGCAGAACTTAGCTCCGACCGCATGGACAGTTTCCACGAGCTTGTCATTCAAATCGTCCACTTCATTGCAGTCTTCTAGGCACTGAAAACGGTTTTGTAACTCGAGCTGAAAGGTTTCGGGACTTTGGATTAGAGCACGAGGGGGACGGAGCGTTGACTTCATTAGACGAGACCTCTCCAACTTAACGTTTAGGTTCAGTGTGCCTCTAACCATTCGGTGATCGCTGCCGGTTTTCACCCTCGCGATCACTGAGACATCACTGAACAGTTGTCGTCTGGTCGTCATAATGAAGTCAATCTCATTTTTTGTCGAACCGTCGGGGCTCGACCAGGTCCACTTCCTGTGGGGCCGCTTCTGGAAGAAAGAGTTCATCATAAAGAGTCCCTCTTTCTCCATGAAGTCAGCCAACTGCTGGCCCCTTGGGTTCCGTTGCCCTATTCCAAATTTCCCTACTTTCAGCTCACCGTTCTCTCTTGTGCCTAGTTTTGCATTGAAGTCTCCCATTAACACCGTATATTGGGTTTTGGAGGAATGCATGGCTCTAGAGATATCCTCATACATTTCCTCCACCTCCTGATCGGGGTGTGCCGAGGTTGGTGCGTAAACCTGTATGACCTTCAGCGAATACCGTTTGGTGATTCTGAGTATAAGGTACGCAACCCTCGTCGACACACTCTCAATCTTTACAACGTTGTTAACGAGAGACTTGTGGACGATAAATCCGACACCTCCTTGGGACAGATGGTCGCCCTCCCGGTAATAGAGCAAGTTGCCGGATTCGAGGATTACCGTGTCCTCCCCCTCTCTTCGGACTTCGGATAATCCTATAATATGCCAGCGTAACTTGTCTATCTCTTCTTCCAGCTCCACAATCTTCTCGTCAGTCCTCAGGGTGCGTGCGTTGTATGTTGCCAGGTCGAGTCGTCGTAGGTGGCAACCGAACCTCCACCGGAGATTCTTAGCACCCCCTGCCCCGCCGTTACCATGGTCGCCACCGTAGCCAGGAATAGCGGGGCCGCCGGGGACTGGGGGCCGTTTATTATTGTCATTGCTCATGGGGGGTATATTGCCATAGTTGCCACGCTTGGCGAGCGGGTTGGCAACCGCAGTTTTTTTTTTATTGTTATTTTGGCTATTATCAGGAATATGCTGCTGCCCATCTCCTGCCTGTTTCCCTTTGTCGCCTTTTACGACACCCACGGGAAGATATGGGGTAGTGGATATTCTTAACCGCCACTACACGGCCATGTTTGTTCTTACGAATACATAAATGATAGCATTATTAAGAATGTAATTGGGTATTTCACACCATAAATTTAGTACCGTAGTCTATTATTATTGTACAATAATATATTATTTGTGTCGATTATTGTACAATAATATATTATTGGGTTGATTATTCAGTTTAAGTAAAATTTGATTTTTAGTATTAAAATTCATTCATTATATACATTTAAATTAAAATACACAAATAGGTCGATGAAAGTTAAAGCCTATATACGTCCCACTGATGGGCACAGGCCTCCCCTCATTTCTGAGAAGATTTTAGGGCAAGGAAGTTAGTTTCCTCCCCACTGCCCCAATGGCGAACGTCACATGTCTTCGAAATCTTTTTTCTTATTTCTCAGACATGCAGGTTTCCTCATGATGTTTTCCTTCACCGCCGAGCACGTGGTAAATCGGCACTTAAGATTACAATCAACAATTTCATTAGTGCCGGAGGCGATCGAACCCGGTTTGCTCGCATACTGTGAAATTTACAGCGAGCGATAACGATCTGAGCGCTTGATTATTTGACTTTAAAATCTGTGACGTCGTTACCTTATTTTTCATTTATTTTCTTTAGAAATGTTTGCTTTGACATCCCTGGAAAAAATTTCAATCGAGTCAAAATATCCAATTAGTGCAGTGCTTATTATTTATAACAACATTAAATAACTCCCATGAAATATGTGCAAACATAATAATATTGCTGCAATATCAACTATACTTGTTATTATAGTAAAAAGACGAATATTTGCGCAATGTCGTCGGGGAATTCGGTTTGTTTAAACAGCTTTATTGCCTTTATAGATTGACCCGACTTATCTCTAATCGAACTTCGGAATGCCAGCAAACAGATCGTGTCGACATTCAATACAAAAAATGTTTACGTAAAAGACCCACTCTGAAATTATTAGTAGAAAATATTTTAAGAACTTCGCTTAACTTTTGCGCTATACAAGTTGTTTTTGCGCAATTGATTGTTCGAAATTTTCCGGAAAATATTTGTAATACCTGTTTCAAAATTTACAATTCGTAAGTAAAAAAAAAACACCTTAAATTCTGTAGAATTGTTATTTGAAATTTTCATCTCGAGACACTCATCTTGTTTGTATTAGAGCGATCCACAATATTTGAAAATCGAATCATTCCACATTTCATGAATTTTCCCACGATCGAGTTTCCTATTCTGAGCTATTTCCTGCAAATTATATTGCGTATCTGTTTCTTCGAAGCCTAATATTTATTTTGATCGGTAGAAATTTTTGTTTTCGACTGTAGGAGAGCTAAAGTATGTATATACACTCAGTATTTCTTTGCACACGGCTACGTCGTAGTTAACGAAATTTAAACGTTTCTACTCTACAAATTCCTCTCTATATATTATAATGTTGCGTCTTGGTTTTGTCATATTTCAAAATTGAATAATGCCCATTAATTATCTTAGGATATATTCTAGATAATATGGTTATTCCTGTTAAAACCGCCATCTGTATAGCTGCATAAATTCATCATCAAACATGCCATGCATATACAATTTACTGCATAAAATACTTGGTTTTACCGCTTGTCTACTCAACACTCTTTCGTACTTCCGCTGTGAACACAACGACTTCTGTTTACGCTAGTGCATATAACATATACTCACTTCTTTAAATGTAACTTATAGGGGAGTACTTAAAGCGTCTAAAGCAAAAAAAAATATGATAGCCAATAAACTCTGAATATATTTTGAAAAATACTTGAATTATATTCCGCGTAATATATATTAATAACTTTACCCGTTATGATGTTATGATGTACTTACATTAAATATATCGATAATATAATTCTTCGTTATGTTTCTGGTGACATGCAGCACTTACTCCTTTTCTGCACAGGAATCTGCTTGGTCTGATACTACACAACAAACACAGTTGAAACACACAGTGCACCCACTGTTGTTTCGGTTCGTAGGGAAACAGAGCCAGTATAATAGGCATAACACCAAACAGAAAATATTTAAACGCAAATAAATTATTTGAATTTGATAATAAAGGGTCTATCACTGCACATTTTTACTGGGACATTACCATAAGGATCACATTACATCGCCAGGTGTTCCGGGTGGCCTTATCTGTTCGATCTTGGCCCTGACCAAGTCAGCGATTGGAACATTTTTAACCCCAATAAATGTAATTTATACATTTTTTTTCTCGTTTCCAACCGACCTTAACTTTTAATTAAAGTTTTGAACATATATTTCTGTCGAATACGGCATAAGGAATTTCCGGTAATTCCTCTTTATACAGTCTGATTTTGCACATTGATTATGTTACCTCATTCATACTCTACAATACGAGCTCCTCCTGCCATACACTCCTCGGTAGATGTTGCCTTTTGCTTAAACATAGAACTATCAATTTCACAATATAAGCATAAAAATGACATTCTGTATACGTCCCATTATTAAACACAGACCTCTTGCTTCTGGGAATATTTCTAGAGCAAAAGACTCCACACGCTGCCTCAATTCAAATTTAAATCTTCGATTTTTTTAATTTCTCAACATGAACACGTAGGTATTTTACTTCACCGCCGAGCACGTGACAAATCAGAACTCTATGACGACTAGGATCTAACTCATTTTACTTCATGTACTGCGTGATTTTGAGACAGATGACCCCGCCACCGCTCTGTTTTGCCGCTCTAATTTGGCAATATAAAACTAATTTAGAATGCAGTATTGACCATGAGAATTGAAGACATATGTCATAATAAAGGGAAATTATTCAAAAGCAACGTGCTCGCCGTAAATTTCGCAGTACGCGAGTATTCCAGGTTCTATATCCGCTGACTTCAATAAAATTGTTCATTCGATTGCGATTTTATGTGCTGATTTACTACGTGCTCGGCGGTGAAGGAAACATTCTGAAAAAAACTGCATGTCTGAGAAATAAAATTTAAAAAAAATTTAGTGAACTGAAAAGTCTGCTAACACGTATTAGGGCAGCACGAGAGATGATTCTTAACCCACAAAACCCTCTCAGAAAAGTTAAGCAGTTTGTGTACGATTGTTATAGTGTCATTATTGTCTCTGTACTGGTTTATATAGCGGTTCTCCATAGCGCCTTATCATCGGCATTGCATTAGCTGAACTATAACGGAATACTGCAGCAATTTTATTTCGACCGCGTCACTTGAATATAAAGTGACCAGGAACAGGATTACTATTGAAGCCGGATATTTCATTACAAAGAACTATGTCTAATCACTATTTAAAATTACGATTTACTAACCGGTGGTAAAACCTGCATATCTGCCGATTAACCTAAAGACCTTGAAGGCAATGCCCTATGTTCCTCGCAATATTAAATGGCTCCGCGGTCTCAGTAAATACGTGTTACGTGATTTTGGAAGTCGGTAATAAGAAGATTTGCTCCAATACTTATATTGCCTAGTGAATTCTACATAAGATAACCCAGCGTGTCTGTATGTAATTTGTAAAATCCGCCAATCCGTATTGAAGCAGCGTGGCTTAATTTTTCTCGTACCCTCGTAGATATGAGCCACCTTAACCAATAATGCAATGTGTATAACCGTTTTCTTTTGTATTTTGTTATATACTCAAGAGTACATAATATGGTGACAATAGACAATTAGTCACCGTAGACTTTTCTAAACGTCTGATACACATAATGTTATATAATATAATATGTCGTATTAAACAAGTACTGTAAGGTACGGGTATTGGGTATATCTCGGTTTAAAATCCTTCCTACTGGACACTAAGTCAACAATATTTTTTTATATTAATAAAAACTAGCAATGCTATAAACATTACTTATATTCCCGTTAACCACTTCAGGTAAGGTGAGCGATTCACGACAATAGTCGAATGGCGGATTTGAACCCACGACTTTTGATTAGTGGTCCGCACCTTACCATTAGGCTACTGACGCTTTTCATATTTTGCAAAATAGTTGCATTTCAAATATTTCTTTCCTCATTACAGAAATATATACACGAAATTTCTTAATTATTAATTCACATCGAGTCACAATAACAAAGTTAATCCCCCAGTTCGTTTTGAAAATCGTTCCTTGAGGGCACAATTCTTCATTCATCTCACATGGTTATTGAAATTCGAGAACGTTCTAAGCCTTTAGGCGCTTGTATGCCATTTGAGTCAATTGATGAACAATATGCAAATTTTCTAAATAGCCCTATTAAGTATTTATGAATTGATTGTAGCCAAGGGGATATGCTCAAGAAGATTTGTCCATAGTTGTTAAGTGTACGTGCACATGAATATAGATATTTTATTAAAACTCGCATATAGTCTTAGTAAAGTAAACTTGCAGCCTATTTATGTCCCACTGCTGGGCACAGGCCTCCTCTCATTTCTGAGAGGGTTTTAGGGCAAGGGAATGTCCGCCGCGCTGCCCCAATGCGTGTTGGCGAACTTCACATGTCTTCGAAATATATTTTTTTCCTTATTTCTCAGACATGCAGGTTTCCTCACGATGTTTTCCTTCATCGCCGAGCACGTGGTAAATCAGCACTTAAACTTGCAATTAACAATTTCATTGGTGCCGGCGGGGATATAGTCTTATTGTAATGCAAATAGTGCAAAAACCGTTTAAAACGTGGTAGAACCGTGCTGCAGCTATATTACAGTTGTAGCACGAATGGGTCGCTCGACCGGGGAAGGACCACATTGGCCCTTTTCATTTTTGGCAGAATTTTCAGTAATTGTTACACTTAGCAGGCATATTAGCGACCACAGTACCAAACGCCTTGCACTTTTGACGCTGCTCCCGTCACCGAATTGGGTTTTTTACGTAAACGAAATTTATCGGAATTCCGCCATCTTTCGGAAGCCATAAGATCTCTCTGGTTTTTCTGGCATTTCCTATAATCATCCGACACAACACCTACGGGACAAAAAGGCTGGATTTTCTTACGGCACCACCACACGGCTATAGCTGAGATTAAAAGGCATATATTCCTTCGCACTAATAAGAAATCTCGTAGTTCTTCCTAGACTCCTCCACAGCTGCATTGTATCCGGCCGTCCGCGCATTCATCTGAGATTTCTAAAGCTTGCGGTTTCTACTAAATAACCACTGAGTTACTTACGGTGTGCAGTTACACAACAGAATAGCCAGCGCACCGCGATTATTACGGCCCAGTTGTCGCACGTGTGTCGCAATTCTGACGGAATCCCGATGTTCATGCATTTTATTTCCACACGGATAGGGATGCTATACTCTCGCATGTTGCCTCTTTTCTTTGAAGAGCAGAAATATTTATTATACTATAATATGTAAGTATTTAACTTCGTATTTTGAAATTGTCTAAGGGATTCTATTTTTGTCACTTCCATGCGTTTGAATATACAATCTGGTATTTTTCAAGGTCGGGCAGTGAACTTGTTAAGCTAAGGCAGCGATTTGCTACCTAGGGCTCCATCACCACGTACCACAAAGTGGGATTGAAGCCAGTGGCTTTATAATAAGTTAAATAAATAAATATGGCTTGCAAACCAATTTCATTCGAGTCTTAAATGTACATTTAGTACCTAATTAAGTTTTTATTCGACTATCTGTATGTTTCATCAGGTCAGCACTCCATCTAATGGAGGGTGGGCCTCAACTGCCCTTGCCAGTACAAGGCTGCCACTCGAGAACCTTTCTTCGTTCGTACTTGAAAGCTCAAACTGATCTATTTCGTAATAGTAACGTACCTTTAATTTCTTTATTATTACAGAACACAATGACATTCATACTTGTTACCAAACTTAAACTGGTAAAATATTCTGGTCCCTGACATTTACCAACTTTTTTTATATGACTGATTCAGCAAGAATTTTTGTTTATATTGAAATAATATTAAACTTTTAAATTGACATTGAATATTTAAATCGAAACGTGAAGTCCACGATTCATTTACGGACTTGTTGTTCAAGATCGATTTTCAAAGCAATCGTTTTCTATAATATTTGAAAAAATGTACATGTAACAAATTCAATTTTTGAAATTATGTTTAAAATTAAACAAGTATCTATTCCATAGGATTATATGATTTCCTTCCTACTTTATTTTATCTCTTGCAGAAAACCCATCGCCTTTTTACCGCGTTGTTATCAAGTCACTTTCTTGTTTGTCTGTTGTTCTGGGTGGAATATAATTCATTTTTATTTGATATGATTATAATTTAATTGATATTAAATTAACTTCCCTATGAGCCGGGAAGTTGAAATTTTGAAGATCTAGCTCTAATTCGGATAACAATGCAAGAATGTAATGAAAAACGTGTATATTGTTTTTTTTTTAAATTACTTGTTACCATTCAGTGTCTAAGTAAATAACATAGCATAACGTTATTCTCTAATCTTTGTATAAACAAACACCATTAAGTAGGAAATGCACTTGGTCCTATTAAAATAGCCCTCTTTAATAAAGAAACATTCAGAAGATAAACTACAAGTATATTAATTAAAAAGACGTGTTATTCCTAACATGCGTCCCAATAAACAATTCGTTTGAAAAACAGGCTTTCTTATTGTTTTTGTAAAGCTTTTTAAGATGTCCCTTCAGTTTACATATTTCTGATTGGTGAAAGTGTTATTTAATTAAGAAAAACTACACGACTATGATCTGATGAAAGTCTTCTAAATTACTTTCGTACATTGAGAGGTAATTGGCACGATCATGCCGCGCCCTGCTGTGGCCGGGAACGAACCTGAAGGACTCAACGAGGCAGCTGTCAAACACGCACGCAATTAAATGCTCAATTTCTTTAAATTACGTGTGCAACTTGCACGCATTGTAAGTGACAGATTTATGATATTGCCCGGTCGGGCGACAACTAGCGGTATATTTTTTGATGTAACCCTTTTAACATGGCAAAATGTAGGGAGGAAATGTTTGCGAGCAATAAAGTGAAATAAGTATCTTTCATATACTTAATATTTTCAATATTTATTGATTTAAACTAAAAAATTTGTTTTCGTTTTTTTTTCAAATAGCACTTTTTGTGGGTTATTTCGTACTCATTCTATGATTGTCTACGTTTTCAAAATGATGATGTTTCTCTGACATATACAATAATAAATGTTTTATATGGAAAACTATATACAGATGCATTGGCAATTTAAACAAATTAGTTGTTATATAATAAAAATAAGGCTAAAATATCTTGCAGCTCATCGTCATCATCATCACCATTACTATTAATACAGCCTATCAGTCTACACCTGAACAGATATTCTCATGGGAGCTACACCTGTATATGTCCCACTATTAGTCGCAAGCGTGAGAGGCCTCATTACTTAGAAAATTATGGAGCAATAGTCCGACGCGTTGTTCCCATACGTGTTGCCAGACTTCACAAGTCCTCGAACTACTTTATTCTTCAGACCTTCAGGTTTTTTCGTTGATGCCGGCGGGGATCGAACATAGGTTGCTCGGGTATACTCCTACTGTGAAATTTACAGCGAGCGCTTAATCGTTAGTAGTGTAAATTTTATTGATTTGAAATTTTTGTAATAAACATAAAATTTCCCTTGAAAGGAGTGAACGAAACGAACTTGTCAGTGGGTATAATAAAACTTAAGTTTATTTGATATGCTACAACTCTACCCCGCCCAGTAACAGCTTTCAACTTAGGTACTCTACGCGTAATTTTCCTGCCTTGACATTAGAATTTTCCTCTGAACGTTCAAATCTCATCATGCCTCAGCGCTTTAGTCCCTTTTAAGACTTTGTAATTACTTTGTTGAAAAGGTCAACGTGCTCGTAGTATAATGTGAACATTAAATGAGATTTGTTGTTGAATGTGTTTGAAGTACTTATTGAAGTTTTGATAATGTTATTAAAGTTTAATAATCAATTTTGTGTTTTTGTTTAACAAAAGTATCAGAACAAAAATTAAGTTAAAGATGTTCAAATTTGATTACCTAAGATCCGCGTTAGAAAAATAAAAATGATGTGTCCTACCTAATTTGAAGAACACCTTCTGATGAAAGACGTCTTGTATTATCGACGGTGGTGTTGGTAGTAGTGGTGTTGGAATTATTGGTGTTGGGATTTGTGTTGACGAGGATAGTGCGTGCAATTGAGAGAGGGTGAGGGGGAGGTGCTCTTCAAACTAGGTAAGATACATCATTTTAATTATTTTTTCAGAATTTTTTAGCAAATTAATTTTTAACTTCTTATCATAGATTTTCGCGAAGTCACATTATCTCACCACGCAAATGGTTAACTGGGGAGAATTCCTAAACCCCCAATACCTTCCAACCAATTAACATTCAAGTTCCATGCGCTATTAGTATTAAGCTTAGCGCATCCTTTGACTGTGGCAAATGTTGCATTCGTGTACATCAATCACGTTCCTAATAACGCCATAAACGGAGCGTGCCCTGTTATGTCTACATATTGATATTTGATGCTCACGGGTAGCGAACATTTATTTTGTACGACATATTTAACGTATTAGCTTTTGTTTGAATTTTGAAATCTTGAACATAGCTTTAATAATTGTCTCTAAGCGTTAAATAAAATTCCGTAAAAATAGTTCTATTCAATGTGTTGTGTTCGCGTAAATATAAGAAATCATTATCTAAGCGTTAAGTCAATTTATATTAAAAAATAAAAACAAATAACCACCTTTTTAACTTGGGAAAAGTTGAATAATTTCGCAAGGTCTTGTAAGGTTTTTATAGACTGAATCACTAATTCAGCTTCGCTAGAACAATACTTCAATAGTATGTATTATTCAACATTAGAGAACATCACGTATTCTTTTAGTGAAGAATTTATTCTTTACACTGTCTTTCATAGAGCCAGTCTTTTCGTAGTCTATAATTTATTACGCCCCACACTGTCTGCAATACCATACTCCTATTCATTATAGAAAAAAAAACAATCAATGTTTAAATTATCCGTTGTCGATAGTCAATCCGAAAGGCTGGGAATGCAAGCGGCCTCGCCAACCTGCTAAGGCCGCGTCAGCTCGTACATAATAGGCGCGCGATGACAGACAGATAGGGCGCGATGTAGATGGAGGCTGTAAGGAACGACAAGTGACGAACTATGCTGAACTTTATGCCACTTGTATCAACGCCATTCCAACGTCTGATTCGTGTGATTGTGATTGTGATTGTCGATGCTAACTCACGTTAAATGGAAGAAATTTAGGTAACGGTTATGTTAAAGGTAGTGCGATTGACAGGGTCCTTAGTACCTATTCATCTGTTCAAATAGAAGATATTATTTTAAGTTTAAATGTTTCTCTTATAAACAAATTATATTAAATTATCCACTTATATTTATTACTTGTTATTATATATAATAACAAGTAATAAATTAATATGCATTTAATAAATTGATATGCAATTAATATGCAAATTAATATGCGCGCGAATTATATATGCATTTTAATTGAAAAATATGTATTTTGTAGTCCTTTTCATCCATCCCTAACGTAACGCCTTTCAAGTTACTTAGCAACCGCAGTTTTTATAACTTTTACTTGTTATCATGAAGACGCTGCTGCCCATCTCCTGTTTCAGTTTCCCCCTGCCGCCTCTTACGACACCCACGGAACGAGGTGAAGTAGTGGCTAGTCTTACACCGCCACTACACAGTTACTTCACTTCGGTTGTAGTTCTTTCATATTAATTGAATATACTAAGCATACACAAAATTAAAGGTGCCTACCCCAGCCGTTTTGGGCTTTGGTAATGCTGGGGCAGCTGCAAGTTGGACGTAACTTGTAGAAGGTCTTTGACCATCGTCCGATGGTAGGCCTGATGGGTTTGTCGTAAGCGCGGACGATGCGGCAGTTGGCGCTAAAGTCGCATAGGTGGTGGAATCCCAAACGTAGGATTCCACCCCTCCTTGCTTGAACTCAGTCGTGTCCACGTTGCTGCGACGGTCCGATGTGATGGAGGGGGTTGGTTTCGGTGGTGATGGTGATCTGCCCGACGATGGGTGTAGGTACTGTATTGTACATAGGCCTCTCCCCTGGTAGGACCAATGAGTCGTAATATTCGCGCTTGGCAAGCGTACGCAAAGCAAAAATAAATAATCTTGTTTCTAATTTCTGATAAATATAACTTATTTTAAAATATGTAATTAAAAATGTAACACAAAACGCAAAATGAAATATGAAAATGTATTTGTAATTAATAAGAACTACATGTGACATCGACTGGAACAGACACCAGTAAACAAGCTATGTTTATATATACTCTAACAAATCGACCCACTGCCTATAGAGTGTATCTGCCCAAAACGGTAATCGACTGCCAAATCCCAGACGATTCAGCATTCGGAATTAAATTTCGAGTTTACACAATGGTGACAATAACATCGGTTTGTACCCGTGATCCAAGTCGAGTATGCGACAAAAACCACCGTCCACTGCCGAATATAGCATCGCCTTGGAGTCGTAGTACTTTTATTAATTGTCGTGGCCAATTGTTAGAGGATGTGACGCCACTGCGACGGCGCGCGCGCGTGATCCACCTGCAAATCGATCCTGACATGCAATCGCAATTCATCCTTGAATCGACTGGAGTAGAAAATTTATTATTATATGATTCGCCGGAGGCCCATACCCCTTGCCATTAAGTGTTGACTGTCGTACTAATGTGTTATGAAACATAAGTTAGCCATGTAATTCCGCGGTTTCGGCCGCTTTCGTTCCTTGACTTTATAATTTACGTAATGCTTATTACATTTCTTTAGAAAAATCATTAGAATTCGTGTTGGTGACTTTGTTATGATGTATGAAACATCTTAAATAGTAAAGCAATAGGCTGTATCGTCCCCCTGCTGGTCACAAGCCTCCAGGAGAGGGTTTAAAGCAAAGGAGACTTTACATATCTCCGAAATAATTTTAACTTCTCTTACGGTGTTTTGTTTTACCGCCGAGCATTAGTTTTGCCAGGTCATAACTACGATTTCACCTGGCTATAAGTGATAACCATGCCTTAGATGATAAATCAAATAGTCTTAGCGTAACAAAAGCCTATTAGCTCTTGCCTTAAAGACTCTCAGATTTTAATCAGATGGAAAGACAGACGCCGGCAAATTATTCCACTCCTTTGCTGCACAGGCATTACGATGGATAAAGCAAACCGTTTGGTTCGAATGCTTGGGAAATCGACAACAAAGGAACATACACCTGCCAAAACTCTTGTTGAATGTTTTCCGATGGTGGAAATGTAAGGGAATAATTAATTCATGTTAATTCTGCGCACACTTAATATTTTGTTTAATAATGTAAGTGGTGCCGCCGGGGTTTGAACTCTGTTTGCCCTCGCAGTATGCAATTTTTGGCTAGCGCTTCTCCTTTGAAATAAATATCTTTTTTGTAAGTAAGTCAACAGTATAAAATCTCATTATAGTATTGTTTAGGGTTCCGTACCTCAAAAGGAAAAAACGGAACCCTTATAGGATCACTTTGTTGTCCGTCTATCTGTCTGTCAAGACCCTTTTTCTCAAGAACGCGTGGAGGTATCAAGCTGAAATTCATATCAAATACTCAAGTCTACTGTCCCTTGGAGCTGTGAAAAATCTTCTTAAAATAAACTTCTAAGCCAACGCAATCAAAAGATACAGCCGTTTACGCCGCAAATTTTCGAAATTCGCAAGGGACTCGAAACCTACAGGGTACATCCCGTGAACTTAGAATCTTAAAATTTGCTAAGAAGCAATGTATTAAAGCTAAACAGATAAAGGAAAAATTGCGAAAAGCATAAATTTTTAGTTACATCATATAATAAAATATTTTTAATAATTTTAAACTTTTATACCTACGGATTTGTTCGGAACCCTTGGTGCGCGAGTCCGACTCGCACTTGGCCGGTTTTTTTATAGGATAGGGTGACAAACGAGCACACAGTTCACCTAATGGTAAGTGGCTGCTGTGACCCATAGACATCTACATCTATCTTCAATAAAGAATCAAAATGCAGATGCGTTGTCACCCGTGAGGACTAAGATGGAATGCCTCTTTTCCAATAAAAAGGGTCTCCGGTTCTCTACACTCACCATACGAAACACAGCAGGGTTAAGCTGCTATTTTACGCTGGTATACAGTGAGAGCGTGGTCCTTTCCCGGTCTAGCCGACCCATTCGTGCTACAACTATACTACTAATATAGCTGCAGCATGACTCACCACGTTAAAAAAGCAAAAGTAAGATCTAGGATGCACTTTCAGTAGGTAGTAGGACTACTTTACTGCCTAGATGTCTGGGTGTGAACCATCCTCTTACCTATTTCTGCCGCCAAATAACAGTGCCTTTATTGTTGAGTTCCGGTCTGAAAGGTATATAAAGCTGGTATAATTACCGGCCGTGAGGCATTCTATCTTAGTCCGCAAAGGTGACAACGTATTTGTATGCTTGTTTGTCGAAATGCAGATGCATTGCCACCCCTAAGAAGACTTACTTCCATTAAAATGGGCCTCCGGTTATCGTCAATCACCATATGAAACACAGCAGCATTATGTTGCCATTACTCGATGGAACTCTGTGCGAGCGTCGTCCTGCTCCGGTCTAGGCTAGGTCACCCATGAGTGCTGCAGCCATAATACGCTGTGCTGCGCTGTGGCTCTACCGCATATAATCTTAATTTATAAAAATTACGTGTCACGTTGTTTGTCCGCGATGAACTCCTAAACTACTGAACTGATTTCAATGAAATTTGCACTCTCTGTGCAGTTTGGTCCAACTTGAGAGATAGGATAGTTTTTATCCCTGTAAGTGACACTCAATATTTTTTTATTACGAATTTAAGGATTTTTTATATGAAGGGTCATCGAAAAGGTCAGAAAAACGTCTGCCTGATCAGCTGCTAATAATCTTATAGGTATAAGTTTGATCACTGCAGTCAGATTGTTTTTTTTTTAATATGTTTTTATAAATACTTTGTGTATTCATCATCCAACTTATTGACATACCAGATACTATAAATGCAGCCCTACATGACGTAGGGTATCATAAAGGATGAGACGTCGCCTCAGAGGTCGCGACCCCATCCTAACAAAACAGAGAAGTGCGGAGGGGCTCTCACGTTCGGCATCTCGCTGTTTTTGACATACTTTTTGATTTATATCTTACTGTTTGTATATTTACCTACAGAATGCACTTTTGTCTTGGAGTTAATGTTTTATAATAACAGCAATAAGCATCGCATACCTTCATCAATTTTGTATTTGCATTTACGAGTGCAAGAGACGCTCAATTTTAAAAGTCAAAATCTTATTCTGGTAATCTAAAAAACAACGGAAATATGCTTTATAATATTACCTCATCAGTACAGAACCGATAAACTGACACGAGTTATGCAATTTATACAACCATTTTTGAATGGATATTGAATATTCTTCTTTTTATCATCACCAGTCCGTAAAAGTCCACTCGCTATACATGGACGACTCCCGTTGAGCAAGGATTTGTCGCAGTATCCGACGACTATTGTGACCTACGGGGCTGCTGTCTGTTCCCGGTCTAGGTATTTTAGGCTTATTTAAACGAATTTCTGATACCAGGTTATATAAATAATACGTATTGAAAGACACTTCTTAGCTATACCGCCATTTGTCAGCCGTTAGAGCCCCATTCCGGAAAATAGAGATTGGCATTTGGTATTTAAAGAAGAAAGTTAGTAGGTACAAAGCCAGCTCATTGGTAATGTATGGTTACAAACATTAAAGAAATTATAAGATTAATTCTTATGGCATTGAACCTGAGGAGCGAGGCATTGATTTAGCCGAATTAACATAGAATGAAGATATTAGGAGCTGGCTGTCTGATATAATCTCTTGGGCCTAGTCGTTATTTGCCTTTTTTAATGTTATTCCGTTTCAGTTACGTCTCGACGTCTTTAAATGCCAATAACTCGATCAATTCTCACTTAATTTATACTTTGTAGATACATTATTGCGTTGTAGAGCCATGCTGAAGCTAGAACCATAATATGGTTGTAGCTCGAATGGGTCAGACCGATCGGGAATGGACCACACTCTCACAGAATACCAGATTAAAATAGCAGATCAATCCTGCTGTGTTTCGTATTACGAGTGTAGAGAACCGGAGACTCTTTTTTCTGGAAACGAAGCATTTCTCAGAGATGAAAACGCATCTGCATTTTGATTCTTAATCGAGGATAGAAATGTTGATATCTATGGGCCACAGCATCTACTTACCCATCAGGTGCAATGTATGCTCCTTTGTCAACCTTATTCTATAAAAAAATATATGTAGCAAGCGACGTCTTTAATAGTAGAAAAGAACAAGCTTAAACAATATTTTATAATTAAAATTACTTTATCATGCGCGGATTATTATGCTCAGGGTGGTACTGTGAAGAAAAATGTGTCGAAAAAAATGTAAACGCATTCTGTTTTAACTGACACATTTCGTTCGTAAGACCTCTCTAGAGCGTGTGTTGTGAAAACATTGCAGGGAGAACTATCGGCCTAACTTATAATAATCATGTCAATCAAAAAAATATATTTCAAGATGCTCTCTCTCCTCTCTCTCATCACTAAATGACAAGAGAAAGAGTACAGAGATAGTTAATGTAAAATTTAAGTAAGCAAGAATCAACGATTATAAGTAAAGGCCGTAAGTATCTCTAAATGTCTACTTCTATCAGTTTATTAAATGAGCAACTTATTAATTGATTTTAAACCGCAAACAAGCATTGGACGGGTGTGTTTAATATAAGAGATCTTATCTTCGCAATGGCTTGTAACGACATTATATTTTTAATCTAAATTAATTTTGGTATTCGAGCCTCACTAATTACTTATAAATAAAATGCAATTGATTAAAACATAGTACAGTGGAACATCATTACAAAATCCTTTTTACAGTTTGGTGGGGTTTAACAGTGTCGTGGAGTTGGAACTACATTCTAGTGAATCACATGGGTTGTTTATCATCTTATGATTACTATCAAAACCAATCGGTATTTCACCGTAGACTATCCTCTCTTTGAAATCGTACATAAATTTCGACACGGGCATGCAGTAGGAATTTAAAATCATTTCACAATACAGTGGCGCCGGCCATCGTAAACACAACATCACTCACGTACCATATTTTATAGACGATCCTTTGGTTGCCCGCAAAGTGTTTCTTAATACGAAAAATTCTTTAGTGTCACATAAAATATCGTATATTACGTTGTATTACACGCGCCATTGGCCTAATATTTTGGTAACTCTCATTATACAATAATTGTTGTCTTCGACAACGTCGCGATTGTGAAACATAGTCGGCCTGTATTTCAAGGACGCGAATTACTGAATGAATTCGTTAATAGCCTCTGAAATAGTTATATTTATTGTTGCGTTCGGCTAAAAGATTCATGGCAGCATAAAATTGAATTTTGCTGTCTTCTTACATTAGCGGACTGTTTATAATCGTAAATTTAAAAAAAATATAAAAAGCTTCGAGCCAGAACGTTAATTATCCGATGAAATATTCTACTTTATTTTCAGGGTATTAAAATAAATTTGTTGCGCTAGAACTAAAAGCATTGCACAAACAGAGACCTCAAGAATCTATTGCGTAGTGTCATCTTATTGGCCAGTTCAATCTTTATAATGTTGGTAGTTGGTACAATAGGTTGTGTAAAATCTATTAAAAGTATTTTGCATCGGATGAGTCATAGTAAGCTTATATTACTTCGCAATGGATATCCGCGACCACTCAAACAGAAGATCAATCTATATAATTATTTCATTACACGTATTAAGTATAACACGTGATTTTTAAGTATTACTTCTAGACTAGGGCTGTAATGATGATGATGATGATGATGACTTCTAGACTAATCTTGATATTGTTGTACAAGATGCGTTATGAATGCAGCCGAATAATTCTTCCTTTTTTAAGTCGTCGTTTAAAATAGATACATCTTTTATTCTTTTATATTACTCTATTTTAAGTGCTAATTTAGCCACAATCTCAGCGGTAAAGGAAATCATCGTGAAGAAACCTGCATAAATGAGAACCTAAAATAATTCGAAGATATGTGAAGCCAGCTCGCATTGGAACAACAGCCTACCAAATAATCCCTGTCCCTCTCAAGAGAAAGAGGTGGTATATACGCAAAAGTGGGACATATGGTAGGCTTTTATTTGTTTACTTCTATGATTCGGCTCATAAATTTTTAAGTCTAATAAGTAAAAGCTGCTGGCAACTGGCCTCCAATTTCTGAGAAGGTTTCGAAATAATTAGACCGCTGCGCTGCTCTAGTGATTGTTAGCGGATTTTACATGTTATTGAATCATTTCTTCCTCTGACATGTATGGTTTCATTCACCACATAGCACGCAGTAAATCAACACTTAAAACTGGAATCAACCGTTACATTGGTGCCGGCGGGGATTGAACCCGGGATGCGTACTGTGAAATTTACAGTGAGCACTGAGTCCCTAAGCTACGACATGGAGCGTGAGTTTTATAATTATTAATACCCTATCATCAAATTAATAGTAATTTTATATTGAGCTCCTATTACTTGCACTGTAGCAACTTGATTATTTCTTACGATTGGTGGACGTGATAGGTTCAGTTGCCGTTCTATATAGTAATCTAGTCACGTACAACCGCTGAGCGACGCGGCGCAACCCGCTTCCTACATATCTTAGCTGTGTCCAGTCTACGAACAACCACTACTCGTACTGGTCGACTGAAGAACCAGTATTCCCGCTTTATGGAGATAAATAGTAACTGTTGCACGGGTATATTTTGTACATAATATATTTTAATACTCCACCTAATAGCAAATGTAACCATAGCCCATAAGGGCTAAAGCACACAGATATACATATATATATATTGATGATACATAAAGACACATCTACATCTTTTCCCGATTAAGCTGTAATTTTACTCCGGTATTCTATGAGAGCGTGGCCCTACCCTGGCCGAGTCGACTCATTCGTGCTACGACCATTATATCACTAAAACGTAGCTCTACCACGTTTGGGTTATGTTCATACCCTACGAAATAAAGATTTCCTTGTTACTTTGTTGGTTCCGTTGGTTTCGTTGGTTGCGGCACTCCAACATATCCTCAGTTGTAGAAAACTTGACGAGACCTCGCTGTTTATTGATCGAAACGACATCTTAATTGCTATATTTACGATATAGCTGTTGCGTAATATGTTAGTTATCACTGCATTCAGATTAACAACAACAATGGCAGCACACAAGAGTGCAGCTGATACTGGATAGGAATTATCATTTTCAAACATTGCAAAGTACACATAAAAAGACAAATTGAATAAAAAAAATTGTACTTTCTTTTGTTTATCAAAGTAGGTAGATCGATCAAGCATAGAAAAAATAATTATTCTGGTAAAAACATAGTTTACAACTCGTGACAGTAAAAACGAGTACTGTCGAAAACAGGTAGTTTAATAATAATTTTATCCGTATGTGGGCCTTTGATTTCTGTTAATTGCTGTTGTGTTAAAAATTATTGTTTCCTGTCATAAAATGGTTTCTTAATTCATTCGAATATCTTTCCACTAAAGGCTTTTTTCTTTCTTTAATTTAGAAATTGATTAGTGATAAATTGTGGTAATTTTACACTGTGCATTTATAAATAATTTTCTTATCATCGTTTACTATCGAATTTTACTATCGGTATTCCGCGACATAAATATTAATTTACTTGTATATAGTTACTTACATATATAAATTGTTGTGTATACATTATGTTTTATTATCTCTAAGCCTGTATTCTTGGCCACTTAACACAACACAGACGCTGTACATGGACTCTGTATACTTGGGACACAGCTGGCCACGTTCGCCCGCATCGAAAGTGCACGCAAACGTTAGCGTATAGATATCCCATTAGGGCGCTACCAATAATTGACGTACGAGCGGAACGCACACTGCAACACGTAATTACTTCGGAACAACGGCGCACTGAGCTCTCCGCAATTGCACAAGTAGGCAAATAAGGCGCGGGTAAAGGGCCCTACACACTGCGATTTCGATTCGCTTTAATTGATCTCTGGTAGACTTATGTTGATATGACAAAATTTTGCTAAAATATATTTACACTTTTTGACATTTATGAGGATATCGTAAAAGATGTCACCTAGATAGGGAGTGTGGGGGAGAATATATAAACCATTTCTCCAAAAGTCAACCTCACCTGCACGCGGTGCACCGCGGGGCACTTATGATCGACTACTAGTGGAAAACCCATCCTGAGTGCCGAACTTAAATTTCAATGACATTTGAAAGTGTGAGGCTCTGTTCTCACTTATCTGCATGCCCAAACTAGACCAGGCTTTAGAACCTGATCCCTGGTCCCCAATCCTATTTATTTGGCCTTGAGACATGCACATTGCACAATGCTACATTTTTATATTGAGCTAATAGATCAAGTTATTCATAAGTTACACGACCTATAAAAGACTTTATGTAATTTTCTTATTGCTTTTATTTTTGTGTCTTAGTGCTTGTACAAATAAACATTTCCTTTCTTCCTTTAAGATGATGTGGTGTTGAAGTACAGAGTACGAAGAAATAAGATATTTTTATGCCCCTTTTTACTTTTGCCAAGATTTTATATTTACCTAACGCTTTAAAAAATTTAGTAGGTACTGAGATTGCCTACGCATAACACGAATAAAATAAATCAAATAAATCACATGTTCAATTTGAGCTACGTTCTCCGAGGAAAGTTTATGACATTACCGCGAAATGATTTTCCTCCAAGATAATTTTTTACAGAATCATACAATATTAAATACAATTTTTATCCTTTAAAAGATTTAGTGTAAATGATAAATGTTTACTCGTATGCTTTGATCAATGAGTCAGCGACCACATGGCCGCCGCATCACTTGCCCGACCAGACCGAGTGTCGTCTGGCGCTGCGAGTGTTTGCGTTCAAGTACTTTTATTCTACATCGCGAATTGAAGCGGACTAATCGACGTTTGTTTGAGTATATTTTCTTTTATATTATTCGACATTAGAAATTCAATTTTTGTGCCTGAAATGTTTTCCATACATACACATTTTTACAGAACTAAATAAAAAGCATATGACATAATAGTATAACATCTTTACTAGCGTCTATTATTTCCCAATAGTTTACCTGCAAAATGATTACGTGAAAGTTGACATTGATGATAACGTCCGAGTGGCGGGTACCGCAATATCAGCTATATATCTGTACATCGGCTACTTATCCCGCAATCGCCTATGCACATACGCACCTCGCAATCGTCCACACTGCAGCGGTAAACGACCTCATTGCATAGACAACTCACGCGGATCTAAAATCATTGGAAACTGCCTTTACGGACACTACGCAGAGAGGTTAATGCAGCCGATTGCGCAGATGGCATTTTAAAAGTAAACTACCATATAAATATGTAGATTGTAAATATTGCTCATTGTTTGAGCGTGAGCGTTTGTTAGCTTTTTTTGCTAAATTAAGTTAAAAGTTTAAATATGCACTTCAGATAAAACAATAAATTATTTCTTCAGATCTGCACATGAGTCAGTACAATCATACATTGTGGTACGAGTATCTGTTGTACATTTATTTATATATAGTTTTATAGGTACAAAAATTGCGAAAAAAATATAAGAAAGCTAGTAGTATTAGTGATTCCATTCGACTGTAGGTGTCTTAAGAGGCGACAAAATTCCGGAAAAAATCTCATGTCTTCCGGCAGATGACCTTATAACCGTCTTGATTACGCCAGAAGTAAAACACCCAGACCGGCGACGAGTCAAACGTGCGAGACGTCTGGTATCGCGATCGATAAATCAGCCAAGCGTAACGATTATGACGACTCCTACTTACAACGGAGAGGCCCATGTCCAGCAGTAGATTGTTACGGGTCGGTCAAGAAGTAATACCTAGTAGTAGCTTAGGCTATGAAAGAACTTAGTAATTTTGCTAAGGGTTAGACTTTGGTACATCATCAGCATCATCATTAGGTACAGCCAGTCAAAGTCCATTGCTGAACATAGGTATCCCCCATATAATGCCAAGGGATGATATGATGTAGTAGATTATCTTACGTCGCCACTACGGCCGCGGCAGCTCATCTTACTTCTAATAAAAATAATCGCGCATGAAATTAAAAAAAGATATTTGATTAAAATTTTGAACATTATATTATTTTAGTATTTAAATCTGATAATTTTTGAATAACTGTACACATTACTGCGTCTAAAAATTTATCTAACAATTATTTTTCGTCGGATTTTTCGGACATCTCCAAATATAAATGGAGCGCTAATATAACGCCCGATAACTGTTTCAAAATGATTGTTTATGTATTTACACTAACATTAAAATTAAGTAGGAATATACATAAAAAGAAATATTTATGTAAATGTGTTTTTCTTTTAGCGGTTTTTCATTTCCTGTCATATTTTTGTTCATTTGCAAGAACACGCTACATAATGTAAAAATACCGATAGCTCTGTTTCAGGAAATTAATATACAATTTTGCACAAATTTTATTACCTAACATTAACACATACAACTAAAATTACAAATAGCTACTATCTCATTTGGCTCTCTCGCAGTAACGTAACAATTTACACGGCAATTCAATACAGACCATTGACTATCCCGATAATAGTTGTTACCAAATAAGATAGATTAACTTTAGTCATCAGATTAGATGACTTTTACTTTCGCCACTGTGGTAACGTTCTAAAACAATTGCGCCCACATCCAGTCTCTTCCAGGTTCCAATTTGTTTCCGCGTCGGCTTCGTTCAATGGGCGAGTGGGTTGGCGGACGTTTGCCAATTATTATGGTATACTTTCTATGGCTAATTGCATATTTATAGTGATCGAAAGCGTTCCATCGTTTTGTGATTCATGCGCCGGATGATGTTACACTTGACACTCGATGTCGATTGTATCGGTCGTATCGATTTTTATATGCACGCGAATACGTTCGAAGACAATAGGTTATCATATGACAGCTCTGTCAAGTGTAATCGTCGTATAAATTGACCAATCGATCAATCATTTATTGTCATATTAACAATGAACAATAATTGTGCTTTTAGGTTGCGGAATATGAGAAGCCATAATCCCGTCACATCCTACTGGTGTCGTGACCTAAAAATACATACACCAGAGTATATGTTTGCAGTTTAGATTTGTGACAGCCAACTTCACACAAATAATGCTACAGACCTCTGAGGGTTAAGGTGAAATTCTTATTTCTGTCTTATTTAATTATTCATAGGACACCAGCAGAAACACATCATTAAATTTTTATTGAAATTAGGCTTAATCTAGGGACTCATGTGTGCCCCTTATAGAGATGACACTGATTAAATTCCATTCTGCAAACCAAAACACAAAAATGCATTGCTATTTAAATTATATACGCTTACTAGACTAATACTCGTAGAATTGCTTGAACTGTTAACAATTTTTCTTCACTCTTCCCTTTGGATATAAACAAATAAGTACATCCGTTCTCGACGAGTTACGAATTAGTCCAGGTCCAGATTAATGGGGTCCATTAAAGACAGTAGGCAGTTTCCGGGCGATCGGTCGCCGATGAGGCGTGAGCGTTCGCGCCGCCCCGATGCTCATAGCGGTCGCACAGCACAAAACACGACTCACCGACTCCGCTTACGTAGTAACAGGGCTTTTTAAAAGTGATTCGATCTAAAACTTAAACGCTTTCCTTTTAATTAGTTTAGACCTGACTTTTCAAGTTAGATTAAAGTTTTTCATTTAGCTCCACTAATAATATTTATTTTATTATTTATGAATTATAAAATATTTTAACTGACCTGACTGTTTGTTATGTTGGTGATATTGTTTGTTATATATTTATTATATTACATTACAGTGTACATGCAACCTTACATTATTAGATAATATTATATGAGTGCAAGGCGAATTTTTGCATTTTTAAAATATTGGAACGCTGCTTGAAATCCTATTTACCTCTATGTTAGATTTCATGTCAATGTGCCAACATAAAAACGGCCTATTACGAGTAGCTTCAATCTCAAAATATGATATTTTATCTAACAATATAATATCGAGTTGATAACTTACAATACGATACAATAAACAAGTTGATAACTTACCTTATAAATAGATCAAATGAGTTGTAAACGCAAATGTACGAGTGCTTATTAACAATCTGACCCCGATACGCAGTGACGTCCGAAACTCACGTAATACTCAACTATCCATATGGGATGAGCTCATGGATGAAATGGACGTTACAACCGATCCCATTCTTATTACGCTCCGTTGGTATCAACCCTGGACTGAAAATCGACCCTGCCTTTGTCGTTTGAAGAAACTAAGTGAGCTCGTTACATAAAGTAATATTCCACTATGTCCCAATATTAGGCACAGCCCTTTTCATTTGAGAGGATATTTGGAACAAAAAAGAAGTCCTTCATGCCACTCCAATAAGCGGCATGTCCTCGTCTATATCTTCGAATGAGCATTTAAAATGGCACTATTTAATTGTTGCCAGCGGTGATGGAACTCCATCTGCTCACGTACTATCAAATTTAAAGTCAAGGTCAGGGAACGAAAACTTCGCAGAATGGAAGAGCTTAAAAGCTTAAGAAAAATCAATGAAATAAACTATGCAAGAATTTTAAGCAATTATTAAAAGACTGTTTAAGCCATTTATTTAATTGAATGATTGAATTTCGTATTTTAGAGTATTAAAAATGTGACAAAGTCCACATAAATAATACAAATCCAATTATGACTAACCTTGCCCATTGATTTCGAGGGTCACATTTTAACCAACACGTCATACACCGAGTAGTATTAACAATTTAAAAAAATCTTCACTATATTTTTACTAAATTTCAGTTAAACAATTTTACCATTTTGTAACGAAAGTGTCTTTCAAAATGATTCAATATAAATTTCAACCAAATCCCATGATCATTTTAAGTCAGTTTCTATTTGATTTATCTTATCTTCATGGCTTAAATAGATCACAGTACGTTTAAACTCGGTTTAAATCGGCCACTTAGGTGTTATAGAAGTATGTTTTTCATAAAGGTTCAAATCTACAGCGCAGCTCGTCACTTAATGTTATTATAATATTAATACGTCAAAATCGAAAATTTGCTAACGGTTTTTTAAGTTTTTATTATAAAAAGGGTGGAACCAAACTTACACCATTCAAAAGAAAAAAATATCATGTGAGAATTCTTTAAGGCAGGTAAAATGAAGTGAACATACACAGTTGATTTTTCTATACAAAACACTTTAACCAATTATTGGAAGCATTTTCATCACGTTCATAGTTGTGTACTGTGTTCGTGGTCGATATTTCTTACATTGATTCATCATCATCATCATTACAGTCCTTCACAAGTCCACTGCTGAACATATGCCTCCCCAAGGAATGCCACAAAGTACGGTCCTAAGCCACTTCCATCGACTTCCTGCATGTCTTACCAGGTCGTCACTCCACCTAGTGGGGGGTCGCCCTTCACTTCGCCTACCGGTACGAGGTTACATTGATTATACGTTATTAATTAATTAGAGACTATATAAGTTATATAAGTTACTACTTTACTTTTGTATTGTTATCTGATAGACCTCTTTGTAATTTATAACGTACTTATCTATCGGTATCTTTTAAAATACCCACCATTAGATGAGTCAAAGAAACTTTCTATAAGATTGTGCAAGTATGACTCGGTTATTACCAAATATTATAGCAATGTGCCAGATACAGACTACTGAATGTACAGCTTGTCATTGTTTAGATGTCTAGCCAAATTGTACGTCATTGTCAAAATCGATTCACTGAAACCACGGTTAACTCGGTTTCCCCTTTATTATAGTTTACTAGCTCGCCAGGCAGACGTTGTTCTGCCCTTTCCAACGACCCTTTCTATAAAAATTCTTAAATTCGCAATAAATAAATTTGAGGGTCGTTTATCGGGATAAAAGCTATCCTATCTCTCAAGTTGGACCAAAATGCACACAGTGTGCAAAATTTCATTGAAATCAGTTCAGTAGTTTAGGAGTCCATCGCGGACAAACAACGTGACGAGTAATTTTTATATATAAAGATAATCCAAGGTTTACTCGTATGTAGCGACCATACAGTCTGTAAAATTAGACATTCGCTGTCTAATTCCATAATTTACATTTTTGTCCACATATTTCCGCGCGACTTCTTTTATGAAAAAAAAATTATAGTTTAAACTTGAGACGAATCATAAACTAAGTACTTTTTGTAATAAGAAGGATATTGATTTTTTTATTTATTACTTTTCATTCGTTTTGTCTTTTTATTTTGATTATATTTTGCATAGCTAAAAATTGATAAATGTGCGTTTTAACAAAGATAATTATAATAATTTCTTAAAAAAACCTTAGCTTTATCCAAGTCTCTTTATATTTATATTCTGCTCTATAATCAAGAACCTACTTTACGCTATAAAATCGACTAAAGACGTCTTAGTTGAGTTCATTGTTTATTTGTCACTTAGTCACGATACGAGCTTTCAGTCAAACCGCAACGCCATTTAGGAAGTAGTGGTCGTAACAGTTACGTAAAGTAGAAATACAAACATTTCGAAAATGGGTAAAGTGCACTCACATAGATGATGTCCAAGATGGCCGAGCCTCATTACATCATCGTAGTTGCCATCAATCACACCGAAGTGACAAAAATGACTAATACGATCTAAAAACTGTTTTCGTTTTCGATCGTAGCTATCTAAGATTTCTATTAAGTTACTACGTATATAATATAAAACGTAAATGTTTGGTGACGTTACATAAAATTATGTAATTAAAGTGACAGGTGAAGAAGAGTCCACTTGATTGTAAGTCTACAGATAAACTATCACATGGACTAAGATAGGCATGCCTATAAGACTGTAATTATTACTATAGCCATCAGGCTTTCTATAGGTTTAAGCCCGGTACACCGTAGTTCACGCACTACTGCATGGCGGCAGAAATAGTTAAGAGGGTGGGTAGTTACCCAGACGGAAGGACAGCTCTTAGGCAGAAACGAAATCCTGCCACCTAGACCGCACCCATTGTTGTATTCTAGTTTGAAGACCAAACATAATAGGTAAGTACATTTGCACACTGTGATGAATTATTATTATATACGTGGTAGATCCATGCTGCAGCTATATTAGTAGTATAGTTGTAGCACGAATGGGTCGGCTCGACCTGGGTAGGATCACACTCTCACAGAATACCAACGTAAAATAGCAGCTTAACACTGCTGTTTTTCTTATGGTGAGTATAGAGAACCGGAGACCCTTTTTACGGAAAAATAGACATTCCACCTTATTCCTCACGGGTGACAACGCATCTGCATTTTGATTCGCAAACGAGGATAGATGTAGATGTCTATGGGCCACAGCAACCACTTACCATCAGGTGGACTGTGTGCTCTTTTGTCACCCTATCCTATAAAAAAGTTATTCTAGACCTCAGAACTCAGGACCTCAGACAACGGGTGGGTATGTATTTTTTTTAATTAGCTTATACTATGCTTACTATGTGGTGTACCGCAGGCTATCTCTACAAAATATTATTGCAAGTAAGATGTATTATAATTACTAGCTGTTTTTCCCGCGACTTCGCCCGCGTGGTATTTGTTACGATTGGATTTCATGGGCTTTAATTGTTTTGCGCGGAATCCTAATTCTTTTACATAAACAAGAATAGCCTAAATTATTTATTATAACATCAGCTATCTGCCAGTGATAATCTCGTCAGAATGCGTCCAGCCGTTTCGGAGATTAGCCGGAACAAACAGACAGACAGACAAAAATTTTAATAATTGTTTTTATTGTTTTAAGTATCGTAAATACTTTCATATGCATTTAGTAAAAAGCTGTTATTTTGACATTACAAACAGACACTTTAATTTTGTTTTCAACAGTTTGTTATTTATTTTACTAGTAAATCTGCCTAGTGCTAAAGTCTTCTACAATATAATTAGAGCAGAAGTCAATTGATTTCATTTTTACTGTTGCTTGACCTAAATGAGTCTTAATCACTTTTTATGGGTCGTTGCGAAAAAGAAAATTTTCTTTTTGATCCTAATTTATTATTACCTGCTCGTATATTTAAAGGGAAACCTACATTTCTTTGAAATGTTTGGCAAGAGCTTGTAGCAGTGACCCGGAATCTAGTTCCACATATAACATATACCATCGTGCTACATAAATATATCAATGCCATAAATAACCCGAGGCTAGAAGACTTATTTAATATATTTTAATTTTTGCAATTTTGTAAATTATGTTCCTTTTTATTTAATCCAAAATATTTAAACGTAGCAAATAGTTAAAAGTAGCAGTGTAAAAATATTCGACTATCTATCTACTATCCCATATCGTCTCGTGGGTGTAAAGAGGGTACAGAGGGAAACTGAAACAGGAGATCCTGTTCTGGATTCCTGATAACAACTCAAAATTAAAAAAAACTGCCTTTTCAAAATTATACCAACCCGCGTGCCCAGCGTGGCAAGTATGGCAAAATCTTAGAGGATATCTTTCGGGAAGGCCTATGTAATGATCAGCAGTGGACTTTTACAGGCTGTAATGGATGGACGAATCGATGGAATTAATTCAGAAACGATATTTACTGTCAGATGGGGTTATCGTTGAAAAGTGTTTTACGATGCTTCTATGCACAGGCCTCCTCCACTCCATTTTGAGTAGTAATACACACAATACGTACGTTTACTTATAAGTTTACAGATAGATAATATTGTCTAGGCAAGTTGCAAACCACAGAAAAAAAGGAGTTGGACTGATTCACGTGCATTTTTTGTAAGCAGCCAGATTGAAATTATATCTTGATGACTTACACATACAATCGTTAAAATGATTCGTCATTTTCTTTTTAACAACACTTATTTTGACTAGTAACTATTTTGTGTTTAATCTACAAAAACGTTAGTAAAGTCACATAAAAGGAAAATTATTAAGTGTAAATTATTTAAAAACTTTTATTTTCTGACCAATTTCTCAATTGCTTGATGAAAAAATGTTTTACTGTCTCATTTTAAAATAAGTTAAAAAAAAGGCATTCTATTAATAGAATAGTAGTTCCAATGTGTGTAAAAACTGAGAGTATTTAGGTATAATCAAGCTATGCTCATACTCTAAGGTGTAAAAATATATACAGCAGCAATTGTATTACCTATGGACACCTTTTGTATTACCTATGGACGGCTCTGTGGCGCAGTGGCTTAGCAATGGGTTGCAGCGCTAAGGGCCGCGTATTCGAATTCCGCACGGAACAAGTACTGTTATGGCCTACAAATAATTTTTCCGAGTCTGCATGTTTGTCCTTGTAAAATTCATGTTTATACGAGCCTCGTAAACTGCCCCTAACAGGAGAAAATCCGAGGAGAAAATCCTAGTGGTGTAGTGGAGGTTACGTTTAAATAATAAATTATAAAAAAAAAACGTAAGGTAATTTCACATCCGTGTATTCAACTTCGTCAGTTTTGCATTTGATTAAGATTAAGTAAATAATTTTAACTCCTTCATAAAAGAAAGATAAAAAATTCAAATGGAAGTGACTGAAACTAGGACTTAGTATCTCCTATGCAAATCACCGGAAACGTCGAGTGTATAAAAACAAGTAAACGAGATAATAACAGTAAACAAGTTTCATTCATCGTGTAATATTCGCGTAAACCTGTGTAATCAAATAGTAAGTGATTTTGAAATCTACAAATGTGTTTGTATTTAGACAACAAAGACTTCAATATATTATCGACGGCTACGGGTATCAACGAGTGCAACAAGTTCGCTTTACGCAACTCGTGAATGACCTCACAATCACAATTCACAATAAACAATACATTGCGACCCATAGACTAATAATTTGTAGTTTTAACCGAGAAACCATCACAACCCAGCTACGTGCTCCGTACCGTAGACGCCACTACTATCCATGTTTTTACTTAACGACGAAATGTTTAAAAGAAATTATATGACATGTTGTAAGTACTATCTTAGAACTCAATACGTCCGCTAATAGAAAGTTATAACATCCACCAAGCTATTTAAAGACATTTTGCAAACACGATAAACAGAGTTATCGCTAAAACAAACAAAACAACTTATTACGATCGTTTATAATGACCCGCAAAGTTAAACACATCTCAAATCATTTAGATGTTGTACCTATATTTTATGATCAAAACCTTTTGATTCAGCAACTTCTATTAATGTAAATAAAAATGATTAGGGCGTAAAAAATTAATTTAATTATAAGAAGAAATAGAAATAGTTTAAACATCGTCCGTTACAAATAAGAACTACTAAAATAATTTTTTTAAGAAAAACTAAAATAAAAGTTCGTAGAAACAAGCAAGCAAGAGTATTTTGTCAGCGAGATGTCCCCATTGTAGCGAACAAGTCGTCCGGAAAAGACTATCAATTTCCCAACCGTGAAAATGACGATTTGGCAGACAGCGCGGAGTCTGCGTGAGCACTTTCTCTGCGCCGACGCAGAGCGACCGCGCCAGAGTCCTTCAGGCGTGCGCGAGCGCCGCCCGCCCGCACTCCCGCTGCATCTGCGCATCCGTTACATTTATTTGACTTCCACATCTTATACATCACTGACGTCTTTACATCTCCATTATCTCATCGGCGCGCTCAAAATATACGCGATGCTCGTAGCATAAAAATATAGTTTATCTATGAAACGATCGTTACTAGGATAGCGGGACGTTGCCGCTACTGGGCTCGTGTGACAAAATTTGTCGGATCAGTTATCAAGCATAATAGTGAGAAGTTTAAGTTATCGTAAACAATTGAACTATTGTGTGGTTGCCGATGCCGAGCGTTGACAATGACCACGAGGCGTCATCGCGCTCAATTTCGACGTCAATGGACTCCAGCCAAACCATGACGCTCTGGTATACAGATATATCGGTAAGTTTTCCGCTTTCTATGTTCAACGTCGTAAAAGTTTTTTTTTTAATTTTTAGGCAAATTTATGTAGTGCTGGACGTATCGATACGGTTCAGACTTATATTATTCATTATATTTAGCTACGGTTTTAACTGACTTCCGCTTGGTAACTTGTATTTTCAAAGTGTTGTAGTTCGGTGTTTTCATTTTTTACGCGATACTAATGATGACGAAATGCTCGTAACTAATCTAGTTATAATGATTATTTAATTTATGTAATAAAGCTTAATCATTTCTTAGTGGTATGTTCCTTTTTTGTTATATAATATAATGAATATATATTCATTTTGTTATCTAATATAATAAAATATATGTGATTATGGTAAAATATCTACTAATGGGTAAAGACTCGTAACTAAAAAGGTAACGTAAAAGGTAAGAACTCGTAAACTTTCATATGCAACTTTTTATGCTATATAATTTAAAATATTGTACAATCGACTTTAATATAAATTATTAAGAATAACTCAAAAACTATTGGTCACGCCGTGATCAAATTTATATGGGGCCACATGAGAAGCACTACATAGATTTATAACAAAAAAAAGTAATACCCAGAAAAAAGTAACGAGGTAACACACAAAAAATATACAGTCGAATTGAGTACTTCTTCCTTTTTAAGTCGGTAGAAAAATAAAAGAAATTGAATACTTTAGTAACCTTTGGTAGTTTAATTGGTGGGTGTCGCCATAGTAATAACTGTCTACATAAACATCTCTGTCATCATTACCATCATCATCATTACGATCATTCCGACAATCGCAATTTTTTATTACTATTGAGTTGTGATCAGAAAAATGCTGCAGCTCATCTCCTATTTCAATTCGCCTCTAATGACACCCAGGGTATGTTATGGAATGGTGGATTCTCTTAAGCCACTATCACACGGCAAAGCTATTAGGTATATGCTACGTATAACCTTTGTTCTACCTCTATTTATCATTTACAGGACAAATAATTGAAATAAAGAAAATCTAACTGTCGTAGAATAATCGTAAAAACGCATATTAAAACTGGTTATTTTGAAACTGCGGTTATAATGGCTTCTAAAGGATGCCGTGATATGAGTGATGCTTTTGAGTAAACATATGACAAGCTCTGACAGGACGATGAAATTATGAGCTTCTAAAAATTAAAACGAAAAATAAATAAATAAACTGACAAGATGGACACTTCTAATGCTGTTAAAGTTCCATCATGTCGTTCAGGTCCAATGTCAAACGTCCATTGTAAAAGTGCCTTTTATACGGTCGGCCAACATTTCATGGATTTAACTTGTCTATTTAAACCTCCTTGACTTAGATAAAATGACAGTCGCCGTACTCCACCAAGGTTCCAATTCATCTCATTACATTTTATATTCTAGAGATGTTGTAATGTTTCTTTTGGGAAAACTTTGCAATGTCTTGATGTGGAAGCTGTAATTCGATATGACAAAAATATGCTATCTACTTGCTAGAGCCACAGTGAAGGATGAATGGGTTAGATTCGAGGCCCGGGGAGGGACCACGCGCTCACAGAATACTTTACTTTATTTTTTATAGAATAAGGGTGACAAACGAGCACACAGTCCACCTGATGATAAGTGGATGCTGTGGCCTATTATCAAGTGCATCTTACCATGATCGACCGCCTCATTAAGCTGTTTTTTTTTTCACGCTGGTATTCTTGAAGAGCGTGGTTCCCACGTGGACCCATTCGTACTGCAAGCATAATATAGCTTCAACATGGCTCTTACCACGTATAAAATAAAGAACATATAGTGTTTTATATGGTGAGTGACGAGCAGCAAATACCCTTTTTAGCGGTAAATAGGCATCGTAATTCTCAGGGTTGACAACGCATCTGCTAATTGATTCTTAAGCTTAGATAGATATGTAAGTGTCTAAGGGCCGCAGCATCTACTTACCATCATGTGGATTGTGTGTGCGTTTGCACCGCTACAAAAAATGTACTCTCTGGTTTTAGTATTTGGTTTCCATTACCGAGTTGTTGCTCAACAAGAATCTTAGTTCTTTCTTTCCAAAATATGAGGAGTGTGGAATTAAAACAATTAAAGAATAAACTTCATATGTTATAGTTGAATGCATCACATTAATATTCAATCACAAAAAAATACATGTTATAATGCATTTAATGTGTGTAATTCTTCTGGTATATCGATACTCATGGGCAGTGATGATCATTTACAAAAAATGTAAAAACTTTTTAAACTTTCATCTATAAAAAATGTATAATAATAATAATGTCCTCCAGACCGAATTTCGTTCACGGCGGCCAGTCTCAACGGAGACTAGCCATCGGCGCAGAACAGGATTATAGTGCCCAAGTGTATGCGCAAGCACAGGTGCACTCTCTATAGTCTATACCCTCGCTCTCATAGTCCGATGGGACGATAAACCGACACAACCGGAGAGAGACCACACTGACTCCGGGCAGCTACTGAGAATTTCTTGATGGAAAAACTGAATAACTGATTTTTTTCGTCCCGACCCGGGGGATTCGAACCCGGGACCTCATGATCAGCAGTCTAGCGTAAATGTATAGCGCTTATTACTAAATGACCAAATTAAGACTTCGGCACAACCCGTCTAGTAAAGTCCGTAAGTCCGAATCTAAAATACCAATACTTTATTACTTGAATACCATTAGTCTCAAATGGAATTCGAACTCTTAGACTCTACTCAGCGCTGTAAGCTATCGTTCTTTTTACACATTGGAATTAACGCCAATGTTTTGAACCATTAACTAGAAAGTGTTCGCTTGCGCATATAACGCCTGACTTGTAAATTGAATTTTCCACTCTTATAATGGGCGTCAAGCGATATCGAGTACATCGTTAAATGCATCGAGAAGTCGATTAAATATAATCAAGTATTTGCGTCGAGTGTCTGAGATTAAGGTACAGCCGGTGGACCCACAAGCTATGGGTTCTTTAATACTTTGCGATTGAGCTTCAACTACCGTCTCTATATATTAGGGTCAATCACTTTGTAATACACACTGTATTACGCTGTCTATGTAATGAAACTTCAATTATCTGATATTATTGCTTTCAGGTAGCTGTAAGGTACTTGATTTTACTGTAGTAATAATGCTAAAGTTATAAGCGTTGATAATTGATAAGCATTAATTAATTACTTTTATAATTTACTTGTTTAAACTCTTTATACTGGGCCCTGATCAACGAGCGAGCCACAAGCTTACGGCAAAGAGTAAGACGGTTTTACTTGCAGCTCGTCGCTTTAGCCACAGGCGAGCTAAACAGTTACACAATGCTGGAGAGATCGAGAACAAAACCGCAGTTTTGCGACGAGCTTTACCAGCGAGCCACCAACACCATGGCAAAGCTTGCCCGTCGATCGGGGCCTGCAATCCTTAGGGTTGATAACGCATCAGCAATAATTTTATTCTTAAACAATGGTTTTTTTTATAGGATAAGGGTGACAAACGAGCACCCAGTCCACCTGATGGTAAGTGGTTGCTGCGGCCCATAGACATCTACAACTATCCTCGTTTGCGAATCAAAATGCAGATGCGTTGTCACCCGTGAGGACTAAGATGGAATGCCTCATTTCCAGTAAGAAGGGCCTCCGGCCACCTGCACTCACCAAGCGTTTCGTTTCGCAGAGGTAAACCTCTACTTCACGCTGGTATTCTGTGAGGTCGTGGTACCACCCCGGTTCGAGCCGGCCCATCCGTGCGACAGCAAAAGCTGCCGCGTGGCTCTACCACTGTTACCAATGTGTATAATAAAAGTGGTCGTTTGCAAAAAAAAAGCTTTTTTTGGTAAATAAAAGTGCAAAAATTATACACCAATGAAAAGTAGCCACATATTTTCTTTTTGTATGATAGGTAGAAGCGATCGAATGATATTTAGGTATGTATTGAGAAATTTTGAATAGTGTACATTGAAGAAGAAAAAATTAAATTCCCGACGTTTGAGTGTTTTGCAGCAGCCATAATCGCAAAGTCACAAGGATTGCTAATTGTAAATCTGTAAAAATTTATTTCATCCAATGTGCTAATAATTTATATTATTTACATTACATACTTAATAACAGAAACATTCTTTCTATACATATTAAAATAGAATAAATAACTAACAGCAGAATATTTATCTGGTCACGTCGTGCCAGCTTTAAATTTCAGTAAGGATGATTCCTTACTGAAATTTCATTTGTCAATCAGCATTTGTACAAAAACATGCAATGTTTACTTATCAGACCGGTTTCTACATCGAATTTCTTCAATATCAGTTATTAGGACACTTGAATGGCATAGCTGTCAATCCATATCATGGTAAGCGGCCACATAAGCCATTGTCAGCAGTCAAAAATAAAGAAATCTGCAGGTGTTGTCACCCGTAAAGACTAAGATAGTTTTAAATTTGCGAAAATATTCAATTTTTTTTACAGAAATTGGTCATATATGTGTATGTCAAAATATGATAGTATATTTTTTAACTATTATTATCTACAAAATCATATATTAATTGTGTTTCAGCTTATTATGACGAGCACTGAAAAGATATTCATGTTTCACTTAGTCGTTTTGAATGTGGCCTTATCTTAATTACATCTATATGAATATTTTACAAACTTTCACTGTTTCCCATGTTATTACACTACATTTGAACGTTAGCACATAAAGTCAATCTAATTTTTATATACATTCGGCGCTTCGTTTTATGGAAAGTGGGTCAGATGGAATAAGCCGCCGATTCTTATCACCGGCTGGTAATTTTAGAGACTATTGAAAGCACGTCTGTTTTCTCACATAATCAAAGTGGCGTACCGAGATGGTATCGAATCACGACAAGCTAATAAACGCTACCAAAAGCACGCATGCATTTTTTTCTAAATCGCCATTCACGGTGTCCGGAATGTGTTTCTATATCAGCGGGTCACTTTCGTCGAGTCTCTGTTTCTTCGATACATGTTAAGAAAATGAATATTCATCCGACGTGATAGAATGCTTAAAATTACTTGCGACCTTTTTAACGTGGTCTAGCATAGTTTTTTTTTTTGCCTACGATAGTAGATAAGTTCAAAGAGATAACAGAATAAGATAAAATATTTTAGTTATTTTAATGGTTTCTTAGAAGGACACAATGATTCAAAATTATCTCATGTCTGTATACAGTAAGTCTGTCTATATATACTGCCATCGTAAGTAAAGAGGGAATAACTTTATTTATTTCCGAATCAAATATTAAGAAATATAAAAGTTTCAGATTAATAATACGTTCCACTACTAGGCACGGGAAGTACTCTCATTGCACACGCTACACGCTGTGCGTGTTGGCATATTTAACATGTCCTCGAAATATTTTATCCTTCAGACATGCTGGTTTCATCGCGATATTTTCCTTCACCACCGAGCACATCATGCTAAATCATCACTTAAAATTTCAATAAACAATATAATTGGTGCGGCGGGAATCGAACCTACATTGCTCGCGTATTGTGTAAATTTCGGTAAATATTTTCAATATTTTAACCTATAAATACTAAAATATATACCTTCTTTAACACAATAATAAGTACTTATAATAAATACAATTCACTTTCTTTTAATGGTTTCAATAAGTTTCCAACCCGTTTCAGACAGATATAAAAATATATTTAGTGTAGGTAGTTGCTCTGTTGTAAAAATTCCTGGCCATTCATAGAGATGGTCTAAATCTATATCTGTGGTTATTACAAAAAGACAATAAAATTTATTTGAATTTCTTTACCAATATCTCTAGATCTAGCCAATATAAGGACGTCAACTGTACTTTAGAATTTGGAACAACATTACGTCATAACTACAAACAATTATGTTACAATGCAGCGACAGCTTGCTTTCGTCGGTCAAATGTCGGTTAGTAAAAAAGTAGCGCGTCCGACCGAAACTCTTTAAGAACATCGATAAGGTAAAACTTTGCCCAATCACTAACCGACGAACTGGGTTACGAACCTAATAGACACGGACAGAACTCGTAAACACGTGTCAGCTAACGAAGCCTACATAAGGCGTGAATTCGTATATTGGCGTAGGAGGCGATTACAGCTGCTAACAGGATGCCACAATTCCTGCAAATTGTTTAAGTAGTTCACAGTTTCTATATTTTCTTTTCTATCAACGCTCTGACATCTTGGTTTCTCGTCCTAATTTGATTTTTTTTTTATATTAAAATTAAAAACAAGTAAATGATAACCAATTGAATACTTGAAACAAAATAGACCACATATTGTCATCCCTGAGGAACAAAATCAATGCGGCGGTTTCCGTATAATGATGCCGTCTCTCTTACTCTTCCAGCCTTAGGTGCACAGCTTAGCGGCTGAAATATTTACTCATACTCATAATACCTCCGTTTATTATATTATAACAATGACTTCTAATATCTTATCACAGTAGTTGTAAGAAATTATTCGTAGGTATGTATTTTATGTCTAGCAATAGTCGTTTTACTGACAGATGGTGAGTCTCAGAACCGTGATTTATAACATGCGTTTATATAATCAAAGATTATACGTATTTAGGACGGGGGCTGAGTGGTCTGTGATCTGTGTCCATCCCAGAATTCTGGATGTTGGATTACCATGCCAGAAGTCTAGGATGGGCACTTAGTAATTTCACACAAACACCTTCTAAAAAAATTAATAAATAGACTGCAGCCGAGAAGTCAAAATATTAAATTCCATTTTGTTAATTTTATATGGGTTTCGGCTTCATCAGCCACCGATTTCCAGGGGCAAAGCCCACCCTGGAAAATGACTTTTAATACTCCAGTGTATATTATACTGCTAATAGAGAACCGATGTAACTCGAATGCTAATCGTTCAACGTAAATTTCATAGTACTCGAACAACCAGAGTGTGAATCCAGAAAGAAAACGAGACGGCGAGGTGTTCTAAACTCTTTTCTTGTCTCAAACTATATTTATTAAATAGGCTTGTCACTTTATTTTATTATGTTAATTGTCATAGTTTTTTTTAATATTTTTAACCATGCGTTTGCATATTCTATTTACACTTGTCGGATCTAAACGCGAAACGGAGATGTAGTTCATCCTATTGAGGTCGCATTTAGTCACTGCCTAAATCCTTGTCTTTTTTTGAAACTATCATTATGCAAATGCGACCTTCACCAAAAATCCACTTTCACCATCAATCATCCGTTCTATCATCATCAATGGCCCACGGCTAAATTACAGGTTATTTCAGTTTTTTATAAATACCTTAATTTATAATTGTTTGCGTTCTAAATTATGTTTACATAAGAATGTTACTTTTAATATAAAAATGAATAGTTAATTTCTTTGTTCAATTCTTTGACGTATTTTATTATTTATTAACAACAACTACGTCCTTCAAAATATCCTTCACATTTGACTTTTTTATAATATGATTTGTTTATAATCCGAGCTGATCAAAATCAATATAATAACCATGGCCATAACAACTTAATTGAAACAAAGGCTATAAATAACATGACCCTTTCAGCCACAACAACACTACCAATACTAAACCACTTTAATTTATAAAAACAGCAAATAATCGAGGTCTCTTGCTGTCCCTTAACTGACAATAAATTTGGTTTTCGTTTTAATTAATTATATAATAGAATTTTACAAAAATTTTAATAAAAATATGAATTTAATTTCGTAAATCAGCCACTTTTAAATGATTACTTTAACTTAAATTATGAGTCATTAATGCTTACATTAATTAAAAATGTAGATAATATAACAAGTTGCACTTGATCAACTCCTTTCTCCTTATCCAATAATCGATATAGCAGATTGTCGAAAATGGTAGCGCCGGCATAGGAGTGCGTTTATTCTCATACAAAAGCAAACTTTACCATATACGGTGCTGTAAAGTGGGCTGCTTAAATCAGAAACAAGATAAATAGTAAACTTACAATCTCACATTTTATCCGCATGTCTCATTAATTTAACCTTATCATAATATACGGTTGTTAAATATGCCTTATAAATTTATATTTTTAGATACATGTAAACTAATGATAATGAGACTACAACTAGGTTCTTTTGTTACTATTATATTAGTCTTTTATAGGATTGTATTTTGGAACATTTTACCTTATTAGCGATATTAGGCACTGTAGGACATGGGTCCTTTTTCTACCGACTTCAAAAAGGAGACGGTACTCAATTCGAATGTTTTTTTAAGTGTGTTACCTCATAACTTTTTTCTGGGTGAACCGATTACGATGATTCTTTTTTTATTTGAAAGCTGGTGCTTCTCATGTAGCCCCATATAAATTTGATCAAGGTCTGACCAACATTTTTTAAATTATTCTTAATAATTTATATTGAAGTTGGTTGTACATAATTTTTAATTATTATTATACTAAATTGACGGATTTACAAACCGCCTGATAGTAAGTAGCTACGGCAGTCCATGGAGGCTATGCAATGCTTATGCAGCTATCTTCAAAAAAAGAAGATTGGCATACATTAAAGCCTGTAATTACACCGGCTCTCTGTACTGTTCAGAGCGGAACACAGCAGTGCAAGCACTGCTATTCGGTAGCAGAAGTAGATAAGAGGGTGGTATCCACCCATGCGTACTCCTAGGACCGCACGGCACTAATTTTTACTAATCAAAAGTCCAGTGCTGAACATAGTATTGTCATAGTTGCTATGCTTGGCAGACAGGTGCCTACATATATCTCCTGTTTTATTTCTGTCTGCCGAAAAGATGGCATTTGAGAATAAGTTTGCATATTTCCCCCTATAGTAGTGTACCCGTTAGCAAATATTCATTAAAAATACGATTAAAAAAGGGAATGTCGGTCAAATTACAAATATCATGTTAACTTTATTTATTATTATTTTTAATTTTACAGAGAATTAGGAAAATAAATTAATCCATATAGATGGCGAGGCGACAACGACAGTGTGATTACAGTTTAACGGAAAGAACGAATAAATAAATTTTTAGAATTGCCCCAATATATTGTTATTATCTTCTAAGATGTAATAATTAACACGCAAACAACCAAGTACTTGTAGTGTGTAAAAATTTGGGTTACGATCACATAAAAGAGCCGATCTTTAATCAGTCAGCGTATGAGTAAATTCGATTCTGGCTTTGAACGTATCGAAAACATACAGAGCAGAACTTTTATATAGAAATAACATTATAGAAGGCATCAAATTAGATAATTCAGATTACCAAGAATTGCTTTATTAAAGTACCGACTTGAATTATAATCATATCTGGTTGAAGTTTAATATAGCACCACTGTGAAAGTGTACCGGCTACCATCTCCATCTTTATAAAAATATGTTATATAAAATAATAGCTTATTTAACCTTGTAGATTTATCATCATTACAGCCCTGCACATGTCCACTGCTGAACATAGGCCTCCCCCAAGAAATGCCACAAAGCACGGTCCCGAGCCTCCTGCATCCATTGACTTTCTGTATGTCTTACCAGGCCGTCACTCCATCTTGTGGGGGACGCCCTACACTTCGCCTGCCGGTACGAGGCTGCCACTCGAGAACCTTTCTTCTCCATCGGTTGTGACTACTGCGGATATCACCCTCGTTTTTAAGTCTATCACGCAGAGAAACGCCGAGCATAGCCCTCTCCATAGTTCGCTGAGCGACTTTGAGCTTCCTCATATGGCCAGCAGTGAGCGTAGATGTATCGTATTACATAAATTAAAAAGGAATATACCTTCTCTTATTTTAAGTCGGTCGAAATATTGAGAATGCAATAATAATATTGTATATATAAACTAATATCATATTATTTTAAACTGATAAACACCACTTAAGTTTTTTAATTTATTTTTCGTCGTTTGTAACCCAGTTACGCTGCTCGCAACTCTCGTTTGATTAATACCTAAAGAGATAATGGCGCCGAAAACATAGACCATGTCTCGCAAGCACTGTCTTATTCACGTCTATTCTATGGGTTTTGGTAAGGTAATGTCTGTAATTAGGGGGTGAAAGCGAGCCGAGTCGTTTTTATTTCAGTTCCGTGAGCCATTTGGTTCGCACGAGCTTTAAAATGACGATCGAGTCTAATTTTGACAAAAAGCGTGAAGCGATTCGTGAACATTGTTTTAGGGTAAAACCGTGAAATTGTTTTCGACGTCGCCGTTTATTCGATTGACAACTTTTTAATTTATTTTATACTAGCTGTTCCCCGCGACTTCGCCCGCGTGTAATTTAGGGTTTTAATTTTTTTTGCGAGGAACCCTAATTATTTTTCTAAAATAAAAATAGCCTAAGTTACTCCTTATGGACATCAGCTATCTGCCAGTAAAAGTCCCGTCAAAATCGGTCCAGCCGTTTGGGAGATTAGCCGGAACAAACAGACAAACATACAGACAAACATTTTAAAAAGTGTATTTTTGTTATAAGTACAGTTTATACTTTCATATGCATTTAGTAAAACACTGTAATTTTGACATTACAAACAGACGCTTCAATTTTATTTATTTGTATAGACGAGGTACTAATTCCAAGACTTCTTTTTGTATTGCGACTGAAAATCAATAAGAATATCTTTTATTTTGGTTAAGTTAAATGAAGTTTCTAATTTTCATGATATTGATTTTAATACTATATTTCTTTTATAAATAGACAACAAATGAGACTAACTAAAAAGGGTTATTTATTTTGTAAACAAATAAGTAACCAATTTATATGAATTGGTAACAAACTGGCGTCGTTATCATTTCCGTTAGCAATGTCATCCTTTACACCAATAGTGTCATGATAATAGCCGCGTTGGCAAATCAAAGATTTGGCACCGGTTCAGAAAGCGACGGACTAAAGTTTTTAAAAGAAACAAATTCCGCTCGCAGTAGGTTTTCCAACACACCCGAACAAAACTCAAGATGATGCATTTAAAGGACAATCAAAGAGCCACTGTTGTGATGAAACATAACAGAAAGTTTTGCGTTCGTTTTTATAAAAATCCATTACAATATCGCAATTTAGAATCTACCACACTTTAGTTGATATCGCTCGTGGCAAAGACTGAATTTTTGCTTCGAGTAACTATCAGTTCGTTGTTTTCAAGCATGCACTATTACAACTATTTTAACCCGTTGCTCCAAATTTCTTATCCCCGTCAACAAGTGCGATGTCATCAGTACTGATGACCAATTATGTTATCACAACATTTCAATGTGCTTGTTACGTGTTATTTTACGATTTTTCTTTTTTTAATCATCAAATATGGCTACCCTAATGACGAGAGACTGTCTTAGCGTTGGATTCGAAACTAGTGAAGAACGCGCTCGAAGATTGATATTATCTGTTCTTGTACAGTTCTACTATGTGTAATTGTTCAGTTGTTGCGAAAATAGAAACGACATTTGTAAACACAAAATGTTAAAAACGACGGAATCTTTTAAATTGGGAATACTTTCTTTTATTAAGATTACTTATGGCCAATACTCAAAGGTTACTCAACTTTAAGATGTCGTTAAGTCTCGTGGTGTCGCAGTCACTTTGACTTAAAGTGATAGAGACAGCACAAGACTAAACGGCATCCTAAAATTGAGCAGCGTTTGAGTATTTGAGCATTAGGCTCGGTTAAACAAGCTTGAACAAATACTCCGTACTAGTGTTATTGTGTCCTTACTTAAAATCTTAATTGCTATCAACTCAACTATGTGACCTAGATTCTTAAGAAGTTGGAACGATGTTACAAAAGCCAACATTTCATCGAATTTCATAATTTTGGATTGATATTCTAAAATGTACGTAATCTCCTGTCACACCGGACACATGATAAGTAGTAAACATCTTCAAGGATATGACACTAGTTATAATAAGGTAAAGCTATTTTGCGACGTGACTGTCACATATAAATAATCTATCGTTTTGTCCAACAGAGCCCTGGTGCGACGAGCGGTGCGGGCGCGGGCGCGGAGAGCGGGTCGCGCGACGCGCTGGACGTCCGCTACTCGCTGGCCGCGCTCGCCGATGATTACACTAAGCGGAAACATGTCGTGCGCGTCACCACAGCTGCTGGTGCAGAGCTACTACTGCAGGTCCGTTTAGTAGAATTGTGTAGACTTTTATGTTTTAAAACATGTACCTTCTAAAATTCAGGGTTACAGAATAACAAAATAATTTGTAATTTAAAAACAAGCTAATACGATCACAGCATTTCTTTCTACTACTCATTGTCTAACGATCTTATTTTTTTACAATGAACCTAGACTTTCTTATCGGTTCTTCACTGTAAGAGATCTTGCTTTTGAAACCAGTGGTAGAATTTGATATTCATAAGAACTTTAAACCATTATTAATTTATGACTTTGAATATTGATCAACTCAACAGTTCTATTTCAAATTAGCTCTTTAATAAAACATCATAAAGTCACTTTATGACATCTGTAAACAGGCCGAAGGCGCAGCCGATGCTCAGCGTTGGCTAGAGGCACTACGACGGCATTCGGCGGAGCCTCCGCCGGCTGAAACAGCGCCCACCGCTCTCAGTACCTCGCCCACCGCCAACAACACTACCACGCTCGCGCCCGCTCCTGCTCCCGCTTCCGCTCCCGCGAACACTACGTCCCCGCAGCCCGACTGCCCATCTCCTTTACCGCCACAACGCAGCAAGAAAATCACCAGGAATAGATCGCCTACCGGTATGTGATAGTGATTACGTACCAATATACAATCTAGCAAGTAATTGATGCCTTCGATTTTTACAATCTTTGAATTTTACAATTAATTATATTATTAGGAACTGTTACTTAACCATTAATTATATTGAATGTTAAACAAATTACGTTAATTTAATGTACTTCAATAATCAACAAAACTAATATTCTGGATCATTTTTGCACCAATATTCTTATTGGTGTTGTATAGCCATTAGCCAACAAATAAGTTTAAAATGCTTGTTAGAAGTGGTTCACGACAGTAGTCGAATAGTGGATTCGAACCCACGACTTTCTGAATTTGCAGTCCGCACCTTTAACCATTTTGCTTAATTTTCAACACGAGTAGATAACAGAATCACCAACACAACTTTTACGTTTATTCCACGACCAGGTCCACCAACACCGACGCTGCCGTCGTCACCCAAAAACAAGACATGGAAAGGTCGCATGGCGAAGCAACTACGGCGTATGCAGGGCGGGACGGGGCCCGCGCCGGGGTCGAACCCTGCGGTCACGGGCTGGCTGGGCGCACCACTCGAGCGCTGCCCCACCGACCCCGACCACCCCGGGGTACCACTTGCCGTCACTCTACCAGCTACCGCTGTCGAGGTCAGTAAATCTACTACGCCAATTAAAATTTAAGTCAGTAATACAATATTCACCTATCAAAACGTCGAGTAGTCAACGCTAGCCCATATTAAGAAGATGCAAATTAAACTGATTCATCTGTTTTCAAACACATGACATATAAGTCACGTTGGTAACTGACCTTATGTAAATCTTAATTTTTTGTAAACAGGTTTTTGTTCTGTCTTTAGAAGAAAAACAAGTCTTTTGCAGGAATTGAACAATTGATCCGCAACACCAAAACCAAACGCAAAGTCACTGCGCTGTTAAAAGCTTTAATAGTATATTTACATATAATACTTATATATATATATATATATATTTAGTAACACGTCATATTTGTCATAAACTTCGATAAATATTCATATTATGTCCAATGTACATACATATAATATTATTAAAATTTAGGCCAACTGAAAAGTACAATTATGTAAATCGCGAATATCAATCAAGTCCATGGTTATACATCCCGTTGCAAAATTAAAATGTATGCCTAAACAAATGTAATCTTTCTGGCATTTTCATGGTAAAAATTCTTCTATTATTATTTTTACGTAGTCATTTATACGTAGTGATTATATTCCTGGACGTGACCGTGCAGTGGCGGTGCAAGAATATCCACTACCTCATAATATATCGTCCCGTGGGTGTGGTGAGATGCGACGACCAACTAAAAAAGAAAATTAAAACTTTGATTTGCAACTCATTTGCCAAGCGTGGCAACTGTGGCAAATATCCTAGTGTAGTCGTATAATAGTGTAGGGGAGTAAATATCCTAGAGTTTATCAGTGGACTATTGATAGGCTGTAAGCTGAAACGGTCAATAGCAATATAGGTTAAGTGTTGTAAGGTTTGGTTTGTTGGACAGGCGTACGGGCTGCGGACCGTGGGCGTGTACCGCGTGCCGGGCAACGCGGGCGGCGTGGCGGCGCTGGCGGCGGCGCTGGACCGCGGCGCCGCGCCCGCCGCCGACGCGCGCTGGGCCGACGTGCACGTCGCCTCCAGCCTGCTCAAGGCCTACCTGCGCCGCCTGCCCGACCCGCTGCTCACGCACCGCCTCTACCCCGCCTTCATCGGTACACCACACACACATTTTATATTCACTCTGTTTAAGCCTAACTAACTTGCTAACATCTTACACATACTATGTTGACATCATTGGATTAATTTAAAAAAATATAAACCAACTTTAATTTTCATTAGAACTTGTTCAAAATAGACCTCTGTGTACTCAAAGTATAATCCTTCGATAAAAAACTAGCGAAAAAACTTTATTAAATTAGCATTAAACATATTGTGCAAAAAGAGAATATATAGGGTTATTTTGCAATAAACGGCTAAATTTGCAGAGAAGGTTCAGAATAGGTAATGCCATCAAAAACTTAACTTGTAAAAAAACCAAGTCTTGTAACTCACTTCTTCTACCGTAAAAAGTTGTGAGATCCATGTAATAATACCAAGTCGGTAAATTTATTCAGTCCCTACTTAAGGGTCCTTCTCTCTTAAATTATTACGTAATTAACTAACCAATCGACGGATTCAACTCGGTTGGGCAGCGTTCGGGAAATTACGGCACATATTCTCGTCAGGTATACCTCAAACCTTGAAAACGAGACTGTACACCCAGTGCGTGTTGCCAGTGATGACATACGGAACTGAGACGTGGTCCTTCACTGCTGGCCGGATGAGGAAGCTCAAGGTCGCTCAGCGAGCTATGGAGAGGGCTATGCTCGGAGTTTCTCTGCGTGATAAACTTAGGAATGAGGATATCCGCAGTAAAACCAGAGTGACCGACATAGCCCAACGGATTAGTAAGCTGAAGTGGCAATGGGCCGGCCATATAGCTCGAAGAACCGACAACCGATGGGGAAGAAAGGTTCTCGAGTGGCAGCCTCGTACCGGTAGGCGAAGTGTAGGGCGTCCCCCCACGAGATGGAGTGACGACCTGGTAAGACATGCAGGAAGTCGATGGATGCAGGTGGCTCAGGACCGTGCTTTGTGGCATTCTTTGGGGGAGGCCTATGTTCAGCAGTGGACTTGTGAAGGGCTGTAATGATGATGATGATGATAACTAACCTAACAACATCTTATAGTGACCATATCGATATTAAAAATCTTTTGTTTTAAATAAATAGATTGACTTGGCCATCGCATGAAACGCAATGTATCTCAAGTAATACATATTATATTAAATTAGATTGTTTAGTGCAATTGCCAAGTGAATTTATTTATTTAAAACAAAAGATTTTTAATATTGATATGATCACTATAAGATGTTGTTAGGTTAGCTAATTACGTAATAACTTGAGACAGAAGAACCCTTAAGTAGGGACTGAATTTTACCGACTTGGTATTACATGGATCTCACAACTTTTTACGGTAGAAAAACTAAGTTGCGAGACTTGGTTTTTTTACAAGTTGTTTTTGATGGCATTTCATTTCTTTTTGTAGTTAGTTATATCTAGGGATTACAAAGTTATTGATGCAGTTGGTGTATCTCGAAAACTGGACCGAAATTTGAATTGAAAAAAATATTTTAATTTTTCTTTGTTTTGTGTATAGGTACTAAACAATAGTTGTATTCGAAATTTGAAGCTTCTATGTCTGCTAGAAATGCCTTAGAGTTTTGATTTTGATCAGTCAGTGAGTGACAAAATTAAGAAACTTTGACTAGTTCTAATTCTTAAACTACTGGTGCATTTTTGATGAAATTTGAAATATACCGCGTTTATACAATGCCTACTTGATTAGTGAATTCAGGCTTCTAGTTTTATCCACGACGAAGTTATAGGGTTTCGAAAATGGCCTGAACTGCTTCGAGAAAAGGATAGTACGGCCGTGTCACTTTTTTGCTCGACTTAGCAGGGGCACGGCAGTGCCCCCAGATATAGGCAAATGGTGAAGAAAAACAAATTAAAGAAAAAAGTTCAAAAATTCTGTCCTTTTTATCTTTTAAATTCAAAATGCGTGGTAATGCATTATTTTAAGTGATTTTACTGCGCACGCACTCATTCGTAAGGGTCGATCGGTAGGCAAAAACGTTGTTGCCCATAAATCAATTTAAATCTTGGATAATCTACCGACGTCAAAAAGGGGACGGTACTCAATTCGACTGTATGTTTTTTTATGTGTGTTACCTCATAACTTTATCTGGGTGAACCGGTTTCGATGATTCTTCTTTGACATTTTCTAAATTTATTTCCTATCTATGAATGAAGTAGTTAGTTGCACAACTGCTCGCTGATCATTCATTCTAACTTTGTTTGTATATTACATGGTAGAGCTACGCTGCAGCATAAGTAAACCAGCGCGACTGAGGAAGAATCACGCTCATACAAAATACCACCATAAAATAGCAGCATTATGCTGATGTGTTTCGTATACTGAGTGACGAAAATTGGTGACCCTTTAACTGGTGACGAGGTATTCCAACTTAACCTTTAGAGTTGAGAACGCATCTGCAATTTGATTCTTAATCAAGTAGAGATGAGGTGGACCTGTGTGCTCGTTTGCCACCCTTATTTCTATAAAGGTGGATAAACAAAGACAAAATTATTTCCGAAAACATTGGTTTTATATGAAAACATTTTTAACTTTCAGCGGCTGACCGCTCGCCAGACAGGGCCCGCGAACTGAGGCGTCTAGTTCACGCCTTACCCGAGGCTCATTACGAAACACTTAAGTACCTGATACAACATTTGCGCAAAGTGGTTGCGCACTCAGCCTTCAACAAGATGGAGGCGAGGAACCTAGCCATAGTGTTCGGTCCGACGCTAGTGAGAGCCGCTAGCGACGACATGCTGGCCATGGTCAACGATATGTCCAGCCAGTGCCGCATCATCGAATCTTTCCTCACACACGTGAGTTCACATTTTTTCTTACATTCTGTGTATGCTTGTGATGGAAAAACTTTTAAAGTTATAAAAATATACCTCCTCTTATTAATGTTTGTCTGTTCAATGCTGGAGAACCAGATAAAAACATCTTCAACCAACTTTAAAGAAAGACATATTCTGGGTAAAGATTTCACTAGCTCTTCACCGGAGCGGACAAGAATAGTAGATTTATTAATCAATTTAGAAGTATCATCAACATATACATACAAAGAAAAGAAAATGTTAAATAAAAAAAGTACAAGGATAGTACGGTACCTAACCAGATGTACTCCGCGGTAAAAAGTAGTCAATAGTAACCATTAAGTAGTACATTTTTTACAAATTGTAAAAATTGCATTTCGGTTTTGAATAAAAATAACAAAAATGTAGAATATGAGTAAAATGTTACATAAATTCATTTCTATGTAGCTAAACTCTTTTTTTAAGACCGAAAACTTAAATTACAATAAAAGCTTAAATTACAAATTGCTGCAAATCCGTATCTCAAGTATTGATTTTGTTTTGAAAAAATAATATTTTTTTTAAAACTGTTAAACTTAAGATAATTATAATTAGCAATAGTCATGGGACAAAGATTTATTTTTTCTTTGAACTTATTAAGTGCGTTTTTGTTATTATAGTTAGTATAATTAAAGTTCATTTCTGAACAGTAGTTTGCTTCATAGGGGGATTTTGTCATAGCTGCTAGCTGGCTTGTAGGCAGGCTGAGTTGAGCACCGCAGTTTTTTATATTTATTTGTTTCGCTATTGGGAGGTAACGTGTTGTGGTTGTGCACTGTGCAGTACGCGTGGTACTTCGAGGAGAGCAGCGGCGAGCCGCCGGCCGACGCGCCCAGCGGCGACGCGCTGCCCGGCGCGCCCGCGCCCTCGCGCGACCTGCTCATACACAACGTCAAGAAGATCGAGGGTACGCGCCCCATCGCCCCGCCCCACTCGCACCCTCCACTCCCTCGCACCCTCGCAACTCACACCGCACGCACGCATGCACGCACGCATTTCACACATATCACAATTTATTACTTTACATTTCGTATGTCACTTTAAATAACACATTTCACGCTTTACACTTACACACATCATTCACATCAGCACATCACTCACTTTACTCTTCGCATACTTTTATACATTTTGCCCTCCACACACCCCTTAATAAATGTATCAGTTCTTATCATTGCCATTGTCATTATTTCACACGTACACCATGCATATAACGCTGCACATTGCAAATTCAAGAGCTTACATTCCGCATATACTCTGCACGCCCGATATTATTTATTTCTTCATTATAAAAATAAAATATTCATTAAAAAAACTATATCCATTAAATAATTTACATTTTTAATATATTGTTAATTTTTTTTTTCAAATATTATCTCAACTACCTTCAACTAACCGAGCGTTTCCACTTGCAGGCAAAGACGTGTCGACGCGCGACATCGTGTCGTCGATAATATCGGCGGCGAACCGCAAGATCCAGCGCAAGCCGCGCGCGAAGGCGGCGGCGAGCGGCGACAAGAAGTGGGCGGAGGCGGACAAGTCGCCGCCCGCTTCGCCGCCGCACCATGCCACCGCGCTCGCCGACTACGACGGCCTGCCGCCGCGCTTCCACCGCTCCTCCGACAAGTCAGTACACGCACACGTACGCACACACGTACACGCACACACGTACGCACACGCACACGCGCACGTACACGCGCACGTACACGCGCACACACGCACGAACGCGCACCTACACACACGCACGCACGCATGCACACGCGCACGTACACGCATACACACCCACACACGTACGCACACGCATACAACGTATCACGTCATCTATTCACAGACAATCTCGAATTTAAACAATACTTTAATTTGAGTCTAGTCAATATTTATTATGTAAAAAAAATTGACATTCTAATGTTTGAGCTTAAGCTCGAGATTATCTTAAATATTGGTCATAAAGTCACTTCTGGATTTGTCGCCCCATTTCAACTCAAACCGCAATGAGTAAACTCGAACGAGAAATATCGTCCATAGACACGACATTTTGAGTATAACACTCATATTACAAAATATTTCTCAAAATAATACATATGGAAATTAAAGATTAGATAACAAAGAGCTGACTTACGTACGTTCTGTTCTATCCTATAAATTACATATCGTTACGCAGAAACGATCAAGCTACAAAAGACTGCTAATCTGGAGAACATTTCAAGTTTGGAAACTTTAGTTTTTTGCGTAACAACGTCTAATTTAGGAGTTGAAGAGTTATGCGATTTGACTATATTTTTTACGTGAATGTTTGGGATAGGGTGACCATTAACTAGGAACATTTATATATTATAGATTTTTTCACTTAATCTTTGACTTCTCTTGTTACAGAATTGAGATTGAAAGCATGACAGCAATGAGCCGCGGCCGGCAAGAGGTCACTCGACACGCGCACACATTGAACAACTTCTCGATCGACGGTAAGTCTCGCGCGCCATTTGTATACGTCCGAGTCTCTTGCAGATACTGCTTGCTTGGTAGTTGCGTCGGTAAATAAATGTGCTGAAATGTATCATCTCTTATTATATTATTATATCTTATTATATGTATTACCTCTTATAAAGTTTGTTTTTTATATGTTACATAATATACAATAAATGTGTCTACTATTTGCTCCATTAGGTATCCAGTACTGACGTCAGAGAGTAGACACAGCAATCTCTTTCTTTTATCCACATTAAAGGTATAGGATTGTGAGCGTGCGTGTTTAAAGTGTGTGCGTGTAATCGAGTAAGGCCGTTAACACAGAACCGCTTTGTTTGTTTGTGTTCTCTTCGCATATGACCCTGTTTTATTGGACGTCGTGTTGTACAAAGCATTACACGACGGTTTAAGTTCGGGATCAAAGCCATGAGGGGATATAAATATACAAAGCGCTTCATCGAACTAACGCTTAAGCAACGGCATCTAAAGGCACGGCTTACGCTCGTGCATCGCATAGATTAGGTCATGCCAACCATCTTTATGTACATAATCCATATCATCTATTAATCAATCATCAATCGACTCGTCTCGCACGTAACGCCGCGAACTCCCTAACATGCTTACGTATTTGTATCAACGATTTATATAAAAACTTACTAAATTTGGACTTTGTCATAGGAACTGGAGATCTGGTGTCGTCTCTCACGAGCACCTTTGATCAGAAACTGCGCACTTTGAACAACTCCTCGCCGCTCGACGACGGCAGCATCCCGTACGCGGACGAGTGTCAAGATGAGGCGGAGGACAAGTCGAGCGACAGCTCGCCCTCGCTGGGCAGAGATTGCGTGGATCGCGAGGAACGCGCGTCCCCCTCGGTGCGGGCTCACGAGCTGAAAACGGCGTGGCTGGCGCGCGACGTGCGCCACTCCTCGTCCAGCAGCAACGAGGACGAGTCGCGCCACTGGCCGCGCCGCTCGCCCCCGGAGAAGCCGCTCGACAACGACGACTCCGAAAAGGAGAACTGCCTCCGGCCGCGGCGCCCGCTCGACGACGACAAGGACGTGGACACGCGCTCGCAAGCGTCTAGCAACGACGCCGCCCCTGACAACGACAAGTTGCCCTACTACAACGGCCTCCGGCTCGCCAACCCGGAGACCGTGAAGCGGAACAGCGCCGCGCTGGAAAACGAGCCGGAGGCGAACGAGCGCGGCGACGACGAAGGCGCCAAGCTGAAGCGGTCCGAGTCGCTCGGGCGGGAGGAGCGCGTGTTGCGCTCGGAGTCGCTCAACTGGCGCACGGAGCGGCTGCAGCGCTCCGAGTCGCTGAACAAGGGCGAGCGGCCCAGCAAGCTGGAGAAGGGCGAGTGGAACGTGGCGCGGCGGCGCGAGGCGGGCGCCTGGCGCTCCACCAAGCTCAAGCGCAAGAACGGCATGCCCGAGCGCGGCATCAAGCGCCGCCACACCGTCGGCGGCACCAAGGACTTCGACAAGGACGGCTGGGGCGCGCGCCACACGCGCACCTCGTCGCCCGACCTCAGCGAGCTGGCGGCGCCGGGCCTGGCCGGGCCGGGCCGGGTCGGGCTGGGCCTGGCCGCGCCCTGGCCGCGCGCGCTCGTGCCGCCGCCGCGCCCGCCGCTCGAGTCGCACGTCTGATGCGCCGCCCACACGCTCTGAACCGCGCCCGCTCCCGCTCCCGCTCCCGCTCCCGCTGCCGACCGGATTTCGTGGCCCAACACTTAAATGCTACACACGCGTGCTCTGAATGGTGCGTTCGCGGACTCTCGTAAACTGAAGACGAGAGACTAGTTGCGGGACAATGTGTGAAACCTTAATGGGTGCATATGTACCGATTGGTGCTGTTTACTTTTTTATATATACATTATTTCCGTGCTACAAGACGAACACAACCTGCAATGAGCTTAACCGACAATCGAATATAATATAATATAATATATACATCTGAAATTATGTAAGTCTGATCTTATACCGAGTGCATACTGACAGCTCGAAGCTTACATTCTGAGAGAGGCTATTTATTTTGATTCAATTCAATTGACTGAATAGATTAATTCACAATTATCTAAATAATATATATTTAAATAATTACATCGAGCGTAATACTCAAAATACATCTGTAGCTGGTCGAATTCGAAACGCCCATGCATTTAGATATACGTTGTCAATCGATTTCATATATTACATAAATCTAGCTATATAAAATTATCTATATAAAACCAAACAAGTGATTCATAAAAAAATAACGAGCAGAGTGCAATACATTTAATGTAACGTTGACGAGAGTGGAATGTATTTCTGTAATTAAAAGATAAATGAAGCGTTATTGAACTTAGCTCACTAAATAATGCCAAAGAATGATAAAGAAACTGCCGAGTGTAGACGAGAAAGTTTGCGCGGAGCGTACAAGTATGGAGGAAAGATTATATGAAAGGAATGAGAGACCATGTACAACAAAACTGTACAGCGTGGAAACGTGCACTTCAAAATAGTACAATTCAACGTACCGTGCGTACAATTGTTAGTTCCACAAATCTACACGATCGGTTTGTAGTACGACTCCCTTTGTAGGTTACTAAACTACTTTTTACGGAGTGGATGTGGAACTGTTTGACTTGTTTAGTGCAAAACTGCATAATATTAGTGCTACTAGTGTAGATAGTGCGAGAATGAAACTTTTATTAAATAGAACGCCAATGGGCGCAGTTCCGTAATGATATAAATAACAATATGTACCCAATGCGGTCTGCAATTGCATGACTATTTTAATGTAAAACCACTATAATTTAAGAATGTTATTTCGTAGATTTATTTGATTAGCCGCTCTTGGAGATTTCAAAAGGAAGGTATTGTTAAAAAACTACAAGTAAGAAGATATTTATAAAATTTAATCCACGCATACTTCACCCAATTGCCTTTTTGATAGGGTTAGCAAATGCACAATTAATGGCTTGTCTTATGAAACGAAGTTACCTTCTGGCGTTCTCGTCTGGTATGAAAACTGTGAAAGTATGTATGAAAGGATGTACGTGGATATAGGAATTTTAATGTACATTATATTAAATCTTTAATTATATAATATGTCGCAAACGAAGAATTTCATGTAAATAATTAATGCAATAATATTAATATTATCCTGATATCTACACAGCTTGATGTAGTGATAGAGTCTAACGGCTGCGACAAACTAAAGTTAAACACGGTGATAACGACGCAAGTGATCCTATAGATTTGTATAAATTGTACATTACCTGTATCATTAATTTATATTAAATTTGTTATCGTAGCTTTGTTGAATGCAATTATTTTTTATTGTTTTGTTTATCAAAAAAAAAGTATTTTAGGCTAAATTCAATTGTTATTTATTTGCGAAAGATGTAAAACGTGATTTGGCGCAGTTGCTTCTTTAAAATTGTAAACTGTCCTTTGTAAATATTTCGTTTGCGAAATGATGTTTTAGACTTTCGTTAATTAACTTTTTTTTTTGAAAATTTTATACCATCTTTACGTTAAGACGATCTCAAGTTTGTTGAATGTTTGCAAAGCGTTCCTTTTAAAGTTTTATTTGTAAATATGTCGTTTAATGTAGGAACAGTGAATTTACTAATTTTACTTCATCTTATTGTACGTAGTCAGTAGGTGAAGCGTTGCGCTCCTGCTAGTTAAAATAAAATATAAAAGACATGTCTCTGACGAGACAACTCACTCGAGTGTCTGTTCAAAGAGATTTGTGTTGAAATGTTTTATTAGTGCTCTTCGTGTAATCAGCTATGAAATTGAAATAGACATTTTGCGAATGTGGTTCAAACCAGATTAATAAATACTTGTCATTGTGTATATTTTGGTGAAACGAAAATAAAATATTGACTCAATTTCACATACTTCTTTGATTTATCACCCCTCACAAAAGTAGCATACCTTATATACATATAAATTTCGTAAGGCACATGACAGCAGAAAATTACATGTATATATTATAGTACCCAAGTTACCCATTAGACTTACTACTTTGTATGTTTATGAAGACGTACATAGGTTAATGGAAATTAGCATCATCTTAGAAATACCTATTTTATTAGTCTAGACATACCTTGGCCCAACAAAAATAACACAACGTCAATCAGATGTATTAAATTATAACTCCTTAGGCTATTCTATTACTATATTGCCAAGTTATTCTATTGTATCAAGTATCATTGTCATTTTTTTTAGTCTGCGATATACACCACTAACGACTTTAAATTTTTTAGTGTTTCCAACCAATAGCCGATAGATGACGATCAAGAGCTTGAATGAAGCTTGAATTCTGTAAAATATTGTTCATTATGAGAAAACATACATTAAACACTTTACAGATAAATAAAAGAACCAAAAGGGAATTAATATTTTATTCATTAATATATGTATTATATTACACTCACTGAATACATAAACACATTTATTTGCAAACATAAAAATAAATTTGCCAGACGAAATCATTTAAAATCAGTTGTATCTACCATTGACTGTTAACAGTTAATTGAGACAAAATTATATTTTAAACAGTACAAGACTTAACATTGTCTTTTTAAGTAGCACACATTTGAACTTTTCAGTCAGAACAAAGTATTATTTCAATCAATACATAAATATAATATCAACTACGTCTGGACTCCACAGCATAGAAATCCAGCTCTAACATCACATTGAACATCAATTTGAACTAATCAACAGCAAATTCAAATGAACCCCTAACTAAGGTCGTAGCTGTCTATAATCAAAAACCGTGAAACCTGCACTAATTGCATATTATATGTGTATTATAAATACATATAAACTTTCATTTTAATTATTATATCCATAAACCAATGTCAAGTTGCCGTATTATGTTTTACCTGATAAGCCCTTCTCCCATTACGATACGCACAGGCGATTCAAGTATCCTGCAAGTCTTGGCGACTAGTCGCCGCCAAGTATCTCACATACATTTGAATGCAGGCTCGCACACTACGCTACTGGTATCCTACGCGTCCGCGACTAGTATCGCGCGACTCGCTGTGTTGGTCGCTTGTGCGTCGCGTCTCCTGTGCGTCTCGACAAGATGGCGGCGGAGCAAGAAATAAATATTAAGTTTGTACAAGAAGTTGAAAAACATGCTTGTTTATATAACTACAAATTACCAGAATACATGCGGAAAAATACAATAGATAGGACTTGGGCAGAAATTGGGAATAAATTTCAAATAACAGGTTTGTTTTGTTTATACATAATAAGTAGTTTATTAATCAATGTTACATTGTATTTTGTAAACAGTATTGGTATTGCCAAGGCAATGAACCTTGCTCAGATATAAAGTAGTTTGCTAAATAATTTCGTTGGTTGTGTGGTGACATAGTTGCAGTTATTTCTATATTTTGAGGTTGTATAGTCATAGTAACGGGAATAGTGACCGATCTGTTTTGTATTACCTCCCTTGGACTATATAGAATACCCTCATGTTGTCGAACAAAGTTGTGTAAAATACACACTGCTTTTATTATATTTGATACTTTTTCTATTGTATGACATCTTATAGCTGTACTTAATACTTGAAATTTCTCAGTCATCATTCCAAAAGCACATTCAATTGTATTCCTCCCTCGGCTTATTCTGTAGTTAAACACCCTTCTCAAGTCATTTAAGGTTCTTTGGGGATATGGTCTCATGAAGTAAGATAGAAGGGGAAATGCCTCATCCCCAATAAAATAGTATGGAAATTCATAGTTAGATGGGTCATTAGGAAGTTTGGAAGGTAAAGGAATATTAAGACGTCCATGTTCAATCCAACGTTTGATCCTGGAAGCACTGAAGATTCCACCGTCGCTGTTCCTACCAGCATAGCCAGTTTCGATAACAGTAAATAATCCATCGGCATTACAACATGCCATTAATACTATCGAATGGTAGGATTTGTAATTAAAATTACTTGATCCCGAATTAGGTAATTTTGCTATTCTGATGTGTTTACCATCACATGCCCCTAAGCAGTTGGGTAAATTCCAGAGGCGATCAAAACGAGCAGCAATGTCTTTCCAATGTTGCACATTTGGTAATGGCATATAGTCTCTATTTAATATATCCCATATTATAACTGTAGTTTCAGCTATGACCTTGCAAATTGTATTATCTCCTCTTGCAAAATACAATCCTAGGCTTACAAATGAACAACCTGATCCCAAATATCTGTAATTAATAACAATTAATATTAAGGTTATTTTCAGGATCAGAAGCTAAAGAAAAGTGGAAAAATCTACGTAGTGTTTTTGTTCGCCATTTGAAACCGCCTAAAAGTGGAGCAGGGACTGCGCAAAAAAAACCATACTACTTAGCTGATTTTATGCAATTTACTATACCGTTCATAAAAACAGCAGGAAAACCATCAGGAAATTTGAACGAGACAATAGAAGATAATGACACATTGCAACCACAGTCTCCTGAACTATGCGAACAAACACAGTTCACAGAAAGTGTACCTACAAGCACTCAATCGATCTCGCAACAGCATTCATCTCTTCCTTCTACAAGCACTCAATCAATCTCGCAACAGCAATCATCTCTTCCTTCTACAAGCACTCAATCAATCTCACAACAGCATTCATCTCTTCCTCCAACAAGCACTCAATCAATCTTGCGACACCAATTACCACCAGCAACAAGCAATAAAAGAAAACGGAAGAAGCTTGAAGAAACTCAAGCTGAACAAGATATTGCAGCTTATTTTAAATTGAAACGATCTAAAATTATAGAAAACTGTGACAGTACTGAAAATTCAAACAAAATGTTTTTACTGAGTTTACTGTCGGACGTGAATAAATTGAATGATAATCAAAGAAGACTGTTTAAGAGGAGAGTGCTTGAATTGATAGACGATATTATGGACCAAAGTAGTCCCATCACACTTTTATCTACTCCTTCACCGACTGACAGGGCAATAAGTACGCCAAATACCATAAATGAAAGTGTACAATCAAATACTGCCACACTATATTATGAATCAATACCTATGTTTTTATCACAGGAAGATGAAGAATAAGTAATAATTTTTATAATTGATTGAAATAGCCTATGTTTTAATTTGATGATTGATTGATTCATACTAAAAATTTAATATACATTTTTAATTACATATGTAACAATGGAGTATTATTTACCTTAGGGTTATCAGAATCCTTTCTTCCGCACTAACACACTCTCTAAATATAGTATTTCGTTGATGTATAGCAGGCTTTATTAATGTAACAAGATGCAGGTAGGTCTCTTTAGACATTCGGTAGAAAGACAAAAATTTATTATCATCATGTTGTAGTTCTTGTGCGGCTACAAAAACTCTACAATTTATGTTTCTTTCAATATATGGATGAATCCAGTATTTTCTACTCTTGCGTTGACGTCTTCTGTTTCTATAAAACAGAAAAGCTGCAAGTGCTTCTTCGTCACTAGAATCGCTCGACATAACGTCCGTCCACAAAAACGAGTTTGCACAAATGATAAATTTAGTCATTTTTCAGTAGCATAATATGCGAGCGTCGGGTAGCGAACAAGTATCCAACTAGTATTCTACTCGAGTATCGTACCTTACAAGTATCGTAATGGGAGAAGGGCCATATTGATTACGTCGCGTTCCTAGTACGAAACACATTACTATAATAAAATAACCATCAGAAAGCCGCAAATAACAGATTAGTTTTAAATTCTGACATTAACGATTAAAAAATATTTGAAATGTAATTTTGTGTAATAAATTAAAATATAGGGTACAATGTTCTGCAAATTCAATTTGTATTTGTCTCGATTTGACTGTGTAGTGGATACTGGATAGTGGTATTGTTAGAATATACACTACCCCTTATTGTGGAATAAGAGGCGGCAAAAGGAAACAAACCAGGAAATAACCAGTAGCATATTCCTTTAACAACTAAATAGACGACTGCGATGGCCATCCTATGACAAATATCTCCCTTATGAGACATTCTATAAGGAAACCAACGTTTAGCTGTGGGCTTTAATAGGCTGTAATGCATGAATATAAGAATGAATTTATTTCATTGTTACTTTAAATTGTTGCGAGACGCTCATATGCGCTCGCTCATTGAATCTAACGTTATAAGTATAAAAACAATTTTGTATGAAAATTAAAGTAGCTAAGTGATTAACTTTCGTATTAGTTACTTATTAAGTTTATAAAATATTAAAATCCTGTCTTTTTTCTTTAGGTGCAAATCTTAACCACCTATCAAGTTTACAATGAAAGAATATTTCCAGTAACAAAATTCATATTCTCAAACATTGTTAATAAATTAATTTAAATTTTCGTAGTCGTTTTTGAGCAATTTTATTTGAGATGTGACGAAGTGTAATAAACAAAAATTAACATAAATAAGACCGCAACTTTGACTTAATATGTGGTTACAAAAAAAAGTACTTACTTCTATACATACTCATACGTCGGAATTTTATCTACATCTTAATCCTACGACCAAAGATCTCTTCAACTTTAGTATGATGATTGAATTGCAATAGCCTTGACGTTAAATGCATTTAGGAATAATTTGCATACATACAGGACAAAGTTTATTGAATATAAATTTCCTTTTCAAACAATTGATAATAAATAAAAAAGAATTAAATAATCAATTAAGTAAAACATATCTGCAGTACTGCCGTTATATGTAACCAGGAATGTTTTAAAATCTGACAGCAAAACAATGAGGACTAATCATTTACCGCTCCCCAGATGTCGCTAGTTGGGACCGAGGTGAAGTAATTTGTCAAACAGTGTCACCATAAGTAAAAAGTTGAGATTTAAATAAGTTTTCAGTTTCTAATGTTTAAACCTATGTTACACAAACCAATGCCTCAGTGATTGCTCTTTTTTTGCATATTTTTAATTTTTTTTTAATTATTCTACTTTAAGATATATTGATAGTTTAAACCAAACTTCCATATACATAATTTTTATAGAAGTGCGGGCAAATTTGTCCACATCTAATTTTTGTTATAGTGACGAAACCTACAACTGGGTGGATAAAACAGAATTTCAATTTAAAGGACTCCAGTGGTCAACTTCCTTTCATGACACCTGTACAATGGATTGGGAGTGTAATTATATAGAAAAGGAGTCTCCAATACATTATGATTCTGATGGAAATAGATTTATAATAGTAGATGATTTAAAGATGTTAATAAGATCCCAAGAACCAGATCAGCTCTACCCCTTCAAAACTTTTACTATTTACATTAATAAAATGCCAAAAGAATGTGAAATATCTAGAACATTGTCTTGCTTCAAACATAAGAGAGATCTGCTATGTGAAGAACGTTTTACTGGTGCCTTTATCATGTTTGAGCAAGGGACAAAATGTACAGTATTAGGGAGCATGAAGTATTGTTTATTAGAAGGTGAATTTAACAAAGTTAGGGACTTTGGAGGAAATAAATATGCCAGTATATTAGATTTACACCAAATTAGAGATGCTTTTATTGTAAACCAGGAGAGGGATAATTATAACACATATTTAATGGATGTTAAAATTAGAAAGATTCAGAACTTTTTACTTGATATGGTTCATTCATTAAGTGAAACCAACCCCTCAATTTTAAATTCGTATTTAAAGGGTAGCTATTTTGCAAGGCCCCTGACCAATGATGTTTATGAAGTATGCCAATGTGAAAACAGGGAATCATGTGATGTTAAAGAGTTTCCCCACCCTAGTGTAAAATTTTGTGGGGACAATTTAAAAAGCCAGACTGTTAAACCCTTTGACATTGCAGAAAGCATAGATTTCATCATTGATGATCAATTTAAATTTCAGGGAAGAGACATTCATATAGAAGAGTCAATTATAGAGATTGAGGAGAGAAATGGAGATTATGAAGAAAGTGTTGAAACAAAGTCTATTTTTTCTGAAATGCTAAGGGTTTTAGCTTATTTGGAATAATTTCAGATTGGTTAGTGTATATAGCATTTGCTCTTTCATTATTTAATTTTTTTAGAACATAAAACAAAATCTATTTTTGGATTCTTGTAATATTATAATAATAAAAAAAAAAACAGATCTTTGGTTGGTGTGACTCCACCGCTATTCTAGGCTAATTGCACGGAGACGCTGCACGATGGGAGCCGTTCGTGGCGAACAGGGTGCAAAAACAACTGATGTCATGCCAAGTGCGTGTTGGCGTTATGTAAAATCAAGCGAAAACCCGCAGATGCGGCGAGCAGGCAGTTATATGCATTACAATTTACAACTGAAGGAACATAAACTGTGGTGGCGGGGGCCATCCTGGCTCTCAACATTCAACAAAGAACAGTTACAAACAGAAACATATACAACAAATCAAGATTTAAGATCAAAACACGTACATGTCACCCAGAAACAAGAAGATCATAGGATTAATAATTTGTTACAAAACTATAGTTCATTCAACAAAATAATACGAATTGTCGCTTGGTTATTGAGGACACTTGCACCGAAGCCGAGCTATATCACGTTACATGAACTGCTGCCGCAAAAATGCTGATCGTGAAGTATGTGCAACACAATGAATTTAAAACGGATATAGAACATTTACGTAAATCGGGCACAGTAACAACAAAAAGTAAATTATTAAATTTGAAGCCAGAACTATCCCATCAATTGATGGGTGATTTGCCACCTGCATGAACGGAGCTTGCGCCCCCATTCTTCCATACGGGGGTAGATTACACCGGTTTCATAGAAGTCAAGGCCAACAAAACAAGAAGTGCAAGAGCATCGAAGGGCTACATAGCAGTTTTCATCTGTATGGTGACAAAGGCGTTGCACTTGGAGTTAGTGTCCGACCTGTCCAGCGCCGCTTTCCTTGCTGCCCTGCGAAGAATGTCAGCACGTCTCGGAGCCCCGTGTCACCTATATAGTGACTGTAGAACGAACTTTGTTGGCGCCAACCGTGCTATACAGGAGGAGTACGAACAGCTGCGACAGATATTTGATGACAATTTCTTGAGTGTGCTGGCTAACATGAACATTGAGTGGCATTTTAATGCCCCTTCATGGCCGAGCGCTGGGGGGCTCTGGGAAAGAGCTGTTCAGAGTCTCAAATTCCACCTAAGGAGAGTCATGGGCGAACAGCGGCTTACGTTTGAAGAATACTCTACCGTCTTAGCACAGCTGGAGGCGTGCTTAAACTCCCGGCCCCTGTGCGCACTCACGAAGAATATTGAAGACTTAGAATATTTATCTCCGGCGCACTACCTTACTGGAGGAGCAGGATTAACGATCATTCAAACTACCGAAGACGCTAGAACCAGATGGCATCTAACAACTGAAATACTCCAGCAAATATGGAAGAAGTGGAAGTCAGAGTACCTGTTAGAACTAACTGTAAGAACCAAATGGTTTCGACCACAACGGAACATAGAAATTGGGGATCTGGTAACAATCCATGATGACAACCTGCCTGCTGGGAAGTGGCCTATGGCAAGAGTATTCGAGTTACATCCCGGCAGCGACGGCCACGTTCGAGTTGGAACTCTTAAAACAGAAAAGGGTTACTTAAAATGGCCTATTGTAAAACTAAGCATTTTACCAATTCAAAAAGCAAGCAGTGACAGCGATAGCAGCGAACAGTTGCAAGAAAATAAAACAAGAAACAAGAGGTCAATAGGTCATTCAACTTTACACTCCATCGTAATGGCTCTATTATTTTTTACAACATTGGTGTCTACGGTGAGTGGAACAAGCAACATAACTCATCTGAATGAAAAACAAACATTGTACTTTAACCCGTTGGCAAAACTACAGCTTCTGACGGGACAGAAGCATTCAAGAAATTATTAGACTACCTAGAAAAATCATGCATAATTATGGATACAAACAACAAATGTAACCTGATTGTTCCACAGCTACGTCACGAGTATACGGAGTTAGAATACTATAATCAGCTATTGCTGACCCAACATTTTACCGAGCGCTCCAGACGGCGACGACGCGGCCTTATCAATGGGGTCGGTTACCTGGCCAATACATTGTTCGGAGTATTGGATGAGCGATTCGCCGAATAATATACACGTGACATTAACTTTATTAAACAAAACCGAGCCCATCTTAAAAGGTTGTGGATCAATCATACATCTGTGGTGGAATCCGAATATAACTATCTGAAATGGTTGGAGGGAAGTTATGGATAAACAACATAAAGCTATACTGCATCGTCGGTGTTATACTTCTGGTGGGAGTGGTAGCAGCATAGCGTAAGGTGCGACGGATTTGGAACAACCCTAATGTAGACTCGACAACAGAAGAGCAGCGCGGCTTTCGCCCTCATCCTGCGCCGCGAATCAGTATCTCCACATCACAACAGGATATTCAGATGGTGGACATAAACATTTCAGGAGAACGAGACGCTCGTTGCGTTCCCAAAATTAGTGTTCAATGATGAATCTTTATAATGTGTTTCTTAATTTTTTAATTTTATTGTTTTATGTTATCTTCATACCCCGGGAATATGTTCGGTGAAACCGAACACCTTTGTCAGCAATTGGCGCAACGCCGCCAATTTATTTAGTGCACTTTCGTTACGCAACAGTGGCGGGTGCATTCACAACAATTTATTAACATTTTTGTAACTGTTTTAAATAAAGTGATTTTTTACTATTTCGAACGTTATCAATTCAACATACTTAACAAACAGCCAGACACACCCCCGACATTCAACCTCGTTCCAATGTGGCGCTCCCTAGTGGCAGAAAAAGTCGTGGATGACCTCATTATCATGTAATAAACAGTGGGAAGACGCCATCTAACGTACCCTTTACGAATGTATATAGAGGAACGCAAACTAATACAAAATATTTGGATCTTATATCTTTGAATTTCGACTTATAATTTACCAGAGATCGTTCACTTCAAGTCTTTGACATAATGCCCGAAACATTAATATAATATTCATCCATGATTCACATACACACGCGCGCACACCCTCCCACACAACACACAAATAACTAATTTATTTATTATTTTTTAAACTAAATCTAAATAATAATGACAATCATGACTCATGACTCCGAGGCAAGTCTCATCATCTCTACAATACTTTAATAGTGAGTATAATAATTGACAGAAGTATAACAAATTCTCAATATGGAGAAGTTTGCAATACTTCCGATTCCCTCATAATATCATATTTGATATTCCTATAGCCATTTAAGATTTAAAACTCCAAAATTAAATACTCAATAAAACTGATTGATAACGGTTTTCAATTTTGTTAGTGCTACTGTAATAATCGTCACAGTGGTCTTGAAGGTCAAGTTGAGCAAGTTGCTTGTATTTTAAATTGAGTATTAAAGAAATAAAGATTTAAATAAGATATTGTTTTTCACATTCAACACTAGAAAACTGTATAAATGGCAATAATCTTCAAAAAGCATATTTCTAAGGGTACTTCAAATGAGAAATACGAGTACCTACATGATTTGAGGAGTCCTCTTTTATACAAACTTTAATGATAGTACTCGCGGCGGTAGTTTTGCGGACTGTTACCATTATCGCGGGACGGCTCATGCGAGTTTTGAGCGTAATACGGACTTTGCCATTGTGTATTGGACGCGTAGTTATCATTGTTTTGTAAGTAGTACAAATTCTGCATATTTGACCCGTCGCACTGGTTGCGGGGACTTGGACGGTCGACGCGTCGTGGACCGGACGTTTGATAAACGCTTTGCGATCGATGCGCACTGCTCGGATCCAATAACATATAGTGAGAATTCCGCGAGTCGCGCCAATCGTACGGACGTTGCGTGTCTTGAATGCGTGTGGTGTTTTGGGAGTCGCGAGCGTGGAGAATGCGAAATGAGCGTTGAGTATGCGTATGACGAGTGGTGTATGTGTCGCGTATGTACGTACCATCGCTGGTGTCGTGTGAAACGTACGAGTCGCGTGTGACGTGCGTGTGGCGCGTGTCGCGAGGAGCGTGCGTGTCGCTCGATCCGCACGCGTGTCGCAAGTCGCTCGAGTCGCGCGCGTGTGCCATGTCGCGCGTGTGTCGCGAGTCGGTCGAGTCGGTCGTGTGGCTCGTGTGGCGTCAGTCCGCGACGGGCGGGTCGCGCGGCGCGGCGGGGCTCCACGGCTGCACGGGCGGCGCCTCGTCGCACTCCGCCGCGCCGCCGCTCTCCAGCGACAGGCTGTTCAACAGTATGTCGAACAGCGTGTCCTGCAAATACAAATGTAATCATAAATTATACTTGTTAAAGGTCGTTCTTATATTTCATTTGCGACTGGTTCGGAACATGTTTTTTTTATAAAATAACGGTGACAAACGAGCACACAGTCCACCTGATGGTAAGTGGATGCTGTGGCCTATGGACATCTACATTTATCCTCGATTAAGATTCAAAATTCAGATGCGTTCTCATCTCTGAAGATCTAAGTCGAGGCATTCCATCTGAATGGAATGACTCGTATCCAGTGAAAAGAAAAACTAGCAACAAAATCCAGATGGGCATTTTTTTGAAAAATAACAGTTTACAATCATGTATTACATTAAATGAAACAAATTTTTAGGGATTTTAATTAAACTTTTTAATTTCCGACGTTTCGGGTGCTTTACAGCACGCATGATCACGGAAGAGACTGAGGTGTTTGACGTCCAGATGTCATAGTTAGCCCGGCTACATTCAGTTTTTGAATATTAATTTTTGGTCAGATCTACGCAGAATGAGCTTACAGTATCTTGAAGTCTTGCAGTGGTAAGCTTGGGTTTGGATTTAATTTTATTAATTATAGGATCCCAAGCAGATGGCAGCATCCATCCATCTTCTCTATTGAAATTAGGTTTTTTTTTTAATTTCAAGAGCCTCGCGAATCATCCTTGGTAGGAATCAGTGTTCTTTTGCAAGGATTTGTGGTCTATCAAATCTAATGTAACGGTGGGGACGATCTTGAACATGTTCACACACTGCAGACTTCCCGGAACGTCGTTGCTTCAAGTCAGTTATATGTTCTTTCACAAATCATATTAGAAATAGCTTGGTAGCTGCCACCTCATTCCCAAAGGTTGCTGTTCGTAAATTCCTTAATATTATAATAACTCTTTTTCTACCAAAATACATTTCTGTTACACTTAATTTTTATAGAATAAGAGTGACAAACGAGCACACAGTCCACCTGATAGGAAGTGAATACTGTGGACCCACAAACAATTACTCTACTCGGTTAAGTATCAAAATCCAGATGGGTTGTCACTTCTGAGGAATAAGATGGAGTGCCTTGTTTCGAGTAAAAAGACACTTCACTCCTCTCACTATTTAAAACACAACAACATTAAGTTAATATTTTACGATGGTATTCTATGACAGAGTGGCCCTTCCGCGATTGAGATGGCCCATTCGTGCTACTACCAAAATAAAACTACAGTATGGCTCTACCACATAGAAAAACTCAACTCTTCTTCGTAACCTATGTTAAAACCCGCTTCCGAGTCCAAATTTTTCCAAGAATGCCCCAAGTAATGCATTTATGCATGAAAGAGCCATATTACAACATAATATGGCTGCAGCAATGTCGGTTAGAATATAAAATAGTATAAAATACCAGCATAAAATAGAAGTTTTTTTTTATAGAATAAGGGTGACAAACGTGCACAGTCCACATGATGGTAAGTGGTTGCTGCGGCCCATAGACATCTACATCTATCCTCTATTGCAAATCAAAATGTAGATGCGTTGTCACCCGTGAGGACTAAGATGGAATGCCTCATTTCCAGTAAAAAGGGCCTCCGGCCACCTGCACTTACCAAGCGAAACGCAGAGGTAAATCTCTACTTCACGCTGGTTTTCTGTGAGGTCGTGGTACTACCCCGGTTCGAGCCGGCCCATCCGTGCGACAGCAAAAGCTGCCGTGTGGCTCTACCACTGTTAAAGAAGTGAATGAACTCTACTGTTTTGTATGGTGAGTAACGAAAACTGAAAACCCCTTTTACTAGCAACAAGACATTCTATTTAAATCATCAGAGGAGACAACGCATCTGCATTTTGAACAAGAATAGACGGAGATGTCTATGGGCCATAACATCCACATAAGCGTATGATATGTGCTCATTTATCACCCATGAATTTTGTCAAAATATCTATCTATACTCATTACACTAGGCCGGTATAGTGTGTGGCATAGCATATTACAACAACAACATAGTGGCAATAAAGCCGAATTATGGATGTATCAGTGACAATAAAGCCAATAATAATGGTTACTCCAAACTACATGTTTGTTTTCAGTTACGACCTTATACGTGGCCATCCGGTGGTCATTTCCGCCATCAATCAGTTGTCACAGCGTGGAGGAAAACTCAGCAATCAATATAATCTCTATACATATAACTTTCATTGAAAACAAAAAAAAATATCTACATCATCTTTTAGTCAAATTTTTAACATTGGCTACATAATGTTCAGCCAAATATTCGTAAACTTCGCTTTTAATAAATATACAAAATTCTTAACAATATATTAAACCCTATTGCATTTTGGGTAAAATAGTACAAAAGTACTTAATAAAAGCCAATTTTTGACTGCATTGCAGTCAAAAATTACAATTGTACCTTACAAAAAATATACATAGAGAAAAAAGTCTAAACACACTAACTACATATGTTCATGCAATTTTATTTTTGAAATCATCAGTAACATTAAAGGAAATCTTGTTATAAATGAAGCCTGTACTTTGTTTGGTACAGCAAGTTAAGATTTATTAAGCGTGCAATTATGAACATCATTTTATACGTGGAAGAGCCATGCTGCAGCTAAATAATACGATCCAAGAAGAAATCAATTTAACCTAATAGAATGAAGCTTGCAAAAACGACATAATGAAATTGGTGGTGTGTTGTGGTGTGCGCTACTCACGTTGTAGCTGAGTATCGCGTCGACGTCGTCCGCGTCGCTGATGGAGGAGACGGACGGCCAGCAGTCGTGCAGCGCGTCCGGCGACGCGCCCGCGCGCTCCGGCGTGTCCGCCCCGGTCGCGCCCGCACCTCCTGCGTCGTCCTGCACTGTACTGCACTGTACTGCATGTACTGCACTGTACTGCATGTACTGCACTGTACTGCGCTCTACTGCACTGTACTGCACTGTACTGCACTGTACTGCACTGTACTGCGCTCTACTGCACTGTACTGCACTGTACTGCACTGTACTGCACTGTACTGCACTGTACTGCATGTACTGCACTGTACTGCGCTCTACTGCACTGTACTGCACTGTACTGCACTGTACTGCACTGTACTGCGCTCTACTGCACTGTACTGCACTGTACTGCACTGTACTGCACTGTACTGCACTGTACTGCATGTACTGCGCTCTACTGCACTGTACTGCATGTACTGCACTGTACTGCGCTCTACTGCACTGTTCTGCACTGTACTGCACCGTACTGTTTTGTACTGCACTAACTCACACAACCGACACCGACCGACCTGCGCGCCGCACAGTACTCACTCACACGCACACAATACAACCAACAACTATCAATTTGCATTTCACTGTAAACTTCACAGTACGTGAGCAACCCGGGTTCAATCTTCACCGGCACCAATGAAATTGTTAGTTACAATTTTAAGTGCTGATTTTCCATGTGCTCGGCGGTATTAAAATATTAAAAAAATAAAAAAAAACAATTGAAGACATGTGAAGTTTGCCAACATTCATTGGGGCAGCGTGGCAAACATTTTCTTGCCTTAAAAACCCTTTCAGAAAAGAGACTCAGAAATTAGAGGCCTGTGCCCAGCACCCTGACGTACATATATAGGCTAGAACTTAACTTTTTGACTTTAACAACACGACCAACATCGACGAATCTGCACGTCGATGAGTACGATACTCATCTCACACAAACAAACCACCACAAACAAAACCAGTTGACATGCGTATTGCATCATAGCTTTAACTAACTATATTTCAATATCTAAATCAACGTAAGGCACTGTTAAAATTTAATAACACATGTAGAGAAGTGAAAAAGTAATTGAAACACATTAGATAATTAATTTTATGTTTCACGTCTGTATTTTTTTCATTTTGCGTTTAGTTGAGATTGAGAATGTCATAAATTTTTACAACTCCCGTACAAAATCATTTATTAAGTCTCTATTTATAATTAATAAAAGAAAGAAACTGCGCCAACTCGCTTGCAAAACGTGGTGACTGTGGCAATTATTCGTCCTATGGGGTAGACCTATGTTCAGTTGTAGACTTTTGATATACTATAAGATACTATAGTATAAGATGTAGACCTAAAGATATCACAATATAGTTTAGCAGCACATACCATTAGGCAAAATAGCGTGCGTTCGACGCAGCTGTCCCGGAGATAATGGCGGCGCCCGCGGCGGACGAAGCCGCGGGCGTGCGCTTGAGCCTGAACCTGTGCCCGCGCCTGTGCCGGTGGCCGCGCCCGTGCCGAGGCCCGTGGCCGCGCCCACCGCCTGCGCCGCCGCGGGCACGAGCGCGCTCCGCCGCTGCGCGCGCGCTCCGCTTACGCTGCGCCCTGCCTCAGGTGATTGAGTGCTCGTGGCCCAGTTACGTTTTGGTCCTGAAATATAAACATTTAGGTATACTCGAGAACGCCAGAAAGTGTTTACTTTATGCAAAACTCATTACTTATATCTATACTAGTGATCCGCTCCGTCTTTGGACGGATGATTTCTACATCTCGACAACAGCGCCACCTGCCGGGTCCAATTGTGAATCTAACCCATCCAGGTACCCACTCAAACGCACACACAAAAAAAACTATCTATATCGTTCGAGCAGTTTTTGATTTTTGTTGAGACTAATGGACAGCAATTGATTTTTATATATAGAGATTTGATAACAAAGTTCATTATTCCATATTGTCCCGAGAGTGTCGTAAAATTTCCTCAAAATCAAGAAAGATTTTAGAGTACTGGATTATTGTAATGATGTTACGCATGCTACTGCGATGCGACGAGAACCAAATATCAAAAATGTGTCAATACTGTGGGGACAATTACAATAAAAATCTTACTACAAGACAAACCCATTTTCTGTAGTAGACTATTTGCTGCCTAGCTGAGTTTGATGTATATATATCATCTTTTTGAACTTCTCTTCCTCACTATACGATATTGATTACAACAATTTGCCATGAATATTATTAATATTTTTATTCTACCCTCATTTTGAAACTATAATAGATTAAAAGAATGAAGTTTGATAAACAAAATTTAATTTTTTACATTTAAAACAAAAAGATTTAATTTCACTTCGAAACATGTTCTCAACATGCTTAGATCCATAGGCAAATCCTCACAAATCTCTGATCTGTCTGATCCAAAAAAAAATTATGTCAACTAACCGTGCTTGGAATGTTTGGGTGTGAGTCCATTAATTCGCATAAGATTGAGCAGAAGCATATCAGTGTGTGCGGCGGTGGACAGTTGCGGGTCGCCAGTGATGGCGGAGGCAGTAGCGGAAGCGGAGGCGGAGGCTGACAGCGGCGGGTTGCAACCATCGGTGCCGGCCGGAGTCACAGAGCGCCCGTGTACAGCGCACAGCAACCGACTGAGCGCGTCCGCGCCCGCTTCCGCCGACACTCCACACGCACCCTCCACGTCGTTCTCACCTGCGAGCGTCACGCATCATTCTTTATTTGCGTTGTACTGACAGTATGAGAATATCCACGACTTTTTTGCCACCAAGACGACGCCACTTAGGGATGAGGTGAAATGTTTTTGTTTGAAATACTATTAGATATATTTTATATTAATTAGATTAAAATGGATAAAGCAAATATCGGATATTCCTAAAAGTAAAAAATTTAAAAACAGAGTTAAAAATATGCAAAAAAATTAGAGAGCAAGCATTGAGGCGTTGTTTCGTGTATTTAGGTGTATACACCAGAAACCAAACAACTTTTATTTAAGACTTTTTCACATAGAGTGACACTGTGTAACAAATAAATTTCACTTCAGTCCCAAGTAGCGACATCTGGTGAGCGGTAAATGTTGCAATTTGTGTTGCATTCGCTAGTAATTTAATTTCACCTGATGGTAGGTGGTTGTGGAGTCCAAACGCATTGTCAACCCTGAGCACCCAGATTGAATATCTCTCGTCCCTTGTCATTTACCATACGATACAGCAGCATTATTAGGCATGGAAATTAAAGGTATAACTATAACGTCGTCAAGTTATTTTATATGTACCGATTTTTGTATTTGTTTCCGCCTGTTACATGTCAGTGTAATAGTAACTCGATTTAAAGATCAGCTCAGCTAGCATCCATTTATTGACGATAAGGATTTTCAATGAACTTTCCTTTATACTTCGACAGACTTGGGGCTGTTAATGTTTCATCGTATCTTCTCTTCTCATCTTACATCACGGTAGGTATTTAAAAGTTTATAAATTCAATCAAGTTTAACTCAATCAACCACCATTTCTACTTATGAATCAACATTTTACAATTTTTATCCTTTTTTATGTTATTTTTTTTTAGTGTCTGGTATATTACCTTTAAGTACATGTGTGTACGTTATATTTTTTATTTTATGTACATTATTATATAGCTAATAAATAGTATAACTCTAATACAAGTCACAGTATAGGGACTCTTAGTCTCACTCTACCTTTTAAGGTCAAAGATACCTATTTACAAATTACATAAATAATATTATTAACATACGATACAGATACTAAGCACTAATCAGTTAAAATCGCTATCTACGTTTAACAATATCACTAAGCCGTGGAGGGTCGCTGCAATAAGACTGCCAGTTAAATAATATCTCCTAGGTTAATTCAGCGTAAGAAAAACTTTACTTACTTAAGTAAATCAAAGAGGCTGACAACGCATCTGCATTTTAATTCTTAGAGGATAGCTGTAGATGTCTATGGGACACAGCAACTATTTATCATCAGGTGGACTGTGTGCTCATTTGTCACCTTCAAAATTGTTAAGAATAAAAAAGATTAAATTTCACTTGAAGATTTTATCACGCCAAATTATTTATTTTTTTAAATTTCAAGTAAGCGCCTAATAATGAGCCACTCTTGAGAATAAGATTAAACTTTACTCAAGCAGATTCTCTAGTCATGCTTGTGAATTACACACGTGCATGTTTTCGATGGATAAACTGGTGTAGTGATTTATGTTTCACTAGTTATATAACCAGTGATTCGTGAAATGTTCCACGCCTATTGGTTATATTGCCGTAGAATGACAGTTGATTTACAGCATAATATTTTTTTCATATTTTTTCAAATAAATTCTCAATACTAGCGAAACAAAGTAATACGTAAACTCAAACTCAAAGCACAACTTACTACTTGGGCAAAAATCTGTAATTGTTCTATTCAAACAACAAGACTGGTTTTAGGTACTGTAATAAGAGAACGAATACATTAATTTTAACTGAACAAAATGGGGAAACTTCTTCCGAATCACATATGAAACGCGAAATTCATGTCCTATATTGCTACTGTTTCTAATTATCTTCGCAAGCATCGCAACCGAGGACGCGACGCGGTATGTAGGGCTTCGGACGGCTTCGTGGGCGTCGGTACGTGGTACGACTGCAAGTGCGAGATTGCAAGTTTTGCGAAGTGGCGGAAGCAACCGAAGCGGGCGAAGCGTCGGAAGTAGGCGAAGCATCAGATGTAGGCGATTCGCCAAGCGCACACCACTCGCATGAGCCGCTGCCCGACGACCCGTCTGTAGGAGGGAAGGTAGGTTCAGGGAAGAGGAAATAGGATACGTTGGTTATTTTGAAGGATAAAGTAGGGTTTAATTGGAATAATACTAAGCTATTAATTTTCTAAAGGAGGAAGTTCATTTGTAATTCATGACAATTTAAAAATAAACATTCTAAACCGTGGAATTATATGCCACAAACAACTTCTACAATATTTGGAAAAATACTAATAAGCTGTTGAAACAGTGTTTTTCAAATAATATTATTTGCGAGTAAATTATCTATTTTTCACAAATTACAGTCAAATTCACAAACATAATATACTAAAAAAGTTATTCATATAATATTACACTTTTAAATTTCGGAAACAATAAAAGGTTTAAATTTTCCACTTATCAGGTTATATTATCTTACTAAAACTATTATGTCTGAAAAATAAATATCACATTCCGATGTCATTAGATTTATAAACATATTTCTATAAGTATGTCTTTGTTGGTCCTTAGAAACCTGATTTTATTTAAATAAAATTTTATTTCATAGAAAAAAAAATAAGTTAATAATAGGAATATACAGTGAACAAGAAAAATTTTATGCCATCGTAAAGTAAGAGAATAGGAGTAAAGAGCCGTGGTAGCCCAGAGGATAAGCACTCGCTGTAAATTTCACAGTACGCGAGCAACCCGGGTTCGATCGCCGACGGCACCAATGAAATTGTTAATTGCAATTTTAAGTGCTGATTTACCACGTGCTCGGCGGTGAAGGAAATCATCGTGAGGAAACCTGCACGTCTGAGAAATAAGAAAACAAAATATTTCGAAGACATGTAAAATTCGCCAACACGCATTGGGACAGCGCGGCGAACATTTCCAGGGCAAACCCTTTCGGAAATGAAAGGAGCCCTGTGCTCAGTAGTGGGACATATTATAATAGGCTGTAACTTTAACTTTTTTTTAACTTTTAAAGTAAAATCAATTACGTGAATAAATGTGATTTAACCAAATTAAAAAAATATCAACTTTGTAACTTTTTTAAAGAATATTCATGTACAGACTATACAAATCCATGTCAGATTATTTTTTTTTTTGCTTTTATTATTTGTAAGATACACAGACTATGATAAAACAATAAAAAACACAATACACGCACCTGACATTGTTTCCTCATCAACATCATTTTCCTCGTTTGAGTTTTCATCAACGTGACTGGGATTGTTATCTTCAGTGAAGCCCTCTAGTTCCGTGAACATGAGCTCCTGTGATCATAAACGAAATATTTTATTGCATCGTTATCAAAGCGCTGCCAAGACTGCTATATGAAACGCCCATTTATGCAAGGTAAACAAGCTATATTCGCAACTTTGTTCGGGTGGTTTATTTATTTCTGTAAGTGATTTACGATCATGTCGCACTTAGATGTATTTTTGCTATTAAATGGGTCCTTGATTCTTTAATCAACTAATGTTAAATTGCTACGCTGTTGGTGTTCCGTGAGTGTTGGCTCCCAGAATATGGCGATACGTTTACGGGTTAAAATCAATATAGTGCAATATATGGAATTCTAATCATGGATTCGCCACCGACATGCCAAAGAGTAAGGCGTACATTATAGCATAGCTCCGTACATTTTACTTTGTATTGCTTACAAAGTAAAATGTACGGAGTATATATATATGACATGCATATGAAAATGCATTTAAATAGAAAAACCTAAATAATTTTAATTTGTGAGTGGCTGTATTAAGTACACGTAAACAAGTAAATATATGAGTAAAGGGTTTTCCGATAAGAGCGGAACAATGTTGAAATGGAATAAAACTAATAGCTATGTGTGAGGCATTAACAGTTTTTTTAATTTTATTTGAAAGGTCCATCAATGCTACTAACTATGGAATATGACATCGTTTAAATGTCCACCGCGGCTGCTTAGTGTGGACCGGATCCGTGAGGTCCAATTTTCAATAACACTGTCGCATAAATCGGGCTGAATTTGAGCGATCGCATGGATTATGTTGACTTTGAATCGGTTCGATTTCAGAAAACCGCATATTTCCGGCGGGGTCAAATCGTACGATCTTAGTGGCGTCACCTCCGCGAGAGGTAACCCTACCCTCAAATCGTTCATGCTGAATTTCCATTGTGACGTACTCTGTATGGCACGTATCGCCGTCCTGCTGGCACCACAGATTGTCCATGTCCATTTTGTTTTTTTTTTTTTCATTTATTCATTACAGGCCTTCACTAGTCCACTGCTGAACATAGGCCTCCCCCAAGGAATGCCACAAAGCACGGTCCCGAGCCACCTGCATCCATTGACTTCCTGTATGTCTTGCCAGGTCGTCACTCCATCTAGTGGGAGATTCGCCTGTCGGTACGAGGCTGCCACTCTAGAACCTTTCTTCCCCATTGGTCGGTTTTTCGAGCTATATGGCCGGCCCATTGCCTCTTTAACATACTAATTATTTGGGCTATGTCGGTTACTCTGGTTCTACTGCGGATATCCTCGTTTTTATGTCTATCACGCAGAGAAATGCCTAGCATAGCCCTCTCCATAGCTCGCTCAACGATTTTGAGCTTCCTCATACAGCCAGCAGTGTCAGCAGGCCATATTGTTTAGTGTGGGTTAAAGAAATTGGTGATCATCTATCTGTAGCGTTCGCCATTGACAGTGCAGGTCTCACCAACGTCGTTTTTAAAAAAATACAGACCAATGACGCCACCGGCCCGAAATCCGCACCAAACAGTAACTTTTTGTGGATGCATTGTAATCTGGTGCACTTCGTGTGGGTTGGCATTGCCCCATATACGACAATTGTTTTTTCATCAAAATTGGAGTCGTCTCCCAAACGCTCTATAGCCCATTTAGTGAAGAAACGGCGTTGTTCGTGGCTAAGCATTAACTTTAAGCTCCTGGTTCAATTGGATCTTGTACGGGTACAAGTGTGTAAGTCCCGATGCAAAATCCGCCAAGTTGAAGTCTGCAAAAGGCTGAGTTGTTGTGCACGGCGGGAACTGCGTACTTCGGGTTTTCTTGCACACTTTTACGTTTTCATGTTGTCGACTGATCTGGCGTATCTTTGACGAACTTGTGTTGGCTTATTGTTTCCGAACCAATCGTTTCAAATTCATCTACTAAACGTTGCATTAAAGGCACACCGCAGACGCGGTAAACTGAGCGTAACACGAGCAACGTTTGCACTAACGAGCACTCATTTTGATAATAGAGTTTTGTCATTTGGACGCGGAAACTCAATCGTGTAACTTGCCACGATAATTTAACATCAGTATATGAAATAATAAACTTTTGACAGATGCTGCCACAGCCTGTCAACACCAACCCGTCCCCATTGGAAAGCCTTTAAGAAATAAAAGTAAACACTAAAGATCATACATAGATCTAGATATGAATGTACAGTGTTAATCAGATATGTATTTTATGAAGATAGCAGGTTTCCTCTCAATCTTATCTATTGTACTTTCAAAATCAAAATATATTAACGTATTATTCAATTAGACATAATTGAGAAATAGTTATATTTAGTATATATTTCAATTTACAAATTAATTGTGAATTAGCGAAGTGTTTAGATTTAGCGTTTAGGTTTAGCGAACCTTTTTAGATCTAAAATATAAAGATAAATAATTTAATAACCTAAGTACAGTGATAAAATAAAGTTGTAAGTGTTTATAAGCAGTAACTAGTAGATAAGGGATCTAAGAAATGTATAAGAAAAGGTAAAAACAGCTAACCTATCCTTAAAATCATCTTCTTAATATCCTTCCAATAATTTTTTGTTCCTTCTCAATGTTTACATGTATTTTTGTTGGTAAATGTTATGTACACTTGTTATTGATATACATATCAGTGAACGTGTTACTTGTTATATAATGTAGTGTTAATGTTTAATATGTATATTGCAAGTGTGCTTATGAAATAAAAAAAATAAAATAAAAAAAATAATTCTTTCAAAACCTGTATCCTAGTTAATGTAGGAGAGAATATACAGGGTTGTTTTTCAAAGAGTAGCGAAATTTTAAACTTAAGTTCAAATATAGGTTAAGCGTCCACTAGGCTCGCTGAGCCGAGTCGAATCGAATCGCAGAAAGTCGCCTGCTATATATTCACTATGAAACTGCGTCCATTAGCGACGAGCCGCGGCGCGACGAATTGAATCGACCGCGCGAATTGCTTGACAGGCGAATTTCTTCGCCTGTGTGATTCGATTCAACTCGGCGCGCCTCAGTCGACGCGGAGAAGCGGAAGCGCGCCAATGTATTTTTATTAATTTCTTTTCGATTCGACACCAGGCTATATAAATAATGTTAAGCCTGGCGTCGACTACAGCAGCAATGCGTCGAATCGAAGCGAGTCGTATTTATTCCTAGTGCGTCCATCTCTGACGAATCGAATCGAATTGTTAATTCATTGCAAATTCTTCATCAAAATAGGTCGCTTTGCGTCATGGACAGCTCGGATGAAGAGATGTTTTTATTTCATCGTGATAATGTGGGTGGATATTGTTGGACCAGTGATATCAATAATTCTTCATTCATTTTTATTTAAACAAATAGATTTTTACGAAAACGAAATAGAAATTAATTAAAATACGCTGGCGCACATCCGCTTTTTCGCGTCGACTGAGGCGCGACGAGATGAATCGAATCGCATCGGCGAAGAAATGTCAAGCAATTCGCGGGGTCGATTCAATTCGGCGCGCCGCGGCTCGTCGCTAATGGACGCAGTTTCATAGTAAATATATAGGAGGCGACTTTCTGCGATTCGATTCGACTCGGCTCGGCGAGCCTAGTGGACGCTTAGCCTTATCCGTTTATTGCAGTTTTTGAAAATACGAGTAAATACGGCTTCTACTTTTATTTGAAATTATCCCAAATTGAATGTAATTTATGGGCAACAACGTTTTTGCCTACAGATAGACCCTTACGAATGAGTGCGTGCGCAGTAAAATCAGTTAAAATAATGCATTACCACGTATTTTGAATTTAAAAGATAAAAAGGACAGAATTTTTGAACATTTTTCTTTCATTAGTTTTTCTTCACCATTTGCCTACATTACCTATTCTGAACCTTCTCTGCAAATTTGGCCGGTTATTACAAAATAACCCTGTATAGATAACATACATCACGAGAAAGTGATATTGTTATAATATTATTGACAAACGACTAAATCCATCTGGTAGCAAGTAACCAAACTCATGGATGAATGCAACGAACATTAAAACAAGGAAGCTACAATAACATTGAGACCCAGAGGTCTAGGATCGAATTCTTCGCAGCTTTAGGCGAAAGCCACGCTGGTGCGACTGCCGGGAGTGTAGGCGACCTGCTGGGGCAGTAGTCGTAGAGACTGGAAACGCTGCGCTTGCCGCAGAAGTATGCAATGTTGAAGCGGTTGCGTGATATGGGCTTATTAATATTATTTGCGCGAAAAATTAGCAAAAAGTACATTTTTGTAAATTGGCACTTTCGTCAAGCCTCTTTTTTTGAAACAGAAACAGAAACGTTTTTATTCAATATAGATTATAAATAATACTTATTGAAAGTCACTCTTTTGTATGATTACCACTGGTTCGAAAAAAAAAACCTCTGTCCTGGGAAGAACCAGCAAGAAACCCAGCGGGACTTTTTTTTTAAATAACAGCTTACAATCATGTATGTTACACAAATTAACAACACAATAAATTAGAAATAGCTTGGTAGCGATCACCTCATTTCCAGGGGTTATTATCATCTATAAATTCATTAATATTATAATAACCCTTTTTATACAAACTTAGTTTAATAAAGTTTTTGAACTTTGAGCAGGTCAAATTTTGTATATTTTCTGGAATTTTGTTGTAAAAGCGTATACATCGCCCCAAGAATGAATTACTGACTCGATGGAGTCGAGTAACTGGTACTACTAGCTTGTGTCTGTTCCTAGTATTTACAGAATGGATATCACTTATTTTTGTGAAGCTACTTATATTTTTGTGTACGTACATTACATTTTCATAAATGTATTGAGAGGCCAAAGTTAATATATTAATTTCCTTAAATTTTTGTCGCAGCGACTCTTTAGGCTTTAAATCATAAATTGCTCTTATGGCCCTCTTCTGTAAAACAAATATAATTTCAGTGTCAGCTGCGTGTCCCCATAGCAAAATACAATACGACATTATGCTATGGAAATAGCTAAAGTAAACTAGTCTAGTCTAGCTGTTTCAACACTAGTTAGACTTCTAATCTTTTTTACGGCATATGCTGCAGAACTAAGTCTGCTTGCTAGTTTTGATATATGGGGGCTCCATTGAAGCTTCGCGTCTAGTTTGATTCCAAGAAAAATGGTGGTATCTACAAGACTCAGTTTCTCCCCATTTAAAATTACATTAGCATTTAATTGTTTGACATTTGGAGTCATAAATTTCATACATTTCGTTTTAGTGCCATTTAAATGCAAATTATTAACATTGAACCAATTTACTAATTTAGATATAGCATTATTTACTTCGTCATATTTTAGCAATTGTCGACTTAATTTGAAAATTAAAGAAGTGTCATCTGCAAATAATACTATATCATGGTTATCTCCTACTATGTAAGGTAAGTCATTAATGTATACAAGAAACAGAAAGGGGCCGAGAATTGAACCTTGAGGCACGCCCATTTGTACCATCGACCCGGAAGAACTCATACCGTTAATGACAACTTTTTGCGTTCTCTTACTTAAATATGAAATAATTAATTTAAGAGCATCACTTCTTACACCGTAGTGTTGAAGTTTCCTGATTAATGTTTCATGGTGAATCTCTCTATCACTCTTAATAATAAATAATAATAATGTCCTCCAGACCGAATTTCGGTCACGGCGGCCAGCCTCAACGGAGACTAGCCATCGGCGCAGGACAGGATTATAGTGCCCAAGTGCACTCTATTCTCTCGCTCTCATAGTCCGATGGGACGGTAAACCGACACGACCGGAGAGATTTCAGGCGCAGGACCAACGACTTTACGTGCTTTCCGAGGCACGAGGGTGAGACACCGCCAGCTTCCTGACTCCGGGCAGCTACTGAGTTTCTTGATGGAAAAGCTCAATAACTGATTTTTTGGCCCCACTCTTATCAGATACGTGAAATAATTACCTACAATCGCGAGGCGCCCCCGGGGTAAAACGCAGTCGGAGCTAGCGCGTTCTAGGCGATTGAATGTTAAAGTTTTTGAACGCTGTTTACGTAAATAGCTTTTTGTAAATACTTGTATGTTTAAATGTTTTTGTTTAGTGTTTATTATATTTAATTGTAGGATAAAATAGTAGAAAGTTTTAATGTAAGTTATGATGAATATGTATGAATATGTAATAATCTATTTGATAAATTATAATGGCAAAACGTCGTTCCTACTATAATTGTTGCGTGGATTGATGCCTAATGAGCAAACAAAAGGATTTACATACATCAATTTTAAGTTACTGAAGGATAATGAAAGGTGAATATATTTTTTTTTGTTAGATGGGTACTTATAGCGAAAAAAGAACTAAGTAATAATTTAACTATAAAAGTAATACCTAAGTACTTTATTACAAAACTTAGTTGAAATTTACTTCACTTCAAGTATACTTCTTTTGTAATTAAAATATTTTAAGTTATAATAACACAAAATACTGAAATTAAAACTTTGTTTAGAAGATTTTTAACTGAGTAGAATACGATCACATTTCTGTTATGAATCGTATTCGAGTTTATTTGTTGTTTACACTATCTACCTGTTTCCTCCAAGCCAAACATCGCGATTCCCTTGAATGGAAACGAATGGCCTTGCATGTTGCAGGCGTTGAGCATCACAGAAACCACATCGTAGCGGAAATATGGTCGATCATACTCAGAATAGATACCTACTTTACCTAAATAACTTAATTATCATTTCGCAATGTATTTTTTTACTCTTTAGTACCTACGGAAAGTCTGTCGTGACGTAGGAAGGGGAAAACATGCAAAGTAATACGGACACTCACGCGCAGCGATAAAGTTTTATTTAGCTTGCGTGCGCGATTTCTCTGATTAATAATGATTATGTAGGCTATTAAAACGTCGGCATGCAGTCAACATCAAAGGAGTGCAAGTTCTGTACGTAGAACTATTATTTATTCTGTGCTTTCGTACTAGAAGGTAGATTTATTTTTAAAGGACATATACGAGGGGAGGTCCAAAAGTGCGCAGAATGGCGGGGTTGGCGAGGGTTAGTTTACTCATCCAGGTAGTCGCTAGTTGAGTGACTTATTGTTAGTATATATACCCAGTTTCAACTTAATCGGGTCATTAGCTTTTGAGTTATCAACTAGTAAACAAGTCAATCGGGAAGAAACTAGCTCCTGTGGAGAAAATAAAATATCGTGCCGTCATTAAGTTTCTCACCAAACAAGGAAAGACACCTCAAACCATTTTTCAAGATAAGACAACTGTTTATGGGGACTCCGCTCCTAGGACAAACCATAATTTATAAATGGCACGCCCTTTTGAAACAAGGGAGAGACCCCATTGAAGACGACCCCCGACCTGGAGCGCCGATTGAGGCTACCACGCCAGAAAGAATCGAAAAAGTTGAAAAACTTCTATCGGAAGATGCCCGGCTAAAGAAAAAACAGCTTGCAGCATTAGTTGGAGTATCAGAAACAACCATTTTAAACATCCTACATCAATACCTTGGCATGACTAAAATCTGTATAATGGCGGCTCTTCACGTTGGCCAACATAGTGGCGAATGTGTTGTCAAAGATATTGGCCAAGAATTTGTGATCGCGTTGGAATGTCGTTCAGTTTGCTTCGGTTCAGGCCAATGTGCGGACGAATTTATTAAAATGATTATTGAAACGCTAACGGCTGTTGCGGTTTATTTATTTACAGCATACCACTATTTTTTATTAAATTTTCACTATTTTTAATATTTAATTTTTTTAATATAAATTTTTAATATTTCTTTATTATACACTAACGTTATACAGATAAGTAAACTATATAGGCATAGGTATAATTAACACTTTTACAACTAAAGCCTGGAAAACATTATCGCTCTTCCATAGCTAAATATTACAGTATTATTAACGAAATAAAATAACTAATAGGGAATAATAAAGACAGTAAAAATATGATTTTAGTATCTACCTTTTAATTTGATTTTAGTATCCTACCTAGTTTCATAGCATTAATACATCAATAAATCAATTAATACATCAATAAATAAATTAATACATAAATAAATAAATTAATACATTAATCACTACAACGTGAATGTGTATACGAAAAGGGTGATCAAAAAGAAATGGAAAAAAGAAATTTTATTTCTTGACGGCGCCGTGGCGTAGTGGCTTAGCAATGAGTTGCTGGGCTGGGGGCCGCGGGTTCGAATCCCGCACGGAACAAGTATTTGTATAGCCTGCACATAATTGCTCCGAGTCTGGATGTTTGTCCTTATGCAATTTATGTTTCTAAACTGCCTCCACGATACAGGAGAAAATCCTAGTGTGGGAGTAACGGTTTTTTTTTTTTAAAAAGACTTGTGTTTCACAAACAATTTTCGGCTTGGTAGGCTCTATAAAGCAAAAAGTTTTTTCATTGGTCATTGTTACTGCCGTTATGTCGACACTAGTTAGGATGCGTGCATATATGAATTTAAATCAGGTACGTGCAATCACTCAGGGAGCTCGTAGCAAACTGAACGTGCGCCCAACGTGTGGACGCGGCTGCCAATACTCTGCCACAACCCTTTGATCTTTTGTAAAAAACCGACACCAGACGGATCTCGCGCCAACTTGTGGGCCATTGTTCCAATACGTACCAACGTAGCTTGAACACCCGCTCTACACGATGGCGATCATTGTTGGCCAACACATTCGCCAGTATGTTGGCCAACGTGAAGAGCCGCCGTAAGATGGGTTCCGTGAATGTTTCTGCGCATCAAAAACACGAGCGCGTAGAAAGTCATCGCGAGTTTTTGAACCGCAGTGGAGAGCAAAGGAAGGAAGTTATGGGCTGAATTGTAACTAGCGATAAAATTTGGGTTCACCATTATGAACCTGAGTCAAAGCAAGCGTCGACGCAGTGGCATAAAAAAAACACACTCCCTCCTAAAAAGTATAAGGTGTCTCAATCGGCCGGAAAGATCGTGGCGACGATCTTTTGGGATGCAGAAGGAATCCTTTTGATTGATTATAAGGAATGTGGTGTTTCAATAACGGGAGAATACTACGCATCTTTACTAGATCAATTAAAAGAAGCTATTAAAGAAAAAAAGGCGAAGAAACCTTTCAAAAGGCATGCTCCTTTTGCGCGACAATGCGCCCATGCAGACAAGCCATGTTGCGACGGCTGCCATTCACCGGTGCGGTTTTGAACAACTGCACTACCCACCCTACAGCTTAGATCTGGCTCCAAGCGACTATTATTTGTTTCCAAAAATGATGAAAGAACTGCGTGGGAAAAAAAATAGCGACGATGATGAAGTGAAGTCGGCAATTTTGGCCTGTTTTGACGCCCAAGACAAATCTTTTCTTTTAGACGGTATTAATAAGTTATTTAACAGATCTAATAAATGTATTAGACTTAAGGGAGAATACATTGAAAAAGGAAAATAGTTTAATGTTTCATTTCAATTTCCTTCTCTGTCATTACGCGAACTTTTTGACCTTCCCTCGTGTATAAACAAAACAGACAGCAGTTTGATGAACAAAACTGTAGGTTGTAGGTTTTTAGGTGTTGTTATAATATGAGAGCATCCACGATATTTTCTGCCACCAGAGCGGCTTATGATTCTGTAATGAGGATAAGTCTGTTATGAGGCTGTTAGTTGCTTATGCTGTACACAAAAACGTACTTTTAAGTTTGTTTTTACTGGTCACTATTTTTATTCATTGTTTGCACCGTGTTGGTTGCACGGGAAGTTATTAAAAAAACTTTGTAGATTCATATTCATTCCTTAATTATGTCTTTACTCTTTAGATAGAAAATTAAATATATTTTATCAGAACGTACGTGGTCTCCGTACTAAATGCCTTGACTTATATAATAATATACTATCGTGCAACTACAACGTTATACTCCTTACAGAAACTTGGTTGCAATATGTGATAGCAGGTTTGATGTATTCCGTTGCGATAGAGACTTGGTGGCTACGAATAAGAGTTCGGGTGGAGGTGTAATGATTTGTACCCGTCGTGAGCTAGGTGCGACTAAACGTGTAGACTGGGGTTGTAAATATTTCGAATCTATATGTGTCAGCTTGCCAGCCCGATTACTCAGCTCACAATACAACCTAAATATTATACTAGTTTACATACCACCAGATGAAGTTAAATTAGCTGAGTATATTAATGAATTTAGAATCAGTTTTGAGCGTTTTTATCATACGTCACAATCGGACACAATCTTTATGATTATTGGTGATTTTAATTTGCCTTGTTTAACATGGAACACTGATGGTTGGTCTTTGATACCGATAGGCAAATCTGAGGTTCAATTAGCTGCTAATACCTTGGCTGAGGATCTGAGCTTTTTAGGTATGAGTCAATTTAATTTTATTCAAAATCGTTGTAATAATGTCCTCGACTTGTGTTTTTCAAACTTACATACATAAACACTCACGCCTGTCACCCAGAGGGGTAGGCAGAGACTACGGACTTCCATTTGGCGCGATCCTGACACACCTCTCTCGCCTCTTTTACATCCATATATCTACGCATACACGCTCGTCGGTTAAGGGTACTCCTAATCTGGCCCATTTTTAATGTATCGCCGATTTGGTCGATAAACCTTCGTCTAGGGCGTCCCTTCCCGACCCTGCCGTTCACTTCCGCAACATAAATTTGCTTTGTCACTCTTTCCTCGTTCATTCTTTCTACATGACCAAACCACCGAAGCATTCCTTTCTTAATCCTTGTCACAACGTCATCTTGCAAACCACACTTTTCTCTTATCACACTATTTCTCACCCTGTCATTCAGATTTAGCCCTAGCATACTCCTTAAGGAACGCATTTCTACAGCATTTATTCTACTCTCATGCTTCTTCTGCCAGACCCAACTTTCACTACCATACATTAAAGTAGGGACTAACACAGCATTATGAATTGCCATACGTGCCTTAGTTGACACATTCTGACTCCTCATAATAGCGTGTAGAGCCCCATTCACTCTATTTCCTGCGTTCACTCGTCGTTCTATATCCTTATCATATCTACCATCCCTGCTAAACAAACATCCCAAATATACAAACTCATCCACTTGCTCAATCAACTCCCCTTCTATTCTTATTTCACATAAAGTTTTACTTTCTTCTCTTTCAAAAACCATCACTTTCGTCTTACTTGCGTTCACTTTCATACCCCTTTCTTTCAATGACCAATTCATTAAAGTAACCATCATTTGCAACTCGGCCGCCGACGATGCAAATATGACTTGATCATCGGCGTACAAAAGGCATTTGACGGTTGACTCACCCATTCTCAACCCACATTCTTCAACTTTCAAAGTTTGCAAACAATTTTCAAAGTTTTTTCAAACTTATATTTAGAAATAAAAAAATCGGATCATATTTCCAGATTAGATGATTTTCATCCTCCATTCACGGTTGATGTCACTGATCTTTCCATCAAACCTTTAAAAGAGAAATCTCAACTGAATTATAATTTCCGGAAATGTAATTACACAATCATCAATGAATTTTTGAATAATGTTCATTGGAATGAGTTGCTGTTGAATACTGCGTCAGTAGATCATGCTGTAGAAAATTTTTATAAAAAATTAAACGAATGCTTTGTGCTATTTGTTCCTCTTGTACCCTCTTGTAATAATTATTACCCATGTTGGTACAGCCCTGCATTGATAAAAATTTTACGGGAGAAATCTAAAGTCCATAAAAAATGGAAAAAATGGAAGAATCCTCGTGATTATGAAGAGTTTAAATTGCTTAGAGATAGACAACATCGTATACAAAAGAAATGTTTCGAGCATTTCACGTGTAACACTGAAAAAAATTTGAAAACGTCGCCTAAGTTCTTTTGGAAATATGTTAAATCAAAGAGAGGGACATCCACTTATCCTCAAAATTTCTCTTTTAACAATAAGAAATACTCTAATGGGCAGGACATTTGCTCAGCATTTAATAACTATTTCAAAAGCGTATTTACTGATTCTGTTTTACCATCAAGTGAGTTTCATAACCATTCCGATATGAGCATAGATCAGATCTCTAGCATAAATATATCCCGGGAAGCTGTTCTTAAGTATCTTAAACACTTGGATTCAAATAAAGGGGCTGGTTATGATGGAGTGCCTCCTGTGTTCTTGAAGTACTGCGCCGATAGCTTAAGTTACCCAATTTCTTTACTTTTTAAACTTTCTCTACAACATTCTGTTTTTCCATTGTTATGGAAAAGAGCGCATATAATTCCTATTCATAAAAAAGGCGCCAAATCTAAGATAGATAATTACCGCCCAATTTCGATTCTTAGCACTGTTGCGAAATTTTTTGAAAAACTAGTATTTGATAAAATTTATCCAATTATTATAAAAGGTATACCTAACTCACAACATGGTTTCTTGAAGAGACGCTCCACCACGTCTAATCTTGCCTGCTTCACTGAGTACGTTCTCAATCATATGGAAAACGGTGGTCAGGTTGACGTGATATACACGGATTTCGAAAAAGCTTTTGACCGTGTTAATCATGTTGTCTTGCTACAAAAGCTCCAGGCACTCGGAATTAATGGAGATCTGCTTAGATGGGTAAAATCTTATCTAATGAATCGATCTCAGGCAGTTATTCTTGGAGGATACAGGTCAGATTTTATTACTATCCCATCTGGCGTGCCTCAAGGCTCTCATCTTGGCCCCCTATTCTACAACGCATATATATTTGATATACATAAATTTATAAGTAACTGCCATCACTTACTGTATGCCGATGATAAGAAAATATTTCTCAGTGTTCGTACTATTGAAGACTGCGAATCTATTCAAAAAGATCTTGCCTCTTTATATAACTTTTACGTATCTAACGGCATAAATGTAAGCATATCTAAATGTCAGTGTATATCTTTCACCAGGAAATTGAATCCAATAGTATTTCCCTATAATTTTAATGGAATTTTAATTAAGAGGGTCACAATTGTTCGAGATTTAGGCGTACTCTTTGATGCCGACATGACCATGCGTGATCATATCAATAGTATATGTAGTAAATCTTTTCGTAATCTTGGATTTGTCATGCGCACATGTCTTCCATTTACGGAATTACTAAGTCTTAAAATAGTTTATTTTTCTTATGTAAGATCCACTCTTGAGTATGCATGCCAGGTTTGGTCACCGTTTTTTAAAATTTACATTAACAATATTGAAAGAATTCAACGTAAATTTATTTCACACCTGAACTATAAATTTAAACATAATAGCTCATCATATTTAGATGACTGCCGACACTATAACCTTCTTACGCTCGAAGAAAGACGAGGACTGTTAGATATGGGATTTCTATATGATATTTTACGCGAAGGTATTGACTGTCCGGATTTACTGAATAATGTCACGTTTAATGTGCAAAAAAAAACGTACTAGAATCACCAAGGAAACTATGTTTTGTATTCCTCGTCACTCCACATTTTACGGTAAAAATAGTATCTTAACACGATTGTTATCAAATTATAGCAAAACATTTAATACCATCGATCCCTTAATAGGCAGTAAAAGTGATTTTACAAACAAGGTACGTGCATTCATTTTGAACACAGCTTCTGTTGTTTGAATTACCTGTATTTGTAACCATTTACGTAGGATGCAGGTAAGGTACATTATGAAAAACACTTTCTGTAGGTATCTATATTTAAATAATAAGTAAACTAAGTAATATTTTAGAATATGTATGTATATTTATGTGTGTGTATGTGTGTATGTATGTATGTATATGTATGATAGATATAAAAAATACTCGAGAAGTAAATCGCATATCAATTTATCAGTAAGGCTTAATATGTAAGTGTTAGTAAACCTAAAATTACTTAATTTTTATTACTGTTATTTTATTAAGCTGTTTTAAATTGGTCTAATTTGCATTGTTTTTATTTATTATAATTGTACCTGGCTTACCTTTATATTTAATATGTGGATGACTGTTATTGGCATACTTGAAGTGAAATTGAAAATTGTATTTAGTGATATACGCTGTTGTTATCCTTATTAAAATAAAAATAAAATAAAATAAAAGATGAATATATTTGACACAGATTTCATGACAGGGGGGAATATATTTTTAGGTTGTATGTAAAGATTCCTTGTGAAATATTAGTTATATTTTTATTAAATAGATAATAAATGATAAACCTAACTACGGATATTTTAAAATAGAAGAAAATTAAAAAAAATTAAAGAGCGAGTCACTGAGGCACTGTATTGTATCTCCACTATTCTAGAAACTCAAATAGAAACCGATGAACTTTTATTTAAAACGCAACTTCTCAATTATAATGACATTGTGTTACAAATAACATGACCTCCGTCCTAACTGGCGACATCTGGCAAGCGAAAGATTATTGGCGCTCATTCGCCAATCAAAAAATCGCCAGAAGAAGAAAAACTACTCATATTAATAAAAATCTCAGAATGTATATTGTTGTTAAGCGTACGAATCAAAACAACAAAATTTGTTTAAAACGTAGGAGGCGCGATATCATACAATGTTATTCGATATGCAACCTCCCCCCCGCCCTCCTCGCTACCGGCCTTTTAGCCCCCACCAGTCTCTTATTATTATTATTTCGGGCGATAGCAGACGCAAGACGTTGCGCCAGCGAGGCATTCGACTTAAGCCAGTAAACGTAGTTACCCCGGTGTCGCTGCTGGACTCGGAGGCGGCGTGCGGAGTGTGCGGGACGTGCGGGGCGGCGGGCTGCGGGCTGTGCGGCGAGTCGCGGGCCGGCTCGCCGCACGCGCCGCACTTGGCGCCCGCAGAGTTGAGCTCGGGCGAGGACAGCGACGCGCACAGCGCCACGCTGCTGCTCGCGCCCCTCGCCTCCGTCACCGGGCTGCTGGCTACAGCTGCCCAAATTACTAACCATCATTATATTAATACGGCAAAGGAAAACTTTGTACCCCTTTTTAAGAACATTGCGCGCACGGGATTGTGAGATTTGGCATAGAAAGTTTATATGGAGGAGGAGCGCAGAAAGCTAAAATTTATATATAATATGTGTTACAAATAAATTAAACCAAATAAAATAAAACATTCATTGTTAATATTCATACTGTCAATGTCAAAACAGACTTCCATCTACGCGTTAAACATAAAATAGCATGTTGTTAAATAGTCGCACAGATCAAAAAGTATAATATAATCACTAAGTGTAAATAAATAATTACTGACAGATTGACAGTTGACTGAAAGAGCTGTAAACTTTGTGTGATTTCAAATGTTTCTTTTTCAATAGTTTGTGGAGCGTATCTCATGGCAAAAAGGAATTTATTTTACATTTTGTATATTACAAATCTGTGTTTTATATATTATTACGTAGCTGAAAGCGAAATACAGCTTGTTTAATATATTTAAAAAATTTGTGAATTACGGCCAAATCTCAACCCCCGGGTGACTACTAGTATAGCATTATTTACATGCCATGATGTTCGGACAATATAAATAACATGGTTCACGACAAGCAGATTTTAGAAAGAAAAACTATAAGGCGGTCTTATTGCTCAATGTAAAAAAATGTAACTATTGGACACAAGAAGGTGAGATATATTATATAAATACCTATACATAGTAAAAATGGTATAAAAATAGATTAAATTTGTTGTTAACTCTTAAAATCAGGTAAACAACTCAATTGTTATTTAAAAATACTAAAACAAAACAGCATAACACTCATAAGAGTAGCAGGCGAATGTGAGCACTGTTTCCATTAGCAGAGAATTGTTTTGCGCGTGGCGCGCGTACCCGTGAGCGCGTGCTCGTTGGCGGGCGCGCGCAGCTTGTCGTGGCGCGGCAGGCGCGCGGGTGGGCGCGCCGCGCTCAGCAGCGTGTGCAGGCTCACCAGCGCCATGTTGTCCGAGCCCGCGCCCGCCCCCGCACCCGCACCCGCTCCCGCTCCCGCGCCCGTACCCAGCGAGCTCGCCGACCTAATGAAAAACGGTGCTTGTGAATATGAATCAATATAATATACAATTTGTACATATTCAGTTGAGTAGTAAACATTTAAGTCAATATTTAGATATGTACACAACAGTTTTAACAAGGCCTTCTTAGGCAAAAAATACATTTATACTGTGAAATGTGATGTGATGAAGTAGGTTAACGAGATCAGGCTCTCAAGTCACAGAACACTTGGTAACTGCGATACTGTTTTATGTCTATTAATTAGTAACGATCTTGGGATGCTGATATCGTAATGACGACATATCAAATGATTACGCACTTGAGTTCTTCTTAAAGAAACATTCATTAATTCCGACCTTAGTGTCGCAAAAAGCCGATAACCAACTGCAATGGCTGAGCGTACACACTTCTGACATTGAAATAAAAACAACAAAACAAAAAGAGTCCATTTTCAACACGGCTATTACCAATTTTAACAAACGATGCTTCGCCGGCAAAGGGGTTTTTAAACTACAATACACTTCGTGTGACAATTATATTTTTATAGCTAATAATGAGACACAGGTCTGCTCTAAGCGATAATCAACAACAGTATGAAATATTTCTAGTGAAAATTTATCAAATGCCAAAAAAATACCTTGAAGTAGAGGGGATGTTATACGTATCGAGTGCGTGCTGAGCGTGCGCGTGTGCGTGCGCATGCGCGTGTGCGTGCGGGCGCCGGTCGAGCGGCGCGTAGTCGCCGAACCCGCAAGCCGATTGCGACGACACGTCGTTGTTACGCGTGTCGTCCAGGAACAGGGCCGTATTCAGAATTCCTACAAAACCACAAATTTATTACAAATGTAGCAATCTGTGTATATCATAATGAATTATGATTTGCATATTAGATTTGAAAAACAAATTAACAGGTGTAATTTAATTTGTAACATGCTTCTGTAGTTCACATAAAACTGTTTGCTCCAGTAAAGCTGTTACATTAGTTATCATAAGTTAGCTTGTTAAGTATAACAATCGTATTACAAGATTTTTTTTATCTTGTATATTGTTATGCTTAGGGTTGGCTAATAGAATATACATACAAAGACTCTTGGTAGAAACCAATAAACATAGCTATACTACTTTATTCATGACACAGTTTTAAATAAATAAAACCTTGTAAAAAAGACTACCTAACGCTCATTTTTGATGACTGTGTTGCCAAAAAAAAAACATATTTTTTTTTGATAAAAACCGAAATGAAAAGAATACGTCATATGAGGCACTTACGAAAAAATGCCCGTATTCACTACGCTGGACAAGCGAACTGCCGAATCACTAGCTTGGTAATGTTTCTCCTCACGATCTTGTTTATGAAATTTGTGTTCAGCGTTTTGAAAGGATTTCGCGACATCAGCGCAATACCAAATCCTCCATCAATCGCCAATCTTCAACAGGATCATTCCAATTGAGGGTGGCATTTAAGATGAAATTATGTTAATATATGATAATATATAATATATCTTGTTCTATTAATATATTTTGCGTATGTGGACTATGAGAAAGCCTTGATTCCGTCGAAATTTGGGCGATGCTGCAGTCATTTCGGCGGTTCCAAGTTGACTGTCGGTATATCTAGGTGGTGAAGTGTTTGTACAGCAGAGCTACTTATGGCTATCCGAGTACAGAACCACAGTACGAAATCTATCCAACTGCAGCAGAGAGGTGTAAGACAGGATAACGTTATATCCCCAAAACCCTTCACCGCTGCATTGGAAGATGTTTTGTAGCTACTGGACTAGAAAAGATACAGTATTAACATAAAATCCGAGTACATCACTCGCCTTCGATATTCCTTATGGCAGAAACGCTAAAGGACCTAAGCACTATGCTCAAGGATTTCCTTCTAAATATTACTATACTCTTTGGCGGGGTCTAAAAATTTGTCACGGGGGAGACCGATGTGGACCGGCAGGACTTGACAGATTAAATTAAGATGGAATGATTGTTACCAATGTCAAGGCTCTCCGATTTCTGCACTACAGCAGCTTTATGCTGCTATTTTATGTTATGGCACCATGGTTCTACAATGTTTTGTCTAAAGCAAACCAATTTTTCAATAAATGTAAAATTGAAATAATAATGACATCCAAATAATATACCAAGTGACCTGGACTAGTCAATCTCTGGCCGCTCATGATGCTGTGCGGTGTGTTGAACTTCCACTGGTGGCCATACAGTATGGAGTCGTTGAGAGGGTTTCCATCAACTGGGTTGTTCTGCGCCGGATTATCGGCGTCATTGCCACCTTGGGACGGAATTGAGCTGTTCGGAGCTCGGGTCGCTGCTATTGAGTTGCGAGACATTTCTAACGTCAAGCGCTGGAAATTAGAAAATATAATAATTATTTTAATCATTTAAGGAATCAAACTGCTTAGAAACTATTTTAAACTGACACACTCACTTCTTTGAGATCGTTTATCTGCAGTATGTGCTGATTCTGCATCGTAATGAGCTGATTAATGTACCACTGTTGGTCGCGGCAACGCTGATAGAAGGTTGGTGGTCGCACTTGGAACCTGCGAGAAAGATATCCGGAAAAATCCTGCAATTCCTAACGAGTTATGCCCCTTAAATTACTTCACGGCATAGGACTTAGAACTTCTAGTAACGGTTACAAGTATTAACTAAAAAATAGACTTATATACTTATGGCGATTTGACATGGAGCACGCACAAATGATTATTATCATGTATCATTCGTCATACGAAATAAATCAGTTTTTTAAGTGTTTTGTGTTATTTTTACCTTTCTATCTGCACAAAGTATAAAAATAGTCTTAGAGTTAATGGTACGCCCATTTAGATTTTTTCAAGAATTCATAATATCTCAAGCACAGTATTTATTAAATAAAAGGTTCTAATATGAATATTTATAGAAGTATATCTCATAACAGAGTTGAACGTTAATTAATTCTAGAACTTGCGCGACCTTGACATACATTTATAACTGCAGTAAAAAAAAAACATAATATAAAATTTAATCAAAAAGATTTAATAATTATAGATATTCCATTGATCTAAGTGTTAACACATACCTGAGTATTAGCGTGTCAGTTTCGGGATTGAGGTAGCCCTCGCTGGCGAGCAGATCGAGTCGGAAAAAACGGTTGTAGCCCCAGCACTCGCCCACCTCAAAGTCCGAGGCGAACTCGCGCACAATGTTTTTAGAGGGATCGCGCGACACTTGGTGCAACATCTCCACGCGATACTCGTACCTGGCGTACAGTTATAATTATTCACGTGGGAAAAACACCCTTTCAATTGAAGCGGAAAGCTGTGACAGTAACTAGTAAGAACAATTTAATGCAATATGTATATGAATTAATACCAAGTATTTTAAAAAATAATCTTACGTTATGTACTAGTTGTTTTCGTAATATAAGCCATTTTTTTTTTTCAAAACTGTTTTATAACCAGGTCTTAATTACGTGAAAATTCAAAAGAAGGCTCTATAATTATAGCTCAGGCAACATTATAATATGATTTTTATAGACAATGAATTATACAACCTAACCAGTTCGAGCTATAAAAATTAAGTAATATTAAATAACGATAAAAGCTTTAACACATAATATGAGAATGCGGCATATTTTTGCTACTCAAGATTTATGCGAGCAATTAAGGATTACTTTACATTTTTATTGGCGTTTTCCCCGAATAATAACAAGCCTGGAATTATTACGTTTTGCCGCCATTTTTATACATACTAAATATAAAGATAATTTAAATATTTTATGTATTAATGACTCGTGAATGAAAAAGCAGCATTTCAGCACTCACATAAAGTAAGTAGAAGATATATACAAAACTAACATTGACGTAGCCTTTTACATGGCAGCAAATAGAATACAATACCTAGACAGTTTGATGAATAGAATCTACAGAAGGCAAAATAATATAATGATGTAAAAGTTCCTTTTACCAAGGATAGAAAGTTTTCTTGCATCCCGACTACACAAAGAATTCTATTTTTTAATAAAACTACATAGTCATAGATTTAAATATATTTTGATGAATAACTACGCGATATTTGTTACTTAATTGGACGATGTTTGTCAAATTATCCGCCAACTTACAAAGTTTGATGAAATGCTGCGTGATTAGCACAATGAAGTTCTTGGCTCATACGAGCAACATGCCAGCACACAGAGCAGAGCGACTACTGTTAGAACGAACGGCAGCCAATATTTCTTGTCTAACTTACCTCTTGGCTACCCTGATTTTAGCAAAGCTTGTAATAACGAAATGTTTTTAGTTACTATCAGCAATTTCTATTAATCATGGCATAATCTATACAAATAAATAAAATTGAAGTGTCTGTTTGTAATGTGAAAATTACTGTTTTTTACTAAATGCATATGAAAGTAAATACGGTACTTATAACTAAAATACAATTTTTAAAATTTTTGTCTGTCTGTCCGTCTGTTTGTTTTGGATTATCTCCGAAACGGCTGGACCGATTTTGACGGGACTTTCACTGGCAGATAGCTGATTTCATAAGGAGTAACTTAGGCTACTCTTATTTTAAAAAAAGAATTAGGGTTCCGCGCAAAAACATAAAAACCCTAACATGCGAACGAAGTCGCGGGGAACAGCTAGTGTTGAATAATAATCTCTACTTCTGGCAAATACTCCAAAAATCACAAAAACAAATAAATTAAAATGACGATAATTAATTTGTTACTGAATTTAAAAAATAGGAATTTTAAACAAGCCTGCAAATGTAGACATTTATTTTGTTAAAATCAATATTGGTATATAAAGATAGATCTTTATTTTACAAATAAAAGTGAAGTAGTGCAAAATTACACTATTTGTTAAATTTTCATTGTGTGGGTTTGCTAACAGGGTTTTTTTCCGGTATAAAATTTGTGCGCAATCTATACTTTGATGGTATCACCACCTCACATTATTACCCTTTAACACTCATAGCTTTAATGTAAAATGAGGTTGAAGTAAAAAATGTAAAAAAAAATCGATTTTCCTTCAAAACTTTATTGGATGGGAGATAGTATAAGGCCCTTTTTGTGTTAAATTGCAATCTAAAAAAGTTTTGTTAATTTTCTTCATGTCTCTTTTTTAGTTTTTTTTTTGTTACGCAATACAATTTCAGTATTAGTCGCGTTTCTCTATAGCAAAACACGATATTAGGCTATGGAAATAGCTAGAATAAACTAGTATAGCTTTTTCAACGTTGGTGAGATTTCCCAATATTTTTTACAGCATATGTTGCAGAACAAAGTCTGCTAGTTTAGATATATGGGAGCCTCATTGATTAAAAAAAAACCTGTGATATCAAATGAGACATCTCTTCCCTATTTAAAATTATATTATATTAATTGTTACTTTAGTTACAAAATTAATTATCGTCAGCAAATAATACCATGTCATTGTTATGTCCTACTCTTTAATGTAATTCATATGTAATAATAATGTAATGTAATTCATATAAGAGAAACAGAAATGGGCTAAGAATTGAAGCACGCCCTGAAGCACGCCCATTTGTACTATCAACCAAGATGAACGTTGATAACTACTTTTTGAGTTCTATAAATTTAATATGAAATAATAAATTATGAGGGTTACTTCTTACACTATACCATACCATAGTTGTATTTTCCTTATTGTCTCATAGTGAACACAATCAAAGGCTTTGAATGATCACAAAATATACCCAAAGCATGACATCAATTCTTCCTTGCATTGAAAATATGTTTAATAAACTCAACACCTGCACCAATTGTCGAACGACCGTTTGTGAAACCGAACTGATTTTATGAAGTAAATTATTTAAATTAAAATAATGTTTCAATTAACCATTTGATTAAGATTATCTTTTTCAAAAATATTACTAAGTGTTATTGGTACAGAAATAAGTTCTAAAATTGTCAAGGTCAAATGTGCTACCAGATTTAAATAATGGTGTCACTTTACTATGTTTCATTAAATCAGGAAACACACCAATAAATTAAAAAGAATTATATACAAAAACACTACAATCTAAGATTACTTAGTAACGATCATGGCAGCTACGAGAATATCATCCGCTTTAGCAAACCAGTCGCAACTTATAAGGTGTTTTCCCATGCATCATTACAGCCTATCTAAGTTCACAGCTGAACATAGGTCTCCCCCATAGACAGCCTCATAGAGGGGACATTTGACATAGTTCATCACGGTTGACAAGAATGTTGGCAACTGCAGTTTTTTTTTATTTCTAGTGGTTTGTTTCCCTGCGTCGTCTCATACGACACCCACCGAACGACGAACGGAGGTTAGATATTCATACACCGCAACTACTAGGAAAAGATCGCAAATATAAGAATATGAATGTAATGACGTTAAAATCAGATATATAATAAAAATGTGTAAAACATAATACAACAACCGAAGTCGAACTAACGAGAAATGATCGTACTGGGAGTTATTATATAATGTATGTACATAAAAACATAAATAGCTTTAATAAGAATAAGGCTGTGCATACTTTAAACACTAGGAACAAACATAAGCTTGCAATACCAGTTACTAGACTCCACAGAATCAGTAATTCATTTATCGGGCAATGTATACGCTTTTACAACAAAATCCCAGAACATATTCAAAGTTTGTCAATAAACAAGTTTAAAAGTTTTATTAAAGAAAAACTGTACAAAAAGGGTTATTATAATATCAAGGAATACATGAATGAAAATAACCCCTGGGAATAAGGTGATCGCCACCATGCTGGTTCTATGAAAAATTATTTAAAAATTGTATAAACGAAATTATGTTTGAAAAAAAAGTCCCGCTGGGTTTCTTGCTGGTTCTTCCCAGGACAGAGGTATTTTCCGAACCAGTGGTAGATAAAAAATTACTTTCAATAAGAATTATGTAATAATCGATATTGAATAAAAAATTATTCTATTCTATTCTATTCTATCCAGAGCTAGAAGTCTAAGTTTTTAGTTCTGCTAGCATATCAATGTCATTGCGTTGTTATAACTTGGTGCCAGCATAAGAAAATCCATCATCTCATTTCGTTCTCTAGGTGTCGTAAGAGACGTCTATGAGTACCGACACATGCGACGTAAATATCTTTTACAATCCAGGTGTAAAAATCTGGACCAGTAACAACGTCTAGTGCTGCTATTGTCAATACATCTTCCAAGCAAATATTTACCACAGTGGAAAAGACCCATGATCATATGATACGGTAGACATTTATGGGCTAAGAAGTAATGAAACAATCTACTACCCGTGCGGTTAAAGAGTGGGATTGATAATGGCGTCACCTCTATGCACTTTTCGCTCGCACACTGTCGCTATCTATACTCACACCAACCGGTAAAGACTGCAAAAAAACTACGTTGTGATATGCGCTTTTCGTACGTTCTATAATTTCAATCCAACTTATCATTGGAATCAATGATAAAATGCCATAAACTACAACAAAAAATTCAGTTCGGTTTCGCTCATTTGTGAGCTATGACGCGTTTTGAGTTTTTTTTTAATTATTGTTGATTTTGTATGTTAATTATTTTGTATAAAATATTTGCATGCTATTGAGTAACCATTATTAAAATTTTAGTTTGTCTGTCTGTCCAATCTTCGGAATAGTTGAACCAATTGTAATAAAACTTACTAAACGAACAAATAGAGAGTAATTACCAGGAGTGATCTAGACTAAATTTTATCCGAAAATTTTTGAAAAATTTATTAAAATAGAAATATTGATAAGATAAAATAAATGGCTAATTATTTTAAGTCTAAATAACGCCATATTAATAGATCTCACCCAGGCGAATCTTGCGTAAACAATTCTTTTCAAATATTTTCCTATTAATAGAAAATTTCCAATTAACAGAGTGATATAACATTATAATGATATACCGTTATTAGCGGGTTTTCGCTTACAGTACTGTGCATGTTGACGGTACGGGCGTGATGAGCCCGCCATTTCTAATCCCATTCTTTATCCGTACGGACTGTACTTCTTTAATGACTTTATAGATAAAGATATAAAAATTATTTGTTTTACAACTTAATTAATGAAAGAGTTATTTTAATTAAGGCCGACTTTTCAATTCTCAGATAAAATATAACATGAGCATATTAAAAATTACAAATTGTATAAATAAAATAGTTCTACTATTTCAAATTTTACATTCAGTCAGGTTATTATTAATTTAATGGATAACTTTTTTCTGACGATTGAATTATCAGCCTTTATCACTCTATTATATTAAATATTTTGAAGCGATGGTTTACGAGTTTATAACCTTACTTGTTATCTCATATGTTTGGATGCCCTCCAAACACGTATGAACGGCTGGACAGATTCTAATAAAATTTGGCATATAAGTGGATTATATCGTGAAATAGGGTTGTTGCATAGGATTCAAAAATAAATGTAATATTAAATACGTAGTTTTTTTGCTTTAGTGACACTACAACAACAATAAATCATGAATTGATATCAAATATGGTTGTTCCATTTAGTACACAAATTGTAATTGTAAAGCTGTCGTATATAAATAAAATTTCGTAAAAAAAAAAAGAGTTAATTATATGTTTTACTATTGTGTAACAGTAGTCGTTTAGTAGACACTAAACACCAAGTTAGCGTCAATTATTTTTTATAAAATAATGGTTGACTGGGAGAGAATGCCGGTATATGGTAATAAGTCCACCATATGTACAACTCTGTGCATGAAAGATTAAATAAATAAATACAATATCTACCAAAATATATAAAATTCCATTATCTCATAATACAAGCAAACCAATGAGGTCTAATATTCTTACGCTTACTAGATGTTGCTAGTTGAGACTCAGGTGAAATTATTTTTCATGCAGATGTAACACAGTATCATCATCATTGAAAAGTTGCATTTTAAATAAAACTTTTTCGGTTTCTAGTGTATGTATATACACAAAACAATGCCTAAGTAGTGTGTTCATTAATTTTTTTTTTGGGTTACCCGTAGTTTGGTTTATCTACTTGTAATCCTAATTAATATAAAAACATTAACCCTCATGTTTTCCTAACAAATCAACTCTCCCACTATGAAATCTGTGAAACATTTCACCTCTAGCCAAAGTGGCGCCGCCCTGGTGGCAGATAAAGTCGTGGATGCCCTCATTACCTGAAGAGAGTGACTCACTTAGAGGTCTCCGGCAGGCCGGCGCTGAGCTCGAGGAAGACGGAGAGATAGTTGCCTCTGACGACGCCGTTGCCGTCCGGGTAGACTTTGAGGCGCCAGCACAGGCCGTGCACGTGCAGCGGCGCCGAGTACACCGGCGCCGCCGCGTGCTGCAGCTGCGTGAAGTTCGACAGCGGGAACGTGCTGCTGTCATAGCTCGGCACGATTTCACTGTTCACACACACCATATACATTTTTTTTTATAGAATAAGCTTGACAAACGGCCACATAGTCTACATGATGATAAGTGGATGCTCTGGCCCATAGACATCTATCTATATCGGTCTCCAATTAAAAATCAAAATGCATATGCGTTGTCACCCTGAGGACTAGGAACGCTTTCGTTGCACACGTTTCCAATAAAAAGGGCCTCCAGATCTCTATACTTACCATACAAAAGACAGTAGCATTATGTGTGACTACTTGTAATAACTATCGACAACAGCACATAAACGTAACTCGAGCAGAAAATCGGTTTATAATTCTTTTATTGCCTGTTGTCGCCTTTTTTTAAGAAAGAGACTACCAAACTTCTGGTCCTGAGTAACGCCACCATAGAGAATGGAACTAAACAGCTTCTGAAGGACTTTTAACTACATACTGGTTTTTTACTTTCATAAGCCTTGCTGCAATTACAGCCTCACCCGTATTGCCATTTTTAGGAACTCTAGAGCCTTACTAATATTGCTCAGAGTAGTGTTTGTGATATTGCATACACAGATACAGGTATAGTGTTGGATGAGCCTTGTTCTTTAGTGTCTCACACATGTAGTTGTGTTCTATTTTGTCCAAAAATTATACACATCATCTTAAGCTGTCCATAGAACTTTTTAATCTGACTCAGGAACATCTCAAGAGTCCCGAAAATGACGCTGCTACAGTAGGTCTTCAACTTCGAAAGTTGGCTCTTTTCAGCATAGAAATCTCTGCCAAAGGCTTAGAGCCTTTATTCCACACAAAGTTGCGTCAGTCTCGCCGAATACATTACAAGATCTATCTTTTCTGTTGCCTGTATGTCATATCTGCTGAAGACTGCAGCTTCATTTCCAGTCAAACAGGCATAAGATTAAGAGTGAAATCAGAGCATTTTTGGGTTCTTCTGCGACAAGTCTTGCAGAACTTAATTCCGATTACAAGAAAGGTTTCCACAAAGTTGTCATTTATATATTCTAAGCACAGTGCTTTGGATTAAAGCACGAGGAGGCGGAGTATTGACTTCATTAGACGACACCTCTCCGTTAAGGTCAAATGTGCCACTCATCATTTGATGATAGCTACCTTTTCTCACCCCCGCGATTACTGAGACATCACTCAAAAGTTGTTGTCTGGTCGTTATAATAAAGGAAACCTCATTTTTTGTAGAATCGTCGAGGCTGAACCAAGACCCCTTTTCATGTGGCCACTTCTGGAAGAAAGAGATTATCATAAAGAGTCCCTTTCTACATACCACCATAAACTGCATTTGCTTGAATAATAGCTTTGTTTTTGCTTGCTAGTTACAGTTGTAGTACAACCTAACAGTCATGTAACTTAAAATTCATTCCCATTGTTATAGTTTTCTAAGTCTCATGATATTTTGGCGAACAAATAATACTTGCCTGTGGAAATCGGCCGGCACCGGTGCTGTGACAAAGCTCGCCATGGGTTTCTTACGAACTTGATGAATCATCTTCGACAGCTCACCACTTTTAGCAATCAATTCAGACCTGAATCAAAAAAAATTTTGGAGTGTCGCAAACAAAAGTAAATAAAAGGGATTTTGAACTATTATGAGTTACCGTCGAAAATGTTATTTTTCTTTTAAAATATCCATAACACAAGGTTACTTAGCGACTTATGTCACTTTAATTAAGAATTTGAAAATTACTAAAATCACCTTGTACTGGAATGTAGCTGGTGCTCAATCTCCTGCAGCAGATGTTCGAGTTGCTCAGTCTCTTGTGTGAGGCTGTTCTTCTGGCCCATCAGCGTCAGTAATTTTGCTTTTAATGCAGAGTCAAGTCGCGATATCATAAGTTCTACCGCGTTGCGAATTTCACGCACGCGTTCATCTTTAGCAGCGCGTACGGACTCTACGTTCCGTTCCTGGGAAAAGTAGTAAATTTAACAAAAATCTCCTTCCTTAAATGGTAGTCACGCCGCCCAAATTTAATGTTAAGCGGCGACTCTAGCCCATGAATTGTGAAAACCTAACAGCCAACCTACAGATCTGATGGTGTACATCACAACCATTACAATATGTGTAAATAAAACAAGTATAAGGTTTGTACTAAAATATAGTATTCATATGTTTATATAATATGATAAAAGTTCATTGATGCTTAGATAGATAGATAGATAGATAACGACAAGCTGTTTTCCGTACTCCACGTCTAAGCACGTATTTTGCGTGTGGGCAGGACGCTTAATTTAAATGTAACTCATGTAGTGGCGGCGTTAGAAAATCTATCACACCATTTTATCCCATGGGTATGGTGAACACCAAAAAGATCTAATAGTTTCGAATAGATGGCAAAATAATAAACTCGTTTACGTCAGATTTTAAAATATCTAGACATCTATTACAGAAATTGTCATTCCGTTTGCCTCGTGTGGTAGTTAAAGCAATTTCTCCAAATGAACGAGACCCATGTCTAGCAGTGGACTTTTTCGATCTGATAAAGAAGAAGAAAGCTAGGAAAGAGGTTATTCAACACTGGGCTTCTAATTTTAATCTTACCACATCCTGAACAAGACTGATAAGTTCCATTAATCTTCGCCTCAGCTGGGAAACTTCGTCGCGGATCTGCGTGACATGCTGTTCATACACTTCTTCGAGTGGCTTGAATGTATGGCCCGAGTGTGTGCCGCCCCACAGCGCACATTGGTGACAAATACACCGTCTGCATGTCCAACAGTAAACTGTAAGCTTTTCTTGATGGGTTGGACATCTGGAAAATGAGTTTCTTTACTGAGACTAAAAGTTTGCTGTTAAAAAACATTTCTCAACTTGTTGTTGCTATTTAATTTGAAAGACAATTATTTTGTGCGGAACCCTAATTCTTTATCTAAAATAAAAGTATCCTAAGTCCTTATAACATCAGCTATCTGCCAGTGAAAGTCCCGTCAAAATTGGTCCGGTTCTTTCGGAGATTAGCCGGAACGAACAGATAGACAAAAATTTTAAAAATTGTTTTTTGTTATTAGTACCGTCAGGCCTGTCTCACTCCGCGCTTTAGGCATGAATACCTACGATGCGTGGCCCCCTACGATGGGCTAATTTCGTGAGGTTGTCATGTGCGTACTCGAGCTGACGCGCACCTTAAGCCGCATATCGCTTAGGCTACTCTTGGTGCGCGCGCCATAAATGACCGCACCAACCAGTGCGTTTCCTGGAAAACGCTTTCCAAATGCTCGAAGTGTATCAACTAAGCGCGCCTGACGCGCGCGGCAATTGTTCCAATGTTTGACCGTTCAACATGGATGTCGGTCGTGTACGAGCATCTGTCGCTTTCATAGGTCCATGCATCTTTTCTGAGCGCTTTATTATGATAAAAACTACTTTCGCTATTCAACAGCAGTTCTTTTGAACCTTATAATTTTATCAATTTACGGCAACTTTGATTATCCATACTCGGAACGCAACGAACATACGAATTATGAAAACAACCGTCCCAAATGGCGCGCGCGTCTAATCTGAACTGCTTTGATACGCGGTAAAAAACCGACACCAGATGGAACGACCTGCTCCACGTTTGAGCGTTCCAACGAACAATTTGGCAGTAGAAGAGATAATTCTTCACTTCTCATTGCCAATCTTTCATTAATAATGAAGTACGTGTCGCATGTTTGTAAATAGCAACAAAATGTGTAACAGACAAGTGACGGCTCCGTGGTGCAGTAGCTTAGTAATAAGTTGCAGCGCTAAGGGTCGCGGGTTCGAATGCAAATGTAATGTAATACTAGCATTAAAACTTCATGGAAAAACGAATACACAGTTGAGAAATTTTTGTCTAGATATCTGTAACCTTTACTCCAAATGTATTGTTAAGGCTCTGGCTACACGCACTTGCATGTGCAAACAATTTGTGCAAAAAATTTGTGCAAACAATATGGTGCACTGCACAACGCCCACGAGGAGCATGCGTGACCTCCACACGCCGCTTTAACGTACATGCTTGCTTGTGTACCTATAGTTTGAACAAATTAAGCATTTGTGCAAGCCATTTGCACGGTATACTGTCTTGCCGGCTTAATGTACATGCTTGCTTGTGCAAATGAGAATTTGTGCAAATATGATTGAGAGTGTAGCCGGGCCTTTATGTATTCAATATCTGCTAGACATAAATTAGTATAGAGCATAGTAGTAATATACTATCTCGGCAAAGTCCCACTGGGTTTCTTGCTGGTTCTTTCCAGGACAGAAGTATTTTCCGAACCACAGGACTTTCAAAAAGTATTATGTAATAATCTATATTGAATAAAAATCATTCTATTCTATTCTATTTTGGTAGCACAGTTGACATGCATTTAACAAAAGTGTTAACCTCTAGGTTTAATTTTTGCATGGAAAAAACATTTGTATTGTACTGATTGTACTGTAGGTACTGATAATTGCTTCAGATCTGTTTTAGTCCATGTGTATTGCACATAAACTACATCTATGCTACAGGAAAAATACATAGTGGACAGGTTACATTTTAAAAAGAAAATGTTATATCGATTTGAAAAATGTATGTAGTTTTCATGTACAAAATGGTTTAAGTATAAGGCAAAGTAACATATACATATCATTGGTACAGCTACCTTTCATTTTTGAGAGGCTTATAGAATTTTAATCTCAGATTTTATCATACATAGCATTAGCAACATCTACAACGAAAACTGCTTGTTCTTACATAAAGAAGTTAACAGCGTTGTAAAAATAATAAAGCTATGATATGTCACTTAACAATGTTTGTTTCACATTAATAGTAAATACAGGAAGCATCTTTAATAATACGAGGGTGGATTGAAAAGTACTCGGCCTAACACAGATCCATTCAATTCTAAAAATCAAATCTACCCACATTATTTAGTTCAGTTCAGACTAGTTCATTGTGTGAAGTTCGAAACGTGTGCGATAATTAGTTGAGATTTTATAAATTTATTAACAAAGTAATCGGACATAATTTCCGCGAATGGAGCAAATCGAGCAGCGTGCCGTCATTAAGTACCTCCATAAGAAGGGGCTATCATCAAAAGCCATCCATGATGACATGGTCAGTACATTAGGCGATTGTGCTCTGTCATATTCATCCGTCAAAAAATGGATAGCAGAATTTAAGCGTGGTAGAGAGAGTGTGAAAGATGAACCCCGCTCTGGAAGGCCTTCGACGTCAACTACTGACGAAAATATTAAAAAAGTACTTGATTTAATAATGGGAGACCGCAGATTAAAAATTAGAGAGATAGCCGAGATTATAGGCATCTCTTATGAACGAACTCAAAACATCATTGTCAACGAGTTGGGTTTCCACAAGGTGTCTGCGAGGTGGGTTCCGCGACTGCTTTCAGTTGAACAAAAAAGGACGCGACTGTTTGGAGTTATTTTGAAGCCGATGCAGATGATTTTTTGAATCGTTTTGTTACTATGGACGAAACATGGGTTCATTACTGTACACCGGAAACAAAACAACAATCAAAACAGTGGAGAAGACCTGGTTCACCACCCCCTAAAAAGGCTAAGTCGATTTTGTCGGCAAATAAGGTGATGGCTTCAGTATTCTGGGATGATTATGATTGATTATCTTGAAAGGGGTCAGAATATAAACTCTGATTACTACTGCACCTTACTACGTCGTTTACGAGAGGAAATAAAAGAAAAACGTCGAGGAATGCTCAGAAGAAAAGTCCTGTTTCATCAAGATAACGCCCGTGTTCACACGTCAGTACAGTCAATGGCTGAAATTCACAACTGTGGCTTTGAACTGTTACCGCATCCGCCGTATTTACCTGATCTGGCACCATCAGACTTCTTTCTGTTCCCTAACCTAAAAAAGCACTTGGGAGGTCAAAGATTTTCGACAAACGACGAGGTCAAAGCAGCTGTAGACGCATATTTTGACTCTAAGGAAGAATCATTTTTTTTCAACGGTCTAAATGCTTGGAAGGGGAGGTGGCAAAAGTGTATGGAACTTGATGGTGATTATGTAGAAAAATAAAAATATAACTGATTTAGTATGTGTTTATTTTCTTGGTTAGGCCGAGTACTTTTCAATCCACCCTTGTACATTTCCTTACAAGAACTTTAGTAGGATTTTAAATATTGTTTGCAAACAAGAAATAAAAACACCATTAGTCATAATATAATAGATAACAACTGAATGATTTAGTGCTCATTAAGCACCTGGCTAGTATGTAATCCCGGGTTTAAATTCCACAAACCGACATTTATGCACAAACACAATCTCTTTTGTTGTCAATATTGTCGGTTATGGTGGGACCTGGTAATTATTTATTTGTTTAAATTGATTTCAGTAGATTGATGTCGACTGGCTCATTAGAAGTTGATCATTAATTGATAAAATAATTGGTCAAACTGTTCAGTTTATTTTATAATGTACACAAATGATGAAGTTGATTATCACAATGTTTTTTTATAAAACTAAAGGCTACTGATGCATTGTCACCGCTGAGAACTAAGATGGAATGTCCAACAGCCTGTAATAAGACTAACTCCATACCCTTCAGTTTGGAACACATGCACTGCTATTTGGCAACAGAAATAACTTTTAACTTATGTAGTCACATGTGTCAGCTTTATCAAACAAAAACACAGTTCACCAAGGTCATTAATTTAAATTCTTTATTTTCTTCTGTATTGTGGAGACACATACACACATTTACAAACATAGATTGCACGAGGATAAACATTCAGACCCGGAACAATTATTTGTAAGCCATACAAATACTTGTTCCGTGTGGGATTTGAACACGTGGCCCCCAGCGCAACAACTCATTGCTAAGCCACTGTGCCACAGAGCTGTCAATTAAGACTTGGTATTATTAAAAATATAATGTTAGAAGTTTATTTGCTACCTAGGTGTTCCCTGTGTCTTTGCCTGCATGTAATTTATTACAATTGGATTTTATGGGTTATAATTTTTTTATGCGGAACCCTCATTCTTTTTCTAAAATAAAAGTAGCCTATGTTACTCCTCATAACATCAGCTATCTGCCAGTTAAAACCCCGTCAACATTGGTCCAGTTATTTTAGAGATTAGCCAGAACAAACAGACAGACAGACAGATTTTTAAAAAAAATGGTGCTTTTGTTATAAGTATGTAGAGTAAAAAGCTGTTATTTTAAAATTACATACAGACACTTCATTTTTCTTTATTTGTATAGATTATAGCAGACCAATATATCTAACTAGCACTGAACCTTGAGAATGTTGTTAATTGACTTTCATTAAGTAAGCCAATTTTAATCACAATATAATTTTATTTCTGTAACATACAAAATTTACACACTTAATGCTAATGCTATTTAGTACTAAGCAGGCACACAGGCAGTCTCTAATGACTATAATGATTTCATACATTTATGCAAATACTGCACATTGAATAAAACTAATTTTACAGATTTTATATTATTTAACTATAACTTTTTTACTTCAAGCATGCTTCCATAAGAACATACTACAGGCCACTGAAGAAGATCAGTCAGTTAGTTATCATATGTTAAGTGTAATATTCCTCTATAAGATACAGGAGTACCTATATAAACTCAAACGTAAATACAGTCTCTTCTACAAGTTGCAGCACTTAAGTCTAGTGTTGAATGCAACATAGAAGGGATAGCATGGGCGCAGTCACGCACGAATTGAATTGCACGAATGCGAATAAAGAATTTATAACTGTTATGAAGGACTGACTGAAATTTATTTTATTCAATAAGTTGTATGCTGGTCACAGTTGACAATATTGATTTAAAAAAAAAGTTATAACTTTTTAAACAACACAACAAAAACTTTTAATTAGCCACTGTCAGTATCAGCGGCAGGCGAAATACAGATAAAAACTTACCTGTCCCTGAAACTTTCTCTTTGGCTGGCTGAATTGGTTTGCTGCATGGTCTCAATTTGCTGGGTGACTTCTTCTACCCAACGGCAATTCACTAACTCGTGCAGATGCAGAGCAGCACGGCAGTGCGGACACTGTGACCGCTGTTCCGTCAGCCAGCGCCGAACACATGCGTAGCAGCAGAGCTTCGAGCAATGAGGGCATAGGTGCGCATCCACCAGCTTCTCCATACAGATGAAGCATCGGAACACCTCCGCCAACGTCTACAACACCGAAATTCATGTTTCCACACATCACTTAGGTCAAGTTTAACTGTCGAATTTAAGTAGGCCAAATCGATTTACCTCGACGATCTGCTCCTCGCCATTTCCATTTCCCTTATCCCCCCTCGTAGCCATCCTCAGAATTAGATGATTTTATTACGGGGAAAATATTTATTTACCATATGTAATTTAATCATTTTTACATAGTTCGAAATAAGCAATACATATTCACGAAACAGTGTCAACCACAACAAAAGAAATTTACCACCACTACCAACTGCTTCCGTATTCGAAATAAAAACAAAAAGTAGTGTTGCTATAGTTATATTAATTTTGATTTTTCCCGTCATAAGATATTTGGTACAACTAGTTATAAAGCCCGCTTTTCACTATGGAATATAATCTTTATATATAAAAATTACGTGTCACGTTGTTTGTCCGCGATGAACTCCTAAACTACTGAACTGATTTCAATGAAATTTTGCACACTCTGTGCAGTTTCGTCCAACTTGAGAGATCATCATCATCATCATTACAGCCCTTCACAAGTCCACTGCTGAACATAGGCCTCCCCCGAAGAATGCCACAAAGCACGGTCCTGAGCCACCTGCATCCATCGACTTCCTGCATATCTTACCAGGTCGTCACTCCATCTAGTGGGGGGACGCCCTACACTTCGCCTGCCGGTACGAGGCTGCCACTCGAGAGCCTTTCTTCCCCATCGGTTGTCGGTTCTTCGAGCTATATGGCCGGCCCATTGCCACTTCAGCTTACTAATCCGTTGGGCTATGTCCGTCACTCTAGTTCTACTGCGGATATCCTCATTTCTGAGTTTATCACGCAGTGAAACTCCGAGCATAGCCCTCTCCATAGCTCGCTGAGCGACCTTGAGCTTCCTCATCCGGCCAGCAGTGAAGGACCACGTCTCAGTTCCGTATGTCATCACTGGCAACACGCACTGGGTGTACAGTCTCGTTTTCAAGTTTTGAGGTATACCTAAAGAGAAGATATGCCGTAATTTCCCGAACGCTGCCCAACCGAGTTGAATCCGTCGATTGACCTCTCGGTCGAAGTTGGACTTACCTAGTCGGACTATTTGTCCCAGGTAAACATACTCGTCAACAACTTCGAGCTTAGTGTTCCCAACAACTACCGGCATAGGTGTGACATGGACATTAAACATGATCTTTGTTTTGTCCATGTTCATCTTAAGACCTATCCGTTGGGAAACACTATTGAGGTCATTGAGCATAGTGCTTAGGTCCTCCAGCGATTCTGCCATAAGGACTATATCGTCGGCAAATCGAAGGTGAGTGATGTACTCGCCATTGATGTTGATACCGTATCCTTTCCAGTCCAGAAGCTTGAAAACATCTTCCAATGCAGCGGTAAAGAGTTTCGGGGATATGACGTCACCCTGTCTTACACCTCTCTGCAATTGGATAGGTTTCGTACTCTGGTTCTGTACTCGGATAGCCATCGTAGCCCTACTGTACAAGCACTTCAACACTTCGATATACCGACAGTCAACTTGGCATCGCTGAAGGGACTGCAGCACCGCCCAAATTTCGACGGAATCAAAGGCTTTCTCATAGTCCACATACGCCAGACATAGTGGCAAATTGTACTCCTCGGACTTCTGTACAATTTGCCGAAGGGTATGTATGTGGTCTATGGTGCTAAAGCCTTTTCGGAAACCGGCTTGTTCGGGAGGCTGGAAGTCGTCAAGTCTGCGCGCGAGACGATTCGTAATGACTCTCGAAAACAGCACGTAGACTTGAGAACTTGAGAGATAGGATAGTTTATATCCTGATAAGTGACACTCAATATTTTTTTATTACAAATTTAAGGATTTTTTATATGAAGGGTTGTCAAAAAGGGCAAAACAACGACTGCCTGGCCAGCTAGTATAATATATATTACAACTCGAGGTATAAATTAATTCGCTCGTCATAGTTTTAAATGGAACCGTTTACATTGAGCTATAATATATATTACATCTCAATCTATAAATGTTTTCTCGAACGACCGAGTGATATTTTCATATTATATTTCGCTCCCTATACCCCGCACACCGTTCCGCACGGCCGCAGAACCATGTGCGGGGTACAGGAGGTAATCCAATGATGAACGCACACTGGTTAAAAGATATATCTCACAGTGTGAAAGCCAATCGCGGGATGTAATTTATATTTTGGGATATAATATATATTATATCTCATAGTGAAAAGCCAGTCTTAATGTATGTACTATTCTTAATATATATATCGCACTAGCCCAATCTGTAATAACTTACTGCATCTCGGTATGGGGAGGAGCAGCTAAATCATATTTTATAGATCTAGAAAGGGCGCAAAGATCTTTGATTAAAATAATGTACTGTAGGCCCTATAGGTTTTCCACCGAAACCCTATACCAAACATCTAAGCTGCTCTCCGTTAGGAAACTTTATATTTTACACATGATATTAAGATATCACAAAACCTTACCTTTTGACCATACCAAACTTATAAAAAGACGGTGCGATATCGTGGCTCCCTCATACCCTGCACGTACAGTTTTTGCCAAACGACAAAATATAGCTCAAGCCCCTCATGCCTATAACAAGATCAATAAATTAATTAGGATTTACCCCATGCAAATGTTTGAGTGTAGAAAAACTCTGACCGAATGGCTCTTCACTCTTAATTATGATGACGTGGAAGACATTTTGGTAAGAAAGAGTTGAACCTGCTGTAAATAACACACATACACAACACAAATCAGTGGGTGAGACACATTCATAAACTTGCACACATACACAACCATTCACATACGTGCACATATACATAAACAAAAACATTCACTCACATACACACACAGAGACACACGCACGCACACACACACACACACGCACACACACACACACACGCACACGCACACACACACGCACACGTGTGACGCGCACACACACACGCACACGTGTGACGTGTGTGTGTGTGTGTGTGTGTGCGCATGTGTGTGTGTGTGTGTGTGCGTGTGTGTGTGTGTGTGTGCGTGAGTGTGTCTCTGTGTGGGTATGTGAGTGAATGTTTTTGTTTATGTATATGTGCACGTATGTGAATGGTTATGTATGTGTGCAAGTTTATGAATGTGTCTCACCCAAAAGATTGTGGGTTGTAATTGGCCATTCGACAACTGTCATGAACCACTCCTAACGCTAGCATTTTTACCTTACAGTGGTTATAGGGAATATAAGTAATGTCAATAGCATTGCCAGTATTTAAAAACTAATGGTTTGTTTACTATTATCTCGGTCTCGTCTTTGTGCGGTACCTTAAAGATATTGAACATACATACATTTTAATTGGCGCTACGACAAACCAATTTTACTCGAAAATAAAATAATCTTTTGATTTATTACAGTAAAATTTAGGCTCTACATGACTAAAATAAAGATTATAACATTTGTTTGCTATTATCATACATTTTATGTCGCGCTTGTGCTTGAAAATAGTGATATTAAAATAATACTCATACATTAGTTACCCTACTCAACCGTCCACGGTGACTATAGTCCATAAAAAATTATTGCCTCACCTGTCCATGGTGACTATAGTCACCAAACGACATCGTTCGGTTTAAACGTGGACAGCAAAAAAGATAGCTGTTATTATAGTAAAAATTATAGATGGTGCTTTTTTAAATTTGTGAGAATCTGTGAGAGAGAATTTTATCTGTATAATAGTAACAAAATATTTAGAAAAAAAAGTTAAAAGTTATTTTTCTTTGTGGACTGTTAAAGTGTCAGAAATTCGATCAACATTGTGATGTGATAAGCTTTCTGGTTTTATACGTTATTTCTAATGTTATTGTACATCAACCTAATTGTGAAGATATTTTATTTAGTAAATATGTATCATTAACACAATTCCAAAACATTTGCATATAATAAATTAGCTCGAAATTTTAATTACTATACGCGATCATCGTTTATTGATTATATGTTGTTTAAAATGTATTCTAATCAGTTTTTTGTGTTAAATGAATGCTAAATATAAAAGAATGCTTCATTATTAACACGTTGATAGCCATTTATAAACGAAATATCTGTTGAGATGTGTCTAGAAATTATTAAAACTTATTTTTATTTATTTATTTACTTATTTATTCAAATTTATATTGGGTAAACATTATATACTTATGTATATGAGTATGTAAGATATTATTGATATTGGTGTCATTTTAAAGGAAATATCATGTTCTATTATAATATAAAATAATTGTCCCTAGTAAATATTATAATTTACTTGTAAAACTTGAAATAAAAAATAAATATGATTTTTTTGAAATTCCCGTTTTTAAGCTTTATTTTCAGCTCATAGATTAATAATAAGTCGTCGCGCGCTCTGACTAGATACCGCGCTCCCTGCAAGTAACAGCTCCGTGATTGCGGCATCTTAATATTGTAGTGTGTATAAGACAATTTGCATGATGCTAGTGTGCGTGAAAAATTGTATATGCCAGCAGCTTAACTATTACCCGATTAATGGGAAAATTTATTTTATGCTATGGCTTAGTAGTTAAGTTCCTAGCTATGAATGTATTCCAGAAATACTTAAAAATGAATAGTATATTAATAACGAATGTATCAATATATTTGTGTATATTATGTATAGGTTTTTCTTCTGAATAAATGATAAGGCCTCCTTTTTATCAGTTTATTTTTTTTTATTTACACATCTAACTAATATTCACAAATTATTTAAAAAATAGTTATATATATATATATATATATATATATATATATATGGTGTAATCAAAATAGGGCTTTCTATTCTACGCGTCAATATGAACAACTTTTACTATAGATCTATCTTCCTAATCGCAAGAAAAATCAGGTCTTCCATACATTTTGAGCAAGTTTTTACGAAATTTCGTATGGAATAACTGACTTTGAGATATTTTTATAGGAACAGGGTGACAAACGAGCACTCAGTCCACCTGATTGTAAGTGGTTGCTGTGGCCCATAGACATATACATCTATAAAAGCTTTTAGAAAAATTTACTTCGCAAATATCCGCGTTATAAAATAAAATGATGTGTCTTACCTAGTATGAAGAGCACCTCCCACTTTCCCTCAATTGCGTGCACTATCCCTGTCACCACTAATCCCAGTACCGCTACTTCCAACACCACTACACTAGGCAAGACACACCACTGACGATAATACGACACGTTTTTCGTGTCTCTACACGAGGCATCCTCAGTTGATATAGACTCTACGGTGGCTAACCGCTAAGTAAGCGGCGAGCCAAAACAAGTGCCTTTTATACAGACTGATGACGCAACCGCTCTCTACTTAAGGAGCGAGCGACTGCGTCATGCGATAAAACATGCGACCAATCACCGCCGGACTTACGTAGCCGTTTGTAAAATTAAAAACAAACCGCCGCGCAACGCCCACCCTCCAACCACGCAACCAATCGCCGATCACCGTGAGGGTGACAAACGACCATATTGCGAGGCTCTCTATTATTAGAGAGCAGGCTTAAAGATATTTAAGAGAGGTGAGTTAGTAACATTTGTTTGTTCATTCAGCAATGCAACGGTACTATTATTACTTTTTAATATCTCTAACTGTTCCAGCACACACAGCCACATCCCTTTATTACATGTATGTAAGACTTTTAAGGAGTGGTCGTTGGCTAGGTTGTGTCCAGTGTCCAAAAGATGTTTGACAAAATGGGATTTATCGGGATTGCAATTTTTTTTTATAGGAGAGGGGGCAAACGAGCATGCGGCTCACCTGATGGTAAGTGACTACCGCCGCCCATGAACAACTGCAACACCAGGGAGGGAATCGCAGATGCGCTGCCGGCCTTTTAAAACGGAGTACGCTCTTTTCTTGAAGGTCCCTAAGTCGTATCGGTCCGGAAAAATCGCTGATGGTAATCGATTCCACAAGGAAGTCGTGCGAGGAAGAAAACATCTTCTAAATCGCACAGTGGTGGACCGCCAATCATCCAGATGGTGTGGATGGTATTGGGAGTTCTGCCGCGATGTGCGTTCGTGAAATTTGGCGGCTGGGATTAATCCGAACAATTCCTCAGAGCACTCCCCATGGTAGATGCGAAAGAAAATGCAAAGGGATGCAACATCTATTCACAGTGCCAATGAATCGAGCCGATCGGAAAGGGCTCGGTCGTCGACGAATCGAGCCGCTCAGCGTTGAATGCGGTCAAGTGGAAGGAGCTGGCACTGGGGAGCCCCTGCCCAGAGATGAGAACAGTATTCCATGTGAGGCCGAACCTGCGCCTTGTAAAGTTGCAGGCGGTGTGCCGGCATGAAATACTGTCCCGTTTTGCTGAGCACGTCAAGCTTTTTAGAGGCCAATTTGGCCTTCTCTTCCAAGTGACCACGACACTGCACGTCACTCGATATATCGACTCCGAGGATACCGATACTGGCTGAGGCAAGAAGGTGAGTGCCTTGAAACTGAGGAGATACGACAAAGGGGTTCTTTTTAGCAGTAAACGCGCAAACTTGTGTCTTCTGAGGATTAAACTGGACCAGATTTAGTCGCCCCCAATCCGAAACTTTGTTCAGCAAAGACTCGACTTCAGACACAAGTTTGTTCCAGAACTCAGCGACGTTTTCCCGAGAAATATTGGCAATTCCTGTACGCGGCTAAATGCTCTTTATAACGTGTCTCGAGATTGCGTCCAGTCTGACCCACGTAAACGGCGTGGCATTCGTCACAAAAAAGTTTGTAAGCACCTGACTTTTGACAAATATCCAACTTATCTTTATTATTACAGATATTTCTAAGAGAATTGTCTGTTTTGAACGCCACATAAACGCCGTTTTGCCGAAGAGTATTAGCTACTTTTTCAGATATGGGGCCTAAGTAGGTCAAACTGCTCACATATCGATGAACACTTTGAGGTTAAACCGCGTACAGAGAGTTGCGAACAACATGCTTTTTAATTAAATTGTTAATGAGATTTTTTGAAAAACCGTTAGAGACCGCTATTTGATAAATTATATTAAGTTCTTTTAAATAATTTTCTTTACTTAATGGACAGTGAACAAATGGTTAACAATACATCTATCCTCGATTAAGAAAAAAAAAAAAAAAGAATCAAAATGCAGATGCGTTGCAACCCCTGAGGACTAAGATGGAATGCCTCGTTTCCAGTAAAAAGGGTCTCCAGTTCTCTACACTCACCGTAGGAAACACAGCAGCATCAAGCTCCAATTTTACACTGGTATTCTGTGAGAGCGTGGTCGGTCCCCGGTCGAGCTGACCCATTCGTGCTACAAATATACCAATACTATACAATCTACAAATATACCAGCTGCAGCATACTGCTATTGTATAGTAGACCCATAGGTCTATCATGTATAAATTGAAAATTTCGAAGATGATCCCATAATAAAAAATATTCACGTTGACGGGCAGAATCATTCCCTAAGTTATTAAGTACTATTTTGTTACAACTTTAGTTAGTATATAAGACTGGGGAAAAAGTTTCTTCGTATATTGTATACAAATTCAAGACGTTTTTGTTTTAAAGTTTTATTACATTTAATTATAATATATATGGGTCCATTCTGTTCGATAATTTGTTACAATCTTGTAGGTAGTGAAATAATAAAAATAAACGTTGCTGTAGAAATCTTGGGATTTTGATTAAAAAAATGCAACAAGTAGTTTTATTTGATATATTCAATACCAGAAATTTGAAGGAACATGGATTTAGTCGTCCCATTTATAATGGAAAAAAAATTATAAACTTAAATATTAAAACCTCCAGAAAGCTTTCTTTTAAACGAACTTTTTTACGAATCGATGGTTTTACCCGGCGGTAAAAGGTCATGATAAGCTTTCAATACCACCATACAGCATCATTTTATTTCGTGTTAATCCAGGTTTCGCTTTAGTCTGTAAACAAAACACATATCACATACAGAAAAAAATCACGTTTCTTGTATCGTCTTCATACAATAAACGTGATTTTTTGGGGTCCTTTAATATTTTACTTGTTTTCTGTTTTATTTTATGTTGTTATAGCAGCAATATAAATACACATTCTATGAAAACTCCAAGTATCTACATATTATGGTTCATAAGATACAGCCTACTGACAGACAGACGGAACGATAGTGGAGACTTGGGTCCCGTTGAGACTCTTTGGGTACGGAATCCTAGTAAATGGCAATTATGTCATTTGAGCAATACTACAGAAATAAACATTAAATAATATAGAATTAGGTTATATTATAATAAGTTTAATATATTATATTATAAAATATAGTAACAATAAATTCACATATAAAAATCTCAGTCACTGGGAACTTTAATTTTGCATTCGCGGCAACACTGAATAGCGTCATTGTTATTTTGTGACTTATTTATGGCTCGCGTTATTTTTTGTTAAAATTTCAAAATAGTATGATACTTAATGATAGTATGTGATTCCAGTGTCTTTCTTATTTCTTGTAGTATTATTTTTACACAGTTTCTATACGTAAACTCGTATTTTACTTCGGATTATGATCAAAATTTAATAAAACATTCGGTACGTTTACCTCACACTATGGAGTGTAGAGCATAGATAAATATATATGTAGGTGTAGAGTAGAAGGAGGACCATCTCTGTATATGAAAAGTGTCCCTAAAAACGCGTCCAATAAGGGTGGCGCTGCAGTAGCATAGGATAAATTAAAAAAAAAAGCGCCAAAATTCATTAGAATAAGATGGAGAAATAAACAAGGACTGACCAATCCGTTTGGTTTTGTACTACGTAAATAGTTGAGGTTTTGTATGCTGGCATTTTACTAACTACTCTAGTCATGAAATTTTTTAAATATTTTAATACAGCTGACTTCACTCCGTCTACAACAGCTATATTCATATCGTAGTTTTTCAGACGCCAGCGCTATTGTGGTAGGTTTTGGAACCTCTATTTTCAGTATATATTGGGACACTTTTTCAAATTTCGCACCTTATAAGATGGTTCTCCTTCTACTCTACACTCCATACCTCACACGTTGCCTGCAAAATAGATAATACACTATATACCAGGAATATATAATATACATGGCCTGCAACAACGCGACTGGCTCGGTTACGCCGATTTCGGCGTAGTATTTGTTGCGCATTTTACATGAGCGCCGGCGTTATCTAGTCAGAGGGCGCGATGATTTATCATTAATTTATGTTTCAGCCTTTATTTTTAATTTGACTAATTTTCTTTTAACACAATTAAATTTTGAATTCTTTGAGTCTTTTGAGAATATTTTTTATTTGAATATAGCTATAGTAGTTTTTAGCAGTAATCTTTTTTGTTGAGACAGTCTCGCGCGGTCGTAAAAAAATAGTGACTGATAGTGACCTTTAAACCTTTAATGGGTGGAGAGGTGAGGCGAGAATTACTCGCGCGGGGTGGACGGTTAAGTAGATAAGCTACTCGTGTCAATTAACGAAATTGAAAACTTGCGAGTCTGTTTAATATTTAATCTATACTAATATAATATAATAAAGCGGAAGAGTTTTTTTGGTTTTTTTTTTTTAAACGCGCTAATCTCTGGAACTACCGGTCCGATTTGAAAAATTCTTTTTGTATATTATAGCCAGATTCATGTGGAATAGTATGGGCTATCTAACATTAAGATATATCACTCAGTTAGCCTAAAATATGGATATTAGTTAAGCAAGTCAGAAGAAAACGCACTCTCGAAATGATTTATCCGCGTACGCTGGTGTTATCATTAGGGATACGTAAATACAATGTTCTAGAAAAATATAGATCTTTACTCCGTCTAAAAAAAAGTCCGCGATACCATATGTCTATTTCTTATAGGTACATAAGCCATAATTAGGTATTTTATTACAAAAAATATTGAAAATTAATAAAGTTATTTATGAGCGTTATTATTAGGCATGGCCTATTTATCCTTACGAACGAAAGTTACTTCATCATCAAGACAATTTTATGAAGATAAACTTTGTTCTTTATACCATGTTATTTGGACGCATAGTTTAAGAGATAATGTAAAATTAAAATAATTCAATACATGACTGAGCGCGCGAACGGCACATAAACCTTAGCCGCCCGGTGAGAACTGCTCAACCGGGAGGGGGAGGGAAAGTGGATAAAACTTAACTTCGTTCTACATCATACATAATATGCCGACAGATAAAAGTACTCCATTAATTATGCCAATTTTTCCATCCATTGCTATCAAATAAAATATTTAATTGCAATTATAAAATGCTTGAACTAGGTCATGTCGCGCACCTCCAACATGTGATGACGCAGGTGAAACCGCGGGGCACAGCTAGTGTAATATATTAACTATATTGTAATAAATAAACCTTACAATTATTTTACTCCTGATAGCCTGCATTCGTCGCATTCTTTCGAAGTTTAGTTTTCTGAAGGTTTCACTTCCACCACGTGTGACCATCTCAAATTTTTTTTATATACTATATATGTAGGTGCAGTTTATATTAATATTTTTGAGACGTTTATTTTTAAAATACGTCTGTAAGATTTTTTTTTATATATACTCCAAATTCAATAAAAGTCGTTGGCTCTTTAATTAAATATCTTGTCTTGATGTTTGCAAAGTAGCTTAGCGGCCTTTTAAACATTTAATTTTACTAAGGAAGTCTCATCTATTAAACTTAGTGATTATATGTACACTCTTTATCGACAATTAACAAATTTGGTTTTATTATCTTTTTGCACTTAATATTGCATTTTATACATTTTTAACGTCAAGCAGGGTGCAATTTTTTCATATTGAAAAAAGTACACATTTCTAATTATTTTAAGTTATATCGATGTTATAAGTTGAGCAATATTTACCATTTTTTTTATTTATAAACTACATGGGTGCAATTTAAATAATATTTTGGAATGTGCTATTTAAAATACATCTGTCATTATTTTTTAGTTTATATATACTCCAAATTCATAGGGTGGGTTAGGACGGGTGTATTCCACAGTTAACAAATTTGATTTTATAAACTTTTTTTTGCTTATTATTGCTTTTTATGCATTTCTAACGACGGTGCAATTATATTCAAGCAATATGCAATTTTTTTATATTGCAAGAAGCTCCTAATTCTAATTATTTGAAGTAATGTCGACTTTATAATGTGAGCGAGTTTTAACTATTTTTTATTTCTAAACTACATGGGTGCAATTTAAATAATTAATATGTTTGAGATGTGCTATTTGAAATACGTCTGTCAATATTTTTTTATATATTTATATACTCCAAATTCATAGGTTTGGTGGGGGTGGGGGGCGTCGAGAGTCGAGGGGTATGTTAGACGCGTAGTGTTACTATATAGTTTATGTATGTTAGCTCCGTAGTATGGAGTGTAGAGTAGAAGGAGAACCATCTTATAAGGAGCGAAGGTTGAAAAAGTGTCCTACTATTTACTGTAAATAGAGGTTCCAAAACCTACCACAATAGCGCTGGCGTCTGAAAAACTACGATATGAAGATAGCTGTTATGAACGGAGTGAAGTCAGCTGAATTCAAATATTTAAAAAATTTCATGACTAGAGTAGTTAGTAAAATGCCAGTATACAAAATCTCAACTATTTACGTAGTACAAAACCAAGCGGATTGATCGGTCCTTATTTATTTCTCCATCTTACTCTAAATACTTTTGGCGCTTCTTTTTTAATTTATCCTATGCTACTGCAGCGCCACCCTTATTGGACACGTTTTTAGGGACACTTTTCATATACAGAGATGGTCCTCCTTCTACTCTACACTCCATACTCCGTAGGTTCGCTCTCATTTCCTATGTCAAATATTTTCTCTGTAGAGAATAAAGAATCTTCATGCCGTGGCACGGACCACAGATTAATAAATATGTAGTAGTGATGTAACGAATGTTCAATTTCCTACATTCGCGAATGCGAATGCGAATATCGGCTTTTTAAATATGACGCTAAAAGTATGCAATTACTTTCTTACATTTCGATTGTGCATTTAACGGCCATGTTAAAACCAAAAGTAGCCGATACTACACGAACACGAATCACGAAGCAAACAACCCATGATTGCTCGCTTATTGACTGAAGTTATCGGCAAATCGTTTTTCATCAGTCTCATTTTGAGGTTAAGTATATTTTTATAAGAAAAGTAAAAGTTTTCGTTCACTTTCTCAAGACTGTTAATTTCAAGTATAAGTGAAGTACATATTATGCAATATAATTATTATATACAAAGACATCTCGTATAATATAAACCCCATCACGTTGCGTTCTTAGTGAAGATATAATTTAAAACAGTTTAGTGTAATTAAAAATGTGGTAATTTACTTAGCAAAATGATTATGTGTTGAAATTGAAAAAGTTCGAAATTTATTTTGTTATCATATCATGATTGTCAATTTATATTGCAAGGTTATGTTGTAACTAAAATAAAAATATAAACAGTTGTGTAAGAATCTAAACAGTTGCATTATTTTATCAACTATTTTCACTTTTCATTGCCAGATACACTCACACAAAATTCGCATAATCTACCGCGAATGCGAATATTTAAAAGATGCGAATATTCGCGACGGCGAATATTCTTTAAACTACGAATATGTACTATGTAGCAAGCATAGATTATTGTATATATACTAGGTTTGCTACCTAAAAACCGCAAAACCAGACTACTAAGATGATCACAGAGTACCTTTATAATTATAATATAATATTGAAAAAGAGGATACTCCGCAACTCCGCATGTTTATGGTTAATGTCCTTGAATGTTCATGTTACCTAAATAACCTTACTGTTTTGAAATTTTATCAATAGTATTTGATGTTAAATTTACATCATATTTTGAATCCCTCATAACTTGTTAATGTCACAAATGCATCATTAAATAATAAGGTGAGTACATATGCGAATCGTTTGTAATTAAGTATTATTTTTGCAGTAATGTTAGCAAGTTCTAATATTTCTAACAATAAACAAAACGATATATTATATAATTTATTGTAATTTTAATTACCTAAATATTAGTTGTTAGGTTTCAATATATAAAAACATTTTATTTTCAGGATGTTATCCTAAAGGATCGATCGTCCCGATTTTCTCACTATGTCCTATCTGAAGGTATTGCACTGTAGCTTATGCCGAAAAACCGGCATTTATGGTATTTCTTCAAAATCGTTGCTGTTCAAAATTGGTGTGAGTAGTATTAGCATTATTATCTATACGTCAAGTTGTCGTCTGTGTTAAATACTAAATAAACAACTTATTACAAAAAAGTTACAGTACTTCTCTACTTTAAACTTTAAAATTCCAATTTTGGGCAAATTAGCTGTCTAACCATTTTTCATAAAGTTATATTTTTAACAACATTTTGTAGTGTTTCATTTTGTAGTTATTAAATAGTGGTAACCACTGATTTCGTTAAATAATGTTATATAAAATTTACTATCATGGAATTAGTTAATGCATAATCTTTTCAATTATTTCTATAGAACACATATTACCTTGTATGTGGTTGTGTAGTTTACCATCATTTGTAGGTATTTGTAGGTTCTAATATTTACTTCCTTATAAATATATGTTAAAATGTGTGTTAAACCTATTTTATTTTTACAGAATGGAATACCAATACAGCAATTGGCTACAATTTCCACTTCCCACTGTTGGAAAAGTAAACTGCCTCTTATATCACAAACTCCAACCTCATCAAGTGGAAAGAATAAAAATGTACCCCAAGATACGAGAGTATGGAAAGAAACTCCAACATGTGATATAAGAAACAACCTTGGCCACTACTGTATGATGCTTTCAAAATTTCGATTAACTTGTAAGTATTATTTACTTAGTTTACTTAGTATGAATTTGAGTTAATTCACCTCATCTTCCAGGTAGAAATTTTTGCCATACTTTGATGTGTGGAAATCATCTTGCAAAAACACTATAGCAACCATAATATCTATATAAACACTGATAGTTAGGCAGTACTGCTAGTGCTGAGATCAAACATAGTGAACTCAAAGCTAGTTGGAGACTATGTGAACTGTATAAACATCCTGGGGTGTAACAACTGGGTTGTTTTAAGATGGGTTCCGGGTCATGCGGGTATTGTAGGCAATGAACTTGCTGTCAAGCTCACATGGGAGGGCGCAAAGAGTACAGAATTTGGACCTGAGCCATTTTGTGGAATCTCAAAAAACCTAGCCAAATTGACCCTTGAAACTCTTCTGGTTTGATACACCAGGCTTAAAACATTCTAAAACCTTAGTCCGGGCTTATGATTGTAAATTCACTTCAGAAGCCCTAGGATTAAGCAAAAATAAACTGTGTATTCTGGCAAGAGCCCTGACTGGACACTCGTATAAAAAAGCACATATCCATCCTGGGGCTAAGTAACTCAAGGAAGTGCCGGTTCTGTTCCTTAATGGAAGAAATGCCTCTGCACTTCCTAACTGATTGTTGACCCTTAATGCACAAACATAATTCTCGTCTGGGAAACTTATGTACTTCGCCCAAAAGTGAAATTGCTTACAGCTAAGCAACTCCATCAATTCATTGAAGAAATAGGGCTTAGCAGTGAACTATAGCCATAGCAGCAATTACAATAGGTCTTATAGGTCACAGTGATACTGGTCTTTCTTGACCTACCTTTTTTTGTGTGGGCAGCTATTGCTCACACAAAAAAGATATTATTTATTTTCTGTATTACAGATTGTACAGAAAAAAATATAATATATAAAATTTAGTATGAAAGTATCATGTTTGATTAATATTTAATTTGTATTAAATTTCAGCATTGGTGGTCATGACATCAATGGCTGGTTATGCATTGGCACCAGCACCATTTAATTTTACTACATTTGCTCTTTGTGCTGTTGGCACTGGCCTTGTTTCTTCAGCCGCTAATTCAATTAACCAGTACCATGAAGTGCCTTTCGATGCTCAGATGACAAGAACTAAGAACAGAGTCCTTGTAAAAGGGCTGTTAGAGTTAGTATTTTGTTATTTTTTGGCTTTTTTCATAATTGTTGTCTTTCAGACCAAATTTCAGTCATGGCAGCCAGTCTCAACAAAGACTAGCCATCTGCATTGGACAGGATTATTAGTGTATGATTGTATGCACAGGCACAGGTGTACTCTGTATTCTCTCACTCTTACTACTACTATAGTCTGATATGATGGCAATCTGACACAACCGGAGAGAGTTCAGGTGCAGTACCAATGACTTTACATGCTTTCCAAGACACGGGGGTGGAACACCGCCAACTTTGTCACTGGGCTGCTACTGCTAACTTGTCACAAAAACCCAATCACTGATTTTGGCCTGACCCCGAATTCAACCCTGGGACATCATTGATTGACATGATTAGACATGCTTATGACCATTAGACCAACAAGTCAGTTTAGTTTAGTTCACAACTATTTTTATGTATTAAAATATAGTGACAAATGAATTTACAAACACCCTTATGGTATGTGGCTACTGCAGTCCATAGACACCTGCAACCAACTTCAAAATAAATGGAATGCCTCACAGCCTGTAATTATATTGGTTTTATTTATATTATTTAATTTTGTTCCCATTTTTTTATTCATGAAACTTATTTTTTTTTTTCAAATTATATTTTATAATATAACTAGCGATCCACCCCAGCTTTGCACGGCAGATTTCTTTCTTCAGATCTTGACAACAGTGCTACCTACGGAGTCCAATTGTGAATCTAAACCATCCAGTTACCCACTCAAACACATACAAAACAATTCAAATCAAAATTGGTCTAGCCGTAGAGAAGCTGTTCAGTGAGAAACACACATAGCAGTAGTATTGTAATATATATAAAGATAGACAACTTACATTTTTTGCATTTATCTGACTGACATCTTATTAAGAAACCTGCTAATGAAATGTAGAACATTTATATCAGATTTTCTTTCGAGAATTGCCTTAATTTATTTCTACCTAATTCTTATTTCCAGACCTGTTCATGCCATTAGTTTTGCAGCAATAACAAGCGCTTCCGGTTTAAGCATTTTGTATTTTGGCGTTAATCCTCTAACAGCTGCCCTGGGCGCCGGCAATCTCGTGCTGTATACGTCAGTATATACTCCCATGAAAAGGATGTCAATACTTAATACATGGCTTGGTTCTGTTGGTAAGTTATGACATACTTTTAATATCCAACCGAAGCTTCGGCTTTGGTCATCTTTGGGCAATAAAAAACCACCTTCGGCGAAACCCCGGCCGTATCCGAAGGTTTCTAGCAAGCGCCGCAATTAAACGAACCGTTAAGGCTCAATTTACATTGCTGTGGAACGGAATGTAAGCGAATTTTTGTAACTAAATTGTACATAGTAAAATTATTTTTTTGTTAATGGTGTAACATGTAAACTAGATCTGAGCCAAAAAAGAAGTGCGCGTCTTCTGTGGAATTTTCGGGCATTCTCGAGAATTCTCGTAGCTACTGTCGGCGCAGTCTGCGGAATCCGCGGAAAGTGGCGCCAAGGGTGACGTTTTCATTTCTTCCATAAATCATGAACCCAAATATTTTTTTTCTGATATTCTTCCTTTCCTCATCATTTTCTTCTTCTGCCTCACAAATAAGCAATATTAAAATCAACCAATCAACAATTCTTGTCAAATAAAAGATCTAGACTAAATAATTGAACGGTGTATATAGATTCTAGGCGCAGTCGCAATTCGCGCGCCTTCCCGCGCGACTAGGCGAAAGGAGAATGCCAGATTCTCTATAGAACTTTGCCCCACCCAAAAGTGTGGTGTACTGATGTTTTTTTTTTTCTACTTTATTACTTCATCCAAATTATATAATTTGAAGTCTCTAGAACTTGCGATTTTTTTGTTAAGTGGACTTTAATAATAAAATTTCTGTATGACAAAGACTTATAAGTACATACGTATAAAGTATCAAACAATAGATATATATGTATTGTTTGACACTTTATGCGTACGTATGTACTTATTCGTACAAAGAAACGCAGATGTTATTAGAAAAGACTGGAGATGTAAATATTAATCGTTGAATTCCTTTTTTATAAATAATATTTTACCGCAAGTTGAACTAAATAACGATTTATCACAAAAAACTTCAAAATTCATAAGATTATTTTTCATATTTTTACCTTCTTTGTACAAGGTGGGGCACGATCTGGCATTCTCCTTTACGCTTCGATTCCATTCCATTGCGCCGCAATCTAAATTGAGTCTTACGAATGAGCGAGAACGTGATGGAAGTGTCGACGCAATTTTTATCATCCCTGGATCAACTGTAGAGATAATTATTCGTAATTGATGTTAGACAGTCAATATAAACATTAACAAATTTTAAATAATATATATTATTAAGGGTGCGTTTGCAAATCGGGCCAAATTATGCTGTTTTTCGGTACATTTTGTGACAAAACTAAACCAAATCAAATATAACTAATAACTACAACGTATAGAATGGTTCCTTATCTTCAAATGGTGGTAACTTTTTTGTTGAAAATAATAGTTTTTTACATTGTAAAAAGGATCTTCCCTAGCCATTTACAACAAAATTAACGATACCGGCTCATATTTCGGTACATTTTTTGTTCTATTATCAACATATATTAAGATTTCTAAAAATACTGTAAGTAGGCAGACATATTCAATAAAAAATGCTGGAGATTACTTTTTATCAAAATGTCACAAATGGTCGTAAAAAAAATAAAAACTGAATCTTATTTTTTGACATATTTTGCTGATACGGATGAATCCTAATGGATTGCAATAAGGGTTATTTTATTTTTAGTGTCTGTTTTGATTTGTTGTACAAAAATTTCGATGAAACCACAGTCGGCGCTCGGCCGCTATCGCGGGTGGTCGCTGTATCGCCTGCAGCAGCTGAAAAAGATCGCTGTACAAACACAAAATATTCGAATTTGATACATAGGTACATGACCTGACAAAGTAAAATAATACATACATAATATAAATATTTTTATAATCACAAATTCTTATTATGTTTTGTTTCGCTAAAAGCAAGTGGGATTTATAATATATAAATCCTATTCGTCTTGGACTTTATGGAGTGATCTGAAAGTATACGGTGAATGCTACTAGAACTCCTCGACGAGTTGAACTAGGTGTGCCGAGTTTGGCTCATTATGTTAGTTATGACGAGACCTTACCTCCGGACTTGAAGGAATGACCTGAAGGAGTACTTCGGTAACTGCTAGTAGAACTCCTGGACGAGTAGAACTAGGCATGCCAAGTTTGGGCTCGTTTTGTTAGTTACGATGAGACCTTACCTCCGGACTTGACAGAATGACCTGATGGTGTACGTTGGTGACTACTACTGCAACTCCTGGACGAGTAGAACTAGGTGTGCCGTGTTTGGGCTCGTTTTGTTAGTTATGACGAGATCTTACCTCCGGACTTGATGGAGAGACCTGATGGTGTACTTCAGTGACTACTACTGGGACACCTGGACGAGTAGAACTAGGTGTGCCAAGTTTGGGCTCGTTTTGTTAGTTATGACGATACCTTACCTCCGAACTTGATGAGAGACCTGATGGTGTACTTCGTAACTCCTGGAAGAGTAGAACTGGGTGTGCCGAGTTTAGGCACGTCGGAGAAAATTTAAATGGTATTACCAAATTCAAGGGCAACTGCGCATCATAACTAACAAACTCGGCACACCTAGTTCTACTCGTCCAGGAGTTGCAGTAGTAGTCACTGAAGTACACCATCAGGTCTCTCCATCAAGTCCGGAGGTAAGGTCTCGTCGTAACTAATAAAACGAGCCCAAACTTGGCATACCTAGTTCTACTCGTCTAGGAGTTCCAGTAGTAGTCACTAAATTACACCATCAGGTCTCTCCATTAAGTCCGGAGGTAAGGTTTCGTCATAACTAACATAATGAGTTCTAACTCTGCACACCTACTTCTACTCGTCCAGGAGTTGCAGTAGTAGTCACCAACGTACACCATCAGGTCATTCTGTCAAGTCCGGAGGTAAAGTCTCGTCGTAACTAACAAAACGAGCCCAAACTTGGCATACCTAGTTCTACTCGTCCAGGAGTTGCAGTAGTAGTCAACAACGTACACCATCAGGTCATTCTGTCAAGTCCGGAGGTAAGGTCTCATCGTAACTAACAAAACGAGCCCAAACTACGCATACCTAGTTTTACTCGTCCAGGAGTTGCAGTAGTAGTCACCAACGTACACCATCAGGTCATTCTGTCAAGTCCGGAGGTAAGGTTTCATCGTAACTAACAAAACGAGCCCAAACTTGGCATACCTAGTTCTACTCGTCCAGGAGTTGCAGTAGTAGTCACCAACGTACACCATCAGGTCATTCTGTCAAGTCCGGAGGTAAGGTCTCATCATTACTAACATAATGAGCCCAAACTCGGCACACATGGTACTACACGTCCCGGACTTCCAGTAGCAGTCACCCAAGTATACCTTCAAGTCACTTCACCAAGTTCGGAGCTAAAGTTATCATAACTAACAATACCAGCTCAAAGTCCACAGCCAACATCTCACTCCCTGTAGATGGCTTCTAGTACCTAGCTGTCTTTGAAGCAGCCATTTATATTTCGTATCCAAGTATATTTTTGTAGGTAATAAGAAATATGAAAAAAAAAAACAATCTTTCAAATTATCAAAATGTTTATACTTGATTGCGATTCCCGCAGCTAACCGTGCGTACACTTGTGTGTGTGACCACTGTCAATGTAATAGTTCGATTCTATACCTATCAATTTTGTAAACGCGTCCTTAATTTTAGCGAATCTTGAACTAAATTTCTTAGGGTTTTAAGCTTTAGGTTTCGACTTTGGTTTCTGTTTCGGCCGAAGGTTGTTGTGATAACCGATTAATCAACTTCAGCAGGAAATCGATCTTTGGTCGGACACTACATATTTTCCTAATATATAGATACAAATATAATAAGTTAAACATTGTTAATTTATTTACTGTTACACATTGCAATGCGATAAAATGTTCAGGATTGGCGGCATTAAATTGACAAACCAAGAAATGAACTTTTTATAGGTGTTTTATGCTGTGAAATCTAATTAAATATGTAAAAAAAAATATTAGCTAATATCCCCATGAAAAATAAAAATAATATTATGTCTTACCTAGTTAAAAAACCACCTCCCTCCCTGAATCCCAGCACTGATAATACCACATTTTTCGCCTGTAAACTAGGCATCACCAGGAGAAATATTCTGCTAAAGCAGTCAACAAACACCAAAGTAGGTAACACACATTTTATTTCTCACATAGATCTTAGCAAATTAATGTTATCATCTTTAGTATAATGAACTTTTCCTAAGTAACGCCAGATTTTATTTATTATATCAAAGGAGACAATCGTTTTTGGGCCTTCCAGAAATTTTAACGTAACTTAATTTCATTACACATAAAAAATATATCAATTTATTATAGTAAACGGCCTAAAGATTTTATGAAAATCTTACCGGAATTATAAAATATGAAAAAAAAAAGTTGTTTTGATGTTCTGGATAATGTTATATAAAAAAATGCGAGTTACGAACAGGGGTATAAAAGTCCTCAGTAGCTGGCTTTTACCTTGATACTAGCGCCATCTCACAGTCATTAAAAGCACTACGATTCTCTAATATTTTTTACACATTTTATTAAAAAGATGGCGTTTATTATTTAATCCTAAATCATATTCATATTTTAGTTGTTAATTTCTCACTATTCCCGTTAGATACGGCAAAACTAATATTACTTTTGCATCTATAGGTAATAAGGAATAAATCGACACGTATTTCATTAAATTACGCCACAATTTGTTGTGGGCCAATTCTTCATAGAAAAAGAAACTGTCTCCTTTATTATTTATCAAATTAATGAATAATTAAGTAAAATGTTCACAGTTGGCGCAATACCACCTTTAATGGGCTGGGCGGGCTGCACGGGTAGTTTGGACGCCGGGGCGTTAGTTCTAGGCGTTGTGCTGTACTCGTGGCAGTTTCCACACTTTAATGCCCTTTCATGGAACTTGCGCCCTGATTATTCGCGGGCCGGATATAGAATGATGGCAGTTACTGATCCTGGTAAGCAATTATACTTCTACTTCAGCCGTAACGTAAGTTCACTGTTGAACATAGGCTTGTCCATAATAGGAAGGATTTGGCGAAATACAGGTGGATTTTCGAGCGCAATACTGGTCATCTCGCACTTTGAATGTTTCTTTCTTAGCTTTATGTGTATTGGGAGCTAGTGATGGGCGTTGAATGGACGAACTAGTTAATTCGACCGTCGACGTACTGTGAACGAGTAGACTGTTTACGAACAATCAATGGATTAGTCGAATCCGTAGACGGCTAAATTGAAACTCCATAACGTTTATTTCGCCTAGCAAAGCGACCAGCGACGCGAGAACGTGGTCGGATAATATTGGATCATAGTTCGTTGCAATGACATAGTTACGCAAACAAATTAGAACTCTAAATGTAGACAGCGTAAGAGTATAAATAGCAGTTTGTAATTGTGTTAGCTGAAGAAAAGGATGCCGTCATGGTATCATCGCAAGCAAGAGAAGGGCGACTTAACCGATTCGTTCGAACAAATATTTCATGACACGTCTGGCGTGTCAAGCGCTCATTGTTGACAAGCTCATTGTTCAAGTTGACATCAAACATCAGTTACAAACGTAAGGATACTTGTTTTTAGTGGGTAACTACGTGTTTTTCTACGTGTTTTCTTTGAAATTGAGAGTGAGTTTTTATGCAGAGATTACAAACCTTTTGTACTATTTTTTTTTTAAATCATATATGTAGGTGCAGCTAAATCACCCTGGTAAAACGTTGGTTTTTATTAAATTAAATATTCACCTAATAATAACATTTGTAAATATCAAACATTCAAGAACCTTAATTTGGAAAAAAACGTTTATGATTCATTGATATTTACAAATGTTAAATATTGTTTAATGTTATACAAATGTAATAGTAAAGTCGATCTCAAAACGTCTAATTAGTAAGAATAGCAAAACAAGTGTTTTCAAAAGGAAAAAAACGCAGGCGCCATACGGCGGCGGATTAATACTATTTATTAGCGAACTTTTTTTATGCATGAACGGTTTCGAACTGTTTCAAGCAAAAAGAAATCTTATACCATATCACAAGAGCACATGGTACTTCGTAGATCTATTTGGCCATATGATAGTAATAAGACGGAAGTTCAACCATTTTAAGCAAAATTAAACAATAAGACAAACGCATTGTTTTCTTTTTTAACAGGAGACTTGTTTTTCAGACTTGAGTTTGTAAGCGATCGCAATGAGTGCTATTATTTGTTACTTATTAGACTATTTTCCCACAACATGATTTAAAACAAAGTAAAAAGATAATGTTAAAAAAAGGTTGTCAACCCGTAAAAATTTCAAATGTTCAAAATATCAAGAAACGAAGCTGTAGGCATGAACTACTTGCAAAATAATGAATATTTTGTTCTGGATAAATCTTCCAAAAAGGCAATTTGAGTGAGTTATAACGAGGTTTTTATAAAGACACGACTCGCTTGTCATACGCTACACACAAAAGTAATCGATGGCACGCCTGGCGTGCCATCCGCACTGAACCGGTTAATAATAGACGACTTAATACATCATGCCGTTACACTAGTCTACCATCTACGTATCTCGACTACGTCGAGCCATAGACGACGTCAAGGAACTAGACAACGGAACGAGAGTAAACTAGTCGACAAATTTAACTAGTTCATCGACTAGTCGATGAACGAGAATGGACCAGTTTTATATTTTTAGTTGTCAGTAGCAAGATGATGCTGCCCATCATAGTTTGTTCCCGTCTGTCTCTTCATATGACACCTACTAGACGATATGTGTAATATTTTCTATATGTGGTGGATATACTTACACCTCCGTTACACGGTCAATTTGTTTAATGTAGTGATTATTACAAGTCGCGGCACGTAAGTCTAGCGCTGAACGAAACGTGGAGGGGGCATGAATTGAATTGCACAAATGCGACTGGAGAGCCAATCAGCGCGACTTATGCGCAATAACGGTCATCGCTAGACTTTCGTGTCGATACTTATACATGTTTTAGGAATTGAAATAAAAAGGAAAACAATAGTCTGCAGTGTAGTGTCAGGTCTGCTGAGCCCCAAGCACATCTATTTGCGAAATCGTGTAATTTTAACATTAAAAATTACCATTTCAGCTCTATGTAGAAGAGTTGCACTAAGGCATACGGGTATTATAACAGCAACTTGCCTGGCCTCTTCCTACTTAGATGTGACCAACCTGTGGTTTGCGTTGGAATCTTTGCCATTGAACTTATATTTTATGTACTTAGGTAAGATCAAAACATTATTGAAATAACTTTATACAACTAAATAAAAATATTCCTTTTTATTATTGTTTCTTTAATTTCAGCATGGCAATTTTACAAGAAGTCAGACAGTGGCAGTTCGAGAAAACTTTTTAAATTCTCTCTCATTCATTTACCCGCATTAATGTTACTAATGCTAGTCAATAAGAAGTATTGGAGTTCGAGCGAGATGCAAGAACACAAAGATGTGTTGAAGTTGCAAGACGTTAACAAGTTACCAGAATCAAAGAGGATAACAGTATTGCCGCGAGGTCCCGTTGTCGCCGCGCAGGAAACGGACATACGACAAAATTGATCACCGAAAAACTACGAATTTCGTAGACACCAGTTATTTATATGTAAATAGTGTAACATTTTAATTTTTGCTCTTAATTAAGCTTGTGATATAAAATAATAAATCAACCATTCACGAAAATGTTACTACTAGTTAATTTATTTTGTTGTCATATTGACTTAATACTAGGAGTAAAATGAATTATACGAATAATAGTAAATCTTATATTTATTTTGTTTTTTTTTTGTTGCTATAATTTAAATTAAAAATAATGATGGAATTTAAAAGTAAATCTACATTACATACAAAAAAATCAGACAACTCGATTTGAACATGGAAACGGACAAAGTAGGTTTTAAATGGGGAGCTCTTAACAAATTTAAGTAAAATATAATTCAATTGACAACTGAAAAACCCGTTTCTTCGAAAACAATGAGACTCATCTTCATTGGTTGGTTATTTCCTGAAACAAAGAAATAATGCATAAATCAATTATTGATGATATTTCCATTAACATTTTTTTTTAATAATAAAAAATATTAAAATCCGTTCAGCATGCGTGGCGGACTAACCGCTCCTTAATCCATCCATCTCAACAATGAGAGGAGGCCTAAAACGTAGCATTGACGCATATTATAAATATATTTAGTCAGTAACTTTTATTAATAATACATTAGAAAAAAAAAAAACAGTTACCTACAAAGCATTAAAAAGTCTGCTATGAAATAAATCATCATATAGCGGCGAACTAACTTAAATTGTAAATTAAAAAAACCCCGAAACAGAGCTGATGATCTTCAAACGGCTGAAAGGCTGCCAGAAAATATAAAAATTTTAAATACTAAGGGCAGATTTTTTAATCCTTAGATAAATGTATTCATAGAATAAAAATACAACATATCCTAATTAAAAATGGCAGTTGTATGAGGAACAATTGAACTAAGGCCTCTGCCTCGAATTTTGCGGGCAGCGGGGCGGCGGCGGTGGCGACGCGGGAGCGGGGCGGGCAACGCAGACTCATTCTCGAAACCAGCGGGTAGATCGCGCGACACTATAGCGGCGTAGTGATGTGTTCATGGTTGTGTTGTCTAGATATTTGTTTTTATTATATTATGTCTGAACAACGGCGACAACATCTTTTTGTTTTAAATTTATTCATAACGCTCAATTTATTGTGGGCTAAAAAGGAAGTGAATCCCTACTATAGGGCAAGGAAAAAAAGGCGAGTTTTATCGAAATTACGATATCGAAGTACGACGATTAGTTATTTCTACAATCACAGATTTGTTATTATTTGACAGTATTTTTTATTATAAGGTTGATATATCTAGTGTTGAGTATTATACCCATACATATATGATTCATTAGAAGGATACATGTCTTCATTTACACTTAACTCGTCTAGAAGAGCTTGATTAATTTTTTGTCTCACTCTAAATCAAAAAAATCCGAGTTGTCCAATTTTCAATGACTCTTCTGCATAGATCCGGATAAATTTTACCGGGCAACGGTCGATTGCAGTTTGTTTGACTTCAAGAAACCCCACAAGAAAGTCTAGTGTCTCACTCCTGTGAGAGATAAGCTTACTCCCAAATCGCTCATGGAGCAAATACAAAGATGAGACGGTCTTAGCAACTGTGCACTGTGATTCTAACTAGGTCCTGATGTCATCACAGTGGCCGTGGCTTTAGTTAGTATACGGTCAACGTTTGTTCTGTGCGCTTATGTGTCGAAAATCGCAAATCGGTGTATTTTCGTAGTATTAAGAAGAAAAGGATAAAGTTTTGTATTTTATCGTGTAAAAATTACTCAGATAGATGCTTTAATGCTATGGGTAGCATCACCACATTTAAAGTAATTTTATACCTAATTTATTAAAAAAGTTCTAGAAAAATGTCTGCGTCGGCTTTCAAATATAATTAAACATATTCGACATTAGATGGCGACACTTTGTCATGGGAACTAAAAATATAAAGGTAGGTAGAGCTCAGTATTGGTAAAATAAACATACAAAGGTGCTGAAATTAGTTTTGCATTCAGGCCTAAAGAAGTTTTAATCGCCAAAATATTATAATCATTTCGTGAACAGGCCGCCATCTATCGTCAAGGTAGCTAAACTACATTGTAACATAGATGGAAAATAGTTAAGTGGGTGGGGCTTAACACCCCCTCACCCCGCAAATTGTCACGCATGTAACATTCACTATGTAACAACATAGTGAAATCTAATTACAACACCTCTTTGTATTTGCTCAGTGTGCTGGAACGGATGTTTGCTAACTTAAAAAATGATATATCTAAATCCTTTTGTTTGCCCATTAAGCATCCATCCATGCAACAATTATAGTAGGAAACGTTTTACCACTTAAATTTATCAAATAGATAGGTAATAAACGTATATAAAATAATAAGTATATTAATATATAAATTACATTAAAACTTTCTCAACTATTTTATCCTACAATTAAATATACTAAACACTAAACAAAAACTATTTCGACGAGTATTTCAACAAGTATTTACAAAAACCTATTTACGTAAACAACGTTAAAAAACTTTAACATGATATCGCTTAGAACGCGCTAGCCCCGACTGTGTTATTATATCCCGGGGGCGCCTCGCGACTGTAGGTAATTATTTCAGGCAGATAGCAAGGTTGAGAGGCCTGCCTGTAGTGGATTATATCCTTACACTGCCTCTACACGGAAACTGACTTCATCATATATTAAATAATGGATGTATACTCACATTGATAACCTCTTCCTATCTTACGTATGTTAGTTTACAATGCACTAATCCAGTATTATACCCTGACACAAGTACATTTGTTCGAGCGGAAAATGCGCCTTATACGACGGCTATTAAAGCTTATTTCACATGAGAATATTTAACTTACTTAGCTTTTTTAGAACTGCGATCGTGATCTCGACTGTCGTCCCGGGAACGCTTGTGAGACTTGCTGTCACTGGAGTGGTGCTTCTTATGGTCGCCATTTGACTTGCTATGCGATGACTTGTGGTCTCTGTCGTTGTGCGATGACTTGTGGTGCTTGTCACGGTTCTTTGAGGGACTGTCAATATAATGAAATTATAGTTAATAATTATTAGGCTAGATCCAGCAATCAACATAGCACTGTTTGACCGATATACGGCAACTAACTTGGCAAGGTTTTGGTATAGTGGGGGAAAGTATGCGCATGTACAGCTGGACGTGGACACGTTGCGGGTGGCAAGGGTCGACTGGCCAACCAATCGCACACTTGGAAGTCGACTGGCTAACCAATCGCGCGCTTGAACGATGCTATCTCGTTCCCCGCGCCCCGCTTGATAACCAAAAAGATCTAAAAAACTACTTCTGCGCATCTAACGAATCTTGCCAAGTTAGACTCCGGAAACTATACCAACTAAATATTGTAAATCTATGTTATGTTAAGTTATGGCTTAGTGGAATCATCTACTTAATGGAATCAAGGAAATAGACTTAACGGAATCAAGAAGTTAGAGTTTACCACCTTTTCTTCTATCCATTCTATTTATGATTTAAATAGATATATATATTAGGTGAATTCTATTACAATAGAATTAACTTTTCTCTTCTAAATTAACTAAAAACTAAACTTATTTTTTAGAATTATTAAACTTATTAGTAAAATTGTTCAGTTTCAATCTAATATAAAATTTAAAGCACACCTGCTACTACTGTGTTTAGACGGACTTTTATGGCTAGAACTCTTGTGGTTTGAACTGGAGCTTTTGTGACTTGAGCTCTTGTGGTGGCTGGAGCTCTTGTCGTGTTTGCTTTTCTTACTGCGGCCCTCGTCGTCGTCAGCGTCGAATGAGCGCGGTCGATCGCGACCGCCTTTTCTTTTCCGATCGAAGTCTTCGCGGTCGTAGTTGCGCTCTTTCTTGTCCTCCTCGGCCGCTTCACGTTCAAGATCAGACCAGTCCTTACCGGACTCTTCGTCTTCCTCTATGAATAGAAAAGATAGTAATTTTACAAACTCTCCATTCAATAACAAGACAGTGCATGATTTACTTTTTGACGACATAAAATTAGCGACGTGACAAGTTTATTTATATATTAAATAATATATGAATTGCTACATTCAGTGACTAAAAGTGACTTTCAGTGATCTTTCTCTCTACCTAAACAGCCGAGAATAGTTTAATTGATTTTTATATCATAACTTATATATTATTATATTCTCTTTACTAACTTTACACTATCTTATAAAACCTAAAATAGTTTTGATCAGAAATAATTCTTTTAAGTAAAGAGTCGTGGTCATTTCACATGGTACAAATTCCGACGAAATAATTTTAAGTACTATATGATAATATTTTACAAAAAGAATTTTTTTATTTTAAGGTGCTTTTACGTTACCGAATCAACTTAAAATGTTGAGTATTTATGCTTTTACCATCTTTTAAACCTACTGCAGGGACCACTACTGCTTTAGAACCACTATTCTAGATGCATGATATACTTTACCTTCACTATCACCAGAGCCTTCAGACGCATCCGAAGCCTCCGAGTCGTATTCGGAATCATCTTCTGACTCCTCTTCAGACTCAACATCTGTCGGTTCATAAGCATCATCCTCTTCTTCCGATTCTTCATCCTGAAAAGTATGTATTGAATTTAAGTTCCGCTGATGCTATTTTTTAAATGCTTATGCTTAATGCTTAAATGTTTTTCATTATTGATGATAATGTCACAAATGGATTCTCTAATGCTGCTAGTCGCTTATACATGTCTAATATGTAAAAATAGATAATATTCTATTTTCACATAATGTGAACATACCTGCGCCGCATCTTCAGCGTCAGATTCGGGATCCAAAAATGACCAACCGCCGTTATCGAAGAAGCCTTCGATGTCGTCTGTAATTGTTTTCATAACTTTTGTCCAATTAAGAGATTGTATACCTTCAGAGTAGCGAATATCACATGAGCTGTAATTAATAACAATTAAAATCAAATGAGTGCAGTAAACATTGGTATATAAGATATTCGATAGTTTTCAGAATTTTATTATTCATAATGCTATTATAGCACAGCATTATTTAGCATTTTTTTTAATTAAAAAAAAAAACACTAGGATTTTCAATTATTTTGTGGAGATATTTCACATAACATAAATTGAGTAGTTAAGTAGTGTCTAACTTGTTTCATTTTCTAATATATTACAGTTACTTAGTTATATTAGATTTTTAATAAATATTTATAAAATTTTTCATTAAAAAAAAGTATGGTGTCATTTTCACTATATTATTCTAATACAATTTCAATATAAATTATTTGTCTGATGTCTTAGAGTATTGTAATTGAGACACTAGTGTCAAATAGTTTGGAAAATCCAAAAGTGCACGCCTCATGAGCGATTAATTTCATTTTGATGAAAAAAAAATTGTATTCCTGACTTTTAAAATATATTATTTACATGTTTTCAATTTAGTGCTCTATTATTTTAACAGGTAGTGTCACCTAGAGGAAAAAAAAATTTATAACATTTACCAAAATAAATCGATTACACAAAGTATAAAATCGATATAGGCTGTATGGTACATTTGTCCTTTGTCTATCAAGGGCTAAAAAATATGAGACACCTTTAAAATTTTAATAGCAATAAAATTTATAAAACCACCATTTTATTAACAAACTACGCGCGTACTAGGGTATTGATATGAAATAGGGAACCAAATGATGTAATTCTGAAGGTTTAATAAAACGGTCGCGATACGTCAATTGTTTCGGGAGTTATAGTGACTACATACAAAACCAACAGCTGGACGACCACGGAAATTTTTTCAAACAGTTTTTTTTTCAAAGTAGCCATATAAAATGATTTTTAGAAAATATAAAATGGATTAATTCGGATGTTTTCTTGATATAGGGCTACTCATGTTATCGTATAAGTGCAAATATAGTTATGGTAGAGGCATTTAATAACACAAAATAGCTAGACCTTGACGTGTCGAGAGTAAAGCTCTACCTAATAACTCTGCGTTATGAGGCGTGAAATTCACATATGCGCATGACGTTCGTAGTTCGGTGCGGATTTCGAACTCGCGACCCTAATGCAACAAAAACATACTGTGCTACCATACCAAGGCATCAATTATGTTTAACTTCAAATCATTCAGATACTAATTCCTGCTCCTCCTGCAAATAGGGCCATCAACTCACACCAGCTAACACCCTTATAATGTTTGATATTATATTTCTAGTCACAGCTTAACTAAAACTTTTTATCCATTATTTCCCTCCAATTGGTAGACTTTAAAAAATAATAGGCAAACAAACATACAGCTAATCTGATGGTATTATCCGCGCGCGATCTGAGTGCGGTGACAGCTTTTTTTAAATACTAGTTAATAGCATTATAGCACTTCTGGTAAGCTTAAAATGCTTGTGTTAGAAGTGGTTCACGACAGTAGTCGAATGGCGGATTCGAACCCACGACCTTTCGAGTTCGCTGTCCGAGCTCTGCCATTAGGCTACTGACGCTTCACAGTTCTAGAATATGTATGGTTAGCAATGAAGTTATAAATATTTAATATTTACTTGTAATAATCAATAGATTCCTTAGCACAGTTGTATTATTATTATCAACGCGTTAGAAGACCAACTTCGTTTTTGTTTGAAATATCCTCTCAACTGCTAGAATTATTTGTTACAATTGACTTTTCAAACTTATTACTGTCAACACAATAACAATAAATATGACGCGATTTTGCTGACGCTATGGCTGGCGGGCGGCCAGCGCGTGCCTCAGTTCTAACAAGGTCACATCCTATTCTGTACGCGCACGGGTTTTAAGTGACTATGGGGCTGCCTATAGGTTATATAATACAAGTTTTTTGTTAAAACAAAACTTACTTGAGCCACTCTTTTACATGATCCAGCATGTTCATAGGTACAGCATTAACCATGGCCACCTTCTTTGCATAATCTTTAAACACAAACACCATGTCGAAATTCTTAAGGTGAAATTGGACACGTTCAAAATGCACCAGCTCTACATCCTCTAGCGCGATGACAAACGGCGGCCACTCAGTAAGATTTACGAGGGCACCTGAAGTTGGCTGAAGAAGAACTGTACTACGGAATGGAGCACCAGGGAAACCAAGCTCTCTGTAAAGTAAAATTAATATCAGGTTAAATATAATACATTTTATTTCCATTCTAAAATTAATAATTAATATTAAGGTGTATGTATTGTGTTATTAATGAGGCGATCACTACCATGTTGTTTCTAAATGTTTTCATAACAATTGTATAAAATATTATTGTAGCGGACAGCGAGGAAGGCCGCCGCCTCGTCGCCCCATCACACCCCGTTGCGCCCCGTGCACCCCGCACACCGGCAGCAGATCACGCGATGTCGCCGACCAATCAGCGCGCGGCATCGCCTTACGACGCTACTCACGAACCGAGACGCTCTCTTGCGGGATATAAGAAGGGCGTTTTGGTCTGTGAGCTGTTCATTTCATTTCGGAAGCGGCACTAGAAGAAGCAGCAAGAGAAATCAAGAAGAATCAAGACTCCAGAGAAATCCAGAAGACTCCCCTCTGTACATAGTATAGTTTATAGTGCCACATTTGTAAATAGTTGAATATAGTATAGTTCTTAGTACAATCTTTTCTTTGAGCAGTCAGTCCCCTAGCGTAGTCAGTCATACAGTCCACTTGCAAAGTAAATTCATAAGTCCCTAACAATTATATTGTAAATTGTGTTTTAAAAAACTCCCGCTAGGTATCTTGCAGGTTCTTCCCAGAACAGAGGTTTTTTTTAAGTGAAAGTCCGCTGCGCTGCCCCAATGCGTGTTGGCGATCTTCAAATGTCTCTGAAATATTTTTTTGTTAGACAAGCAAGTTTCCTCACGATGTTTTCTTTCACCACCGAGCATGTTGGAAATCAGCACTTAAACTTGCAATTAACAATTTCAGTGGGGACTGAACACGAGTTGCTCGCGTACTGTGAAATATACAACGAGCGCTTAGCACCTGAGCTGCCTCAGCTCATTTTGTTTCGGGTTTTTAAATTTTCAAATTTAAGTTATTTGTAGTACCTGAAGGGCGTGTCGAACTCGACCTCCTGCTTAGTCATGTTCTCAACGCGCTCGCAGAAACTCTTGAAAGCCACTTTGAGCTTATGCCGCAGCTCGCGCTCGCTCTGTTCGGCAGCCAGGTCGTCGCGGTCGTGCATGTGCTGGTGCTTCCCCAGGTCTGTAGTGATTTCACCCACCTCTGTGTAGAACTGCACATCCACATGCTTCTTTTTACCTGCAAATCCAAAAATAGTTTGGAAAATCCAAAAGTGCATGCCTCAAGAGCGTTTCATTTAATTTTGATGAAAATATAAATAGTATTACTGACTTTTAAAACTTATATACGTGTTTTGAATTTAGCGCTCTATTATTTTAATAGGTAGTGTTACCTACAGGGAAAAATAATGATAACGAAATAAATCGATTACACAAAGTATAAAATTGATATAGGTCAAAGTTTAAAATCGATATAGGCTGTATGGTACATTTGTTCTTTGTCTATCAAGGGCCAAAAAAATATGAAAGCACTTTTAAATTTTTAATAGCAATAAAACTTAAAGTTGAAAATCATTTTATTAACAAACTAGGCTATTGATATGAAATAGGGAACCAGTTGATGTAATTCTGAAGCTAATAAAAAAAAAACCCGATCTCGATAAGTCAATTTTTTTTGGGAGTTGTCGTGACCACATACAAAATAAACATCCGGACGTAAACGTAAATTTTTTCAAATGGTTTTTTTTTCAGTGGCAATACAAAATTATTTTTATAAAAAATATAAGATGGATTAATAAGTGTTTTCTAGATATACAGCTACTCATATTATCGCATAAGTGCAATATGGTTATAATAGAGGTGTTTTAAGAACACAAAACTGCTTGACCTTGACGTGTCGGGAGTAAAGCAAGTAGGCGTGCAATATAAGCATTACTTTCTCTTAACAATGATGATTTGCCTTACTATTCAGGTGTAACAATAACACTTAAAATGGCAAAAGAGTGAAGTGTTGTTGATATTATCGACGAAAAATACTTGAGCTAAATATTTGTTGCTGTTAATTTAATCTAATTTGTTAATATTTATTCAGTTTTTTTTTTTAATATGCCAAATATATACATAATATATAACAAATAGTGTTAAGGGGCTACTCCATGCGAACGACCTTGAGCATTTGACCGCTTGCTACAATATTAATATATTGTAGCGAGCGGCTCGCCGGAAGAAATATGTAAGACGCCACCTATTGTACGAAAGTAGTATTATTTTTTCAACATCAATAAACTATTTTATGGAAATACACATAGCGTACAAAGATAAATGTATTTTAATTTTTTTATTCTGTATATATTAGTTGCATTATATTAGAATTATGTATTTTCATATATTATCTAATTATGAAATTTTATAATTAATTATATATTAAAACTGAAGCATTGAAAATTGTGAGTTTAAAAGATACCTATTCACTATAGGTAAATAAATAGATAGCTCGGCTTTTGTACAAATATTTGGTGCAATAAAAAATAAATAAATAAATAGGATGTTTCGCATATGTGTTTTTGATTATTGTTAATTTTTACGTGTCACGTATTGAAAAGTTACCTACTAATTTTTGAACTTATGCTGGCAGATATTATCCTCACCCCAATGATTGATGAGGATGAAAATCAATTTTATTTCTACATACGTAATTATATTTATTTATACATAAGGGTAACTTTAATAAAGGTAATACAAAAATCAACAAGAAGTATAAGGGTTCAATCTTTCAATTTCAGTTGTAAAAAAACGTTACCACCACACTAGGATTTTCTCCTGTGTCGTGGAGGCAGTTTACAAACATAAATTGCACAAAGACAAACATCCAGACCCGGAACAATTATTTGTAGGCCATACAAATACTTGTTCCATGCGGGATTCGAACCCGCGGCCCCCAGCGCAACAACTGATTGCTAAGCCACTGCGCCACCATGAAGCTAATACAAAGACTAACTTTGTATTTGCTTCATGGTCGCCGGGTTATAGCTAAAGTGACCATACGTCCCGTTTTGAACGGGACTGTCCCTTTTTTCGGTCTCCTGTCCCATTGTCCCCAAACAAAGCTCCGGGACACAAAATTGTCATGTAACTAGTTGGATGGAAGTATTCAAAGTCAACAATCTTCAACATATTTTTTTTAATCGAATATATTTTATGTCTACCTGGTACGAATGCTCCGGTAGAAAAAGTATTTTTTTATTTTGCATAAATTGTGGACGTCTGAAAGAAACACTTACGGTTCCAGAGTTCTAAAGGCGATGTTGTTAACAAAGATAACAATAAAAAACTTGAGCAGAATTTTATTCTTATTTAAAATCATCACCAACTTTATTAAAGCAAATTTAATCCACTGACAAATGTAATTAATAATTAAAAAAAATATGTTGCATTTAATAATTACCGTCTATACCGAATATAATTTTATAGTGAACACTAATTGTATAAAGTTATAGTTTTTAGAGTATAAATAAACCCATGTCCTGTTATGAGTTAAAAAATAAATGGTCAGTTTAGTCTTTTTAGTTAAATTTAGTTTTAAAAATTTTTAGTTTATAGTAAAAAGTAGGTATATTAGTACTTTTACCGAATTATAAGTATAGAACACCTTATGTACTCAATTATTTTTTGAAAAAGAAGAAAAAACAAGCAATAAATAATATACTATATTTTAGCAAAAAACTATAACTTAGTAATACTAATTATAACTTAGAACATAAATGAAAAACTCATAACTGACTTTTTGGCCCGACCCAGGATTCGAACCCGGGACCTCATGATCAGCAGTCGCACTACTACAACCACTAATATAAGATAAGATATTGTGGTTGGGTGATAATATTGAATTAGCCTTTTATAGTGTAAATTATAATATTTGTCGAAATTTTAATTATAGATTCGAACCTTACATGCTAATGGTGCTTCATTTTTTTATTTGCATTTACTTCAAAGAAAATACACGCAAAAAGCTTCATCGCGCAGTAAAAAACACAACAAATATATGTATAACTAATACGAAAAATTATACCCAAAACAAACAAATAATACTACCTATAAATAACCTAATAAGTAATATTATTTATCGACTGATATTACGTGAGTGTATGCGGCGCTGGTCGACGCTCTAACGACACGGGCTTCGCGTCGAAGAGCTCAGGGCTCAATGACTCCAGCAAGCCCGTGAGCAGTGAATATGCCCAGATTTTAAAATAATTTCTTAATAAAATCAAATTTTGGTCTTTTGAAAAAAAATTTACTATAGAAATGTTCATTAATAAATTGCCTATCCATTGGTGTAAATCGCAAAATAAAATAATACTTACTTTACGAGGAGATGCATGTTATCAATAATAATTTCACATTTATGTGGTTTCGTTGTAAGGAGATTATATTAATATTTATTCCTTTAAAAAAAAATTGGATATAGCTTTTATGGAATCAAGATTATGTAGAAATATAATGTGTTTTTTATTTGTTGATATATCTTTTAAATAAAAAGTAGATAGCTTCTAAAAACCGCCCAAATAACGACTAGCGCGACATTTTGCTCAACCTGCGCCTTAATAGTCCAATATTGTAACGGTATTGGGTACAACTGAAGCAATATTTGTTCACTTAAAATAGAGGATGGAATTGCTCAGTTAATCTTGGTGATCGATGATATAAGTGGGAAGTAGGAATCAGAGAATACTCTTCCTGTGCACATGTGTATAATTGCAGACTGATGTATTCCATCTTAGTTGACAGAGGTGACGATCCATCCGTGGCCTTCTTTGTTTAAAATTGGCCGTATCCATTAACTGCAGTAACCACTTACCATCAGTGGACTATAGGTTCCCTTAACACTTAGTTTTATAAAAAAATCTGATACTTTTACTACCAATTGGTTATTATAAGTTTTTTTAGTATGGGAAGGCGAACATATGATTGATCTTTCGATACTGTTATCTGTTACCACTGTGAATAATTTTCTTTATAACAGCATAATTTTTTACTAAAAAAGCAATATAGATAAAAATGTTCAGAGTTCATAAATCTCAGTCCAATTCCAGGGCTGTACTAAAAATGAGAAAAAAAAAAAAGTTAACATCAAGTAACTCACCAAACATAATAGCATGTTTCAAATGGAAATGCAATAAGATGATCATTTCTCCATCACAAGGCTGGAAGAAGGCATTCTTAATATTATTATATAAAATATCCACTTTATCTCCTCTAACTGAAGTAAATCTAAAACCATTTGTGTGTGCTTCTAAGGAACCACTCATTCTCTTTGTTACAATATTGGGCCTTATGTAAAGATCTTTCAGTTTTGGGTTGCCTTTGCTCTGAGAGAGAACCAATGTGTCCTGTTTTACAAGATCCTCTTTCTCTCTTTCTTCTGCTTCTCTTGTTTTGAACTTCTTTTGAACTTCCTTTATTAAACGGAAACCAGTGTTGAGATTGGAAGAGGGAGGTGATATCTCACCAGGTTCTTTTGTGTTTGTACTTCGGTATGTGCTGAAAAGGTAATTTTTTTCTCTTAAGTAACAACTCAATAAATAACATTTTTCATTGGGTATTTTTATTTGAAACTAGCCCCGCGACTTCGCCCGCGTGTAATTTAGGGTTTTATTTATGTTCCACGGAACTCTAATTCTTTTTCTAAAATATAAGTAACATAAGTTATTCCTTATAACATCAGCTATCTCCCAGTAAGTCCCTTCGAAATCGGTCCAGCCATTTCAGAGATTAGACGGAACAAACAGACAGACAGACAAAAATTTTAAAAATTGTGATTTTGTTATAGTCCCAATATATAAGGGAAAGGGCTCGCAGCAGGACTGTAAAAACTACCATGGCATCAGCTTGCTTAGCATTATGGGTAAACTGTATGCTAAGGTGTTAATTGAAAGAGTTATGGAAGAAACTGATGGAAAAATTTGGGATGTGCAAGCTGGATTTAGAAAGGGGATGGGCTGTACGGATCAAGTCTTTTCCATGTGCATGATTGCGGAGAAGTTTTTGGCCAAAAACCAGAAAGTTTTTTGTGCGTTCATGGACTTGGAAAAGGCTTATTACAGAGTGGACAGGAATGTGTTATGGTAAACACTGAACTCATTTGGGTTGAGCGCTGGCTTGATACAGACATTAAAGTCTCTTTACAGGGACTCTAGTGCTTGTGTCAGGATCAACGGGGTCTACTCGGACTGGTTTGGCATTCATAAAGGTGTCAGACAGGGATGTGTGGCTTCCCCATGGCTGTTTAACCTATTTATGGACAGTTGTTTGCAAACTTTGAAAGTTGAAGAATGTACATTGAGAATGGGTGAGTTAACCGTCAAATGCCTTTTGTATGCCGATGATCAAGTCATATTTGCATCGTCGGCGGCCGAGTTGCAAATGATGGTTACTTTAATGAACTTGTCATAGAAAGAAAGGGGTATGAAAGTGAACCCAAGTAAGACGAAAGTGATGGTTTTTGAAAGAGAAGAAAGTAAAACGTTATGTGAAATAAGAATAGAAGGGGAGTTGATTGAGCAAGTGGATGAGTTTGTATATTTGGCATGTTTATTTAGCAGGAATGGTAGATATGATAAGGGTATAGAACGACGAGTGAACGCAGGAAATAGAGCGAATGGGGCTCTACACGCTATTATGAGGAGTCAGAATGTGTCAAATAAGGCACGTATGGCAATTCATAGTGCTGTGTTAGTCCCTACTTTAATGTATGGTAGTGAAAGTTGCGTCTGGCAGAAGCATGAGAGTAGAATAAATGCTGTAGAAATGCGGTCCTTAAGGAGTATGCTACGGCTGAATCTGAATGACAGGGTGAGAAATAATGTGATAAGAGAAAAGAGTGGTTTGCAAGATGACGTTGTGACAAGGATTAAGAAAGGAATGCTTCGGTGGTTTGGTTATGTAGAAAGAATGAACGAGGAAAGAGTGACAAGGCAAATTTATGTTGCAGAAGTGAACGGCAGGGTCGGGAAGGGACGCCCTAGACGAAGGTTTATCGACCAAATCGGTGATACATTAAAAATGGGCCAGATTAGGAGTACCCTTAACCGACGAGCGTGTATGCGTAGATATATGGATGTAAAGGAGGCGAGAGAGGTGTGACAGGATCGCGCCAAATGGAAGTTCGTAGTCTCTTGCCTACCCCTCTGGGTGACAGGCGTGAGTGTTTGTGTGTTTGTTATAAGTACCGTATATATACTTTCATATACATTTAGTGAAAAGCTGTTATTTTGACATTACAAACAGACACTTCAATTCTATTTATTTGTATAGATATAATCGAGATAAAAGAGATGTTCATACTATGAATACTAAGAACGAAAAACAAAATCTACAATATATTCATGGTCAGATGTATATGCTTTAATTTAACAACAAAATCTATATTGAATAAAAAATATATATATTTTATTATAATCAACATCATCAAATTGCAGGATTTCACTTTTACAAACAGAGTTTTTTTGCAAGTTTTCTATCAAATGATCATTCTAAATATTTAACATACTGTAATAGGAAGGTAAAAATTACTAATTTTATTTAACATATAATAGCAATATTACTTATATATACATATCACTTACACTTCTTTAACAAATGTAGCATCAGGTTGCGAGTAGTTCCCACCTTCATTCCTGCCCATTGTTGCACCAGGGTGGAAGAAGTTTATTCTAAGATAAGTGTAGTCACCTTCTACAGACTGTGAGATATTCTTTATAGTGGAGATATGGAACGGTACAGGAACGCCAAATATAGGCAAGATGACTGTTTCATATTTACGGTCTGGAATCAACAAAATACATTGTAATAAAATATTTTTTCATTGTGATTAAGCGTTTGGATGGGGCGCAGCAGGCCGCGGAAAATGATTATTAATGTAATCTTATAATATACAAATGATTAGGTATTTCACAATAAAGACAAAATTTTTTGTAGTCATTGAAATTCTTACTTTTTAATTCGTCAAAAGAATATTTATTCTTTCTTTAGGTAATTATTTGTTTTTTATGTACTAGAAATTGTATTTAAATTAAAATGCAAAATCAACCAAGTTATAAATAAATAAGACGCTAGAGAGCAAATTCTTATTACAGATTATCCATAAATCCATTGCAGCTTACTAAAGTCCACTGCCAAACATAGGACTGCCCCACAGAATTTGCCATTGTTGCCACGCTTGGCAGGCAAATTAACAACCACAGTTTTTATAATTGAGTTGTTAATCAAAAGATTCTGCTGCCCATCTCCTGTTTCAGTTAGCTTCTGTCGCCTCTTATGATACCACAGGACAATTTGGGGATAGTGGATATTCTTTACACCGCCACTACATGGTTTATATTGAATATATGGTATGTATTGAAGTAATTGTTGATTAAAAGTGATTTCCGTTTGACAAATTGTTGCCGGTTTGATGTTATGTTTTATGTATGTAGAACATTCATAGTATTTTCTAATATTTTTATTATTACATCAAGAGATTTTGTAACAAAGTTTGATATAATCAATTTATTGATGCAGTTAAAGTGACTTTTATTTGTCGATAATGAATTAAATGCACTTACCAACATAAAGTTTAAGTTCCTTAACTTCATTCTCTCTTGGCATTTGACTGACACTTTTGTATGAAACTGTACTCTTTCTTATCTTCTCACTGTCTTTGCCACTGGATTGTTTCGCAAGACGCTCTTTAGCCTTTTCGTTAAGAGCTATAGCCAGTTCTCTCTGATGCTCTTTACGTTTCTCTTCAGAAGAATGCTCTGTTCGAAGCTTGGACTCTATAACAGCAGTCCTTTTGCCGCGACCTAAAACATAACATGTATATATAGAAAATGTAACATGCATCAAACCATATTTGTATATGTACAAGCTTTATTTTGCAATTTTGTTTATGGATAACATTAAATTCTAGAATTGTATTAAAAAAAAAACTGTTCATAACATTTTAAGAGCAGGCTCAAGGAACTGGCAAAAGTACAAAAAATAAAAAACAGCAATATCCCCAATAATTAATTTCTATTATATTTACATTCCGTTTATTTATTTATTGTTTTTAAAGTGATAGCATGTATGAGTTTATAAAGTTGGAGGATATTGCTATTTAGCCCCTAACATGCAATATCTTATTTCATAGTTTAGCAAACAAAGAAATAACTCACCTCCGTTTTCTATCCATCCAGGTTTGCATGTAAGTAAATAAAATAATATAAATAACATAACATATTACACAACAAGCCAGTTATAGTCTTTAGGATTTGTTTAAAACACCTCAAACTCAATAATGACAGTTGTAATGCAACCAAAACGAAGAAATTAGTATATGTATGTGTGCTCAATTCACATTTTCATTGAAAGGGCCATACGGAGCGATTAATTATTTTTTATTTATTTAAAATTAAACAACAATTCGATCAAACTTTTCTGTTGCAATTCGTCTATCATTTCAAACAGTACAAGAAACAAAAAAAATTTTTTAAGATAATGTGGTGGAGGAGAAATGCACAACAAAAATATAAAACTTATACACATTAATAAAAATCAAATATTATCAAATTTAAAAGAAAATGTTTATTTACATTAAAGGCTTGAGCACTATAAATGTGTTTTGAGTTGAATGCATTGTATCTTAATGGTATTCATATGTATTTATGTGTATCGCAATTGAGGCTTTATTTGTTATTTATAGGACGGCTAGATGTCGACATTCAACTAAATGTCTAGCTTAATAGAAGATTTACAATGACGCGTATAATGTTAAAGTTGGAGTTGATCGAAAGTCAACACTTCTGGTAAAGATGAATCAAATGCTGGCACAGACACAAAATTTAAATTCAGTATTTTAGTTTTTTCTGCATATGTCATTTTTAACCGTCAGTAGGCTAATGGCAGGGCGCAGACCGCGAACTCGAAAGGTCGTGGGTTCGATTCCGCCATTCGACTACTACTAGTGTCGTGAACCACTTCTAACACAAGCATTTTAAGCTTACCAGAAGTGGTTTAAGGGAATATTAGTAATGTTTAATAGTATTACTAGTATTTAAAAAAAAATCAACATAGGTTTGTAAATATATAACCGAATTGAATCTTCCATGCATACATGATCATCCTTGCGAACAATGCCATTTGTGTTCAAACAAGGATGACTTATCATTGCCCAGCCGTTTTGTTGTTATGGATATACTTTCTTTAGGCATCCAAATACAATGCCGACTTTTTACTAAATGGCTAGCCATCCATTTAACTAGGTAATGAAACCATCGGGCTGCTACATAGTCTGAACATACACATGTCTGACATCATACTAAATGTCTTATGTCATCCAGTTCAAGTCAAAGCCAATAGTCATGTTAAAATTGAAACTGTTAGGTTTCCAGATCAGAATAAATTGTAACCATCTAACACTTTTTTATCTTATCACTTAAGGCTAACATAAAAATCGGAAAATTAAGAACTTATACATTTTCCGCATTTGCTCAACAATACACTATAACATATACTGTGCAAATTGAAAATATATGGGGTTGGTTGGCAATAGATATATATATTGTTGCTAGACATTCGTTAGACAAGAGACTGTTATTTCCTATGTGATAAATTAATATCTTCAACACCTCAATTGTCACTCACCGAGTATTTCAGTCTTATTTTCCTTCTCCTCCTCTTCTTCTTCATCATCATCTTTTAAAAAGATACCAATATTTTTGATCTTCTTTTTGGATTGAGTAAGTAATGAAGCTGGTTGCTCTTCATTTACTAATACAGTGTCACCAATAAACAGAGCATAGGTCTGAACAAAATTAAATCAAGATATAATTTAACCCAATTACAGACAAGGACAGATTTGCAGTTTTATTGAGGGATAAGTTTTTACCAATTATCAACATGATAGTGTACATGCAGAAAGAGTTTTCAAATTGAGACCGTCAAATATAAAAAGTAAGGGATGTTTAATCTGCGGTGGAACCACACTGTAGCTTTGTTATAATTGTAGCATGAAGGAATCAGCCTCGACTGGGGAAGGACCAGAGCATAGGTCTGAACAAAATTAAATCAAGATATAATATAACCCAATTACAGACAAGGACAGATTTGCAGTTTTATTGAGGGATAAGTTTTTACCAATTATCAACATGATAGTGTACATGCAGAAAGAGTTTTCAAATTGAGACCGTCAAATATAAAAATTAAGGGATGTTTAATGTGCGGTGGAACCACACTGTAGCTTTATTATAATTGTAGCATGAAGGGATCTGCCTCGACTGGGGAAAGACCAGCATAAAATAGCAGCATGATGACAAAGAGGACCAAAGCCCCTTTTTACTGGAAACAAGGCATTTCAGCCAGTAAAAAGGATCTTCAGTTCTTTTTCCCTAAAGACTGCAACTCAATTACATTTATAAATCTTGATTCTTAATAGACGACTAATGTACAAGCGCATCACCAGGTGGCCTTCGAGCTCCTTTTTTACTCTTAGTTCTATATGAAATTGCATATAAAATTTTAACAAATCGAAATAATAAGGAAAATCAAAATAATATAATGTAACCATACAAAACAATATTATTTCAGCCTATTTTAATAATAACATGACATAATTACTAAATCACAGTGCTACACTTACACCGCGCCAAGGGAATTTTCAATCTACCTATTAAAAGTTGACCACAAAACTTAGTCTGTCACAATTTCTACTCAAAAATATTTTTTTATAATAAAGTCAAAAATATTTTTTTTACCTTTCCTTCCTTCTCTGTAGCAGCACTGTTTGTAAGATTAGCTAAGCCAATGTTGATGTTAAACACCATTCCTTTTTTAGCTGTTACAGAAGTTTTTGGTCCAATCACAATTGAGCTTTCACGAAATTCAATACCCATTGCAAAACTAAAATAAAGAATGGTTACTTTAGACAGACAAACATTGATAAACTGATACAAAAAAGGTTTGCACAGACTTACCCAAATGATTTTGTAAGATTATCAACTAAATCAGGTTTCTCTTTTTTCGCAAGTTCCAAGCCAGCTTCATAAACTGCTGAAAGTTTTGCACCAGCAACTAAATGTTTCATTACTTCTTCCTCTAAATTTATAAGAAAGTTATAGTTGCTCTGAATTTCGTCTGTTGGATTTACAAGTAATGTGCGGACAATATTAGAGCAGTATGATTTATAGCGTGCGCCCAAAGAACATACAATAGCGCCAAAATGTAAATGATTTTTATCAGAAACTGCACTAAACTTGAGACTGTAATTCCCTCCAGATTGTATGATAGGAGGATAACACATATCTACTTGGCTTGTGTCCACACCAGTAACATATTTCTTATCAGAAATGGCAGCTTCTACACCTTCAGCAAGCTTTGAATGTTTTACTTTCTAAAAATTGACAGTAAGTATTTTAGTTGAATTTATATGTAAGTTGAAAATGATCAAACACATAACATAAAATTTACCTTATCAGAATCTATAATTTCCATGATCTGATCCTTTAAATATTTTGTGAAAACATCAACTGTGACTAAACAAGCTTTTTTAACTGTAATAATTTCAGAGTCTTCTTTCGGCGCCATAAGAATTGCTATTGAGGAGCTAATATCAACATTTTCAAACTTCTCAGCCTTCATAGCAGCTTTCCAACTTTCACAGAATTCACCAGGATAGTTGTCTTTTGCAAATACTCCAAGTGTTTTACCTGATTTAGACTTTTTGATCTCTTGAATGAGTTTATTGAAGTTTTCCTTGTCCTTATCATTCTTTAACAAGGATAACAAAATAGTATTTAAGCACATATCCTTTTTTAATACTTCATTTATAAAACAATTACACCCTTAATTTAATTTGTTATATATGAATCTATAAAAGCATCATAAAGGCAAGGTCCTGTAGTGATATCAAAGATTTACTATACAATCCTGCAGGGAGAATAAAATTAAAACTGACCTATGAATTAGAAACATCCTATATGAAGACCCAGGATACCAGAAATCTTCATTTCACCTTTAGCTCATTCACCACTGCACATAAGTTACATACCAATATAAAAACAAAAATATGAACATTTACAAGAGTTAAAACAATTTTTACACCGAGACACTGCCTTGCTATTTATGCCAACTTCCCCCATTTAGATTAAGAATTAACTTTAACTTATTTCTGCATTAATTTTTGACATAACTTTGTGTAGATTCTTCTTATATTCTTATATATTCTGTTTATCTAGTATAAGCTGCCTTTATTTATTGATTGTTCATAGAAGAGTATTTAATTATTGTTACTTTGACACTCCAGAAAACTTAATTTTTTGAACTGTTTTATTTAATGTTAAAACATACATTGCATATACCTATGTGATAATAGGATTAAAAAGTAATACATATTTTATAAATAAGGCATATTTTGCCACTAGTCCAGAGACAGATGTTTTACTAAATAAATGAGTACATTTTACTGTTACCGATTTTTTAAGAATTTGATTTTATTGTGAGTATAACAGCAAATGTCAGTATAAAATGACCAAACATCTTCGCAAAAACTGCGAATGTTAAACATTTGAACAATACTGTTATGTAAATACTTCTAATGTGCATTATTATGAAATAATATATTTCATAATAATGCACATTAGAAGTATTAGCTTAAGCTTAAGTTATACAGTTATGGTGTTTGCACCAAAAATTGATAGTATTATTGCTCAAAACAACACATAGGAACAAATAGTAAAGTTAAATCAGTTTTTAGTCTTTCCTGTAAAGTTACTCATTTATACATTTGCGGTATTGAATGTCGAACGACAATATGACATTTTTAGGCAAAAATAATAATCACAGCAGTGAGTGACATGCTCAAAATTACGAGCGAAATAGTACATTTCCTTAGAGTGCGCAGTGAGATGCGAGTGATGACGTCACCGCGCTTTGTCGGTCCGGCCGAATTTTGACGATAACATTGCACGGGAAATCGCACTTTAGTCTTCATTATCTCAGCCATTTTTTAAGATGCCTATACATACAACAGTGCAGATGTTTATGGGAAGTAGAAGAAGTTATTAATTGCAATTTAAAAAAAAATGTTGTTAAGATATTTGTCCATGTAGTAGCAGCATAAAAAATCACTACTCGATATCTGGGATATGGTAAAAAATGAGAGAAGAAAACTGAAACACGAGAAGTCAGCAGCATCTTCCTATTAAGTCCTTAAATTATAAAAAGCTGCATTTTCCAATATGCCTACCAAGCATGACAACTGTCCTCCAGACGGCCAGCCTCAACGGAGACTAGCCATCGGCGCAGGACAGGATTATATTGCCCAAGTGTACTCTCAAGCAAGCACAGGTGCACTCTTTATTCCCTCTCTCTCATAGTCCGATGGGACGGTAAACCTACACGACCAGAGAGAGATCAGGTGCAGGACCAACGGCTTTACGTGCTTTCCGAGGCACGGGGGTGACACATCGCCAGCTTCCTGATTCCGTGTAGCACTGAGTTTCTTGATAGAAAAATTCAATAACTAATTTTTTTTGGCCCAACCCAGGATTCGAACCACAAGACCAACAACGCAGTCACTATGGAAAATATCGTCCCTATGACGAAATATCTATAGAGGCTTAAGCTCAGCTATGGACTTTATAAACTGTAATGAATGCATGACAATGATAAAATAGACTCTATGCAAACCTGAAATAATGTATGCATAATACTGAACGATTATTTGCCATTAAATGAGAAAAATCTAAATTGTGTACATAAGCAGTATGTAAAAATAAGCTGCATATAATACGAGGGTAGATTGAAAAGTTCACGGCCTCATATAGACATGATTAAACATTTTATTTCTTTCTGCTCTCTTTAGTTGTCATCATGTGAAGTTTCATTTTAGTGTTACTTTTGGTTAAGAGTTTACAGTGTTTTATTGAGCGTTAAGTGAAGCAATGTTTAAAAATGGAGAAAATCGAACATCGCGCCGTTATCAAGTATCTGTTCAAGAAAGGGTTAACGCTGAAACAAATTCACAAAGATATGGTGGCGACTTTGGCAGAATCTGCTCCATCGTATACAACCATTAAGAAGTAGTCAGCAGAATTCAAACGTGGTCGGCAGAGCATTGAAGATGACTCACGCATAAATTTGCAATTTGATACTGGGGGACCGTAGATTGAAAATCAGAGAGATAGCTGAGATAATAGGCGTATAGTATGAACAAAATCAAAATATAATCCATAATGAATGGGGATTTTCAAAGGATTCTGCGAGATGGGTACCGAGGCTCCTTTCAGCCGATTCAGTTGTTTCAAGCCGACCCACAAAACTTTTTAGAGATTTTTTGTTACTACTGATGAAAATTAGGTTCTTTACAATACTCCTGAGTCAAAACAGCAATCGAAAGAATGGGTGAGACTAAGCTCAATGCCTCCAAAGAAAGCTAGAGTGATTTTGTCTACAACTAAGGTGATGGTATCAGTATTCTGGGATTCAAAGGCAGTCATTATGGTCGATTAACCTACCAATAACCACCAATACTCTACTTATTACTGCATGCTTTTACGGTGGTTGCATGATGAAATTAAAAAAAATGCCCATGAATGTTAACCAAAAACGTGTTGTTTCATCAAGACAATGCACACCCAACAACAAGACACAATGGCTGAAATCCATAATTATGGATTCGAATTACTTCCACACCCCGCTTATTCGCCTGGTTTGGCACTGACTTCCAGCTCTTCCCCAATCTAAAAATACATTTAGGAGGACAGAAACTTTCATCAAACAAAAAGATTGAAGCTGCCGTTAATGCCTATTTTGAGAACCAAGATGAAGCATTTCTTAAAAATGGTATAATGGCTTTAGAAATCACATGGAAGAAGTGCATTGAGAAAAGTGGTGATTATGTCAAAAAATAAAAATAATTTTAAAATCTTCTGGTTTTGTTTTCATATTCAGGCTGCAAACTTTTCAATCCACCCTTGTATAACATTCTGCATATTCAACATGGTTAATGAATATTCATATTTGGCTGAATATAAATATTCAGCTAATTCATTGAGTGTTCAGCAAAGTGGTATTAAAGTTCACTGAGTTGAGTTTTGTATTATTGATTTTGATTAATGCAATGTGTAATTTGTTGCTTTGCATAATAGTATAGTATTCATAAGGTAAGTATTTTACTTTGTTGCTTTATGCTTTTACTTCAGTTGAGCCGACCCATTTAAGGACCTATACTACCTCAAATGGCTTAGCATGATCCTCCGTTATGCCGAAAATACTGCAGCGTTAATTTTGAAATAAATATATGGTGAAGTTGAGGATTAATGTTAAGTACTATCTTAGACGAAAACACGATTCCATAAAATTTTCTCGATAGAAATAAAATCCAAAGTTACCTCCAAACCGAAAAATAAACTGCTGGTATTCAAAAACTACTTCAAATTAGATCATGAAACTTTGCATAGTAACTGAAATAACTATAAAGCAGTGCTTATCTTTTTTACTTTTTTTTAATTATCATTATTTTCACCGTAAAAAGAAATTACCTAAACTATAGTCGTTTTAAAGGTTGTTCCCTGCCGCCCGACACCGCCGCTCACGCTCACTCCCGCTTCGGCTTTCGAACGGGAGAGCTGTGTCGCTTGCGCCCAGAACACACATTACGTAACAGGATGACGTAAATTTAAAATATTGAAATAGATACTTAGGTTTATAGTGTTGGCGCAATGGGAAATAAGCGTAATAAAAAAAAGGAGCGACTGGGTTGGCGTAAAGAAACGGACAAACATATGATAAACGTAATGAAGTATCTACCGACCTATCTACTTAGAGTGTTAATGATTACGAATATGTAGAAATTTAGGTATAAGTAAAATATAGGTATCTATGTAGTAATTGTTTTTTTATAACGTTGCCCCACTCCAGGATTTCTCCTGAATCGGAGACGGTGCGATTACAAACACAAATTTTCTGTAGGCCATAAAAATATTTGTTCCGTATGGGGATCGAACCTGCGACCCGAAGTTCAGAAGCCAAGCACTTAGTTAGTAATCTATACAAATAAATAAAATTGAAGTGTCTGTTTGTAATGTCAAAATTACAGTTTTTTACTAAATGCATATGAAAGTTAATACGATACCTATAATTAAAATACAATTTTTAAAATTTTTGTCTGTCTGTTTGTTCCGGGTAATCTCCGAAACGGCTGGACCGATTTTGACGGGACTTTCACTGGCAGATAGCTGATTTCATAAGGAGTAACTTAGGCTACTTTTATTTTAGAAAAAGAATCAGGGTTCCGCGCAGAAACATAAAAACCCTAACACGCGAACGAAGTCGCGGGGAACAGCTAGTAAAAAATATAAGTGTGTTCGGTAAGTACCTACCTATCTAACTATAAAGAAATAAAAATGTAACTTGTTTATCCGTCCTTACGTTATCGTTACTCCGTGGCGCACAGGCTTAGCAATGAGTTGCTGCGCTGGAGTCCATGGGTTCGAATCCCGCACGGAACAAGTATTTGTATGGCCTACAAATAATTGTTCTGGATCTGGATGTTTGTAAACAAGTTTAAATGTTATATTAAAGAAAAATTGTACAAAAAGGGTGATTATAATATAAATGAATATATAAATGAAAATAACCCCTGGGAATGAGGTGATCGCCACCATGTTGGTTCTATAAAGATTCATTCAAAAAGTGTAACATAATAAATTTATTGTAAATTTAAATATGTTTAAAAAAAAAGTCCCGCTGGGTTTCTTGCTGGTTCTTCCCAGGACAGAGATTTTTTTTTTATGCGAACCAGTGGTAAATTAAAAAATGACTTTCAGTAAGTATTATACAATAATCTATATTGAATAAAAAATCATTCATTTCATTTCATTCGTACCTATGTACCTACGCTGCCCTACCTATCCTACCTACCTACCTACTACTTAGCTACCTATCAATCTTATATTTGTACAAACCTTGTCCTAAAAATCACGATTCATTTATATATATATATATATATATACTAGGTGTTCCCCGCGACTTCGCCCGCCTGTTATTTGGGGTTTTAATATTTTTGCGCGGAACCCTAATACTGTTTCTAAAATAAAAGTAGCCTAAATTACTTCTTGTGACATCAGCAATCTGCCAGTGAAGGTCCGGTCAATATCGGTCCAGCCGTTTCGGGGATTAGCCGGAACAAACAGATAGACAGACAAAAATTTAAAAAAATCGTGTTTTTGTTATAAATACCGTATATACTTTCATATGCATATATTAAAAATCTGTTATTTCGACATTACAAACAGACACTTCAATTTTATTTATTTGTTTAGATATCAATGACTTAGGGTTTCTCTGCGAGATAGACTTAGAAATGAGGATTTCCGCAGTATAATCAGAGTGACCGACATAGCCCAACGGATTAGTAAGCTGAATTGGCAATGGGCCTGCAATATAGATCGAAGAACCAAAAACCGATGGGGAAAAAGATTCTCGAGTCCTCGCACCGGTAGGCGTATTGTAGCGCGACCCCCCACTAGATGTAGATGGAGTGACGACCTGGTAAGACAGGCAATAAGTAGATGAAAGCTGGTGGCTCAGGACCGAGCTTTGTGGCATTCCTTGGGGGGGAGGTCAATGTTCAGCAGTGGATTTGTGAAGGGTTGTAATGACGTTGATACACACACACACACACACACACACACACACACACACACACACACACACACACACACACACACACACACACACACACACACGCACGCACACGCACACGCACACGCACACGCGCACACGCACACATACACACATACGCACACATACACACATACGTACGCACGCACGCATGCACGCACGCGCGAGTGCGCGTGTGTGTGTATGTGTGTGTGTGTAATAACTAAAAAAGTAACCTAGTATGTAATACAAGGCGAAAACTATATTGTTATAAGTTTATAAGATTGTAAAATGCAAAGCGTAAACTTACTACCAAGACAATGTACCTACAGAACTTTCAGTGCAATGATGATTCCGCTCAAAAACATAACTGCTCGGGGCAAACTGAGCAATAATAATAAGGCGACCCCTGCCACGCTATCCGTGAATTTCTGCAACATCAGGGGACTTCACTCTAACCTAAACGCCGTCCACTACCATCTCGAGACGGCGAAGCCGGCCTTGCTCTTTCTGACCGAGACGCAGGTTTCATCTCCGGCTGATATTTCGTATCTCTCCTACCCGGGGTACAAATTGGAGCACTCCTTTGTGCCTCGGGCTGGAGTTTGCGTGTATGTCGGAGAGGACATCTGTTCTCGACGCCTCGGCAGTCTTGAAGGTTCGGACCTGTCCATCCTTTGGCTGAGCGTAGACAGCGACGACCATCCGCGGATTCCAGATGTGGAGGATCATACACCTTCCCTGTTGGACCTTCTGCTGACCTCTCATCCGGACGGATATCAGGTTTCCGTCGATGATCCCCTCTCGGCTCTTCGGACCATTGTTTGATCCGGAGTGTGGTGCCACTCACGCTCCCTTCGCGGTTGCATTCTGCAGGTTGCCGCCGTGTTTGGCATTACAGGTCGGCGGATTGGGACGGAATGCGGTCTTTCTTTGCATCCTACCCATGGGGGCAGGTTTGCTTCTCGCCGGATGATCCCAGCGCTGTTGCTGACTCTGTCACTGATGTGGTGCTACAGGGAATGGAACTATTTATTCCATCATCTGTGGTACCCATCGGAGGCAGATCTCAGCCTTGGTTTGGTCGCTCCTGTAAGACTGCATTACGCAGTAAGCAGGAGTGTTATCAAGCCTGGGCTGCGGCTTCGGCGACTCGGGATGTAAACACCAGCACACTTAAAAAGAAGTATAACTTCGCCTCCAGGTCCTTCAAAAGAGTTATTGCCAAGGCAAAAGCAGAGCACATAGGCAGAATTGGCGAGAAACTAGTTCGCCTTCCTTCGGGAACCCGTGCATTCTGGTCTCTCGCCAAGGTTGTCCAAGGGAATTTCTGTAAGCCATCACTACCATCTCTGCACAGGGAGGACGACTCACTGGCCCAAGACGCAAAAGACAAAGCTGACCTTTTAGGCTCCCTTTTTGCGTCCAACTCGACTCTTGATGACGGGGGGAAAACACCGCCAACCATCCCGCGGTGTGAGTGCTCCATGCCGGATGTGCTGTTCTCACAGCGCTCGGTTCGCAAAGCACTTCTCTCCCTGGACATCCAGAAGTCGAGTAGGCCCGACGGAATCCCCCCAATTGTGCTGAGGACGTGTGCTCCGGAGTTGGCACCGGTCCTAACGCGTCTTTTCCCGGTATTCCTACTCCCAAGGCGTAGTCCCGAATTCATGGAAGACAGCTTTTGTCCACTCGATCCCTAAAAAAGGCGACCGCTCAGACCCGTCCAACTATAGGCCTATAGCGATCACCTCCTTGTTCTCCAAAATAATGGAATCCATTATTAACTGCCAGCTCATCCAGTACCTTGAGGATCACCAGCTGATTAGTGACCGTCAATACGGTTTTCGTCGGGGTCGATCAGCTGGTGATTTTCTGGTCTACCTGACCCATAGATGGGCGGAGGCAGTAGAGTCCAAGGGGGAGGCGTTGACCGTTAGTCTGGACATTGCGAAGGCCTTCGATCGGGTTTGGCACAAAGCGCTTCTTTCGAAGCTCCCTTCGTATGGGCTTACCGAGAAATTGTGCAATTGGATCACCAGCTTCCTTGCAGATCGGAGCATCAAGGTCGTTGCAGACGGTGCATGTTCTGACTACAAGCCTATTAACGCTGGTGTTCCACAAGGCTGTGTGCTATCACCAACGCTGTTTCTTCTGCATATCAATGATATGTTGCTAACTGGTAACATTCATTGCTATGCGGATGACAGCACTGGTGATGCTCTATACACCGGCCGTGCCAATATTTCTCGGGAAAACGTCACCGAGTACCGGAACAAACTTGTGTCTGAAGTCGAGTCTTTGCTGAACAAAGTCTCGGATTGGGGGCGACTACATCTAGTCCAGTTTAATCCTCAGAAGACACAAGTTTGCGCGTTTACCGCTAAAAAGAACCCCTTTGTCGTATCTCCTCAGTTTCAAGGCACTCCTCTTCTTGCCTCAGCCAGTATCGGTATCCTCGGACTCGACATATCGAGTGACATGCAGTTTTGTGGTCACTTGGAAGAGAAGGCCAAATTGTTCTCTAAAAAGCTTGGCGTGCTCAGCAGAGCGGAACAGTATTTCATGCCGGCACACCGCCTGCAACTTTACAGGGCGCAGGTTCGGCCTCACATGGAATACTGTTCCCATCTCTGGGCAGTGGCTCCCCAGTGACAGCTCCTTCCACTTGACCGCATCCAGCGCAGAGCAGCTCGAATCGTCGACGACCGAGCCCCTTCCTATCGGCTCGATTCATTGGCACTGCGAAGAGATGTTGCATCCCTTTGCATTTTCTTTCGCATCTACCATGGGGAGTGCTCTGAGGAATTGTTCGGATTAATCCCAGCTGCCAAATTTCACGAACGCACATCGCGGCAGAACTCCCGATACCATCCACACTATCTGGATGATTGGCGGTCCACCACTGTGCGATTTAGAAGATGTTTTCTTCCTCGCACGACTTCCTTGTGGAATTGATTACCATTACGACTTAGAGACCTTCAAGAAAAGAGCGTACTCCTTTTTAAAAGGCCGGCAACGCATCTGCGATTCCCTCCCTGGTGTTGCAGTTGTTCATGGGCGGCGGTAGTCACTTACCATCAGGTGAGCCGCATGCTCGTTTGCCCCCTCTCCTATAAAAAAAAAAAGCAATATTATTTATTTCATATTGTATATGCTTTCCATACAATGAAGGGTCAACTTATACTGGAAATTTAGCTTTATGTACAATGAAATTAAATTTGCGACATATAATTTTATGTTTATTTAATGACAAGTTAATATTAAATTATGACTGAAAATTTTATTGATTTATGCTCGTCCGATAATAGTTTGTTTTACTCTAACAAAATCGCTTTGACCTCGTGTTCCCGCGTGACCGCGAGCCTTAGTGTGTGAACAAATGGCGTGGGGAAGTGGGGGCGAAATTAGAATTTGAGCTGAGGTAATATAGGCCCTTAAGCTATAGCAATAATATAGATGTAGGGTGGCTCTACCACATATAAATTAAATTGGTTTATTATTTCATAAAAATCAACAGGGTTCTTACTTCTTACACCTACCCCAACACATACACAGATGTGTTATGGGAGCTACAGTACTCTCCTCTCTAACACTTCCTATTTTCAAAATCGATTGTAGGTTTCATTGATTACTTGGTTTCCCAAGCATTATTATTTTGTGTAAACATTAAAACGTAATAGTATATTACTTACTCTATCTCTAATAAGAAGTTTAACTGGGGGTAATTCTGTTTCTTCTTTACCATTTTCTATTTGGCGGAGGAATTCAATTTTTTTCTTGCTTGCCAAAAAACACATACTATTTTCTGTAAGTACTGTTATTGTATCTGGTAACTCATATCCAAATAACCATGTCTGTAAATATAGTTAATCAATTTATACACCAGTAGTTAATATGTCATTATAATGCATTTGGTTAAGGTTTAGAATCCAGTCGCCTTAATTATGTGGGGGACGGTGGGAAATGGGGGGGGGGGGGGGGTAGATTCGCCCCCAACCTTTTTGCCCTGCCGGACGTGCCTATTTTTTATTATATTAAATGTTGAAGATTTAAAATTTTTATTAAATGATTTCTGAGAAAAATCGCTTTAATAGAGAGGGGGTGCATCCCCCCTCCACCGAAGTAATACCAAAGTGTAGTCGGCAGAGCCCCACTAAGCAGGGCTCCTGTTTCTGGGTGGTTTATAATAAAATGACCATGAAGGGGATGAAGGGGTCTGTTCACTGGATTCGCTCACTCACTCAACTCTGCCATCCCCTTCTAACACACTCACATTCACGTAAAGTCGGAATCAACGGAATGACAATTATGACACAAGTCGTAAAGTTAAGTATAAATCATTATATAATCATTATATTCTTTTTGATCGAGTATATCTGTTACTGTCAATGTCAAAAGCTCCGTTTCATGTATTAATTAGTGATTTCTAAATATTTTTAGAAAATAACTTTAAATATTTTGAAGCAGCTCCAGCAGCTAAAATTGCAAGGGGGCACTTGAGATAAGCCCCCTTGACCCCCACCCCCCCACAATGACAGAATCCTCAAATTCAGGCGACTTGATTCTAAACCCAACCCATGCATTTTAACAAATCAAAAGAAAAATTCAAAAATCCTATAAAAATAAAAAAAATCAACAGTGTAAACCATTTTTAAAAGCTATTAATATCACACTCAGTTCAAAAAATTACTGAATGGTACTTGAGACTTGTCCATGCGCACAATGTAAAAATAAAAACAAACCTGCAAAGCTGTTGATTTACTGTATAACGTGTCCTCATCTATGCCAACACAAGAAACCAAGCAATCAGCCTTGGCTAATGCCTCGTCGCTTTTGGAATCAGCAGCTGCACCCTGTAAATGTTTATTAATTAAGACAAGGGTAAAAGAATAAAATGCGACTGTATGAATCTACGCATTGTAACCCACCTTCCAAGCCGCGTACAACCTTTTCATACGACGATAAAACGTCTCTTTATCGAGAGATATATTAGACATTGCGAAAATTAACAGAAAATAATAAAATTATACGTTTTCACGCCACAATGAATAAAACGTTAAACACGATCCTAAACATTACAGAGTTTGACATCAAACACGAATGGCGGGCGTCTACTTCATATTTTTTATTCCTAAGGTAACAGATTCGTAAGGCAGTTTTTTTGCCAGTGTCAAACAGAAATAATCATTTAAAATACTTTGATAAACTTTTTCACTACCATAGACTTTAGAGTAACAATAGTGCGCGCAAGATAAAGGAGGGCCCCCGAGACAGTCAAACGTTTTGATTCAAACACGTAGATTTTGGTTTGAGTCAAATCAATTTGCTCGTTTACGCCGTTGGTTTGACAGGTTTGATCAAACGTTATGTGTTTGAAGCTCGTTTGATGGAAATTTATATTTTGGTTTTGTTTGAAGCACCATTTGATCATCTTCGCGATGTGTTTGATCAAACCTAATCACTCTTGTGCTGAATTTCGAAGCGAAACGTTCTGTGTGGTTTCCAAAATGCTAAATACCTCAATGGTATAGACAATCTTTGATTTACTGGAATAGCTTGCCTCATGTTAGTAGGTATCCTGTTTTTGCATTAATGGTCGAACTTTATTCAATAAGTTTTTATAAGAATCATTGTCCATCCTCAGAAAGTTCTTATAATCATCTGGTGCCCTAGTTTCTAGCACTCTTTGTAAATGTTCGTGTGTGAAACGATATCTTAATTTGTACCATTCTTTGCACCAAATTCTTTTTCTTTTTTTCTTATTATTTAAGCAAGTCATTAATACAATACGCGAGAAAATCTTTATCCATAGTCGACGGCATATTTTGAAACCGCAATAGAACTTTCTTGTTTGAACTTTGAAGCCACACTGCGTGCTTTTGTTTGTTGCGAATTCAAAGTGACATCAAACGGTTTGGTCAAACACGTGAAGTTTGAATCAAACCGTTTGACCGTCTCGGGGGCTCTTTACACTGCGCGCACCCCCTACCCTAGCCTATGAATTTGGAGTATTTAGGGCCCCCGAGACGATCAAACGGTTTGATTCAAACACGTAGATTTTGATTTGAGTCAAACCAATTTGATCGTTTACGTCGTTGGTTTGACAGGTTTGATCAAACGTTACGTGTTTGAAGCTCGTTTGATGGAAATTTATATTTTGGTTTCGTTTGAAGCAGCATTTGATCATCTTTGCGATGTGTTTGATCAAACCTAATCAGTCTTGTGCTGAATTTCGAAACGATACGTTCTGTGTGGTTTCCAAAATGCTAAATACCTCAATGGTATAGACAATCTTTGATTTACTGGAATAGCTTGCCTCATGTTAGTAGGTATCCTGTTTTTGAATTAATGGTCGAACTTTATTCAATAAATTTTTATAACAATCATTGTCCATCTTCAGAAAGTTCTTATAATCATCTTGTAACCCAGTTTCTAGCACTCTTTGTAGATGTTCGTGTGTGAAACGATATCTTAATTTGTACCATTCTTTGCACCAAATTCTTTTTCTTTTTTTCTTATTATTTAAGCAAGACATTAATACAATACGCGAGAAAATCTTTATCCATAGTCGACGGCATATTTTGATACCGCAATAGAACTTTCTTGTTTGAACTTTGAAGCCACACTGCGCGCTTCTGTTTGTTGCGAATTCAAAGTGACATCAAACGGTTTGGTCAAACACGTGAAGTTTGAATCAAACCGTTTGACCGTCTCGGGGGCTCTTTACACTACGCGCACCCCCCTACCCCAGCCTATGAATTTGGAGTATTTAGGGCCCCCGAGACGGTCAAACGGTTTGATTCAAACACGTAGATTTTGGTTTGAGTCAAACCAATTTGATCGTTTACGCCGTTGGTTTGACAGGTTTGATCAAACGTTACGTGTTTGAAGCTCGTTTGATGGAAATTTATATTTTGGTTTTGTTTGAAGCACCATTTGATCGTCTTCGCGATGAATTTGATCAAACCTCATCAGTCTTGTGCTGAATTTCGAAGTGATAAGTTCTGTGTGGTTTCCAAAATGCTAAATACCTCAATGGTATAGACAATCTTTGATTTACTGAAATATCTTGTCTCATGTTAGTAGGTATACTGTTTTTGAATTAATGGTCGAACTTTATTCAATAAGTTTTTATAAGAATCATTGTCCATCCTCAGAAAGTTCTTATAATCATCTGGTGCCCTAGTTTCTAGCACTCTTTGTAAATGTTCGTGTGTGAAACGATATCTTAATTTGTACCATTCTTTGCACCAAATTCTTTTTCTTTTTTTCTTATTATTTAAGCAAGTCATTAATACAATACGCGAGAGAATCTTTATCCATAGTCGACGGCATATTTTGAAACCGCAATAGGACTTTCTTGTTTGAAATTTGAAGCCACGCTGCGCGCTTCCGTTTGATGCGAATTCAAAGCGACATCAAACGGTTTGGTCAAACACGTGAGATTTGAATCAAACCGTTTGACCGTCTCGGGGGCCCTTTATACGTCTTATATAGTGGTGGTTAATATAGCGCATAGCGTCATAGCATACAGCGCGTGCTATGTAAGTAGCCGCTATGGCGCTATTGCGCCATTAAATATCAATATCGTGCGATAGCGCACAGCGTCGGCCAGCGCGGAAACTATTTCTAGCAGCGGCGCTAGCGCCTAGCGCCAGGTGCCTGCTAGAGATGTGCCAACTCGGAAAAATTACGACTCGATGCATGAATTTCAACTCGAGTTAGCAGTACGAAACAGAATAAATGATTTATTACAAATTACTTTTTTATAAATTTGTTTTTCTGTCTAGCTCTTTGGTGGGTTGAGATAACTATAATTACCAAACTTATTATGTGGGATTGAAATAAAAAGGTATACTTAGTATGTATAGCAGTCTTCACCTAACAATATTAGTGTAGCTTTAAGATAAAGGTAAATAAGGTATTTATAATTTAAGTATCACAGTCAAAATATTCTTAAATAAATTCAAATTCTAAATATTTATTGTAAGATAGTGTTACATTTATCGTTAATTTAAAATATCATGTATTTTACAAATTACTACCATTTTCGGGTAATACAATAATAGGTTTATAATAGGTTTGTGACGTACATAACTATATTGATCATAATCAAAATTATAAAAGAAATTAAATTACATAACTTAGCTATTATAAAATTCTAAATAACAAATTGTTTTGGTTGTAGCTAAATACTCTTTGAAACACAAAGCACGCACACAACGAACGAATCGCGCTCTTACTCTTTTGCTGACTCACTTGATCCGTACACTTACGGCAGCCCAAACTCGAGTTAGGGAGATCTAACTAGAGTTAACTCGAGTTAGTAACTCGAGTTGACTCATTACTACCTGCTAGTCTCGCGTTCACGCTGTTGTGAGCGGACGAGCGGACTATAACCAAAGATTACTGTATGTATACTAGACTGTAACATTGTAGCCTTTGGGCATAATAATGATAGATTAAAAGACGATTTATACAATAAAAACGATTTTCTTCCTTTTTTATTTATGGTAGTTTTGAATTTAAACACATACTTACTCCTTCTACGCAGCGATATATTTTTCTTGAAATAACTTTATGTTACATTTCAGGTATTCCAATCCCTTCCAGTAAGACGCTGAAGTACATTTGACTTCCCAAAATAAAAAAGCGGTAAGGAAACGTAAGAAACCAACTAATTTATCAAAGACAAACACTGCAGATCCTAAGTCCAAGAAACGAGTTGAAATAATCGGAAGCGACTCGGTATCTGAGGCTGATATATTGCCGTCGCTCGCCCCAGCTTCGACCAGCAAGAAACGAAAATTAAACGTTTTTCCAGATTCTGAGTTAAGCAAATTTTATTTAATTTTAATAATTTGAGTTACCATTCACATGATGAAAAGTTAGGTTCTATTTGATTGGATGTCTACTTTGTACAGTATTACATTTTTGTTATTGGTTGTAGTAACTTGGAGGGGGCTTCGAAGCCGCCAACGTCAATTATTGTTTGTATGATGAGTGCAAAGATTTATATCTTTTATCTTTGTATAAAATGTTTACTCGCAAATAAATTATGATTATTGTTATCAGTCCTTCTGTTACAAAAAAATGAAATGTACAGACATCTGCAATTTACATTTTATTATATGTATGGATTTCTTATTTAATTACTGACTTTAGTAATATGATGAGTATTTAATAATTTTTAGGAATATTTAGTACCTGCCTTAATCCTTTAAATAATGTGTTGTTGCTTTCAGATAAAATCGAAATAAAAAGTATAAATTAAAATTCTAAATCTAAAACTATATTTTATCGTAATAAACTGATCTATATTTATATCATAATAACAAAAAAACTACTCAAAACTAGGCACAAGAGAGAACGATGAGCTGAAAATAGGGAAATTCAAAGTTCATGGAGAAAGAGGGACTCTTTATGATGAACTCTTTCTTCCAGAAGCAGCCCTACAGGAAGTGGACCTGGTCGAGCCCCGACGGATCCACAAAAAATGAGATTGACTTCATTATGACGACCAGACGACAACTGTTCAGTGATGTCTCCGTGATCGCGAGGTTCATCCTCACCCGGTAGCGATCACCGAATGGTTAAAGACACCCTGAACCTAAACGTTAAGTTGGAGAGGTCTCGTCTAATGAAGTCAACGCTCCGTCCCCCTCGTGCTCTATTCCAAAGTCTTGACACCTTTCAGCTCGAGTTACAAAACCGTTTTCAGTGCCTTGAAAACTGCAATGAAGTGGACTATATGAATGACAAGCTCGTGGAAACTGTCCATGGGGTCGGAACTAAGTTTTGCAAGACCCCCCGCAGACAAACACAAAAACTCTCCGATCACACTGTCAATCTCATGGCTGTTAGACGAAAGATGAAGCTACATTCTTCAACAGATTTGACAGCATACAGGCAACTGAACAGACATATCTCCAAATGCATGCGGCGGGACTTACGCAACTTCAATAAAGCTTGTATTGAAGAAGCGATCGAGCGGAACCAAGGCTCCAAAGTCTTTGCCAGAGACCTGTCTGCCAGAAAGAGCCAACTGTCAAAGCTGAAGACCGAATGTGGCAGCATCGTTTCCGGGGCACCTGAGATTTTGAGTGAGATTGAGAGGTTCTATGGGCAGCTGTACACGTCATCGTTGGAGCCACACGCAAGTGTGAGTAACGATCCAAGAGCGAGTCTTATCCGACACTATTCCGAAGATATCCCGGACGTCAGTCTGAGCGAGATTAGAATGGCTCTCCAGCACCTTAAAAACGGCAAAGCCCCAGGCGAGGATGAAATTACAGCGGAGCTTCTGAAAGCGGGTGGAAGACCGGCACTTGAAGTCCTTCAGAAGCTCTTTAATTCCGTCCTCCATGGTGGCGTTACACCGGAGGCGGGGAGCAGAAGTGCGGTGGTCTTGTTCTTCAAGAAAGGTGACAACGCTCTCTTGAAGAACTACATACCGATTTCCCTTCCGAGCCGCGTCTACATGCTGTTTTCGAGAGTCATTACGAATCGTCTCGCACGCAGACTTGACGACTTCCAGCCTCCCGAACAAGCCGGTTTCCGAAAAGGGTTTAGCACCATAGACCACATACATACCCTTCGGCAAATTGTACAGAAGTCCGAGGAGTACAATTTGCCAGTATGTCTGGCGTATGTGGACTATGAGAAAGCCTTTGATTCCGTCGAAGTTTGGGCGGTGCTGCAGTCCCTTCAGCGGTGCCAAGTTGACTATCGGTATATCGAGGAATGATTCTAAAAGTTGCACTTTATAAGCCAAAATTTTTCTCAACTACCAGTTTATTCAGGGAAGTTAAAGTGCTTATAGTACGGCAATTATATATATTGTCTACAATTTTCAAAAAACACACTTGCACTGAGTTCACACCTAATTTAATAAAAATCAGGAGAAGAAATTATGAGGTATGCGAAACGATACAAGCAAAATCTACTTTCGCCCAGAAGTTTTATGGCTACAGAATAGGCAGGTTATATAATAAAATTAATAGACAACACTCAATTTTTCAACTAACAAAATATAAATGTAAAAAAAGTTAACAGATTGGCTTATGAAATTAGATTACGAAGAAACAGAGAATTTACTGAAATAACACACACACACACAGAGAGAGAGAGAGAGAGAGAGAGAGAGAGACGCACGCACGCACGCATGACCACACACACACCCACACACACACACACACACACACACATTCATGTATATTTATATATGTATACGTATATGCTTTTATATAACATTTTGATTATATACTTCAATTTTAAACATATTCCATGCTATATATAATCAATATTGCCTTTAATTGTTATTTACACCTAAGAAATCTTATATTCGATCTTCACAGGCAACGGTCACTTCATGTCTAGGTATATATTCATCGAATTGTAATAAAGCCAAGAGGGGGAGCCAGGAGACCCATAGCACAGGGTTACCTAGTTTGGGCTCCTGTCTCCCACAACAACTTAAAACTCTTAAACTATTTATGTAAGAAATGAAACTGTATAAAAAGTGGGAGAAATAAATAAATATTATTATCGAAGTGCTGAAGTGTTTGTACAGTAGAGCTACGATGGCTATCCGAGTACAGAACCAGAGTACGAAACCTATCCAATTGCAGAGAGGTGTAAGGCAGGGTGACGTTATATCCCCGAAACTCTTCACCGCTGCATTGAAAGACGTTTTCAAGCTTCTGGACTGGAAAGGATACGGTATTAACATCAGTGGCGAGTATAGCACTCACCTTCGATTTGCCGACGATATAGTCCTTATGGCAGAATCGCTGGAGGACCTAAGCACCATGCTCAATGACCTCAATAGTGTCTCCCAACGAATAGGTCTTAGGATGAACATGGGCAAAACAAAGATCATGTTTAATGTCCATGTCACACCTATGACGGTAGTTATTGGGAGCACTAAGCTCGAAGTTGTTGACGAGTATGTTTACTTGGGACAAATAGTCCGACTAGGTAAGTCCAACTTCGGCCGAGAGGTCAATCGCCGGATTCAACTCGGCCTTGCAGCGTTCGGGAAACTACGACACATCTTCTCGTCAGACATACCTCAAAACCTTAAAACGAAATTGTACAACCAGTGCGTGTTGCCAGTGATGACTTACGGATCTGAGACGTGGTCCTTCACTGCTGGCCGTATGAGGAAGCTCAAGGTCGCTCAGCGAGCTATGGAGAGGGTTGTGCTCGGGGTTTCTCTGCGTGATAAACTTAGAAATGAGTATATCCGCAGTAAAACCAGAGTAACCGACATAGCCCAACGGATTAGTAAGCTGAAGTGGCAGTGGGCCGGCCATATAGCTCGAAGAACCGACAACCGATGAGGAAGAAAGGTTCTTGAGTGGCAGCCTCGTACCGGTAGACGAAGTGTAGGGTGACCCCCCACGAGATGGAGTGACGACCTGGTAAGACATGCAGGAAGTCGATGGATGCAGGTGGCTCAGGACAGTGCTTTGTGGCATTCCTTGGGGGAGGCTTATGTTCAGCAGTGGACTTATGAAAGACTGTAATGATGATGAATAAAAAAAGCTTTTCTACAAATGCCTATTCAATTACTGACTCTTTTTTGTGCTGTTGAAATTGAAAGAGACAGAAATACCAGATCAGACAGCTGCTTATTGCTTGATTTTAAACGATTGTATTTTTGAGTACAAACCACTGAGTAATATCGTTAAGAAAATATCATGAATATCAATACGATAATTCTAGATCTTCAAGGATATTATAAAAATGAATTCATAATAAAAGAATTGGTAAGACTTTCCATTGACGCCTGTCGAGTTGAGTTGATATTTTTTTTACAGAAAGGTTACATTATTATAAGCACACGCAAAGTTACAACATGCGGAAACGCGTACGCGTAAAAATTATTGAAAATCAATTATTTTTTTCAATATTTATGTCCATTCCTACGGTAAAACTATGGAGTGTAGAGTAGAAGGAAGACCATCTCAGTATTGAAGTGTCCCTAAAAACGCGTCCAATAAGAGTGGCGCTGCAGTAGCATAGGATAAATTTAAAAAAAGCGCCAAAATTTATTAGAATAAGATGGAGAAATAAACAAGGACCGACCAATCCGCTTGGTTTTGTACTAGGTACGTAAATAGTTGAGGTTTTGTATATTGGCAATTTACTAACTACTGTAATCATGAAATTTTTTAAATATTTTAATTCAGCTGACTTCACTCCGTCTACAACAGCTATATTCATATCGTAGTTTTTCAGACGCCAGCGCTATTGTGGTAGGTTTTGGAACCTCTATTTTCAGTATATATTGGGACACTTTTTCAACTTTCGCACCTTATAAGATGGTTCTCCTTCTACTCTACACTCCATAGGTAAAACTGACGCTATTTTGTATTGTCATTGTCATCGTTAGTAGGGATGTCGATTCTTACCGAAAAAGATCGATTTTATAAATCGATTCGAATCGTAAGCTGATGCATCGATTCACAAAAAAATCGATTTCTAAAATTTCGATATTTTTTCATGTTTGCATTTATAATGGAAATATAAATCCATTTTATAAGAAAAAAATCCCCTTCATCAGAAAAAAATAGGGGAACTGATTAAGAGAGTTTTCTGTATCAATTTTGAGACTGCAAGTGCGACGTCTCCGGCGCTACGGGAAGAGAAGCCTCTACGCCTTTGCGTAACAAACTCCTCGCCTTCGCAGCTTCGGCTTGTTGGTCGCCTTCAGCGACCAGCCTCAGCCGTTCCGGCTCGTCTGATGCCTACGATTTGTTACAGCAGGCGGAGGCTGCTCCCCCTACGCGCCTCCGGCTCTATATAACCACTCTAGGGGTAGGACAGACTCGTACCAGGTGGAGTCGGAGTCAATCAGTTTGGTTCTTTGACATAAGTAGAACCTAACCTATTTTATTTATTAATAGCTGTTCCCCGCGACTTCGTTCGCGTGTTAGGGTTTTTATGTTTCTGCGCGGAACTCTGATTCTTTTTCTAAAATAAAAGTAGCCTATGTTACTCCTTATGAAATCAGCTCTCTGCCAGTGAAAGTCCCGTCAAAATCGGTCCAGCCGTTTCGGAGATTACCCGGAACAAACAGACAGACAGACAGACAGACAAAAATTTTAAAAATTGTATTTTAGTTATAGGTATCGTATTTACTTTCATATGCATTTAGTAAAAAACTGTAATTTTGACATTACAAACAGACACTTCAATTTTATTTATTTGTATAGATCTGCCCTAATAGGTACTGTTAAAATAAAACAAATCAAATATAATTAATAATTTATTAATCAATTTTATAAACATATTGTATAATAGCCTTAATTAATTCTTCGAAGACATTTTTATGTACTATTTTTTTTTCTTCGATCTGAGATCGATTTTTCAGGCCCAAAATATCGTTTTTTTTAAATCGGTATGCAGTACAGAATCGATCCAATGAGTCGATATTTCACCCTTGAAAATCGCCATTAAAACTGATTTTACTGATAAGAGATCATTTATTGTGTTATCTTTCTTTTTTCCATAAGAGATCATTTATTATGGTATCTTATAAATGCAAACAGGAAAATATATCTATATTTTAGAAATCGATTTTTTATGAATCGATACAGCTTACGATTAGAATCGATTTAAAAATCTGTCTTTTTCGGAAAGAATCGACATCCCTACTGACGACAACAATGACATTGCAAAATGGCGAAAGTTTTACGGTAGGAAGGAATTTTACGTAAACATTGCAAGAATAATTAATTTTCAAATAATTTTTTTTTCTCATAAAGTACGCATTTCCGCATGTTAAAACTTTGTGTGTGTGCTTATAATAGTGTAATTTTTCTGTAAATACCTATTAACACCCAACTCGACGGACGTCAATGGAAAGCTAAGCCTCAATTATTCTTGCATTGTTTATATCTAATCCTACCATTAAACTGACGCCATTTTGTAATGTCATTGTCGTCACTAGGGATGTCGATTCTTTCCGAAAAGGGTCGATTTTTAAATCGACTCAAATCGTAAACTGATGTATCGATTCATAAAAAATCGATTTCTAAAATATCCATATTTTTTATGTTTGCATTTATAATGTAAATATAATTCCATTTTATGAAAACAAGAAAGATACCATAATAAATGATCCCTTATTGAATTTTGTTTTATTTTAACAGTACCAATTAGGACAGATAACAAATAAAATAGGTTAGGTTCAACTTATGTCAAAGAACCGAATTGATTGACCCCGACTCCACCTGGTACGAGTCTGTCCTACCCCTAGAGTGGTTTTAAAGAGCCGTAGGCGCGTAGGGGGAGCAGCCTCCGCCTGCTGTAACAAATCGTAGTGCCTACGATTTGTTACGCTAAAGCGTAGAGGCTGCTCTTCCCGCAGCGCCGGAGACGTAGCAGTTTCAAAATAGATACAGAAATCCTTCTGAATCAGTCCCCCTATATTTTATGATGAAGGGGATTTTTTTCTCATAAAATGGATTTATATTTACATTATAAATGCAAAAATGAAAAAAATAGATATTTTAGAAATCAATTTTTTGGGAATCGATACAACAGCTTACAATTCGAATCTATATAAAAAATCGATCTTTTTCGGAAAGATTCGACATCCCTACTGACAATAACAATAATAAAATGGCGTCAGTTTTATTGCAGAGATGGGCGTTATCGTTGCTTTAACGCAATGATGCAACCAGTTACATTTTTTTTAAGAAACCTGTTGCAGCAACAGGTTTTTTTTGCAACAGGTTTCTAATTGCCATGTAATATTAAATTAGTACTTAATATAGTTTTTATTTTGTGTCTTTAGTCATTATTAGGTAGGTATTATACGTGGTATAGCCACGCTACTGCTTTATTATGGTTGTAGCACGAATGGGTTGGTTCGTCTCAAAAAATACCAACGTAAAATAGCAGCTTAATGCTGCTGTGTTTTATATGGTGAGTGTAAAGAGACCCTTTTACGGGCACTAAGCGAGGCATTCCATCTCAGTCCTCAGTGTCAACGCATCTGCATTTTAATTGTTAATCGAGGATAGATGTAGACGTCTATGGGCCACTACATTCACTTACCATCAGGTGTACTGTGTGCTCGTCGTCATCCTAATTCTATTAAAAATAAATTTGGTTATGAAATTTTAGTAACGAGAAATTATATTTGTGGATGAAAAAAGTCAAACAAAAATTATTTATAGCAGCAATATTTTTAAGTTTTATTAATATTTAAAAACACCAATTGGCGAACCTTTTCACTGGTTAATCGGGTCCTTCTGTCATTAATAATGTACCCAGCTTTCGAAAATATTCGTTCACAAGGCACACTGGTAGCCAGGAAATTGCCCCTTTTAATAAATAACTTGCATAGTGTTGGATAAAGATGGCGATTGTTTTTCCACCATTCAAGGGGTGTGTCTTCGGAGTTTCGGGGCAATAATGCATCTTCTAGATATGCTCCTATTTCCGTAATCGCTTTTGCCATAGGTGAGCTTCTTGGCTGTAAATTATTAACTTCCCGATCAAAGTCGTCCCATATGGATATCTCTTTTGAACAGCCAGGTTGCGATGGCTCATTAGAAGTGGTGGGATAATGTGTAACAACAGAGTTGCCGATCATAGTAGCAACCATATCAATGGCTCTTTTTTTGGAATGATCTGTCGCACATTTATCACTAAAGCCACTCATTTTAAATCTCGGATCTAAAAGTGTGCTCATAGCCAACTCTTTATGGTATTCAATGTTATTGAATCTCATTGAAAGTCCCTCTTTTAGTTTCAGTAGCACATTGCTAATGACAGGCTTGTATTGGTTTTTAAGCAAATTTTCACACACGTTATGTAAACCACGCGTTACAACTATCGCCATACTGGCGGTGGTGTATTTTTCTCCACTCATTTTGGCCGTTGCTTGCTCAAATGGCTTTAAAATAGTGGTAAGTTGCGTGCATATAATCCAATCGTCTTCAGATAGAGACTCATCAAAATCTCTTTGCACCAGGGCCAAAGTGGCCCGCACTGCTTCTTCCAACTCTACAAAGCGCTGCAACATGAAAAATGTTGAATTCCAACGAGTAGGTATAGATTGCTTGAGTTTTTTGGGTATATTAATCTGTTGTTGAACTTGATATTTTATCAATCTATCTGTTGCAGATGAACTTCTCTTAAAATATGATACTATATTTTTTATTTTTTCTAAAGTATCTTTAACAATTTTTAATGCATCATCAACAACTAAATTTAAGGTGTGAGCATAACATCCAAAATGCTTCCAGCCTAACAAATTAATGGCATTTACAATATTTTTTGCATTGTCCGTTATTGCCAGTACTACTTTTCCGGTCAAGCCCCAGGCTTCAATCGTGTTTTTTAATTGGCTAGCTAGTAGTTCACCTGTATGTTTTTCACTATAGTGAGCACTTTCTAAAAGTACCGTTTTGAATTCTAATTCTAATGTAGTGTAATGTATGGTTATTGCTATGTAACTATCATTTACGGAAGAAGTCCACGTATCAGTTGTGAGGCATACACTCATAGCTTCTCGCTGTACTTCTTTCATTAATTTCTCCCTGCAGGCGGTGTAAGCCGATGGTATCAAACTGGCTGATATTGTTTTCCGACTAGGTGGTTTGTACGAAGGATTTAAAGCATTTGTATATTTTAAAAATCCTTTATCTTCCACTATACTCAACGGCTAATAATCCCAAATGAAAAGATGTAACAAGGCTTCATCTATCAGTTTACTTTCTTGCATACTCATTTTTTTTGGAATATATGATGCCATTGTTCTTTGCCGTTTTTGCGCTGAAGAGCCGGAGCTAATAGCGTCAGAAATCGTAGCGGTAGAATTTATTGTTAACGCTGATGCTATAGCATGTTCTGGATTTGTCACATTTATCTAGGGATATAAAAAATGTCAATTATTTATTACTTGAATTTAAAGCTTTTTTTAAAAATAATAGATATTAAATAAATTTTTCTCTTGATATCTTATCGATTTTTAAACAACGACGTAAAAGTAGACATTTTAATATAAATGTAGATACCTGTGGGTCACAGCATCCACTTACCATCAGGTGGACTGTTTGCTTGTTTGTCAGCCTACTCTATAAAAAGATTATATACGTAGATTAAAAAATTGAATTGATAATGTAATAATCATTTTTGATGACTTTTGGCTTTTGTCACACTCACCGTTTTGTCATTTGTTAATGTAGCTTGTGAAGCAATATTAGTATCAGGTTGGCTTAATGTATAAAATACAGACACATGCTTACGCTTTAAATGTAATTTTAAATTTGTTATGGTAGATTTGTATGATACCGCATTTTGACATATATTACAAGTTGCAATTTTTGCCACATTGTCTCCAATGCTAAAATGTTTCCAAATATCACTGGTTTTTCGAGACATTTTATATTTTATACAGTTTATTAGTTTCCAACACCAAAGCTTTATAAATTATATCGTCATGCAAGCAAAACAAATAAACACATGCAAAAAAAATAAAGTAAACTAAACAATAACACAATAACATTTAAGCAAAACGCACTTTGAAAGTTTTAAATACTATTACTTTTATTTCGAAACTCGAACAACGTATCATAAACAATAGTTGTCAACGGACTAATTCAAATTCATATTTGAAGGACGCATAACATCGCCCGAATATCTTCAGTTCGTAAGCAACCATAACACAGTAACTAACAACAACTGTGTGGATAAAACAGTACGTAACTGCCAAGCTGTTACTGTTACCTAACAGTTGCTCACAACTAACCGGCTGCTTTATCGATAATAGCAGTGCGCAACCTATATTTCTGCAAAAACATTTAATTCTTGGACGTTACTGAAACAACCTATTGCGCGATTTGTCGCAACAGGTTACATTTTTATTTTCGACGCAACCTGTTGCTGTAACAGGTTGCGAAAAAAACGACTCATCTCTATTTTATTGTAGGATTAGACATAAACAATGTAAGAATAATTGATTTTCAATAACTTTTTTCTCAAAAATTACGCGCTTCCGCATATTGTAACTTTGTGTGTGTGCTTATAATAGTGTAACTTTTCTGTAAAAATACGTATCAACCCCCAACTCGATGAGTCAATGGAAAGTCGTACCATAATTGACTTTCAACAACTTTTTTCTCAAAAATTACGCGTTTCCGGATGTTCTAACTTTGTGCGTGTGCTTATAATATAGTGTAACTTTTCTGTAAAAATTCGTATCAACCCCCAACTCGACGGGAGTCAATGGAAAGCTAAGCCATAATTTTTTTTTAAAAGGATGTGAAAAAAATAAAATGGTTACAAGATCTTTGTGATGAAAATAATACTATCATATATATAAATTGCTTAGAACCTCCCAATTTAAATACTCTTTGTGAACTTTAAAGATACTTTACTGTAAACTGCGTTAAAAATATTTTCAGTGTTAAGAAATGGTGTTTTGAAAACAAAGTGCTTGTTTGATTTTCAATAAAATATATGTAAATGAAACTTCATCTTTTAATTTAAAATATCTCTGTGTTCGAGGAGAAAAAAAAATAGATTCAAACCAGCAACAATTAGTATTACTAAAATAACTGTTTTTTTTTGTACCACATTGCATTTTAACAATGAAGTGGAACCTCTACTCAAGAAAATTGGGGCTTTCAGCGAAGCAAAAACAAGTGATGCAGAAGCACCAATTCTACCCTACTCTGACTCCTTCATAGAATATGGATACTTTTTTAAGTTTTAAATTTATTGTTTTGTTTAAAAAAAAATTATTGAGTTATATAATTATTTCTTACTATCTATATTTTAAAATAACTGACATATTTTAGTAATTCCACAATAATTACTAGAGTTAATAACATTTTGAGTGTTTGCATGTTTGTATGTTTATATTTTATCTTACACCCAAACTATCCACAGTTAATATACAATGCTGTTCTAGTTTTATTTCATTAGATCTAACAACTGTTGCTTTCACGTGAAAACCATCATTCCTCACATTAATTGGCTTATCTAATTTCAACCTTTCAATGAGAATAATAACTGCAGGAATGTGTTGCCAATACTTTCCTAAGCAACGGTTTTGTTTTTCTACATATGTTTGGTCTTTTCCATCTGAAAATTAATGATGAAATTTAAATTCTCAATATTTTTTTACTTAAATAAATTTACCAATCTTTTTCTGATAACATACCTATATAATCTGTTATATCCTGCTCTACCCATCTTGTTTGTATATTAATGCACAAAACACCAATGTCATGATTTTTGCACAAGTAGCGACAATAATTAACAAATATGTTCATATAAGTCAAACCTGCAAGGGTACAAAATTAGACAAGGCAGTAGTGTAGTAATGATTTACATGATGAAAAAAAATATGTTATTTTTATGACCAAATTAAACTGCAATATACAATAGCAATTTTCAAGTAAAAGCACATGACATACTCCTACTACAATGCGTAATATGCAAGTACTATGTGGAGTTAATATGCTGTTGGTAACGTTTTTGTAGAACCTTTTAAAAGGAACAATCCAGCTATACATTTTTCTTGTCTAACTTTAAAGTTACAGTCTATACATGTCCCACAGCTGGGCTCAGGTAGGGTTGCCACCTTTTTTTAAAATAAATATAGTATTTTTGCCAAAGAAGACGCAAAAATATAGTACTTTTGGGAAATTCAGGAAAAAAGTAAGTACATATTTATTTTTAATCTTTATGCATTTTTCCATATAAATTTGTTATTGCTCTTTGCTTTGGCCGTCAACCTTTAAAATAATTGTAATTATATATAAATTTAAAATATAATATATTGAAATTCATATTAAAATAAATTAACAATTCATTTTTAATTAAATTTTTTATCTTTTTCTTTCTTCTTTCCATTTAATATTGATGACGGAAAAATTATTTCCATAAAACTTACCTGTTCCAGACTTCCAGTCACAATAACAATCGCGACATTTTAATTAGGGAAAAAATATAGTATTTTTCGAAATATATTGTTTTTCTATAATATGGTACCTACTATTGACTGAAACATAATATGATACTATAATATATTATAGTACGGGTGGCAACCCTTGGCTCAGGCCTCCTCTCATTCAGTGATCTACAGTACTACATAGATCTAAATGAAGGTACAACCTAAGGATTATTTTGGCACATTACTTTTTATAGGAAATTTATTATGAAGATAAAGCAGCATCTAACCTATTTTGTTATCATCTCCAAAATGTTGAAACATCAAGCATGGTAAGGAATCAATAATTATCATTGCTAAATTTTCAATGTTTACAGATTTATTTTTTAATTTCTTGAACAATTCAATTAATTCCTCCATAGTCCATATCTGTACTATTTTTATTTTAAAAAGAGCTCTTGCCATTTCCTATAAAAGTAAATTAATTGTTATCAATCATTCTTCCTGCCACAATAATTAATCCACCTACCAAGCATGATAATTAAGGCAAATCCTTCCTATAACGGAATAATCATTTCCTGCAATGGACTTTTACGGGTCGTTTAAGAAATTACCAGTACAGCCTATCAAAGTCCACTGCTAAACATAGGCCTTCCTCATAGATTGCTCATAGGAAGGATATTTAATTTACGTGATTGGCTGACAGTTTGGCAACTAGTTTTTTTGATTATTTATTGTTATTAGAAAGATGCTCCTATCCATCTCCTAGTTTCCCTCTGTCGCCTCTTATAACACCCACAGGATGATATGGGGTAGTATAGCTATTCTTATACTGCCACTACACAGTTTTTTTTTACCTTATAGTATTAAAGACCTACCAGAATGAAGAAAATAGGTAAGTAACATGAATAGGCCAGCAAAATCAAAAAGTAAGTAAAAACTAAAAGAGCACAAAGTATATTTAGAAATAACCTAGCTGGCCCAGTAGATATTTCTGCTTCTCTCAGTATATGATGGTGGTTCGGCAGAAAGATTGCAAACCTTAGCTTTTTAATCATTTGAACTCTTAACAGGAAGAATGTGCTGAACATCTCTTGTTTATATTTTTCTGTCACCTCATACAACACATGGCATGATTTATGGGGTATTTGATTCTCTACACCACCACTATATGGCATGCCTTAGATATAATATAGCCACCCATTTAATTTCAAATTATTTAATTATTTTTATCAAGTACCTGATGTGAACAACCTAGATTATCTAAAATTTTCTGAATTCTAACTGCATCAAAATCTCCCTTAGTATCAATAAATAGTATCGTATTTTCAGTTTCTCTCACACAATTAACCACCAATTGAAAACCTAATTGTGTCTTTCCAGATCCAGCTAGACCACATAATTCTGTAATGTATCCAACAGGGATTCCTCCTCCCAAAACAACATTTAAACTGTAAATATAAATTTTATGTTACATACTAAAACAACAGTTTCAATTTAATATAACACCTTTATACATATATTATAACCTTTCTATTCCTATATCAATATATCTTTTTTTGGTTGCACTCTTTGATAATAAAAAAAGACCGTCGACTAAAGGTGCGGAATATTTCGTGAAAATGTTATTCCGTATATCTAATATCTGGCACAAATTTAATTTAGTAAGTGTCGATAACTTTTCTGCATCTTGTTGAAGAAATTCAAAAACAGTTGTAATGTTATTATAGGCAAGTGTTTTTATTACACTTTTAGTTAATAAAGTATGGTCCAGACTGGTAAGTTTTTGCATTATTAAATTAATGTGGGACGCATCCGGGCATCAGGTTCATAGAAGAAATTAAATCTTCCTTAGTAATTTATTATGGGCTCGTCTTTCATATACGAGATCCGTAGTAGACTTATTTTTTTATTGTGCACAGTACTTATTATCTTGATCAATCTCACGAAGTTTCATGCTTAGGAAACAAATACTTTATGAAATATATAATATCAAACTTTGTTAAATTAAACTCAAATTTTGTACATATGTATTATGTACATACTATTTTAGTATTTTATTATTTTGTTATTTATTAATTGTTATTGACGTAATTTTTACAGGTGTTGCTATTTTAGGGAGTTTTAATAATGCGTTTTGATTTTGCAAATTAATAAGAAGTTGACGCATACTTTTTAGGTGAACCCGAATAATAAATATTATTGATTCGGGTTAAACAATTTCACAGTGATTTGAGCTTTTTTCAGTGAATAAGTACGAAAATTTAGTTTTTGTGATAATCTAAAATTATTATTTTGATCCTGATGATATATGCTAAATGTCAAATGAAACGCGAACTCATTGTTAGACATATTCTAGCACTTCTTACTAGTTTGTGGACATATTTTATGATTTTTTGTTTTTGTGTCAATTCATTCAATGTTTGTACTCGTGTTTGAGAGCATCTGCCATCACTCTAGAGAACAACTTTGGATACACTGCCTGTCACCATGTCTTCATCCTCTGGATCAAGTTCGGTGCGAGCATCAAGTAGTACAAGTGAAGTGACGCTTGTTTTGGACTCTGTTGAGCCGCATACTCCATCCTTTTCTACCAGCTTGGAGGACCTTGCCAAGTTGAGAGCAATAACTAGTGCAAGTGATGTGACGCGTGTTTTGGACTCTGTTGAGCCGCATGCTTCCTCTGTATCTACCAGTTTGGAGGACCCTGCTGAGCCAGTCCAGGAAGCGCTACCCGCGACGGGTTGTCGATGACAAGCAGAGGTGCTTGCTACTTCACATTCTGACCGGACCTTCATATTCTGTTCCTTTTAGGAGGATGCACCTTTACTCTAATGAGTGGCTAAGCTAAGTTAGTGGAAATTCGAAAAATTACTCAAGATTTTGGGTACAGAGGACTAGTATGTGGAGTTTTCCGAGTGAGTTGGAGTAATACCAATTACGAAAAATTATGGTGTTGTAAAGAGTGGACTTGTAGGTACAAATAAGATACATTTAAATGTTTTAAGGAAAACTGCAAGACTGGAAAAAATCAATAGCTTAAAACACTTGGTTTGAAAATGCAAAAATCCCGCTGCGAATAATATATCTATTGATGTATTACTTTGCTGCTGATGTTGTTCCGAGTACAGAGAAGTAACTTTATCGCATGTAACAATTTCAGATTGGTTTAATTAATGTAGAGAAGTAGTAATCATTGACTTCAAGGAAAATAAATACACTAAACCAATTGGAGGCCCAGGCTGCTTAGTGCGAATTGACGAAAGTAAATTAGGAAAAAATTTTAAATAAAGGACGACAAATAGAAGGGCACTGATTCTTGGTATGATTCAAGGTGGAAGCGATGACCTGCGAGTGGTTGTGTGTCGTAATAATGTAAGATATTCCGAGACCCTCATACCGATAATAAAAGAACATGTGAGACCGGGGACAACTATATACACGTATTGTTGGAAGGCACATAACTGTCTCAAAGATAATGGGTACATACATAAGACTATGAATCATAGTGACCCCTGATAATCCGTTTGATGGCCCCGAAGAGACACACACCCAGCGAATTGAAAGCCAATGGAGAAATTTAAAGAAATAAAGTTAAATATAAAGAAAACTTCGAAGATTGCTTGATTGAGTATTGTTACAGAAAAATTATTGATAGATTGTAAGTGCACTTTATTGTGTACAGACGTGTCCAATAATAATTAAAATAATTAAATAAGTACGTGCATAGCCGTGACCTTGTTATGACAATACCGATAGTAACTGTGACACACTTTAGTTATAAATGTGTTACGAATTTAGTGGAAATGTTTAGCTTTATCTATTAAAAGTACTAAAATAAGTACCAAAATGGAAAACAGTGCCAGGACCACTCGCACCCCCCTTCCATCAACCTCACCCATGCAGACACCCACTTCAAGCGAAGCAATCAAAGCAATTCCTACTCCTGAGTTACATCATTGGATGACAACTATTGAACAAGTGGATGACAACATTGTGCCTTAACGAGGTGTGTTCCATCGCTACAGATGGAAAACTTAACTCCGACCAAAAAATGCGCATCAACCCGCTTTGTCGAAAAGTAAGCCACGGTACATCACAGTTGTTAGTCCAGTACATGTCCCTAAAAATGGATGTCACTAAAGCCCAGACCTCTATCGTATTTTATTTATTCTTTTTCACATCTACCTTATAATAAGGGATATAAAGGGCCTCTGCAGAACCAACTTGACCTGTCCCAAAAGCTGCAGTACCTCAAGATTATTTGCTGTCTTCTTTTCGGTGGCTGGAGAGCGACTGCCGACCGTACCGGCCGGCCCGTCTTATATACGATTTGGCCGTTGCTGGCCAGCGGACCCTTGCCTCACCCCCGTGCCTTTCTTTATTGGTTATATTTCTTACAAAGTAACGAACAGAATTAAATATATAATATTCTTACAACTACTTATTAAACTAATATGTACACAACAATTTTTCTACATACTAAAAGGTTTAAATTTTGTTTTCCAACAACTTCGGGCTGAGGACTCTGCCCCCGCCTCAGCACTATAAATATAAAACGTCGTGGCGCGGTGCGCGTAGCCTCATTTGATCCGCGGCCACGTCACGATAACATGCCCTGTTTATTATTTTACGTGCCTAAGGGCTTAATATACAATAAAGGTAAGTTGTACTATATAAAGGAATACAATTTACATTAACTAATTACAATAATTACTTTACAAGTTTACATTAATTAATTACTACATTCTAAATCTATGCTAACTCTCGCTATTCGTTGGTGCCTTTATTGGGAGAGTTATTGCATAGTTACAATACTATTTATTAAAATACAAAGTTATATTTTTTAATATTCTGAATAAGGCTTTTTTCCGCGTTGCTGAGTGCAACCATCGCTAGTTATTGAACCGTGATCGCGGCCCGACGATCGTAACACCCTCATGGCTCCACCCACCGCCCCTAGGTTCAACTAGCGTTGGTTACGACAAGCATTTAGTAAGTATTTCGTTCGACGTATCACTTTGTTTGTGTCGTGCACATTAGTACCCTAGCAATTTATCCCAGAGACAAGTCTAAAACCAGTGATCACACGAAGTGCCTCTTACAGAAGATATATCCCCAGAAGAACTCAAACTACATGTCAGGGGCAACAGGAAGGTAAAAAATGGGGGAGTTATAATTAGCGCAGAGACAAAAGGAGATATCGACAAATTAAAGAACTCCAAGAAGCTTGTATCTTCTGGCCTTACCATGGACGAGCCGACTAAATGACGTCCAAGGATTACTATTGTTGGTGACCCTGTAGCCCTCACTGAGAAAGAAGTGTTCGAGGGCATCGTCGAACAAAATATTGTTGATAAATTTCCCAATGTCACGCGTGAGTCCTTCCTGACAACAATCAAACTGAGCCATAAATCAGGTAAGAAAAACCTTCCTACTTGCAATTACATTGTCGAAGTGCCACCTAGCATCAGGAAGACGCTTATCAATCAAGGACGAATATATATTAATTGGATTTCATGCCCAGTCAGAGACTTTAATAGTAAGAAGATGCTTCAACTGCCAGCAGTCTGGTCATTCAGTCAAATTTTGTCGGGAAAGTAGCCCTACTTATAACTACTGTGGAGAGTTCGGGCATTCCTTTAAGGAATGTAACAACAAATCGCATGCCCCCGTTTGCGCGACGATAGGCAATGAACCACGCTATCAAGCTTTCGGCACACAGTTGTCGGACATCAAGCATAAATCGGGCATCAGGCGTTGTGAGTATGAAATACTATGGACTTTATACTATCCTGGCACACTAAACCACGCGTCTCATGCACGGACATCTAGCGGCACTTCAGGAGCATTACTAAATATCTATACCTCACTACACTAAAAGTTTTATCATTGTGACTTGGTAATATAATCCGAAGCTCCGCTCAACCCCTTGGCGAAAATAGCGCGATTATATAAATATTGTACTAGTGTGACCGTGAGGTGCTGGTGGTTAAGTAAGGTTATAAATTTTTTTCGTTGATAAATAAATACTCAGTTGGGTTCATAATTGCTTAAATAGGATAATCTCAACATTATTTATTTTTATCATAATACAGTTTTTTAATGTGAAAAAATGTCTCTATTTTTATCTAAAGTTTTTCAAGTTAAATTTTTTAAGTCTTACTGTAATAATATAATACTTACTGGTACAAACAATGTAGGAATGGCTCCTTTTAATGAATTTGTTTTTGTTCTGCTTTTTGTTTTATATTTCTCAAGAAAATGTTGGCTGCAAATTGTAGAGTTCTTCTTTGGATTCCAACCAACCTGCCCAATTAACCTTATCTATTTTTTAATTCTATCCATCTCTTTGATAAACGGCGAATTAGAATTACGTTTTTAGAACATTTATTTTCTTTCCTCTCCTTGTGTGGGCAACTCTATCAATTCATTATTAACATTCAAGATAAATATCGACTTTAATTTTGATATAGTTGAGTCAATCCTGAGGAAAATGAATTCACCAAAATCACACAAATTATCAACAAGGTGACTTTTTCCAATCAACGTGAATAGTATTTCAAAGAGTATAATACACTCTTACTTATGGAGTATAATAAGTATCTACAGGAATCGTAGATACGTACGTACGGAGTGTAGAGTTACACCCGGGTACACCTCTACATTCCACAGCACAACACAGTTGGCACAGCACATCTCTTGTAACAAGTAATAGTTACAAGAGATGTGCTGTGCAAACTCGGAAGGAACTCGACTCGAGTTAACTTTAGTTGAAATTCACGTAACTCGAATTATTCTCGAGTTAAGCAACTCGATTTTACTGGATGAAGTTGAGTTAATTTGTTACAAATTGTTTATATATTTGTTTGTACATACAACTCCGTGTTGGGCACATACTAATACGATGGTATCGCATGTGTTTGTAAATTATTATTACTAAACTTATTATATGGGAATAAAATTAAAATAAAAACTACCGGTAAATCCAATTGTGCATGCCTTAAGCGCGCACAAGTTTTCACTGATAACCTTACTATTATACTTCCAATTTTCCAATAATTTTATATTAAACTTCAATTTTAAATAATATTAAACTGACGCGCTTCGTTTAAATTAATACCAGCCCAATATTTCAGTCAATATCGTAACAACAAAGTACATAAAATTAACATCAGCCACTAATAAATTCAGCCAATTATTACATTTATTTGATAAAAATATCATTTCGTGCAGTTTAATAAAATAACACTTCAGAAAAGTTAACGGCAAACAATTTATTTACCTAACATGATAATTTTCAACCACATTTTGAGCATAAAATATTGGATATAAGTTTGATTTTATAGCAAATATTTGTTACAATCCTCATTTTTTAGACACGTGAAGCCTAAATTTTAATGTAATAAATCAAACGAATACATGTATTGATGTTTTTTAAAGAATGTTTTCTTTCGAATAAAATTGCTTTGTAAACCGCCGTCTACTTCATAAAATTGGTAAAGTCATTTTATCAAACGAAAATTGATCCACTCTCACAGTGGTACGTAAGGAAGACGCTAGATGGCATAAATAATTACGGCTAATTAAAATCAGTAACGTCGTGGATTGTTTTTAATGGACTGGAATATGATAATTTTATTCAATATGGTTAACTTTATTTATTTATCGAATTTGTATACTTTTTTTTAACTGTCTATTTCAACAGTAAAAAAATATATTAACCATCTTTACTATACAGTATATTATCTATGGCCCGGAGTGAAGAAGGCAAAGTGTATTGTAAAATTAGTAAAATAGGTAACAAGAAATAACAAACTTGGCACATCTAGTTCTCCTCGTCGATGAGTTCCAGTGGCAGTCTTCAAAGTACACTTTCAAGTCACGGTATCAAGCCCGGAGGTAAGTTCTTATCATAACTAACAAAACGAGGCTTAACTCGGCACATCTAGTTTTCCTCGTCGAGGAGTTCCAGTAGCAGATACCGACACACCTTCAGGTCTATAAAGCCCAAGACGTATAAGTATATTTATTTATATATATGTAAATCTCCAAAAATTTCGCCATTTTAGAGCCGAAAAAAATTTATTATAAATAAACAAAAAAAAAATTAAACTGTCATTTACATTCCATGGCTTCCCACATGATAAATGAAGAGTTTTAAAAACAGATTGAGTTGAACAATTGATATTTTCAAAAGTTATCGTGTTTACGCCGCCATGCGGACTTGATAAATCCACATCATAAGACACTAAAACCTCTTTTTTATGTAAAAATAGTAATTAATCGATTTAAAAAATATATAAATAAGTTCAACAATCATTTATCTTTCTGACAATGTGTTTTTTATATCATTTATATGTTTAATATGATTGCTAGATACGATTTCATGCAACTAAACGTTGGAATCTTAATTTTTAGGCCCTAGCAGAACATACCTGCGCGTTTCTCGCTTAAGGCATGCAATAACGTACGTTAAGAACTGTACATATTTTTAATTTTCGTCTTAGATATAGTAAGTAACTATATTTAATAATAAAACTGGTTGTATAGAACATCTCCACAAAATAATATCACTATTACTTTATGACATAGGTAGTGATGTTATAAATAATTTTACTGTCGCTAATTATTTCTTAACAATTTTTTGGTATTACATAATATTATTTATGCATGATGAACGAATTATGCTCTCATTTGCATATTTCGTTCATTTACCGCCAGGTAGTAATGCCAACTGTTAATTTTCCATTAAACTCGTGGTTTCGATACCTATTTGTGGAGAAATATTGCTTTTAGTGGCCTGTTGTTTTTTTCTACTGGCTTGGTAGAATTTAGTTTCAGGTAGTGGAAAGATGATCACAGCCGCTTTCACATTTCGAAGTATATTTCTAGTCCTTTTTTTTTATTAACTTCGTTTAAGGTGGAAGCTCCAGGGTGGCCCGCGAAATTCAAATTTTCTTACGTTTTTTGCAATTTGTAGGTCAGTGTCAGGTTGTATGTTTAATAAAATATTCAACCTAACCCTGACCTGCAAAGTCCAAAAACCTTAAGAAAATTTGAATTTCGCGGGCCATCCTGGAGCTTCCACCTACAATAATTTACTTTTACTTTGTAGGCAACACAGATTCGTCAGACATAACGTGACGGGGAGTTTTGGCGGGAAATTGACCGGCGGCGGTTTGCTGCTCCTGTATTATTGTTTAAATAATGGTTTGAAGTGGACTTTGATATGTAAAAGTGTTGCGATTTTGTGTATTAAGTGTCTACGCATGTGAACTATTAGTGGAAACAGTGAAACAAGTGCTCTGATGGTGATGGATTCTCAAGATAAGCTGTTTGTTTGCATAGGTACCTTTAGATACCATCGCCAACTATCAGCTGTCTGCTGGATCAAGTTGCCGCCAAAATCTCCCAAGAACTGCTCAATGTGACGCATCAACATATTGTGAAGCAGTATACTATGAAGGAGTGGGGAAATTACAATAAACCGAATAAAAATACTTAAGACTTGGCCTAAAGGTCTAGATACCAGGCCATAAACTCCAAAAAAAAAACAACGTGACGTGTTTTTTTTGGCGGGAACTTCAAACGAGGCGGTCGATTTAATTTTTATATTTATCGTTAAAATATCCTGTTCGGTGTAAATAATTGTACATTTTGTTTTGTTAAAATGAATGAACCGGAGGATCCAGGTGGAACCCCGAAACGATCCAAAATTGTTCGTAAAAGAGGTACGAAGGAAAGTGGACCTGAAGTAGGCGGCGGTGAGGATGACTTTATTCCGTTTTTTAAGCCAGGTTATCTGAGACTTTATCCTGAACATTGTACAAATACGGACTTCAAAGTTTTTGTTGAAAGCCAGGACAAACAGGTTAAACTTGGAAATAAAAGCCCAGTTTACTTAAATCATATTTTTACTTCGGAGGTGAAAGTTGTGGTAGCTTTACATAGAGTCAATGCCAACAAAATTGCGGTTGTTTTTAAACAATACAACACTGCAAATAATTTCATCACAAATACAGACTTTTTAACAAAGTACAACTTGAAGGCGCATATTCCTGCAGCGCAGATAGAAAAAACTGGAATCATCCGATATGTGCCTACCGACATTTCGAACAAGGAATTATATACGAAACTGTCTTCGATTTATAAAATTATTTCAGTGAGAAGATTCACGAAAAAAGTCGGTCAAAGTACTGTAGGTCTCGAGACGGTCAGTATAACTTTCCTATCAAATGTTCTGCCCAACAACATCCAATATGACCTATTTTCGTTCAGGGTGTTTGAATATGTCCCACCGTTACAACAATGCTTCCGGTGCTTCAAGTTCAACCACCCTGCGAAAATTTGTAATGGTAAACAACGTTGCTCGATATGTGCTGGGGAACATAATTTCAGAGACTGTGATAAAAAAGAAAACCTGTGTTGTGTCAATTGCAGTGGTCCCCACCTGGCCATTTCCAAATCTTGCCCAATAAAAATGAAAAAAATACTTGAAAAAAAGGGTAAAATTACTTATGCCTCTGTAGCTAATACAATTAAGTCATCTGATTTTCCGTCTTTACCTGCACAGTCGAGCAGCATTGTTAAGACCCTACCATCAATAAACCAAAATGTACATAAATTAAATAAAAATGTAAAAATTGTAAATAATGTAAATAAAACAGTGCCTGAACCCAACTTGAACCAAACTCAACTTAAGGCTCAAATTGCAAACAATAAGAATATTTTGATGGCAATGGTCCAAACTTTAGTCGAATTAGGTAATAAAACAGATAATGAACCTGTGACTACACTGTTCATTAAAGACTTACTTTTAAAAAATCTGTCACAATAATGGACAGTACAGTACAGAACATACAGCAGTTATGTATAGCTCAGTACAATATTCAAAGTATACATAGGAAAAAATCCTTATTGTCTAAATTTTTAGATGAGCAAAATGTTGATATCTGTCTACTCAATGAAACATGGCTGAAAGATACTCAGCATTTTAACATTTCGGGATATAATTTCCACTATCATAATGCCCAAAATGAGCATGGTGGAGTAGCAATTTTGATCAAACCGTATTTTAAATATAATATTATTCAAACCAGATTTTACCAAGACATTCAGACTGTGGCATTATTGTTATATGTAAGTGATAAACAATTAACGATTTTATGTGTATACTGCCCTCCATCGAATGGTAACTTCAGAATAAGTAAACTGCGTGATATAATTAGAGATTTGCCTAAGCCAATATATGTGGCTGGAGATTTCAACGCTCACCATGTGGCATTTGGGTGTATGACCACGAAAAGTCGGGGTCATCAGTTATACGATTTAATTGATGAATTTGATCTATGTGTCCTCAACAATGGTAGCTTCACTACTATTAATTATCCTAACCGAAATCCATCGGCTATTGATGTCAGCTTTTGTAGTGCTTCAATCACTCCACTATGCGAATGGTGGGTGCATGATGATTGTATGGGGAGCTATCATTTTCCTACGCTTACTCGTGTTTTATTGTCAGTTGATAGATACCAAATTAATCCTCCCATTGAAAAATTCTTATACAACAAGACAGACTGGACAAAATACAATGAGCTGTCTATAACTGCTTTTTCTAATTTTGAAGTTAATAATGAGAATCCATTACAGTCATATGATGAATTTATTGAAAGGCTTGATACACTTAGGAGAGATACTGTGCCAAAGTTTGTCAAAGCAAACAACTATCGTTGCAAACCTCCAGCACCTTGGTGGAGTGACACATGTGAACAGAGTGTTATTAAAACTTATGAAGCTTTAAAACTGTACAGAAGAGATCCAACCATTGATAATTACATTAATTACAAAAGACTTAATGCTGTTAAGAAAAAGACTATTTCAGAACATAAACGCAATGGTTGGGCTAACATCTGTAATACTTTTAACAGAACTACACCTGTTAGTATTATTTGGAAATACATCAAGTTATTTAAACGAATAAAATGCAATAATAGAGCATATAAAGACGAATTTGTAGTCCCTCTTTTAGACAAATTATCTCGAAATGGATGTAGGTTATTGATAATCTAGAAAGTTATTTTCAAATTAATAATAGTCTTCAGAAGTCCAGTTTCCTCATAGAACCCTTTACTTGGAGTGAGTTTTGTACAAGTTTACAATCCAGACTAAACACAACCCCTGGTTTAGATAATTGTCCATACATTTTGATCAAAAACCTAAATCAGTCCGTACAAAAGAAACTATTAGCTAATCTTAATGCTCTTTAGCACTTAAAAAATAATTCCTGAATCTTGGAAAACACAGTGTGTAATCCCTCTACTTAAGCTTGACAAGCCACCTGAAGATCCTAATTCATATCGTCCTATATCTTTGTCATCTTGTGTTGGAAAGCTTAATGAAAACATGATAAAGATGCGTCTTGAGTGTTATGTAGAGGCGAACAACATCATTCCACATGTGCAATATGGCTACCGGAGAGGCAGAAGTTGTGCTGACAGCTTCATCTCTCTCTTGTCAAATCTGAAATATGCCAATAATAATAATAAGTCCAGTGTTTGTGTTTTTCTGGATATTGAAGGTGCGTTTGATAATGTAGATCCTGGCATTTTGGTTCAAGTTCTTTCTGACATTGGTATACCAGGCATACTTTGCCATTGGTTATTTAATTTTTTAATAGATAGAACTTTGTATATAAGGCATAATAATATTCTCCATGGTCCCAGAAGGGTCTCCAAAGGTACAATGCAGGGGGCTACATTATCTCCATTGTTGTACAACATATACACTAGTCAAATTCTTAATTTTGTAAATATAGAAGGTGTAAATATTTTACAATTTGCGGATGATCTTGTAATATATTGTACAGACCATAATGTAGATAGAGCTGTAAATAGTATAAATAATGCTTTAGAACAATTGTACATATATTATAATGACAAGTTGGCTCTACAGATTAACACTAACAAAAGCAAGGCCATGATTTTTAGTAAAGATTTTCCCTCTAATGGCATACTCTACAATAATCATCCAATTTCAGTTGTATCTAACCATAAATTCCTGGGTGTTGTCATTGATAACAAACTTTGTTTTAATTTACACATCAATCACATTATAACTAACTCTCTTAATGGCTTAAATATTATAGGATGTTTAGCTGGTGTGACTTGGGGTGCAGACCCCAAAGTTTTAAGTATGCTATATAAATCTATAGTCAGAAGCCATTTCGACTACAGTTGTTTAGCCTACTCAAATAGTAGTTGTGTAAAAAAACTAGACATAATTCAAAACAAAGCTCTGCGAATTATTTCTGGGGCTATGTGTTCAACTCCCATACGAGCTATGGAAGTTGAAACCAAAATAATGCCACTGTGTCTTAGAAGACTTCTGCTAATAGAGAGATATTTACTAAAGCTGGTATCTGGTAATGATAATGTTCTCAAAAAAATAGTACCTTTTCCTTTACAATGCTCGGTCCAGCAGACTTCGGGAGGTGAGCTTTTACAAGGTTATTTTCCAGTTTTGCCTCTCATTGTACAGCAAATGAATGAAGATTTTAAAAATGTAATTAAACAATCAAAGTGGACATGCTACACATACCCATATTCCTGTATTATATTTGAGACCAATATTGTTACCAAAAATTTTTTTAATAATTGTGAATTATTAAGTTTTATTTCCGACAATAACTACTATACTTTGTATACAGATGGTAGCAAAAGTGAGCTCTTTGTGCGCAGTGCCGTTTATGATCCACAATGCAAGTTTGGTCAAAGTTTTCTTCTGGACCCTAAATGCAGTGTTTTCACTGCAGAGGTATATGCGGCCCTCGAGGCCCTGAAGAGGATTGCACATATAAATAGTTTTAATAATTTTTTAATTTTAACAGACAGTTTAAGTATGGTCCAAAGTTTAACTAATCTCAGATTTGACTTTAAAAAAAACTATATTTTGTATAATATTAAAAAATTGTTATTTAGTTATGCGAAAAAGGGTATACAGGTCTCTTTCATGTGGATTCATCACATAGGGGCATAACAGGAAATGAGATAGTAGATAAAATTGCATGTGATGGAACCAACATGTTGGATGTTAGCTCCATAGTAAAAGTACCTTTGACCGACTGTTATCAATCTATTGACAACCAGGTCAATAGCTTATGGGTCGAATTTTGGAAACAAGATCAAGAACAGAAGGGTAAATGGTATGGAACTGTTCAAGAAAAACTACCTGTAGCACCATGGTATAACAAACTGAAAATGGCCAGTCGGGACTTTGTTACCACTATAAATAGACTGCGCTTTGGTCACTCCACCGTCCCGGCCCACCTGGCTCGATTGGGCATAGTGGAGAGCGGCTTAGCTTTCCATTGACGTCAGTGGAGTTTGGTGTTGATACGTATTTTTACAGAAAGATTACACTATTAGAAGCACACACACACAGTCTCAATATACGGAAACGCGTAATTTTTGAGAAAAGAATAATTGAAAATCAATTATTCTTGCAATGTTTATGTCTAATCTGCTAATAAACTGGCGCCATTTTGTAATGTCATTGTCGACGTCAATAGGGATGTCAATTCTTTCCGAAAAAGGTCGATTTTTAAATCGATTCAAATCGTAAGCTAATGTATCGGTTCACAAAAAATAGATTTCGAAAATATCTATATTCTTTTAATGTTTCTATTTATAATGTATATATAAACCCATTTTATGATAAACAAGAAAGATACCATGATAAATGATCTCTTATTTAAATTTGTTTTATTTAACAGTACCTATTAGGGCAGATAACAAATAAAATAGGTTAGGTTCAACTTATGTCAAAGAACCGAATTGATTGACCCCGACTCCACCTGGTACGAGTCTGTCCTACCCCTAGAGTGGTTTTTTAGAGCCGGAGGCGCGTAGGGGGAGCAGCCTCCGCCTGCTGTAACAAATCGTAGGTATCGGACGAGCTGGAGCGGCTGAGGCTGGTCGCCGAAGGCGACCAACAAGCCGAAGCTGCGGAGACGAGGAGGGATGCCTGCGATTTGTTAAGCTAAGGCGTAGAGGTTGCTCTTCCCGCAGCGCCGGAGACGTAGCAGTCTCAAAATAGATACAGAAATCCTTATGAATCAGTCCCCTTATTTTTTTATGATGAAGGGGATTTTTTTCTCATAAAATGGATTTATATTTACATTATAAATGCAAACATGAAAAAAATATCGATATTTTAGAAATCGATTTTTTGGGAATCGATACATCAGCTTACAATTCGAATCTATTTAAAAAATTCGATCTTTTTCGGAAAGAATCGACATCCCTATTGACGTCGACAATGACATTACAAAATGGCGCCAGTTTATTAGCAGATTAGACATAAACATTGCAAGAATAATTGATTTTCAGTTATTCTTTTCACAAAAATTACGCGTTTCCGTATATTGAGATTTTGTGTGTGTGCTTATAATAGTGTAATTTTTCTGTAAAAATACGTATCAACACCAAACTCCACTGACGTCAATGGAAAGTCGTACCTGGAGAGCAGTTACTGCACCTTCTGCAATAATTCTGTTGGTGATATCGAACATTTCATATTTACATGTGAGTGCTTTTCATTTGACAGATTGATTCTTGTCAGTGAAATTAGTGACATAGTGCAAAATCAAGTGACAGTGCAAGATCCCTCCCGCCGCCTGAGTGATATGTTAAAAAATAGATCCTATTACGTGCCTCTATATAAATTCATCAAAAATACAGTGGGGAAATTATAATAAACCTAATAAAAATACTCAAGACTTGGCCTAAAGGTCTAGATGCCAGGCCATAAACTCCAAAAAAAAAAACATAACGTGACGTCATACTATCCATCCCGATGGCGCGACCTTATTCGCTAAGATTCTTCGTAGAATATTTTAGTAGTTTTAGCTTACTGAACCATAGACTTTGTATCTTAAGTCAATCCTCTATCTACGTACTGAACTCAATGCCATAGAGTTCATACGTCAGTATGTCCAAACCACAGTATACAGGTTACAGTATACAGGTATACGGTATAAAGATTCAGAATTCTTGGCTTTAAGACCCACATTTAAAGGATTGGTTCGAAGTAATTAAAAGACCTCAGGTTAAGTGGCAAAATGTTAATTTTGTTGACAAAAAGTGATTCGACAGAAAAAGACGGTTTAATTTAAAATATTGTTGATTTATTGAATTATTTAGTTCATAAAAAATTAATGTTTTACTACGCAGAATGTATCAATTGAGGTAAACAATTACTCATATACCTATTTTATTTTTCGTAATAAACAAACATTTGTTTCCTGAAAAATTTAGGGATTAGGAGTGTAAGGTCACTTTGGTTGGTTTTAGAAGTTAAATTTGTTGGAGAGCTAGCTTAGTTGTTGGCAACACTGCCGCCAGCCCTAACTCAATTTAGAGCTTATCAGTAAAGCCCCCCCCCCCCAGCCTATGAATTTGGAGTATATATATATAAAAAAATATACTGGTAGACGTATTTTAAGCACATCTCAAAAATATTGGCTTAGCTTTCCATAGACGTCCGTAAAGTTGGGAATTGATATTTTTTTTACAGAATAGTTACATTATTATAAGCACACCCACGAAGTTTCGACATTCGGAGACGCGTACTTTTTGCGAAAAAATTATTGAAAATCAATTATTTTTGCAATATTTATGTATTCCTACGGTAAAACTGACGCTATTTTGTATTGTCATTGTCATCGTCGGTAGGGATGTCGATTCTTTCTGAAAAAGACCGATTTTTAAATATATTTGAATCGTAAGCTGATGTATCGATTAACAAAAAAAAATCAATTTCTAAAATATCGATATTTTGCCATGTTTGCATTTATAATGTAAATATAAATCCATTTTATGAAAAACAAGAAAGATACCATAATAAATAATTTAGGGATTAGGAGTGTAAGGTCACTTTGGTTGGTTTTAGAAGTTGAATTTGTTGGAGAGCTAGCTTAGTTGTTGGCAACACTGCCGCCAGCCCAAACTCAATTTAGAGCTTATCAGTAAAGCCCCCCCCCCCCCGCCTATGAATTTGGAGTATATATATATAAAAAAATATACTGGTAGACGTATTTTAAGCACATCTCAAAAATATTATTTTATGAAAAACAAGAAAGATACCATAATAAATAATCTCTTATTGAAATTTGTTACAGTACTTTTTAGGGCAGATAACAAATAAAATAGGTTAGGTTCAAGTTATGTCAAAGAACCGAATTGATTGAACCCGACTCCACCTGGTACGAGTCTGTCCTACCCCTAGAGTGTTTTTATAGAGCCGGAGGCGCGTTGGGGGAGCAGCCTCTGCCTGCTGTAACAAATTGTAGGCATCAGACGAGCCGGAGCGGCTGAGGCTGGTCGATGAAGGCGACCAACATGCCGAAACTGCGAAGGCGAGGAGTTTGTTACGCAAAGGCGTAGAGGCTGCTCTTCCCGCAGCGCCAGAGACGTTGCAATCTCAAAATAGATACAGAAACCTCTTTTAATCAGTTCCCTAATTTTTTTCTGATGAAGGAAATTTTTTTCTCATAAAATGGATTTATATTTCCATTATAAATGCAAACATGAAAAAATATCGAGATTTTAGAAATCGATTTTTTTGTGATTTGATACATCAGCTTACGATTCAAATCGATTTATAAAATCGATCTTTTTCGGAAAGAATCGACATCCCTACTAACGATGACAATGACAATACAAAATTGCGTCAGTTTTACACAATTTTGTATAAATAATTGATTTTCAATAATTTTTTTCTCGCGTTTCCGTATGTTGAAACTTTACGTGTGTGCTCATAATAATGTAACCTTTCTGTAAAAAAAATATCAACCCCCAACTTGACGGGCGTCAATGGAAAGTCGTACCAAAAAATTAATTATTTAAACTGCACCCATGTAGTTTAGAAATAAAAAATAGTTAAATTCGTTTACCTTATAACGTCGATATTAGTTCAAATAATTAGAATTGGGTACTTTTTATAGTATAAAAAAGTGCACCTTGCTTGAATTTAATTGCACCATCGTTAAAATGCATGCAAATGCATGTGAGTTGTCGCTTGTGAAAGATTCGCTAGACTACGTTCACGCTTCAGTTGAAAAACTTATAGCTAGGATAGCCGAGGTGGATCGTGAAATTCAAACCCTTCAGAAGACCAAGGAAGGTGTGTCCCCTCTAGAACAGCGTTTGCAAAATTTGAAAGCTTTTTTTTTTATAGGATAAGGGTGACAAACGAGCACACAGTCCACCTGATGGTAAGTGGTTGCTGCGGCCCATAGACATCTACATCTATGCTCGTTTGCGAATCAAAATGCAAATGCGTTGCCACCCGTGAGGACTAAGATGGAATGCCTCATTTCTAGTAAAAAGGGCCTCCGGCCACCTGCACTCACCAAGCGAAACGCAGAGGTAAGCCTCTACTTCACGTTGGTATTCTGTGAGGTCGTGGTACCACCCCGGTACGAGCCGGCCCATCCGTGCGACAGCAAAAGCTGCCGCGTGGCTCTACCACTGTTAAAGCTGTGTTTAATGATGGGAAGCAGCGATCACGGTTGAACAATATTGAAATCAAAGGAGTTCCTATAACTAACACGGAAAATCTCTTTACTATTATATCAAAAATAGCAACCAAAATCTATTTCAATATTAGTGATAACAACATTAATTACATTGCTAGGGTTCCTTCCCGCAATAATAAAAATAACAAAAGCATAATTGTGTTTATGCACAATCGATATCTCAGAGACAACTTTGTTGCAGCAGCGAGAAAATGTAAATCCCTAACGCCGTTGGATATAGGTCTTAATGGTTCTAACAGAATCTTTATCAACGACCATTTAACGCTTGAAAACAAATTATTATTAAACAAAACAAAGTCTTTGGCCAAGGAGCGGGATTTTTTGTACGTTTGGATGAAGAACTGCAAAATCCTAGTACGGAAAAGCACAACATCACCTGTTCTTATAATAAAAACGGAGTCGGATTTAAGAAAAATAGTTTAAGGATTCGCAAGTTACTGTTAAGTTTACTTGCTGTGCCAACGCAACGTTTGAGAAGCGTTGGTATCGTCATTAATGATGTACTCGCACCTCGCTATTATTGGCGTAACGAAAGGAAATGTTCTTGCTACCTGTGTTTGTTATTCTTATTTCTATTATGCTCATTATGCTGTTTTACTTAACGTAACGTTTTGCATATTGAATCTCACTTGATTAGTTTGTATAATACTGTTGCGCGCCACTATTAATGTCTTGTACATGGCAACACTAGTTACACTAGCGCACCCTAGTGTCGAGTAAATGAAAGTATTGCGTGCCACTATTAATGTCTTGTACATGGCAACACTATGTACACTAGCGCCCTCTAGTGTCGAGTAGCAGAACTAGGAGAGTCAAGATCCTTCCAGAAATTTCAGGACCGATATGTACTCGAACATTCTAGATGTCGCTACAGTAGAAGATTCTGGAAACTATCTGAGGCCCTATATAAGGCCGGTATAGACCACGACCGGGGCAGTATTGAATTGGCGATACAAGAGAATACTTCGAAGCGAAATAACGGCGAACTGTGTTTTATTATTAGTGTGATTTTTGATTGTAATTAGTGTTGTGTAATTAAAGTGTCAATTTTGGTAATTCAGTCGGCAGTTTTTAATTGTCTCGAACCCGAAGCTCGTAACAATACTTTTTTAATTTTTCTTTCGCATATCCTAGATTTTTTGTTATATTTGTGCTATGTTATTTGTTTTATAGATTACGAGTAATTATTTATTATTATTTTTACGCATATAGGAATTATTTTTGTGTGCTTTGTATATTATTAACTAAGCTAATAATACTTATATTAACCTACAGTAACTCTTGCACCGGGTTAACTGTATTTGGTAATCATTTGCTCTGCCGTTTAGGGTATACAATATACATTTACTGTAAATTTTATATGTGTCATATCTTAGCATCAGTTTCAGAGTGTAAGAGATTAACTATTATTACTCCACTAAAACTTTCACTTCATTGCTTGCGCGTCGTTGCTTATACTTATGTGTATTATTTGTATGCTCATATCGTGAAATATTTATGCATTCTCCTAATGAATAGTAGATTATTTTCTAATATACATCAACGTAAATTTTTTGTAGTAGCTACTACTCGTAATACCTACCACGTTACTTTAGTGCTTATCCTGTTAAGAAGACACTCACATAATGAAATATAATATATACTACCAAAACGTCCGGGGCTTACGGACTAAAGTAGCAACTATATATAGGAATATCGTAATGAATAATTACGACTTAATATGCTTAACGGAAACTTGGCTTAATGGGGACTTCAATGACACTGAATTATTTGACGACCGATATCTAGTTTGGAGGCGTGATAGGAATTATTCTGATACAGGTCAAAGCATGGAGGACGGTGTTCTTATAGCTGTTCGACGAGAGCTTATAGTTTTTGAACGCAGTGAATGGCGTTCATCAGCTGAGGATATATGGATTACTCTGACCCTAAAACGTGCATCGCCTAATATGTGTTACAAATTAAATATTTGTCTTGTTTAAATATGCTGTCAAAACTTGGGTAATTCCTTAATACAGCAATTACAATGTTTCTACACTAAATTAAATGATATTGTATTAAATAACTTGACAGATGGTTTTTTTTTTAATTTTAGGCGATTTTAATTTGCCGAATATAATATGGCAGCCAGCTGACGATGGGCAATCTCAATGCCCTTTTAATATTCAAGGTCCCATTCAATCGGATTTTTTTGATACACTTAATTTATGTTGCTTATCTCAATATAATAGTCAACTAAACTGTAACAACAGAATTCTGGATCTAATTTTCTGCAATAATTTTATAAATGTTCATAAGTGTATAGACCCTTTAGTTCCGGAAGATCCTTATCACATAGCACTATGTATATCTGTTGACTTCATCCTCCAAAATACACTTTCACCGCAAACCAAAACTAAATTCCTGTATAATTTTGCAGATTACACTAAAATATATCAACAACTTGATAATGCGGACTGGTCCAGTTGCATCAGAATGGGTTCTTTAGAGGAGGCTGTATCCTTACTGTATGATAAGTTACAAATGCTAATTAATAAACATGTCCCTTGCATAAAACCATCTTCCGGATTTCCTCCCTGGTATAAAACACCCTTGATTAAAATCTTAAAAGAAAAATTTAAGTATCACTCAAAGTATAAAAAATATGGAAATACTTCCGATCTTGATTCTTTTGTTTTATTACGGGAACGTGGGAAGATTCTTGAAAAAAGTATGTACGAAGCTTACATTCGTGATATAGAAAATAATATAAGCAAATCACCGAAAGCCTTCTGGAACTTTGTTAAGAGTAAAAAATCTCCAAGTTCATATCCTTCTCATATGAAATTCAGACAGTATTTATAGGCAAAGGTGAAGTAATTTGTGACTCTTTCAATCAGTTTTTTAAGTCTAATTTTCTTAACGATTCCGACACAATTAATTTTAATATTATTGACTCGCAAATTGATCAATCCCCTGTTGATATCAGTTCCATCGAGGTGCAAGAAGCAGAGGTATCCAGACTTTTAAAGGCTATAGACCTGTACAATTCTGCTGGACCAGATGGTATCCCGGCTATCTTAATCGTATGTTGTGCGGAATCTCTTACTTTGCCTGTGAGTATTCTGTACCGCCGTTCCTTAAAGGAAGGCATTTTTCCAAATATTTGGAAAAGTACGTTGATTACTCCAATTTATAAAAAAGGACCTAAGGATGACGTACAAAATTATCGTCCCATTTCCAAGCTCTGTTTATTCGCTAAAGTACTTGAAAAAATAATTTACAACCAGGTGTATTCTTCCCTTCGCTACATATTTAGTGAAAATAAACATGGTTTCTTAAAAAACAGATCCACCGTGTCAAACCTTGTTATTTGTTCCGACTATCTAACTAGCTTTATGTTTAAACCAGCACAAGTAGATGTAGTCTATACAGACTACTGCAAAGCATTCGACAGAATCGATCATTTAATTCTTTTACGTAAACTCCTTGCAATGGGCATCAGGGGTGACTTATTCAGATGGTTTACGTCATACATCAGAAATCGAAGTCAATCTGTCGTCCTTGGTGGATATCGTTCGTCTGCAATCCATATATCGTCTGGCGTACCACAAGGATCCCTATTGGGGCCCTTGCTCTTCTTAATTTTTATCAATGATATCGACACGTGTTTTAAAAATTCCAAGATTATTCTTTACGCTGACGATATGAAAATCGTATGTCCTATTACAAGTTTGGAAAGTTTTTCTAGCCTTCAAAAGGATCTCTTCAATTTAGAAGCGCACTGTTCTAACAATAAACTCGATCTGAATGTTTTCAAAAAGTAAATTAAAAAAGTTTATACCCAGCTATACTCTTCGATGTAAAAAATTTCACATATTACCTTTATATGAGCGTAGAAATATTGCAGATCTCTCTTTCCTCTTTAAAATTATGAATTGTAATGTTGATTGTCCTGAACTACTAAGTAAAATAGGTTTACATACCTCATCATCTGGTTTGCGAAAACCTACACTTTTATCTGTACCATACGTGAAAAGTAATTACAGGAAACTCTTTTTATTATTCGATCATGCAGATCTTTTAATGCTACAGCACATACTCATAATGTAGATATTGATTTATTTCATTCCAGCGTTATCCAACTTAGGCGTTCACTTTCTAACAACTTTTTTTCTTTTTGATAATGTAATTTATAGTTAAGTATACGGTTACTATATCTCTTCTGACACACTCTTGTCATATTATAAAGTATTATATAAGTGAAAACTTGTAAATGGCCTTCAGTTTTGTTATAATTATATTATTTTTGTAAGTTAGCTGTAAGTTTTCCAAGCAAATAAAATAAATAAAATAAAAATAAATAAACCTTTCGTGGTACATTTTTTTTCATAGTAGAGGGGGCAAACGAGCATGCGGCTCACCTGATGGTAAGTGACTACCGCCGCCCACGAATAACTGCAACACCAGGGGAACCAGGGGAATTGCAGATGCGTTGCCAGCCTTTTAAAAAGGAATAGGCTCTTTTCTTGAAGGTCCCTAAGTCTTATAGGTCCGGAAAAATCGCTGATGGTAATAGATTCCACAAGGAGGTTGTGCGAGGAAGAAAACATCTTCTAAATCGCAAAAAAAAATCGCGCCAATCATCGAGATGGTGTGGATGGTATCGGGAGTTCTGCCGCGATTTGCGTTCGTGAAATTTGGCGGCTGGGATTAATCCGAACAATTCCTCAGAGCACTCCCCGTAGCAAATGCGAAAGAAAATGCGCAGGGAAGCAACATCTCTTCGCAGTGCCAATGAATCGAGGCGATCGGAAAGGACTCGGTCGTCGACGATACGAATCGCTCTGCGCTGGATGCGGTCAAGTGGAAGGAGCTGGCACTGGGGAGCCCCTGCCAGAGATGGGAACAGTATTCTATGTGAGGCCGAACCTGCGCCTTGTAAATTTGCAGGCGGTGTGCCAGTATGAAATACTGTCCCGCTCTGCTGAGCACGCCAAGCTTTTTAGAGGCCAATGATGAAATCACAATTAATCAAATCCAATCACCAATCCAATGCCTAGCTATGTTGATGCGTCACATTGTGCAGCTCTTGGGAGATTTTGGCGGCCACTTGAGCCAGCAGACAGCTGACAGTTGGTGATGGTTCGTCAAGGCGCTTAAGCAGACAGACACCTTATCTTGAGAATGACATCACCATCAGAGCACTTGTTTCACCGTTTCCACTAATAGTTCACATTCACAGACACATTTACATATCAAATTCCACTTCAAACCATTATTTAAACAATAATACAGGAATAGTAATCCGCCGCCGGCATCGCCGGTCAAGTTTTCGCCAAAACTTCCTGTGCAGCTTACTGAATATCCGACCACAAAGTACCTTCGCATAAACCGAATGTATCCGACTTGCGAGCTTGCGATTTGAGTTACTTCGAGTTGACCACATCTCGGGTTAACCCAGAATTAGTGATTTGAGTTGAACCATCATTTTAATATAGTAATAGTATTCTGTTTCTGCTTGAGGTCTGGAAATCTGGAATCTGTCATCTAGAGGTGGGCAAAGTGTATCATTTTTCGATTCGAAAATTTGCATATCGATCAATGAAATGTTCCTAAACACTGATATGTTTCATTTAGCTCATTTGGATCATCGACTCAAAAGATATAAAATACCTACTAAATATAATAATGTTCCGAATACATTAAGTTGCGTCGCGAGCGTTTGTTTCTGACTGAATCAGTGAAATTTTATGTGGCAACAATGCTTAATGTTATAAGTGCTAAGATTATTTATTGTGTATCGTTATAAGATTTGTATATAAAATCGAGAACACTTCATACTTCAACAAAAATGTCATTATGTCAATTCTTTATTTACAAAAATGTCCAGTTACACAAAACAACAATGTCTATGTACACAGACTTCTCTCGTAAAGTCTCATTACTGTAACTTAATGATGAAAAGGAAGAAAGTAAGTCACAATAATCACTACCTTAAGAAATCCTAAACAGAACTCAGTATGTTTTCGTAAACAGGCGCTAATGGACATGAACATTTTGCCGAGTGCCGCATCAATGTAAAATAACAACTTCTTAATGCAGACATTACATGCAATAGATGACCGTATAGTATTTGATACGTAAGCGGCTTAATGGTCATTTTTACGCGCATGAATAACGACAGCGAAAATCCGTACGAGTTGAGTGATACACTTCTCATTTGTTATCTTTTTCTGACTTGTATAGACTATAATTATTTCGCCCGCTCACACGCCACTCGCGAGTCAATAGTTATAATATGAAGCAAATACAAAGTTTGTATTTTTGCTTCATGGTTATATCTTAATCAGTGTCTCAGTCTGTCTCTCTCGCTCGCGGCTCAGTCTCCTCGCGAGCGACGTATCGCGCGAAATGACCACAGAACAAAGTAATGTTTTAAATCCAAATGATGCATTTGAAACATTGTTACTGAATCAATCTTTTGAATCACTTCAGTGATTCGTATCTGTGAGTCAGTTCCTTAAAGAGTTACACACGCTAGGGATGGTCGATGTTGCAGAAACATCGATGATGACATCGATGTTGGCATCGATAGCTTAACATCGATGTTCGATGTTTGCCCTACTCAAAACATCGATGTTGGCCATTATCGATGTTTTTTGCACATGTATTTAATAAGTTAGAATTAGATGAATAAAAAAATATTCACGTTGTTTATCGTTTATAATGAATGAAATAAAAGAAATTAAAAAACAATGTAGTGTAAAACATTAATTAAAAAAAATTGGAAGAAGTTCACAAATATCTAGTTCATTTGTTATATAGTCCAATATTTTAGCCGATTGATTGAAGAAATATTGATTTTGACAAAGAAGTACCTTTCAATCCGTTTCTATGTTGATAAAGAGTTAGCCAGCTTGTAAAAATAGTTTAAAATTAAAAATTTTGTACTACCGACTTCAATATAAATTATTAAGGATAACTCAAAAACTATTTGTCAGAGTTTGATCAAATTTATATGTGATCGTATGAGATGCACCAGCTTTCAAATAAAAACAGAATCATCGAAATCGGTTCACCCAGAAAAAAGTTATGAGGTAACACACATAAAAAAATACAATCGAATTGAGTACCTCCTACTTTTTTAAGTCGGTAGATAACCGCTCAGATAGTGTTGATGTAGCGATTATAGTCAAATATCTCACTACAAGTTTTTTTTTTAATTTTAGATAGGTAGAACCAATAACATTGTTCTAAACGTGCAATGGATCTTGTTTAAGATCAACCATTGGATTTCTAAAAAAAACAACCGACAAAGAATCAGACAACCAACAGCGACACCACAGAATAACAAAGCGAAGTCAGTGACAACTGTGACATTACAGATGACACTTGACAATTAAATTTGATACACCATAATGATATATATTTTTAGGTTATCAATGCATTCAGGAATTCTGAATTATTCAAAATTTTAAATATTTTATAGGAGATGCAAGATTTAGTTGATATTGATTTCGCGGGTTCGCAGTGTTCGCAAGATCCCAATAATCGATTATGGGTTTATTGACATCGATGTTTCGATGTTTGACATGTGGCAACATCGATGTTCGATGTTAAAACATCGATGTTTTAATTTTTGACATCGATGATCATCGACATCCCTAGTCATTTGTTTTCCTTTTCTGTGGTCAATTGTCATTTGTCATTTGTTCGCACGCCCTTCAGGCGATGCGCGTTGCGCTGAGATGGCTTCTTTTGGCATCATTGTGAATTTAACAATTTTATGATATTTAGGCTTAAAACAATTAGTAGTTTAATTTAGCTTCTTTATTAATATCTAATTGCGATAAACAAAATGGTGAATCAATCTCAGAAAACTGTGTATAGATTGGTTTTAACAGGAGGTAATTATTATTTGTAGAATTTAATGCAAAACACGTATACACGTTTAAATTTTTTTCAGACCGTGCGTTTAGTTATTTATTCGATTTTGTAAATCTCAATGTAGTTTGCTAGGCTTTTTACTTACGAAACACGCGGATATTTTAGACCGATCAATTTACAATCCACATTGTACTTTTTTAACCTATGCAGGACCTTGTGGCGGTAAAACAACTGGGCAATCCCGTCTTAGCACGTTCTTCGAAAACTTGGGATGGAAGGTAATTAATATTTTTTATTGCATAATGCATATATTTAACTGATACAATACAACTATGCTGTGTTTCTTACATTCAGTACATATTAATTTTTCGAAAAAACCTTACGTCGTGGAACTGTAAAGGAGTCACTTTGTACTCAGGAGCACAATATAATGATATCTTAAAAACTGACTATATATTATTAACAATTACATATTTTATAAATTCCGTATTTATTGAACTCCCCGTGGAAACAATATTGTGAAAATACTACAATATAAAACTTATAATAATAGTCATAAATAAAGTAACCTTATTATTATACTAAAACATATATCATATACGGGTGACACATTGATTCTATATGCTAACCAAAGAAAGTTATTATACATTTATTTTGCGTTTTATTGTGTATGTTATCTATATGCTAAAATATCAAATTATCCCTGTGGTTTCTCCATTTGGAGATCCAGTAAAACATGGTTCCACATTGTGTTTATTTCCAGGTGTTCCGGGTGCCGGAAACGGCTACCGTCCTTTTAAGGTATGAAGTGCAACCTTCATAAAAATGATGAATGCATTCAATCACATATTTAACTTAAATAGTTGCTTTTTTGTTAATTAAAGAAAATATTTATTCTATAGGTAATATGTTATTAGTAATGTCTGAAGAATTAGTAAACCTCTACTTACCTAGTCTTTTTATGTCTCTGGGTAGTTTATAAACAATATGAATGGTCGATAGACCACCACATTTGCATGTTACAACCTTTTATTATTTTTACTTAACTCAGAAAGACAGGGTAAACCTAAGGTATACCTTCGGGCTTTACTTGTAACATAATATAAATTAGTTCATTTAAAAAAAAATTGTTGTTAATTTTTATATGTCAAGATTTAAGTTTGAGTTCTACAAAAAAATTCCTTGGTTAATATTTGATACAGTCACATTATGTTTCTTAAATTTTAATTTTCTTTGAAACACTATATCATGTTAAAAATGAAATAGAATCATTTACGATGCATTAAGTAATTAATTTATATCATATTTTGTTTGTTTCAACTTAGCATTTTTTCTTTCAGTGGCGGTGTAAAATTTGCAGATCTCAGCCCAGATGAAGGTCAGTTATTTTAATTATTTAAAGCTTACATTAATATAGTGGCTACAATTATACATCCTTCATGTCTTCATGTTTGAAATCATCAATGTAATTTTACTTAATGCAGTTTAATCCAATTTCTATCCTATCTAGATATTATGATGTATGGAGCTCATGAAATATAATTATGATAAAATCTTTCTTCCATTTTGAAAAGATTCTTGTTGCTTTATTTTTAATAATGTAGTACTGTAAAAAAATATTATAATTAACTATAATTAATATTTATTTTTATAAATAATTATAATCACAAAATTCCATATTTTTATTGCTCTGAATTAAATATAATTTAATGATAATATCCACATATTATGATCACATGATCAGTTTTAGCATTGGTTTTTTGTCTGATAATTCTTGTAAGATAATTTTAACAGGTCATAGTTAATGGTTATAAATTATCTGCGTATATTATATCTATTCATAGTTTATGATTTAGATAAGGAAGGAAGGAAATGCCAATGCCTTTTTTATGGAGAGAACCAAATAATTTTTAAAGCATATTTGTAAATAAGAAATAATATTTTAAATATCGCCATGAAAGCCTTTCTCTAAAAATTCAAAAGCTTGATAAAGTCTAAATGCAGGGACTAAACGCCCTGTTTTACACCTTTTTGTAGTTTGATAATTTTTCTTATTCTGGTTCTGTACTCAAAAAAAAATATATAGTCATTGTAGCCCGACTGTACAGACACTTCAGCACTTATCGAATTGCTGCAAAATGGTGTAAAACAACACCTTTTTGTAGTTGGATAATTTTTCTTATTCTGTACTCAAAAAAAAAAAGCCATTGTAGCCCGACTGTACAACACTTTAGCACTTATCGAATTGCTGAAGTGTCTATACAGTCGGGTATATCGATATCGACAGTCAATCTGGTGCTGTTGAAAGGACAATTTCGACGGAATCCAAAGATTTTCTTATATGTTTCGGTTTTCTGTACAATTTTCCAAAGGGAATATACCTATGTGGCTTATGGTGCCTTGTAAAGTCTTTCTGAAGTCTGCTTGTTTGGGAAGTCGTAAGAAATCGATCAGTAGTTCTACAACAGAAAATAGCCGCCATTCATATAATAATACGACCCACAGTACTTCTGTTTCATACCTGAGTGTGATGTTTGACCACTCAAACTCACTTTAAATCTCAGGTCGCTCGGAAACGACGCTGCCACGGGTCTTGATGTGGGTCTTGTCTCGTTCGGCAGACGGATTTCTGGCAAAGTCTCAACAGTCTTTATTTTTAAAAGAAGCGATTGAACGCAAGCCTTGAGCCTTGCTTCCGTTCAATCGCTTCTTCAATACGAGCTGTATTAAAACGCGTTAGTTTCGCCGATTACATTTGGAAATTGTATCGGTTTTATTTCACGTCTATATGATATGCGAATTAATGCGTTTTATGGGAGTTTTTGGGTTCTTCTACAAGTGGTCTTATCAAACGTAAATGGGACAGTTTCTACGAGCTTGTTATTTATTTATCGTCTTCTGTATTGCAATCTTTTAGGGACTGAAAATGATTTTGAAATTTTGCAGGCTTTGCATTAAAACGCAGAGATAAAATATGTAATTATAAATCAGAAATAAATAAGAAGTAAATAAACTGCGATAGCCAATCCGTTTGCCAAGCGTGGCAACTTTTGCAAATATATTCCGCCTCTGAGGAAATGTGTGGGGGAGATCTTTGTTCAGCAGTGGACTTTTAATAGGCTGTACTGTATTATACTATAGTGTATATTTTTGCTACATAATGGTACCAGAAATGAATGATAAAATTAATCATTCTCAAACATTCAAGCACAAATAAATATTTATTTATATGTAGACTTTACATTATATAAAAGAAATTTATTCAAGAAATTGGGAATATAAATACATTAAAAAATGTGAATTTTCCGACGCGAGATACTGTTCGCAGTCACATGTGGTGTTTATTTTCGTCACAATCTTCGCCTAATGAAAATCAACGGATACAATGCTCGTATCAGTCACGTGTCTCTCCGTCTATCCCGTCATGTGTAATCCATAAATTTACCAAAAATGTACGTACACATGAGAAATTTGACACGATAAAAAGTAAGTTTGAATCGAAAAAGATATTTATTCTTACAAAAATCTATTAGTCCACTTTAAGAAATTATGATATAAATTATACTTAGTTGTTGCTCCTGTGAGTGGTCGTGTAACTTACTGAACGACTTGACCGATTGAGTTCATATATCACACAAAATGTTTTCTTTCGTGGAGACAATGGTTTATTATAGTTATTCTAGGATCCGATAGGTATAGTGCTGTAGTCGAAGTATTAACAAATTCTATATTTATCAATCGCAATGACTCATATTCACGATATATTTAGAGTAGTACAGTATGTTTAGTATAAAGGTTTAGTGCCAAAAAAGAAAATCCTAAAATCTGGACTTTATACGTGATTGTATTACAGTTATTAATAATGAAGTTTATAATAATAATTTACGCGGGGTAAACGCGTATTAAAACCGGAGAGGGAAGAACAACGTCTGCTGAGCTAATTTTCATATTTTTATCCTATATTCACATTATGTTACCTTTATGTTACACATAATTTTATAGATCGAATGATTTATCATTTGGTTAGAATAACTTCAAAATATTTGCAAGAATTGGAGAGAGATTGTCTCACGCAAGCAACCATACTTTAATAATAATAGGTTATAAATATCACTGTTCAATAAACGGCCAAGTAAAGTAGTAGTAGACAATAAATATTGTATTATCGTTTTGTTCTGATAGTGAAAGTCTTTTTTAATGTTTTATAAAAGTATACTAGTAACGCTAATAGCATTACTATACTCCCGCGTCAACTTGGAGCAGCAAGTAAGCTTAAAATGCTTATTTTAGGGGTGGTTCACGACAGTCAAATGGCGAGTTCGAACATACCAGTTTCAGAGTTTGTAGTCCGTGCCCTTTTAAACATTAGGCTACTGTTGATTATAAAATATCATCATTTGAACCTTTGGCGTCATTTAGATGAGTCTATATAGACTATATTATGACTGCATCATTTTCACAATCATCGAAGTATTTTAGCAGATAAACACGTCGCAATTCACATTACGTAAAAGCCGCCTTATCAGATTTTTCAACATCGTAACACATCTTATAATATACAGCATTTAATAAGTGACAGTTGCGACTGTGCTGGATTTTATAGGGTTTCACATAATATGACCATGTGCCCGCTGAACCGTTGCGTTGCCTCATGGTCAAGTTCATGGCTAATCGATAGTAATATAGACTGTAACGGTATAAATATATGCAAGGACGCAACATAACTTACTGAAATTGTTTGACGCAAACGCCTAATGTAATGGATGAAAATGAAGATATACCAATGTAAGCAATAATAAACAATCGTTAATGCCGCCCTCCACGCCACGCCTTTATGTGATTGTTTTTGTTTTTCTTAAAACGCGAGGAATTCGCGCGTCATTAGCATGGTTTCGAGTTTCCGGTTTGATTTTCAAGACTATTTTTATGATTGGTGGGCGTTTATATTATAATTTAAGTCCATCACAAAAAGTTGAATACAAAAAAGGAACGGAGGGGGTTTGAAAAAAAATCTACAAATTCAATAAAGTTGCTGGTTGCTGCCCTTTGGTTACTAATACTCCCAGCCACGTACAGTTATCGCCCCCTAATCCCGCATCTTATCTTACAACCGCCGCTGAAAGCCGGTTATGGTGGTGTGTGTGATAGAATAAGAAAATTTACAAACAATATCCCTTTACTTTTATACCTATTCTAAAACTAGCTCGGCAGACGTTGTTCTGCCCTTTCTGGTAAGGGATGCGACGAGTTTCGCTGTTTTATAAAACATTTATTAATAACTTTACCATAGCGCCACCGATCGGTTCTGATCGGATATAATAAAAAGCTGCCTGCTTTGTTTCCAGTTACACGCAGTTTTATCCGTAGAAGTCATTATTAACGTTCGTTGAAATAATAAATTTTCATCAGAGCACATTTTGTTTCCATCTCATTGTCTGGTACTAAAGGCCAATCAAAGCAAATCCCTGTAACCAGTTTTATCTTGCAACTTGCAACGTTGCACCGAATGCGTTCGGAATCTTCCTTGTTTTCAGTATAGGACGGGTTAGTTACACTAATGCGCGTATTGAAAGGTCGTGAGTTCGAATCCGCCATTCGACTACTGTCGTGAACATTTTAAGCTTACCAGAAGTGGTTAAAGGGAATATTAGTATGAGGACGGCACTGAAAATTTCGGGAATCAAGGAAGTGACACAACATTACTATTTAAAAATGTATTTATTGCTTTTCGAAGTATTCTCCGTGAAATTTGACACATTTTTCCATACGATGGAACCAATCATTGAAGCCACCATTCCATTCGGAAGTTGGGGTCTCCAAAATGGCCGTTTTGTAGGCGTCCACAGCTACTTCAGGTGATGAAAATCTCTGTCCACGCAATTTATTCTTTATTTTAGGGAAAGTAAAGAAATCATTAAGGCTTAGGTCGGGGCTGTGCGGCGAATGGTCTAATAATTCTATGTTTTCTTGCTCTAAAAACTCTTTTGTTCTGTGTGCGGTGTGAGAACTCGCATTGTCGTGATGGAGGATGATGCGGCGGTTGCAGTTCTCTTTACGGAGTTCAGAAACGACCTGTGGCAAACAAATGCTAGCATACCATTCTGCATTAACCGTTCTTCGCCCTTCAAGAGGAATAGTCGTAACATGGCCGGTTTCGGAGACAAACGTGGCCACCATTTTTTTTGCTACACTCCGTGAACGAACAATTTTTGTTGGCTTTAACTCATTTTCGAACACCCAAACTCGTGACTGGTTTTTTGTTTCGGGTTCGTACGCATATATCCAGGATTCGTCAGCTGATACGATGTTGTATAAAGCATTTGAGGATCCTGCGTGGAATCTTTCGAGAGTTCTGACGCACCAAGTAACGCGAGCCGCTTTTTGCTCTTCACAGAGCGAATGCGGTATCCATCGGGAAAACAACTTTTTTACACCTAATTGTTCATGCAAGATTATTTGTATTTGACTCATCCCAATGTGTCACATGTCGATCTTCCTCAATCAGCTTACACACAGCATCAACGTTTTCTTGGGTGACTACAGTTTTTGGACGACCATGACGGGGATCATCACTGAGCGTGACACGTCCACGTTGAAATTCAGCAAACCAGCGATAAATTGTGGTTTTGGATGGGGCTTTATCACCAAATGCAGAAATCATCCGGTCAACACACTGTTTTGTGTTAAACCACTTCGAAAGTCATAATAAATCATCGCTCTTGAATTTTCTCGAGTCAATTCCATTTTCTCAACGACTAAACAAGTTTGACAAAACCTTGTGACAAGACCGAGAATCTTTTTTTAAATAAACAAATGGTATTCGATTTTTAAAACCAAGGAGTTTTCAATTAAAAAGATTTTAATATGACAGGAACAGTGGAACAGCCTACCGCGGCCATGGCCGCGATGGCCAACATTGGGACATAATATTATAAGACTGCAACTTAACTTACAGCCGTTTCACACGCACACATATTAGCCGTAGTGTGCTTGACGAGTCATAATCTTAGAGTATTTCTATTTATTAGCTTGCTTACGGATTTAGTTTAAGCGGGAAATTCACTTCACGGACATACCCGCGGGCATATCCGTCAAGTGAATTCCCCGCTTTAGCAGAAGAGTAAAGAAAATTTCGAAGTTAGCAGATACTAATTGTAATACCCACTTATGAAAACAGATCACTTTTTTTACGTAAATGCATTTCACTTGTTTCTATTATACTGCTTGTAAAATACGTTCATAAATTGTCTTGATTTTTAAGGCAAAATGAAAATTCTATAAAATTATTTTCATACCAAATATCTTGCTTTACCCATCTCTTCTGTAAACAATGAATATCTTAGTTATATTTCAATATCTACTAGTTTATTTGATAATGCGCAATGCCTCATGATTTATGTGCATGTATGTTTTGTGTGTATATCTTATGACGTCAATCTTATGTGTTAACAAAACAATTAAAACCATACGAAGGTGGTTTGTATAAATTTAACTGTTAAAGCTTTTAGACATGAAAAATATAAAAAAAAATCTGTTTCAACCATTGCGTTATATTGATGCTGATTTCGCCGACAGTAATACGTGAGTTAATTGAGACATTTTGTTAGAAGCAAAAACTTAAAGGTACAAAAGTCAAACAGAAACTGTCGTTTGTTAGGTCGGCCACATAGATACGGAATTCGGTTTCGGAATTCCGATTCGGGATTCCGAACGCAGCAAATCCATATAAATACAAGGACCTATCACACACGTACAAGTAGTTTTCCGTTCGAAATTTTGCGTGCAAAACGGGATTCCGGATGTATGTGGCTCTATGTGTGACACATTCGGAATTCCGTATCGGAATCTCGAAATGGAATTTCTAATGTATGTGGCCGGTCTAAATATCGAATAGTTGCGATACGTAGGTACAAGTTTAAAGTGAACTCGTATTCGTTTCATGGCCGTAGATATTTCCACAACGCTATGGCGTAGTTGTTATTATTTGTATTTAGAGCAGATGACATTTCACAATCATGACAAATACAATATAAAGTAGGTAAATTACGCTAAATTAGTTTTTCTGCATCATCGATAACTCAATATCAGCTTCCATTTTATGTATAAGTGTTCCTATACAAGAATATTGTCATATTATCATCATCATCATCATTATTACAGCCCTTCATAAGTCCACTGCTGAACATAGGCCTCCCCCAACTAATGCCACAAAACACGGTCATGAGCCGCCCGCATCCACCGACTTCCTGCAACCAGGTCGTCACTCCATCTAGTGGGGGGATGCCCTACACTTCGCCCGCCGGTACGAGGCCGCCACTCGAGAACCTTTTTTCCCCATCGGTTGTCGGTTCTTCGAGCTATTTGGCCGGCCCATTGCCACTTCAGCTCACTAATCCGTAGGGCTATGTCGGTCACTCTGGTTCTACTGCGGATATCCTCATTTCTAAGTTCATCACGCAGAGAAACTACGAGCATAGCCCTCTCCATAGCTCGCTGAGCGACCTTGAGCTTCCTCATCCGGCCAGCAGTGCAGGACCACGTCTCAGTGTTCCATAGGTCATCACTGGCAACACGCGCTAGTCAATTTTGCACCACTGAAGGGACTGTAGCACCGCCTAAATTTAGACGGAATCAAAGGCTTTCTCATAGTCCACATACGCAAAGCAAAGTGGCAGATTGTACTCTTCTGTCTTCTGTACAATTTGCCGAAGGGTGTGTATGTGGTCTACGGTAATAAAGCCTTTTCGGAAACCGGCTTGTTCGGGAGGCTGGAAGTCGTCGAGTCTGCGTGCGAGACGATTCGTAATGACTCTCGAAAACAGCACGTAGACGCGGCTCAGAAGGGAAATCGGTCTGTAGTTCTTCAAGACAGCGTTATCGCCTTTCTTGAAGAACAAGACTACCGCACTTCTACTTCACGCCTCCGGATTACCATGGAGGACGGAATTAAAGAGCTTCTGAAGGACTTCAAGTACCGGTTTTCCACCCGCTTTCAGAAGCTCCGCTCTAATTCCATCCTCCCCTGGGGACTTGTCGTTTTTAAGGTGCTGGAGAGCCATTATAATCTCGCTCAGACTGACGTTCGGAATATCTTCGAAATAGTGTCGGATAAGACTCACTCTTCGATCGTTACTCATTTTTGCGTGTGGCTCCAACGATGACGTGGGCAGCTGTACGCCCAAAGATCCTCAATCTCACTCAAAATCTCAGGTGTCCCGGAAACGATGCTGCCACACTCGACCGAGTGAAACTTTCCTGAAGACCTTCAGCTTTGACAGTTGGCTCTTTCTGGCAGTCAGGTCTGTGGCAAAGACTTTAGAGCCTTGGTTCCGCTAGTTAGCAAGGCTTACCTTCAGTTTTTGTAAATTAATTATTGTTCTGCGTAGATCGGACCATATAATGTGTCTGAGCGTGACGTTCACGTGAATTCAATGCTTTTTCCCCATACCAAAAGTGCCCAACCAACCTAAAGAAGTTTTCACATAAAAACTCGTCTGCTTAACTAAGTTGAATAAAACAAGAACTATTTTATACCCTTTGTTGCTTTCACAACTGAGAGGAAAACGTCACATCATAATATGTTAAAATCTATCAAGCCAAGCCGTTAAGGCTACAGAGCGTGCCAAAGAAATAGACATACATACATGACCCGCGATCGCTTCTTCAATACAAGCTGTATTGAAGTTGCGCAAGTCCCGCCGCATGCATTTGGAGATGTCTGTTCAGTTGCCTGTATGCTGTCAAATCTGTTGAAGACTGCAGCTTCATTTCCCGTCTAACAGCCATGAGATTAAGAGTGTGATCGGAGAGTTTTTGTGTTCTTCTGCGGCGGACCTTGCAGAACTTAGCTCCGACCGCATGGACAGTTTCCACGAGCTCATTATTCATATCGTCCACTTCATTGCAGTTTTCCAGGCACTGAAAACGGTTTTGGAACTCGACCTGAAAGGTTTCGGGACTTTGGACTAGAACACGAGGGGGACGGAGCGTTGACTTCATCAGAAGAGACCTTTCCAACTTAACGTTTAGGTTCAGTGTACCTCTAACCATTTGATGATCGCTACCAGTTTTCACCCTCGCGATCACTGAGATATCACTGAACAGTTGTGGTCTGGTCGTCATAATGAAGTCAATCTCATTTTTTGTTGAACCGTCGGGGCTCGACCAGGTCCACTTCCTGTGGGGCCGCTTATGGAAGAAAGAGTTCATCATAAAGAGTCCCTCTTTTTCCATGAAGACGGCCAGCTGCTGGTCTCTTGGGTTCCGTTGTCCTATTCCGAATTTCCATACTTTCAGCTCACCGTTCTCTCTTGTGCCTAGTTTTGCATTGAAGTCTCACATTAACACCGTATCTAGATATATCCTCATACATTTCCTCCACCTCCTCATCGGGGTGTGCCGAGGTTGGTGCGTAAACCTGTATGACCTTCAGCGAATACAGTTTGGTGATTCTGAGTATAAGGTATGCAACCCTCGTCGACACACTCAATCTTTACAACGTTGTTAACGAGAGATTTGCGGACGATAAATCCGACACCTCCTTGGGATAGATAGTCGCCCTCCCGGTGATAGAACAAGTTGCCGGATTCGAGGATTACCGTGTCCTCCCCATCTTTTCGGACCTCGCATAATCCTATAATATTCCAGCTTCGGGATCTTCTCGTCAGTCCTCAGGGTGCGTGCGTTATAAGTTGCCAGGTCGAGTCGTCGTAGGTGGCAACCGAACCTCCACCGGAGATTCTTAGCACCCCCTGCCCCGCCGTTACCATGGTCGTGATGGTCGTGTCATATTATTATTTCATATAATTTAATATTATTTTCTTGTAACTATATTACCCTCTCAGAAATGAGAGGGCGCCTGTGCCCAGCAGTAGGACGTATATAGGCTGTAAGTTTTAACTATATTATTGTTCGGATTATGGACTCGAGGTAGCTCAGGGACTTAAGTGCACGACGTAAATTTCACAGTAACGCAAGTAATATCCCCGCCAGCACCATTGAAATTTTTCATTGCATTTTATGTGCTAATTTATCTTATGATCGGCTGTGACCAAAAAGTAAGGAAACCTCCGCCAACACGCAAAGGAGCAGCGGATTAACTGTGTTCTATAACCTTATGAGAAATGTGTGAAGATCTGTGCCCATCAATGCGACTGTAAACGTCACTTTTTACCTTTTACTTACTTGGTGGCGTACTGGTTACTCGTATACTTCGCGTCGTTTTATTTAAAGTTACCCCAAAATTATTATAGTAGTATTAGGAATAACTATGTAATATAACGTATTGTTTTACATTTACGTAACATTTTATGTATTTGTTACAAAAATATATAATGTTGTAGGAAAGTTGCCCAAAAGTGTTTCAGGCGAATTTTGCCCAACGCAATGCAAACGTTGCACCGCTGCAGCGGTGGCGCAGGCGAGCCAGGGCGACTGTGGTGAGTGGGCCCACAGGCCGTAGTGTGTGCTAGCCTACTCTTTGTACTGCGTTGTACGCTACTGAAAAACTGTTTTCTTCCACTTAGACGTGTCATACATTCATTTCTAGTGACCCGATAATTCCAGTACTGATTCGTCTTACGAACCGGGTCATTCAGGTCTATCTATCAAATGGATAATTTCTAGTTTCAGTACTCTGATCTGTGAGACTCGCTCGAGAATGCCGGTCGTCGGACATTACTATACTCTTTGGTCGTAGGTCCTATCAATCGTTTGATCCGGGACGTTCAAAAATGTAATTGCAATCATCAATATTTTGATGCGACCCGGGTAAAATGAACGAATCATTCACGATTGGCACATGTCTACTTTCACTCATAGACGACTTATCCATATATCACGTTTTTTTCGTTGTAACATAGCGGCATTGTCTCATCTCAATATGTTTTAATAAAATATGGATTTTTTTTATAAGCTGGATCATTTTTACGCTTCATTCTGTCATGGAATGATATTAGGATATTAGTTCCAACTAAATCTTATACTGGAAAATCATTAACGCCGTCTTACATTTTGTTAACATAATCTCCTTGAGCAACGTGAACGTTGATGATTGGTTATTTTAGCAGTGCCAGAGCTGTGCCCCCGATGACGTAAAACAAAAGTGTTAAATAAATCTTGAACTCTTGAACGCTCGCGTCATGTTTGAGAGGCGTATAGGTATCGTTGCCAAAATGCAGATCTACTTTGATTGTTTATCTAGTCAAGTCCTGAACTAGTAGCACACCCACGGTTTCGTTTTTTGTTAATGTACAAACATACTGATGTATAACAATTACTCCTGTCGGCAAAAAAATGGGTTCAGGAGTAGGTCAATGATTACGTATTTACAGATTAAATTAAATATTCAGTAAGTTAACCTGAAAACCTTCCGTTGTCCTACGAATGTCTTTATTTTCTATGGGTTGATGAACCCATAAAAGTTCACCAGTACCAGACCTCAGAAGTTTGCATTAATTGTAACAGGTTATATACAGGTTTATTTTGCAATATACGGTCAAATTTGCAGCAAATATGCTGAAGTAATATAGGCGGATAGTGAAGAAAAATTAATTAAAAAAAAATCTCAAACATATGTACTTTTTATCTTTTAAATTCAGAATGCGTGAATGGTAAATAGTAATGCGTTATTTCTCACAGAATATCAGCAAAAAAATAGCAGCTTAACGTTGGTGTGTTTTGTATGGTGAGTGTAGAGAACCGGAGACCCATTTTACTGGAAACGAGACATTCCATTTTAGTCCTCACGGATGACAACGCATCTGTATTTTGATTGGTAATCGAGGATAGATTTAGATAAATGTCCACGGGCCACAGTAATCACTTACCATCAGGTGGATTGTGTGCTCGCTTGTCACCCTTATCCGATAAAAAAATTTTAACTGATTTTCATTCATAAATATCTATAATTATTATAGCGCCTACTATTTTACTACGCACGCACACAATCGTAAGGGTCGATTGGTCGGCAAAAACTTAGAATTGAATCGCACACAAAGGAGCGCGCGTACGCGTAGTTGTTACCCATAAATCACATTCAATTTGGGATAGTTACAAAAAGTAGAAACCTTATTTACAATTTTAGTTAGTTTTATTTTTAATTCAAAAACTGCAATAACGTTATATCATTATTTATATATTTGAACTTAAGTATAAAATTTGTCTACTCTGAAAAATATCTGTGTAATACTTTTACACTCGTTGCTTTCCTTTTCGTTGTTTCTTTTTAAAAGGGCATTTTCTGAACAGTTTAATTTTAATTATTGGTTGTAGCTTTTTAAAATACGTAAAAAAAAAACTAGCTTTTATCTAGCGTTAAAAATATCCTCATCCTCATGGGTTATGGGCACATTTATGTACTTCTCGACATGGGTCCTTAGTAGGGACGATCTACAGTAAATTACCACGTATTATGCTGTTTGGAGATGTACCTATACGTAAAATTAGTTATTATTAAACGATACCGTTGCTATAGCGTATTCTTCCTTCATTTCTTTCACATTCTGTACATTGCTTTCATAAATGACATGTGTAAATTTAATCTAAAATTCCAGGATATAAACTGCTACTGTAAAGTTATTTACCTATTATTTTTTGCTGTCGCACGGATGGGCCGGCTCGAACCGGGGTGGTACCACGACCTCACAGAATACCAGCGTGAAGTAGAGGTTTACCTCTGCGTTTCGCTTGGTGAGTGCAGGTGGCCGGAGGCCCTTTTTACTGGAAATGAGGCATTCCATCTTAGTCCTCACGGGTGGCAACGCATCTGCATTTTGATTCGCAAACGAGGATAGATGTAGATGTCTATGGGCCGCAGCAACCACTTACCATCAGGTGGACTGTGTGCTCGTTTGTCACCCTTATCCTATAAAAAAAAAAAAAAAAAAAATATTATACCGTTATTTGTTTTGCGCTGCCATAATTTAACGCACTATTTGCGCTGTAAGAATCGAACATGCTCGTGTTCATGTATAAAGTTAAAATAAGTCAGTTAAATATGCGATGTGATTTGTTTTCTTTGATAAAATGTAACTTGCTCCAAGACAGTGATAACGCGGAGAAAATTTGTTTCTATTTCCTAGATAGACAAAGGCTGCGCAATAGAATCGATTTTACGAATAAATTACGCATGATGATACGGTTCGATTAATATTTTTTCATTCATTTTGTCACACAGTCAAAGCTTAATCTACTATCTTTGACGATTATTCACTTCACCTACATTAGTAAATATCGCTACAATATATTTAGGACTTTAGTTACATATTGGATTGTTTGTATTTGTAATTATTTAATATAGATGTGAAAATATTGTTTTCAAACTCAAGAATTTATATTGAATATTATAGTTTATACATCATTTTATTTTCCTATTGATGTCAGAAAATTTACAACGACTTCATACCTGCTTGGTACACAAACAGCCTTGTTTCTTCAAACATGTCTCTGACATATCTAGTTTTTTAATTCATTTCACGCTTTGAATATTATTTGTGAGAGTTTTGATATAGAAGTATGCAGTAATTTTTTATTTATGGTACATCCGGTCTTACGTTCAATTTGTTTAACTCTAGTGTCAGCACCTGTTAATCCTTCTTACGAACCTTTTATACTATCTATATTATGACATGGTCAACAAATAGTGATAAAATTTAATGGAAATCGGTCCTTTAGTTATTGCGTGAATCGGTAATAGACAGACAGACGAAAATTCTAAAAACCACTAATTTGTTTTCAGTACCCTTTATTTAGTCCCCTGGACTTGTTTTCTCAAGAGAGTATATTAGAATTACAAATACGACTGTTCTACAGATTTATTATATGTCTAGATAAATTAAAAACTAATTTCGAATATTTAATAACCTCATAACTTTTTTCTGGGTGAACCGATTTCGATGATTCTTTTTTTATTTGAAAGCTGGTGCTTCTCTTGTGGTCCCATCTAATTTGATCAGGGTCTGACTAATAGTTTTAGAGTTATTCTTAATAATTTATTTTAAAGTCGGATGTATAAAATTTTTAACTTTAAATTATGTTTGTTACTTTCAACAAAATCTCTAAATTCTCGGTTCGGTCTCGGTATCGGACTAAAAATTACCATAATTGAGAACGGTATCCAATACTGTCTTATATAAGTACTTATAGTTTAAAGATTCCAAATATATTAATCCAAAACCTGTGTACGTAGTACGTACTCGTTATTATAATTTTTTGACTACGCATTGGTTCGAAAATGAATACGATCTATATATATTTAATCCGGATGTGTGTATAATTAATATATTATACAGTTTCTAAGATTTTCTTCCGCAGATTGGCGGAGGTTAGCCATTAGCTTCGTCATCAACTGGTTCATATTACTATTATTTTTATAGTTATATTTATACTTCTATATCTTAAAATAATAAATCAATGACTTGACTTGCGCGTATGTTAATCTGATGTCTACATCATGTGAAGTAACATTGTGGCGAATTTTGCGGCCAATACCGATGGCCATCGTGTAGAGCGGGTGTTGTACTTCACTTAGTACCCAAGTATTGGAATGATGGCCCACAAGTTGGCGCAAGATCCGTGTGGTGTCGGTTTTTTACAAAAGATCAAAGGGTTGTGGCTTGTGGCAGAGTAATGGCCGCCGCGTCCACATGTTGTGTGCGCGTTTAGTAATTTAGTTTGCTACTAGCTCCCAGAATGATCGCATGCACCTGATTTAAATTTTATATACACGTTTCGTAAAAAGTGCCTACAAAATGGCAGTAACAATGACCAATGAAGAAACTTTTCGCTTTATAGAGCTCTACTAAACCGAAAATTGTTTTTGGGTACCCAAGAAATAAAATTTATTTTTCATTTCTTTTTGATCACCATTTTCTTATACGAGTACACATTCACGTAGTAGTAGTAGGTATGCTGTGAATAAATAAATCGTAGCAGCCGTTAGCGCTTCAATATCAATATTTAGCCTGAACCGAAGCAAACTGAACGTATGGACGCCATCACAAACTCTTGGCTAACATCTTTGCCACAACATTCATCACAACCTTGGCCAACGTGTATAGCTGCCATTACACTCTTTCTGACTTAGAAATAAATTTCTTAAAATATTTGAAGGCTTTTAAAATTGATGAAGCATCTTGTGTAAAATTTCATAAGATTGAATAATCTTATGAAATTTTACACAAGATGCTTCATCAATTTTAAATATTTATATTTTGCTCCAGTGACTTATACATACAATATTTACATAATCCAAATCTACATGATTACAGACAACTGCGTGTTCATATAGATTTAAGTAACAATTATTGATCGTATAAATAACGAAAACATCGAGGACAATGGGGTTTATTTTATCCATAAGGATCACGAAATGGTGGTCGTACTGATAATATCTACGTTTTCTTGTTTATAACCTACTAGTCGTAAACTCCAAATTTTTGTCATTTTTATTAATGTTTGTGGAATTAGAGCATGTCATGCCAAGGTTAATGAATAATATACCTAGTACTGTGGATCAAGAATAGATACGAATCTTCTATAACGTGACTACGTCATGACCTTGGATGGAAAGTAATCCCTCTGACCTTTACAAACTCAATTACGCTTAATGGAGGACTGAGGTTTTACGTAGTTATTTTTAAAATATCTTGTCTACGTACTCACGTACACAAAATATAAACGACCGCTGTAAGTAATTATTTTGTAGATTATTCATGCATCGTCATTTAAAGTACCTACCAGTTTTTTCAGTGCTGTTACGAATTGATTACTTTGTTTTTGTAATTATTTGTCCAAAGCATAAGTTTTTTTTTTACAAATGTGAGGTTACTGCAAGGATGTTGACTGGTGTGGGACTAAAGAAATATTTGAGATTGTTAATAAATTAATCTTAAATTAATCATCGTAAAAATAAAACTCACTCTTTAACTCTGAAATTTTATCCAACACTTTATGATTTAACGATAAATTACGCATTATAAGTGGTTAATAATATTTTTCATTAACACAACTCGTATGGGTACTTAATAATCGACGTATAATGTTTTACATTTAAGTGATTTCGTAAATTTATTCGAATATATACTACATATGGAATAAAACTAATTTTATACTTATATTCCATATGTTTACTTTTGATATTTATCTTGTATTTTTAATGTCCGAACGCCATTACAGAACATCACTAATCCAATGCCGAAGATAGGATTTGTCGAGAGACTACCAAACGTTGATTTTCTGCTTCTCCTTTAAGGGAACTTCTCAATGTTTGTCTACCCTCTGAGCTATACAGTCCAGTCTTTTGCTACTTTAGTTTACCTATCTGAAATTCAATAAACCAAAAAAAAAAAACAACAAAAACCTAAAAAGATAAAATAGGTACTTAATTAAGAAATAATTTAATTCTTTCTAAATTCTTCGATACACTATGTCCTGCACCGACTTTTCAGAATATTGCTGCTATTTATATTATTATACATATTAAGTTTAATTATTCGACCTTTTTAGGTGGATTATGTAATATCATGAGCTTAAGATCAACAATTAGGTAGTATGTAATCTAAATATTTATATATTAGAATTTTTATTCAAAACCAGCTGTGTTCCGCGGTTTCACCCGCGTCATCACGTGTCGGTGGTGAGCGACATGACTTAGTTCAAGCATTTTATAATTGCAATTAAATATTTTATTTGATAGCAGTGGATGGAAAAATTGGCATAATTAATGGAGTACTTTTATCTGTCGGCATGTTATGTATGATGTAGAGTGAAGGTAAGTTTTATCCACGTTCCCTCCCCCTCTCGGTTGAGCGTCCTCCCCCCCACGTTCTTACCGGGCGGCTAGGGTTTATGCGTCGTTCGCGCGCCCAGCCAAGTATTGAATTATTTTAATTTTACATTATCTCTTAAACTATGCGTCCAAATAACATGGTTATGGTATAAAGAACAAAGTTTATCTTCATAATATTGTCTTTATGATGAAGTAACTTCTGTTCGTAAGGATAAATAGGCCATGCCTAATAATAACGCTCATAAATCACTTTTAAATTTTCAATATTTTTTTGTCACAAAATACCTAATTATGGCTTATGTATAAGAAATAGACATATGGTATCGCGGACTTTTTTTTAGACGGAGTAAAGATCTATATTTTTCTAGAACATTGTATTTACGTATCCCTAACGATAACACCAGCGTACGCGGATAAATCATTCCGGGAGTGTTATTTCTTCTGACTTGCTTAACAAATATCCATATTTAAGGCTAGCTGAGTGATATAGTTTAATGCTAGATAGCCTATACTATTCCACATGAATCTGGCTATAATATACAAAAGGAATTTTTCAAATCGGGCTGGTAGTTCCAGAGATTAGCGCGTTTAAACAAACAAAAAAAACTCTTCCGCTTTATTATATTAGTATAGATTAAATGGAATCACCTAGAATAGGAAATCTTAATAGGCTAATTAAAAATAAAAATAGAATCATTAACATCGGTTCATAGTTGACGTAAATATCGTGTTACAAATATAAAATACAGTCTGATTGTAAGTCTCCTGCTTTGATCTCGGCTAATAATATTTGTAAGGCTGCGATTCGGTTACCACCCTATTAATTTCCCTAAGCAATTTCCCTTTCTTTACAAAGTTGAATGTTTATAATAAAAATATAATTCGACAACAGAAACCGGTATTCTGCAGACTTTATCACGTGTCGAATAAGTTAGGTTCGGAGTCGTATCATCCAAATAAGTTAAATCAACGTTATCGTCACGTGACTTCACATTGAATGAAATATCAAGTCATACCCATTCATTTAAATATTTTTTGTAGAACATCAACTTGTCTAACACAGCTGAGCTGACTAATAGCTTTTTTCTAAACACCTAATACTACAAATAGTACTAAAATAAACTCGTCTTTATGCTGTATACATGTTATCGTTCATACATTGTATACGTATTCAGATAACACTGATGAGATTTTGAGAGAGAACTTGGTTGACATTGATTTAATGACTTAAAAATTGTTATTTATATTTTATGATTGCAATAGTATTTTAAAATGTTATACTATCTCGTGTATTTTTATTGTAGTTTTCTTTTAGTTTTTTAGATTTATCTTTTCTTTTTTTTAATAAGAGATACCGAGGTACCGCTCAATGATTTAGGTAGCATCGCGCAAAAAGTTTTCCGGTAAATTGTATTTTCTTTTTTCATCGTAAATGTTGTAAAAACGAAAAGTTGTTACCAAATCGTCGAGTAGTTTTTTTAATACTTATAGCTTACACAAAGCAGATTGGTTAGTTTGTGAATGATGCGTCATTCGCTTCACAATAGCACAATAACGTTTCCTATCAAGTTCATGGTAATTCACGTCGTACACAGCACACTGTATATCGATCGGTTATGTTGTGTCTACAACAGAACTGTATATCATACCGTAGCAATTGAAATAAAAATAGTATTTACTAAAAAGATGATCGCTCGTATAAAATTCCAGTACCTAAGATCTTATGTCATCCAATAGACTTCATAATCCGATGGTATGGCAATCCGACACGACACGACTCCGAGGGATCAGTTCAAATCAGATAGTTACTTACGACACACCTGCATATTCCTAACTCTGGGTAGCTACTGAGAGTCTATTGACAGCAAAAATCAAATAACTTTTTTTGGCCCGACTCGGGGCTCGAACTCGGGACTACACAATCAGCAGTTAAGCTTACGATCATTAGAAGAATAAGGCAGTTAACCATCTCAATCAATCAAGAGTAAACATCTCTAAAAGTGGGTCGGTACAGGCTAATAAAGAAAACAAAAAAAGAAACAAAATTATATATTTCTTTCAATTGTGTCTTATTTTCTGTGTAATTTACACAATATTAAATCCATATGATAATATGGACAGAATCATTTATATAACAGTTATATCGTAGATCCGGTATTACATTACGATCAATACAGCTAAATTTAAAACACTACTTTCACGTTTTTTGGCGTTGAATTTGCATTTCATGCTCTTAGAAAATACTGAATATTTTCTACGAGCCGAATGCCCATTTTGTGCAAATTTTAATATTACTGTTTTGATTTTATCTAAGAACAGCACAATAGCAGATAGATGATGGAGTAGTACTTAGATTTGGAAAAAGAACCTGAACATATTTGCTAAACAAAATTTTATCGAAAGTCAAAGATATAAATATATTTCATGATTATCATTATAATTATTATAGTTTTGGGGAAATTGCCAACGTAATAAAAATCATAATTTGTTTTATATGTATGTTCGCGAAAACATCTTTCCGTTTATATAAGAGAGAAAGACAAATAAAATCCGACCGTAAGTAAGCTTAAACGAGGTAATAAAAGCGTCATGAAACCAGTTTAACTCTAGGAGTATTATATATACGGTGTTTGTATAGATATGAATAGGTCTCGGAGACTTGGCAAATCTACAACACACTACTTTAACACAATTTTTGTAACGGATGAGATATATGTAATAATAATGTCCTACAGACCGAATTTCGGTCATAGCGGCCAGTCTCAACGGAGGCTAGACATCGGCGCAGGACAGGATTATAGTGCCCAAGTGTATGCGCAGGCGCAAGTGCACTCTCTATTCCCTCACTCTCATAGTCCTGATGGGACGGTAAACCGACACGACCGAAAGAGATCAGAAGCAGAACCAACTTCTTTACGTACTTTCCGAGGCTCGCGAGTGTATCACCGTCACTTCCTGACTCCTGGCTGTTACTGAGAGTTTCTGGTCAGAAAAACCCAATAACTGATTTAGACCCGACCCAGAATTCGAACCCGGGACCTCAAGACCATCAGTCGCGTTTACGACCACTAGATCAAAGAGGTAGTCAATGTCTATATACACGTTGACCCCAAATCGTCTATAATTGTGATCGTCTAATTAAAAACAGACAAGGTAAGACATGCAGGAAGTTGATTAATGCAGTTAGCTCAGGACCCATAAGTATTCCTTGGGATGGGCCTATGTTCAGCTGTGGTCTTGTGAATGGTGACGATGACTCAAAAGCAGAATCAATGCTAAACGAGTAAAAATTAAAGGTGGTACCTATTAGAAAACAATTTTCCAATCATTGAATTACCTATGGAGGACATAATATGCAATATTTAATTTCCTTTGGGTCTTATACGTGGAGCGTTTATCACTAATCATGTCGTTAGATAATCGAATAGAAATATTTTAATAAGAAATTTCAGTGTCGTTCGATACAACAAGTTTTATTAAACGGTTATAACTATGTAGATTTCAATGCTAATACTAACTGCATAAAGGCATAAATAATGAAACTTGTATAGTTATTTTATGTTTCAATATTTATTTACTGGAAAATTTACATAGCTGATTCAAAAGCAGAAAACGAATGCCAAATTAAAGGCAGTATTACGAAACAATTTTATAAGCATTGAAATGGTCAGGATAAAATATTTCTGCTCAATGGATTTATTTCATAATTTCATTGTAATCTGTTACATAATAAGATTAGGTTTATTACATGCTTAATTGCCTCCGGATAGACGTCACGGTCCTGATGATCACGTGTTTTAATGTAATTAATGCCAGTATTAATTTAACGTTTTCTGTTCCAATCTAAGTAAAGACTAGAATGAATATGGACGCTATTATTATAAATAAATTATTGTTTGTTTATATAATCTATAATTACCAGTAATAGACTTGTGGGGAGAGCCATAAAATTAGTGCTGGTCTTGGCCTTGTGGCTGGTAAATGGGTCGACGTGATCAGACAAAGAGCATTTACGATTATACTATTTTCATTTTACATATTATATGCTTTAATTATTTACATTTTTACCGTTTTGTATTGTTCTTAAGTAGCTTGTTCTAACATGAGTGTTTAGGTACCTAAAAAAAGATTTTTTTTATATATATACCTAGGATAGGGTGACAAACGAGCACACAGTCCACCTGATGGTAACTGTGGCCCATAGACATATAAATTTACCCTCGTTTGCGATACGAAATACAGATGATAGACATCTACATCTATCTTCGATTAAGAGTCAAAATGCAGATGCGTTGTCACCCGTGAGGACTAAGATGAATTGCTTCTTTTCCAGTAAGAAGGGTCTCCGGTACTCTACACTCACCATACGGAACACAGCAGTGTTAAGATGTTATTTTATGCTGGTATTCTGTGAGAGCGTGGTCCTTCCCCGGTCGAGCCGACCTATTCTTGCTACAACTATACTACTAATATAGCTGCAGCATGGCTCTACCACGTAAAAGATTAATGCAAAAGTGCTGTGAACGAGAAATAATCTCGTGAGTTGACAACCGTAGTTGTTTAAAATTTGTGAGTTGTTCTTCTCCTGTCTCTATTTCCCTCTGTGGTATAAGGCTCCAAATAATAGAAGATATTTTGGGGACATGATTCGAAACAAAAAAATTAGCTGGGACTGTGACTGAAATATTTTCTATAATACATATTATGCGTTATTTAATTTCTTTTGTGTCCTAAAAATTGTGCGTTTATCACTAATTGCCGTTGATAATGGAATGGAAGCATTTTTATAAAAGGTTTCAAAGTGCGGTTTAATATAACCTACATAATGTACAGTTTTATGTTACACGCCTTATTAAGTGTTTACAGAATCAGCTATCTATATTATGTATGGTAGCTGATTCTAATGCTCATGCAAACATGCTAGTAGGCGAAAATGGATATGACAAAAAATAATATGAAACTGTATAGTTAACAGAAATTCGATTGCAGTCGTTCATAATTGCATATTTATTTCTTTTATGTTGAAAAGTAATAATTTATTTACTGGAAAATTCTCGTGGCGTGCAATGAATTCTAGATTCTAGAATAACCATACCGGTAACGGCAAGAAATTCGTCTGGAAACGCGGATGCCGCTTTGATTGACTTTGAGCTAGGTTTACTATCAGTGATGACTGTTGATTTATTGCGATAGGAAAATAGGTAAGTACCTTTGCCAAAAAAAAACAAATGTCTGAGAATAGATTATAACTTGCATTGTTACGTGATAATTCGGAAGCGTCAGGTGGATAAAAATGTTCGCACCAACATTTAAGTATTATGTATATGTTGTATCACGTATTTTAATTGTCACTTTATATTGTTGTGCTCTACAGGCACAATTGTGTGCTGGGTTGGTGGAGAATAAAACCGCTGAGATATTTTCTTTCTTCTATATTCGATGTTTTTCTTGAGGTAGTTGGCCGCCGACTGTGTCGAACGACGAAAATCGCCCCTCTTTTATACCACCTCGGCTGGGTCCAATAGGTATGGTGTACGTATCGTACAAACGGCGTCGACCAATCAGCGCGAGGCGTGACAGAGCAAGTGACGATGTTAAGTGTGACCACCTTGCTGAGTCCCGTTACATTGTTTACCTTAAGCTAGTTCTACTATACAAAGTGGGCCACCTTACTGAGTCATTGTTTATATTAAAACTAATTCTATTATACAAATATAAACACTAAACTATTATTTTCTTATCATAACACAAAATGCTTATATCCTATTTTATGTGTAACTCTATAATCTTTATTCAATTAAATATAACATAAATGCTTATATCCTATTTAAGTATAAACTCTAAACTATTTATTAATATAAAAATGTTTGTTTTATTTATGTAATTCTCTAAAATCTCACTATTTGTTTTCACTTGTCCTGCACAATTGTTTAATATCTTTATATATTTTTATAATCGTCAGTGCGTCTGATAGTGATGCGTGTACGTTACGAGCGAATTGACCGTTTGAGGTCGTAGTCACAAAATCTTAGCATAGCTATGAATCATTCATAGCTATGCTAGGATCCGATTGGTGGCGCTGTCAAGTTATTAACAAATTTTATATTTATGGTCCAAAATGGCTTATATTCACAACTATCGACGTACCCCTGTTGCCCCTAGGTGATATAATATATACCAACTCGGATTTAGGATTGGATTATTTGTCATTATTTAGATTTTTATGATCAACGACCATTTATTTTATAAATTTTTCGATTTTACAAAAAAGCCTTAAAAGCTTTTCGCATGACGTATAGTCTAGATCACTCTTAGCATTAAATACCAGTATGTTTCTTTGTCTTAATTAATGAAATTATAAAAAATACAATAAAAAAATGTATAAGAGAGAATATTTTAACTCTTTCGTGCTTCCTAAAATACCACATACAATGCCGATCGGACAAGGCTCTGGCAACAGGCTGATAGCAAAAAAAAAATGTATCCAAAAACGATGAATCGGTAAATTTGACAGCATGTAGGGCAACTTTTAAAAGTAAATCAATGCAACTTTTAGTCTCATATATAAAATCGTGTTTTCATTTCTCACCGCTCTGCACACCGAAAACGCATGGCATTGTATTGCCGTTAATAATATGAAGGTGCCACGTAATTACTACACAAAGGGGTAAATCCAAACACAGTTGATAACTTGGAAAAATAAACTTTGTGAGTTAAGGTAAATTGTACGATTATGTTAATAACTTGTCAGTATATAAATTCGTGACTGGATCGTTTTTAACAAAATACTGAAATCGCTTTAGCAAATTTGAACTTTCATTAAGTTGTTTTATAATTTTAATCTGTATGAACCTTTGATGTTTACAATAACAATAAATTTCTGGGTCAAAGATTACTGTATACATAAAATTTGCATATACAAGTCACGAATTGTTATCTTCTTAATGTTTGTTAAATCCGGTAATATCTAGTGAACGTTAGAGTTCCTTCCAATTTTGCCGCTAATTGGGTACAACTGGCACATAAGGTTGTCTAAATAAAAAAACATACGGGTCTTTATCTTCTGCAGTCCATCTTTTTAATGTTGTTTGCTTTGTAGTTTTTTTTTGTTTTATTTCCTTATCAAATAAATTTTTCTTACTATACTTCTCATTCTTAACACCAGTCATTGGAAGCTAAGAATATTTTTTAACGCCTTGTTCGTCGATAAACAGGTTTACGGTGTATGGGCGAATTTTAAATTTAGACAAATGTAAATGTGTAAAATGTAAAAGTGTAATTTCGGTACTAGAGAAAAAGCTTTTTACACCTCCTTTGCGGCCTTGCGCCGCACTGCTTCAGTACACGTGTTGGTGTTTGTGGACTTGTATTCGAAATATTATAATTTCAAGAAGTGAAAATGCGTTCCTAACTTTTGTTATAAAGGAATAGGAATTCACTAGTTAGTTTACTTTTTGGAATGCTTTTTGTTTTTGATTATATGGCGCCCGCTCTCTCGACTTAAAAAGGAACGTCGCGTGCGCGCTCGCTCTCATTTCATAATGATTAAAAAATAATTTTAGTGTCCATAAAAAAACATAAATTTTTGAATTTATGTTGTTGTTGTTTAAAATTGTTTTCGTTTAATTGTTAAAAAATACAACGCTTTTCGATGTATTTTTATAAAAACAAAAATGGTACAAAAACCTTTGTTGTTTCTATTTAAATACATCGGAGCCCTATTTTAACTTTTATTGAATATTTCCACTTAATTTGTGTGGTATAAAACGGCAAATAATAGCTTCGTTACAAATTTTTTCTGTACTTATTTGAACAAAATCATTGTAAGATTGTTTTTCTCACGAATGACTTTGAAGAGTTCGCTAGGTCAAAAACCTTGGCGTGACTTCTTTATCTTCCATAGTCCATACATTTTATCACCGGTTATCTCCGTAGATTTAATGTAACCCCAATTCAGTATAACCTCTCAATTGTTTCACCACTAATTTATGAAAAAGTTTATTGAGAAATAAATGTAATTTAATTTTTAAAAAAAAATCGCATCATTTATGTAAAGTTTAACATTTAGCTCAAAGAATTTCATTGATAGTTCTGGTAGTGAAGGCTAGGTCATTAGCGTAATTTTCACATAGATATCCACTATGTTTTGAGTAATATAATGTACGTATTCGTTATTTTCCATTAATGAAATTTTATTCTCGTTTATATTACGTAGAACTTTTCTTTTTGTGTTTTGATAACTACACCCCAGATCGTTGTGGGAGATGCATCTGGAGATGGAAAGCGTCTTCCTGATATCAATTCAAAATAATTTCAAAAAGCTAAGACAAATATCCCCCCTATGAGGCAATGTATTGGCGAGACCTATGTGACCCAGCTATGGACTTTTGAGAAGCTGTAGTAAATTAATGAGTGAAATGCAAACCTTGAAATTTCTGTTTAACAGTAAATGTGATAACTTCACCTAAATTAATTGTTTACCTATTTTATTTAAAAGAAAAAAGTTTTCATTCACAAAGCACTTTTTAAACATCACATTTGGATAATATTTTAAAATGATTAAAATACTGAGTAAAGTTTTTTTCTCTCACGGAGTTTAATTTTCGGATCCATCCAATTTCAAAATTCAAAGAGCGAATACACGTTTTCAATTCTCTTAGTTTTTATATTCATTAGCTTTTATTGTCATCGTAGATATCTCGTATCCTCGTTAACTTAAATATACAAAATATTAATATTACGTTAAAAGTCGTCAATCTTATATAATAATAATACTCAAAAGTACTGATATTTCACACTAAACACGTTTTAATTAAAGGTTATTTGTTTGTTACAGCGGTAAAGTTCCAGGAGAACCTGTTGAAGACAATGATACAGATTGAAAACACGTTCTTCGAACTGGGGAGGACTTGTCAGAGAAATTGCCTTATCATTTGTGATCGTGGCGCTATGGACGCTAGTGCATGTAAGTTGGCTGGTCTAAACTGTTTACATTATTGTATTGTTGTAGTATTGTTTTGCTACATGGAATAATAATGTAATTAAGACCAAATTTCGTCAGTACGGCCAGACTCATCGGAGACTATCCATCTGTGCAGCAAAATTAAGGTTCACCAGTGTGTGCACAAACAGGTGCACCACTCTCTCTCATAGTCCGATGGGTGTGGGACGGAAATCAGACACGATCGAAGAGAGATCAGGTACAGGACCAATGGCTCTACCTGCTTCCAAGACACGGGGTGAAACATTGTCAGTTTTCTGCTTTCAAGCTGCTACTAAGCTGCTGCTTGAGTATTTAAGAAACAAAATGTAATAGATTTACTTATAATATACATTTTATTTCTGAAACACTCAAGTTCGATATTATAATATAACATGAAGCTTGCAAGCCCTAACGTTACAACGTTACACCACTTGCGTTCCGTGATATACGAGTATAAACTAGTATAAAAGACGTCAAACAGCTTGCGTTTACACTCACTGCACAAGGAATGTGTGCACTATGGAGTATGACCTGCTCTGAATCACGTTTCATTTTATTATTTTCAACGTGTATGAGCTTCAATTCGAATTTACTCTTGTAGTATTCCATGGAATTCAAATTTTTGTAATATCTGACGGGAAAAATCCGACAAAATAAAATGCTTTCATATTAATTTAATAAATACTTTTTATAACGTAATAAAAAATAAATGTACGGCGGTGTACGATAATACTACCCTATCCTATATCATCTCCTGGGTTTCATAAAAGGCGACAGAGAGCAACTGAAACAGAAGATGGACAGCAGCATCTTCCTGATAACATTTTAATAATAATTTAATACTGAAGTTGCCAACTTGCCTGCGAAGCGTGGCAATTATGGCAAATATGTTCTGAAGTGCATAAAAGTAATTGGCCATAAGCGAATTAATTTTTGTTTCTATTTGTTTTTTATGGTGTGTAAGTACTGCAATTTTTAAACGTGGTAGAGCCATGCTGCAGCTATATTAGTAGTATAGTGGTAGCACGAATGGGTCGGCTCAACCGGGGAAGGACCACGCTCTCACAGAATACCAGCGTAAAATAGCAGTTTAACACTGCTGTGTTTCGTATGGTGAGTGTAGAGAACAGGAGACCCTTTTTACTGGAAAAGAGACATTTCATCTTAGTCCTCACGTGTGACAACGCATCTGCATTTTGATTCGCAAACGAGGATAAATGTAGATGTCTATGGGCCACAGCAACCACTTACCATCAGGTGGACTGTGTGCTCGTTTGTCACCTGATCCTATTAAAAAAAAAATCAACAAATATTATGTATTTTGTCCTATGAAATGAAAGTCTCTCTAACAAATATATATTTTGTTGTCCTTTGCAGTTATTTCGAAGGAGAAGTGGGAAGAGTTGTTGTCAGCCAATAACTGGAACAGTGTTGAACTGCGTGACAATCGGTACAACCACATCGTTCATATGGTCTCTGCTGCAAATGGTGCGGAGGACTTTTATTCTACCGAGGTATATATTTTTCACCCTATTTTTATCTATACTATCACTGTAAAGAATCAACATTGATATATTATGGCTTTTTTAACATTTGAAATGAATACCATAGGTAATATACGACACGACACGAAGAAAGTTTAAAAGCTTTTTGTAGGAATGTGCCAATTTAAATTTTTCCTATACACTTTACGAGGTAAATTGAAATATGTTTCATTGTTGAAATGGGCTTTTTTCACGATCGCACAACGCGACAAAACTCGCGATACCATCCATACCATCTGGATGATTGGCGGTCCACCACTGTGCGATTTAGAAGATGTTTTCTTCCTCGCACAACTTCCTTGCGGAATCGATTACCACCAGCGGTTTTTATTTTTCCGGACCGATACGACTTAGGGACCTTAGAAAAGAGCCTACTCCTTTTTAAGAGGCCGGCAACGCATCTGCAATTCCCCTGGTTTTGCTCGTTTGGCCCCTCTCCTATAAAAAAAAATTTCGCGTGATGTTTTTTTTTTACAGGATAAGCGTGACAAGTAAGCACACAGTCCACCTGATGGTAAGTGGTTGCTGTGGCGCATAGACATCTACATCTATCCTCGTTTGCGATTAAAATGCAGACGCGTTGTCAGCCGTGTGGACTAAGATGGGATGCCTCTTTTCCAATAAAAAGGGTATCCGGTTCTCTACATTCAACATACGAAACATAGCAGCATCAAGTTCGCTGTATTCCGTGAGAGCGTGGTTCTACCCCAGTCGAGCCGAGCCATTCGTGCTACAACCATAATATAGCTGCAGCGTGGCTGTACCACGTAAACGCAATACATTGATAATTTCATGAAATTATAATTTATGTCACTGTGAAGGTGTGAAGAGTTAGGTCAGAAAGACATAACGAAGGTTATTAGGGTCTTTATATAACATTGAAACCTTACAAACTAAGCTTATCTTAGAGTTCATTACCGTCATTACTGCCTATCATTAACCCACTCTAACATGTGAAATAAATTGTCACAAAGCATGTTCCTGAGCTACCCTCATACATCGACTCGTCTTCATTCTACCTAGTGAGATGTCAGCATACACTATGTTTGCCAGTAGAAGGTGGCACCTCGAAATCCTTTCTTTGCAATTGCTTGTTAGTTCTTCGAGCTAAATGACCTTCGCCACTTCAGGCAAATGATATGTTGAGCTGAAAGTTAAACTTGTTCTATGTATGTCTCCAACCTTAGTAACTATTTACACAATAAATAATAGTACAAGCTATTGACAATTTTTAAGGTTTTTACTAGTGTAACAATGTCTAAAGGAGACCTAAAATGTACGTTAAAATATAGCCATTCACTTTTAAGTTTTGTGACATATTAAATTGCATATATTTTTTCTAGAAAGTTATAATAAAACTTACGTGTATTGCTCTTGAAATACATCTTAGATAATAAAGTGAAATTAAATTCAGAAAAAAAAATGAGTTACAAATTTAAACATTCATGACCAGGTTACTAACGTATTCGTAATATAGATGTAACTCTCCGTAACCGTGATATCTATCGCCTACTATTTTTATACCGCGGAAATAAACAATGTAAAATTTGTTTATCGCCGAGTGCAATTGTACGAGTTAACGTGATGACGTGATGGCGTGATGGCACTTGATGTAAACACTTCTACGCATTTCACCTCTCATCATAATACATAGCTCACATATTCAAATATGATTAAAGTGCCTCGCATGACTTGCAAACAATGCAACCACTTTTATATATATATATAGCTGGCTATTTGCCATACGTATGTGTACATATGCGATAGATAGACTACTGTCTATTATCTTTCTGTCTATATCAAGGTCTTAGATATTATGAAGAACATGATGTAGTGTAGATTATTTTATCGTGGTCAGTTATAAACAATGTAAGATTATGTCTGTGTTATGCTAAAACTAGTTTTATCTATTTTTATAGTATAAAAAATAGGTCTATTGTGGTCATTATAGGGTGACAAACGAGTACACAGTCCACCTGATGGTAAGTGGATGCTGTGGCTCAGATATCTACATCGATTAAGAATCAAAATTCAAAAGCATTGTCACTTCTGAGGACTAAGATGGAATGCCTAATTTCCAGTAAAAACGGTCTCCTGTTCTCTTTTCACACGTCTATTACCATTGCCTAGGATGTTTACCATGATTAACACAAAATAACTCGACGCTGTTTATTTATGATAAATAATTACATACAACCATAGCAGTTTAGTTACCACCTTTTTTCCACTATGTTGGTTTTAATTTATCTAGATGACCTTCATTATCAACATTGTGCAATCATAGATATGTACTGCATGTTTGAAGGACATCACATAAACAATTAAATTATATTACAATGCATATTACATAGTTATGGATTATAATAACATAATACTTTAGATACTTAATTGAATTAAAAATTGTTACGTTATGACTAACTTTACCATATTGCAGAAAAGGAGAGATTAAATAACATTTAATGCTGCATTGTGTGTTATTTAACTTTTTCTATTTTCAGGATCACGCGTGTCGTTCTGAAGGCATGGAGCTAGCTCGCGAGCTGGACTACAACGCCGCCGCAGCGTGGATCGGTCACCCGTACTTCGACGTCATAGACAACTCCACAGATTTCGACAAGAAAATGAATCGCCTCATCGCGTGTGTATGCCAGCGGATCGGCATCGACACCGGCGACCGCCTCAACGTCAACTCGAAGAAACGCAAATTCCTGGTCAAAACTCCGCTCCCACCGGAGTCGGAGTTCCCGCCATTCCAGGACTTCGATGTCGTTCATAATTACTTGCAGAGCGACTTCCGCAAGGCACAGGTTAGACTGCGCAAGCGTGGCCAGAAGGGTCATTGGTCTTATATTCACACTGTGAGAAAGTTTCACCCGACCAATGGGCAGTCTGTAGAAGTGCGTACGCAGTTGACGCATAGAGATTATCTAAATCAGCTTCCTCAGCGCGACGATGCTCACTTCACGATATTTAAGAAACGCCGTTGCTTCATCTACAACAATCAGTACTACCAATTGGACATATACAGACAACCCACACATCCAAGGTAATTTGATATATTATAATGACAAGATTTAATCTTAAGTATGTATTTACTTAGTAAGCAAAATAAAGTTTGTTTAAATTTTTTTTTCTAATGACATTAAAATCAATCAATATTTAAAGTTAAATAGGTAAAATGTTTTAAAATTTCCTTGTTTTTTATTTTGTAACAGTTTTTTTTTTAATTATTTTTCAGATGTCGTGGCTTAGTATTGCTAGAAACATACAGTGCTGCTTACGATCAAGATGCGCTCTTAGCATCATTACCCAAGTTCCTGACCATAGAAAAGGAGGTGACAGGCGACCCTGCCTATTCTATGTATAACTTATCACTTAAAGAAGATTGGAAGACATCGAAAAAGTATTACTCGGGCAGCGATGCCAATGGCAAGTATTTTGTTTATCTATGTTTTAATATTTATGCACTTCCACTTATAGTACTAATTCATTAACAAATATTAGTAGATAGCACAAACTATTCCATAAATCATGTTTGCTGACATCATTAAATACTATAAATGGAAGTAATGCTAAATGTAGTAAGCAGCACATATATATTCACCATTTGCATGCTTATTGTATGCACTATTTTTAACAATTATTATATAATAGAATTATAAAATATATATTCAATTACTAAATATTCAAAAACATTATTGAATAATTATTTGCGATAGATTTTTTAATTCTACTATTTCTAGTTTAATTTTAATACAGTTCTCGCGCTTGACAAATTTTTATCACTAAATAATTAACAAAGTTGCTTATCCCAGATATTGGTTACAAAGATTGGAATCATAAATTTATTGAATACGTTACGTTGAATAAAGTTTTATAATTTTTATTTTAATAAGGTCTTATACCAGCACGTCCAGCTATAACAGTCTCCTGGTTATGTCTTGTCGTAGTCTTGCATCTTTGGTGCATCTACTTATGTATCACTCGTTTATTTAACTCATTCCCTAAAAGCTCGTAAATCCGAATGTGTATACAACAATCAGCATCAAGTAAGGAGGACGACAACGAATTCCGCAATGCGACACTCCTGCGACTGTCGTGCGATGCTGATATGTTGCACACACATCCAGTTTGGAACAGCCTTAAACCTTATTTTAATATGTTAAATGTTGCAATATTTATTAACACAATTTGATAAAGTTTACTACAGTGTTACTTTATTTGCTTTAATCTGTCAAAACACATGCATGTAAATTAATAACAAACTTATATTCACATGTATGTATATACACTTAACAATCATTATTAAATATATTTATAAGCCCTAGTATTGTATGCATGTCATATTTAATAATAACTTTATAAACACTGGCGTAATTGTGTCTTGCATAGACTTTCCTTCTTAGAAATAGAAGTTATTCAATGTGATCCTTTTAGTAAATGTAACTAGATGTTGTGGTTGATGTCATCTGTTTAATGTTTTGTACAGTATTCGTGGTTGTTAGTGCTAGATTGGTCGGTAGCTGCCCTAAAAGGGCTCTGTAAAAGAATTAAAGGCGATACGTAATTTTCCAGATACGAAAGCTACCAGTGCGGGACATGCGAGCACTGATTTTCTTTCATCAGATGAATCACCTAACACGGACTAACAAAAATATCAAGGACTAATATATATTTGAAAGTTATTTTTCTACTAACAATATAATAAACACGATTTTGCCAGTGTTGATAGGGATATTTTGAGAAGGGGGTTAATGGTTTTTTATGTTTTTGTTTTGGTTTTATCAGGACAAGCTAAGTGGAGTATGAATGGTTACACTGGGGACAAAATTAATTGCCATGGTGATAAGATTAATGGGCATGGAGGGGATAAAATACATGGACCTGGTGAAAAAGACAATGGTTATGATGGCAAAATGAATGGCCACCATAAGAAGAATGCACACGGCCCAGTCTCTAATAGAATCATGGTGAATGGCGAAGCTCATGATGCAGAGCTTAAAAAATTCAAAAACCATGGCGTAGATTTGCAGACACCAAAGATTCCCAAGAAGGTTGCACTTAAGACCTAATCTAATGCTATACATAATTGTGTTTTAGAATTTAAATTTCACTTTATAATATTTCGATAAACACCAAATGGTAATACTATTTTAGCTAAGGTTAACTGAAAGTGTAAAATCCTATCTGCTCATTAACTATTTTATTACTGGCATGACAAATACAAACAAATCTATTTTTATAGTATTTCTTTAATATATAAAGCAACAATATAACTAAACATCTGCACCATGAAACTGTATATATAATATATTTAAATAAACAACTACTAGATTGTATTGTTTGTGCCTTTACCACAGTATTGTATATTCGAAAAAAATTCACATTTGACATAGTACTTAATATTAGATGCATTATTAAATTAATTATTACTGCATCAAATATAGCTATACATAATTATCCTGATTAGTACCAACTTTTTCGTATATTCAAATTATTAGAAATATCTTAAATGAAGTTTTGTTTTTAAAATATATTTATTGTTACTTAAATAAAGACAAAGATGAAGAGAATAGATGTGAAAATTTGAATATCTTGATATTGTAGCGTCATTGTCAGTAGTTCCTTGACATTTAACTTTGTAAGATGTAGTGGATTAAATATATTTATTGTAGAACATGTCATCTTAAGTGTGTAATAAACATGACGCATGAAATTATACAATGTCTGAAAAAGAAATCAATTGACATGATGTGTATGAACTACTTATTTAATTTTACGCTACATAGATTTTAACGTTTTTAAATTATGTATTTTTTGGTAGTTATAAATTCGCAACAATAGTGACACGAAGTATTTCACTACAGTATTGATGTGTACTACTTCAATGACATTTCTTCATGCATAGACCGCGTTGGGAAAAGCAATCATAAACATTGTAATGGCTGTGCTGTAATATAATGTAATTATAACATCAAATGTTTTAATTATACAAACTGTCAGAAACATTTTTCATTGGTGATATATATCTTTATATTACATTGCATGTAAATAATGATATACAATACAATGTTTTTATGTATTGAATATTTTATTGTGATTACAAATCAATTTTAAAATTACACAGAATTTTAAACATCGTCTAAATTATATTACAAAAAATATATATACAATGCTGAATAACCAAGACCTTTGTAAGTTTCTTCAACGATGTTGTGATATAAAGGTCTCAAAAATGAGTGTAATGAATTCCTTGGCATCGTTTCCTAATAAAGAAAACGTTTAATTACATACTTGACTTTTATTGTACATTTCAATTTTGTGTAGAACTTCCATGAAGTGCCGTGTAGTGGCGGTCAAGAATACCACTACCCCATATCCTCCCGTGGGTGTCGTAAAAGGCGACAAAGGGAAACAGGCAGGAGATGGGCAGCAGCATCTTCCTGATAATAGCCAAAATTACAATAAAAAAACTGCGGTTGCCAACCCGCTCGCCAAGCGTGGCAACTATGGCAATATACCCCCCATAATGAAAGTTACGAAGAGACGGCCCCCAGTCCCCGGCGGCCCCGCTATTCCTGGCTACGGTGGCGACCATGGTAACGGCGGGGCAGGGGGTGCTAAGAATCTCCGGTGGAGGTTCGGTTGCCACCTTAGACGACTCGACCTGGCAACGTACAACGCACGCACCCTGAGGACTGACGAGAAGATCGTGGAGCTGGAAGAAGAGATAGACAAGTTGCGCTGGCATATTATAGGATTATCCGAAGTCCGAAGAGAGGGGGAGGACACGGTAATCCTCGAATCCGGCAACTTGCTCTATCACCGGGAGGGCGACCATCTGTCCCAGGGAGGTGTCGGATTTATCGTCCACAAGTCTCTCGTTAACAACGTTGTAAAGATCGGGAGTGTGTCGACGAGGGTTGCGTACCTTATACTCAGAATCACCAAACGGTATTCGCTGAAGGTCATACAGGTTTACGCACCAACCTCGGCACACCCCGATGGGGAGGTGGAGGAAATGTATGAGGATATCTCTAGAGCCATGCATTCCTCCAAAACCCAATATACGGTGTTAATGGGAGACTTCAATGCAAAACTAGGCACAAGAGAGAACGGTGAGCTGAAAGTAGGGAAATTTGGAATAGGGCAACGGAACCCAAGGGGCCAGCAGCTGGCCGACTTCATGGAGAAAGAGGGACTCTTTATGATGAACTCTTTCTTCCAGAAGCGGCCCCACAGGAAGTGGACCTGGTCGAGCCCCGACGGTTCGACAAAAAATGAGATTGACTTCATTATGACGACCAGACGACAACTGTTCAGTGATGTCTCCGTGATCGCGAGGGTGAAAACTGGTAGCGATCACCGAATGGTTAGAGGCACACTGAACCTAAACGTTAAGTTGGAGAGGTCTCGTCTAATGAAGTCAACGCTCCGTCCCCCTCGTGCTCTGTTCCAAAGTCCCGAAACCTTTCAGCTCGAGTTACAAAACCGTTTTCAGTGCCTAGAAGACTGCAATGAAGTGGACGATATGAATGACAAGCTCGTGGAAACTGTCCATGCGGTCGGAGCTAAGTTCTGCAAGACCCGCCGCAGAAGAACACAAAAACTCTCCGATCACACTCTTAATCTCATGGCTGTTAGACGGGAGATGAAGCTACATTCTTCAACAGACTTGACAGCATACAGGCATCTGAACAGACAGATCTCCAAATGCATGCGGCGGGACTTACGCAACTTCAATACAGCTCGTATTGAAGAAGCGATCGAGCGGAACCAAGGCTCCAAAGTCTTTGCCAGAGATCTGTCTGCCAGAAAGAGCCACCTGTCAAAGTTGAAGACAGAATGTGGCAGCATCGTTTCCGGGACACCTGAGATTTTGAGTGAGATTGAGAGGTTCTATGGGCAGCTGTACACGTCATCGTTGGAGCCACACGCAAGTGTGAGTAACGATCCAAGAGCGAGTCTCATCCGACACTATTCCGAAGATATCCCGGACATCAGTCTAAGCGAGATTAGAATGGCTCTCCAGCACCTTAAAAACGGTAAGGCCCCAGGCGAGGATGGAATTACAGCGGAGCTTCTGAAAGCGGGTGGAAGACCGGTACTTGAAGTCCTTCAGAAGCTCTTTAATTCCGTCCTCCATGGTGGCATTACACCGGAGGCGTGGAGCAGAAGTGCGGTGGTCTTGTTCTTCAAGAAAGGTGACAACGCTCTCTTGAAGAACTACCGACCGATTTCCCTTCTGAGCCGCGTCTACGTGCTGTTTTCGAGAGTCATTACGAATCGTCTCGCGCGCAGACTTGACGACTTCCAGCCTCCCGAACAAGCCGGTTTCCGAAAGGGCTTTAGCACCATAGACCACATACATACCCTTCGGCAAATTGTACAGAAGTCCGAAGAGTACAATTTGCCACTATGTCTGGCGTATGTGGACTATGAGAAAGCCTTTGATTCCGTCGAAATTTGGGCGGTGCTGCAGTCCCTTCAGCGGTGCCAAGTTGACTGTCGGTATATCGAAGTGTTGAAGTGCTTGTACAGTAGGGCTACGATGGCTATCCGAGTACAGAACCAGAGTACGAAACCTATCCAATTGCAGAGAGGTGTAAGACAGGGTGACGTCATATCCCCGAAACTCTTCACCGCTGCATTGGAAGACGTTTTCAAGCTTCTGGACTGGAAAGGATACGGTATCAACATCAATGGCGAGTACATCACTCACCTTCGATTTGCCGACGATATAGTCCTTATGGCAGAATCGCTGGAGGACCTAAGCACTATGCTCAATGACCTCGATAGTGTTTCCCAAAGGATAGGTCTTAAGATGAACATGGACAAAACAAAGATCATGTTCAATGTCCATGTCACACCTATGCCGGTAGTTGTTGGGAGCACTAAGCTCGAAGTTGTTGACGAGTATGTTTACCTGGGACAAATAGTCCGACTAGGTAAGTCCAACTTCGACCGAGAGGTCAATCGACGGATTCAACTCGGCTGGGCAGCGTTCGGGAAGCTACGACACATCTTCTCGTCAGACATACCTCAAAACCTGAAAACGAAATTGTACAACCAGTGCGTGTTGCCAGTGATGACTTATGGAACTGAGACGTGGTCCTTCACTGCTGGCCGTATGAGGAAGCTCAAGGTCGCTCAGCGAGCTATGGAGAGGGCTATGCTCGGAGTTTCTCTGCGTGATAAACTTAGGAATGAGGATATCCGCAGTAGAACCAGAGTAACCGACATAGCCCAACGGATTAGTAAGCTGAAGTGGCAGTGGGCCGGCCATATAGCTCGAAGAACCGACAACCGATGGGGAAGAAAGGTTCTCGAGTGGCAGCCTCGTACCGGTAGGCGAAGTGTAGGGCGTCCCCCAAACGAGATGGAGTGACGACCTGGTAAAACATGCAGGAAGTCGATGGATGCAGGTGGCTCAGGACCGTGCTTTGTGGCATTCTTTGGGGGAGGCCTATGTTCAGCAGTGGACTTGTGAAGGGCTGTAATGATGATGATTCCATGAAGTTGGGTGAAATGCCTTTCCAATGCAAAAAATCATTCATAACTCCCATATTTAAAAGTGATATGAAGCACGATATTTCAAACTACCGTCCTATTTCAAAATTAAGCTCGATTCCAAAACTATTTGAGAAAATTATTTATGACACACTCAAATAATTCGACCAATTATAATTCCCGAACAACATGGTTTTGTAAGTCGAAATTCTACAGGAAGTAATCTATGAATTTCTCGATCATCTTTATACTGCTATGGACAGTGGACTGCAGGTAGATGCAGTGTACACCGATTATACAAAAGCATTTGACAAAATTTCACATGATATTCTGATACATAAATTAGATCAAATCGGTGTACTGGGTGAGTTACTCCGATGGATCCTATTATCTTAAAAAACATAGTCAGGCGGTTGCTATAAAGCAGTGGTTCCCTAACTTATTCTTATGCGCCCCCTTTCTACCAAAAAAAAAAATATCCCTTGATCAGATAATTTTAGATTACTGTCAAGTTTTTTTTATAGGAGAGTGAACAAATGAGCATGCGGCTCACCTGATGGTAAGCGACTACCGCCGCCCATGAACAACTGCAACACCAGGGGAATTGCACATGCGTTGCCGGCCTTTTAAATAGGAGTAGGCTCTTTTCTTGAAGGTCCCTAAGTCGTATCGGTCCGGAAAAATCGCTGGTGGATTCCAAAAGGAAGTTGTTCGAGGGAGAAAACTTCTAAATCGCACAGTGGTGGACCGCCAATCATCTAGATGGTATGAATGGTATCGCGAGTTTTGTCGCGATGTGCGATGGTGAAATTTTGCGGTTGGAATTAGTCTGAACAATTCCTCAGAGTACTCCCCGTGATAGATGCGATAAAATATGCAAAGAGATGCAACATCTCTACGCAGTGCCAGTGAGTGATGCCGATCGGAAAAAACTCGGTCGTCGTCGATTCGAACCGCTCTGCGCTGGATGCGGTCAAGTGGAAGGAGCTGGCACTGGGGAGCCCCTGCCCAGAGATGGGAACAGTATTCCATGTGAGGCCGAACCTGCGCCTTGTAAAGTTGCAGGCGGTGTGCCGGCATGAAATACTGTCCCGCTCTGCTGAGCACGCCAATCTTTTTTTAGAGGCCAATTTGGCCTTCTCTTCCAAGTGACCACGAAACTGCACGTCACACGATATGTCGACACTGAGGATTCCGATATTGGCTGAGGCAACAAGGAGAGTGCCTTGAAACTGAGGAGATACGACAAAGGGGTTCTTTTTACCGGTAAACGAGCAAAAACTTTGGTCTTCTGGGGATTGAACTGGAAGATTTAGTCGACCCCAGTCTGAGACTTTGTTCAACAAAGTTTCGACTTCATATACAAGTTTGTTCCGGTAGTCGACAACGTTTTCCCGAGAAATATTGGCACGGCCGGTGTATAAAGCATCACCAGTGCTGTCGTCCGCATAGCAATGAATGTTACTGGTTTGCAACATATCATTGATATGCAGAAGAAACAACGTTGGTGATAGCACGCAGGCTTGTGGAACACCAGCTTGTAATCGGAGCATGCACCGTCCACTACGACCTTGATGCTCCGATCAGCAAGGAAACTGGTGATCCAATTGCATAATTTCTCGGGAAGCCCATAGGAAGGCAGCTTCGAAAGAAGTGCTTTGTGCCAAACCCGATCGAAGGCCTTCGCTATGTCCAAACTAACGACTAACGCCTCCCCCTTGGACTCCCTACCTCCGCCCATCTATGAGGTAACTTAAAAGATCACCAGTTGACCGACCTCGACGGAAACCGTACTGACGGTCACTAATCAGCTGGTGATCCTCAAGGTACCGCATGAGCTGGCCCTTAATAATGGTTTCCATTACTTTGGAGAACAAGGAGGTGAAAGGGATAGGCCTGTAGTTGGACGGATCTGAGCGGTCGCCTTTTTTTAGGGATCGGGTGCACCAAAGCTGTCTTCCATGAATTCGGGACTACGCCTAGGGAGTAGGAGTACCGGAAAAGACGCGTTAAAACCGGTGCCAACTCCGGAGCACACGTCTTCAGCACAATAGGTGGCACTCCATCAGGCCCATTCGACTTGTTAACGTCCAGGGATAGGAGTGCTTTACGCACCGAGCGCTGTGTAAACAGCACTTCCTGCATGGAGCACTCACACCGCGGGATGGTCGGCGGTGTGTTCCCCCCGTCATCTAGAGTCGAGTTGGAAGCAAAAAGAAAGCCTAGCAGATCGGCTTTCTCTTTTGCGTCATGGGCCAGTGGGCGACACCCTGTGCAGAGGTGGCAGAGATGGCTGACAGAAGTTCCCTTGGACAGCCTTGGCGGGAGACCAGAGTGCACGTGTTCCCAAAGGGAGGCGAACTAGTTTCTCGCCAATTCTGCCGATGTGCTCTGGTTTTGCCTTGGCAATGACACTTTTGAAGGACCTGGAGGCGGAATTATACTTATTTTTAAGAGCGCTGATATTTACATCCCAGGATGTTGATGCGTCAGCCCAGGTTCGGTAGCACTCCTGCTTATAGCGTGATTCAATTTTACAGGAGTGACCAAACCATGGCTGATTTCTGCTTCCGATAGGCAACCACAGATGATGGAATAAATAATTCCATTCCCTGAAGTACCACATCAGCGACAGAATCAGCAACAACGTTGGGATCATTCGGCGAGAATCAAACCCGCCCCAAGGGTAGGATGCAAAAAAGACCGCATGCCGTCCCAATCAGTCGACCTTTAGTGCAAAACATGGCGGCAATTTGCAGATCGCAACTGCGATGGGAGTGTGAGTGGCACCGTACTCCGGATCTGACATAGACAGATCTACCCGCATGATCGGTTAAACGGGAACAAAGCCATTCAGCGTGGTAGGCGTTTAAATCACCGAGTATCACGATCTCTGCGGACGAGACCTGTTGTAGCACGGAGTCTGCAGTCATTTGGACGTGGTCGATGAGTCGTTCTAATTTGTACCCCGGGTAGGAGAGATACGAAGTATCAGCCGGAGAGGACACCGGTGTCTCGGTTAGAAAGAGCAAGGCTTGCTTTGCTATCTCCAAATGGTAGTGGGTGGCGTTAAGGTTAGAATGAAGTCCCCTGATATTGCAGAAATTCACGGAAAGCGTGGCAGGGGTTGCCTTTGACTTCTTGCTCCGCTTGCTCCGAGCAGGTTTCGTACGTGGATGCCCAGCGAGGGGTTCTCCAGGGATGCTGGTACCCTCCTGGGTTAGTGTTCCTTTTAATCCCGCTACCATTTTGATGAGGGGGGGGGGGGATTGGGCGCAGCTAGATTGTGCCCTCCTTTGCATGTCTCTGCGCCCCGCCACTTTGAAAACTCCTGCTATAAAGGTATACTGTTCATCATTTCTCCCAGTTTCTTCAGGCGTTCCTCAGGGTTCTCATCTTGGTACACCACTGTTTATAATATTTATAAATGATGTTATATCCTGCTTCCATAATTCCGAAATTCTCCTTTTTGCAGATGATATGAGGTCACATATTAATATCACAACTAAAAGAGCTTATAAAATGCTAGGTTATGTTACGCGTATCTATTTTGATGAGTAAATATATAATTATATATATATATATATATATTTATATTTATACATTTACTTTATTTATATATTTACTCATCAAAAATAATATTCAAATGAAGATAGTGAACAACTGAAATATGCTGTTCATTACTCATCATCATCATCATTACCGCAAACAGCTAACCGTGTAGTGGCAGTGTAAGAATATTTGCTACCCTACATATATCACTGAATACTTTTACTCCTAGCGGAGACCCTATATCCTCCCGTGACTGTTGTATGAGACGCCAGAGAGAAACTGAACTAGTAGATCAGCAGCAGCATCTTCCTGATAACATCAAAATAAATTTGCAGTTGCCAACTTGCCTGCCAAGCGTGGCAGGTATGACAAAATGAGGCAATTTATGGGGGAGGCCTATATTCAGCAGTGTATTTTTTAGGCTGCAATGCATGAATGGATCATTACAGCCCTATTCATTTACAACTACAAAGGTACAAGAATGTGCTTTCATAAGTGGTTAGACATGCAAATGTCAGATGTCTCAATATAGCAAAGATCAATTTGTTTGATCGTTAAAAGTAAATACTTGCATGTTAGTTATATAATATTGATGAAACGCTCATGCCTACTACACTTTAGTAAGGACATAATTCATATTTTTTTCGGTATGTAGTATCACCATCATAGTATAGATATAAGCATATAAGATTCGATTCTAATTTTCGTAAGATAGGACCATCTTAAGAAAAATTATTTTAAGGTTGTGTGTATGTAATGGATTTAAGTAAAATAACTTCCTCTCTATACTTATTTGTTTATTGCATCTTTGATTTTCTGTTCTTTATACATTTTAATAACTTTCTTTCCTGGAACTAGTCCACTACTTAAGCCTGGCCTCTTTTTCTTTTTATTTGCACCACCCTCCCAAATATCATCATCAGTTGTTGTAGGAGTGTCTAAAAGTATTTGTGGTGGTGGAGCTGATGACATTGTACCTGCACCTTCACATACCACAGTTTTTAACTTCTGAAATGACAGATAATAAAATTGAGTTTTAATTTTTTTTTTATAGAATAAGGGTGACAAACGAGCACACGGTGCAAATAGATTGACTTGGCCATGGCATGAAAACGCAATGTACACAAGTAATACATATCATATTAAATTAGATTGTTTAGTGCGATTGCTAAGTTAATCTATATATTTAAAACATAAAAGATTTTTAATGTTGATATGGTCACTATAAGATGTTGTTAGGTTAGCTAATTACGCAGTAACTTGAGACAGAAGGGCCCTTAAGTAAGGACTGAATAAATTAACCGACTTGGTATTGGATATACATGGATCTCACAACTTTTTACGGTAGAAGAACTGAGTTACGAGACTTGATTTTTTTACAAGTTATGTTTTTGATAGCATCTCATTTCTTTTTGTAGATAGTCTTACTTTTTTCCTTTCCGGTACCATCTACTTCTTGAATACCAACTACGGATTTTTGGGCAATTAAGTCTACTTAATATTTTGCGGAATTTTGTTACAACTTCATAATACATGTCCCATTCTTGCTTTTTCATTCCGTTGATTATTTTAAAAGTTACCTTTGAACATAATTATGTCTAGGTACCTATCTACATCTATTATTCCACTATATTATACATATACAGGTACACTGTTCATTCACTGCAAATGTAACTTTGTAATCCTATATATTTATATACGATTATAAAGTTATTTATGCAGTTGGTGTATCTAGAAAACTGAATCGAAATTACAAAATATTTTAGTTTTTCCTTGATTTATACACTAAACACTAATTGTATTCTAAATTTGAAGCTTCTACGTCTGCTAGAAGTGCCTTAAAGTTTTGATGATCGGTCAGTCAGTGAGTGACAAAATTAAGAAATTTTGACTAGTTATAATTCTTAAACAACTGATTTAAACCGAATGAAATTTGAAATATACCGTGTTTATACAATTCATGCTTGGTTACTGAATAATTCAGGTTTCTAGTTTTATCCACAACGAAGTTATAGGGGGTCGAAAATGGCCTGAACTGCTTCGAGAAAACGATGGTACGGCCGTGCCGCTTTTTTGCTCGACTTGGCGGGGGCACTGCCGTGTCCCCAAATTTAGTACATAATTTCATTTTCAAAACTAGTTATATTTTTCAATGTTTCATAAATAGGATATTTTTGTCATTATGCAGACACAACTTATTTTCTTAGTTTTTAATATGTATATTTGGCTTATTTTATTTAATTTCTAGTAATTAATGAGAGCATCACATCATTTCAGCCCATCACAAGTTCACTGTTGTAGACCTCCTCCAAGGAATTCTTACATCTCTTTCCAGGTTGTCCATTGTCCACTCAGTATCAGAGTGTCAATAGAAAGACAACCTACACTTTGCTTACTGGTACTGCAACATTTACGAGCAATTCAATACCAATTTCCATATAGCACAAGACATTATAATAAATATTCATATATCATTTAGCAATATTTATCAATTTACTGCTAGGCATAAGCTACACAATCACTGTCAAATTATTTCACAAATTACAAACTAGTGTTTATGTGTTTAAGCAAGAAGTATGTATGTCGGTAAGCTGAAGCCCTGTTTGTTTGGCAAGTTAAGCATTTCTGATACTATAATTTAAGAGAAATAATTTATTTTTTTGACTGTCACCATATTTGATACAGGTAGATTATATGGAGTGAATGCCTCCATATGAATACTGGTATACTTTTCCCACTAGAATATTTTATCCTGTGCAGTATATCGCTTGCCAATGTAGAAATTTCAAAATAGTCTCAAAGCTCTTGATTTTTTTTTTATAGGAGAGCATTTCAAACGAGCATGCGGCTCACCTGATGAAAGTGACTACCGCCGCCCATGAACAACCGCAACACTAGGGGAATTGCAGATGCGTTGCCGGCCTTTTAAAAAGGAGTATGCTCTTTTCTTGAAGGTCCTTAAATCGTATCGGTCCGGAAAAATAGCTGGTGGTAATCGATTCCACAAGGGAGTTGTGCGAGGGAGAAAACTTCTTCTAAATCGCACAGTGGTGGACCGCCAATCATTCAGGTGGTATGGATGGTATCGCAAGTTATGCCGCGATGTGCGATGGTGAAATTGGGCGGCTGGAATGAGTCCGAACAATTCCTCAGAGCACTCCCCGTGGTAAATACAATAAAATACGCAGAGATGCAACATCTCTACGCAGTGCCAGTGTATCGAGCCAATCAGAAAGAACTCGGTCGTCGATGATTGGAACCGCTCTGCGCTGGATGCGGTCAAGTGGAAGGAGCTGGCACTGGGGTGCCCCGGCCCAGAGATGAGTACAGTATTCCATGTGAGGCCGAACTTGCGCTTTGTAAAGTTGCAAGCGATGTGCCGGCATGAAATACTGTCTCGCTATGCTGTGCGCGCAAAGCTTTTTAGAGGCCAGTTTGGTCTTCTCTTCCAAGTGACCACGAAACTGTACACTATTCGATATGTCGACGCCGAGGATTCCGATGATAGCTGAGGCAGCAAGGGGAGTGTCTTGAAACTGAGGAGATACGACAAAGGGGTTCTTTTTAGCGGTAAACGCGCAAACTTGTGTCTTCTGGGGATTGAACTGGACTAGATTTAGTCGCACCGAGACTTTGTTCAGCAAAACCTCGACTTCAGAGAAAAGTTTGTCCCGGTACTCGGCGACGTTTTCCCGAAAAATATTGGCACGGCCGGTATATAAGGCCTCACCAGTGCTGTCATCTGCATAGCAATGAATGTTACTAGTTTGCAACATATCATTGATATGCAGGAGAAACAGCGTTGGTGATAGCACGCAGCCTTGTGGAACACCAGCGTTGATAGGCTTGAAATCTGAGCATGCACCGTCTACTACGACCTTGATGCTCCGATCAGCAAGGAAACTGGTGATCCGTTTGCACAATTTTTCGGGAAGCCCATAGGAAGGAAGCTTCGAAAGAAGCGCTTTGTGCCAGACCCGATCGAAGGCCTTCGCTATGTCCAAACTAACGGCCAATGCCTCCCCCTTGGACTCTTTTGCCTCCGCCCATCTATCTATGAGTCAGGTAGACCAGATCACCACCTGATCGACCCCGACGAAAACCGTACTGGCGGTCACTAATCAGCTGGTGATCCTGAAGGTACCTCATGAGCTAGCAGTTTATACTGGATTCCATTATTTTGGAGAACAAGGAGGTTATGGCGATAGGCCTGTAGTTGGACGGATCTGAGCGGTCGCCTTTTTTAGGGATCGGGTGGACCAAAGCTGTCTTCCATGAATTCGGGACTATGCCTTGGGAGTAGGAGTACCGGAAAAGACGCGTTAAAACCGGTGCCAACTCCGGAGCACACGTCTTTAGCACAATGGGAGGAACTCCATCAGGCCCACTCGACTTGCTGACGTCCAGGGAGAAGAGTGCTTTACGAACCGAGCGCTGTGTAAATCGCACATCCGGCATGGAGCACTCACACCGCGGGATGGTCGGCGGTGTGTTCCCCCCGTCATCTAGAGCCGAGTTGGACGCACAGAGAGAACTTAAAATATCGGCTTTCTCCTTTGCGGCATGGGCCAGTGAGTCGTCCTCTCTGTCCAGAGATGGAAGATATGGCTGACAGAAGTTTCCTTGGACAGCCTTGGCGAGACCAGAATTCACGGGTTCCCGAAGGAAGGCGAACTAGCTTCTCGCCAATTCTGCCGATGTGCTCAGACCTTGCCTTGGCAATGACGCTTTTGAAGGACCTGGAGGAGGAATTATAATTCTTTTAAGTGCGCTGGTGTTTACATCCCGAGACGCTGATGCGTCAGCCCAGGCCCGGTAGCACTCCTGCCTATAGCGTGATGTTATTTTACAGGAGCGACCAAACCATAGCTGGGATGTGCCTCCGATGGGCACCACAGAGGATAGAATAAAAAGTTCCATACCCTGAAGTACCACATCAGCAACAAAATCGACAACAACGCTGGGATCTTCCGGCGAGAAGCAGATCCGCGCCCAAGGGTAGGATGCAAAAAAAGACCGCATCCTGTCCCAATCGGCCGACCTATAGTGCCAAACACGGCGGCAAGCTGCAGATCGCAACTACGATGGGAGCGTGAGTGGCATCGTACTCCGGATCAGACAATGGTGCGAAGAGCCAAGAGGGGTATCGTCGGAGACCTGATATCCGTCCGGATGAGAGGTCAGCAGAAGGTCCAACAGGTCCGTAATGCCGAGGCGGAGAAAACAGATGTACTCTCTGACGTATACGCAAACCCCAGCGCGAGGCACAAAGGAGTGTTCTAATTTGTACCCCGGGTAGGACAGTTATGAAGTATCAGTCGGAGAAGACACCGGACTTTCGGTTAAAAAGAGCAAGGCCGGCTTTTCCGTCTTCACTCCCCCCCCTCCCCCGAATACGCGGGGCAGCCTGAGCACCCACGCTCAGTAGTGGAGTAGTTTGGTCGTGGATGCTAAGGGAGGGATTCTCCAAGGGTGCTGGTACCCTCCTGGGGTAGTCTTTTCTTTAATTCCGCTACTATGTTGATGGGGAGGGAGGGGGGGGGGGGGGGTTAATTGGGCCTCCAGCTACCTGCACTCACCAAGCGCAACGCAGAGGTAAACCTCTACTTCACGGTGGTATTCTGTGAGGTCGTGGTACCACCCCGGTTCGAGCCGATCCATCCGTGCGACAGCAAAATCGCTGCCGCGTGGCTCTACCACTGTTGATTGATTAGTCAAGACAATATCAACAAACCTATAAAATATAATAACAGAACTATATTTAGATAATTCTTGGGGAAAGCAATGCCTAATAATTTTATAAGTTAATAATATAATAGGGAAGTGACGACCCCATCGCCCGCTGACGTAACGGTTATGTGACAAAACTGCTACGTCAGCGCAGTCAGTCAGCACCTTGCCAAGAGGTGTTAGCGCCGTGCCTCGGCAAAATTGAAAGTGCAAAGGCACGCTTGTGCACATGGCCTCACTATGAAAGGGTGCCGGGTTTGGGCGTCTCCCGTTAACTGACGCCCAGTAAATGGATGATGGAATTAAGATTGCGCAAAGGGCCGCTACCTGGAGGTCACCAGGGCGCGTCTGGAGCTGGCGCTGGACGCGACAGCATGCGAACCGCCAGCCGAGCGCGAGGAGCTGCACGACCACCCAGCAGCCCCTCGCATCCATCATCCCCACCAGCTCGCTTGGTGTTGGCAGGGCCTTCGCAGGCCCAGCAATCAGCACCCGCCACTGGTGGAGTACGCCGCATGCGTCGGTCAATGAAGATGAACAGCAACGCATTGCAGGCGTATATTAGGGCGAAGGGGGGAGAAATTGGAGGTTGTGCGTATCGGGCTAGGATGCGTCAACTTTTTGCTGAGCTGGAGCCATCTATAACCGTCACCGAGCAAAACCTGGCAGACCGAGTTCGGTATATCTTGCGCTCTAACATATTTGATAGCACCGAACTCGAACGGCTACGACGTGAGGCTGTACCCTCATCGAATGAAAATAATACAGCTGAGGATGCAGCGCCACAAGTTGCAGAGCAACCAGCACACGTGGATACCGACGTGAATCTTTCAGTTGTGGTTGGTTCAAACGATGATGGAACAGTCGCCCAGGAACTAGAACTAAAGCAAATGATGAGTACATTGGAAGAGGCTATTTTGGAAACGCGCAGTACGCCTCTCGAAAATCGACCGTGACTTCCCCGCATACCCTTAAGCAAGCGGAATCGGGCTGTCGTGAGGGCTATCAACCCAACGCTGGTGACCTATTTGGAAGCCAGCCGGGACCTAGTCAGCACATTGTTGTACTGAACACGCAGATCACTGTAGGCTCGCTGCGTATAGTCAGTTCACAGACTGCATGTGTAAAAGAATTGGCAATAGGCCTTGAATAAAGTTAACTTGACTTGAGTCTGACTACGTGCAAATCTGCAAGCCAACATATTGCCTCGGTCTGAGAGCGCTCGGCGTTCTCGTTCAATGTCGCTGTCGTCATCCAGGCTGCAGTTACAATAGTCCGAGGTACCTAAACTCAGCCACTTGTATCAGAGAAGTCCCACATAGCTTTATACGTGGTTTGTAGTCAAGTGGTTTGTTTTTACTTCTGAAGACAATAAATTCACTCTTTTTTTAGTTGTAGCTGGGTCCAGTCTCCTCGGCATATTTTTCACAAATTTTTAACAGCTTTCGAAGCCCGCTAACTGAGGGGCTCAACAGAACCATGTAACTAAAATTATTCATTGATACACCATCTATAGAGCAACCAACACCTGCTCTGCTAAGCCTCTCAAACAGCCCGAGTGACGTCAGCCCTCCTTGCCTCACTCCACACTCTAAGTTTGTAGGGATCACTTAAGGCGTTACCATCTATCAGCTATCACAGGACACGGCACCTTTAACAAACATTTATTTACTATAGGTGTTACAGATAGTCCCCTATGCAGGGCATGTATGGTGAAGGAAGAAACGGCGGCCCACGTGCTGCTGAAATGTCCGGAGGTCGCTATGTAAAGGGCTAAACATCTCGGCACATCAGGATCACTCCCCGAAGTTGCATACAACATCAAAGGACTGTTGAGCTTCTACGGGGAAATCTCATGGCTCGAATAATGACGTTATTCCCGCCCACACGCAATATACGCGCATAGATGTGGAGTTGCGGAAAACAGCCCGTCGTAAACTAAATTAAACACCTCATTTATCACAATCTGACAACTATTACACTTTAGTTTACTCAGCTCACTAGAGGTCGACAACCTCTGACCGACCGCTCGCACTGTCCACCAACATCTAAATATATATAATGATAACAGTTAAGAGATTAAATAGAATTTGATAACTTTAAACCGTAACTTTGACCGTGTAGTGGCGGTCAAGAATATCCACTACCCCATATCCTCCCGTGGGTGTCGTAAAAGGCGATAAAGGGAAACAGGCAGGAGATGGGCAGCAGCATCTTCTTGATAACAATAAACTAACAATAAAAAAAAACTGCGGTTGCCAAACTGCTCGCCAAGCGTGGCAACTATGGCAAATACCCCCCTATGAATGAATGACAGTAACAAAGAAACGGCCCCCAGTCCACGGCGGCCCCGCTATTCCTGGCTACGGTGGCGACCATGGTAACGGCGGGGCAGGGGGTGCTAAGAATCTCCGGTGGAGGTTCGGTTGCCACCTTAGACGACTCGACCTGGCAACGTACAACGCACGCACCCTGAGGACTGACGAGAAGATCGTGGAGCTGAAAGAAGAGATAGACAAGTTGCGCTGGCATATTATAGGATTATCCGAAGTCCGAAGAGAGGGGGAGGACACGGTAATCCTCGAATCCGGCAACTTGCTCTATCACCGGGAGGGCGACCATCTGTCCCAAGGAGGTGTCGGATTTATCGTCCACAAGTCTCTCGTTAACAACGTTGTAAAGATCGGGAGTGTGTCGATGAGGGTTGCGTACCTTATACTCAGAATCACCAAACGATATTTGCTGAAGCTCATACAGGTTTACGCACCAACCTCGGCACACCCCGATGAGGAGGTGGAGGAAATGTATGAGGATATCTCTAGAGCCATGCATTCCTCCAAAACCCAATATACGGTGTTAATGGGAGACTTCAATGCAAAACTAGGCACAAGAGAGAACGGTGAGCTGAAAGTAGGGAAATTTGGAATAGGGCAACGGAACCCAAGGGGCCAGCAGCTGGCTGACTTCATGGAGAAAGAGGGACTCTTTATGATGAACTCTTTCTTCCAGAAGCGGCCCCACAGGAAGTGGACCTGGTCGAGCCCCGATGGTTCGACAAAAAATGAGATTGACTTCATTATGACGACCAGACGACAACTGTTCAGTGATGTCTCCGTGATCGCGAAGGTGAAAACTGGTAGCGATCACCGAATGGTTAGAGGCACACTGAACCTAAACGTTAAGTTGGAGAGGTCCCGTCTAATGAATTCAACGCTCCGTCCCCCTCGTGCTTTGTTCCAAAGTCCCGAAACCTTTCAGCTCGAGTCACAAAACCGTTTTCAGTGCCTAGAAGACTGCAATGAAGTGGACGATATGAATGACAAGCTCGTGGAAACTGTCCATGCGGCCGGAGCTAAGTTCTACAAGACCCGCCGCAGAAGAACACAAAAACTCTCCGATCACACTCTTAATCTCATGGCTGTTAGACGGGAGATGAAGCTACATTCTTCAACAGACTTGACAGCATACAGGCATTTAAACAGACAGATCTCCAAATGCATGCGGCGGGACTTACGCAACTTCAATACAGCTCGTATTGAAGAAGCGATCGAGCGGAACCAAGCTCCAAAGTCTTTGCCAGAGATCTGTCTGCCAGAAAGAGCCAACTGTCAAAGCTGACAGAATGTGGCAGCATAGTTTCCGGGACACCTGAGATTTTGAGTGAGATTGAGAGGTTCTATGGGCAATTGTACACATCATCGTTGGAGCCACACGCAAGTGTGAGTAACGATCCAAGAGCGAGTCTCATCCGACACTATTCCGAAGATATCCCGGACGTCAGTCTGAGCGAGATTAGAATGGCTCTCCAGCACCTTAAAAACGGTAAGGCCCCAGGCGAGGATGGAATTACAGCAGAGCTTCTGAAAGCGGGTGGAAAACCGGTACTTGAAGTCCTTCAGAAGCTCTTTAATTCCGTCCTCCACGGTGGCATTACACCGGAGGCGTAGAGCAGAAGTGCAGTGGTCTTGTTCTTCAAGAAAGGTGACAACGCTCTCTTGAAGAACTACAGACCGATTTCCCTTCTGAGCCCCGTCTACGTGCTATTTTAGAGAGTCATTACGAATCGTCTCGCGCGCAGACTTGACGACTTCCAGCCTCCCGAACAAGCCGGTTTCCGAAAGGGCTTTAGCACCATAGACCACATACATACCCTTCGGCAAATTGTACAGAAGTCCGAAGAGTACAATTTGCCACTATGTCTGGCGTATGTGGACTATGAGAAAGCCTTTGATTCCATCGAAATTTGGGCGGTGCTGCAGTCCCTTCAGCGGTGCCAAGTTGACTGTCGGTATATCGAAGTGTTGAAGTGCTTGTACAGTAGGGCTACGATGGCTATCCGAGTACAGAACCAGAGTACGAAACCTATCCAATTGCAGAGAGGTGTAAGACAGGGTGACGTCATATCCCCGAAACTCTTCACCGCTGCATTGGAAGACGTTTTCAAGCTTCTGGACTGGAAAGGATACGGTATCAACATCAATGGCGAGTACATCACTCACCTTCGATTTGCCGACGATATAGTCCTTATGGCAGAATCGCTGGAGGACCTAAGCACTATGCTCAATGACCTCAATAGTGTTTCCCAACGGATAGGTCTTAAGATGAACATGGACAAAACAAAGATCATGTTTAATGTCCATGTCACACCTATGCCGGTAGTTGTTGGGAACACTAAGCTCGAAGTTGTTGACGAGTATGTTTACCTGGGACAAATAGTCCGACTAGGTAAGTCCAACTTCGACCGAGAGGTCAATCGACGGATTCAACTCGGCTGGGCAGCGTTCGGGAAGCTACGACACATCTTCTCGTCAGACATACCTCAAAACCTGAAAACGAAATTGTACAACCAGTGCGTGTTGCCAGTGATGACTTATGGAACTGAGACGTGGTCCTTCACTGCTGGCCGTATGAGGAAGCTCAAGGTCGCTCAGCGAGCTATGGAGAGGGCTATGCTCGGAGTTTCTCTGCGTGATAAACTTAGGAATGAGGATATCCGCAGTAGAACCAGAGTAACCGACATAGCCCAACGGATTAGTAAGCTGAAGTGGCAGTGGGCCGGCCATATAGCTCGAAGAACCGACAACCGATGGGGAAGAAAGGTTCTCGAGTGGCAGCCTCGTACCGGTAGGCGAAGTGTAGGGCGTCCCCCAAACGAGATGGAGTGACGACCTGGTAAAACATGCAGGAAGTCGATGGATGCAGGTGGCTCAGGACCGTGCTTTGTGGCATTCTTTGGGGGAGGCCTATGTTCAGCAGTGGACTTGTGAAGGGCTGTAATGATGATGATTCCATGAAGTTGGGTGAAATGCCTTTCCAATGCAAAAAATCATTCATAACTCCCATATTTAAAAGTGATATGAAGCACGATATTTCAAACTACCGTCCTATTTCAAAATTAAGCTCGATTCCAAAACTATTTGAGAAAATTATTTATGACACACTCAAATAATTCGACCAATTATAATTCCCGAACAACATGGTTTTGTAAGTCGAAATTCTACAGGAAGTAATCTATGAATTTCTCGATCATCTTTATACTGCTATGGACAGTGGACTGCAGGTAGATGCAGTGTACACCGATTATACAAAAGCATTTGACAAAATTTCACATGATATTCTGATACATAAATTAGATCAAATCGGTGTACTGGGTGAGTTACTCCGATGGATCCTATTATCTTAAAAAACATAGTCAGGCGGTTGCTATAAAGCAGTGGTTCCCTAACTTATTCTTATGCGCCCCCTTTCTACCAAAAAAAAAAATATCCCTTGATCAGATAATTTTAGATTACTGTCAAGTTTTTTTTATAGGAGAGTGAACAAATGAGCATGCGGCTCACCTGATGGTAAGCGACTACCGCCGCCCATGAACAACTGCAACACCAGGGGAATTGCACATGCGTTGCCGGCCTTTTAAATAGGAGTAGGCTCTTTTCTTGAAGGTCCCTAAGTCGTATCGGTCCGGAAAAATCGCTGGTGGATTCCAAAAGGAAGTTGTTCGAGGGAGAAAACTTCTAAATCGCACAGTGGTGGACCGCCAATCATCTAGATGGTATGAATGGTATCGCGAGTTTTGTCGCGATGTGCGATGGTGAAATTTTGCGGTTGGAATTAGTCTGAACAATTCCTCAGAGTACTCCCCGTGATAGATGCGATAAAATATGCAAAGAGATGCAACATCTCTACGCAGTGCCAGTGAGTGATGCCGATCGGAAAAAACTCGGTCGTCGTCGATTCGAACCGCTCTGCGCTGGATGCGGTCAAGTGGAAGGAGCTGGCACTGGGGAGCCCCTGCCCAGAGATGGGAACAGTATTCCATGTGAGGCCGAACCTGCGCCTTGTAAAGTTGCAGGCGGTGTGCCGGCATGAAATACTGTCCCGCTCTGCTGAGCACGCCAATCTTTTTTTAGAGGCCAATTTGGCCTTCTCTTCCAAGTGACCACGAAACTGCACGTCACACGATATGTCGACACTGAGGATTCCGATATTGGCTGAGGCAACAAGGAGAGTGCCTTGAAACTGAGGAGATACGACAAAGGGGTTCTTTTTACCGGTAAACGAGCAAAAACTTTGGTCTTCTGGGGATTGAACTGGAAGATTTAGTCGACCCCAGTCTGAGACTTTGTTCAACAAAGTTTCGACTTCATATACAAGTTTGTTCCGGTAGTCGACAACGTTTTCCCGAGAAATATTGGCACGGCCGGTGTATAAAGCATCACCAGTGCTGTCGTCCGCATAGCAATGAATGTTACTGGTTTGCAACATATCATTGATATGCAGAAGAAACAACGTTGGTGATAGCACGCAGGCTTGTGGAACACCAGCTTGTAATCGGAGCATGCACCGTCCACTACGACCTTGATGCTCCGATCAGCAAGGAAACTGGTGATCCAATTGCATAATTTCTCGGGAAGCCCATAGGAAGGCAGCTTCGAAAGAAGTGCTTTGTGCCAAACCCGATCGAAGGCCTTCGCTATGTCCAAACTAACGACTAACGCCTCCCCCTTGGACTCCCTACCTCCGCCCATCTATGAGGTAACTTAAAAGATCACCAGTTGACCGACCTCGACGGAAACCGTACTGACGGTCACTAATCAGCTGGTGATCCTCAAGGTACCGCATGAGCTGGCCCTTAATAATGGTTTCCATTACTTTGGAGAACAAGGAGGTGAAAGGGATAGGCCTGTAGTTGGACGGATCTGAGCGGTCGCCTTTTTTTAGGGATCGGGTGCACCAAAGCTGTCTTCCATGAATTCGGGACTACGCCTAGGGAGTAGGAGTACCGGAAAAGACGCGTTAAAACCGGTGCCAACTCCGGAGCACACGTCTTCAGCACAATAGGTGGCACTCCATCAGGCCCATTCGACTTGTTAACGTCCAGGGATAGGAGTGCTTTACGCACCGAGCGCTGTGTAAACAGCACTTCCTGCATGGAGCACTCACACCGCGGGATGGTCGGCGGTGTGTTCCCCCCGTCATCTAGAGTCGAGTTGGAAGCAAAAAGAAAGCCTAGCAGATCGGCTTTCTCTTTTGCGTCATGGGCCAGTGGGCGACACCCTGTGCAGAGGTGGCAGAGATGGCTGACAGAAGTTCCCTTGGACAGCCTTGGCGGGAGACCAGAGTGCACGTGTTCCCAAAGGGAGGCGAACTAGTTTCTCGCCAATTCTGCCGATGTGCTCTGGTTTTGCCTTGGCAATGACACTTTTGAAGGACCTGGAGGCGGAATTATACTTATTTTTAAGAGCGCTGATATTTACATCCCAGGATGTTGATGCGTCAGCCCAGGTTCGGTAGCACTCCTGCTTATAGCGTGATTCAATTTTACAGGAGTGACCAAACCATGGCTGATTTCTGCTTCCGATAGGCAACCACAGATGATGGAATAAATAATTCCATTCCCTGAAGTACCACATCAGCGACAGAATCAGCAACAACGTTGGGATCATTCGGCGAGAATCAAACCCGCCCCAAGGGTAGGATGCAAAAAAGACCGCATGCCGTCCCAATCAGTCGACCTTTAGTGCAAAACATGGCGGCAATTTGCAGATCGCAACTGCGATGGGAGTGTGAGTGGCACCGTACTCCGGATCTGACATAGACAGATCTACCCGCATGATCGGTTAAACGGGAACAAAGCCATTCAGCGTGGTAGGCGTTTAAATCACCGAGTATCACGATCTCTGCGGACGAGACCTGTTGTAGCACGGAGTCTGCAGTCATTTGGACGTGGTCGATGAGTCGTTCTAATTTGTACCCCGGGTAGGAGAGATACGAAGTATCAGCCGGAGAGGACACCGGTGTCTCGGTTAGAAAGAGCAAGGCTTGCTTTGCTATCTCCAAATGGTAGTGGGTGGCGTTAAGGTTAGAATGAAGTCCCCTGATATTGCAGAAATTCACGGAAAGCGTGGCAGGGGTTGCCTTTGACTTCTTGCTCCGCTTGCTCCGAGCAGGTTTCGTACGTGGATGCCCAGCGAGGGGTTCTCCAGGGATGCTGGTACCCTCCTGGGTTAGTGTTCCTTTTAATCCCGCTACCATTTTGATGAGGGGGGGGGGGGATTGGGCGCAGCTAGATTGTGCCCTCCTTTGCATGTCTCTGCGCCCCGCCACTTTGAAAACTCCTGCTATAAAGGTATACTGTTCATCATTTCTCCCAGTTTCTTCAGGCGTTCCTCAGGGTTCTCATCTTGGTACACCACTGTTTATAATATTTATAAATGATGTTATATCCTGCTTCCATAATTCCGAAATTCTCCTTTTTGCAGATGATATGAGGTCACATATTAATATCACAACTAAAAGAGCTTATAAAATGCTAGGTTATGTTACGCGTATCTATTTTGATGAGTAAATATATAATTATATATATATATATATATATTTATATTTATACATTTACTTTATTTATATATTTACTCATCAAAAATAATATTCAAATGAAGATAGTGAACAACTGAAATATGCTGTTCATTACTCATCATCATCATCATTACCGCAAACAGCTAACCGTGTAGTGGCAGTGTAAGAATATTTGCTACCCTACATATATCACTGAATACTTTTACTCCTAGCGGAGACCCTATATCCTCCCGTGACTGTTGTATGAGACGCCAGAGAGAAACTGAACTAGTAGATCAGCAGCAGCATCTTCCTGATAACATCAAAATAAATTTGCAGTTGCCAACTTGCCTGCCAAGCGTGGCAGGTATGACAAAATGAGGCAATTTATGGGGGAGGCCTATATTCAGCAGTGTATTTTTTAGGCTGCAATGCATGAATGGATCATTACAGCCCTATTCATTTACAACTACAAAGGTACAAGAATGTGCTTTCATAAGTGGTTAGACATGCAAATGTCAGATGTCTCAATATAGCAAAGATCAATTTGTTTGATCGTTAAAAGTAAATACTTGCATGTTAGTTATATAATATTGATGAAACGCTCATGCCTACTACACTTTAGTAAGGACATAATTCATATTTTTTTCGGTATGTAGTATCACCATCATAGTATAGATATAAGCATATAAGATTCGATTCTAATTTTCGTAAGATAGGACCATCTTAAGAAAAATTATTTTAAGGTTGTGTGTATGTAATGGATTTAAGTAAAATAACTTCCTCTCTATACTTATTTGTTTATTGCATCTTTGATTTTCTGTTCTTTATACATTTTAATAACTTTCTTTCCTGGAACTAGTCCACTACTTAAGCCTGGCCTCTTTTTCTTTTTATTTGCACCACCCTCCCAAATATCATCATCAGTTGTTGTAGGAGTGTCTAAAAGTATTTGTGGTGGTGGAGCTGATGACATTGTACCTGCACCTTCACATACCACAGTTTTTAACTTCTGAAATGACAGATAATAAAATTGAGTTTTAATTTTTTTTTTATAGAATAAGGGTGACAAACGAGCACACGGTGCAAATAGATTGACTTGGCCATGGCATGAAAACGCAATGTACACAAGTAATACATATCATATTAAATTAGATTGTTTAGTGCGATTGCTAAGTTAATCTATATATTTAAAACATAAAAGATTTTTAATGTTGATATGGTCACTATAAGATGTTGTTAGGTTAGCTAATTACGCAGTAACTTGAGACAGAAGGGCCCTTAAGTAAGGACTGAATAAATTAACCGACTTGGTATTGGATATACATGGATCTCACAACTTTTTACGGTAGAAGAACTGAGTTACGAGACTTGATTTTTTTACAAGTTATGTTTTTGATAGCATCTCATTTCTTTTTGTAGATAGTCTTACTTTTTTCCTTTCCGGTACCATCTACTTCTTGAATACCAACTACGGATTTTTGGGCAATTAAGTCTACTTAATATTTTGCGGAATTTTGTTACAACTTCATAATACATGTCCCATTCTTGCTTTTTCATTCCGTTGATTATTTTAAAAGTTACCTTTGAACATAATTATGTCTAGGTACCTATCTACATCTATTATTCCACTATATTATACATATACAGGTACACTGTTCATTCACTGCAAATGTAACTTTGTAATCCTATATATTTATATACGATTATAAAGTTATTTATGCAGTTGGTGTATCTAGAAAACTGAATCGAAATTACAAAATATTTTAGTTTTTCCTTGATTTATACACTAAACACTAATTGTATTCTAAATTTGAAGCTTCTACGTCTGCTAGAAGTGCCTTAAAGTTTTGATGATCGGTCAGTCAGTGAGTGACAAAATTAAGAAATTTTGACTAGTTATAATTCTTAAACAACTGATTTAAACCGAATGAAATTTGAAATATACCGTGTTTATACAATTCATGCTTGGTTACTGAATAATTCAGGTTTCTAGTTTTATCCACAACGAAGTTATAGGGGGTCGAAAATGGCCTGAACTGCTTCGAGAAAACGATGGTACGGCCGTGCCGCTTTTTTGCTCGACTTGGCGGGGGCACTGCCGTGTCCCCAAATTTAGTACATAATTTCATTTTCAAAACTAGTTATATTTTTCAATGTTTCATAAATAGGATATTTTTGTCATTATGCAGACACAACTTATTTTCTTAGTTTTTAATATGTATATTTGGCTTATTTTATTTAATTTCTAGTAATTAATGAGAGCATCACATCATTTCAGCCCATCACAAGTTCACTGTTGTAGACCTCCTCCAAGGAATTCTTACATCTCTTTCCAGGTTGTCCATTGTCCACTCAGTATCAGAGTGTCAATAGAAAGACAACCTACACTTTGCTTACTGGTACTGCAACATTTACGAGCAATTCAATACCAATTTCCATATAGCACAAGACATTATAATAAATATTCATATATCATTTAGCAATATTTATCAATTTACTGCTAGGCATAAGCTACACAATCACTGTCAAATTATTTCACAAATTACAAACTAGTGTTTATGTGTTTAAGCAAGAAGTATGTATGTCGGTAAGCTGAAGCCCTGTTTGTTTGGCAAGTTAAGCATTTCTGATACTATAATTTAAGAGAAATAATTTATTTTTTTGACTGTCACCATATTTGATACAGGTAGATTATATGGAGTGAATGCCTCCATATGAATACTGGTATACTTTTCCCACTAGAATATTTTATCCTGTGCAGTATATCGCTTGCCAATGTAGAAATTTCAAAATAGTCTCAAAGCTCTTGATTTTTTTTTTATAGGAGAGCATTTCAAACGAGCATGCGGCTCACCTGATGAAAGTGACTACCGCCGCCCATGAACAACCGCAACACTAGGGGAATTGCAGATGCGTTGCCGGCCTTTTAAAAAGGAGTATGCTCTTTTCTTGAAGGTCCTTAAATCGTATCGGTCCGGAAAAATAGCTGGTGGTAATCGATTCCACAAGGGAGTTGTGCGAGGGAGAAAACTTCTTCTAAATCGCACAGTGGTGGACCGCCAATCATTCAGGTGGTATGGATGGTATCGCAAGTTATGCCGCGATGTGCGATGGTGAAATTGGGCGGCTGGAATGAGTCCGAACAATTCCTCAGAGCACTCCCCGTGGTAAATACAATAAAATACGCAGAGATGCAACATCTCTACGCAGTGCCAGTGTATCGAGCCAATCAGAAAGAACTCGGTCGTCGATGATTGGAACCGCTCTGCGCTGGATGCGGTCAAGTGGAAGGAGCTGGCACTGGGGTGCCCCGGCCCAGAGATGAGTACAGTATTCCATGTGAGGCCGAACTTGCGCTTTGTAAAGTTGCAAGCGATGTGCCGGCATGAAATACTGTCTCGCTATGCTGTGCGCGCAAAGCTTTTTAGAGGCCAGTTTGGTCTTCTCTTCCAAGTGACCACGAAACTGTACACTATTCGATATGTCGACGCCGAGGATTCCGATGATAGCTGAGGCAGCAAGGGGAGTGTCTTGAAACTGAGGAGATACGACAAAGGGGTTCTTTTTAGCGGTAAACGCGCAAACTTGTGTCTTCTGGGGATTGAACTGGACTAGATTTAGTCGCACCGAGACTTTGTTCAGCAAAACCTCGACTTCAGAGAAAAGTTTGTCCCGGTACTCGGCGACGTTTTCCCGAAAAATATTGGCACGGCCGGTATATAAGGCCTCACCAGTGCTGTCATCTGCATAGCAATGAATGTTACTAGTTTGCAACATATCATTGATATGCAGGAGAAACAGCGTTGGTGATAGCACGCAGCCTTGTGGAACACCAGCGTTGATAGGCTTGAAATCTGAGCATGCACCGTCTACTACGACCTTGATGCTCCGATCAGCAAGGAAACTGGTGATCCGTTTGCACAATTTTTCGGGAAGCCCATAGGAAGGAAGCTTCGAAAGAAGCGCTTTGTGCCAGACCCGATCGAAGGCCTTCGCTATGTCCAAACTAACGGCCAATGCCTCCCCCTTGGACTCTTTTGCCTCCGCCCATCTATCTATGAGTCAGGTAGACCAGATCACCACCTGATCGACCCCGACGAAAACCGTACTGGCGGTCACTAATCAGCTGGTGATCCTGAAGGTACCTCATGAGCTAGCAGTTTATACTGGATTCCATTATTTTGGAGAACAAGGAGGTTATGGCGATAGGCCTGTAGTTGGACGGATCTGAGCGGTCGCCTTTTTTAGGGATCGGGTGGACCAAAGCTGTCTTCCATGAATTCGGGACTATGCCTTGGGAGTAGGAGTACCGGAAAAGACGCGTTAAAACCGGTGCCAACTCCGGAGCACACGTCTTTAGCACAATGGGAGGAACTCCATCAGGCCCACTCGACTTGCTGACGTCCAGGGAGAAGAGTGCTTTACGAACCGAGCGCTGTGTAAATCGCACATCCGGCATGGAGCACTCACACCGCGGGATGGTCGGCGGTGTGTTCCCCCCGTCATCTAGAGCCGAGTTGGACGCACAGAGAGAACTTAAAATATCGGCTTTCTCCTTTGCGGCATGGGCCAGTGAGTCGTCCTCTCTGTCCAGAGATGGAAGATATGGCTGACAGAAGTTTCCTTGGACAGCCTTGGCGAGACCAGAATTCACGGGTTCCCGAAGGAAGGCGAACTAGCTTCTCGCCAATTCTGCCGATGTGCTCAGACCTTGCCTTGGCAATGACGCTTTTGAAGGACCTGGAGGAGGAATTATAATTCTTTTAAGTGCGCTGGTGTTTACATCCCGAGACGCTGATGCGTCAGCCCAGGCCCGGTAGCACTCCTGCCTATAGCGTGATGTTATTTTACAGGAGCGACCAAACCATAGCTGGGATGTGCCTCCGATGGGCACCACAGAGGATAGAATAAAAAGTTCCATACCCTGAAGTACCACATCAGCAACAAAATCGACAACAACGCTGGGATCTTCCGGCGAGAAGCAGATCCGCGCCCAAGGGTAGGATGCAAAAAAAGACCGCATCCTGTCCCAATCGGCCGACCTATAGTGCCAAACACGGCGGCAAGCTGCAGATCGCAACTACGATGGGAGCGTGAGTGGCATCGTACTCCGGATCAGACAATGGTGCGAAGAGCCAAGAGGGGTATCGTCGGAGACCTGATATCCGTCCGGATGAGAGGTCAGCAGAAGGTCCAACAGGTCCGTAATGCCGAGGCGGAGAAAACAGATGTACTCTCTGACGTATACGCAAACCCCAGCGCGAGGCACAAAGGAGTGTTCTAATTTGTACCCCGGGTAGGACAGTTATGAAGTATCAGTCGGAGAAGACACCGGACTTTCGGTTAAAAAGAGCAAGGCCGGCTTTTCCGTCTTCACTCCCCCCCCTCCCCCGAATACGCGGGGCAGCCTGAGCACCCACGCTCAGTAGTGGAGTAGTTTGGTCGTGGATGCTAAGGGAGGGATTCTCCAAGGGTGCTGGTACCCTCCTGGGGTAGTCTTTTCTTTAATTCCGCTACTATGTTGATGGGGAGGGAGGGGGGGGGGGGGTTAATTGGGCCTCCAGCTACCTGCACTCACCAAGCGCAACGCAGAGGTAAACCTCTACTTCACGGTGGTATTCTGTGAGGTCGTGGTACCACCCCGGTTCGAGCCGATCCATCCGTGCGACAGCAAAATCGCTGCCGCGTGGCTCTACCACTGTTGATTGATTAGTCAAGACAATATCAACAAACCTATAAAATATAATAACAGAACTATATTTAGATAATTCTTGGGGAAAGCAATGCCTAATAATTTTATAAGTTAATAATATAATAGGGAAGTGACGACCCCATCGCCCGCTGACGTAACGGTTATGTGACAAAACTGCTACGTCAGCGCAGTCAGTCAGCACCTTGCCAAGAGGTGTTAGCGCCGTGCCTCGGCAAAATTGAAAGTGCAAAGGCACGCTTGTGCACATGGCCTCACTATGAAAGGGTGCCGGGTTTGGGCGTCTCCCGTTAACTGACGCCCAGTAAATGGATGATGGAATTAAGATTGCGCAAAGGGCCGCTACCTGGAGGTCACCAGGGCGCGTCTGGAGCTGGCGCTGGACGCGACAGCATGCGAACCGCCAGCCGAGCGCGAGGAGCTGCACGACCACCCAGCAGCCCCTCGCATCCATCATCCCCACCAGCTCGCTTGGTGTTGGCAGGGCCTTCGCAGGCCCAGCAATCAGCACCCGCCACTGGTGGAGTACGCCGCATGCGTCGGTCAATGAAGATGAACAGCAACGCATTGCAGGCGTATATTAGGGCGAAGGGGGGAGAAATTGGAGGTTGTGCGTATCGGGCTAGGATGCGTCAACTTTTTGCTGAGCTGGAGCCATCTATAACCGTCACCGAGCAAAACCTGGCAGACCGAGTTCGGTATATCTTGCGCTCTAACATATTTGATAGCACCGAACTCGAACGGCTACGACGTGAGGCTGTACCCTCATCGAATGAAAATAATACAGCTGAGGATGCAGCGCCACAAGTTGCAGAGCAACCAGCACACGTGGATACCGACGTGAATCTTTCAGTTGTGGTTGGTTCAAACGATGATGGAACAGTCGCCCAGGAACTAGAACTAAAGCAAATGATGAGTACATTGGAAGAGGCTATTTTGGAAACGCGCAGTACGCCTCTCGAAAATCGACCGTGACTTCCCCGCATACCCTTAAGCAAGCGGAATCGGGCTGTCGTGAGGGCTATCAACCCAACGCTGGTGACCTATTTGGAAGCCAGCCGGGACCTAGTCAGCACATTGTTGTACTGAACACGCAGATCACTGTAGGCTCGCTGCGTATAGTCAGTTCACAGACTGCATGTGTAAAAGAATTGGCAATAGGCCTTGAATAAAGTTAACTTGACTTGAGTCTGACTACGTGCAAATCTGCAAGCCAACATATTGCCTCGGTCTGAGAGCGCTCGGCGTTCTCGTTCAATGTCGCTGTCGTCATCCAGGCTGCAGTTACAATAGTCCGAGGTACCTAAACTCAGCCACTTGTATCAGAGAAGTCCCACATAGCTTTATACGTGGTTTGTAGTCAAGTGGTTTGTTTTTACTTCTGAAGACAATAAATTCACTCTTTTTTTAGTTGTAGCTGGGTCCAGTCTCCTCGGCATATTTTTCACAAATTTTTAACAGCTTTCGAAGCCCGCTAACTGAGGGGCTCAACAGAACCATGTAACTAAAATTATTCATTGATACACCATCTATAGAGCAACCAACACCTGCTCTGCTAAGCCTCTCAAACAGCCCGAGTGACGTCAGCCCTCCTTGCCTCACTCCACACTCTAAGTTTGTAGGGATCACTTAAGGCGTTACCATCTATCAGCTATCACAGGACACGGCACCTTTAACAAACATTTATTTACTATAGGTGTTACAGATAGTCCCCTATGCAGGGCATGTATGGTGAAGGAAGAAACGGCGGCCCACGTGCTGCTGAAATGTCCGGAGGTCGCTATGTAAAGGGCTAAACATCTCGGCACATCAGGATCACTCCCCGAAGTTGCATACAACATCAAAGGACTGTTGAGCTTCTACGGGGAAATCTCATGGCTCGAATAATGACGTTATTCCCGCCCACACGCAATATACGCGCATAGATGTGGAGTTGCGGAAAACAGCCCGTCGTAAACTAAATTAAACACCTCATTTATCACAATCTGACAACTATTACACTTTAGTTTACTCAGCTCACTAGAGGTCGACAACCTCTGACCGACCGCTCGCACTGTCCACCAACATCTAAATATATATAATGATAACAGTTAAGAGATTAAATAGAATTTGATAACTTTAAACCGTAACTTTGACCGTGTAGTGGCGGTCAAGAATATCCACTACCCCATATCCTCCCGTGGGTGTCGTAAAAGGCGATAAAGGGAAACAGGCAGGAGATGGGCAGCAGCATCTTCTTGATAACAATAAACTAACAATAAAAAAAAACTGCGGTTGCCAAACTGCTCGCCAAGCGTGGCAACTATGGCAAATACCCCCCTATGAATGAATGACAGTAACAAAGAAACGGCCCCCAGTCCACGGCGGCCCCGCTATTCCTGGCTACGGTGGCGACCATGGTAACGGCGGGGCAGGGGGTGCTAAGAATCTCCGGTGGAGGTTCGGTTGCCACCTTAGACGACTCGACCTGGCAACGTACAACGCACGCACCCTGAGGACTGACGAGAAGATCGTGGAGCTGAAAGAAGAGATAGACAAGTTGCGCTGGCATATTATAGGATTATCCGAAGTCCGAAGAGAGGGGGAGGACACGGTAATCCTCGAATCCGGCAACTTGCTCTATCACCGGGAGGGCGACCATCTGTCCCAAGGAGGTGTCGGATTTATCGTCCACAAGTCTCTCGTTAACAACGTTGTAAAGATCGGGAGTGTGTCGATGAGGGTTGCGTACCTTATACTCAGAATCACCAAACGATATTTGCTGAAGCTCATACAGGTTTACGCACCAACCTCGGCACACCCCGATGAGGAGGTGGAGGAAATGTATGAGGATATCTCTAGAGCCATGCATTCCTCCAAAACCCAATATACGGTGTTAATGGGAGACTTCAATGCAAAACTAGGCACAAGAGAGAACGGTGAGCTGAAAGTAGGGAAATTTGGAATAGGGCAACGGAACCCAAGGGGCCAGCAGCTGGCTGACTTCATGGAGAAAGAGGGACTCTTTATGATGAACTCTTTCTTCCAGAAGCGGCCCCACAGGAAGTGGACCTGGTCGAGCCCCGATGGTTCGACAAAAAATGAGATTGACTTCATTATGACGACCAGACGACAACTGTTCAGTGATGTCTCCGTGATCGCGAAGGTGAAAACTGGTAGCGATCACCGAATGGTTAGAGGCACACTGAACCTAAACGTTAAGTTGGAGAGGTCCCGTCTAATGAATTCAACGCTCCGTCCCCCTCGTGCTTTGTTCCAAAGTCCCGAAACCTTTCAGCTCGAGTCACAAAACCGTTTTCAGTGCCTAGAAGACTGCAATGAAGTGGACGATATGAATGACAAGCTCGTGGAAACTGTCCATGCGGCCGGAGCTAAGTTCTACAAGACCCGCCGCAGAAGAACACAAAAACTCTCCGATCACACTCTTAATCTCATGGCTGTTAGACGGGAGATGAAGCTACATTCTTCAACAGACTTGACAGCATACAGGCATTTAAACAGACAGATCTCCAAATGCATGCGGCGGGACTTACGCAACTTCAATACAGCTCGTATTGAAGAAGCGATCGAGCGGAACCAAGCTCCAAAGTCTTTGCCAGAGATCTGTCTGCCAGAAAGAGCCAACTGTCAAAGCTGACAGAATGTGGCAGCATAGTTTCCGGGACACCTGAGATTTTGAGTGAGATTGAGAGGTTCTATGGGCAATTGTACACATCATCGTTGGAGCCACACGCAAGTGTGAGTAACGATCCAAGAGCGAGTCTCATCCGACACTATTCCGAAGATATCCCGGACGTCAGTCTGAGCGAGATTAGAATGGCTCTCCAGCACCTTAAAAACGGTAAGGCCCCAGGCGAGGATGGAATTACAGCAGAGCTTCTGAAAGCGGGTGGAAAACCGGTACTTGAAGTCCTTCAGAAGCTCTTTAATTCCGTCCTCCACGGTGGCATTACACCGGAGGCGTAGAGCAGAAGTGCAGTGGTCTTGTTCTTCAAGAAAGGTGACAACGCTCTCTTGAAGAACTACAGACCGATTTCCCTTCTGAGCCCCGTCTACGTGCTATTTTAGAGAGTCATTACGAATCGTCTCGCGCGCAGACTTGACGACTTCCAGCCTCCCGAACAAGCCGGTTTCCGAAAGGGCTTTAGCACCATAGACCACATACATACCCTTCGGCAAATTGTACAGAAGTCCGAAGAGTACAATTTGCCACTATGTCTGGCGTATGTGGACTATGAGAAAGCCTTTGATTCCATCGAAATTTGGGCGGTGCTGCAGTCCCTTCAGCGGTGCCAAGTTGACTGTCGGTATATCGAAGTGTTGAAGTGCTTGTACAGTAGGGCTACGATGGCTATCCGAGTACAGAACCAGAGTACGAAACCTATCCAATTGCAGAGAGGTGTAAGACAGGGTGACGTCATATCCCCGAAACTCTTCACCGCTGCATTGGAAGACGTTTTCAAGCTTCTGGACTGGAAAGGATACGGTATCAACATCAATGGCGAGTACATCACTCACCTTCGATTTGCCGACGATATAGTCCTTATGGCAGAATCGCTGGAGGACCTAAGCACTATGCTCAATGACCTCAATAGTGTTTCCCAACGGATAGGTCTTAAGATGAACATGGACAAAACAAAGATCATGTTTAATGTCCATGTCACACCTATGCCGGTAGTTGTTGGGAACACTAAGCTCGAAGTTGTTGACGAGTATGTTTACCTGGGACAAATAGTCCGACTAGGTAAGTCCAACTTCGACCGAGAGGTCAATCGACGGATTCAACTCGGCTGGGCAGCGTTCGGGAAGCTACGACACATCTTCTCGTCAGACATACCTCAAAACCTTAAAACGAAATTGTACAACCAGTGCGTGTTGCCAGTGATGACTTACGGAACTGAGACGTGGTCCTTCACTGCTGGCCGTATGAGAAAGCTCAAGGTCGCTCAGCGAGCTATGGAGAGGGCTATGCTCGGAGTTTCTCTGCGTGATAAACTTAGGAATGAGGATATCCGCAGTAGAACCAGAGTAACCGACATAGCCCAACGGATTAGTAAGCTGAAGTGGCAGTGGGCCGGCCATATAGCTCGAAGAACCGACAACCGATGGGGAAGAAAGGTTCTCGAGTGGCGACCTCGTACCGGTAGGCAAAGTGTAGGGCGTCCCCCCACGAGATGGAGTGACGACCTGGTAAGACATGCAGGAAGTCGATGGATGCAGGTGGCTCAGGACCGTGCTTTGTGGCATTCTTTGGGGGAGGCCTATGTTCTCAGCAGTGGACTTGTGAAGGGCTGTAATAATTATGATGATGAACTTTAAAAGCAAATAGGATTATTACAAACCTGCTTCTCTGATTCTAATTCTTCAGCTGATTTCTGTATATCGGAATCATGAGCATATTTGCAATTGTGACCAAACCGGCATCTACCCTTCCTGTAGCTCCAGCATATCTTCTTCCCATTAATCATTTGCGTATTGTCTTTACCTGGAACCTTACAGTCACCGACTATGTACTTGACGTTTATATATAAAACTGGATACAAAGGTTTCCTACTGTACATTAATAGTAGTAATAGTAGTAATTGCTTTTACTGCAAATATAACAAAGACATTCAATATCTTTTTTTTTACATTAGAAACACCTAAAAGTATATTAAAATAGGATTTTTATTGAAATCCCGAGAGACTTAAAATCAGATCATCAAAACAAATAAGTTAAAAAAAATTAAACACCTTTAAATCAATATCTTAAACAAAGGTTTTTAAAGAACACACTGTCATGATAAGAGTGTAACAGTGTTAACAATTTTAACATTTTTATAAGTAAGTAGGAATTGCAAGACTTATTACAAACAAAATTCTTAAATTGGTTATTAGAAAGTCAACATATACCATTTTGACGTGCTTTTCTAGGATGGCAGCTTTTGCCAATTCCGCCTCTACAAATGGATTAGAGAATACAGAAGTTTGGAGACTGTTTTCTCCCAGAATTGGCTTGGGAAGTTTTGGTTTACTTTCATCTTTTGGGTATCTGAAAAAAAAAGTAATGGGTGCCGTGTTATTTCATAAATTTTCAAAAGCTAACCCGCAAGTGTATGTAAATAGCTTTACTTTTCTTCATCCACAGCTTCATCCTCCTCCGTATCACTAGAAGATGATGATCCGTAATCTAAAAGAGCATTCATTGAGGATATAAATTTTAAATTATACTGTAAAGTAATAATTGATTTTCATCACACACTATATAGAAACACTACGCGTTTTTTTGTATTGCTTTTTATGATTGACATTTGACATTGACAATTGACATAGTGAATAGTGATGCTCAACTTTTCTTACTAGAGCTGGGCGATGCAAACCGTATACTGCTGATTCGAAATCTATATATTGGTACAATATCTAAAAACCGCTATATATATATAATATTATTTTATTTATAATTTTCAATTAATTATTAGATCTACCCGAATAAATGCAGTGGAAGGAGAAAGTTGCGCTTTTTATTATTTTAAATATATTTTGTGTAATAAATAAACAATAAAGACACTGTAAATATCTACTATTTTAAATTAAGCATTTATAACTATTTGATCAATATCATATGAAAACTATTTTCAAAAAAGAATAATCGACTTTTATGAAAATTATGTTAGTAAAATATAATCCAAATTGGTTAATTGTTTTTTTTTTTAATTCAGAAAATCGCAAACATACATAACATGTACATACATAAAGACCCTAAACAATAAAGACCTTCATTTTTTTGAAGTTGGTTTAAACGGTGTATCGGAGTAGAAAATATAAACGCGTACGCAGAATATCTAGATATTGAAATATATAGTTTTCATATCGCTTTTCGTATTCGTATTCCAGAAGCTGCCCCACAGGAAGTGGACCTGATCGAGCCCCGACGGTTCGACAAAAAATGTGATTGACTTCATTCTGACGACCAAACGACAACTGTTCAGTGATGTCTCAGTGATCGCGAGGGTGAAAACCAGCAGCGATCACCGAATGGTGAGAGGCACACTGAAACTAAAAGTTAAGTTGGAGAGGTCCGTCTAATGAAGTCAATCCTCCGTCCCCCTGGTGCTCTAATCCAAAGTCCTGAAACCTTTCAGCTCGAGCTACGAAACCGTTTTCAGTGCCTAGAAGATTGCAATGCAGTAGACGATATGAATGACAAGCTCGTGGAAACTGTCCATGCGGTTGGAGCTAAGTTTTGCAAGACCCGCCGCAGGAGAACACAAAAATTCTCCGATTACACTCTTAATCTCATGGCTATTAGACGGGATATGAAGCTGCAGTCTTCAGTAGATTTGACAGCATACAGGCAACTGAACAGACAGATCTCCAAATGCATGCCTCACATGCTTACGCTACTTTAATGCTGCTCATATTAAAGAAGCGATCGAGCGGAACCAGGGCTCCAAAGTCTTTGCTAGAGATCTGTCTGCCAGAAAGAGCTAACTGTCGAAGCTGAAGACCGAGTGTGGCAGCGTTGTTTCCGGGACACCTGAGATTTTGAGTGAGATTGAGAGGTTCTATGGGCAGCTGTACACACCATCGTTGGAGCCACACGTAAGTGTGAGTAACGATCCAAGAGCGAGTCTTATCCGACACTATTCCGAAGATATATCGGACGTCAGTCTCAGCGAGATTAGAATGGCTCTCCAGCACCTTAAAAACGGCAAGGCCTCAGACGAGGATGGAATTACAGCAGAGCTTCTGAAAGCGGATGGGAAACCGGTACTTGGAAGTCCTTCAGAAGCTCTTTAATTCCATCCTCCATGGTGGCATTACACCGCAGACATGGAGCAGATGTGCGATGATCTTGTTCTTCAAGAAAGGTGACAACGCTCTCTTGAAGAACTGCAGACCGATTTCCCTTCTGAGCCGCGTCTACGTGCTGTTTTCGAGAGTCATTACGAATCGTCTCGCGCGCAGACTTGACGACTTCCAGCCTCCCGAACAAGCCGGTTTCCGAAAGGGCTTTAGCACCATAGACCACATACATACCCTTCGGCAAGTTGTACAGAAGTCCGAAGAGTACAATTTGCCTCTATGTCTGGCGTATGTGGACTATGAGAAAGCCTTTGATTCCGTCGAAATTTGGGCGGTGCTGCAGTCCCTTCAGCGATGCCAAGTTGACTGTCGGTATGTCGAAGTGCTGAAGTGCTTGTACAGTAGGGCTACGATGGCTATCCGAGTACAGAACCAGAGTACGAAACCTATCCAATTGCAGAGAGGTGTGAGACAGGGTGATGTTATATCTCCGAAACTCTTCACCGCTGCATTGGAAGACGTTTTCAATCAATGGCGAATACATCACTCACCTTCGATTTGCCGACGATATCGTCCTTATGGCAGAATCGCTGGAGGACCTAGGCACTATGCTCAATGACCTCAATAGTGTTTCCCAACGGATAGGTCTTAAGATGAACATGGACGAAACAAAGATCATGTTTAATGTCTATGTCACACATATGCATGCCGGTAGTTGTTGGGAGCACTAAGCTCGAAGTTGTTGACGAGTATGTTTACCTGGGACAAATAGTCCGACTAGGTAAATCCAACTTCGACCGAGAGGTCAATCGACGGATTCAACTCGGTTGGACAGCGTTCGGGAAATTACGGCACATCTTCTCGTCAGGTATACCTCAAAACTTGAAAACGAGACTGTTCTACCAGTGCGTCTTGCCAGTGATGACCTATGGTACTGAGACGTGGTCCTTCACTGCTGGCCGGATGAGGAAGCTCAAGGTCGTTCAGCGAGCTATGGGGGGGGGGGCTATGTTCGAAGTTTCTCTGCGTGATAAACTTAGAAATGAGGATATCCGCAGTATAACAAGAATGACCGATATAGCCCAACGGATTAGTAAGCTGAAGGCCATTGCCGTCCATATGCTCGAAGAACCGACAACCGATGAGGAAAAAAGGTTCTCGAGTGGCGGCCTCGTACCGGTGACGAAGTGTAGGGTATCCCCCCACTAGATGGAGTGACGACCTGGTAAGATATGCAGTAAGTCAATGGATGCAGGTGGCTCAGGACCGTGCTTTGTGGCATTCCTTGGGGGAGGCCTATGTTCAGCAGTGGACTTGTGAAGGGCTGTAATGATGATGAAATGATGAGACATTGCATTCGGATCTCTTCTTGCCACTATTAACCAAGTATTTCTCATATGGCAATTAGTTGACACTTGAATCCATAACTTTCCCGGCATTCATATGCTCGTATTTTTGCACTCTGGTACAATACGACAATGATATAGATGATAACTCATTATTAAACATCCAAATGTATCTTATTCCTTTGCAAAATCGGCAAAATTCTAGGGAAGTGACGTCACGAGTTGAACAGCATGGCGGCTATCATATTTACGCCAAAATTTAAAACGATAGATTAAAAGTAATCTTATGGCACCATTTGGCTTAAAAAAATATAAAAATTACAGTGGCCTTTTGCAAAAATTGCAGTGGTTTTTTGAAAATGGGTGTTGTGATATAGGTAATGTGTCAATGAAATAGAGACGTGTTGATGCTTCTATAACTTTAATTAGACTGATCTCTATTCTTAACTTAACTCTAATATATATATAGTCGTGGGGGCTATACCACACTACAGTGTAATACCCTATTACAACCGTGTCGTAGCAGTGCAAGAATATCCACTACCCCATAAAATCCCGTGGGTGTCGTAAGAGACGATATAGGGAAAACAAATCAGGAGATGGACAGCAGCGTCTTCCTAATAACATAAAACAATCTATAAAAATCCGGCAAAGTGTAAGTCAAACTCGCACATGAAGGGTTCTGTACCATAGTAAAACATGTTTCTAGTAGGGGAGTCTTTTAATTTATTTATACTTTTATTATTTGTTGTTATTGCGGCTACAGAAATACACATTCTGTGAAAATGTCAATATTATACCTATTACGGATAATGAGATACAGCCCGCTGACAGACAGACGGACGGACGGATGGACGGACAGACGGGCGGATGGACGGACGGACAGTGGAGGCTTAGTAATAGGGTTCCGTTGGTTACACTTCGGGTACAGAACCCCAAAAAACAATTAGTTTTGTTACAATTACTACTAAGAAAATAGTAAGTCTAATTACTATAAATAACTTCCTTCTTCAATCCTACCTACTAAGTATAGTAATGATAATTATCCTAACACAGAATTGAATGCAAGAACAAACATATAAAAATATGTAACAAATTAATAAATCAGCTTCGACCTGCCAATTTGTGTTGCGTAACTCGAGTAGAATTTAAGTTACGTGAATTTAAAAATATTATATCTTTCGTGAATTACACACAAGTTATATAAATCATGTCTTGTTCTTTCCGAGTTGGCATCCCTAAAATGCCTACAAAAACCATAGGTTAGTAATGTGTTTTTGTTACTATTTACCAGTTAAAGAAGACAAAAATCTTAGGCTATACAGCCTCGTTTGATTTGTATTTTATTACATAACCAAAACAATTAGGTGCATGACAGCCATAGATTACCCCCTTACGGGTAATCTGTGATGACAGCTAAAACGGCATTAGAATTAGCGAGGAAAAACCGGGACGGTGATGGAATCATGGAACGGTGATTGGTCACTAGGGGATGCGTGGGAATAGAGGCGGGGTGAAACCGAATTATATGTTCCTAAATGCTACGAATTTCTATCACAATAAATGTGACTACTGACTACTATTTAAGATCTTGGTGCTTGGTGTCATAATGGATGGCCCTTTGAAGTTTTCGGATCATATTGACAAGATAGTAGGGGACAGGATGATCCAACTTTGTATGAAAGCTGAAAAATCTGCACACAATCATGATTTTGTCAATTTTCGTGTTGGTCTTGTTAAAATAAAACGAGAAAAATATCGCTGTTTCTTTTCTTCATGTTGTTTTAGATTTTAAATTTAAGATTGCCATTTTAAAAATTAGATACACAAATTCATATTATATCAGAAGAAATTAAAAATGTTATTTATATAAGCTTAACAAGGAATGTATATATTACTCTGAGATTTGCATAATTTAGTTCATTTAATTTAAATTATTTAATATTAGCAGAATTCTATCAAAAGAAGCCATGAATTAATAGAAGAAGAAAAAAATGACATTTGTTTGTCAACGTCTTTCATTTTGAAAATATTTTCTGAAATTTATTGAAATTTATTTATAGGTTTCGTTTTTAATATTTATTATTGATTTTTGCAGTTTTTATGAAGTTTTTATTCAGTTATTATGAACTTCGTTTTCGTATTTAGGCGAATACACAGTCATAATATCATCGTGAATATACAGTAAAGATTTTTTGTGAGATGTTAAATCTGAATAAGATATTGACTATAAATGAATTCATTATTTCAAAATTTTATGCACGATTTGTGATTCTCAACGAAAGTAAGTTAAGTGTTGTGCAAATAAAAAGTACAAAATCATCTGATCACTTTCTGTAGGTTTCCTATGATAGGAAAAGGAAAACTTATGACAATATTGTGGTAAGTCTAAATATTTTGAATTTATTGACCGTTATTTGTAGGGATTATTACCATATTGACTCGAATTGTATCTATCGTTTCTGATCACGTATTTAGGCTGTTGTTTTCATCATGAGAATTTTGCTGATATAAATTTACGTTAATGTTCTGTGAAGAATAACTCTGACAATAACGTGTTATATATCAGTAACAAGCGTGGAAATATTATGTGCAAAAGCAATACATCAATAATAATGTATAGTGTATAAAACAATGTCTTTCAGAAAATAAAATGACATAACTATACTTATTTATAGTTTTATTTTATCCCACATACTAATATATTCGAGTAATTTTGGTGCAACCTCTCAATGGGAACTTACCCTGTAGGTTTGTGAGGTTTGAGTCAAAATTACTCAAATATGCCTTAAATAAAAAGTTTTAAAGTTACAGAATACAAAGATTTGAAAATCCCGCTAAAAAGTTTTATATGGGAATCCACCGTAGCGCTTTTAGTGTACACTCATAAACACGTGTTGCCGTTTTTTAATATGAAGTTGGCGTTCTTCTCTTGGTAGAGAGTAATTGTGTTCTGTGGTGGGGGAAGCAAGCTCGAGTATTGCAGCACAGTATGGTACTTATAAAACTCACAAAGAGAGGATCGAAAAAGTTCAGAAGAAAGTAATTCGTAGCTTGTCCCACCGATTTGGTACTCCAAGAAAAATTAAAAACCTATAGTGAAAAAAATTGAGCATGTTCAATTAGAGCCCCTTTCTTTACGCCAAAATCACTTAGATATGTCACTTCTGCATAAAATTGTAAATAATTACATAGACGTGCCCCTTTAGTGTCTAAATTGCAATTTAACGTACCATCCAGAATACCAAACTATCCGTGTACTCTTTTTAAGAACAAATTTTGTAGAACAAACTTGGGTCACGCCTCCCAAGTGATCCGTATATCTCGTCTGTACAACAAGCTCGCCAAAAATATACACGATCTTGACATTTACCATGATACCTTCACTCAATTTAATACTAAACTTAAGCATGTTGACGTACGTTAAACTGCGGTAGTACAAATCCGCTTTTATTTCTTTTAATTTTATTTTTTAGTTAACATATTTTTATTAAACTTTTTATCTTTTATTACTTTACAGTATAATGTGATTACCTACTGTTGCTTGCTGTTTCTTATGTTGGCAATTTAAATAAATAAATTAAAAATTCGATGCGGTACAACATAGTGAAGTTTTTCGGTCCCAGCAAACAGTTGGTTATGATAATATCTCAAAGCACCTACAGGATAGAAAATCATATTGTATTGGAGGCACTGCCACATTTTTTCCGATGATAGATCGCACCACGCTACTTTTTTGGATCGCACGAGCAGACATGAAATATCTACATATTATAATGCGCCAATTTATTTATTAAAATGTACTTCAAACATAATACAGGAGCAAATATCCGACACTGGTGAAGTTGCCGCTCCTTCATCCTCTCAATTCTCTCGTAGATATTTATTTTGTTGTTGTTACTGGATTGTCAAAATCTATAATTGAAATTTTTAAAGCTAAATTGTTAATAAAATAAGAAAGAATGTAACATGCCATTCCTCTCCTTATTTCTGAAAGAGTTACGCAGTAAAATTGTAAATATTTTAATTTGATCGTAATAGAGGGGCTTATAAAGTAATTTCAGCAACTCTATGGATCCCAGATGAAGATATACTCGTATAACTAGTTTGGGAACTCTTAATCTAAGGTTTTCTTTCATTTATTCATTCTTTCGTTACAGCCTATGAAATGTCCATTATTTAACATAAATTATGGAATTTTTCATATCTCAGCTTTACTCACACATTACTTACCTTAAAATATGGTTACTTTTTAAATGTTGTATATGGCATCCCAAAATTTATTTTTTCTCTTTTTACTGTGAGAATGAGAAAAAACATCTTGCCATTTCATTTATTTCCATGCTAGTTCGTCGTAGTGACGGCGGCATCAATTTCCGAATTAATTACCATTTGTCGCAAAAACTGCGCGTCCTTTATCTTAAGTTTAATAAATTATTAATCTCTGCAGGTTGTGTTAAATTGTGATCTAAATGGCGTCAGACGATGAAGTAGACGGTTCTTTTGCAGGTAAATGGTTAATTTGTTACTAGCATGTCCTAGGTAAGCCGCGAATAGCGGTATCATATGTTTACTTGCGGTATGTAATTAAATATTCGAAGATATCGGGTTAAGTGAGGCTGTGTGTGCAACAAATTACAGAGATTTGTTCAGTGAAGTGTTAAAAGACATGTTTAAGTGGAATCATGACGAGCTTGTGTTTTTTCGGTTGTAAATATTTTTATGTGGCAGATCGTGACAGAAAAGAACATGCATTACCCCTCATTACTACTTAACAAAATGGACGCCGCCAAACAAAGGGATTAGTGACCTTACCGAAAGCATTTCGCGTACTTAGAGAAATTTTATAGTTCCTCATGTGATAGACAAGTGAATAGCATGCAGTGAGTGGTTTGACCAGTTTAGTTCAAATTATTGTTGCAGGCGATGAAGAAGTAGAAGAAGGTGAGGGTCAAAATGAGAATTCTGGCGAGAGTGATGAAGCCCCACCAAAGGTATATTTTATAATATTTGAAAAAAAAATTATGGTTGGTATATAAATTTTTATTTCACATCTTTTAATCATAAATCTCTGTTTAAATTTTCTCTGTAGTATTTTTTTTTTTGGATAGACTATTAGCTTAAAAGAAAAACTATATTAAAATTGTAAATACTGATCATGTAATGTTATTACCTTATTATTATTTAATTTAATATTTTTGAACTGAAATCAAGCACATATTTTTATGAGTATCAAAATAATAAGTTTTTATCTTAGTATTAATAAGCCTGTTAGTAATTTGACGCTGTAAACACAACATTAGTACTGTGTTATTAAATTTAATATATTACATCTATATTGTTCTGGTGGGTACCAGGAGGATGATGATTACTCTCCAGAAGATGGCAGAAAAAAGAAAAAAGGAAAGAAACGGAAGGCTAGGGGTGAAGATAAAAAAGGGAGAAAGAAAAAGAAAAAGCGCAAGAATGAAAGTGAAGATGTGAGTACAAGTTTTTTCAAAAGTTTACTACATTTTTGCTTATCGGTCTATCTGGTTGGTTCCCACAGTCTTACCTATTACTGCTATTAACCAGAAATGCACAAATTGCTGTGTTCTGATGTGAAGGGTTAAGGAGCCAGCTTACTTAGACCTTACGGGAAGCCTATGGATCTGTGGCCTTTGTATGAAGTTGATTACACGTGTTCATGGGCTCCAAGTGGTGCACTGACCACAGGTTGCCTGTTAGTTTGTCTGTATTATGTGTGTTTGTCCATCCAAATAGGTATCACTCTCATACCTATTACTGCCACCAAGCAGTAGTGTGTGCACTCCTGTGTCCCAGTCTAAAGGCTGAGACTTTAATTTATAATTAAATACTGATATAATAAAAAAATATATTAAAAGTACAGTACATTATATTATAGTTTATTAATATGCTAATTTATGCAGCACATCAGATTAAAATAAAATACAAATATAAATCAGATATTTAATTTTTAGCTACCATACACTTTTTTTAATAATATTTTTTTTAACATAGTGTACAGGAATTTTATGGTAGTATATGGTATGGTAATTAAACTTAGCGTTTTTTTTTAAATTTGTATTTTAACTATGCATATTTTTTGTAGGATGATGATTTTGGTCTTGAAATTGAGGCCGAGGGGGATAGTGATTATGCATTAAGTGCAATGTCCTCCAGTAAGAAATCACGCAAAGGGCGTGGCAGTAAACACAATATTTCCACTCCAGCACCATCTGATTCAAACTCTGGTAAGAAACTTCTATTTTATACTTTATTTTTAAATGACTGCCCCAGAGGGAGGATAATATTTTTTGAGTGTATGAGAGTATATGTATGTCTTTTTTTGGCAGGCTACTAAGCCTAAACAGCTTGATGTATTTTATCTTTGGGTTGTTGTAAGATTCATCTTGGTTGTACATTGTAAGTTGGTTGTGTACTTGTTTGATGAAAGTGGCAGAGGGTACAAAAAATTTTCTCTTGTCAATAACATTTTTTACACAGTGGGGATTTTAAATTACTGTTTTAACCATTGGGCTTGTTGTAAGACTTTGTATAAGTTTACAGCCCATCACAATTCCACTGCTGAACATAGGCCTCCCACAAGTAATGCCGCAAAGCATGGTCCTGAGCTACTTGCATTCACAGATAAAAAGTAATTTTATTAAAAATAAAAGCCAACTAAAAACCTGAAAAGAATAATCTCTTATTCTGAAGTCGGCGTTAAGGCAGAGGGTATAGAAGAATTAATGCCATGACTTCAGAATGTGAAACTATTTTATTCTTTTAAGTTTGTTTAATACAGACTTTACTTATATAAAATTTTTTGCTCTTTTTGAGTGCACTTAGAAATATCATAATCTTAATGTTGTTACAATAAAAAGTTCATTCTTAATTTTTTCATTGTTATGGGTGAATCTTTTTTATCCAGATTTATATGTGACCACCCCTGAAGTATAACATAATTATTAAAAAAATATTATTAAAATCGATCCACAAAGACATCTTGTAACATACGTACAAAAAAAAACAGTCTAATTGTAAACCTCCTTTTTTGCATTTGGATAAAAAGTACTTGTTAAAATATAGTTCTTTTTCAAAAATTCATTATATTAATATTAAAAGTTATACAAATTTGGGCAACAAACATATTTCTATTTTTTTAATCAAATAACTATTAAAAATATAACTACATTACTTACCAAACATTTATACATACCAGTATTTGCCTATAAGCAGATAATTTTAAGTTAGGACAGAGTTAAATCTGGTGTATTTGAGATGCCTATTTTGCTACAAAGAGGTTGCAGAGGGGTAAAATAAAATGTTAACTTTGCAAAAACCAGTTAGGGTGATGCTTGCTCTTAAATGCAAATCATTATAAAAAATAAACATATATTTGTGCTAGATTCTACCACCCAATTATGCAAAAATGATCCAGTTGGGATCATTTTTGCATAATTAGGTCAATGTGTGATCACAATTACAGCTACTATGGATATTTGTTATTTGCGATGTTTTAACTTAGGATTCTCATTTTGTTACATTTTTGACGCTTCATTTTTGCTTTTTTGTTTAATTGAAAACCTGCATCACAGATCCATGGCCCATTTTATGAAAAATCATATTTTTTTACATAATTCTTTTTGAAGTTTACGTTAGTTAACGTTGTTCCTATTGTAGATACCTACTTAAAATAAGCCAGAGCATAATTGCGTACTAAGGAAGGCCGTAGGTTCATTGACCTCGATCGTAGTAGTAACATTAATGCTACGTCATCCATCCATTCTTTAATATTATGACAAAAATGGCGTCGAGAAACTTAACCATAAAATGAATCTCGTAATAAAATAATTTATTTAAAAACTCTTTTATTATTGATTAAAGTACAAAAAAAAATAACATCTGATATACACTTATGTATACCTAGTATACCAATGTGGAATAGAGTATAGATTGACGATATCATCAATCTTGTTAGGCAGGCTGGAACTGCAGCTTAGTTAGTTTTTGGATTTGTAGTCTGGAAGATGCCGCTGCCCATTTCCAGTTTCATTTTCATCTGTCGCCCTTTACGACACATATAACCGACATTTAAAAAACAGGAGGTACTCAATTCGATTGTATTTTTATGTGTGTTAACTCAGAACTTGCTAGATGAACCGATTTTGATGATTCTTTTTTTATTTCAAGCTGGTGCTTCTCATGGAATTAATGATAAAAGGAATGATAAAATTGATCAAGATCTGACCACTAGTTTTTGAGTTATTCTTAATAATGCGTATTTAATTGACTTCAACTACATTGATGATGTTCTCATTTTAATATATTGAAGTCAGTTATACAAAATTTTTAATTTTACCACTTGTATATTGTTATTATATTTCATATTATAGATATAATTATCGAATGTGGGATATTGGGCGATTTCTATGTTCGTATTTCATTGAAATGTTAACTTATAAGTTATTTCAACACAAAAAGTCACCATGTTTAATGGATTGCTTGCCCTCCGACTCATTATAGAGTAACTAATATGGTATTATTTTGGTTCATTTATTTATACGGCATTAGAGTGGATGCCCCTAATATCAGCCATGCCACTAATTCCAGCCTTTTCGCCTTTTTACTTCTTAAATAAGATTTCTATTAGTCTTAATTACAAATATTGTCACCTAAAAATTCTTCGTAACTAGAGGAAAGTATATTTCAAATATTACCTCACCGTTTTAAACCTAACAGTGTTAAATTAAAAATCAAAACACGTACGCGACGAAAAACGCTCATTCTCCTAATTTCTTGACAAGTAATGATCCCGGTTAAATTATGCTTACTTTAGATTATCTCTTAAATAGGCTTTTTTTATATAAGATAGGGGGCAAACGAGCATGCGGCTCACCTGATGGTAAGTGACTACCGCCGCCCATGAACAACCGCAACACCAGGGGAATTGCATCTGCGTTGCCGGCCTTTTAAAAAGGCTCTTTTCTTGAAGGTCCCTAAGTCGTATCGGTCCGGAAAAATCGCTGATGGTAATCGATTCCACAAGGAAGTCGTGCGAGGAAGAAAACATTTTCTAAATCGCACAGTGGTGGACCGCCAATCATCCAGATGGTGTGGATGGTATCGGGAGTTCTGCCGCGATGTGCGTTCGTGAAATTTGGCGGCTGGGATTAATCCGAACAATTCCTCAGAGCACTCCCCATGGTAAATGCGAAAGAAAATGCAGTGAGATGCAACATCCCTTCGCAGTGCCAATGAATCGAGCCGATCGGAAAGGACTTGGTCGTCGACGATTCGAGCCGCTCTATGCTGGATGCGGTCAAGTGGAAGGAGTTGGCACTGGGCAGCCCCTGCCCAGAGATGGGAACAGTATTCCTTGTGAGGCCGAACCTGCGCCTTGTAAAGTTGCAGGCGGTGTGCCGGCATGAAATACTGTCCCGCTCTGCTGAGCACGCCAATCTTTTTAGTGGCCAATTTGGCCTTCTCTTCCAAGTGACCACGAAACTGCACGTCACTCGATATGTCGACTCCGAGGACTCCGATACTGGCTGAGGCAAGAAGGGGAGTGCCTTGAAACTGAGGAGATACGACAAAGGGGTTAATTTTAGCGGTAAACGCGCAAACTTGTGTCTTCTGAGGATTAAACTGGACTAAATTTAGTCGCCCCCAATCCGAGGCTTTGTTCAGCAAAGACTCGACTTCAGACACAAGTTTGTTCCGGTACTCAGCGACGTTTTTCCGAGAAATATTGGCATGGCCGGTGTATAAAGCATCACCAGTGCTGTCATCCGCATAGCAATGAATGATACCAGTTAGCAACATATCATTGATATGCAGAAGAAACAGCGTTGGTGATAGCACATAGCCTTGTGGAACACCAGCGTTAATAGGCTTGTAGTCGGAGCATGCACCGTCTACAACGACCTTGATGCTCCGATCTGCAAGGAAGCTGGTGATCCAATTGCACAATTTCTCGGGAAGCCCATAGGAAGGGAGCTTCGAAAGAAGCGCTTTGTGCCAAACCCGATCGAAGGCCTTCGCAATGTCCAAACTAACAGCCAACGCCTCCCCCTTGGACTCTACTGCCTCCGCCCATCTATGGGTCAGGTAGACCAGAAGATCACCAGCTGATCGACCTCGACGAAAACCGTATAGGCGGTATATCAGCTGTTGACCCTCAAGGTACCGCATGAGCTGGCAGTTAATAATGGATTCCATTATTTTGGAGAACAAGGAGGTGATGGCGATAGGCCTATAGTTGGACGGGTCTGAGCGGTCGCCTTTTTTAGGGATCGGGTGGACAAATGCTATCTTCCATGAATTCGGGACTACGCCTTGGGAGTAGGAGTACCGGAAAAGACGCGTTAGGACCGGTGCCAAATCCGGAGCACACGTTCTCAGCACAATTGAGGGGATTCCGTCAGGCCCACTCTACTTCTGGATGTCCAGGGAGAGGAGTGCTTTGCGAACCGAACGCTGTGAGAACAGCACATCCGGCATGGAGCACTCACTCCGCGGGATGGTCGGCGGTGTTTTCCCCCCGTCATCAAGAGTCGAGTTGGACGCAAAAAGGGAGCCTAAAAGGTCGGCTTTCTCTTTCGCGTCGTGGGCCAGTGAGTCGTCCTCCCTGTGCAGAGATGGTAGTGATGGCTTACAGAAATTCCCTTGGACAGCCTTGGCGAGAGACCAGAATGCACGGGGTCCCGAAGAAAGGCGAACTAGTTTCTCGCCAATTCTGCCTATGTGCTCTGACTTTGCCTTGGCAATAACTCTTTTGAAGGACCTGGAGGCGAAGTTATACTTCTTTTTAAGTGTGCTCGTGTTTACATCCCGAGTAGCTGAAGCCGCAGCCCAGGCTTGATAACACTCCTGCTTACTGCGTAATGCAGTTTTACAGGAGCGACTAAACCAAGGCTGAGATCTGCCTCCGATGGTACCACAGATGATGGAATAAATAGTTCCATTCCCTGTAGCATCACATCAGTGACAGAGTCAGCAACAGCGCTGGGATCATCCGGCGAGAAGCAAACCCGCCTCCATGGGTAGGATGCAAAGAAAGACCGCATTCCGTCCCAATCCGCCGACCTGTAATGCCAAACACGGCGGCAACCTGCAGAACGCAACCGCGAGGGAAGCGTGAGATCAGACAATGGTCCGAAGAGCCGAGAGGGGCATCGACGGAAACCTGATATCCGTCCGGATGAGAGGTCAGCAGAAGGTCCAACAGGGAAAGTGTATGATCCTCCACATCTGAAATCCGCGGAGGCGAAGTAACCAGTTGTGTCAGACCATATGCCAAGGCAAAGTCATAAACAGATCTCCCCGCATGATCGGTTAAACGTGAACCGAGTCAGTCGGCGTGGTGGGCGTTAAAATTTCCAAGGATTACAATCTCTGCGGATGGGACCTGTTGTAGCAAGGAATCTGTAGCCATTTGGACGTGTTCGATGAGTTGGTCTGTTTCGGCATTACCGCTATGGGACCTATAAAGGCACCCGTAGACGCGCGGATGGTCGTCGCTGTCTACGCGTAGCCAAAGGATGGACAGGTCCGAACCTTCAAGACTGCCGAGGCGTCTAGAACAGATGTCGTCTCTGACATACACGCAAACTCCAGCCCGAGGTACATAGGAGTGCTCCAATTTGTACCCCGGGTAGGAGAGATACGAAGTATCAGCCGGAGAGGACACCTGAGTTCGGTCAGAAAGAGCAAGGCCGGCTTCGTCGTCTCGAGATGGTAGTGGACGGCGTTTAGGTTCGAGTGAAGTCCTCTGATGTTGCCGAAATTCACGGATAGCGTGGCAGGGGTCGCCTTGGTATTGTCTTTTTGATTTGTATGAATATGACTATAGACATAGTAATGCAGTAATTTTTGTTAAAATTTACAAGTTATTTATTTTCTTTTAGTGGAAATTAATGGGGTTGTAATTAGATATACGAAATGTATGGAGTGCATAATGTCAGCCGCCCGGCTGTTATTTGGTTTGACGTACATAATAAGAAGTACCTAATTTCAGCCACGTAATATAAATCAGGGCTATCATAAACTGGAATAAATACCATTAATTAGATCATAACTTATTTTATAGTTAAAGGGAGTTATGATCCTCTGTTTTAAAATTGGTTTTAGATTTTAAAGTTTAGCAAAAGATGTACTAGCTTTTCTATCTGACATTTGGTGTATATTAAGGACAGCTTATGTATTCAATTATTATTTGAGAAAGAAGAAAAAGCAAGCAATAAATATAGTATATACTAGTTGTTTCCGGCGACTTCAGCCGCGTGTTATTTAACTAACAAACAGACAGACAAAAATTTTAAAAGTTGTGTTTTTCTTATAGGTACCGTATATATTTTCATATGCATTTAGTAAAAAGCTGTTATTTTGACATTACAAACAGACACTTCAATTTTATTTATTTGTATAGATAAGCAGTAAAACGTTAAAATAAAATAATGTTGTCGTCTGCCTTAATAATATCCCATGCTTGTCACATGTAGATTCAAAATTAAAAGTTACCTACAATAGGTAATTACCAAAAACTCAAAAGACACAACCCTATGCTATGCTGGCATTAAGTACACAAAAGGACGACATCCGGTACAGGATGGCTGGCATTTGAGCCATAACGCCTTTTTTTGCTTATTGTCGTTTTTAAAATTCTTCTTGAAATAATATGATTGTAAATAAATGTTCATTATATTTTTAGATAAATAAACTATCGATTAAAACAAATGTTTAAAAATATTGTGCCCTAATTAAAATAGCAGGAATTTTTAAAGTTGATAGAATAGGGCATGAATAGGGGCATCCACCCTATATCGAAGCAACAGTAGCCTAATGGACCGCGAACTCGCAACAAGTCGTGAGTTCGAATCTTCCATTCGCCAACTGTCTAGAACAGCTCCTAACACAAACATTTTAAGCTTACTTGTTTTAATTGAGATATTATTAATGCTAATAGCGTTACTGGTATACGTTTAAAACGACATATTATTTTATTTTTTACTTTGCGGTGTAGGCGCGGCGTATGATCCGTTATCATCCCGTGGGTGTCGTATAAGGTGACAGAAAATAATAAAAACTGCGGTTGCAAAAAATATGATTCTACATATGGTTGCCATAAAACTATTGGATATATCTCCCATATTCGCCACAATGTTTTCCTCACCGCCAAGAATGTATATCATTGATTTCGGTGGGGATAGAACTACGACGAGCGCTTAGACGCTGAGATTCTACGTTTTCTCTTTTCTTTATTTACAATTAATAGATTATCCGACGACTACCTATATTATTAAATAATATCGTCGGAGGATTCTTAAAAATTAATTTATCCATATTATGTTTTAATCGTTTAATATTATGTGTACTAGGATAGCATATTATAGTAAAAACCTTGACACGAAATGTTATCAATAACTCTTTTTATTTCGCATTCGCGTGCAGTCCTATAATTTGTTATTATCTATTATTCACTGTATTGCTAACAAAGTAAAATAAACATAAGGAAAATGCAGTTTCGGGCCTTGGTTAAAGCAAATTATGAATGTATTGGAATTTTATAATTCACTTTTGACCCACTTTCGGACGTCTTAAATAGTCTGAAATTTCCAAAAAGTAAAAACGATCTGAAAAAGAGACGAAATTATCGTCGAGATCTATAGAAAAGAAAAAACGAATTGTTTTATCTATTCTCGCGTACGGTATCTATTATTGGTACCTATTAGTACGGACTGCGTACACAGCATAATACGGTAGGAGTCTATAAGAAAGCCTGTGTATATTTAAATGGCAAAACAAAAGTAACACTAAATAAATAACATGTTAATTGAAATGAAAAATAAAACCTTCATAAAAAAATAATTCTATGCGAAGTAAATTACTTCATAAAAAATAGCAAACGCACATATTTTTTAAGGAACTACAAAAATATAAAAGATAAAACTCTAAATTAAAAAGATGCACCATATAATTACTTATTCAAAGTATTGTTATTATAAGTTTTTATTTAGAGATCAACATTATTACGTTTTTAAACTACAACTAAATTTTATTAACTTAAAATTAATAAGCTTACTTACTGGTAAATTCTTAACAGACTCTATTATTTATAATTTTACCGTCCGAGATTTTCAATTTGACATTCTATACCAAGTTTGTCAGTTATCCATTTGTTGCTTAAAAATTCTAAAATCTCCACTATGATATTTTGTAAAATTAAGCTTGGTAACGTTAACAATAAAATAGACTAAATTATAGTATTTACAAAATTTGACTTACTTTTTTAGTCAACTTCAAAAAAGGAGACCTCGACTCTACGTCTTTTAAATTCTAATTTTATTATATGTTTTTAGTATGTTACGCAATATCTTCGCCAATTGTGAACCGATTTTGATGCCTCTTTTTTATTAAATAAACTGACCATTTATTTTTTTAACTCAAAACGGGACATGGGTTTATTTATACACGCCAGTTATCAGGTTAACAATAAAAATAAACACAAGTTTTTAATGTTATTTATTTAGAAAAACTGTAACGTTATACAATTGGTGTTCACTATAATTATATTCACATTTATTATAGTTATTTTTATTATAAGAATTGTTAAAATAAAAATCAATCACTAGTTCAAAAGCTCACATTAAAGCAAAGTTCCTCAGACATTAATTATTAAATGCAACATATTTTTTTAATGATATTTATGTGGAACAAATTTGCTCTAATATTTTTTTTTATAGGATAAGGGTAACAAACGAGCACACAGTCCACCTGATGGTAAGTGGTTGCTGCGGCCCATAGATATTTACATCTATCCTCTGTTACAAATCAAAATATAGATGCGTTGTCACCCGTGAGGACTAAGATGGAATGACTCATTTCCAGTAAAAAGTGCCTCCGGCCACCTGCACTCACCAAGCGAAACGCAGAGGTAAACCTCTACTTCACGCTGGTTTTCTGTGAGGTCGTGGTACTACCCCGGTTCGAGCCGGCCCATCCGTGCGACAGCAAAAGCTGCCGCGTGGCTCTACCACTGTTAAATGTTGGTGATGATTTTAAATAAGGATAAAATTCTGGGCATGTTTTTTTATATTGACCTTTGTTGTCAACATCGCCTTAAAACTGGAACCTGTAAGTGATTTTTTTTAGATTTGCACAATTTATTAACTATAGAAAATACTCTTTTTCTTTTTGAATATCTACCCATGCAGGTATTTTTCTTAAATCTGCCCAATAAAGTATCTTCATCTTCAGTAAGAAAGCAAGTCCACTGTTCCAGATATTCACGGCTTGTTTTATAAAATTCTGTAGCTGTACTTTTCACAAACTCTTCATCAATATTATTTGGTTTCGGAAAACGGGTCTATTTTGCGTCCCGGAGCTTTGTTTGGGGGCAACAGGACAGGTGATCGAGAAAAGGGACAGTCCCGTTTAAAACAGGACGTATGGTCACTTTATCTATACCACAATTCCACTCATAAGTGTTTGAAATGGGAAAATAGCGACCACGATCTCACATAATACCAGCGTAAAATAGCAGCTTAACGCTGCTGTGTTTCGTATGGTGAGTGTAGAGAACCGGAGACCCTTTTTACCTGGAAACGAGGCATTCCATCTTAGTGGTCACGGGTGACAACGCATCTGCATTTTGATTCGTAATCGAGGATAGATGTAGATGTATATGGGCCACAGCAACCACTTACCATCAGGTGGGCTGTGTGTTCGTTTGTCACCCTTATCCTATAAAAAAAAAGAAAAAATCGAAAATAAGTTTTGGTTTTCTCTTACACTGCATCTTGGCATAACTGCGATCTTATCACATGGGACCTAACTCCAGACTATTCACGATAGATTCATTTAGAATTGAAAGATAAAATAAGAACACCTGACAACTATCGGTCAATTTCAATTACCTCCATACTCTGCAAGAATATGGAGCGTATATTGAACGCCCGCTTAATGGCATACCTAGAACAGAATCACCTTAGTGACCGGCAATAAGGGTTTCGCCGAAATCGGTCAACTGGAGATCTTCTAGCGTATGCCACACACGAATGGGGGCGAGGCACTCGAGAACAGTGGGGAAGCACTTGCTTATCCCTAGTCTGATTGAATGGGTAAAAGACTCTGAGTGAATAGTCTCTCAGGGTCGTCGTCGATGGCTACTCATCCAATCCTGTGCCGACTAACGCCGGTGCTCCTCAAGGGTCTGTTCTCACCGCAACTCTCTTCCTGCTGTTCAAAACAATTAAAAACTGCCGAATTAATTTCCAAAATTGTACACTTTAATTCATCATCATCATCATCATCATTACAGCCTTTCATAAGTCCACTGCTGAACATAGGCCTCCCCCAAGGAATGCCACAAAGCACGGTCCTGAGCCACCTGCATCCATCGACTTTCTGCATGTCTTACCAGGTCGTCACTCCATCTCGTGGGGGGTCGCCTTACACTTCACCTACCGGTACGAGGCTGCCACTCAAGAACCTTCTTCCCCATCGGTTTTCGGTTCTTCGAGCTATATGGCCGGCCCACTGCCACTTCAGCTTACTAATTTGATGGGCTATGTCGGTCACTCTGGTTCTACTGCGGATATCCTCATTTCTAAGTTTATCACGCAGAGAAACTCCGAGCATATAGCCCTCTCCATAGCTCGCTGAGCGACCTTGAGCTTCCTCATACGGCCAGCAGTGAAGGACCACGTCTCAGATCCGTAAGTCATCACTGGCAACACGCACTGGTTGTATAATTTCGTTTTAAGGTTTTGAGGAATGTCTGACGAGAAGATGTGTCGTAGTTTCCCGAACGCTGCCCAGCCGAGTTGAATCCGTCGATTGACCTCTCTGTCGAAGTTGGACTTACCTAGTCGGACTATTTGTCCCATCCCAACAACTACCGGCATAGTTGTGACATGGACATTGAACATGATCTTTATTTTGTCCATGTTCATCATAAGACCGATCCTCCAGCGATTATGCCATAAGGACTATGTCGTCGGCAAATCGAAGGTGAGTGATATACTCGCCACTGATGTTAATACCGTATCCTTTCCAGTCCAGAAGCTTGAAAACGTCTTCCAATGCAGCGGTGAAGAGTTTCGGGGATATAACGTCACCCTGTCTTACATCTCTCTGCAATTGGATAGGTTTCGTAATCTGGTTCTGTACTCGGATAGCCATCGTAGCCCTACTGTACAAGCACTTCAGCACTTCGATATACCGACAGTCAACTTGGCACCGCTGAAGGAACTGCAGCACCGCCCAAATTTCGACGGAATCAAAGGCTTTCACTTTAATTAGAGAACACTAATTACAACTTAAAACCACACTAATAATAAAGTACTACTAATCACTAGTTCGCAGTTGTATAGCTTCAAAGTATTCGCTTGTATCGCCGATTCAATACTGACTCCGTCCTGGTCTACACCGGCTTTATATAGGGCCTCAGATAGTTTCCAGAACCTTCTAACGTAGAAACATCTAGTATGTTCGAGTACATATCGGTCCCGAAATTTCTAGAAGGATCTTGACTCTCCTAGTTCTGCTACTCGATACTAGAGGGCGCTAGTGGTAACTAGTGTTGCCATGTACAAGACAGTAATAGTGGCGCGCAACAATATTAATGATCTGTTTATGCCCTGTATCTATGGGTATGCAGACGATAGCACAGTTGTGAAGAGATACCAACCAAGTGCCCGGGCCAATCGGGATTAAATCCAGTCCGAAAGTGAAGCTATGGTCGAACATGTGAATCTCACACTTCAGGCAGTCTCCGAATGGGGCGATGCAAATCTCGTGAGATTTAACGCCTCCAAAACACAAGCGTGTCTTTTCACCGCTAAAAGGAGCCTGCTCACAAAGCAGCCGAAAGGAAACTTTTTGTCCTTGCAAGGGTGCGGCGGTACTTTACGCTGGTGCAGCTTTTTACCTTATATAAAGCGCAAGTCCGGTCGTGCATGTAGTACTAATGTCACATATGGGCTGGTGCTGCAAAATGTCACCTGGCAGCTTGGTGACGATTTGGTTGAAACATACCGTGTCAGGCGCAGAGTAGCCAGCCTCTCGGTATTCTATAGGATGTATTTCGGTGAGTGTGAGCAGGAATTATACGCTTTGATACCTCCATCTCCTTTCTACCATCGGACAACAAGGCGGTCGGCGGATCTTCACTCCTTTGTTGTCGATATTCCAAGCATTAGAACCAAACGGTTTGCTTCAACATATGTAATGCGTACATCAAAGGAGTGGAATAATTTGCCGGCGTCTATCTATCAATCCGAATACAATCTAGGCGTCTTCAAGTCACGAGTGAATAGGCTTTTGTTACGCTAAGACAGTGAGATTTACCATCTAAGGCTGCATCACCACTTACCACCAGGTGGGATTGTGGTCAAGCACTGGCTTACAATAAGTAAAAAAAAAAAACTGCGGTAGATCTAGAAGATGCTGCTAATTATCCCATAGAGAAGCTTTCCCGCGCTCTAGTTAAATCAATTAGTTGGAGATTCGATAATATTCATGCGTAGTTTAAGCTCACATATAACGGAATATTTTTCATATTCTTCACATTCAACTTCATTCAATATTTTTCACATTCAACGGAATAAGATGGGGTATTAAAAAATTACAAGCAAAGATCATCGTAGTCATTATATTACACAAGGGCTAGCTACTTGTGATTCCATCAACATTTCTTTTACAATTCAAGCGTTCATAAACAAGTCAGAAGGGCCAGTCGCCGGTTACTGTCGAAGTTGATTTGTAAATGTTTTCTGACGGCTAGTTCTATGTGGCTTACTTGATATAATATGAGCAATAAATTAATGCTAAAAAGCTGTTATTTAGTTTTCACACTGATAAACATTATTTCTTATGTTTTCATTTATATTTTATGTAATATTAAAAGTGATTGATTTTCTCAAAAATAAACTTTTTATCTATTATTTATTTTTGATCTTGAAGAACTTTAACCATATTTGAAGAATAGTGTAAACTTCCCTTTATTTATATTGTGACTGTCTTATCAAAATCTAAAGACGAATTTTAAGCATAGATGGTGGCTCTTTTATCAGCATGTCTTGTGGGAAGAAGATTTATCATATATTACTGTTTATATCACATTTTATTTAATAGATATTAATAGGGAAGAAGTAAGGTACTTTAGTATACAAAATAAAATACAAGGCAACAAAATTATATGTCAACGTTTATTTCTTTTAGGTATGCCAACAGTTGAGGAGGTGTGCTCTTCATTCGGTCTCACAGACGTAGATATTCAGTACAGTGACGCAGACCTAGAAAATCTTACCTCATACAAGCTATTCCAACAGCATGTCCGTCCACTTCTTGTCAAAGAGAATCCAAAGGTAAAATTGTAAAAAGGATTGTTACATTCAGTAAAAAATATATTAGATATGATTTATATGTGGTAGAGCCATGCTACATATCGTGGGGGGAGCATGCTACATACAGTTTACAGACATAAATTTCACAAGGACACATCCAGACCCAGAACAATTGTTTATAGGCCATACAAATATTTGTTCCGGGATTCGAACCGGCGGCCCTTAGCGCTGCAATTCAATTGCTAAGAGCCACTGCGTCACGGAGCCGTCATTAATATCATGAACTTAGTGTTTAGTCAAACCTAACTAAGGTTTTAAGATACACAATAGATATGGCTCTGCCATCCTTTTATCTATTTCTGTCGGCAAAGAGCACTGTACTCTCTGATGTGTTCCAATGTCAAGGGTAGGAAACCCTGTATAATAATAGGTTGTGATTGATGTTAACATCGCGTCTGTGGTCTTTTTTGTTTGATGTTGGTTCCAGGTAGTTAAAATCATGTGGACTGTTAACTTATATGTTTGTATGGCACTCTTATTTAAAAAAAAATGTTTTATTTCAGGTACCTGTGTCGAAGTTAATGATGCTAGTGGCGGCGAAGTGGCGTCTCTTTTGCGAATCAAATCCTCACCTCAGTGGCGGCTCGCAGACTATAGGCTCCGAAGAGAATACAAACACTTCGACCGCATCAGATTATGCCCCTAAAGCCAGGATTGGACGACCACCTAAAGATAGCATCAAGGTCAACATTTCTTTATACATAATATATTTTAAGCTATAAATAAATTACTAAGGAAAAGTTTAGTATTTGTACATATTATAACGCAAGCAAAGAATTTCATTTGCTAATTTACCAAAAAGCTCTATGGTGTAAGAGAACATCATGAAAAAAACTGGCATGTCAGGATAAAAAAAAATGTTTTAGGGTAATGTCATGGCTCTGCATTTAATTGGCATTCCTCATTTAACTCGTACAGAGTATAGATTGCTACCAAAGAAATTTACAATGTTGCCAACAAAATAATTATTGACAGATTGACTAAATGAACTGTGAATTTTTTGTGGTTGCTAACATTCCTTTTTTGATAGTTAGTGAACTGTATATCAAGGTAAAAAAGCGATTATTTTATTTATTTTTTATTAAATATGTTTTTATGCAGTTGAAAACATAGATAATACATACATATTATTTATTAGGTATGTATTATCTATGTTTTCAGATGAGTTGAAGGTGAGTTAGAGTTGAGAGTTACACTCGAATTTTCACCACTGGACGACCAATAGTATAATTTTTTATTGAGGTACTAGAATCCGATATGTGGCGCTATATACTAAGTATTTTATATTGGCTTAGTGACAAAAACGAAAACCACAAAATCTGGACCCTATGGGTGGCGCTGGTATCGAAAAATTACTGTCAAATTTCGACTATTGGATGAAAGCTAGTTTATTTAAATATGGTATTAGAAAGCAGGTGTTAATATGGTAAGTTGTATGTGTAGGGCGACGAGGCGACGGACGAGCCAGAGGAAGAAGAGGAGGAGGAGGCGAGCGACGAAGGCGCGCCGGCGCCGCGCAAGCGCGGCCGCCGCCCCAAGCACGCCGCCGGCGCGGCGCCGCGCGGCAAGCCCGGCCGCAAGCCCAAGGTGCCCACGCTCAAGATCAAGTTCAGCAAGCGCAAGAGGACCAGCAGCGTATGTTACTATTGCAATCTACAACACTGCTACCGACACCAACACAACTTATGCATGGGGGTGTACAGACCCGCCCACTTAACTATTTTCCATCTACCGATAAATAGTAAAACTACTAGCATTGTTACATATAGATGTTGCAATGTAGTTTAGCTACCTTGACGATAGGTGGCGGCCTGTTCACAAAATGTTTATAAAAAACTATAAAAATAATATTTCGGCGATTAAAAATTCTTTAGGACTGAATACAAAACAAATTTCAGCACCTTCGTATGATTATTTTACCAATACTGAGCTCTACGTACCCTTATATTTTTAGTTCCCATGACACAAAGTGTCGCTATCTAGTGTCAAATATATTTAAAAGAAAACGCAGAGATTTTCCTAGAACTATTTTAATAAATTAGGTATAAAATTACTTAAATGAAATATTATATTTTTATTTATTTCTTTTAATAAAAACGTTACCCCAACACTAGGATTTTCTCCTGTGTCGTGGAGGCAGTTTACAAACATACGAGGGTGGATTGAAAAGTACTCGGCCTAACACAGATCCATTCAATTCTAAAAATCAAATCTATCCACATTATTTAGTTCAGTTCAGACTAGTTCATTGTGTGAAGATCGAAACGTGTGCGATAATTAGTTGTGATTTTATAAATTTATTAACAAAGTAATCGGACATAATTTCCGCGAATGGAGCAAATCGAGCAGCGTGCCGTCATTAAGTACCTCCATAAGAAGGGGCTATCATCAAAAGCCATCCATGATGACATGGTCAGTACATTAGGCGATTGTGCTCTGTCATATTCATCCGTCAAAAAATGGATAGCAGAATTTAAGCGTGGTAGAGAGAGTGTGAAAGATGAACCCCGCTCTGGAAGGCCTTCGACGTCAACTACTGACGAAAATATTAAAAAAGTACTTGATTTAATAATGGGAGACCGCAGATTAAAAATTAGAGAGATAGCCGAGATTATAGGCATCTCTTATGAACGAACTCAAAACATCATTGTCAACGAGTTGGGTTTCCACAAGGTGTCTGCGAGGTGGGTTCCGCGACTGCTTTCAGTTGAACAAAAAAGGACGCGATTGACTATTTCACGCGACTGTTTGGAGTTATTTGAAGCCGATGCAGATGATTTTTTGAATCGTTTTGTTACTATGGACGAAACATGGGTTCATTACTGTACACCGGAAACAAAAACAAAACAACAATCAAAACAGTGGAGAAGACCTGGTTCACCACTTCCTAAAAAGGCTAAATCGATTTTGTCGGCAAATAAGGTGATGGCTTCAGTATTCTGGGACTCGAAAGGTGTGATTATGATTGATTATCTTGAAAGGGGTCAGAATATAAACTCTGATTACTACTGCACCTTACTACGTCGTTTACGAGAGGAAATAAAAGAAAAACGTCGAGGAATGCTCAGAAGAAAAGTCCTGTTTCATCAAGATAACGCCCGTGATCACACGTCAGTACAGTCAATGGCTGAAATTCACAACTGTGGCTTTGAACTGTTACCGCATCCGCCGTATTCACCTGAACTGGCACCATCAGACTTCTTTCTGTTCCCTAACCTAAAAAAGCACTTGGGAGGGCAAAGGTTTTCGACAAACGACGAGGTCAAAGCAGCTGTAGACGCCTATTTTGACTCTAAGGAAGAATCATTTTTTTTCAACGGTCTAAATGCTTGGAAGGGGAGGTGGCAAAAGTGTATTGAACTTGATGGTGATTATGTAGAAAAATAAAAATATAACTCATTTAGTATTTGTTTATTTTCTTGGTTAGGCCGAGTACTTTTCAATCCACCCTCGTAAATTGCACAAGGACAAACATCCAGACCCGAAACAATTATTTGTAGGCCATACAAATACTTGTTCCGTGCGGGATTCGAACCCGCGGCCCTCAGCGCAGCAACTGATTGCTAAGCCACGGAGCCGTCAAATATTATGCCATCCATAGCAAAAGAGCATCTACCTAAGTAGTTTTTACAAGATAAAACACCACACTTCATTCTTTAAGTGCACTGGCCGAACGCCGACAGTATACTAATTAAAGCCACGCCCACTGTGATGACGTCAGGACATTGAATCACAGTGCACAGTTGCTTAGGCAGATACAGACGGATGGATACAGAGTCAATATTTGTTTCCATGTGGCGTGCGAAAAAATTGTTTAAAATACATGTGTTCAGAACAAATGAACTGAAATTAGAAATAAACACATAATAAGCCAATATGTAACTACCACTTTGTAATGATTACATTTATGTTTTTAGAAGAACATAACAAAATTAGAAAAATAACTTTATTCAATTGAAAAGTATCATGCAAAATCCTGGATCTATAGTAACTTACTTAGTTAAACAAAATCAATGAAAAATGAAAAGCAAAATCAAAATTTATGGTTAAAGAATTCTTTGATATTATAAAAAGCTTTTTATAATATTTTATTAACCACTGCTTTAAACTTCTTTTCATTCGTCTTAATGACTGTTCACGAATATTTTTAGGAACTTTATTACATACCTTGATTGATACACATTAAGAGACAATTCCTGTGGAATAATGTAGTTTTACAAGATGGCATCAGTAAATGTGTCGGATCTCTTATTGTTACAAGTTTATTACGTTCCTGCATGGTAACAAATTGATTAGAATTATTTTTAACGAAAACGCAGATTTCTAATATATATAACCCAGTTAAAGTGAGAATATTTTTGTTTTTCCTTAAACAGGGGTCTACAGCTCTCAAGAGCGCCTACGTTACACAGTGCATAATAAATCAACTATTTAATATTAATCTTTTAGAAGATTTGCCGATTTGAAGACCTTGTTTCTTGATCTGGGTATAAAATTCAAAGGAAGCATAACATACCCAAATACACAATACATCAAGATTTAAACATCATAGTAGCACTATATTATTCCCATATATTTTTAGGATAGGATATAGATTTTTAAATCATGTATTTTTGCAAATTCAATTATGACCTATGAATAAAATAATAGCTTATACCTATTTATTTGATGAATTCAATGAATACTATAACCAAATTTGTAAAAAGTACATAATATCTAGTATAGTAGTATATTGCAAACTTGAAAGGAAGAAAAATATACAATATTGCAAAAATTGTGGCAGAGGATGAAACATGTCAATTTGTATTATTTTTAATTAAGCAGGAGGAAGAGCATGAGGGTAGCCTTGGTGCAAACACAGACTCAGATGCAGAGTTCGAACAAATGTTGGCTGAAGCAGAAGAACCCAAACCGCCCACAGCAACTGCTTCTGAAGAGAGTGTTCAACCAAAGGAGGAAGACCCAAATGCTCCAGTAAGTTTTAGCAATTGATTTTATCTCTATTAATTGGTAATAGGTCTCTTTTTCTGCCTGGGGCTTCATCTGGGTCAGCACTGTCTTACATATTTCTGCCATTATACATCAGTGTATGCACTCAGGTTTGAAAGGGATATATGGATATGTGAGGGTTATAAGGAGCCAGTATAATTATTACAGGCTGTGGGGCATTCTAACTTAGTGTATCTTAGTAGTTAGCTGTTAACGCATCTGTAGCTTTCTATATTAGATGTTGATTGCAGGTGTCCATAACCTGCAAGTAGAGGCTTACCAGAAGTGGACTGTCAGTTCCTTTGTTACTATAATTTTACAAAAAAAATCAATGAAATTAACCTCTTCTAATTTGTTTAGAGATTATTGGCAAACTAATAGTTTCTTATATTTATGCGAACACTACACATTTAAATAAAACTAATTTTATGGATGAAATTAAAAAACATCCTAATTTCAATAGAGAAGATGGATGGGTGCTGCCATCTGCTTGGGATCCCATAATTAATAAAATTAAATCCAAACCCAAGTATACCACTGCTAGACTTCAAGATACTGTAAGCTCATTCTGCATAAATTGAAACAAAAATTAATATTAAAAAAACTGAAGGTAGCCGGGTTAACTATGACATCAGGACGTCAAAAACCTCAGTCCCCCGTGACCACGGGTGCTGCAAAGCACCCGAAACGTCGGGAATATAAAATAAGTTAATATACGCGATAAAATCCGTAAAATTCGTTTTATTTAAAACCAATAGTTTATATTACTGCTAAATGGTGACTGTAACATATGTATGTCATCTCCACAGCCACAGCCAAAGAAAAAGGCAAAGACAAAAATTGGCAATAAGAGCAAGAAGAAGAAGAAATTGAAGACAACAAACAAGTTCCCTGATGGTGCAGAGGGTGAACAGGAGCATCAAGATTATTGTGAGGTAAGTGTGGCAACACATATAAATTATATTTGCTATATAATACTTGAATATGACATATTTGAGATGTACCTATCTAAAATAATTCATGAGATTGAGATAATTATTTAAATTAACATGTAACTTAATACTTTGCATCATCTTTCAAACTTGTAACAATATTTTATTTTTTTACAGGTGTGCCAACAAGGGGGTGAAATAATCCTTTGTGACACATGCCCTCGTGCTTATCATTTGGTGTGTCTTGAACCTGAGCTGGAGGAGACTCCAGAAGGTCGCTGGTCATGTCCACATTGTGAGGCTGAAGGTAATCAAGACCAGGAGGATGATGATGAGCATCAAGAGTTTTGCAGGTGATTTTACTTTTCATTCTTTATAACTTTTATTGTTTAACCTAAAAAAATTAAAGCTAAAAAATATAAAATGGGGAATCATAAAGTGTTTACATACCAAAATAAATTAAAAATAAATCTATGTATGCCTATAATTCTTTCTTGACATATGTTATCATAATTTTTTTTAAAGAATTTGCAAAGATGGTGGCGAGCTTTTATGCTGTGATTCTTGCCCTTCTGCATATCATCGATTCTGCTTGAGTCCACCACTAGAAGAAGTACCTGATGGAGAATGGAAGTGTCCACGATGTAGTGTGAGTATTTTGTATGTGTGGTTCAGTCGAACTGGTATCCACAATTCCATGTCTAATCGTGTATTTTGTATGTAATAAGAAGCAAAATAGTATAATTAAAGAATTCATTAATTTGCATTCATTTGGCTTCCCTTGGCAGTCTGGTTGGCAACTGCAATTTTTTCATCATTTAAAAGTTATCAGGAAAATGCGGTTTTCCATCGCCTGCTTATTTGCCTTTTGTAACTTCTTACGACACCCATGGAATGATTTTAAATTATAATAAATATGAATAATATTATTTCATTGCAATTTATCACATAACAATCTTATATTTGTTTTATTTGTTTTTTAAAATATGTTATTTCTTATTTGCAGTGTCCACCTCTCGACGGGAAAGTAGCAAAGATTCTGACTTGGAGATGGAAAGAGCAACCTCCAAAATCAAAAGCGCCGCGTTCGCGTGAGTTCTTCGTGAAGTGGCATGAACGTTCTTACTGGCATTGCAGTTGGATATCAGAAATACAGGTAACTTATTTACTATGACCCTTCAAGAAATATTAAAATTTTAAAGAACCTCCCATATTTTTTCACAAAATTGTTTTATAATATCTTAATATTAGGTTTCTGATTTTAGTTGGATGTATTCCATCCTCTCATGTATCGGTACTATATGCGTAAATCTGATCCCGAAGAACCGCCTAAACTAGAGGAACCTGAGGAACGACAGGGCCGCAAGCGGGCTAAGAATAAACAACAGCAAGAACATGACTCAGATGAGAAATTATTGGAGGAGAAATATTACAGGTATTATAAAATTAGTAATTTGATAATTTAAAAATACGAGTGTTAATAATTATTATGTTATGCATCTATCCTTATATTTTTATCATCATCATAAATGCTATTGCAAGTCTATTGCTGAACATAGACTTTCTCGGTCCTTAGCCACCTGCAAACATCGACATTCTTCAACTCCTACCATACCACCACTCCGTCTAATAGAAGGATGCCTTACGCTTACCAGTATGCGGCTGCCACAAAGTACCTTTCTCCCCCATTAGTTGTCAATTCTTCGAGCTATATGGCTGGCCCATTGCCCCTTCAGCTTAATGATCCTTTGGACTAAAACAAATGCTTTAGTTCTACTGCAGATATCTTTGTTACAAAACCTACCATGCACTGAGAAACTTTGTGCATATCCATTCCCATACCTATATTATATAAGACAAATTGGCGGATTGTACACATTGGTCTATTATAAAATTTGCCAAAGGGTATGTATGCCATGGTCTATTAACATTTATCGGAAACTGGCATGTCCTGTAAACTGTAAGTCGTCAAGTGTTTTTTTAACTTATAACATAATATATAGGAATTTCTCACACTGTGACAAGTAATCTTTAACCCAACCAGGTATTTAGGTCTCGTGAGTATGCGATATTGTTAGTGAGAAAATCCACAAAAACAGATGTCGGTTTTTCCGCAAACCTTCACTTCGCACGATCCACCTGTTTCTACAGGCATCGCTCATCTATTTACATGATCACATTATAGCCAGGGGTAGAGCTATTAGGGTTATAGGAAACTAGGGTTGTTTTTAAGATGTAAGGACAGTTATGTTACAGCTCTCCCTACCATTTCTGTATAGACATCTAACTATTGCAGAACTTTTTTGACATTACTACTACATTATGATACTACAATACTGTAATAGACTCTCAACTTAAATAAACACCCTAACACAGCTAATACTAAAAATAGCTAGTTGACTTCTAAATTTGGTCAGCTATTCAAAGATTATAGGTTTGTAGTTATAGTGCGTAATATAGTAGTGAATGGTTATTTTCAATATTACTCTGTACAACATGATTAATAAATTTATTACAATTACTGTGATTTTATGTTTTTCTCACTTCAAATATTAAAAACTGTGAAATTTCTGATCACTTTAGGTTTGGTGTAAAACCAGAGTGGTTGATAATCCATCGTGTGATCAATCACCGTACAGCACGAGATGGTACCACATATTATCTAGTAAAGTGGCGTGATTTATCTTACGATCAAGCCACCTGGGAGTCAGAAAATGAAGACATTGCTGGACTCAAACATGCTATTGAGTATTATCAGGTAATGTACAGTTTTTAATTATAATATTAGACATATATGTTTTAGGATAAAGTTAGCCACGCAAGTATTAATTTTTAGCAGGAACTGTTATTAAAAATTATAAAAAAATGCTATGTAGTGGCAGCTTAAGAAAATCCATTTATTTATTTTTACTCTATATCAACTCGCGATATTTTAAATGGTGAGAGAAATTAAACAGATGATGGGCAGCAACATCTTTCTGATAAAATTAATAACTGCTGTCTCCCAACCCACCTGTCAAGTGAGACGATTGTGGTAAAAATACCCCTATAAGGCAATCTATGCAGGAATCCTATGTTCATATGATTTTTATTAGGCTGTAATGAAGGAATGAAATGAAAAAAATATTAAAAATTCCGGCGAAAAATTCTGTAATTAATTTATAAGACACATTCCATCTAAATCTAGATCTAGCTATTTAAACATTTTCACTGTCGGTTGTCCAAACACAATAGTAAGACTATATAGTAATGACTATATTATAGTTTGAAGTGTCAGTAGCCTAATGGCAGGGCGCGGACCGCGAACCGCCGAACCGCGAACTCGAAAGGTCGTGTTTTCGAATCCGCCATTCGAATACTGTCGTGAACCACTTCTAACAAAAGTATTTTAAGCTTACCAGAAGTGGTTAAAAGGAATATTAGTAATATTTAATAGCGTTACTAGTATTTTAAAAAAAATGACCCATCATAGTATGTTGGTCATGGGACAGGGGATGTTAAAAACTTGGTGTCTGTTAGAGGTCAGGAATTTTACTGACATCCCAGCATGTGATACTTTCATGACACATCATTACATGTTAACAATCGCGATATGAAAATGGGCTTATTAATATGTTTTTTTTTTGCTTTAGGATATGCGAGCCTTTATCACTTCTGAAGGCAAGACAAAAGGTAGCAAAGGCAAGAAGCCAGGCCGAAAGAGCAAAAATAAAGATACTATAGATGAAGATGAAAGCAGCGGCGGACTGCAAATTAAAGCTAGAAAATACAATCCACCACCTGATCGTCCTACAACAAATCTTAACAAAAAGTATGAAGACCAACCGCCATTCGTATATGAAACTGGAATGCAACTTCATCCATACCAACTGGAAGGTCTTAATTGGTTACGTTACTCATGGGGCCAAGGAATTGATACTATTCTGGCTGATGAAATGGGTCTCGGTAAAACCATCCAAACAGTTACATTCCTTTATTCTTTGTTTAAAGAAGGACACAGTAAAGGACCTTTTTTGGTATCTGTCCCATTGTCAACCATTATTAATTGGGAAAGAGAATTTGAACTATGGGCCCCTGACTTATATTGCATAACATATGTCGGCGACAAAGACTCTAGAGCTGTTATAAGAGAAAATGAGCTGACTTTTGATGATGGCGCAAATAGAGGTGGTAGACCATCAAAAATCAAATCCCAAGTAAAGTTTAATGTACTTCTCACTTCATATGAATTGATTTCTATTGACTCTACCTGTTTAGGTTCAATTGAATGGGCTGTTTTGGTGGTTGATGAAGCTCACAGGCTTAAAAGTAATCAATCTAAATTCTTTAGGCTTCTAGCTGGCTATCATATAAACTACAAACTTCTTTTGACTGGTACTCCTTTGCAAAATAACCTCGAGGAGTTGTTCCACCTTTTGAATTTCTTAAACAAAGACAAGTTTTGTGATCTTGCTGCTTTCCAAAATGAATTTGCTGATGTTTCGAAAGAGGAGCAAGTCAAGAGGCTTCACGAAATGCTTGGGCCGCATATGCTGCGACGTTTAAAAGCTGATGTGCTAAAGAACATGCCGGCAAAGTCGGAATTCATTGTGCGTGTAGAATTGTCGCCCATGCAGAAAAAATACTATAAGTATATTCTAACTAGAAACTACGAAGCACTAAATCCTAAAGGTGGTGGTCAGACAGTTTCTTTGCTAAATGTAATGATGGATTTGAAGAAGTGCTGTAACCATCCATATCTGTTCCCAGTGGCGGCTGAAGAAGCGCCACTCGGTCCTCATGGAAACTATGAAACGCAGGCTTTGATCAAGGCCTCAGGCAAACTCGTTCTTATGTCTAAAATGTTGAAACAACTTAAAGAACAAGGGCACAGAGTTTTAATCTTCTCACAGATGACAAAAATGTTGGATATCTTAGAAGATTTCTTGGAAGGAGAAGGTTATAAATATGAAAGGATTGATGGTGGTATTACTGGGACAATTCGTCAGGAAGCTATTGATAGGTTTAATGCTCCAGGAGCACAGCAGTTTGTCTTTCTTCTATCTACAAGAGCTGGAGGCTTAGGAATTAATTTGGCCACGGCTGATACTGTCATTATTTATGACTCAGATTGGAATCCTCATAATGACATTCAAGCCTTCTCACGAGCTCATCGTATTGGTCAAGCGAACAAAGTAATGATTTATCGTTTTGTCACGCGTAATAGTGTGGAAGAAAGAGTAACACAGGTTGCTAAGCGGAAGATGATGTTGACTCACCTGGTCGTACGTCCCGGTATGGGTGGTAAAGGCGCCAACTTTACCAAACAAGAATTGGATGACATATTAAGGTTCGGTACCGAGGAGCTATTTAAGGAAGAGGAAGGTAAAGAAGAAGCTATCCATTACGATGATAGAGCTGTGGCTGAATTACTCGATCGTTCAAAGGAAGGTATTGAACAAAAAGAATCCTGGGCAAATGAGTATCTCAGTTCCTTCAAAGTGGCGAGTTATTCAACAAAAGAAGGCGATGGCGAGGAAGAAGTCGACACAGAAATCATCAAACAGGAAGCTGAAAATACAGATCCTGCTTACTGGATCAAACTGCTCAGGCACCATTATGAACAGCATCAAGAAGATCAAGCAAGAACTCTTGGTAAAGGAAAGCGTGTTCGAAAACAAGTTAATTATAATGACGGTAGTGTTGCTCAAACTGAAAACAGAGAGGACTCAACATGGCAGGAGAATGGATCAGATTATAATTCAGAGTTCTCACAAGGCAGCGAAGATGATAAAGAAGATGACGACTTCGATGAAAAGAATGACAATGGAGATCTTCTCAGTCGGCGCAGTAAGAGACGATTGGAAAGGCGCGAAGAGCGTGACAGGCCACTTCCTCCGCTACTGGCACGAGTTGGAGGCAATATGGAAGTACTCGGCTTCAATGCAAGGCAAAGAAAGTCATTCCTCAATGCCATAATGCGTTACGGTATGCCACCTCAAGATGCATTTAATTCACAATGGCTAGTCAGAGATCTTAGAGGAAAATCTGAACGCAATTTCAAAGCCTATGTCTCACTTTTCATGCGACATTTATGCGAACCTGGTGCGGACAATGCTGAAACATTCGCTGATGGTGTGCCCAGGGAAGGTTTATCTAGACAACATGTATTAACAAGGATTGGTGTTATGAGTCTGATTAGAAAGAAAGTTCAAGAGTTTGAGCATATTAATGGATATTACAGTATGCCAGAGTTGATACGAAAACCGGTGGAACCGGTCAAAATAGCGGGTGCTGCTAATGAAAGTGCGGCTCCTAGTCCAGCCCCTTCAACAGCTACTCCCATTACATCAGCCGCACCTTCACCTGCCCCTACACAAGTGGCACAGACCGCAGGTCCTACTCCTGTCGGTTCTGATAAAGATGATAAAGAAGAAGCTAAAGAAGACAAGCCTGACATTAAAGAAATCAAAGAAAAAGATGAACCTATGGACACAAATGATACTAAAGAAGTTGATGAAGAACAAAAGAAAGACGAGAAAGAAACGGTTAAAGAAAAAGAAGAAATCAAGGAAGAAAGACGAATGTCTGTTGACGAGGAACCTCCGAAAGAAGATGAAAAATCAGATGAAAAGAAATCGGAGGAAGTTACAGATAAAATCAAGGAAGAGAAAGAGGACTCCGATAAGAAAGATGACGCAAAGAGCGATAAGACTGAGTCGGAAGCATCAGAGAAACCTAAAGAAGAAAAGAAGGAGGAGGATGACGACGACGTTGTAATTGTAAAGGAAGAGGAAGATCTCAAAGTGGAACGACGCAAGTTTATGTTCAATATCGCGGATGGTGGTTTCACAGAGTTACATACACTGTGGCTGAACGAGGAAAGAGCGGCGGCGCCTGGCAGAGAATACGAAATATGGCACAGAAGGCATGACTATTGGCTGTTAGCGGGTATAGTGACGCATGGGTACGGTCGTTGGCAAGACATCCAGAATGACCTTCGTTTCGCCATTATCAATGAGCCTTTCAAAATGGACGTCGGTAAAGGAAACTTCCTTGAGATTAAGAACAAATTTCTGGCGAGGCGGTTTAAGGTGAGTTTTTTTTATTTCCTTTTTTAATTTGTAGTTAATTCAGATTTAAATTAAAACAAAAAAAAACCTAAGAAATTGTTTAAGAGACGACTACTACTACTAGATTTAGAATTACAATAATATTGAAATTACTTATTTTACCTTTTATATGTATATTATTATTAGTCTTCTATTGCTTAAACGATATAGAGAACATAGCCTTTTTAGCAAAGATGTTTTATAAGTCCAGATACCGTGTTGCTAACACACCGCACCGTTCATAGTGACGCCAGTATTTGATTCATGTGTGCGTGAGTGCATATCTTACGTGACGTGACGCGCATATCTTACGTACAACAACAGTGCGAATCGATTACCCAAAAAATGTGGGAGATTTTATATTTCATTCATATTGCCGTACCTATTGATTCTACGAATATAAAATGTGTGCGCGAGGCGTGTGCATTTGTGTGCGTGTGTGTATGGGGATATGGTTGGTTATGTGTATTTTATGTAGGTACGAACATCGCACTAAAATATTGAAAATATGTAATAACACCTATAATTAATGTAACAGTTAAAAATAAATAAAAAAGCACAGTAAATATTTATGTACGTAACATATATTTATAATCTATTATTATTAAATATATACAGAGTACTACACTTTTGTACTGTAGAACACAAAATATTGCCGCTTTTTACGAAGACGTTATTTATTTTTCAATCCTAAGTAAAATGACGAAAAAAAGTAAGTTTGGTTAAGAGTAAACTTCGGCCAAGAGACAGCAAATGTTTAATTTTTTTAAATTGCTCCCTTCCGTTGCTGCGTGAAGGAAGGACAAAAATAAATAAACAAAAACCACACTTTCACATTTATAATAATATTATATTATGGTTTGTCAAGAGTGATAGATAAACTTTTGAAACCGGTTTACAATCGGCTTTTTGAGGGTGGAACTATACACTCAAATGAAGGACGGGAAGAGCGGAGCCTCCTAACACAAGTTTCTTAACTTAAAAGGAGTGTTTCAATAATGTATTTAATTTTAAGTATTACTGGTCTGAGAATAAAGATTTTTTGATTTGATTTTGACTCGCGCTCTCTTTCTCGCTCTAGTAAATAACAGTTCTGAGTGACCAAAAAGGATAGAAGCACAGGAAAGTGCGATTCCGTGCTGCCAGATGTAGTTCAAGCCTAAGCCTTAAAACGGTTTAACTCTATAGCTTGGGTAAAATCTGTAAAATTAGACCGTTTAAAACCCATATACAGATAACCTTTCCGGTTGATCATGACTTTAAAAAATGATAAAAACATTTTATAGACTAGGCAACACTCGAATATTATTGCTCAGTATTATTACTTGTAAATGACATTTAGCTTTCGTATTCTTTTACAAAGAAATACACCATAAAATTGTATAGTTACTTATGAAAAGTGATGTTCTTATCCTTATCTTTTTTTCAAGAGTAATTTTTACATGATTACACAGCACAAACAGTCATTTTGCGAAATTAAAAACACCGGTGAGTGACGTACCTTCACAGTGAACGTCGCTGGCGTGATGGCGGAACGATCGAACGAATACACCAGTATTGGCGCCTTTGAAATGGAAGCGTTTTAGGTGCGCGTACACGGTATCTGGACCTATAAAACATCTTTGCTTTTTAGTAATATGTCACGTGGCATACATTATTTAAGAGCTGCTCTTACTCTTGGATGGCTGCAGATAACATCAGTAATAACACGAGTGATTTGTGAAATTTTAACCTGACATCACGTATATGTATATTTCTCTATATTTTAAATCTTATGTAGTTTAGGAATTTACTAGCTGTTCCCCGCGACTTCGCCCGCGTTCAATTTAGGATTTTAATTTATTTGCGCGGAACCCTAATTACTTTTCTAAAATAAAAGTAGCCTAAGTTACTCTTTGTAACATCTGCTATCTGCCAGTGAAAGTCCCGTCAAAATCGGTACAGCCGTTAAATAAAAACTCCGACATTATTAGTTCAGTAAACTATTTTAAAATAATTTATTTCGCCTCAATTAAAAAAAAAACACTAAATAGAGTAAAAAATAAATATCGCATTATTTCAAGAGCTATATCCTTATATCACATCACTAGTACAGTCATCACTTACTTAAGAAGGATTGTCGTTTGTCGGTGTCCGTAACAGCGTAGAAATCCATGGAAAACCACTTTCTTATACACAAATTAGTAGTTTGATAAAATTGTAGGACTTGTAAGTCAAAAATGTAATAAATTTAAAACATATCTTTTCGAACTTAAACTAGGCCTGTCTCACTCCGCGCTTTAGGCATGAAAATATACGTGGGTGACACTAAAAATTCTTAGAAAATCAAAAACTGAGTAAACTAGCAAGTTATTAGTTTTATTATATATCTTCAAAATAATGTCCATTTATATCAATACATCGCTACATCCGATGGAACCACTGAGAAAAGCACGACTGGGCAAAGACTCGTCCTTAGGGGTCTCTTCGACGGCATTTTGTAACGCAGCCACTGCTTCCTCAACGTCCATAAAACGTTTTCCTCGAAGTTTTTCTTTCATTTTCGGAAATAAATAAAAATCGCAAGGTGCAGGTCGGGGCTATAGGGCGGGTGACCTAGTAATTCCACGTCTGACGTCGCCAAGTGGTCGATTGTTTGCTTGGCGGTGTGCGACGAGGCGTTGTCGTGGTGAAGGAGGATCCTACTACGAGGTCTTTTCTCCCGAACTTTTTCCCAAGACAAGTGGCAAAAATTGTTAGTATACCACTCTGCAGTAACTGTTTTTCGATCCTCTAAAACAATTGTTGCGTAATGACCTGTCCTTCCTAAGAACGAGGCCACCATCTTTTTTCCCACGCTTCGACCTCTCTTCACTTTAGTTTACAACTCCTCGGAAGGAATCACTCAGACAGCAGAATGTCTCATAGTTTCAGGATCATAACAATAAATCTAGCTTTCGTCACCCGTAAGTATGTTGAATACAGCATTTGAGTCACTTCCGTTAAATCTTTGAACCATTTCACGACACCAATCTACATGACGGAGTTTTTGGGCCTATGTCAAATTATGAGGTATTCACTGGGCACAAAGCTTCTTGACCGCTAAATGTTCATGGAGGCTTTTGTGCACTTGACTCATACCGATGCCTAAGCTTGTCCGAATCTGCTGATAAGTCACTCCTTTGTCAGTCTATCATACGCCGCACAACACTGATGTTATCTTCAGTCGTCGCCGTAGAAGGCCGTCCCACACGCAGATCATCGGTGAGATTAATGACACCACGCTTAAACTTATTAAACCAGTTGTAAACAGTGGCACGAGATGGGCCTTCATCGTGAAAGGCCAATCGAAGCCTTTCATAACTTTCTTGTTGTCTTAAATGACATCGAATATATCGAATAAATAAATCGTCTTAAATGAAGTTGAATTACACGAATCCCCTCTTACAAATGAAGAGAAACTTAGTAGAGAGTTGTCTTAAGCTGTTAATATTGCTACTGAATAGACAGATCAAGAAAATGATTTAATTACTCCTGTGAGAGTTGAACTGGTTATATTTGAAAATGGTGTGCTAAGATAACGAGGAGTACCTTTAACTTATCGTTGGTTTATGAATATTTAAAAACTATTTCGCCCACCAGTGTAGAGCCGGAGCGTATATTTTCTTCAGTAGACATAGTCTGCAATAGACTGCGCTCGTCTTTGAGTAACTAAATTTTGGATGCATTAATTTTTCTGCGTTCTTTTTATTTAAGTAAAATTAAGAAGTAGTGTTTAATTAAAACTATTTATTTTTCATAAGTGAGCTGATTTATGTTTTGTTATATTTAATAACAGTATCCGTAAAGTATATTATTCTATGATAGAAAATTGTATTGTTATAATGCAATAGAGTTTCTATTCTATATTATTGTTAGGTCAATTGATATTCAAATTTAATTAATGTGAAATAACTGTGTATGTGCAATTGTAAAATGAGTGTTCCTAGTTAGTGAGATGTTTCATTTGTTTTATATTTAATTAGAAAGAAACGATTGCAAGTATTACTTGAATGATTACTTTTAAAAATACTTTATGTTAACCAAATAAAAAGAACTGATCATTTATAATACTTAGATAGATTAAGTACTTTCTTAGTATTCCATTTTGACTCAGAAGTGATTGTTACCAAAAGACTTGAAACCTACGATTTGCAATAAACTGTTTTATTTATAAATATGATTATAACATCGTTATTCACATTGAACGAAAGTAACCTCCAATCTAAAAGAAAGAAAAGAACCGAAAGAACCGGGTACCCCGGTCCAGCAAAAGCGAAAATGGGCCGTTTCTCGATGGCCTTCTTACTCACAACACCTAACCCTACAGTAGAAGCGGTCTTAACAAATGCGCGTAACGGGCTAAGTGATAAAGACACTCGCACGCGGACGTTAGGTGCATTTTGATTTAATACGCGCGCCGTATTAATTTATGTTTCGACGTAGGCCAATTTCACGAAGGTCACCTCCGAGGCGTGCAAAGTATTATGAACATTAGCGACGTTGTAACTAGGTTTAAACTCGCAAGTTTGCTATCAGAGAGTGAACCTTCTGTTCTTGTACTATTATTTATTCTATGCTTAAACTAACAAAACAACATAAATGCACATTTATACTCAACACCGATATTGTATTTAAAACATCTAACTGGAGAAAAGATGTGTGACTAAACTATTGAATATATTATTTATTTTTATTGATGTTTTGTGAATGGTCAAGTTATACTGAATTGAATGCGTCTTAGAATTTGTGTCATCGTCATAGATATCCTAAAATGTAGGCTGATCGAAGTGTTGTCCTCCAGCTGCTGGAGCAGGCGCTGGTGATCGAGGAGCAGCTGCGGCGCGCCGCGTACCTGAACCTGACGCAGGACCCCAACCACCCCGCCATGTCGCTGAACGCGCGCTTCGCCGAGGTGGAGTGCCTAGCCGAGTCTCACCAGCACCTTAGCAAGGAGTCGCTCGCCGGAAACAAACCCGCCAACGCCGTCTTGCATAAGGTAATATTGTGAAATGTTGTAATGGTCTTTATCTTGTATTGTAAGAAATTTTCTAAATAATGATTATAATATTTATGTCAAAAACACTATAATGTATATATCGAGAGAATGTTCTGTGGAAGAGGCATTATCATTTAATGATTTTCGTAGTTTTTTTTTATTTGGTATGTAAAGAAATAATGATATACTTTTAAATTATAAATCATTTAATCAACAATAATTAATTTACTTACTATATAACATTGTTAATTGATGAGTGCATCATTAAGTTTATTGCTAAAATTCAGTTTTTGACAATATAATAATGAAATTATATACAGGGTTATTTTTCAAAGAGTAATTTAATTTTAAACTTAATTTCAAACATATAAATAATGATATATCATTATTGCAGTTTTTAAAATACGAGTAAATATAGCTTCTACTTTAATTTGAAATTATCACAAATTTAATGTGATTTATGGACAAACACGTTTTTGCCTACCGATCGATCCTTACGAATGTGTGCGTGCGCAGTAAAATTAGTTAAAATAATGCATTACCATGCATTTTGAATTTAAAAAATAAAAAGGACTGAATGTTTGGGATTTTTTTAATAAATTTTTCTTCACCAATTGCCTATATTACTTATAGTCCAGGCAATGAAGCATTTTGGCTCGCAATTTTTTCGTCCACCATGGATTTACTTGAAATTTGCACAGAAGGTAGGGAATAGCTCAAGGATCATTGTCTATATCATGCCGCTGTACGCTAGAGCTTTGGGGGTGGTTGCCACCCCATCTCGGGAGTGGAATTTTTTTATTACATTTTAACTATAGGAATCGACGGAAAAAGTAATTCTAAGAAAAAAAATGTTATAAACGTTTTTTTCGTAAAACTAATATTTTTTGAGTTATTCAAAGTTGAAAGTAACAGTTTTTTGACGAAAAAATCGCCTTAAATGGTTTTTTGCGAATAACTCTAAAAATATGCATTTTATCAAAAAAGTGTAGAGAGCTAAATTGTAGCTTTTAAAAAAACAAAAACAATGCTTTTTTTATAATTTTTCTACGACAAATACGAACTGAGATACAGCAAATTAATGCTTAGCTTTTTTCGTCAAATGCATAAATTGGAAGATTTAAAGCGAAATAACGAGAAAAATTTGCATTATTCGAAGAAAGCTCATAGAATCTTTTTTAATTAGAGTTTTCAAACAAAAAAAAATGTCTCTAGCATGAAAATTGTGACCGACTTATGATCAAAATATCTTATTTTGATCATAAGTCGGTCAATTTTCGATATCCGCTTTTTTCTACGAAAAAAATCTGTGAAAACAAAACCCAAAGTACCCCCTAATTAAGATTGATCGCCACCCTTCAGTGATTCTCTTTATATATGTCCTATTAATACACTCACCAACTTTTTTGTTTTTTTGTTTGTCCAATTTAAAATGCCTAATTTTAGAAAAATTGGAGTTTAAAGAGAAAACGATTTTTTTCAATTTCGTGTTTTTAACCCTTTTCTTAAAAATATCTCCCAAAATACTAAAGATACGAAAAAAAAACGATATAGTACTAAATTGTATCTTTTTTAATGACAAAAATTTTCCTGTGTGCAGATTTTTTGTACAGTGTATATTCGGCGAGATATAGCCATTTAACACCTACATTTACGATCGAACATCACCTTATTCAAGCGCTTTAAAGTCATTAAAAGCGCTTAAACCCATTTAAAAATTAAGGTATCTTAACAGAAACAGAAACAGAAACTTTTTTATTCAATATAGATTATAAATAATACTTATTGAAAGTCACTCTTTTGTATGATTACCAGTAATTTAATTCTCATAGTCTTATAGGTCCTGAAAGCCCTACAAAATCGTTTCTGCAAATCACCTAATCTAATCATCCTGATCACCTAAAATGAAGAAGCTATGCTTAAAAAACCGATCAATTTTTTTTTTTCGAAAAATTCGAATTACCCGCTTCGGAGCGTAGTAATCTACATAACCGGTATATTCGGCCGTTATACGATATGTTCCACTTTTTCGATTCTTATTGGAAGACAGAGAAGAAGAAACATTTGCTCACGTGTATGCGTGTGTGAGTGTATATTTCGTTGATTTCTCACCAGTGTATTCTAAAGTTCGAAGACAGTAGCACGTGCTCTGACAATTTCAATGTTTTCAAGGCTACTTTTGAACAAGGGTAGGTTGAAAGATTATGAAATTGTATCCTAAAGCATGAAACAATCAATTATTACGTTGCTATATTGCTGCAGCTATATTAGTAATATAGTTGTAGCACGAATGGGTCGGCTCGACCGGTGAAGGACCACGCTCTCACAGAAAACCAGCGTAAAATAGCAGCTTTACGCTGCTGTGTTTCGTATGGTGAGTGTAGAGAACCAGAGACCCTTTTTACTGGCAAAGAGGCATTCCATCTTAGTCCTCACGGGTGACAACGCATCTGCATCTTGAGTCTTTATTGAGGATAGATGTAGATGTTTATGGGTCATAGTAACCACTTACCATCAGGTGGACTGTGTGCTCGTTTGTCACCCTATCCTATAAAAATTTTTTTTTAACTATTTTTACCCATATTTAGATTTTTAATGTTATTTTATAATTTTTGACAATAAGGGGTAGTTTTCACCCCTAAAAAACAAAAAGCGTATAACGGCACAATATAGAAAATGAACTAGAGGGTGAAATAAGCCTAATTCCAAATTTTTGTACAAATCGGTGCTGGACGAAAAAGTTGCGAGGTTTTACCAATTTTTTTAGCTTCATTTCATTCTGCAAATTTGGCTGCTTTTTGCAAATTAACCCTGTATATTAATGAATAAAGAGTATGCAAATATGATCCCAAATTTGTTATAAATTAAGATGCCCTAAATGTGTTGATAGGTCTAAAATTGACGAAAGTGCTATAAAATTTGTTAAGAGTTTATAAAAATTTTGCATTCTGTTTCTGCCTTCTGAAGTCGCTTATTTTGTAAATAGTAACATGTTATTTAAATTTTTAATAATATTATTACTACTTTTTGTTGACACACCTTACTTAGTTTGCAACTTTTAAGTTCAAATCCAACTCTACGGTTACATTGGCGACTTCACTCTGGTTATTTATAGAGTTTAGTGCTTTTTACTAGTCCCATTTTTTAGTTAAGTCTTTAATGATCTTTACTTCGAGCAGTCGATCGAGAGCGTATTTTGAAGTGTGTGTGTTGAATGAATATGAAGATGGTCGTGGTGGTGCGTGTGGCATGCGCAGGTGCTGAACCAGCTGGAGGAGCTGCTGTCGGACATGAAGTCGGACGTGTCGCGGCTGCCGGCCACGCTGGCGCGCATCCCGCCCGTGGCGCAGCGCCTGCAGATGTCCGAGCGCTCCATCCTGTCGCGCCTTGCCGCCACCGCTGGCAACCCCGTGCCCGCAGGTACCTTACCCCTCCTATAAAATAGCTATAAAATAACTTTGTTATTTTATAGCTTCTCACCTCGACTTCTTTAACCTACTCTGTTTTATTACATAAAGTAGTTTATATGAGTAAGTGTTCTCAAGTCACTAGAGTCCGTTTCAAAAAACAAGTTTCATGGAAATTATGCGAATTAAAATGTAAAGAATAATACCGCGGCTAAGAGACTTCATTCGTGAGAAACTCTTATTTAAACCCAAGACTATCAATAAACTACGTTTTGTTAAGACCGACATATGTACACCATAAAAATAGCATGGTTAAACTGATATTTATCGCTTCGTATTGCACACTAACTTTTTGTTGGGTAAAATCAGCAAAAAAAACCAAACTCAATGTGTATTTACGTAATAAAAGATTCACTTTTATTTAATTTTATATTGTAACCACATTTTATTGTATTTTCATTAAAATAAATAAAATATAATATCGGTGTATTATAACGGTAGCATAAAATGACGTTTAGGGAGCAAAGTTGTCAGTAAACCCAATCTTATTCTTATCCCGCGTGCTTACTAAATTTCAGATAATGTAATATAGTCATTCCAAGACAATTTTATCAGTTTGGTAATCAGCCAATACTATATGAAAATATGGAATTTCTGTATACCTATATCTATACAAATAAATAAAATTGAAGTATCTGTTTGTAATGTCAAAATAGCAATTTTTTACTAAACGCAAATGAAAGTATATACAGTACTTAAAACAAAAACACAATTTTTTAAATTTTTGTCCGTCTGTTTTTTCTAACTAATCTCTGGAATGGCTGGACCGATTTTGTCGGGACTTTCACTGGCAGATAGTTGATGTTATAAGGAGTAACTTACTTTTTGTTTTTGAAAAAGAATTAGGGTTCCGCGCAAAAAAATTATAACATGAAATCTAATCGTAATAAATTACACGCGTGCGAAGTCGCGGGGAACAGCTAGTTTATAATAAACATGGTCCAGATCTTATAAGAAATCCATGAGAAAATCATCAAACTTAAAATTAATCCCAATTTACCATGTTCGTGGATTTCGATTATTATATTCTTTTTAGTTAAATTGAGTTCGGTTTTTATAAAAGTTCAATTAATTACACACATTCGCGGCTTTGCATAAGAATTATATGAAATACATTATACATATATAAACTCTCACAGATGTCCCCAGTAAGAAATATGCATGTACAGAACATGCGTGTCGCCTACAATAACAAGATGTGATATTTGTGATGTTTCTACTGCTTGTAACTCTATTATTCGGGCATTTCATTTATCATCCCTTAGATTTCAAATAACACTCGTGGGATATTGCAGTACAGTGGATTTTTTAACGACTTGATAGCATTTCGTTTGTTTTTTAAGTCTTTAAGAACACGCCGTTGGGCATGAGTAGCTTGAAAGATTTGCCCATGTTCACCACAGCTGGAAATACCCCCAAATCTGATGAGCATACACCCTGACTCTCTGATCCTTATTACTAATCAGTGGAATATAGATATAATATTTTTGAACGGAACTTCTAACATCATGTGTTCGTTAGTTCCCACTATACACAGTGTACTGGGTGCAGGTGATGTTCACAGTTTCAATATTGCTCCTCACACTCCGCTTATGCCCTTTTACACTTCAGATTTTTAGGCTTTAATATTAAGAGGTCCCCATAGGAAAGGAAAGTTCTTGAATGGCATCCACAAACCATTGTAGGGTGGGCCCCCACGAAATGGAGAAATGACATGGTAACACATGCAGAAAGTGGATGCATGCTGGTGGCTCGGGACCATGATTTGTGGTATTTAAGGATATTATTCAACACTTGTTCAAAAATTATGATTAACAGATTACAAAAGAGCCGATCGATTTACATTACATACACCCAGGAGTTGTGATGGGTCAATAGATGCACTTACACTGTTACCACATACCACATTCCAAATTATTTTATGAAAATAACCAAATGTGTGAACTGTTGTCATAACTGATACCGTTACCGTTACGGCCTATTAAAGTCCACTGCTGAACATAGGCCCATCGGTTTGCCTCATAGGGGGGATATTTGCTATCTTTGCAGAAAGCTTGGCAAGCGAATTGGTAACTGCAGTTTTTTATTTTTAGTCGTTATAAGGAAGACACTGCTCCCCATTTCCTGATGTTTCCCTCGGTCGCTACTTAAGACACCCACGGAATGATATGGGGTAGTGGTTATTTTTACGCCTCCATTTCACGGTTTTCATAACACTGGACTTTATTTTTGCAGCACAAATGGCGCAGTTCCCGGCGGGCTTCCAGGCAGGAGGCACGCTGCCCGGCTTTTCGCCGGCCGCGGCAGCAGCGGCTAACTTCTCCAACTTCCGCCCGCAGTACTCCGTGCCCGGACAGCCCACCTCTACCGGTTCCTCTAATGTTAGTAACGGAACACAAATACCCACCGCTGGGCCTAGCCCCACGCATAATAAAAAAACTATTGAGCAGAAGGTAAAAAACGAAATATTTTTATCAACTTTCAATGTTTATACTATAAAAAACGGTTAATGATTTCTTATATTTACGCGAACACTACACATTTAAATGAAACTAATTTTACGGATTTTATCGCGTATATTAACTTATTTTTCATTCCCGACGTTTCAAGCACTTTACAGCACCCATGGTCACGGGGGGGACTGAGGTGTATGACGTCCCAATGTCATAGTTAACCACGGCTACCTCCAGATTAAAAATTATTAATTTTTGTTCCGATCTACGCAGTATGAACTTACAGTATCATGAAGTCTTGCAGTTGTATGCTTGGGTTGGGATTTAATTTTATTTATTAATTATGGGAGACTGCAGACTTCCCAGACTTGTGAAGACGCTCTGGGAAGTCTGCAGTCTGTGAACATGTACAGGATCGCCCCCGTCACTACATTAGATTTGATAGACCACAAATCCTCGCTAAAGAACACCGATTCCTTCCAAGGATGATTCGCGAGGCTATTGAAATCAAAAAACATCCTAATTTCAATAGAGAAGATGGCTGGGTGCTACCATCTGCTTGGGATCCCATAATTAATAAAATTAAATCCCAACCCAAGCATACAACTGCAAGACTTCATGATACTGTAAGTTCATACTGCGTAGATCGGAACAAAAATTAATAATTTTTAATCTGGAGGTAGCCGTGGTTAACTATGACATTGGGACGTCATACACCTCAGTCCCCCCCGTGACCATGGGTGCTGTAAAGTGCTTGAAACGTCGGGAATGAAAAATAAGTTAATATACGCGATAAAATCCGTAAAATTAGTTTCATTTAAAAACGGTTAAATTTTTATCGACTCTAGTTAATTAAAGAATTAAGTTATCTGTTATATTATTATGCTCTGTCAAATTTAGTTTGATAATATTGACAGCTCACTGTAGGGATGGGATGGTGTATAATTGTTAATGAATCTATTCGATTATTATTCTCATAGAACTTTCAATCAATAGTTGCATGTTTGTTCTGTATGGATTTGCAATTTTGAACTTTCTTATCTATTGAATTAGTAATAAATTATTAATACGATAATAGAACCCCTTCTACAATAACGAATTCGCCTCGTGCATATTTTTATTTGGTCAGTCAGACTATTTAGTAGAATATGTGTGAGTCAACTAATTTTACGGTGAGATGACGGAGATGGTGCATGCTCTGATTTCAAGCCTATAAACGCTGGTGTTCCACAAGCTGTGTCTTCTACATATCAATAATATGTTGCTAACTGGTAGCATTCATTGCTATGCGGACGACAGAACTGGTGATGCCTTATATGCCGGCCGTGCCAATATTTCTCGGGAAAACGTCGCCGAGTACCGGGACAAACTTGTGTCTGAAGTAGAGTCTTTGCTTAACAAAGTCTCGGATTGGGGGCGACTAAATCTAGTCCAGTTCAATCCTCAGAAGACACAAGTTTGCGCGTTTACCGCTAAAAAGAACCCCTTTGTCGTATCTCCTCAGTTTCAAAGCACTCCCCTTGCTGCCTCAGGTAGTATTGGAATCCTTGGCGTCGACATATCGAATAGTGTGCAGTTTTGTGGTCACTTGGAAGGGAAGGCCAAATTGGCCTCTAAAAAGCTTGGCGTGCTCAGCAGAGCGAGACAGTATTTCATGTTGGCACATCACTTGCAACTTTACAAAGCGCAAGTTCGGCCCTACATGGAATACTGTTCTCATCTCTGGGCCGGGGCACCCCATTGCCAGCTCCTTCCACTTGACCGCATCCAGCGCAGAGCGGTTCGAATCGTCGACGACCGAGTTCTTTCTGATCGGCTCCATACACTGGCACTGCGTAGAGAATACGCAAAGAGATGCAACATCTCTTTAAATTAATGAGCCAATTCCAATACAAATTTACATGATTTTTATATATTTGATTTATTTCAAAACCGATTTTTGATAGTCTATGGTTGTTTGTTATGGCATGGCATAGTTTAGTGTGGCACATCATTATCGTAAGTGAGCGGTGCCCATCCATGAAGTACAACAATATCTGTATGACCATTTATCTAAAAAAGGACGAAACTTCATAGGCGTGAGTTGTCAAAATTATCAAGCTAAAGGAGAATGGGATGTTTGGGCCTGTAGTTAACTAATTGGTTTATACTTTAAAAAATTGGCTATATTTTTCTAGAGTTAAATACAAAAAACTAGCAATTTTTACAATCTAGATTTCGAAAAAACAATAAAATAAGAAATAAAATAGATTGTATCCGATGCAATCGATTTTATATTTATTTAGATCCAAAAAAAATAATTAAAAAGCTTCCATCCAAGGTCTCATTAAAATTCTATTATTTTCTTTGAATGATATATTTATTTGGAAATAAAATATATTATTCCCATAAAGAAGAAAGAAGTAAACATTTTATGGCAATAAATCGAGTACCACAAAGAATACACTATTGAAATTCTCGTTTCTGAACGCTACCTACCACTAGTACTCCTTATTAGTTTGTGTTACATACCTATAAAGGACTTCTTCTTCTTTTAAATTATCTTCTCATTTTGAAACTTGACAATTCAAAGTTCAAAACTATTCACTTAAAAGAAAGACTGATTTTCGATTTGATTTGAAATGAGCACTCGATTCTTGATTAAGTTCACCACTTTAATATCTATTTTTGATTTATTTCTCTGTTGTTAACCAGGGAGATAAAGAAATATTGTGAACATTATCTACAAAACAATAATAAAAACACAAACATACCAACAAATAACAGTAACAACAACAATTCAAGTAATCAATCTCAGATCAATATGCCTAATATTCACTTCAATTAGTTGTTGTAGTTTTAACTTTCGTTAATCGTTTCACCATTTTATTTCCTAAAATAATCACAGATATTCTTTAGTGATTTTATACTGATCCTGCTTTTAAATTTTTTAAGTACCTAATTATAGTGAAAAATAGGTAAAAGTAGGTAATACATAAAATCACTTTTATTTATTCTACAATAACTCAGTTCCTAGATTGACAAATCTTGCCAGATTTTCAGCAATGAATTGTTTATATATAAGCTTTCAAATGGACTTTCATCTTGTTAACATCTGGGCCCAAGCATGTATGGAGTGGAGAAGTCTTCTTCTCCTTTGACAGAGTAGTGTGCGACTAAGCGTGCTGACGTCATATAGTGTGTTTTGTACAGTAAAAAAATTGTACCCAAAAATAATAGAATCTTTTTTTAACTATGCAAACTCGTGCTCGACTATTATTCTACCTGATGGTAAGTGGTGATGCATCCGAAGATGGGTAAAGCGGACTGGCTTGTGATATTTGATTTTATTTATGATATTATAGAACTACTTTCAATAAAGCGCGTCGTTACTTTACTTACAAAACTAAAATGGGTAAAAAAGGCATGATTCACGGTAAATATAGGCGCTCGCAGGGTAAATTAAAGGGAAGCGGGTGGAGTAAGATTTCACGCCAGTCTCAAGATAACGCGACGTGTAGTACACTAAATCGAAAGCGTAATTATATTAGAGTCGTGTGATGGCATAAGACATCCTATTCTATTCAGTGGCGTAAGAGGCGACTATGGAAAGTGACAGTAACCATTTAGTGTAGTTATTGTTTACACCAGACGTAAAAAATTCAGATCGGCGACAGTGCCGAAGGTGTAAAACGTCTGGTGATGTAATCGCCAACTACCGGCCAAGCAATGCCATTAAGGCAGTTGCTCCCTACAATGGGAGAGAGCTATCATTTAGTGAATTATTAAGGATAGATTTAAGGGCATAATTAGTAGTTATGTATTCTGGAAGTAGCTGTAACATCATAATCACCCGTTGAACCCAAATTATAATGACAAAGTGTCGGATATTTACAAGTAGTCATGTTGTGAAATTTCACATGTTGATCATGAATTGTCCAGACTAAGATTTTAATATTAGATTATTCATAAATGTTTAAACGGTATTGCTGGTCAAATATTAATTGTATAGGTGTTTTCAGTAAACAGACTTGTTTTGCTTGCAATTTAGTATAGTCATAGTAATATTGTAAACACCTATTATGGAAGTCAGTATCGCATAATTAGTCTTAGTACTTAATAAGTTCATTATTGTAATGTGAAATAGTAACAAATATCATTGAGACATTTCGAAAACTTTTAGCACCACATCCGGAACTTAACTAAGTACACCTAGTCTAAATATGAAATGATACTCTCAATTTGTTTATGATATTGTGGAAAAAAAGTTGAAATTCAATTACAATAATATTAATATTTCTTTTGCAGAAATCATAAGCCTGCGTAACTTATTATACATTGTAATTCAATTTGATGCACCTTCCAGGTAAAGTATAATTTGATCTTTTATATTATATTGCCTTATTTCTTTTTACAACATGTGTATATATTATTTTTTCTTTTGCAGAAGGTGAATGAAACAGTCGCATAGATGAATATTTAGATTTAAGCTTTCCAAGATTCCTGTTCCACCTTGGGTTTGAAGTGATAATTAGTGATTAGTGCAGTTATGTTAGGTAACATAAATATGTCATATAAAACAGACTCTCACAATATTATTTATTTCATCCTGATCTGTATGAATCTTGTTTATTGCTAAGTGATTGTGGACTTATGAAATCTTTATTTTTAATTTACCAAAAATGAAAATTGAATAAATCATTTAATTAAGTGAAATTGCATTTTAATTCCTTTTAAACGTTATATATGTACGTCATTTACTTAGTATATAAATAATACAATAAAACTTCTTTGTTTAAAAAAATAGTTTAATTTCTTATGTAATCATTGAATTTTTGACAATAACAATAAAATAAATATTACGAAAATATCACCATGTATATGTATCATCCTCTGTGTTGTACTTCACACTGTCCAATGACTTCACCATGCTGGGGTCTGGTGAACAAAATAGTTGTAGCAAGTCTTCACTGATTCCACAATCAGACAAATTTTCTTTGTTGAAAGCTTTGGTAAACTGATTAGGTTCATTTTCTTTCGAGGACTCGTCTGTAAGCAAAATCATGTAAATATTAAAAGTCTTGCTGACAACAACAGCAAGCGATCCAATATGGGGCTACGTGGAGCTACTGCTTCATATAACGCACCTGTGCACTCAATGTACAAAGCAAAGCTATTGTGTCAGCTTTAGAGCTCTGATATAGCATCGTATGATTTATTTTTATTCAAAAAAAATCTGCAAGAGATAGACTTTAGCAGCGTTCAAACACGCTGTAGAAGCGGTGTCTGAGGTAGACTAGAAAGTGTTTCAAGAATTGTTTCGGACACATGAAAACTGTAGTGGAGTTTTTTGAAAAGAACTAACAATATTTTTTTACTGAGGTGACAAACGAACTTACAGTCCACGTGATGCAGTCCATGGATAACTGTGGCCAACTTCAAACAAAGAATTTAATTAGTCTACTCAGGTAGATTCCAATATTTAGGCAGAAAAGGACTTTTCGGTCTGGAGAATATTATTATCATATTCGTTTTATTAGGTTTTCATAGGTATCATGTGACTCGGGACCGAGCTTTATGGCATTTCTTGGGGGAGGCCTATGGTCAGCAGTGGACTTGTTAAGGGTTGTAATGATGGTGATTGAATTTTTAGTTTTAGTTTTGCTAAAGTGCGAGTGGCCCACGTATAAGATAGAGAGCATAAGAGCTAACCTCTCGCGATAGCGTGCGCGGCCCAGGAGAAGGCGAGCGTGGGCTGCAGGTGCGCGAACGTGGCGCTGTAGTGCGCGCGCGCGCTGCGCCGCAGCAGCGCGAACAGCGCCGGCACCGCCGTCGGCAGCACCGGTCCGCGCAGCTCCATCGAGTAGTACTTCTTGCCCTCCACGTGCACACTGTTCTCACGGAACTGCAACCGCACCGCCAACAACAATATACCACGAAATCACCTTATTCTGACGTCAATACACGTGTTCCGCCGTGTAGTGGCGGCGTATGAAAAATTGGAGAAGGGCACTAGCATCTTCATGATAAGAACGCAATAATAGTAAAAATTGTGGTTGTCAACCCATCTGGCCAAGCATAGCGATTATGGCAAATATTGCTCTTAGTGGACTTTTGGCAAATTCTCCCTAAAAATGGGGAGGCACATATAATGGACTTAAATACGAAGTGATTAAGATGAAGTAAGTTTTTCCGTTCCGTAAGTTTTAACGTTCGTTCGGGAAATTACGGCACATCTTCTCGTCAGGTATACCTCAAAACTTGAAAACGAGACTGTACAACCAGTGCGTGTTGCCAGTGATGACATATGGAACTGAGACATGGTCCTTCACTGCTGGCCGGATGAGGAACCTCAAGGTCGCTCAGCGAGCTATGGAGAGGGCTATGCTCGGAGTTTCTCTTTGTGATAAACTTAGAAATAAGGATATCTGCAATAAAACTAGAGTGACCGACATAGCCCAACGGATAAGTAAGCTGAAGTGGCAATGGGACGGCCATATAGCTCGAAGAACCAACAACCGATGGGGAAAAAAGGTTCTCGAGTGGGAGCCTCGTACCAAGTGTAGGGCGTCCCCCCACTAGATGGAGTGACGACCTGGTAAGATATGCAGGAAGTCGATGGATGCAGGTGGCTCAGGACCGTGCTTTGTGGCATTCCTTGGGGGAGGCATATGTTCAGCAGTGGACTTGTGAAGGGCTGTAATGATGATGATGATGATGAAGTTTTGTAGTCAATAATATAAAATGGAACATAATGTGTTTAACCGATTCGTTGCGGCACCGATTTTCAACAACTTTTAGCTGTGGCGGCGAACAAATATTTCCACAGACTTTGATGACACGCTTATTGTGCCATCAGCTATGTGTAAAAGTAATGTTCTTTTTATGCTTTTTTTACTTGTTTAGACCTAATTAAGTTTATTTGACATCAAACATCAGTTACAAACGGAAGGATACATGTTTTTAGTGGGTAACTACGTGTTTTCCTGTGTTTTCTTTGAGATTAGAGTGATTTTTTTTATGCAGAGATTACAAACCTTTTGTACTATTTTTTTGTTTTATGAAAGAATCATTTATATAAGTGCAGTCTGGGCCAACTTTAAAGATAGGATAGTTTTTATCCCGATAAGTGACCCTCAATATTTTTTTATTACGAATTTAAGGATTTTTTTATATAAAGGATCGTCGAAAAGGGTAGAACAACGTCTGCCTGGTCAGCTAGTAGTTATATAAATTAGTAAAGTTAAACTCAAACGATGGCCATGCTTACGTTTCCCTCATATTTTTTTTTATAAAACTGTTAATTACAATACGAATACACTATATGTAACTCAATTTAACAATCGAAAACTGAAAACATCTATAAAAAGAAAGTGTCACGAAAATATTTGGTAGTGCAAAACACATGTAAATGTATTTTTTCTTGTAGTAGTAAAAATGATCTTATTTCATAAATGCTTTTACCTTATAATAAAAAATAAATGATAATGAATATTATTATAAGTATCCAAAATTATTTTATTCCCAATTTCGTGACAACACCTAAAATATTTGCGACAACGGCGTAAATAGTTATAGCGTTAGTTCTTTAAACAGTGGTAGAACTAACCTTCAACGACTGAAGCGTGCCTCCGTGGAAGGCAGTGGGCGAGAGCAGCGTGGGCGGGACGCCGGCGAAGGGGCCGGTGTCGCTGACGATGGACTTGCAGTTGAGCAGGAAGTTGAAGAGCGCCTGCGCCTCCGCGCCGCGCACCAGCACCAGCGACTGCGCCGCGCTGTCCACGCTGCTCTCCGCCGCCGCGCTCGCGCGCGCCTGCACAAACAAACTGATTGTCCTACGCCTCCATAGCCTTAAGTCCACTTGCTGGTGTCTGCTAAAACTAACGGTTGTAACTCGCACACATTTTATCGCAGTTATATTAATTGTATAGTTATAACACGAATGGGTCGGCTCGACCGGGGGAAGGACCACGCTCTCACAAAATACCAACGTAAAATAGCAGCTTAATGCTGCTATGTTTCTTATGGTGAGTGTAGAGACCCGGAGACCCTTTTTACTGGAAGAGGCATTCCATCTTAGTCCTCACGGCTACGCATTTGCATTTAGATTCGCAAATAGGATAGATGTAGATGTCTATGGGCCACATCCACCACTTACGATCAAGTGGACTGTGCTCGCTTGTCACCCTTATCCTAAAAAAAAACATGACTGAGCTTTTGACATTTGATAAAAATCTGGCGCTCTAAACGTTTTGTTTAGCCGTATCCATCTGCCGACTCCGCAGACAGTACAGCTATGGTTTATTTGTTCGAACGATCGTGCGTACAGTCTAACAAGTAATCAACCGCAACTTTTGACTGTGTTCGAGGCAGTGGCGATAATTTCATACAAGCCCAAAAAGCCCGGCATGTTTTATTAGACAATTACGCCAGTCCGTTAAGGTGAACAGGACCTGGACGGACGTGTTAGATTGATTGCCAAAGCCATTTGTTTGGGTTTTTTATCCGACGGTCTCAAAACAGTAATATTTTTAAATGCATAAATGCGAGGTTTCAAATCTTTATTATACGATCCTGGATAGGGCTTTGCCCGGAGTTTCTCTGCGTGATAAAATACATTACAATAATATCCGTAGAAATCCAGATAACCAATATGCAGCCATGTACTGACAAGCTGAGTGAAGTCAATGGATGCAAGCAGCTCAATACTATGGTGTATGAAAAAAACTACTGTGGGCTGTAATGACTAAAAGTGGTACAGTAATGATTTGAATACGGAACCAAATTCCTTCTTACAATTGTCTCAGCCAAAAATTTACAATTTCACCTGTCCCTGCTTTGAATAACTCCATTTTTATTTATAAATTTAGCCTAATTCTTACGACAAAATATCCGGTTCTATATCCGGTATATCTGTTACCTCGTATAAATTTAGCCTAATTCTTACGACAAAATATCCGGTTCTATATCCGGTATATCTGTTACAGTATTTTAAATGCTTATAACTGAATCCTGTTAATTGACAACATAACACACCATAAAAATAATTTTGATGCTCTTTAAAAATACTTTTATTTACGTATTATGTAAGATTTTATAATTACGCATTCTGTAAACCCTAGAATATATAATTAACCAGTAAATTATGTAGCTTAAAAATTATTTGTCGAGATTTATATTCCACACGGACAATATCGAAAACAATTCTCGCAATTACGTATCCAGTTCTGTTTTGCAAAAAAAATATACCTGTGCATTGTTGATCTTTCTAAGATCTTCGGTCTCTAAGCCAAGTTGTGAAAGAAACTGGTCTGGATCTTCTTCGTCTGCTGAGTCTTGGTCCTTCTCCTGGGCATTTTGCATGGGCTTGGAGTCATCCATTGTGTCATAGCAGCTGTCAAATGATGAACTCTTGGGACGCTCTTCCTCCGAATTATTTAACCTTTTCTTGTGATCCGGTCGAAGTGGCATTGTAAATTCGATATCTGGAATAAAAATTATTAGTTTTAGTGAACACTCTGTATTTCATTCGTGCGACTGCCTTGTTAATCTAGTCACTCACGACTACTGATAATGTGGGTTTAAATCTCAGGTTGGGCCGTTTATATTATACATTTATATATTAATATAGACAGTTATTGGATTTTTGTCAAAAAGTTCTCAGTAGCAGTTAGCTCGTCAGGAAAATGACGATGTTCTAGAAGTTGATAATGCGCCTGTTCTCTCTTTTTTTATAGGATAAGGGTGACAAGCGAGCATACAGTCCACCTGATGGTAAGTGGTAGCTGTGGCCCATAGACACCTATCCTCGTTTGCGAAGCATAATGCAGATGCGTTGTCAGCCGTTGAGGACTAAGATGGAAAGCCTCTTTTCCAGTAAAAAGGGTCTCAGATCGTGTTGAATTACCGTCCCATCGGACTATGAGAGTGAGCGGAACAGTGTGCATCACCGCGCATACACTCGTGCGCTATAATCTTGTCCTTCGCAGATGGCTACTGTACGTTGAGCTGCCACCGTGATTAAAACGGAAATTCAGTCTGCATGACATTACATTATACTGTTTCAAATGTTATGTGATGTTTGATGTAATTTATCTAGGTGGGATTTCTGCCTAGGTCCGTTGGAGAATGTACAGCTAGGGAAGCTCTACCCATATTAATATCAACATTTTTAAAAGCTTCCTTAGGCTGAACCATCTTCAAATAAGAATGGTCACCAGTGCCATAAAAGGATTATCACAGACAACTGTTTGTGCAGAGCCTGCACCAGGCATGAGGAAACAATATTTTTTCATATTGCATATTATTTGGAAGCTTAACCAAATAAAACCTTATATCGCGGAGATCCCGAGATTCAGTCCATATTGCCCTCTTCCTAAATTCGGCCCCAACAAGCACTGTAATAAGGCAAGTTTTCAGATTTACTTTTATAACTTTAAGATTGACATTGACTCACCTTCCTGTCGGAGAGTTTGTCGAAATCCACGTGTAGTGGGCGAGATAAGAGCGCAGGGTTCTGATATACCGCAGAGTCCAGCCGCGCGAAATAAACACGTGAACGTGTTCGCGCACACGTAGAAATACGGGCAGTGTAGGGCACGCAACAGCTGATGAAAATTGAGTTTTAAAAATATAAGGAAACGAAAAGTCAGTTTTAAATTCTTAACCCTAACTTAATAAAAATCCACTGCGAGAAATCATTCACCTGAAACAATGAGCGAAAGCTCTCCGTCCACTCCCTATGCAGTGCGTCCTTGAGTTCCGGGTTGGTGGCAATGAAACTAGTGGCAGCAACGCGGCCTGACGATCGCGGGAACAACTGCAGCCAGGGCAGCTGCGGGTGTTGCCAGTACAGGCACGTCTGGTGGAACCGCGCCCGTGGAGACGTGTCCAGCGTCGGCGAGGACGTAGTATCCAGGCAGCGGACGAACCTGACCAAGAGGGAACACATTTGTTTATCTCTTTGGTTATGGACTTGTGCTATTAAAGGGAGTTTTCTAGGTGGTATGACTTCTTTTATGCTAAGGAGTCCCTCTGTTTAGAGTCCCCGTAAGTATTACCATCTTACCCATTTCTGTTGCCGAAAATTAAGGCATGCACTGCTGTTTTTCAATCTGAAGGGCCAGTATAATTACAGATTGTTAAATATTCCACTTTGGTCCTCAGAGATGACAATGTATCTCCAGCTTTCTTTTTTGATGTTGGCTGCCAGTGTCCATGGACTGCAGTAGCCACTTACCATCAGGTGGACTGTAAGTGTTACGGCCTACGGCTGCTCCCTTAAAGGGTCAAATCCTCAGGAGCCCATGAGCTGAAGACTTCCCGAGCAGACGTAGGTCGGGCTTCAATGTGGCCACGTGGAATCTCTCGAATTACACTACAATATATGGGGGAGCGTTCTATACTACGGCCAGTCGACCGGCAGAGGAATTAGGCGGAGCTTACTTACCTATATCCAAGGCGACTGGTCCCTCCGGAGTCGGTCAGGTCACATGTGGTTGTGTAGTGAAAGGGAAATAAGTGATGTGATGTGTATCTGGGTGTGACTGATGGTGATTGAACCTAGACCTTGGCCTTCGGCAGCAGCCCGAGCGTCGACACCGCTCCATCTTGAGGGGGCCTTCCGAGGTTGTCCACAGTCACTTTCTTCTTTCGTCATGATGACAGTCAATTAACTCTATCGTACGATTAACGGTTAACGCACAAAACGCACACGGAGTTTACGGACCAAAGGTCACGACCGTTTCGCGTAGCAACAGTTAGTTCTAGAATATCAGAAGCCGCACTAGCTAATATTGTCGAATGCACTTATACAGATTCTGAGTCGGACCCAATAAGGCTATCCAAACAGGGAATGCGCGTTATAATTCCTAGACAGGATATTTACTAGACGCCCTAACTATTCCGCGGTTCCCGCACAAAATTAACAGCGTGCAGACATTAGCACAGCTGGCAGACGACTCACTGCCCTTGGGCGTTTTACGCACGACCGAATGTCAAACCGGTATGACACTGAGCCGCGCGCCCTCTCGCGTTCGTTCTTGAAATTAGAGTTTAGCGCGAACAAACCCCCGTCCCGGACATAAGGATTTAGGTCCGCGAGCAAACCGGGCAGCGGGACAAGGTCGCGACGGCAAGTTGCAAGACCGAATCTACAACCAAACTAGGCCACCTTAGGCAACCCATCAGATCTTGCAACCCTAACCAACGCCTCAAAAGATAGCCCTAATGTGGCAAGCCGGAGGGTCAGCCTCCACTGGATGCCCCTCCTGGGCATCGCAGCACTTTAATAAGTCCTGTACTGGACAGAAGTCCGACGACCTCTTTCAAACACCTATCTGTGCCCCTATGATTAGTTCCGCAATCCGACCGGATCAGCTCTGCAAACAGCGACGCTACACGAAGCTGCCCAGACAAATTTTGTGCCAGCAGTTGCTTCAGTGCAGAGCACACCCACAAATTCCACATGAACGTCGTCTGTGGAGAGCCGAACGAAACGCACAGATAGTCCCTAGTATGAATTTTCAACAAGTAGGCCTAGCCAGGCCACCCACCATATTATCATTTACTAAAATAGTGCGGCAGCTGATTTCAATCTGATAATCTCCAAAACTAGCTAGCCTGTTAGACAAGTAGTCCTATGCTCATATTTCAACTAATTTTTCAAAAGCATCAATGTTCAACTACAGAATTAATTCAACCAAATTAATCACCGATGCGCATAGGACAACTTGCAAATTAAACAAAACAATAACGTAAGGGACAGCCCTACTTCTTCGCAAAGCAAAATGATTAAACACTATCATAAACATATACATAATTTTTCAAATAGCGCGCCATTTAATTTCAAATGAATTCAAATTTTCCTTTCAGCAAACAGACGCAACAATCAAATACAGTGATTAAATATATTTCCAAAACACATGCAGTAGAATTTAAAGGAGTACATTAAATTCAATTCTTTTAATTTAAACCGCTACAGATAGGAAAATGTGGACTGTTGACGGCTTAAGGCTCAGTGGATGCGTCCGTGGTGGGAGCTAAGGCGGCAGCTAGCCAGGGCCGCCTCCATCAAATGGGGAACAGTGGTACACCAGTCGCGGCCACTCAGCTAACGGGAGTGAGAAGGGTCCAGCGGACCGATGAGTGGCCGTGAAGTTCCTCTCCACACGGTGAGGGGGGGCGATGACACCCCCGCCCCTGGGGGAATTACCCCCCGACTGGTCGGGGGAGGGACCCCTTCCAAACTTAGGGGCCTGGTGGCTGGCCGGCGGGCGTCGATTCACGCCCGGCAGAGGGCGTGGCTGAGCGCCCCCGCCGTGGGGGTCGAGGGCCTGGCAGAGCCCCGAGAGGAGACGCCGTTCGCACCCAGGCACAAAACTGCATGGTGATTGCCCTGGCAATGCAGACAGGGCCGTTGATGCGGACAGTCTCGATGGAGGTGCCCTCCCAGACATGAACAGCACCAGCGGCGCTCCTTGGCGATAGTTCGCCTCGCCGAAACCGGCTTACCTAATAATTTCGGGCACGACGTTACCCGATGATCAGACGCTCGACAATAGGAGCAGGGGAGGGTTGACGACGACTTGCCTGGAGGATTCAGCCTCTCACTGGGCACGGCTCGTAAGTCGTCAACGGTGCCCGCCGCGTTCTCTATCTGCCGGCACTGCTCCTCCAAAAACCGCAGCAGGTCATAGAAGGGCGGAATATAGGAGGCATCGTCCCCGCCGTACCTCTCCTCAAAATGGATTCGAAGGTCGAGAGGTAGACGGGACAGCATAATGGGGAGCAACAAAAAAGCCCATTCGCCCACTGGTAAATCCAGCCGCCTCAACGTATTACAGGCCACCAAGACTGGATCCAACAGGTCCGGACGTAGTCTGGCCCGGTCACTAAGCAGCGGGAGGCTTAGAAGCTGCTTAACATGTTCGTCCGCAATTCGCCGGACGTTGGCGTATCTTCTGGCTAGGAGGTCCCGAGCAGTCTGGTAGGCGTCGTCCGACAATCTCAAGTGGCCGACGACGCCCAGGGCCTCCCCCTCCAGTGAGGCCAGGAGGTACGCCATCTTTTGGCTCGGGGTCAAGTCACTCCGGGCGTCCACTAGGCTGTCGAAAAGACCAACGAAGGTCAGCCCTTCGGAAAGGACCCCGGAGAACTTTGGCAGGTCCAGAGTTGGGAGTCGTCCCAACAGCTCCGGCTGAAGCTGCTTCAGGGAGGACTCGGACAGGTCACTCATCCGAGCTTCACGCGCCTCCTCGGCATACCTGCCTTCAGCCTCGATCAACTCGTCCGTGAGCCACAAGAACTGCTCATAGTCCGCGAAGCAGGAGTCCAGGACTCCCTTCTCCACATCCGAATCCTCGAGCTCAGCGTAAGCCTCCTCCACTGCGGCCCTTCGAGCATCCACCTGCTCGAACCGCTTCATCAAGTTATGGACCCTATCCGGTCGACCTATCAAAGCATGGGCGCTTGTGGCCCAGCGTAGATCAGTAGCTTGGGCGATGTCATCACTATTAAATGCAAATTACGACGCGGCTTGAGCACAGATTACAAAGATAACAAACAAAACATACAACAAAAATTAACAGTTAATAAATGCAGTTCCTATCAAATCGCGTTGAATAGAAATTACACAAATACGAATTGCTACGTATCAACCAAATACAAGTTAGCACAAAAGAAAAGACACAAATCAAATTAACAAATAACAAATACTAGTGCGATCAAATCAAGTTAAATTCAAATTGCGCAAATACAATTACTACTCTTTAGTTCAAATACAATTACAGTATAAACGAAGATACACATCACGGTCGATCAACAAAAAATGCCTAGCTCGGAAATCGACCCTTCGATAAGTAATCCACTACAACTATCCGACAACGATAATTAACCGATTACGTAAAAATAACCATCTACCTACATGACGTATATCTCTAGAAAAACTCCCGCTTGCGCAACCTAGGGCGCGGCTTTTCAAACTACCTACTAACCAAAAAAAAAGGCAAGCAACAAACAACAAAGGGAAATAATTTTATTATTACGTACAAAAAAATATTTTTACGTATTACGGACGGGCGTGATTGTAGATACAAATTAAACCAATCAAACCAACGCTCCCTGCCACCAGAATTGTTTAATTTTTATCAAACACTATGGTCGGGATCGACCGGGGAATCGAACCCGGAACCGCGCTCTGCTACCAGTTTGTACACGCCCCTAGCTGCCCCAACCAAGGCTGACGGGATTAGGGCCCATGAGTAATCCCATCGACGAGCAGCAGAGGGGCGGGGCCAGAATATGGCCACGTGGAAATTCCTAATTACACTAAACAATATGGGAGGACGCTAGAAACACATAGTACTTACCATTATCCGAAGCTAACTTCGCACTAAGGCTTGGGCAGGCCGTGAGTGTGTGTAATAGTGGATGGCGAGTAGTGTACAGTGAGGTGTGAATGTTTGGGGCCTTGTCAAGCATAGGCGACCAGCTGCGGACGAGTTCCAGGCTGCTCCAAAATGCTGCACCGCTTCAGACTGCTTCGGCGCCGGATCACAATCACTTTCTTCTTTCGTCACGATGACAGTCAATTAACTCTATCGTACGATTAACTAACTTACAGAAGCCACTAACTATCGCTGGGTATAAGGTTAACGCACAAAACGCACACGGAGTTTACGGACCAAGGTCACGACCGTTTCGCGTAGCAACAGTTAGTTCTAGAATATCAGAAGCCGCACTAGCTAATATTGTCGAATGCACTTATACAGATTCTGAGTCGGACCCAATAAGGCCCGGGAAAGGCTATCCAAACAGGGAATGCGCGTTATAATTCCTAGACAGGATATTTACTAGACGCCCTAACTATTCCGCGGTTCCCGCACAAAATTAACAGCGTGCAGACATTAGCACAGCTGGCAGACGACTCACTGCCCTTGGGCGTTTTACGCACGACCGAATGTCAAACCGGTATGACACTGAGCCGCGCGCCCTCTCGCGTTCGTTCTTGAAATTAGAGTTTAGCGCGAACTGTAAGTTTGCTTGTTATTTCATTTTTATAAAAACGATGGTACAGGACTGGTGTATGTACTCATATAGTACACCTTGGTAGAGCCATGCTGCAGTTGTATTAGTAGTATAGTTGTAGTACAAATGGGTCGGCTCGACCAGGGAAGGACCACGTTCTCACAGAATACTAGTTTAACACTGCTGTGTTTCGTATGGTGAGTGCAGAGAACCGCAGGCCCTTTTTACTGGAAAAGAGGCATTCCATCTTAGTCGTCACGGGTGACAACGCATCTGCATATTGGTTCTTTATTGAGGATAGATGTAGATGTCTATGGGTCACAGCAACCACTTACCATCATGTGGACGGTGTGCTCGTTTGTCACTCCATCCCATAAAAAAAAACCTTGTGTATCATTTATGAAATGCTAATGACTACGCTAGTCAAAAATGAATTTGATTCATGTTTTGTTGTTCTGATAAATTTTAGATTATGGTAAGATTGAATCGCTTTATAGACCTTAAATTATATCAACTAACCCAGTGATACCTGATGCTTCTTCACTAGCTTTTAGCTTTGATGTCCATGCAAATGGTTTTGTTGACATTAATCTTAACTTAGTCTTTAGGGCCCAATCTATTGTTAGATGTTTGTATTTTGCTTCAACAGGTTTCTGGAAGGAGATCACTTATATATACATTGAAGTTACTCTCAAAATTATTTAATTAAATGAGTAATGTTTGGTAAGAACTCTTTATAAAAAATCATGGAACATAGTAAGCAGTTAAAAGTTAATACAAGATAACACTAAAAAATGCAAATTAATGGCAACACTGCCTATCAAGGTGTGACACAGGGCAGTCTCACCACAAATTAACATTCATTACTTGTATTATCCAGATTACAAGCCAAGACAACAACTGCCTGCGCTATACATACTTATATTATACACTTTGTTGTATTTTTTTATTTTCTACTTTCATTCATAACAGGAAATTTTTGTCAGTAAACTTTTTAAATATATCTTTACGAAAGTGGTTAAAATACATTAATCAATAAAATACATACTGTTTCTACTGAGTGGTCAGCAGTAAATTTCTGTAAAAGATTGGAGAATGTTGAAAGTTTCTCTGTGTTTACTTCTGTAGGTGGCTTCTCAACTACTTTGGCAGGCAACTTCAGAAGGGCAAACAAAGTTTTGTCATTTGATTCGTCTAATTGCACATCTGATGCCAATTTGAGTTTCTTATTTTGTTCTGCATTGTCTCTGTAAAAATTTGTTTTAATTATGAGATGCATTATAAAATCAATGTAACCAATATTAATTTTTAATTATTTATTTAAACTCTATTTAAAATGTCTGTCATCATCATTACAGTCCTTCACAGGTGCATTGCTGAGACCTAAAGGATTGCCACAAAGCACTGTCCTGAGACTCCAGCATCCATCAACTTCCTGTATCTTTTCATTCCATCTGTAATACTTGTTAGTAAATTTTAAAAGTTTTAACAAGTTGGCTGTATAAACATTAAGCTGGTATGATTTAAAGTTACAACCTACGTCCCATTGCTCGGCACAGGCCTCACCTCATTTCTGAGACGGTTTTAGGGCAAGGAAATATCCACCGCACTGTCCCAATGCGTGTTGTCGAACTTCACATGTCTTCGAAATATTTTTTTTCTTATTTCTCAGACATGCAGGTTAGCTCACGATGTTTCCTTCACCACCGAAAACGTGGTAAATCAGCACTTAAAATTGCAATTAACGGGGATTGGACCCGGGTTGCTCGCATACTGTGAAATTTACAGCGAGCGCTAACCATCTGAGCTACCACGATTCAGATGGTTAGCGCGAATAATAATAAAACATACAAAAATTAAATCTAGTTTAGCATAGCTATATTCTACCTTCCATCTGGAAACAGAATCTAGCCTGTTTTTAAATTTTATTACCATGAATACTGATTTATGACTATTGTTTATCAAACCATAAGATATTTCCTAGCCCTCCTCCTTCTAATACATGGATATCAGCATACCTGAGAATATTTACAGTACAGTCGACTCAATAATTTGACACTTGTTAATTTGAGCCTCTCAATAATTTGAAAATTTTTCCCGGTCCCTTGAAAAATACTCGATAAATTGAATAAAATCAATATTAATTGGTCCCCTCTGTAATTTTAAGTTGAAGAAATAGTATCTTGCCCGCCAACATGCAATAATTTGAAGTCTGGGCTTCCCTACTCTGGATAATTTGAAGCGTTTTTTATGCACAGACCTTTGTTTGTTTACATACATTTTTCAGACCTGTCGATTGTTTACATAAATGAGAGAGACTTCTATTTAAAATGAACATTTGTGAATAATAGTACAAATGTTTAAAATAATAAATCACGAATCAAGTAATAAGAAAATTACTTAATTTTATCCTCCTTCCCTCTTGGTTATCTGAACTCCTGTTATTTTGAACTCATGGTAAGTTGAAATTTTTCTCTGGTTGAATTTCATATTATCGAGAACCTTCCTGCAATTACATCCTTATACAGAAATTGCTTAATTTTTAAATTAAGCCACTGATCTATGGTTAAACGAATTGGGTGAAGTTAAGCTAACCATTTTACAGCACATTCTAATTTATAATCATCCAAAGAGAGCAATAGCCCAACTAACCACATACATTATTTTGATTATTATAGTAAAGTAATGTAAGGCTGTAACATCTCTATGTCCACGTGCTGGGCACAGGGCTCTTCATATTTTTAGAGTTCCATACCCAAAGGGTAACCAACGAGACCCTACTAAGCCTCCACTGTCCGTCCGTCTGTCTGTCACTGGGCTGTATCTCATGATGTGTAATAAGTAGACAGTTGAAATTTTCACAGAATGTGTAATTCTGTTGCCGCTATGACAACAATTAATAAAAATAAAAGGGGAAAAAATTATAAGGGGCTCCCCTAAAAGGTTACCAACTTTGAAAATGGATTTTTTCTCTTATCACCATTAAGGATTCTTGAAAAATCTAAGTCTACTATCTTTGGGGCACTGGTTTCATTGCTTGTTGAACACAATGGTTGTTTCATGCGATCCTGTAACAAAAAAAAATTATAATTAAATAACAAAATCTCAATTGCAGTAACCTGTTATTACATAATAAAATTTAATATAATGGAGCAGAATGTGTTTAAGGCAAGCAGTTTTTCCACAAAGCTATACTGTGATCATAACCATGATGTAAATCAATTATTTATATATATTCAGTTTCATTTAAGAAAAACTGGCGAATTAATGGGTGCATTTTTTTTTTTATAGGAATAGGGTGACAAACGAGCACACAGTCCACCTGATGGTAAGTAGTTGCTGTGACCCATAGACATCTACATTTATCCTCGTTTGCGAATCAAAATGCAGATGCGTTGTCACCCATGAGGACTAAGTTGGAATGCCTCTTTTCCAGTAAAAAGGGTCTCCGGTTCTCTACACTCACCATACGAAACACAGCAGTGTTAAACTGCTATTTTACGCTGGTATTCTGTGAGAGCGTGGTCCTTCCCCGGTCGAGCCGACTCTTTCGTGCTTCAACTATACTACTGAAATAGCTGCAGCATGGCTCTACCACGTTGAAAATAATTTTATATAACATTACGAAATTGTAGAGTTCTTACACTACAAACAAAAAAGGCAAAACCTTGTCCATATCATGACAGTTCTTTGTAGTTATTAGAATTTACTTACCGTGGTAAATAAATAGAAAAATACATTAAATTTTAAATTACCTGCAACGCTTTTTTTCTTCTTTTCAATTTGTGAAGTTGCATTACTTCGTTTGGCGTTTTCCATGGTGATGTTGGTTCCATTATGTAAATATATTGAAAATGTAAAGTAAATAAGTCAGTAAACGCTTATTCGATAAACCTATAATAAACTATTTATAGTTTTCTAATACATTTTATACAGTTTTTAATTTTACCACGCATAGTAAAATGTAAATTGTAAACAATCCGATTAGAGTCGACCCACAGACTAGATTTTCAGTATATATAAAAGTACTCTGTGGACTAGATAGAGAAACTGACGTTTGACGAGTCGACCACACACGATACAGGAACAGGACAGCTGTATGTTAGTGTTGTACCGTAGTACGTTACATTTATTAATTTAGTGATGTGTCAACTCGAGTAATACTCGAAAAGGGTGGTTAAGTTATAAGATACATTACATTTTAAATTAACGCCAAATGTAACACTTAACTTACAATAAATATTTTGAATTTGTAAAAGTTTGAATTTATTTAATAATATTTTGACTGTGATAATTAAACTATTAATAGCTTATGTACCTACATCTTAAAGCTAGATATATTGTTTCGTGAAGACTGCTATATAGCTAGTTTTGTTACTAAATACAGGTACTTACTTTAACTATATAATACTAGCTGACCAGGCAGACGTTGTTCTACCCTTTTCGACGACCCTTAATATAAAAAAAAAAATCCTTAAATTCGTAATAAAAATAACATTGAGTGTCACTTATCGGGATAAAAACTATCCTATCTCTCAAGTTGGACCGAACAGTAGTTCAGTAGTTTAAGAGTAGATCGCGGACAAACAACGTGACACGTAATTTTTATATATAAAGATTAAAACCAAAAATACATAAGCATGTGATACATACTAAATACACCTTTTTATTTCAATCCTATATAATAAGTTTGGTAATTATAGTTATCCCAACCCACCAAAGAGATAGAAAAACAAATTTATAAAAAAGTTATTTGTAACACATCATTTACTCTGTTTAGTACTGCTCGAGTTAGCAGAATTTCAACTCAAGTTGAAATTTAATTTGAGTTAACTCTTGTAATTTTTCGAAGTTGGCACATCTATACATTTATTATAGGAGATAGTCGTATTTACCGTAACAAATAAAAAAACAGGTATCTCCAAATAGCAGACTGTAACTGTGACAAACCAACTGAAAGAACAGCTCCTGTTCCACGAGCAGTGCCGGATTAAGCAAGCGCGGGGCCCATAGCAAATTCTATCGAGGGGTCCTTGTTCTGCTATGCTGCTATTCTTAAATACAAAGTGGTAAAAAACAATTCAATATCAATATCAATTCAATGTCGACTCCGTGGTGCAGTGGCTTAGCAATGAGTTGTTGCGCTGGAGGCCGCTGGTTCGAATCCCGCAAGGAACAAGTATTTGTATGGCCTACAAATACTTGTTGCGGGTCTGGATGTTTGTCCTCGTGCAATTTATGTTTGTAAACTGCCTCCACGATACAGGCGAAAATTCTAGTGTGGGGGTAAAGTTTAAAAAAAAATCAATGCGTTTATTTGCTATTTCTATTGCTACTCTTGCTACGTGGTTAATCCGGCACTGTCCACGAGATAACAAATCCACTAAAAGACAGTCACAAGTTTTTATTTATTCATAGATATGACAGTTACCTTTATTAGAATAAGATAAAAAATGTTACTGTGACAGCCTGTTACTCGTCACAAGCTCTTTCCTTTTCTCGCGCTTCCTTTCTCCGGTTTTCAACACTTTATTTAAAAAGAGAAGTACCTACTAAGGGCGCTTTACCACTAGAAATGTGCTATACTATATGTTACGGATGCGTTTGATATCCACCAATCATATTCATTGGTCCATATACCTTAGCACTGGTGGAAATAGATTCAACTAAGCTATTTTTTATATGGATGGATGCGTGCTCTGGATGCATGCTCTGGATGCGAACTCTGGATGCGTGCCCTGGATGCGTGCTATGGATGCGTACTATGGATGGTAGCTATGTGCAGAGCAGAGCACCTACAATAGGCATGCGGGTTTTCACCGAAATTATACATGCAACCGTGGAAGCAAAAACTTATTTTTTATCTCGCAATATGCGAAAAAGAACTCGTGGAGGAAAATAAATTGCTGTTCACCTGTTCACTCCAACGAAGAAATCATAGATTCTGGATGTAAAATGATATTAAATATCACTCGATACAATCTGAATACTTTACATTGTTCCAAACAGTTGACGATGTGACGTTCCAGAATTCTTACAGAGTGACAAGAAGTAAAATCGTTACATAACATGATCGAACCATATATCAAGAAAGAAGACGTGGTAGAGCCATGCTGCTGCTATATTATGGTTTAACACGAATGGGTCGGCTCGACCGGGGAAGGACCACGCTCTCATAGAATACCATCGTAAAATAGCAGCTTAACGCTGCTGTGTTTCGTATGGTGAGTGTAGAGAACCGGCGACCCATTTTACTGGAAACGAGGCATTCCATCTTAGTCCTCATGGGTGACAACGCATCTGCATTTTAATTCGTAATCGAAGATAGATGTAGATGTCTATGGGCCACAGCAACCACTTAGCATCAGATGGACTGTGTGCTCGTTTGTCATCCTTATCCTATAAAAAAAGATACTCACTTCAGAAAATGTACGAAATCAGTACGAAAGAAAGATTAGTGGTTTGTTTAAAGTAAGCAGACTTTCGAGCTGCGCATTTGCCTCGCACAACTACCTCGCGGCGGCGCATAGTCATAGCACATCTTACCTGCCCCGCTACATAGCTTATCATCAGTGGAAACGGTTACATAGTTTCGTAGCTTAGCTTTCACATCCTCGCAGCATAGCTGAATAGCACATCTCAGGTGGAAAAGCACCTTTAGACTGTAATAACAAAGTGCTATTTTGTAACAGGTTTTTGGAACTGTTATGTATGTGGAACTGGAATAGGCAGAACATATATATATGATAATATTATGTGATCTTACATGTTACAGCCCACTCCTAATTTATTATAGTTTTGGGTAAAGAATATCGAAATATCGATATTTTCTCACAACATTAACGATATTTATCGTTGATATTTTTTATTGTCAAAATGTCCAGTAATCAGTTTTGGCCCTCATCCTACTACATCATGTAAAACATGACGATATATCGATATTTATTACGCGATATTATTGATACTGTTTAAAAGTATCGATATATTTATTTCCCTTGCCCATCCTTAATTAATTAGTCTTACACCCTTAAACCGTAACCAAGACCAGCCGGGCTATTCACAATCGTCTCGGAAAGCGAATTCGACTCGGATTCGATAACTTCTCGCACCGAAACCAATAAACGCTATTCACATTTAACGTTCGGATAAAGGTCACTTAGATACATCCCATAACTATTGTTACGAACTTGGGGTTCGAGACAATTAAAAACTGCCGATTAAATTACCAAAATTGACACTTTAATTACGGATACCAATTACAATCTAAAAACACACTAATAATAAAACACAGTTCGCCGTTATTTCGCTTCGAAGTATTCTCTTGTATCGCCAATTCAATACTGCCCCGGTCGTGGTCTATACCGGCCTTATATAGGGCCTCAGATAGTTTCCAGAACCTTCTACTGTAGCGACATCTAGAATGTTCGAGTACATATTGGTCCCGAAATTTCTGGAAGGATCTCGACTCTCCTAGTTCTGCTACTCGACACTAGAGGGCGCTAGTGTGACTAGTGTTGCCATGTACAAGACATTAATAGTGGCGCGCAATACTTTCATTTACTCGACACTAGGGGGCGCTAGTGTAACTAGTGTTGCCATGTACAAGACATTAATAGTGGCGCGTAACACTGCCCCCTCCTAAGACATGCTCGTCCCGAGCATTATTGGCCCCATAATAACGCGCCAGTCGATCCACATGGACAATCTTAGGAGTACCTCTGGCACCTTACTGTATCCGGTAGGTTACATCATTGATCCTTGTCACAATCCGGTACGGTCCGTCCCATTTAGCTTGAAGCTTAGGAGATTTCCCTTTGCTGCGAACTGGATTGTGTAACCACACTAGTGAACCTTCATCAAAGCCCTTGTTGTTCATTTTGCGGTCATACCGTGTTTTCATCTTCTCAGACGTTTGCTGGCCCGTCTGCCTGACGTGCTCATAAATGTCATTCATTTTGTTCCGCAAGTCATTTGCATAATCGGTTATACTGCGTGGGGCATCAGGTGGTATTCCGGTGATCAGGTCTGCAGGCAGCCGCAATTCTCTCCCAAAGTTTGCGAAAGCTGGTGTCACTGATGTACTTTCGTGAACAGCGCTTCGATATGACAACAAAAACGGTTGTATGTGCCTGTCCCAGTCTCGTTGCCGTTTTTCCACAACTTTTGCTAGGTACCTCTCCAATGTCTGATTAAATCTTTCTACCATTCCATCAGATTGTGGGTGGTAAGAAGTTGTTCGTGTTTTCTGAGTACCCATAACTCGGCAAGTTTCCTGGAATATTTGAGACTCAAAATTCCTTCCTTGATCGCTGTGAATCTCTAAAGGTACTCCAAAACGACAGAAGACTTCATGAACTAGTTTATCTGCGAATGTTGAAGCTTCTTGATTTGGAATGGCGAAGACTTCTGGCCACTTAGTGAAGTAATCCATCACTACCATGAAATACTTGTTACCACTTTCAGTTTCTGGAAACGGCCCCGCAACGTCAATGGCTATCCTCTCCCATGGTGCACCAACATTGTACAATTTCAATGCGCCTCTACTACGAATTTGAGGTCCCTTTACAGCCGCACAACTTGTACATTTGCGGCACCAGTCCTCGACATCGTCACGACAGTGGACCCAGTAAAACCGTTCTCGGATCTTCAGGAGAGTTCGTTTAACTCCCAGGTGGCCTCCTGAACAACCACTATGGTACAGCCGTAGAATATCCGGCACTTTAGCCTTAGGGACAACCATTTGCAAATGACACCTGTCTCCCCGACCATTTTCCCATTTACGGCACAGGACTCCATCCTGAATCAGCAAGCTGTCCCATTGGGCCCAATAGCTTTTCGTGGTCGAACTCATTGATGAGACGTCGCTCCACTTGGGCTTAGGAGCACTGGCCTTCATCCATTCCAGAATCGGCTTAATGTCCGAATCTTCCTGCTGTGCATGTTGTAGGCTGTCCTTCCACTCATTGCTGAGCTGGTCTGTCCTGAGCATTCTCACAGATACCACTTCCTTACCCTCTTGCCTAGTACAATGCTTGCAATCTTCAGGGCAAGGTCTTCTTGACAATGCATCTGCATTGCCATGAGATTTCCCGCTGCGATGTTCGACCACAAAGTCGTATTCCTGCAGTAGTTCTATCCATCTCGCAACTTGTCCTTCCGGATTTTTGAACTGCAATAGCCATTTCAGTGCAGCATGGTCAGTTCGTAAGTGGAATTTCCGCCCTAGAAGATATTTGCTAAAATGCTGCAAGGACTTTACCACAGCAAGCAATTCCCGTCTTGTGACACAATAGTTCCTTTCCGGCTTTGACAACGACTTGCTGAAGTACGCTATCACAATCTCTTGATCACCATTCCGTTGAGACAACACACCGCCAAGTCCTATATCACTTGCGTCTGTGTCAACTATGAATTCCTTGCCCGCATCAGGGTACCCCAAAATAGGTGTTTTGCACAGGCGGTTCTTGAGCTCCTGGAATGCAATATCGCAACTTTCATCCCAGCAGAATTGTCGCTTCTCCTCGGTTAGCTTGTGCAGAGGTTTGGCTATATCTGCAAAGTTCTTCACAAATCGCCGATAATAAGAGCACAAACCCAAAAATGCTCTAACCTGTGTCTTGTCTTTTGGGACCGGCCACTCCTTGACAGCAGCAATTTTCTCTGGATCCGTGCGGATACCTTCTTCCGACACTACATACCCCAAAACTAACTTGCCGTTTGAATAGTGAGCACTTCTTTGGACTCAACTTGAGGTTGGCACTCTGGATCTTCATGAGCACGCGTTCCAGGTTTTGAAGGTGTTCCTCAAACGTACGGCCTACGATGATGATGTCATCCAAATAGACGAGACAGGCATCTCCAATTAGCCCGGTAAGTACAAGCTCCATCAACCTTTCAAACGTTGCTGGAGCATTGCACAATCCAAACGGCATAACTTGAAATTGCCACAGACCCTTTCCTGTCGAAAATGCAGTTTTCTCCTTGTCCTTAGGGTCAATTTCAACCTGCCAGTAGCCACTTTTCAGGTCCAGCGTACTAAACCACTTTACGCCTGTGAGCATGTCCAGCGTGTCATCAATTCTAGGCAAGGGATAGCTGTCCTTCTTCGTAACGTCGTTCAGGCGGCGGTAGTCAACACAAAACCGCATGCTGCCGTCCTTCTTCTTTACCAGCACCACAGGTGAACACCATGGACTAGATGAAGGTTCAATAACACCATCCTTCACCATTCCCTCAATCATGGTTTCCACTTCCTTTTCACGTGCTACAGGCAATCTTCTTGGCCGCTGACGAATAGGCAATTCTTGTCCTGTGTTTATTTTGTGTTGAACTAAGCCAGTCTTTCCTATGTCAGCTTCGTTTGACGAGAAAACATTGGCGTACTTGAGTAACAACTTCTTCGCCTTGACCATTTCATTCGGGGAGAGAACGCTGCGACAGTCTTCTAAAAGTGTGGTCACTCTCGTTTGTCCATCCTTGCTAGGGGTCCCGGTCGATAGATATTCGCACCGACGCAACCAATCCACTTCCTCACTAGTACCAACCAATGTGCCTTTTTCTATAATCTGTTCCTGATCACAAAGGTTCAACACACGTACTCCTGAGATGTCGGTGGTTCTGACCAAGGTTCGAGCCACTTTCCATGGAAGGTCATTGTCTACCCTTTCCACGAGTACACAACGATGAGCTTGCCCAGGACTCCGAGGAAGACTAACCGGCACAATCGTTTCCGATCTCGGCGGAAGAACAATCTTCTTAAGGCTGTACACATTCCCTGGTAACGCCCCTTCCATGAAAAGTTCTTCTTGTCCACATTTCAAAACACCTTGCTTAACGTCGATCTCACAACAATTTTTCCTCATAAAGTGTAGGCCCAGGATGCAGTCGTCCATTATATCAGCCACGATGACATTATGCAGGTAGATCATGTTGCCTAGCTTCAACTCCATCTCCTTCTCTCCACGGACGGGTATGCGCTGACCAGTGGCTGTCACCAAATTAATGCGTTCTCGGTTGTATGCGGAGTCACCAAGGAACCGACTTATAAGTTGGGAACTGACAACCGTGCGAGAGGCTCCAGTGTCTATGGTCAGTTTACATGGCGTTCCGTTGACTTCGCCCTTGATGATTAGGCTGTTCCCATCATGAGTTTGTGAGATCGAAATCCTTGGGGCTCTTTTAACATCAGCCAGCACCCGCCAGTTTCCCTGCTGCTGCTGGGCGGTGCTATTATCCGCACTACCCTCTCGAGATCGATCACCTTCCCTTTTTACAGTTCGCTTAGGGCAGCTGGATCGAAGATGGCCCCTTTCTCCACAGCCGTAGCACCTAGGGCTGTAGCTTTTATTGCGGTCCTGAACTTTAGCTGCTGCAACCTCCCTGACGCGGTGGGAACGATGATCCTGCCGCACGGCTTCCACCTCCAGTGCATGGGTCAAGGCGTCCTTAAGCGTCTCGTGGTGCCCGAGCCTCACAGCAGCTCTGACTTCAAGGTCGCGGATGCCGTCGATGAATGTCTGCACCAAGTTCCCTACAATAAGCGCAGGTACAGACTGGTACGCTTTTCGAACCAGCTTCTCCACCTCAAGGGCCCTCTGCTGCAGGTTTTCGTTACTGCGTTGCACGCGATCTTTGAGCTGCGCACGAAAGACGTGTTCCAGGTGAGCGTCGCCATATCTCGCCTCCAATGCCTCAAGGAGCTGCTCGTAAGTCACTTCCTTACCGAGAGCTTCCAGAACAGTTAATGCCTGGTCGCGCAGGCCTAGGGTGAGAGCAGTCATGGCCTGACTTTTATTCCAGCCGTTCGCTTTCATGACAGCCTCGAACTGGATTTTATAGGCCGACCAGGAAGAAGTCCCGTCGAACGGTGGCACTTTGAATCCACGTAGCGAAGGTGTTGTAGCTACCACGGGAGCTGTAACTCCATCCCCAAGTTTGAGGTCGTCCAGCGTTTTCTTCACATCAGCCATCACGTTGTCAACCCGATTGTTCACTTGGTCGATTCGGGTTTCAGCTTCCGACAGGCGGTTGTCATGTTGAGCAACCCTATCCTTCACCTCCTTTATCTCTTTCCCGAAGGTAGCGTGAAGGTCCTTCCTGAGGAGCATCTGTTCTTCCATACCGCGCTGCAGCTGCTCTTCCAGCCGACGGGTCTGTTCCTCCTGTCGGCGGGCCTGTTCCTCCTGTCGGCGGGCCTGTTCCTCCTGTCGGCGGGCCTGATCCTGCAGCATCATCATCAGAGCTTCTAAGTCAGGTGCTGCAGATGCAGGAGCTGCTGACGGGCCAGCCTCCGTGGTTAGCAACTGGCCCTCCGACGTTTGCGGCGTTGCATTACCAAATCGTCTCTGGTCCGTCTCCTGTTGGCGTTGACTTCGGGTACGGATACCCTCCGTGTCGTCTTTAGGTAAAATCGGCATATTTGATCCCACTTCTGACACCAATTGTTACGAACTTGGGGTTCGAGACAATTAAAAACTGCCGATTAAATTACCAAAATTGACACTTTAATTACGGATACCAATTACAATCTAAAAACACACTAATAATAAAACACAGTTCGCCGTTATTTCGCTTCGAAGTATTCTCTTGTATCGCCAATTCAATACTGCCCCGGTCGTGGTCTATACCGGCCTTATATAGGGCCTCAGATAGTTTCCAGAACCTTCTACTGTAGCGACATCTAGAATGTTCGAGTACATATCGGTCCCGAAATTTCTGGAAGGATCTCGACTCTCCTAGTTCTGCTACTCGACACTAGAGGGCGCTAGTGTGACTAGTGTTGCCATGTACAAGACATTAATAGTGGCGCGCAATACTTTCATTTACTCGACACTAGGGGGCGCTAGTGTAACTAGTGTTGCCATGTACAAGACATTAATAGTGGCGCGTAACACTATTGTATCGTCATTTAGTTACATGCATTTACGAATTTTGTAGATAAATAGGCTTTTGTATTATATATATATATATATATATATATATATATATGTGATAGAAAACTTATAAAAACACACCTTTCACAAAAATTCAGCTTTACGATTAAGTGCAAATATTGAAGTAATTATATGAAAATTCGTCTTATAGATAATTGTAATTAATTTTTGTTACCTACCTTATAATTAAAAGGGTTAATTTATCTCTTCTAATCATCAATATTCGAAAAGTTTTCGCCAGCCTCAGAGCTCTCGTAAAGTTTCCGATGCAAACTGTCACAATTATCGAAAACAAACGTCAAAGAAGTACGGTCACGCCCCATAAAAAAAAACCCAGACCCGACAGAAACGAGACATATCTCAGTTTTTTTGTTATTTATTATATATTTAAATTATAAAGGTTCACATTTTGACTGCGGGTGCTATCGGGCGATCAGCTTGACCAGTTTAGCAAGTAAAGTTTACTCGAAGGTTTTGATACGTAGGATGCAAGAGAAATCGGAAAGATTTCTATGGGAGGCACAATGCGGATTTAGACCTCGAAGAGGATGCACGGATCAAATGTTTTCTCTCCGCATGATCACGGAGAAGCTTCTGGCTGCTAACCAGAAGATTTTTTGTGCTTTTGTGGATCTTGAGAAAGCATTTGATAAGGTTGTAAGGAAGAAAATGTGGGAACTGTTGCCGGGGTATGGTGTGGATGGTCAATTGCTAAGGGCTGTGCAGTCTCTTTACTGTGACTGTAAAGCCTGTGTGCGGGTAGGGCATGACCTGTCACCCATGTTTAACGTCCAAACGGGCGTAAAGCACGGTTGTGTCATGTCTTCCTGGCTGTTCATACTGTATCTCGACAGCTGTTTACAGAAGCTGAAAGATAGTTGTTTGGGTGTGAAATTGGGTGACATAAAGGTAAATTGTCTGCTGTATGCTGATGATGCAGTGCTTATTGCACCATCAGAGGCAGAACTGCAGGCATTAGTCACGTGTATGAAAGAGGAATGTGAAATTAAAGGTCTCCGTTTGAATGCTAATAAAACTAAGGTTCTGGTATTTGAAAGGGACGAAGAGAGAACGAAGTGTGAAATATGGGTAAATCAGGAATGTCTAGAACAGGTAAATGAAATTGTATACTTGGGGAGTGCTTTTAGCCGGGATGGAAGATGTGATTTAGATGTGGACAGGCGTGTCGCTGCCGGGAACAAAGTCAATGGTGCCCTGACTGCGTTAGTCAAAAGGCAAGGCGTAGCGAAGAGTGCACGCCTTGCAATACATAACGCAGTGTTGGTACCGACTTTCTTATATGGCAGCGAAACCTGGGTATGCCAGAAGAAGCATAAAAGTAAGTTGAATGCAGTGGAGATGCGATCTCTTCGTAAAATGTGCGGCGTTACCATGGCCGACCGAAAGCGAAACGAAGAGATTCGCAATATGGCAGGTTTGAAAGATGACCTTATCACAAAAATTGATAAGGGCGTGCTTCGGTGGTTTGGGCACGTTGAGCGAATGAGTGAAGACCGAATGGTGAAGAAAATATATAGCGCGAAAGTTAATATTAAAAGGTGTCGAGGTAGACCGAGACTAACTTTCGAAGACCATGTGAGCAAATTGCTCGAAGAGGGTAGGGTCAAAAGTACGCGGATACTTAGACGTGCATGCATGAAGAAGATAATGAATCTGAAAGAATCGAAAGAGGTTTGTAAGGATCGTGACACTTGGCGATCTGTTCTCTCTGGCTACCCCATCAGGGATTGTGCGTGAAGATAAGTAAGTAAGTAAGTAATATATTTTTTATATTCGATATCAATGGTTAACTCCAAAATATTGCATTATGTTTTTGTTCAGGCGTTACTCTAAAAAAATACAAAAGCCTATTTATCTACAAAATTCGTAAATGCATGTAACTAAATGACGATACAATAGTTATAGGATGTATCTAAGTGACCTTTATCCGAACGTTAAATGTTAATAGCGTTTATTGGTTTCGGTGCGAGAAGTTATCGAATCCGAGTCGATTTCGCTTTCCGAGACGATTGTGAATAGCCCTGCTGACGAGACTCTTTACACGTTTAATATTAAATTGATAGAACTACCTATTTTTACGTGGTAGAGCCATGCTGCAGCTATATTAGTAGTATAGTTGTAGCACGAATGCGTCATCTCGACCGGGGAAGGACCACGCTCTCACAGAATACCAGCGTAAAATGGCAGCTTGGCACTGCTGTGTTTCGTATGGTGAGTGTAGAGAACTGGAGACTCATTTTACTGGAAAAGAGGCATTCCAACTTAGTCCTTATGGGTAACGTCAAGTTTGCATTTTGATTCCTTATTGAGGATAAATGTAGATGTTTATGGGTCACAGTCACACAACCACTTACCATCAGGTGGACTGTGTGCCCGTTTATCACCCTATCCTATAAAAAAACCTGATACCACAGAATAAATAAGTAATACCGCATTTTATGGATATTATCAAAGAGAATAATAAATAATATATATATATATATATATATATATATATACATTTGAAATAATATTACATTTTATAGCGGTGTTCAATTGATTTCGATTATATTTAATTTTTCATGACGTTTGTGTATTTGATGTTTTTACTTTTTATATAGTTAAAAGTACGACCATTGCCTTAGTCAAAATTTTTTTTTCCAGGAGGGATTATGGGATTTCAGTGTTATCACGTAATGAGGTTATCAACAACTTTGTCTGCCACCAGGGCGGCGCCACTTTAGGATGAGGTGAAATATTAGACAGGTTTAATGGAGGGCAAAGTGAAATTGTTAGGAAAATATACAAGTTTATGTTTCTTAATGAAATATAAATGCAAAATAAAAGTGTATATGCGGCCTAAAAGACGACAACCGAAAACCTGGGGAGATTCTGCAATAATTCTACATGTTGCAAAGAGTTTACATTGTCAACGGCATACCTACAGGGGCTATTTTGTGTGTTGTTGTGCAAAGTGGGAAACATTAATATATTGTACATCGTCATTGATATTCTTAAACACTAATAAAACGAATAGTTAAAAAAATAAAGAAAATACGGATATCTTATCTTATTAGAGAGTTTCAAAATTAATTAGTCTATTTTAAGATTTCTGGATAATAATAAGGGAATATTTTATGAAAATTAAAAAAATATGTTCGTTCTGGAGGTCTGTGAATAAGCGGTCTGTAAATAAATAAAATTTCTGGATAATAATAAGGGAATATTTTATGAAAATTAAAAAAATATGGTCGTTCTGGAGGTCTGTGAATAAGCGGTCTGTAAATAAATAAAATTGAAGTGTCTGTTTGTAATATCAAAATAACAAATTTTTACTAATTATGCATATGAAAGTATATACGGTACTTATAACAATAATACAAATTTTAGAGTTTTTGTCTGTCTGTCTGCCTGTTTGTTCCGGCTAATCTCAGAAACGGCTGGACCGATTTCGATGGGACTTTCACTGGCAGATAGCTGATGTTATAAGGAGTAACTTAGGCTACTTATATTTTATAAAAGAGTTAGGGTCCCGAGCAACATAACTAAAACCCTAAACTACATGCGGGCGAAGTCGCGAGGAACAACTAGTAAATAAATAAAATTGAAGTGTCTGTTTGTAATTTTAAAATAACAGCCTTTTGTTAAATGCATATATAAGTATACACGGAACTAATAACAAAAAAACAATTTTATATATACTTTTATTTTAGAAAAAGAATTAGGGTTCCGCGCAAAAAAATTAAAACTATGAAATCTAATAAATTCTGAAAGTGACAATAGAGAACCGGAGACCCATTTTACTGGAAAAGAGGCATTCCATCTTAGTCCTCACGGCTGACAACGCATCTGCATTTTATTCGCAAACGAGGATAGATGAAGACGTCTATGGGCCACAACAATCACTAGGTACCAGATGGACTGTGTGCTCTGTAGAAAAAAAACTATTTTGACAAGACTTTCACTGACAGATAATTGATGTTATAAGAAGTAACTTAGGTTACTTTTATTTTACTTAATCTAATCGTAATAAATTCCACGCGGACGAAGACGCAGGGAACAGCTAGTTTCTCATATTATCACTATGAAAGTAACTCGACTATTAAAGAGAATTACTCCTAGGTGAAGAACCCATTCTCAAGGTTTAATAAAGCGGCATTAAGTTTATATTATGGAGAAATTAAACTTGATAAAAGTTGTTTAAACGACTCACGACTACAATAATTTCCTCAAAAATCTTCTGAAGACGGCTGTGTATTTCTTCTATATCCTATGTTTTAGTATGAATTTAGAAGCACAGTTTCAGTTAACAGTGGTAGAGCCACGCGGCAGCTTTTGCTGTCGCACGGATGAGCCGGCTCGAACCGGGGTGGTACCACGACCTTACAGAATACCAGCGTGAAGTAGATGTTTACCTCTGCGTTGCGCTTGGTGAGTGCAGGTGGCCAGAAGCCCAACCCCCCCCCCCCCCGGCACCAACATGGTAGCGCAATTAAAGAAAAGACTACCCTAGGAGGGTACCAGCACCCATGGAGAATCCTTCACTGAGCATCCACGACCAAACTACTCCACTCTTGAGCGTGGGTGCTCAGGCTACCCAGCGTAATTCCGCTCGCGCCTACAAATTAGAACACTCCTTTGTGCCCCGGACTGGAGTTTACGTATACGTCAGAGAGGACATCTGTTGTCGACGCCTCGGCAGTCTTGAAGGTACGGACCTGTCTATCGTATGGCTGGAGTTTACGTATACGTCAGAGAGGACATCTGTTGTCGACGCCTCGGCAGTCTTGAAGGTACGGAGCTGTCTATCGTATGGCTGACCATTCCCGCGTCTACGGGTGCCTCTATAGGTCCCATAGCGGTATATCTCTCTCATGCGGGTAGATCTGTCTATGACTTTGCCGTGGCATATGGTCTAACACAATTGGTTACTTCGCCTACGCGGATCCCAGATGTGGAGGGTCATATACCTTCCCTGTTGGACCATCTGCTGACCTCTCATCCGGACGGATATCAGGTCTCCGTCGATGCCACACTGGGCTCTTCGGACCATTGTCTGATGCCAAGACAAGGTCTGAGCACATCGGCAGAATTGGCGAGAAGCTAGTTCGCCTTCTTTCGGGATCCTGTGCATTCTGGTCTCTCGCCAAGGCTGTCCAAGAGAACTTTTGTCAGCCATCTCTTCCATCTCTCCACAGAGAGGACGACTCACTGGCCCATGCCGCAAAAGAGAAAGCCGATCTTTTAAGCTCTCTCTTTGCGTCCAACTCGGCTCTAGATGACGGGGGGAACACACCGCCGACCATCCCGCGGTGTGAGTGCTCCATGCCAGATGTGCGATTTACACAGCGCTCGGTTCGTAAAGCACTCTTCTCCCTGGACGTCAGCAAGTCGAGTGGGCCTGATGGAGTCCCTCCCATTAAGCTGAAGACGTGTGCTCCGGAGTTGGCACCGGTTTTAACGCGTCTCTTCCGGTACTCCTACTCCCAAGGCGTAGTTCCGAATTCAAAGAAGACAGCTTTGGTCCACTCGATCCCTAAAAAAGGCGACCGCTCTGACCCATGACCGCTCTGATAACAGTGGTAGAGCCACGTGGCAGCTTTTGCTGTCGCATGGATGGGCCGGCTCGAACCGGGGTAGTACCACGACCTCACAGAAAACCAGCGTGAAGTAGAGATTTACCTCTGCGTTTCGCTTGGTAAGTGCAGGAGGCCGGAGGCCCTTTTTACTGGAAATGAGGCATTCCATCTTAGTCCTCACGGGTGACAACGCATCTACATTTTGATTTGTAATAGAGGATAGATGTAGATGGGGCCGCAGCAACCACTTACAATCAGGTGGACTGTGTGCTCGTTTGTCACCCTTATTCTATAAAAAAAAACCCATCCAACTACAGGCCTATCGCCATCACCCCCTTGTTCTCCAAAATAATGGAATCCATTTTAAGCTGCCAGCTCTTAAAGTACCTTGAGGATCACCAGCTGATTAGTAACCGCCAGTACGGTTTTCATCGGGGTCGATCAGCTGGTGATCTTCTGGTCTATCTGACCATAGATGGGCGGAAGCAGTAGTGTCCAAGGGGGAGGCATTGGTCGTTAGTTTGGACATAGCGAAGGCCTTCGATCGGGTCTGGCACAAAGCGCTTCTTTCGAAGCTTCCTTTCTATGGGCTTCCCGAGAAATTGTGCAAATGGATCACCAGTTTCCCCAGATCACCTTGCTAATCGGAGCATAAAGGTCGTAGTAGACGGTGCATGCTCTGATTTCAAACCTATGAACGCTGATGTTCCACAAGGCTGCGTGCTATCACCAACGCCGTTTCTCCTGCATATCAATGATATGTTGTAAGCTGGTAACATTCATTGCTATGCAGACGACAGCACTGGTGATGTCTTATATACCGGCCGTACCAATATTTTCCGGGAAAACGTCGCCGAGTGCCGGGACAAACTTGTGTCTGAAGTCGAGTCTTTGCTGAACAGAGTCTCGGATTGGGGGCGACTAAATCTAGTCCAGTTAAATCCCCAGAAGACACAAGTTTGCGCGTTTACCGCTAAAAAGAACCCCTTTGTCGTTTCGTCACATTTTCGAGGCACTCCCCTTGCTGTCTCAGCTAGCATCCGAATCCTCGGCGTCAACATAGCGAATAGTGTGCAGTTTCATGGTCACTTGGAAGGGAAGGCCAAATTGGCCTCCAAAAAGCTTGGCGTGCTCAGCAGAGCGAGGCAGTATTTTATGCCAGCATTTTACAAAGCACAAATCCGGCCTCACATGGAATACTGTACTGCACCCCAGTGCCAGATCCTTCCACTTGACTGCATCCAGCGCAGAGCGGTTCGAATCGTCGACGACTGAGTTCTTTCTGATCAGCTCCATACACTGGCACTGCGTAGGGATGTTGCATCCCTTTGCGTTATCTTTCCAATTTACCACGGAGAGTGCTCTGAGGAATTGTTCGGATTAATTCCAGCCGCCAAATTTCACGAACGCACATCGCGTCAAAATTCTCACGTCCACGACTGTGCGTTTTACTAGAGGCTTTCTTCCTCGTACAACTTCTCTGTGGAATTGTTTACCACTGGCAATTTTTTCCGGACCGATACGACTTAGGGACTTTCAAGAAAAGAGCTTACACCTTTTTAAAATCCGGCAACGCAACTGCAATTCCCCTGGTGTTGCGGTTGTTCATGGGCGGCGGTAGTTACTTACCATCAGATGAGCCGCATGATTGTTTGCCCCCTCTTCTATAAAAAAAAAACACAAATTATAAAGTTTTTCATAATGGTCCTTCAACCTGACCCATTGTGTTAGAGCTGGTAAATAAATGTGAAATGTATAATAAATAGATTTATTTGCTGTTCAATTACAATAAACAATATTCATTATTTTATATGAGCGTTTGCGATTGTGCTTGAGACAGAAGTGCTGTCGATGTGGCGATAGCCACGGGCGCACGGCCTATGCCACCGCCGCTACTCCGCAGATAAAGAAAAAAAAATAGACGGTATTAAGCAGTTTAAGTTTTTTTTAATTTGACGTTATTTAAAAAATCATTATGCCATATTATGTATATTATGCCCCAAGAAAGATTAAAATTAAAATTAATATTAAGCGTCATAGCGGTATAGTATACCAGCATATAATAACAGCATAATCCTGCTGTGTTACGTATGATGTGTGACGAGAACCGGATATCCTTTTTACTGGTGACGAGGCATTCCATCTTAGTTCGAAGGGTTAAAGATGGCCGCACATGCCATCAGGTAGACTACATGTTCTTTTCTCACTTTTGTTTGTATTTATAAGTATCAAAACTGCTCGAGGTGTTTTTCAAAAAGTTCACGAAGTGAAAAGTTATATAGTCCATATTTTATTATTCTTTAAGATAAAAAAGTTGTTGTTACCTATTGCCAATTTTTATTATACTCATTCAAAATTGAAAACAAGTTAGTTAAGGCGGTGTTTGAATTCGGGTTGTTCTATGAAATTAAGAAAATAAAAGCCGGCCTTGCTCTTTTTAACAGAGACTCAGGTGTCCTCTCCGGTTGATACTTCATATCTCTCCCACCCGGGGTACAAATTAGAACACTCCTTTGTGCCCAAAATCCCGTAAAAATCGGTCCAGCCGTTTCGGGGATTAGCCGGAACAAACAGACAGACAGACTGAGAAAATTTAAAAAAATTGTAGTACTGTATATACTTTCATATTATGCATTTAGTAAAAAGCTGTAATTTTGACATTACAAATAGACAGATTTATTTGTATATATAAATTTGCATATATTGTATACTAGCTGTGCCCCGCGATTTCACCCGCGTCATCACGTATCCGAGGTGCGCAACATGACCTAGTTCAAGCATTTTATAACGGCTAGGGTTTAAGCGTCGTTCGCGCGCCCATCCAAGTATTGCTTCATTTTAATTTTACATTATCTCTTAAACTATGCGTCCAAATAACGTGGTATAAAGAACAAAGTTTATCTTCATAAAATTGTCTTGATGATGAAGTAACTTTCGTTCGTAAAGATATGCCTAATAGTAACGCTCATAAATCACTTTTAAATTTTCAATATTTTTTTTGTCACAAAATACCAAATTATGGCTTATGTATAAGAAATAGACGTATGGTATCGCGGACTTTTTTTTAGTCAGAGTAAAGGTCTATATTTTTCTACAACATTGTATTTACGTATCCCTAACGATAACATCAGCGTACGCGGATAAATCATTTCGGGAGTGCGTTTTCTTCTGACTTGCTTAACAAATATCCATATATAAGGCTAGCTGAGTAATATAGCTTAATGCTAGATAGCCTATACTATTCCACATGAATCTGGCTATAATATACAAAAAGAATTTTTCAATTCGGACTGGTAGTTCCAGAGATTAGCGCGTTTAAACAAACAAAAAACAAAAAAACTCTTCCGCTTTATTATATTACTAGCTGTGCCCGCGGCGTAGCTCGCGTATAAGGTTTTACTTAAATAATTTGTTTTGGTTTAGGTAAGAGAATGTTAAACGATTTATATCATTACTGTATGAATAAGTGGTAACAAAATAAATCGTTATGCTCAAAGTTCTGAGTCGTTTGTGATAGAACTTCTGTGTAAACGACGTTAGAAGTAGAAAGCCGGGCGTACAGAAAAATGTTATGGGAGCTACTAACGGAAAAACCAACATAGAGTTGGTCATGTGCAAAACAGTCAGTACTGAGGTCCACTCTTGCAACGCGTAAAGTTTGACCTTGCGCTTTATTTACGGTCATCGGTCATCGGTCATCGCATAAGACGCTGACTGGGAAGTGGGAACAGAACACGCTTAAAACTGAGAGGAAAGTTATTTGATTTAAGATGGATTCTTGGTATAAAACAACATCATGACATTTTGTTTTTGTTGCAATTTTGCTACATTTAGCTGGGGCGTACATATCATTTTTCTGGTGTCTGTTTCTGATAATCTTTGTACTGTTAGCCTACACCCTACACGGCTCTTTTAGCTTAAATGGACTCGTTAACGTAAATTACTTCAGCGAGTCTCAATACGATTCACCGGTGAAAAATATTAACACCGCAATTCAGAAATAGTTGTAATTTGTCCAACGCTAGATGGCGTTACGTTCTTTGTGAGAAAACATCCTTTTTTAATTTAAGGAAAACATATTTTTTGTTTACTGTGTTTTAAGTACAAATATTTAATATTATAATAGAACGTGTTTTTAGACACGAATCATTTTATTACTATTTCTGAGATTTTATGGCAACTTTCAAATCAATAACAAATCGAACCTACATTTCAAAATAATAATCATAACTTTCTATAGAATTAACCAATTTTAATAAAACAAAGATTAAATGAACGCTTTACCATTTTATTAACGATTTCTTTGAAAAAAAAAATGTTTACTTAAGACGTGATGCATTCATAAACAAACAGACAGACAGACAGATAGACACACAATTCTAAAAATTATAAAAATGTACTTATTTAATGAATTTCAGTCTCCATAATGATTTTAGTCACAATTTAATATACTATACAATGTACAGAAACAGACACAGCATGTTATCACCGCATGTATAGAGATTTAATGATAGATGGCGCTGTTAAAATCAATTCTAAAATTAAAAGAGATTAATTGATGCGATTGATACAATAAAAAAAAACATAAAAGAACTTATAAATCAGGCCTGCATCGTAAGCCAAAAAAGAAAGTTTGGTCCTCGCCGAAACCAATGAAATTGTTAATAGCTCTTTTAATATTCGATTTACCACGTAGAGTACTCGGCGGTAAAGAATAAATGAGATTGTCAACACACAGTAGGACAGCGAGTAATATAAAGATTAACAGCAAATATAAAAACTCATCTACACGAAAAAACCACAACCTGCCTTTTTGTATCACATTTGTGCAACACCACCATCTATCGATGAAATGGGTTAACTATTGTACTTTAGATTTTAGATAATAAGGTTAATATATTTTTTTATATATTTATTACGTTTTTATGTAATACTTTTGTTTACTGCGTTTTAGATATAATTATATCATTATAGAACATTATTTTACATCACTTAATTATGGTTTATAACATGATATTAGTTTAAAATGTACTTGATGACTCAACGAACGCCACCATTGAACAAATTCGTACCTATACTTCGTAGCCATACTTCAGAATATTTATCATAACTTTTGATGGAATGAACTAATTTTACTGAAATAAATACTAAATGTAACCTGAAGATACACTTTATAATTTCTTTAACGATTCTTATGATATAAATTGGTACTTTATACGTGATACGTTAACAAACAAACAGACAGACAGACAGATAGACAGACAGACAGAAAATTCTAAAAATGATATAAATGTATTTAGTTACTTATTTTTAGTACCTCTCAATCACTTTTATTACAAAAATATAAAATGTACAGACGTCTGCTTTTTACATTTTTATTGTATGTATAGATAATATAATATAGTCTAGATGGATAAGTATGTAACTTTATTTCGTCTTTTCCTAAAAACAGTATAACCGTCGTAAATGAAAATAAAACTGAGTATATTGAGGCATATTTACCGTGCCAGCTACGCGACCGCGCCCGGGACCCTTTCGATCTACAGCTGTGACGGAGTTCAGGTCTTAATTGTCGGTATAGTAATATGTATATATACCTAGAAGAAGTCTTTGTCTTTACCACGTTTTGTGGATTCACCCTCGCTGTGAAACACGTTTTACATTGCCACAAGCCTTTTTACTGGACAAGAGGCATTCCATCTTAGCACTCGGGGGTGACAACGAATCTGCATTTGGATTCTTAATTGAGGATAAATGGAGATGTCTATTGGGCAACAGCATACACTTAAGGCCTTAACAGTGGTTGAAATGCCTAAATCTAGGATATTTAAGTAAAAAAATCTCAATAACTGTTCATTTAATCCACAAAGAAAAAATACAGGGTAACAGAAGAAGATTTGGTAAATGTTTTTAATTTAACAAAATTGTATTTTTGTCAACCCCTTATTAGAAAAAAAATCCCCAAAGAGTACCTATCTTTATCATATTTTGCAAAATTTCTCCAAAACGGCACAAGCTTTTTAAATAGTTCTTACACTAAAAAAAAGGTCTTAAAAATATTAATATTTTTGTTTTATTTGAGAGTTTTAGAGAGAGTTTTATTTTTATTACCCGTTTTATAAGAGAATAAATCACTTTTCCCTGAAATTGAATATATTTACGCGAGCGCGCATGCTCCGTCGCCATGTAAGCTCTGTCACAGTCCGTTTTCGGACATCGTCGAGGGTGGCTGCACGTCGGTGTTGGAGCGACTTCGTTCAAATATATATTAGTTTTTAAAAGTTTATACGCAATTATAAATATTTTTATGACTAGAAATACTTAATTTAGTTAATATCTGTACACTGGTAACTGTAAATATTATTTTCTAAATAAATGAATTTTTAAAGTGCCCAAAGAAGAAGAAATTTTTGCGGCGACGTTGATTAGTGAAATTGAAAAATGCATTTTTATATAATTTAGATGTGGAACGACGAACATGCTCTCGTTACTTAGATTGCGATAGTTTTTAATACCTATGTAATTTTATTGTTGCATATTTTTATTAATTAGTTGATAATGAATTTTATAATTATGTATTACAATAAAACGCTGTTTTTATATGTACGACTTTATAAAATATTATTGGGGAGAGAAATAAAGATACAGATACTTACATTTAGGTACACTGTTATCAAATTAAATCAAACAATTTAAATAAATAAAAGAATGGTGCTTACCTAAGTATAAATAACTATATAAAGACATTCTTGGGTTTAAGGTTTTTTTTTTGTTAGACAAACTATCATCTAAAAAATGTAAAAATTTTAAATTGGAGAGGGGTTTCTCTACGTGATAAAGTTAGAAATGAAGGAATTTGCATTAGAACCAGATTAACTGACATAGCTCAACGGAATATTACAGTGAAATGGCAATGGGCTAGCTATATAACTTGGAAAACATATAAAAAATAGGAAGAAAGGTCCTCGAGTGGCAACCTCGTACAGGTAAGCGAATTAGTACTCAACCTTTATTCCTCTTCACGTGTTCTCATACGCTTTTCTTCACACATACACACACACACACACACACACACACACACACACACACACGCGCGCGCGCACACACACACACACACAAATAGGTCGCAAATAATACTTACCTAGTACTATTAGGCAAGAGTGAATAGGTTTTTGTTAAGTCAGTGCAATTCACCATCTTAGACTACATAACCACTTACCGATGGGATTGTAGTTGCTTTACTACTTGCTGGGTAAAAATAGTAAAAAAAAAATTTACCCTGTGAAAGTTTGCATTTAGATATAATTTTTCTAACCAACCATAAAAATATGATGAGAATATGTATATAAGTATAAAGGTTACTTCACACGGAACAGTAATAATATAATATTATATCTTCCATTATCTCTGAAATCCGAGGTATGTTCATATTAAAAGGCTGAATAGAGCCACATTGAAATGCATGGGGATGGTTTTGTAATTTCACGTCATTATCGAAAAAAAAATTGTACGTATTTTAGGTGGCGGTTTGCAAAACACGATTCCACAAAAATTAACTCAATAGAAAATAATTGCAAAGTTGCTTCTAAAAATACATAAATTTTCAACGTCAATTTCTTTTACGTGGTAGAGCCATGCTACAGCTATATTTATTAGGTATAGTTGTAGCACGAATGGGTCGGCTCGACCGGGGAAGGGCCACGCTCTCACGGAATAACATGTAAAATAGCAGTTTAACCCTGCTGTGTTTCGTATGGTGAATGTAGAGAACCGGAGGACCTTTTTACTGGAAACCAGGCATTACATCTTAGTCCTCACGGGTGACAACGCATCTACATTTTGATACGTAATCGAGGATAGATGTAGATGTGTATGGGCCGTAGCAACCACTTACCATCAGGTGGACTGTGTGCTCGTTTGTCACCCTTATTCTATTTAAAAAAAACTTTCTGAGATTTCAGTAAAATAATGTTAAGTATTGTAAGCACTCGCACAATTATGTCTCATGTTAATAAAGCTATTGGGCTATTTTGATTTGTAATAAAGTGATTTTACTTTATAAGTTAAATAGTTTATTTACCAGTCAAATAATATTTATTAGGTTATAAAGCAAGTATTTTTGTAAATGTTTTGTATGTAAATGTAAATGTTTTCATTATTTTGTTATTCTATTGTTTACAGTTATTATCACGTCTTAGCTTTATACCAAGAATTACATTACAAATTCTTGATGGGATGCGATGTAACGCGCATACATTATTTTCATCAAGAACTATAATATATATATATATATATATATATATATATATATATATATATATATATATAATTTTTTTTTACTAGTAGAGTTTTAACAAAATCTTAAAAAAGTTCAATGAATTAAAAAAATGCCAATAATTATATAATTTCAAGTCAGTGTTTTACATTTAAAGATCAGTTATTAAAAGCCAATGTTATTATTTTCATTTTGATTAATTTAATTCGAGACTAAAATAAATGTGAAAGGGATTTTATCTGCAATAATAATTTTCATCAAAAATAACATAGACTTATAAAAGTCATATACACGGTCAATCATACTGAAGATTATCAATTGTACTACAAAATATTTAAAAGACTATTTCCAGTATAATGACCCGAATATCATCATTAACGTTTGACTGGCACACTTAAAAGTTTTATCACATGGCTAAATGATTGACTTTTATATTATGATAAGGTCATGCTTTTCTATAAAACGTTGCAAGAAATTTTAAATCAAGTACCTATTGGTTTGTTTTACTTTTTACTTAATTAGTGAAAAACAAAATGGACTGATCTAAAAGTTTACTTTCTTGTGTAAAAAGTGCTATTTAGAATTTTATGCAAATGATAATTAAAGTTTCTATGTAAATAAGTGTAACATAGCGGGAATTATATTCAATGGTAGCGGCCAGCCGTATTTGCAAAGCCAGCATCATTTTCTGTACAGAAACCGGCAAAGTGTTGCTCAAGACACTATAATCAAGCAGCTGATAAAATGTTACACTCATAACTGTTAACAAAAACTGTTTTCCCAAATGGTCTTATAGATAATAATAACTATTCCGCCGTGTTAGGTGCAGGAGCTATTATTAGAAGGAGAAGAGGTAAAATTTTGTTTTAGAAATGCGCAATCAATATTGTTTTGTCTGCAATTGAGCATAAAATAAAAAATAACTTCAGCCAAAGAGCATAACTGGCATTATACTCAGGCCCATCAATTGGTATGGAAAAAAGTAATTTTACCAGGTTTCAAAATATCAATCAAAATTCAAAAAACATAAATATTAAAATCAAAAAATGTATATATGTATGTCTATACATACATATAATGATTTATGGCCGCTTAGTAACTGACGGTAACTCACTATAACATCCTACAGTCACGCCGAAACTAAGAGGAGAGAATCACTGTAAAAAAGGTAATAATTTATTGCGGAAAATTTGTGATAAAATTAAAAAAAATATAAATTTATCCAAGTTAATCTAACTTAGTCTAATTTATCCTTATGTGTACAAAAAAAAACAAATAATAAAATAGTGAGATGGCGTCAGTTTTTAAGAAGATATAACAAAAATAAATAAAAAAATAAATTTCAATAAAGTTCAGTATTTAATTGAGTATATACCGCTGACACTTAATCACGCTTTTCGAAACCACGCCAGTTGTAAACAATACTTGTGTGAAAAGACAAAATCTTCTTTTTAAATTTCCGCCGAGTTGTAAGTAGAAGGCCAAATAGGTCATGTGTCAATTTTAATTAAATATATTTTATATGAAGTGATCTTGACTACGTTTCATCAATTAACCATTGGTAAAAATTAAAACAGGAATTTACGATTTTGTTTACAAAAAAACATTATTAGTTGAACCTTGCAGCTTGTTCATTATTTTTATTATAAATACCTATAAATGTATATATTATTAATAAATAGTTCCCATAATATATTGGATTATTTTTTATTTTGCCCTATCTGCAATGTTCTACGCTCTATAGAAAATGTGGCGTATGACATGACTGACAATCTCTCGAACGTTTTATCTAGGTACAAAAATGTTTTACGTTTTCGTCACCTCCACATGATATTTTTGTCAGTATAAGGTATCCTTCTATATCTGAAACGAATATAAATATTGCTACAAAGTAAAGTAATAGGCTATACAAGTCCCTCTACTGGACACAGGACTCTTTTTTTATTTCTGAGAGGGTTTTAGGGCAGGGAAATGCCCGCCGTGCTTCCCCAATGCGTGTTGACGAAAATTGCAATTACAAATTTCATTCGTGCTGTCGGGGATCAAACCCGGGAAAATTTACAGCGAACGCTTTAACGGCCTTTTTTTAATACGACACAAATAAATACGATTTAATATATATATATAATAAAAATTCTTACGTACTTCAAACTTGAACACTTGATAGCTCATGATGCCTACCGGACAAAGCTACAGCACCACACCGTGCAATGTAATTGAAGATGCGTAACATAATTCTCAGCGATGCGCAAGCATAACAGGCAGTATGTCACTTATATAATTGTCATCTCTGCAGTCTATTAATCTTTGCACTTTTATAAGTAATACAGAACGTAGTTGCTAGACGGTGTTGACATCGGCCAAAATCTCTGCGATCGTCGTTTCGTCAAGGTCATTCAGGCTAGTTAAAGCCTTAACAGTTGTAGAGCCACGCGGCAGCTTTTTCTGTCGCACGGATGGGCCGGCTCGAACCGGGGTGGTACCACGACCTCACAGAAAACCAGCGTGAAGTAGAGGTTTATCTCTGCGTTTCGCTTGGTGAGTGCAGGTGGCCGGAGGCCCTTTTTACTGGAAATGAGGCATTCCATCTTAGTCCTTACGGGTGACAACGCTTCTATATTTTGATTTGTAATAGAGGATAGATGTAGATGTCTATGGGCCGCAGCAACCACTTACCATCAGGTGGACTGTGTGCTCGTTTGTCACCCTATCCTATAAAAAAATAATTCTTTGTCTTTTAAAAGTCACAAAAGTTACATTCTACGATTTTTAAAAGTCTTAAAAGACCTGAACATTTTACTTATAGGATAATGGTGACAAACACCATTATCCTATAAAAAAAACACCCCATCAGGTGGACTGTGTGCTCATTTGTCACCCATATTCTATAGAAAATAAAACAATGTAGATGCTTTAGTTCAGTGTCTGTCTAAATATTTTAGCTATTGGCAAATGTCAGTCTTAGAAATGGTTTTGCCTAGATTTTTTTAATACGGCGTTGCTTGTTTGGTTTAATTTGTCGTGTTTTTCGACATCTGTGACACAAGATGAAAATATTTTGAACTCTCCGATGCCGCCAGCTGCTGTTTTTTTTTATAAGAGAGGGGGCAAACGAGCATGCGGCTCACCTGATGGTAAGTGACTACCGCCGCCAATGACCAACTTCAACACGAGGGGAATCAAGGGAATTGCAGATGCGTTGCCGGCCTTTTAAAAAGGAGTACGCTCTTTCCTTGAAGGTCCCTAAGTCGTATCGGTCCGGAAAAATCGCTGATGGTAATCGATTCAACAAGGAAGTCGTGCGAGGAAGAAAACATCTTCTAAATCGCACAGTGGTGGACCGCCAATCATTCAGATGGTGTGGATGGTATCCGGAGTACTGCCGCGATGTGCGTTCGTGAAATTTGGCGGCTGGGATTAATCCGAACAATTCCTCAGAGCACTCCCCATGGTAGATGCGAAAGAAAATGCAAAGGGGTGCAACATCTCTTCGCAGTGCCAATGAATCGAGCCGATTGGAAAGGACTCGATTGTCGACGTTTCGAGCCGCTTTGCGCTGCCCCTGCCCAGAGATGGGAACAGTATTCCATGTGAGGTCGTATCTGCGCCTTGTAAAGTTGCAGGTGGTGTGCAGGCATGGAATACTGTCCCGCTCTGCTGAGCACGCCAAGCTTTTTAGAGGCCAATTTGGTCTTCTCTTCCAAGTGACCACGATACTGCACGTCACTCGATATGTCGACTCCGAGGATTCCGATACTGACTGCGGCAAGAAGGGGAGTGCCTTGAAACTGAGGAGATACGATAAAGTGGTTCTTTTAAGCGGTAAATGCGCAAAATTGTGTCTTCTGAGGATTAAACAGGACTAGATTTAGTCGCCCCCAATCCGAGACTTTGTTCAGCAAAGACTCGACTTCAGACACAAGTTTGTTCCGGTACACGGCGACGTTTTCCCGAGAAATATTGGCACGGCCGGTGTATAGAGCATCATCAGTGCTTTCATCTGCATAGCAATGAATGTTACCAGTTAGCAACATATCATTTATATGCAGGAGAAACAGCGTTGGTGATAGCACACAGCCTTGTGGAACATAGATCAGATAGACCAGAAGATCACCATCTGATCGACCCCGATGAAAACCGTACTGGCGGTTACTAACCAGCTAGTGATCCTCAAGGTACTTCAAGAGCTGGCAGTTTATAATGGATTCCATTATTTTGGAGAACAAGGGGGTGATGGCGATAGGCCTGTAGTTGGATGGGTCAGAGCAGTCGCCTTTTTTAGGGATCGGGTGGACCAAAGCTGTCTTCTATGAATTCGGAACTACGCCTTGGGAGTAGGAGTACCGGAAAAGACGCGTTAAAACCGGTGCCAACTCCGGAGCACATGTCTTCAGCTTAATGGGAGGGACTCCATCAGGCCTACTCGACTTGCTGACGTCTAGGGAGAAGAGTGCTTTACGAACCGAGCGTTGTCTAAATCGCACATCTGGCATGGAGCACTCACACCGCGGGATGGTCGGTGGTGTGTTCACCCCGTCATCTAGAGCCGAGTTGGACGCAAAGAGAGAGCTTAAAAGATCGGCTTTCTCCTTTGCGGCATGGGCCAGTGAGTCGTCCGCTCTGTGCAGAGATGGAAGAGATGGCTGACAAACATTCTCTTGGACAGCCTTGGCGAGAGACCAGAATGCACGGGATCCCGAAAAAAGGCGAACTAGCTTCTCGCCAATTCTGCCGATGTGCTCAGACCTTGCCTTGGCATCAGACAATGGTCCGAAGAGCCCAGAGTGGCATCGACGGAGACCTGATATCCGTCCAGATGAGAGGTTAGCAGAAGGTCCAACAAGGAAGGTACATGACCCTCCACATCTGGGATCCGCGTAGGCGAAGTAAGCAATTGTGCTAGACCATATGCCAAGGCAAAGTCATAGACAGATCTACCCGCATGATCGGTAAAATGGGAACCAAGCTATTCAGCGTGGGGGGGCGTTAAAATCACCGAGTATCACGATCTCTGCGGATGGGATCTGTTGTAGCACGGAGTCTGCAGCCATTTGGACGTGGTTGATGAGTTGGTTTGTGTCGGCATTACCGCTATGGGACCTATAGAGGCACACGTAGGCGCGCGGATGGTCGTCGCTGTTTACGCGTAGCCAAAGGATGGACAGGTCCAAACCTTCAAGACTGCCGAGGCGTCCAGATGTCCTCTCTGACTTACATACAAACTCCAGCCCGAGGCACAAAGGAGTGCTCTAATTTGTACCCTGGGTAGGAGAGATACAAATTATCAGCCGGAGAGGACACCTGCGTCTCGGTCAGAAAGGGCAAGGCCGGCTTCGCCATCTCGAGATGGTAGTAGACGGCATTTAGGTTCGAGTGAAGTCCCCTGATGTTGCAGAAATTCACGGATAGCGTGGCAGGGGCGCTTTGGTGTTGTTGTTTGTTGCTCAGTTTGCTCCGAGTTATTGAGCGGAATTTTGCGTAAATTGAAGATTTGTGAATTCCATAAGATAATTATTATTACATTTTATTTACTGGGGGTGCTAAGAAGCTCCGGTGGAGGTTCGGTTGCCACCTTAGACGTCTTGACCTGGCAACGTACAACGCACGCACCCTGAGGACTGACGAGAAGATCGTGGAGCTGGAAGAAGAGATAGACAAGTTGCGCTGGCATATTATAGGATTATCCGAAGTCCGAAGAGAGGGGTAGGACACGGTAATCCTCGAATCCGGCAACTTGCTCTATCACCGGGAGGGCGACCATCTGTCCCAAGGAGGTGTCGGATTTATCGTCCACAAGTCTCTCGTTAACAACGTTGTAAAGATCGGGAGTGTGTCGAGTCGAGTTGCGTACCTTATACTCAGAATCACCAAACGGTATTCGCTGAAGGTCATACAGGTTTACGCACCAACCTCGGCACACTCCGATGAGGAGGTGGAGGAAATGTATGAGGATATCTCTAGAGCCATGCATTCCTCCAAAACCCAATACACGGTGTTAATGGGAGACTTCAATGCAATACTAGGCACAAGAGAGAACGGTGAGCTGAAAGTAGGGAAATTTGGAATAGGGCAACGGAACCCAAGGGGCCAGCAGCTGACCGACTTCATGGAGAAAGAGGGACTCTTTATGATGAACTCTTTCTTCCAGAAGCGGCCCCACAGGAAGTGGACCTGGTCGAGCCCCGACGGTTCGACAAAAAATGAGATTGACTTCATTATGACGACCAGACGACAACTGTTCAGTGATGTCTCCGTGATCGCGAGGGTGAAAACTGGTAGCGATCACCGAATGGTTAGAGGCACACTGAACCTAAACGTTAAGTTGGAGAGGTCTCGTCTAATGAAGTCAACGCTCCGTCCCCCTCGTGCTCTGTTCCAAAGTCCCGAAACCTTTCAGCTCGAGTTACAAAACCGTTTTCAGTGCCTAGAAGACTGCAATGAAGTATACGATATGAATGACAAACTTGTGGAAACTATCCATGCGGTCGGAGCAAAGTTCTGCAAGACCCGCCACAGAAGAACACAAAAACTCTCCAATTACACTCTCAATCTCATGGCTGTTAGACGGGAAATGAAGCTTCATTCTTTAACAGATTTGACAGCATACAGGCAACTGAACAGACAGATCTCCAAATGCATGCGAAGGGACTTACGCAACTTCAATACAGCTTGTATTGAAGAAGCGATCGAGAGGAACCAAGGCTCCAAAATCTTTGCCAGAGATCTGTCTGTCAGAAAGAGCCAGCTGTCAAAGCTGAAGACCAAGTGTGGCAGCATCGTTTCCGGGGCACCTGAGATTTTGAGTGAGATTGAGAGGTTCTATGGACGGCTGTACACGTCATCGTTGGAGCCACACGCAAGTGTGAGTAACGATCCAAGAGCGAGTCTTATCCGACACTATTCCGAAGATACCCCGGACGTCAGTCTAAGCGAGATTAGAATGGCTCTCCAGCATCTTAAAAACAGCAAGGCCCCAGGCGAGGATGGAATTACAGCGGAGCTTCTGAAAGGGGGTGAAAAACCGGTACTGGAAGTCCTTCAGAGGCTCTTTAATTCCGTCCTCCATGGTGGCATTACACCGGAGGCGTGGAGCAGAAGTGCGGTGGTGTTGTTCTTAAAGAAAGGTGACAATGCTCTCTTGAAGAACTACAGACCGATTTCCCTTCTGAGCCGCGTCTACATGCTGTTTCCGAGAGTCATTACGAATCGTCTCGCGCGCAGACTTGACGACTTCCAGCCTCCCGAACAAGCCGGTTTCCGAAAAGGCTTTAGCACCATAGACCACATACATACCCTTCGGCAAGTTGTACAGAAGTACGAGGAGTACAATTTGCCACTATGCCTGGCGTATGTGGACTATGAGAAAGCCTTTGTTCCCGTCGAAATTTGGGCGGTGCTGCAGTCCCTTCAGCGGTGCCAAGTTGACTGTCGGTATATCGAAGTGCTGAAGTGCTTGTACAGTAGAGCTAAGAGAGTACAGAACCAGAGTACGAAACCTATCCAATTGCAGAGAGGTGTAAGACAGGGTGACGTTATATCCCCGAAACTCTTCACCGCTGCATTGGAAGACGTTTTCAAGCTTCTGGACTGGAAAGGATACGGTATTAACATCAATGGCGAGTACATCACTTACCTTCGATTTGCCGACGATATAGTCCTTATGGCAGAATCGCTGGAGGACCTAAGCACTATGCTCAATGATCTCAATAGTGTCTCTCAACAGATAGGTCTTAAGATGAACATGGACAAAGCAAAGATTATGTTTAATGTACATGTCACACCTATGCCGGTAGTTGTTGGGAGCACTAGGCTCGAAGTTGTTGACGAGTATGTTTACCTGGGACAAATAGTCCGACTAGGTAAGTCCAACTTCGACCGAGAGGTCAATCGACGGATTCAACTCGGCTGGGCCGCGTTCGGGAAGCTACGACACATCTTCTTGTCAGACATACTTTAAAACCTTAAAACAAAATTGTACAACCAGTGCGTGTTGCCAGTGATGACTTACGGAACTGAGACGTGGTCCTTCACTGCTGGCCGTATGAGGAAGCTCAAGGTCGCTCAGCGAGCTATGGAGAGGGCTATGCTCGGAGTTTCTCTGCGTGATAAACTTAGGAATGAGGATATCCGCAGTAGAACCAGAGTAACCGACATAGCCCAACGGATTAGTAAGCTGAAGTGGCAGTGGGCCGGCCATATAGCTCGAAGAACCGACAACCGATGGGGAAGAAAGGTTCTTGAGTGGCAGCCTCGTACCGGTAGGCGAAGTGTAGGGCGACCCCCCACAAGATGGACTGACGACCTGGTAAGACATGCAAGAAGTCGATGGATGCAGGTGGCTCAGGACCGTGCTTTGTGGCATTCCTTGGGGGAGGCCTATGTTCAGCAGTGGACTTGTGAAAGGCTGTAATGATGATGATGATGATGACATTTTATTTAGAAATAGATTTGTTTTGATTAAAATAAGAGTATTTTATATTAAATTCTTATATTTATTTTATATTAATATGTTATTTTATATTAAATTTAATTCGTCGCGCATACGTGACTTTACTATCTCCCGCGCATGCGCGAAGACATAGAGCAGCATACAATTTTTGTTTGGAATAGCTTGTACGCTCAATGGTCACCATGATTTTAGACCTAACTGTTTTGTTTAGCGGAACGATTCGCAGTAGTTTTTTATTTTATAAATATACACCGATATATTATATCTACGATTTGGTGATTTTCGAAGATTCCTCTAAATGGAGTAATGTGTAAAGTGGCGTCCCTTAAGGCGGTATTATCTCTCTTCTTATTTTCCAATTTTATCAACCTCATAACATTAAATCTCAAGTGCTTTTACCTTCTGTATGCCGATGATTTGTAACTATATGCACAAGTAGAACCCTCTAATATCATTAATGTAATTTCATTATTAAACGACGACTTGAAATAAAAATCTTTGAATGGTCCACTGTGTATGGTATAAATATGAACCCCTCTAAATGCCAAACGGTAATCTTAGGTAGCACAAGATTTTTAATTAAACTAGATATTCCCATTCTACCATCAATTATCTTTAACAACAATGCCATATCATTCTCTCTCTATGTAAATCTCGGTCTGTATAGATAGCTGCCTAACATTGAACAAACTTAATATATAGGAACTGAAACTACTGGAACTTTGCGACCTTTATAACTTAATATCGCCTAAAAATTTTTACTACCACAGGAATACTAAGATCCTACTTGTTCAGTCACTTATTCTGCCGATTATTGACTATGTTGATGTGTGTTGTAAGATGTGTCATCATCTTAATACATTGGATCGTCACCTTAACAACTGAATCAGATACATTCATGGTCGTCGTAAATACGACCGTATAACGCCGAAAGTGTCCTTCTTTTCGTACTCAGCTAAATTTGCGGCCAATCCGTCAGCGCATCTATGTTAGAATACTCTGCAGTCTTCTCAATTCTGAACGATCCATTTGGTAGGGCAGTGGCTAATCATTTAAGCTGCAGCGCATAGGGGCGGTGGATTCGAATACCACACGGAACAGGAATTTATAAAGCTGATAAATAATGAATGTTCTGGATGTTTGTTCGTGTGCAATAATTTATTAATGTAAAACTCCTCCAAGATACAGGAGAAAATCCTAGTGTGGAAGTAATAACGTTGTTATTGTCTTATGCTAGTTTTAACTAGCTTTCACCAGCACACAATTAAAGGTAATTGTACCTTAATAGACAATGCTGTGATAAGTCAATTAATGAAATTTTCCTAAACACGGATGTAGAAATTTGGAGTTGGTCGAGAAAGAAACTCTTTGAGTCATAGGAGCTACAATTACATTTTATAGCTTTATAAAAGTGAAAGATTCGCGGTTTTTTTTAATTCTGAAACTCACGATTTAGCCGGTCTGTACGCCCAACGCTGAGTCAGATCTAAGCGTATAGTATAGATATTGGTAGTGGTTACTCAGTCTCTTGTCAAAGCGAAAGACAAACCTAGTTTAATTACGTATGTCAATTTTTAAACTATGTAGTAATGACCGATATTAGTGTTGTGTATGGCCGAGTTACTAAAAGGTAAAAGCAAACTCACAGTTTTGTTGAGGAACTTTTATACAGTTTCAGTTACACATATATATATATATATATAGAAATACTTTATAGTGGTGAGCAATGCGTTGACCTATCAAATCTCAGCGTACTACAGCTCACTGTTGCCGCGGCACCGGCAGTCACATGCTCTCGCTCGTACGTCGCGCCAGCTCTACAATGACTTGCCCTTCGCATACCATAAATTTAAAAAAATAAAAAGGCGCGAAAACTATGCATTTCCGATATAATAATAATAATCGATATTAATTTAATTTATTTATTATGAAGTAACTAAGTAACATTTTAATCTACTGTCTTGAAATATGACAAGATATTTGTGTAATTGTTTTGTATTTGTGAGGCGACGAGTGTTTTTGGTAAGTTTTTAAATTTTTAAATATATATCGATTATACAAATAAGAAATGTTTACTTAATCTATACATAATAATAAAATTGAACCCAATTTTCATACATTTCATCTCTACATATTTCAATTATAATAAATCTGAGCTTATTTTCAGCATTTTTTTATTTGTTTATACACTTAATATGTGTTTATAATTTGTTATTATGTTTATTTCATAGTATAGATTATAGGTAATATTAGATAAAGACTAGTAGAAATTAAAATTATAAGAGAATAACTTTGATGTTTTAACATTTTATTTCTCTAAACTTACGTCCTATCTAGGTTTAAGTAAAATTCCAAGAAATTCGTGATGATGTCAGCTCTGCTGAAATTGCATACGACCGTCACCCATTGCCTAAATATTTAACATGAGTAATAATTTATGCTTAGTCAAGCAGCAATGTATGCAAACTAATTTTAAAATACGCGAAAGCTTGAAAGACTTTGAAGAGGTCTGACTACTCCAAGTTACATTGGCGTTCGTAATTCATGGTTTTGTTGCATTCTGCTTCATAAAAAAAGATGGAGGGTAAAATTCCTGTGGCTTTAAAGTTCATAAATATTGAAGTTGGTTGGAGTAGTCTGAAAATAGCTGATTTATGAAGCACTAAGTAGGTACTTAACTAGGTTTGACAAATTATGTACTTTGTTAAAATTTTATTGTATTACCTATGCAAATTTTTATTTTTATTTATGGGGCAACAGATGATGAATTGAATCATAAAAAGTGATTTAAATACTTTTATATAGATAATGAGTAAACGCAATAACTTTGAAATGAAATACAATATTCATTGAATTTTTGGATTATTGAAATTGGCGAATTGTAGTGTAAAAGACTAACCAAATTATGTTAACACATTTTGTCCTCATAGAACACTAGTTTTTCGTAAAATAAGATATACTTTATTTTTAGAAAAGTCAACCCAACACAGTACCTATACTTTATCATAGAGCCGAAGTGGCATTGGGTCGGCCATAAAATTAGAGAAACCGATAATTGATTGGGAAGAAAGGTTTTGAAATGGCAGATGGTGGCAGCCTCGTGCCGGTAAGCGAAATGTAGGGAGGCCCTCCTGGAGTGACGAATTGAGACATTCAGGAAGGCGATGGATGTATAGGTGGCTCAGAACCGTGTAATGCGAGATTATTCACGGGAGGTCTATGTTCAACCGTGGACTTGTGAAATGAGCTATGGTGACGATATGATTAGATAAAAAAAAAACATATTATACTTACTTTAAAAAAATCTTTGTTTATTCTAAATATAGGCAGATTAAATTTCTTATTGTTGATTCTTAGAATGATGATATATAATCTTGTTTTATGTCATTTGCACGCTACAATAATAGAATATAGGTAAAGTTATCCTAATTTGCTATAGTAAAATTAACGTTAATAACCCTATACAATAATAAAATATCTTGTATATAAGTTGACTTTGTATTTTACAATGACATTTATTTGAAAATTTTAGGGATGTTTGGAATTGAATAAACGCCAAAAACAGTGCAGTGGCGGTATAAAATTCGACTACCTCGTATGATACGAGGTAATCGATAATTACGAGTATTATCTTTATATATAAAAATTACGTGTCACGTTGTTTGTCCGCGATGAACTTCTAAACTACTGAACTGATTTCAATGAAATTTTGCACACTGTGTGCAGTTTGGTCCAACTTGAGAGATAGGATACTTTTTATCCCGATAAGTGACCTTCAATATTTTTTTATTACGAATTTAAAGATTTTTTATATGAAGGGACGTCGAAAAGGGCAGAAGAACGTCTGTCTGGCCAGCTAGTTATAATAATAAATACGAGTCGTATCATCTCGTGGGTGTCGTAAGAGGCGACAGGGGGTAACAGAGACAGGAGATGCGCAGCAGCATCTTCCTGATAACAACTAAAAATTAAAAAAAAATGCGGTTGCCAACCCGCTTGTCAAGCGTGACAACTGTGGCAAAATCGGGGGGGGGGGGGGATTTATGAGGCAACCTATAGAAGGCCTATGTTCAACAGTGGATTGTAATTGGCTATAATGGATGGATAATGGAAAAGCCAAACAATTTTTGTCAGTTTGTCTGCCTGTCTGATCGTTTAATCTTTACGTGAAGTGGCAAAATCAATTTCAATGAAATTATTTTTTTCTATAACTTATATTTTAAACTAAAAATATAGCAAAGTTTTCTTTCAACCGGTTGAGGTGACATTAAGCGAACACTACACATTGAATAATACAATTTTTTTTTACGGATTTTATCGCGTTTAATTGACTATTTTAATTCCCGACGTTTCGAGTGCTTTACAGCAACCCATGGTCACGGGGGGGGGGGGGGGGGACTGAGATGTTTGACGTCCCGATGTCACAGTTAGCCCGGCTACCTTCAGTTTTTAATATTAATTTTTGGTTCGATTTACGCAGAATGAACTTACAGTATCTTGAAGTCTTGCAGTGGTATGTTTGGGTTTGGATTTAATTTTGTTAATTATAGGATCCCAAGCAGATGGCAGCACCCATCCATCTTCGCTATTGAAATTAGGATGTTTTTTAATTTCAATAGCCTCGCGTATCATCCTTGGTAGGAATCGGTGTTCTTTTGCGAGGATTTGTGGTCTATCATATCTGATGTAATGGCGGGGACGATCTTAAACATGTTCACAGACTGCAGACTTCCCATAGTGCCGGTGCTTCATATCAGCTATATGTTCTTTCACGCGGGTTTTAATGGATCTATCGGGAATTAAAATAGTAAATTAAACGCGATAAAATCCGTAAAAAATAGTTGAGTTGATTCAAAGTGTTCTTTATTCGTTATCGGCGCTTAAAAGTCCACTGTTGACATGCATGACGATTAAAGCCGTTGTGCCTCCAGTTGAAGATAGACTTTGCCTTAATCGTTATGCTTGACAGGCAGAGTGATGATTTCATGATCACAGTAGCATATCGTCTTCACGACGCCTTGCACCTTTTAAGCTGTTGCCTGTCGCCGGGCTGGGTATTTTACGTATGCCTTATATCACACCGCTATCTATCGGAAACCATAAACTTTTACGGCGCTTACGATTATTGTGGGAGGAAATGAGGTAATAGATTCTGTTACGCCACCATAGCAAAACCGAGCTACCTAGGCATAAATAAAAATAATAAGGAACTTGACAGCTTAGTAGCACAAAGCGCAGAATAATTATTATTACGGGACTGGATGTTTTCCCATGTATGATTTAAGTATGAAAATCACCTTACTAAAATTGTGAAAATTGTGTGAGGGTAATTAAAAAAAAAAAGTATCATCAAATTTATCATCAGTGATATTTTAAATACAGCATCAATTCAAAATAACCTTTAGTAAGGTGTCTAAAGTGCAACTCAAGGGTGCCAACCTCTCGTCCTCTACTTGACGCGATGAGGGAGTAATATCACTATAATGATAAAAAACTGCTAAGAGGTTTTGTGCGTGTTACAGACGCACTCACGTCACCCACACGTGTCATTTCAGATCAGAACTATTGCAGACGATACGTACATGTATATAGTTTATAAAATGAACATCTTTGTTATATAACGTGGCATAAAGTGGTGCCGCTAATCGCAAACTCCTTAAACCCTTTCAGAAATATGAGGGAATCCGCGTCCAGCTATAGGATGTGGAGTGTGCTGTTCTGAACGCTGCACCTAGTAGTGGAAGGTGTTGCTTTACTTTTTATTATTTTAATTGCAAATAGATCAGTTTTTAAGGCTTTCTAATCATTGTTCTTTAGCCGAAAAAATCAACTGCCACTTATTTATTTTGAATAACCTCGGCCAATATCAATGAACCTGCTTTTTCATATCCGTATCAAATATGATGGACATGTGATCCATAAAGATAATGTCTGCACTATAGGCAATTTAACAAGAGTATATAAGGCTATCTACTCCCCGATCTGGTGTTTGCATTACGCGGTCGCTATGTACATTGTACACAGCTGCGATCTGATGTTACAGCATCCTAAACAGCGGATTAGTTATACATGACCGGTGTGCGGGCTCAGATAACGTGTGATAGTAATTATGCAAATGGTTATTGCATACCAATCGATTAATTCCTTTTTTATATAAGGAGATGTATAAATGGATCTTGTAACTGACACCTACATTTATCATCGATAAAGATTCAAAATATGATGTGTTGTCACTCTTGAACACTTGAATTTTTTTAGGAGACGGGGCAAACGAGCGTGTGGCTCACCTGATCATAAGTAGACTACCGCCGCCCATGAACAACTGCAACACCAGGGCAATTGCAAATGGGTTGCCGGCCTTGGTCAGAGTCAGTCACGCTGCAGCTATATTATGCATGTAGCATGAATGGTTTGGCTCGACCGGAGCAGAACCACGTCCTCACAGAATACCAGCGTAAAAGGGCGCAAACGAGCATGCGGTTCACCTGATGGTAAGTTGACTATCGCCGCCCATGAACAACTGCAACACAAGGGGAATTGCAGATGCGTTGCCGGCTCTTTTCTTGAAGGTCTCTAAGTCGTATCGGTTCGGAAAAATCGCTGGTGGTAATCGATTCCACAAGGAAGTTGTGCGAGGAAGAAAACATCTTCTAACTCGCACAGTGGTGGACCGCCAATCATCCAGATGGTATGAGTGGTATCGCGAGTTTTGTCGCCATGTGCGATGGTGAAATTGAGCGGCTGGAATTAGTCCGAACAATTCCTCAGAGCACTCCCCGTGGTACATGCGATGAAACACGCAAAGAGAAAAGAAATGCAATGATTCGCTCACAGTGAAAAGGGTCTCCGATGCTCTATTTATGCTCTCCAGTCCAAATTTCGGTCAACGCTGCAGGCCAGGATTATAGTACCCAAGTGCATGCACAACAAGTGCACTCTTTATTCCCTCGATATATTGGTGTCGTAACACCGTAGGTTTCGGGCCTCCCCATTGCCCGGAATTTCTTCGCGGTAAAACACGGTGTACTAGTCGGTGGAGCCTTTCGGCATTATAAGCTTAGACGGCGAATGGGGTTTGTAATTTTTCTTTTTATAATATTTTTTTATAATTTTTCTAATATTTTATAATTTTTTATAATATTTCTTTTCTCCGTTCGCCGCTAATGTTAGATTAAATCAGAATGGATGCAATAGTATGGTATAAGTTCGCCAATCCTTAACGTTGAGGCTTGTTGCTTCAGTCTCTATGTATAGAGGTGTTGTCTTGGTAGAGGTCGCTCGTCCAGTGGCCGAGTGTGTGGCGGCGCGAAATTGTTTAAGTATTCGTGTGGTCCGTTTTCGGCTCGACTGAACACATCGTGCCACAAACACACCATGAATTCTTCAAGGCTCTCCATCTTCAGATCGGACGTAGCGACTTGCACCGACAATGGTTTGTAATTATAGATTTTGCTGGGCCTGCAGTCGCTTCTTGGAAGACTCGCTAAAGAGCGCGTATTAGGCCGAAACACAGTATGTTGGCTTTGGTCTGATGTACAGTTTGATGAGGTCAGGACTAGATGTAGCATCGCCCGCACACTCCTGGCATTGCGGACGACGATGTCGATGTGCGAGGTCATAAGCAGCGCCCTGTCTATCCAAGGTAGGCGGCAAACAAACGCTGCATTTTTGCAGCGGCCATATTGGCTCTTCTAGATAACGTGTAGTAGGCGCTATCATCCGCATATAGCGCCAGCACTACATGCCCTCCCATTCGCGTTGATGTCCAGACAATGTTGGTATATCATTGGTATAAGCCGCGTACAGGATCATCTGCCCTGTAGTACGCCGGCTCGTATTGGTCTCACTGGGGGCCCGGTATCCTTTACACAGACGTAGAACTTCCTTCTCTATAAGAAGGACACCACTAGCCGCATTATAGCAGGAAAGATTCGCATGTGGCTCAGCGGGCAGACGGGAGCTCTAGTTTTAGTAAGCTGACGGTTCAGTTTGTAGAGCGACGCCATTTCTCTGTTCTCTCACTCCCACAGTCCGATGGGACGACAATTTTACATGACCGTAGAGAGATCAGACACAGGACCAACGTGTTTAACGTACTTTTCGCAGAACGGGGTTAAAAAAATCACTGCTAACTTCCTAACTTTAGGCTCCTAATGAGAATTTCTTGATAGGAAAACGCAATTTATAATTAATTTTTAGATGCTATTTAACGCTGGTATTATATGAGATGAGTGGTCCTTCTTTGGCCAAACCTTCCTATTCGTACTGCAGTCCTCCAAATAAGTTTGAAATGCTTGTGTTAGAAGTGGTTCATGACAGTGGTCGAATGGTGGAAGTTACGAACTTAGTTGGTTTAGTGATCGTAAACGTGGCTACTGATCATGAAGTCTCGGATACGATTTTGCGGGTCGGAATACAAAAAAAAAAAATGATTTCAGTTTTTCTGTCAAAAATTCTCAATAGCAGCCCGAAGTAAGGAGGAAAGTAGTGTTCTTAGTTTTTATTAATGGTCGTGAATAAAGTTTGAAGGTAGGAACAGAGAACCATTAGGCTACTGTCACTTCCCCATTTCTTCTTTCTATCTTTCTTTAAAAAAGTACACTGGTACTTTAAATATTATTTCATTTCCCCAAAAATCTCACATTAAATATTACGTGAATGCATAGGATTCGTGCCTCGTGTCTCCGTTGTTTTATATAGTCTCTTGGACGAGATATATTTATTTAATGTTGATGATATTAAAGGTTGAAAAACCAGCTATGGCCAGCCGAAAACTTATTGCCAAAAACAGTTACGAACAAAACTCACGAAATATAGCAACCATTGTAATTTCTCCCATGACATGAAGCTTTTTTTTTTTTTTATAGGATAAGGGTGACAAACGAGCACACAGTCCACCTGATGGTAAGTGGTTGCTGCGGCCCATAGACATCTACATCTATCCTCTATTACAAATTAAAATGTAGATTTTGTCACCCGTGAGGACTAAGATGGAATGCCTCATTTCCAGTAAATAGGGCCTCCGGCCACCTGCACTCACCAAGCGAAACGCAGAGGTAAACCTCTACTTCACGCTGGTTTTCTGTGAGGTCGTGGTACCACCCCGGTTCGAGCCGGCCCATCCGTGCGACAGCAAAAGCTGCCGCGTGGCTCTACCACTGTTAAAATGTTACAGAGAAAAGAAATAAATATATAGTATACTGTCAAACTGTAAAATAAGGTTATGGTTTAATAATAATTATTCGCATATAAAATATCTAGTTTAAAATTCTGCATACTGTTTCGAGTTCCATTTTTGTGTGATACAGATCTATTTATATTGATGCAGATGTTTATAACTCTTTATGTCTACGCTCAAGTAAATGAGATGAGAAATGGGTTACAGTTCAGTCTAGCTTTGCATCGTGTTGACATAGTAAGAACTAGAACTCAACATTGGTTACAACATAGATAAAGTTAAGAGAATTAACTGTTCACCTGTTATTAATACGAGCATCGCGACTTAAAATATTTATTGTGTACTTTCTCATTTAAACTTAGAACTCAGAACCTCAGATGATAGACTGAGCACAAAACAGTTATTTTGTTAGGGTACATATAAATGACCTTTTGTCGTAATAATTCTATGATGGCAGGTAAATAAGTTCTACAATCCATAATCCTAAAGAATAAAATCTCCACTAAATAAAAAACCTAATCGTTGCGTAAGTGTTTCTGAGTTAGTGAAATAGATAAATCGTAATATAAATAAGTATGAATAAAACAATTATTTCAATGTTTTATGCAATTTAAAAGATTGTCGCAAGACTTGTACCTAGTACATACATAGCTTAAAATGATTCTAAGTATTATAATTTAATATATTCGTTTATTTTTTATCTGATATATTTTGTTTTACACTTAAAAATTGCATTTGCGAAAGTTGTTAATTTGGAGAAAAGAAAAATTTTACTCGATTATATTTTTCTAATTAAATTAATCAGCAACAATATTACAATAGACATTGACTGGCATTTCAGAATGAAGCCCCATTCCTAGCCACAGTTCACTAGTTGATGAGTTCAAGCGTGATTATGTACTCGCTTGCACGAACATGCTTACTGTTTGTAAACCATAAGTCGTATAATGTTTGCAGTAATCTGCTACTATGTATTAAAACCCCGAATCTACGATTTTTTTGAACCTGGGCAAAAACTTGATAGTGGCGCCTTCTTTCTTCAGCGTGTGAGATTACTTGTTAAAAAAACTTGGGCTCTTTATTGCCTATTAGCTAATAAATTTTTTATTTGTGTGACGTAAAATTAAATATATCTATATATAGAAAACATAAAGAATCTATTTGTTCATCAAAGTCTGTCTCAAAGGCAGTTTTATTTTCAATGCCTAGAATCACAGGCCAGATAGACGTTCCAGAGTTATTGTTGAAAGCATATAGGTTTTAATTATTTTCAGTTTGCTGAAGCTTCGCTCACATCATGTTGACACTTACAGAATGTCCGTAGGTAATGTGCAGTATATTCTTAAATAATTTATTAATTTTATGATGAACCAAGGATAACAAATTATTTAAAAAAATATTTTTAAATAATTTTTTAACGTTAATTATTTATAGAATTAATAAGTCTTTTAAATTAAAATTCCCGCCATTAGATGTTGCCAACATTCTACTGCGCTGCAGCTGCTTAGGGATTAATTGATAGAACGTGTGCTGGCTAGGCGCTTTGTGCTACAAGTTTTTTTAAAACTATATTATATTATATATTATATTTTGGCGCCCCCTAAAACTACCGCCCGGGACGAGTGCCCCGGTATGCCCCCCCCCCCTTAGATCCAGGGCTGATGTATTACATTATAGTATTTCATACCTTTCTTTGCACAAAATTCATCATAATCATCATCATTACAGCCTTTCATAAGTCCACTGCTGAACATAGGCCTCCCCCAAGGAATGCCACAAAGCATGGTCCTGAGCCACCTGCATCCATCGACTTCCTGCATGTCTTACCAGGTCGTCACTCCATCTATGGGGGGTCGCCCTACACTTCACCTACCGGTACGAGGCTGCCACTCGAGAACCTTTCTTCTCTATCGATTGTCGGTTCTTCGAGCTGTATGGCCGGCCCACTGCCACTTCAGCTTACTAATCTGTTGGGCTATGTCGGCTACTCTGGTTCTACTGCGGATATCCTCATTTCTAAATTTATCACGCAGAGAAATCCCGAGCATAGCCCTCTCCATAGCTCGCTGAGCGACCTTGAGCTTCCTCATACGGCCAGCAGTGAAGGACCACGTATCAGATCCGTAAGTCATCACTGGCAACACGCACTGGTTGTACAATTTCGTTTTCAGGTTTTGAGGTATGTCTAACGAGAAGATGTGTCGTAGTTTCCCGAACGCTGCCCAGCCGAGTTGAATCCGTCGATTGACCTCTCGGTCGAAGTTGCACTTACCTAGTCGGACTATTTGTCCCAGGTAAACATACTCGTCAACAACTTCGAGCTTAGTGCTCCCAACAACTACCGGCATAGGTGTGACATGGACGTTAAACATTTTGTTTTCTCCATGTTCATCTTAAGACCTATCCGTTGGGAGACACTATTGAGGTCATTGAGCATGGTGCTTAGTTCCTCCAGCGATTCTGCCATAAGGACTATATCGTCGGCAAATCGAAGGTGAGTGATGTACTCGCCATTGATGTTAATACCGCATCCTTTCCAGTCCAGTAGCTTGAAAACGTCTTCCAATGCAGCGGTGAAGAGTTTCGGGGATATAACGTCACCCTGTCTTACACCTCTTTGCAGTTGGATAGTTTTCGTACTCTGATTCTGTACTCGGATAGCCATCATAGCTCTACTGTACAAACACTTCAGTACTTCGATATACCGACAGTCAACTTGGCACCGCTGAAGGGACTGCAACACCGCCCAAATTTCGACTGAATCAAAGGCTTTCTCATAGTCCACATACGCAAGGCAAAGTGGCAGATTATACTCCTCTGTCTTCTGTACAATCTGCCGCAGGGTATGTATGTGGTTTATGGTACTAAAGCCTTTTCGGAAACTGGCTTGTTCGGGAGGCTGGAAGTCGTCAAGTCTGCGCGCGAGACGATTCGTAATGACTCTCGAAAACAGCACGTAGACGCGGCTCAGAAGGGAAATCGGTCTGAAGTTCTTCAAGAGAGCGTTGTCGCCATCCTTGAAGAACAAGACCACCGCACTTCTGCTCCACGCCTCCGGAGTAGTGCCACCATAGATGACGGAATTAAAGAGCTTTTGAAGGACTTCAAGTACTGGTTTTCCACCCGCTTTTAAAAGCTCCGCTGTAATGCTATCCTCGCCCGGGAACTTTCCGTTTTTAAGGTGCTGGAGAGCCATTCTAATCTCGCTCAGACTGACGTCCGAGGTATCTTCGGAATAGTGTCGGATAAGACTCACTCTTGGATCGTTACTCACACTTGCGTGTGGCTCCAACGATGACGTGTACAGCTGTCCATAGAACCTCTCAATCGAAAACCGGAAACAATGCCACCACATTCGGTCTTCAGCCTTGACAGTTGGCTCTTTCTGGCAGACAGATCTCGTGCAAAGACTTTGGAGCCTTGGTTCTGCTCGATCGCTTCTTCAATACAAGCTGTATTAAAGTTGCGTAAGTCCCGCCGCATGCAATTGGATATCTGTCTGTTCAGTTGCCTGTATGCTGTCAAATCTGTTGAAGAATATAGCTTCATCTCCCGTCTAACAGCCATGAGATTAAGAGTGTGATCGGAGAAAGAATGCACAAAATTGTAAACTTATAATCTACTTCAGGAATAAACTTAGAAGGAGCTTAAACTTTGGAAGCTGACAAAGATTAGTGGTCTCCGGTTCATTATTATTACAAAAAAAAAACCTTTTAATAAGAACTAATCACTGAATCACTAAACTGAATCATTACTGTATCATTACATTACCACACTCTCACAGAATACTAGAGTAAAATAGCAGCTTAATGCTGCTGTGTTTCGTATAGTGAGTGTAGAGAATCGAACTCCTCAAGGTTGACAACGCATCTGCATTTTGATCCTTAATCGGTATGGGCCACAGCATCCACTTACAAACTGGTGATACGTATATAACGTGTTATTTTATAACAAAGACAGATTAACTATTTGTCAACTTGTTACTTTGTCCCACTAATGACGATTGTCAGAATTTCTATTTAATTTTTGAAACGAAGTTCCTAATCGCGTGGTACGAATTTGGTGGTTTGGAATATATTCGGTAAGTCAATGTTTTCGGGGCTTCTATTTATATTTACGTCCATAGCATGGCATTACATCCATGCATCCGTTTTTTAGAATATATTTTGGAACTTTATGTGTTATTATCAATAAATCCTAAACCAAAAGGATGATTCAAGTAAATCAATTAAAGATAGATGAAACAAAACAAACATCAAGTCATTAATGTTTCTAATACATACATTTATTATTATTAATATTTTATTTATTTCTTTTTTGCCGACTTCATAAAAGAAGTATTAATCAATTTGTTTTAATTTTTTTTTGTTTCTTCGGAACATTTTTTAATAACACTTTTTTTTTATTAAATAAGTTAAACTCCAGGGGTGGTTTCATTTAAATCTGGAGAAAAAAGTCTCTCCCATAAGGTGGAAAAATTAAATAAGCGATGAACTTAAATTAATTTCCAGTAATCTTATAACTATATACAAAATAGACGAAATTCGATTAGATAATTTTAAAAATATATCCCATCACCGCTTGTAACAGATTACTGCAGCAGTAGTCATTGCTTCGTAAATGTAAATGAGATTTCAATATCGTAGCGTTCGACATCCAGTAATTAATGCGGGGCCACACTCGAGCGCTTTGTCATCGACTCCATTCAGATGTTCAATGGGTGGGCTGTCAAAGGCGTTGTACAGCGTAGTGGTTACGCACCGGCGTTGAATGCCGTCTGCTCTGAAGTATCTACTGGCACGCTTGTTTGACTTCCGACGCGTGTCGTACAGAATGTTGGAATTCACGCTCATTTCAAGTCTCAGCGTTTTCAAACGCAAAACTAAGCTCTTTATAAACACACTGGCATCGTTTACTGTAATAGCAAATGTTAAACAATCTAGAATTCTTAATTTATTTTTGAAACTTTATTTTTAGAGTTTAACTGTTCTGTTTTCACGAAATTGTGCAGACACTACAGCGAAGTTTATAAAATTGAGATGGAGCTATTCTCGTATTAAAATTAACTACGAGTATATTAACTCAATACCTCAATATTTAAGTATACAGTGCGTGACATATATTTTGCCTATAATTACCATCATCAATACATTAATTCACAAGAACATTGCCGTACATAAGCCTCTAAGGAATGCCATCGACTTCCTGCAAGTCTTGCTAGGTCGTCACTCCATATAGTGGGGGGGCGGGGGGACGGGGGGGGGCGATACTTTATTTACCGCTACTGCCACACGAATCTTTCTTCTCTACCGGTTGTCGATTCTTCAAGCTATGAGGCCACTTCAACTTACTGATCCTCATTAAGATTAAAATGGTATAATTCAGTTTATTTAATGAAATGGAGTTATCTTTTTTTTTTTTAAATAAACGAAGAAAACTACAAAAACTCGTTTTTCTTTGGTTCTTCTCTGTATAGATCTAGATTTTGGAACCAGTGGTAGATTTTTACCTTCAAAGAATCTCTCCATCCATCCTCAGCCTATAAATATCTATTGCTTAATATATGCCTCCTAAATTCAGTTTATAGGCTTATTTAAAGATTTTACCATGGAATAATGGCAGCGCAAGAATTTCTACTACTACCATGCTGTCCTGTGGGTGTCGTAAGAGGCGACAGGGGGAAACAAACTAGGAGATGGACAGCAGCGTCTTCCTAATAACTACTAGACAGTAAAACACTGCAGTAGCAATCCTGCCAGCCAAGCGTGGCAACTATGGCAAATATTTAGGCAATCTATGGGGGGGATGTTCAGCAGTGGACTTTGATAGGTTGTAATGCATGTATGAATTAATGAAATCCTAATATATTTGAGTTTGTCTTAAAGTCCTCTGGTATAAGAACGTATTTTCAATCTATAGCCTCCTTTGAAGTTTGTTGCAGGTGTCTTTGCCTTGCAGTAGGCACTTATCGAGTCCTGGTAGCTTTTTTTTATAGGATAGGGTGACAAGCGAGCGCACAGTCCACCTGACGGTAAGTGGTTGCTGTGACCCATAGACATCTACATCTATCCTCAATAACGAATCAAAATGCAGGTGCGTCGTCACCCTTGAGGACTAAGATGGAATGCCTCTTTTCCAGTAAAATGGGTCTCCGGTTCTCTGCACTCACCATACGAAACACAGCAGTGTCGTCTCAAGCTGCCATTTTACGCTGGTATTCTGTGAGAGCGTGGTCCTTCCCCGGTCGAGCTGACCCATTCGTGCTACAACTATACTACTAATATAGATGCAGCATGGTTCTACCACGTAGAAAAACGTTTGTCACTAATATTACAATACGCGATATCTACGTCGGTGTAAACCTATTTCGATGATTTTTTTCAATAGGTTACTAAGGGGTGGCCCCATTTACATTTAGAAAAAACATTCCCTACCCTTAATGTTGCTAAAATAGGGAGTGAAATTAATTTTAATGTAACTATTTAGATGACATTGATATTGTGATATTCCATAGTCCACTCAAATGATTAAAAAATTTACTTTTAATATAAAGTAAAAGCCGAATTCAAGGAACAAAAAATAAAAAAAACATGTGTGAGTGTTGTGGAACACTCAGTTGGAACGAAGTTCCTTTCGTAGTATATTATTATAGATAAACGTATTATATTATAGATTAACAAATACAAATAAATAAATTACTAGCGTCTATTAAAATGAAGCGTCATTTGAAATCAAATAATATTTCTTTCATGGCAAGATAAAGAAAAGTGCGAGGGAGATGGATATTATTCTATCTCGCTTCCTTATAGCCGCCAAGGCTGTCTACACTACTTCAGAAGGGGTCGTGACGGAAAAACCTTATACTTTTTGTCGCCTAGCCCCCATCCGCCAAATTCGTACCGTGCGATATGGAACTTCGTTCCAAAAAGTAATTTCACATTCTGTCTTAGATTAAATTATTTTATTCTTTTTAGCTCTTTGAAATCGGCTATTAATTTTTATTATAAGTTGTTTTTTTTTGCAAAAGGATAGTTGTCTCGTTGTTATCATTACTCAAACAAAAATATTTAATAAAGATTTTTTGTTTCAGATATCATGGATCTCATTAGTTTTATATATTTTTTACGATACATTTAATTACTATTACAAGGATCGACGATTTTATCATTTAAGAAGCATTTTAGGGGTAAGTACATAATACATACCTGCAGTTTTAAAATTCTTGCAGTGTTTATACCATGTTCCTAAAAGACATTCCTGACATACACGCGCGATGTCTCATTTTCTTCAGTTTCGTTGTGTCACATTTCAGAATGTGAATAATTTAGGTCCTTACAATTGGATCTCGGCGGTTTGATGTTTACAATTTAAAAAAAAATGTTAGCTAAAACACCATAAACAATAGCTAAAAATCGAAACAATTTTATGAAAGATAAATACAGTTGTTTACTCAAGGAATGAACTACGGGCAGATATAATCTTGATTACAAAAGTAGTAGTTCCCTAGTACAGTTGCATGATTTAAAGCAATGAGAAACAGTGCTTTAATTTACTAGGATTTAAGGTTAGTAATTAGGGCTCCTTTTCTGTCTAAGAGTTCACGTGGGTAGGTACCTATACGAGGATACAAAAAGGTAAGGACCTTTTTCTGCCGTCAAATACCATTGCTTGCACTGCTATGTTCCAATCTGAAGGACTATACGTATATACGACACATCTTCTCGTCAGGTATACCTCAAAGCTTGAAAACGAGATTGCACAACCAGTGCGTGTTGTCAGTTATGACTTATCGATCTGAGACGTGGTCCTTCACTGCTGACCGTATGAGGAAGCTTAAGGTCGCTCAGCGAGATATGGAGAGGGCTATGCTTGAGGTTTCTCTGCGTGATAAACTTAGAAATGATTATATCCTCAGTCGAACCAGAGTAAGCAGCAAAGTCCAACGGATTAGAAAGCTGAAGTGGCAATTTGCCGGCCATGTAGCTCGAAGAACCGACAACCGATGGGGAAGAAATGTTCTCGAGTGGCAGCCTCGTACCGGTAGGCGAAGTGTATGGCGAACCCCTACTAATATATACATACTAGTATTGTTTGAAGTTAGCTGCAGGTGTCCATGCGCTGCAGTAACCACTTACCATCAGGTGGACTGTAAATTCGTTGTCACCTCAGTTTTATGGAAAAAAAAATTTTTCTCTATAATCTGTGCATAGTGAAATGATATTATATTTAACCTACTTCATCAGCTTATAAAAGTCCACTGTGGTATATGTGTCTCTTTTGTTGTAGGGATGAATAATAACTGCGTCCCTAATATCTATTAGAGGTTTATACGTGGTAGAGCCACGCTGCAGCTATATTATGGTAGTAGCACGAATGGGTCGGCTTTTAGGTGGTAGAGCCATGCTGCAGCTATAATATTATGGTAGTAGCACAAATTTCTCGACTTTTACGTGGTAGAGCCATGCTGCAGATGTATTATGGTAGAAGCACAAATGGGTCGGCTTTTACGTGGTAGAGCTGCGCAGTAGCTATATTATGGTAGTAGCACGAATAGGTCGGCTTTTACGTAGTAGACCCACGCTGCAGCTATAATTATGGTTGTAGCACGAATGGGTCGGCTCGGCCGGGGTAGGACCATGCTCTTACAGAATACTAGCGTAAAATAGTAGCTTAATCCTGCTGTGTTTCGTATGGTGAGGGTAGGGAACCGGAGACCCTTTTTAATGGAAACGAGGCATTCCATCTTAGCCCTCAGGTGCAACAACGCAGCTGCATTTTGATTTTTAATCGAGTATAAATATGAGATGTCCATGGGCCACATCATCCACTTACCAGCAGGTGAACTGTGTTCTTTTTGTTACCCTTATTCTATATAAAAAGGTCAAACGTATAATATAAATTTATTACTCGTATCATTAGTTATAATAATTTACAGACTGATCGTTATTAAACTGGCAGAGTGAATTAAATTAGATTTCGAATCCCAAACAAAGCCATATCTGTATATAACACGAGGCTTTCGAGTATCCGAGGCACGGGGGTGAGACACCGTCAACTTCCTGACTCCGGGCAGCTACTGAGAATTTCTTGATCGAGAAACTCAATAACTGATTTTGACTGGACCTGGGATTCGAATCTGAGACCTCGTGATCAGCAACTGCGTTTACGACGACTAGACTAAAAAGGCAGCTTTTGTGATTATACTTCTTGTTACAAAATATACAATTTTTCTGCCCATCTCTAAAAATACTTGTTCCGTTCCTTGATGTGTGTTCATGCTTCATGTGTAGTTAATGTATGCAATACGAACCTACGATACAGCAGAAAACACTTGTGTAATTATGTTATGTTAATAATTTAAAATAAAAAAATTTATACAGCCGACTTCAATATAAGTTAATAAGAATAACTCAAAAACTATTGGTCTGACCTTGATCAATTCATATGAGACCACATGTGAAGTACCAGCTTTTAAATAAAAAAAGAATCATCGAAATCGGTTCACCCAGTAAAAAGTTATGAGGTAACACACATAAAAAAACATACAGTCGAATTGAGTACCGTCTCCTTTTTGGAAGTCGGGGCAGATAAAACTACTTACAAAAACATTTAGGTACATGTAGACATAGTTTGTGTGTTGCCATAGTTTGTGTGTTGGTGACAAGCAATATTTTATTATGTTTAGTTGTTATCCGGAAGAAGGTACCGTCTTCTGATTCGTTCCCCTCTGTCGCCTTTTACGACACTCACGGAATGACATCAGGTATATTCTTACACGGCGACTGTATTATAACCTGTAAACTAAAACTAGTAACACAATTATTATACTGCTACTACTCCCCGCGGTATCGTGCTAAGAACGCTGGCTGCGCTCCCCGCTAAATGGCTATACTTAGCCTTTGAGCGAGAAAAGAACCAGCCCTCTTATCACCAGCAGCAACGACCAGCCGCGGATGGAGTTCCTTTAGGAACTTCACCGCACGTGGACCCCACGGACCGATAGTCTCTACAGCAAATGGCTAAAATTTATAGTAAAATTAAATCAAATCAAATCTATATTAAAGTATTCTTGTTGATATAGCAGACTGCAGTTGATGACAATTTTCGACATTAATCGGGAGTTGTCCAGTGCGACAATCCACTACCATACAGTCCGTTACCATACAGTCTATTAAAGTTCACTGCTGAGCATAGGCCTCCCCCATAGATTGCCTTACAGGGGGGATGTTTGCCATAGTTATCACGCTTGGCAAACGGGTTGGCAACCACAGTTTTTTATTTTCGGTCGTCATTAGGAAGACGCTGCTGCTCATCTCCTGATCAGTTTCCCTTTGTCGCCTTTTACGACACCCACGGTATTGGCTAAGAGAACAACTATAACTACAATGATTATAAGGTTTAGTATTTATTAAATCACCGTATCTGGCTTGAAAATAAAAATATTTTAAAGATAACAATTTATTTATGTAAATATGGTCTTAATTTTTAAACCATTTTCAGTCAGGTCTATGCATATCACGAGGCACCGCAAATGTACTTAACCTATGCTGTGCGTTGGTTTTGCTCCCCTTGTGTAAGAAGCTCAATCAACTGCTATACCGCTTGCTTTCAAAATTATGGCCTGGATTATTTTTCTTTTGGCTGGAAAGAGCAAAGAGTTTCCATATGACTGTCGCTATTACACTTCTGATATTTGCTGGTGAGTATATTTTTAATTATTGTGTATACTTTTACATATTTAAATAATTTTCATACACAAGTACAGAAATATGACCTTTGGTACCTTATAGTTATGGCACATGACTTTACTCTGTGGTTGTTTTGGGTGTTATAAGTGTCTCAAAGGGCAAAGTTTTTTCATTTGTTAAATACATATTAATATGTTAAAGTTGCCAGGAATTTTTGATTTAGAGTGCAGTTGGATTTAAATAAGGATAAGGAAGCCTTCGGGTAAGGAACCCTAATATAATATGAACTTAATTTTTAGCAGAAAAATGAATATTCGGAGTTTGGTTCGTCGTCTGTGCATTACTATATCATTCATCCAATTATAATGAAACTTTGGTGGGTTGTAGATTGTAGTGCATCCTACTACAGCCCGCGAAGTGTTCTGACAAAAAGAGTCATTACAACGCACGCCGGGCACAGTTAGTCCGTCATTAAACGGCAAATGTAAAGACATTTTTCAAATATACGTTTCCTGAAATTTAGGTGTATTTATGATTCATTCTCGTATTTGGCGACCTTAAATGATTATTAGACCTACCCTCGGTCTCGGGTGCCATTAAGTTCTTGAGACGAAGGCTAATGGTCTTCTCGCACTAATTAGAATCTCGAGCCTTCCCCAGTTTAAAGCTCCAATATAGTGCGTATTTAGATTTTTGATTACAGAGTACTTTTTCTTTGTGCGCCGAGTGTTTGGTGTGTAAACATGTTCATAGTAATTTGGCATAGTTTGTGTAAGTGCTTACGATTCAGTCGCGAATTTTTATATTTAAGTTGAATATTTAACTGTCACGGGGTGGGTTAAATAATTCTTATTTAAAAAGGAATTTTATTAACAAATTAGTAAATTATATTTATTAAGAAATAGAATTTTATACATGGTAGAGCTATATTTTATATAGTGACATATTATATACTTAGAGACATATTTACTGGTATAGTCGTAGCACGAATGGGTCAAGCCGACCTTCGTGCTACAACTTTAAAAAGTTAAAATTAAACTCGGTAAAATCCAGAAAATTAGTTTTAATCTATCTGTAGTATTCGCTTAAATATAAGAAATCATTAAATTCACGGATTTTATCGCGTTTATTTTCAACTTATTTTTACTTCCCGGAGGAAAAAATAGTTTTATTTAATGTATGCTAAAGCGAAAACGAGTGAACCTTAACATTTTTTACAGTGATACATTCCTTATCGCATTTCGTGAATCTGTGGAACTTCTCTCGCAACTACGATGGGCGGAGGCCGGACATCAACATGGCGCGCTACAAGAACGAGGTTAGTTTGCAAACAATGCGTGCTACCACGCCGTACTCTCGAATAGTGAATGGAGCCTATTCTGGATTTTACTGCTATTTTAATGAAGTTATTTATTTAATACCTTACGTTTGTATTGTGCCCTGTTGTGGCAGTGTAAGAATATCCACTACCAGAGGAAAGCAGATCAGGAGATGGGGAGCAGCGTCTCCCTAATAACGATTAAAATGAAAAACTACGGTTGCCAACTCGCTCGCCAAGCGTGGCAACTATGGCAAATACGGGAGGTATTTCTGAGACAGTTATAGAGAGAGATATGTTTTTTTTTTATAATATAAGGGTGACAAACGAGCACACAGTCCACCTGATGGTAAGTGGTTGCTGCGGCCCATAGACATCTACAACTATCCTCGACTATGAATCAAAATGCAGATGCGTTGTCACCCGTGAGGACTAAGATGGAATGCCTCATTTCCAGTAAAAAGGGCCTCCGGCCACCTGCACTCACCAAGCGAAACGCAGAGGTAAATTTCTACTTCACGCTGGTTTAAAATGTTCTGCAGTAGACTTTAATAGGCTGTAACGGTAACGATATTTATTTAATAAGCTTACCATTTAGAAGTTGTTGCAATGGGACCCATATTTGAAAGTCCAAATTTTATCATTCTTGTTTTGTCTTCGTCACATTTTGAAGTCACTAGTCTAGGTGGAGTCCGATTCTACTGATTTAAAAAGGGTGGTCGTGTGTGTGCGCATATTCTTCGTACGCTAATGACTTTTGCGTCTCACATATTTCGAATAATAATATATCATGAGATCATCTCCGATATAATTTCATCCGACCCTTAATTAAATAATGAATACTAGATTAAGTTTCATAAATATCGATTCAGTAGAGTTGTGTTTTACACAATAAAAATAAGTACGAGTATTATAACGTCACCAAATGATTAATTGATAGTTATGGTAAAACGGGTGGGTATAATCCCTGAAAGGATGTTGTTGGCATGTTTTACTACTTTAATTGAAGATCGGCATTGACCACTTAACTAGTTATGGATTCCAATTCTAACACAAGCCAGTAAATTGTTTGTTTACAGGTTTAGTTGTAGTCTATTCCGTATATCTGAAACTTTATCTTAGGTTTTACAAATTTGAAAAGAGTAGCAACGAACACGGATAGGGCGGAATTTGTAGAGCGTCTCTTGTGCACGTACTTTTTGGTACTACCCGTGTATCTTTTTTGGCTAAACGTGGTTCGAGTAGCTCGTTGCTCTTAGATCGTCTGAATAATCTGAGCCTATGCCAATACAATAATTTCACGACTGTGCCAATTTTTACTTGAATTATCACAAGTCATATATTATGCGTGCTGTTTAAGGTTTTTTTAACTCTAATATTAATTTCTAACGTGACTTGAATTGACCTCTATGTCTATCATAATAAAATATATAATATCTATTATAAAGTAGCAATACTATCCTTGTAATTTAAGAGCTCGGATGTAGAGTAATATAAAAGTACTTTGTGGTAATTGTGTTTTGACTTTTGAATTATTGTATGGATTTTCTTGCAATTATTTTTTATGAGTTCTTTATTTTTTTATAAGAATGACAAAAGATCTTACAATCCACCTGATGGTAAGTGATTACTGCAGTCCATGGATATTTGCAGTCCACAAGGAAGGACTAGGATGGAATGCCTGGTTACTCTACTCTACTAAATACTGGTTCTCTATACACTCACTTCACATTGGTACACGGCAGTACAAGCACTGTTGTTTGGCGGTAATTCTTACAATTTACAAATGTAATTTAATGATAATAATATGAAAGATAATTTTGTAATAAAATCTAAAGTTAGAACAGATAAATTACAGTTTTGAAGTATATTGATGCCCTTGCACTGAACGAATGCACTCTAGAAGAAAATTCAAAATAAAATTCTCATTTCTTAAAAATTGCGAAGTCTGTTTCGCTTGAGAAACACGGACTAAGAAAGGTAGCCTTTCTTTATTTCTTTACCGTCGCGTCGTATCAATTGCACACAGGAGTGGCATTACACGCTGCAGAACGTTACAAATAAGGTTTCCATTTTAGCTTTTACTTTATTTTGATGTAGATTCAAATATTTTTGCCACTGTCATGTTATTATTTACTTTGTTTTCTTTTAATTTTTTTATAATTTATTAAATACTTATTAAAATTTATTAATATATACAATTTTAAAAAACTATAATAAAATAAACTAAAACTAGTAACTTAATTATCATACAGTTCTACTCCCCGTGGTATCGTACCAAGAACAGTGGCTGCATTTTAACAGTGGTAGAGCCACGCGGCAGCTTTTGCTGTCGCACGGATGGGCCGGCCCGAACCGGGGTGGTACCACCACCTTACAGAAAACGAGCGTGAAGTAGAGGTTTACCTCTGCCTTTCGCTTGGTGAGTGCAGGTGGCCGGAGGCCCTTTTTACTGGAAATAAGGCATTCCATCTTAGTCCTCACGGGTGACAACGCATCTACATTTTGATTTGTAATAGAGGATAGATGTAGATGTCTATGGGCCGCAGCAACCACTTACTATCAGGTGGACTGTGTACTCGTTTGTCATCCTTATCTTATAAAAAAAAAACCATAACTCATAAACTCTAGTGTAAATCATTTGTATCTTTTTTTTTTAAAACGAAAACCTGTGCAAGAGCTAATACTTTTTCAAAGTTGAATATTTAAGCGATCCGTCTGGCTTCGCACGGTTGATTTCTAGATCTCGACAACAACGCCACCTACCGGGTCTAATTGTGAACCTAAACCATTCTCTAATTAACTAAAAAACATACAAAAGTTTCATCAAAATCAGTCACATACACACGGATAGTAGAATTATATAACATATAATATGCATCTACATTATATACCTACATCTGTACTCGTATTATGCATATAAATATTTATCCTAAATTATTCTGTCTAATGATGAAAATCGCATCAAAATCCGTTACGTAGTTTAAAAGATCCAAGCGTACAGACGACGGGATGGGACTTTGTTTTATACTATGTAGAGATAAAGAAGAGATTTTGTTATAAAGTTAAAAGGTAGCGATGATATTATCCTCTATAAGTTATATTATGTACTATTGTATGTTAATCTCCTTTTTAAGCTATGCGAATGTGGTCCTTCTCCGTTTGAGCCCAATCATTCGTATCTTAAATTCGTTAACTTCTTAACGTTATTATAATGGCTTATATAATAGGTTAAAATAGGTCATAAGCGCGACTGACTATCATGTGGTCCTAGAGTAGAATTCCGAATCAAACCAAAAATCGCCTCGAAAAGTACTTAAACCTGTTCATCTTGCACATGATCTCTCTCCGGTTGTGAGCAATTGTCGCTCCATCCAATAATGAGAGTGAGGAAACAGAGACTGCACCTGAGCTTAAAGACATTCGTGTGCTATACTCCTGTCCGCGCAGATGGCTTGTCTTCTTTAAGTCTGGCAGCCGTGACTGGAATTCGGTCTGGGGGATTATAATGGGTTATATATTATTATTTGAAGTCCAGATTTCAATATATCTTTTTCCTTTATGGTCTATAGAGTCCCTTTTTAGTCGGTATGTGTTCATTGGTGTAATTTTTCCGCCTCGCGTATTTCAAGAACAAATCATACTTACTTATTGAATACCATGAGTCATGATAATCGATTCAGTAGTTTATGATAAAATTAAAAGTTCTGTACAAGCGACTTCAATATTTATTATTAAAGACCATTATTATGGGACCACATTAGAAGCACTAGCTTTCAAATAAAAAAAGAATCATCAGAATCGGTTCACCTAGTAAAAAGTTATGAAGTAACACACATAAAAGACGTACAGTTGAATTGAGTACCTCCTCCTTTTTGAAGACGGTTAAAAAAGATCAATTTACAATTAGTAAGTGACACACAGACAGTTAGAGTAGACTGTTTTACAATACAAACAGACAGTGAAAGTACAAACAGATAGTAAGATTAAACCGAATTACCCACAACTATTCTTTAAATATAATTTATCTTAATATATGTTTTTTTAAATAAGTGGATTCTGTGGCCCATAAACATCTACACTTATCGTCGTTTAAGAATTAAAATGCAGATGCAATGTACAAAATAACAACGCTTTGTTAACATACAAATTCAAATAAAGCAGCCCACGAAATGTACTCGTAGAATAAAACAAGCAATACGAACGATAGATAAATAAACTGAGCGAATTCCTACACAATTGAGATAGTAGCGGTGAGTTAGGGAATAGTCACTGACAATGGTGTAGTGCTACAACAAACACTTCATGTAGGGGGGTGCAAAGGCGTGATGTAGGTACACGCCCCATCTGATGCTCATTGTGCGACGGCTCTTTTATAATGTACGCGTTCGTCTGGACGTGTGTTTGCACGATCATTGAGAAGAACTGAGGCTCAATGGAACACTGTCTGAGAAGGGAACGTTAATGAATATATTGAATGTGAATGTCAGTCTGATTTTCTTAGTGGTGGCTTTTTAAACGTTGATTGTTGATGTCTCGACTTTACAGTTAATTATAAACTACAGAGGTATGTTTTGAGAATTATTTCCTGCCTCACACAAACGATGATTAGAATATCAACTTGGTTAATCTAATAACGTCATTATCTTCCAAATCACAGATTTTTTTTCTGTTTCGAATAATTCTCGATAGTTATTTAACTTGTCTATATGATCACAAGTATCGTAACAAATTCCGACGCGATCACCATCAATTATTGGGTCCGCAAGACATGAGTCAGACACAACGTATGAGCACCATAATTTACTATTAACAAATCATACTTGGTTTAGTATGGCGTTCATTATCAAACGACAAAAAAATTTAAAATTTAAAAATTTGTACAACCGACTTCAATATAAATTATCAAGAATAACTCAAAAACTATTGGTCAGACCTTGATCAAATTTATATGGGACCTTGACATGAGAAGCACCAGCTTTCAAATAAAAAAAGAATATTATAAAATCGGTTCATCCAGAAAAAAGTTATAAGGTAACACACATAATAAACATACAGTCGAATTGAGTAACTCATCGTTTTTGAAGTCGGTAGAAAAAGAAAACAAAATCTTTTTTTAAAGTGAATTTTCTTGAGATATTTACCTTGGAGCACATTAAATTATTTATAGAGAATAGACCGGGCGTTGACCAACGCCTTGGTAACGTTTTAAATACTGTCACATATTCTGAATAAACCTTCTACCTAAATATTCGATGTTATAATTATACGTTGTTCGAATCTAGTATAAATTTTCACGTTTCCCTCATAACACAAACGTTTAACTGTGTAGTTGCGACCAATTATTATAACATAAGGTGCGACTACGAAAAATCAACAAAAACAGAAAGAAAGAAAACACTTATTATCGTGGTAAAGTACTACATAAGTACATAGAATGATTGACGAAAAAAAAAAAAAACAATAGAATTAAAAAAAATAACGTAAAACTACAGAATTAAAACCCTCAACAAGAATAACAAATAATGTTTCTTTATGCATAACCACGAAATGAACCAACCTCACTGTGCACAGATTTTTAATCCGGCCCACACCTCGGGCAGCTCAAATCAGTTTGAATGAAGTGATAATCAGTTTATTTTTATAAAAAGTCTCTCGGAATCTCCGATATTAAGTTAAAAATATTGCGGCGTTCATCATTTTAAGAGAAAGTCATTCTGACAAAAAAGTTTTGTCTGCTATTCGTGTTGACTATATTCCTTCCATGGTGAAGTTCTATGTACGGCAGTAGACTTTTACGGGTTAATAATGACAAGCAAAAATGAAAAATAGTTGTATAAAGTATAATTAACTTATAAGGTGCTGATTACTTTCTATGCTCAAGAAACAATAGAGAAAACAAAGTTTGAGGGCCCTTGCACGCTAAAAACATTAATCAATAATACCCCGCTCTATCCAACTCATTTAGTTGAGAGGACTTCCGAGAAACTGTAATTAGTCATCATTAGTGCCTAGTCTCTTGTGTTAGAAGAGTTTCCTTGTTTATGAAAAAGGGTTGAAAACAATTCTATGAAAATACCAATATTTTTCCAGAATAAAAAGTGAAATCAACTGAAATGTTTCAAAGATATTTTTCGAAGCATAGTATACCGATAGGTATACTTATCAAGTCATAAACACGTTAGCTGGTATTCCTGACATATAAGATAATATCTCTTATTACCACACTGGACAGTCAGGTTGGTGAACGTAGAGCCTACACCTATTGGTAATGCTGATCATCTACATTGGCCCGCACTAGTCCACTGAAGGACATGTCTTTCCCGGTTTACGATCAATCTTTACCTTTGGCCGACGAATTCACGATGGCAGTACAAGATGTCTCGCATCTTTGACGCTACTCTTCGATGCCAGTTTTTACGCCAAGCGTAAATGCCCAGCATTTACTCTTCGCATAAATAATATGGCAGAGCCTATTTAGGTCTAGCAAAAACCGTACAACTTTCAATGTGATATACTGTTCGATGTATGTACCTAATAGCTATAACTAGATCGCTATTACCTGCAATTGCACAAAAGAGCTTTCACTTTCTCAGGGCTTAATTTATAATTGCCTAGATGGTAGTTGGGATAATAAGGATAAGTTTTAATTAAAATTATAAATTGTAATTTGAAAACACGACCGCCGAAATCGCAACTACAACTAATACGTATAAGTCATTCGATGGTTAGTAATAGTAAAAATACAAAAGTTAATATCTTATTATGTATTTTTTGTTGAAAGTTGAATACGAGCTTTCTCACAGTTGCAAATGTTTTACGACGTACTATTTATATTGCATCATTATGAAATATGAAGGAGCCATTAACGTTGCAGCAGGAAATACATGTTTTTTATTGTAGTAGGAATAACTAATAAGATACAAACATTTTGCACGTGGCTGAGCCACGCTGAAGCTGTGTTTTGGTTACAATACAAACGGGTCGGCAAAAACGGGACCACGTACGCACAGGAACACCAGCTTAAAATGGCAGCATAATGATCAATATTTCAAAGTAAAAAAACCGGCAAAGTGCGAGTCGGACTCGCGCACCGAGGGTTCCGAACAAATCTGTAGGTATATAAGTTTAAAATTATTAAAAATATTTTTATTATATGATGAAACTAAAAATGTATGCTTTTCGCAATTTTTCCTTTATCTGTGCTATAAAAAGTTGCTTCGTACCAAATTTCAAGATTATGAGTTCACGGGAAGTACCCTGTAGGTTTTTATTCCCTTGCGAATGTCGAAAAATTACCGCATAAACGGCTGTATTTTTTGATTGCGTTGACTTAGAAGTTTGATTTTTTCACAGCTCTAAGGGACAGTAGACTTTAGAATTTCAGCTCGATACCTAAACGCGTTCCCGAGAAAAAGGGTCTTGACAGACAGACAGACAGAGGGACAACAAAGTGATCTTATAAGGGTTCCGTTTTTTCTTTTTGAGGTATGGAACCTTAAAAATTGTCCAAATGCAAAGCAAAGTCTGCCCCATCATATTCTATTATCTGACGTCACATTTTGCAATATAATATTTTGTTTCTCAGATATGTTGCTTTCCTAACAATTTATTTAAAAGCGAGAATACCATATTTAGTCATATGTAACAATGGCTGTAGCTCTAATAGATCGGGGAAGGACCACATTCGCTCAGAATACCGACAGTATACATACATAGCAGCATAATGCTGTTGTGAATGAATGAATGAATTAATTAATGAAATATACTTTATTGTAGACGAGAAAAACAGAAAGGAAAAATAAACATCAAATTATTTATAGGTAAAATTGGCGGCCTTATCGCTTAGAAGCGATCTCCACTAGGCAACCACATTGCAAAGGATATAATGGATAAATGTTGTGTTTCGTATGAGGAATGTAGAGAATCGGAGACCCTCTTTACTGGTATTATTGGTACTATGGCCCACAGTATTCACTTACTATCAGTTAGACTGTGTGCTTGATTGTCGCCTTAATATATTATATAGCCCTTCTATAAATTTCTTTCTATTACAATCAATTGCTGTCCGTTAGTCTCGTTAAAACTCAAAAACGACTCGACCGATTTATAATGAAATTTTTGGTGTGTATTTGAATGGGTCCCTGGCTGGTTTAAATTCACAATTGGACTCGGTAGGTGGCGCTGTTGTCGAAATCTAGATATAATCCGTGCGAAGCCGGGGCGAATTACTAGTAAACAATAATATTATATTATCTTGTTTTTAGAATCCTTTACATTTGCTAATGAGCACTACGGGAGTAACAGGCGTTATGTTGTTAACCATCTCCATAAGCATGGGGCTGACATCATTGCGAGTAGTCCGACGTAGAATATATAACGCCTTCTGGTACACCCATCAATTGTATCTGCCCTTCATGGTGTTCCTGATGATTCATCCTTTAAGGTAAGTGAAATATCAGATAAATGTTCAATATAAGAAGACATTCACAATACATTTGGGCCTAAAATATTTCTATTTAATTTACATTTATTTTGTTTAACCGAACTGATTGTATGAATGTTATTATATAATCTATTCAATCTAATCTAAAACATAAAAATTAATATTTGTTTGTTCTTATTTTATGCAAAACTTTGTCAACTTATTGCTTGTATTTGCGCGAAGATTATAGGCATAGTACAATTAACTTACTGTAGGTAGAGCGCGTACCCTACCGACAAATTTATTTGAATGTTGTGATTTCAATGAGTGTATTATCTATTATTCGTCATTAAACAATATAACTCTTCCAAATTTAAAACGATATAGGTATCGAAATTATTTGTTCTGCGGCTGCAACGCGCCCGGTACCAGCTAGTTTTTTTTTTTTATATAATAAGGGTGACAAACGAGCACACAGTCCACCTGATGGTGAGTGGTTGCTGTGGCCCATAGACATCTACATCTATATCGTTTGCGAATTAAAATGCAGATGCGTTGTCAGCCGTGAGGACTAAGATAGAATGCCTCTTTTCAGTAAAAGTAGTTATAGATAGAATATAAATTACAAAATAAACGTAGTTGTTGAATATAAAGATATATAGAGATAACAGACATCCTTTCATTACTGAGAGGGGTTTTTGGTAGGTAAGAAAGTGTTAGGTGACTTCACATGTCCTCGATTACTACGTGGTAAGATTCCGTTTGAATCCATCTGGCTAGGTTTTTTTATATTATAAGAGTAACAAGAGAGCACACAGTCCACCTGATGGTAAGTGGTTGCTGCGGCCCATAGACATCTACATCTATCCTCTACTACAAATCAAAATGTAGATGCGTTGTCACCCGTGAGGACTAAGATGGAATGCCTCTTTTCCAGTAAAAAGGGTCTCCGGTTCTCTACACTCACCATACGAAACACAGCAGCATTAAGCTCTTATTTTACGCTGGTAATCTGTGAGAGCGTGGTCCTTCCCCGGTCGAGCCGACCCATTCGTGCTACAACTATAGTTACTAATATAGCTGCAGTATGTTGTAAACCACCACGTTGTAAATAGGTACCGCTCTCTTATTTATGTCTGTTGCCAAACAACATTTCTTGTATTACTGTGGTCGGGTCTGAAGGATATAGAGAACCAGTCACAGAATACCAGCGCAAAAAAGCAGCTTAATAATGTTGTGTTTTGTATGATGAGTGCAGAGAGAACCGGAGACACCTCTTACTGAAAAAGAGGTATTCTATCTCTGTCCTCAGGGGTGACAAGCCATCTGCATTTTGATTCTTGATCGAGGATATAGATGTGGATGTCCATAGGAATTCACTTACCATCAGTTGGACTGTGTGCTCGTTTGTCAATCTTATTCTATATAGGTATGATTACACACTGTGAGGCATTTTATCTTAGTTCACAAAGGTGACAACGGATTTGTAAACAGTAATCATTTAGAATCAGGTGGCCGTAACTTCATTCGTCACTTAGGTTTTATAAAAATAATATTTAATTATAATATGATTTAAAATCAGTGATATATCAGCATTTAAAATTGCAATTAATCATTCCATTGACCATTCATGTTGCCTGGCAGGCAGGGAAGGGAATCTGTTTTTTTTGCACTGTGACATTTTACGGCAAGCACTTATAGTAGATCCACCAATGGCGAGAATCTAAAAATGACACTTATAATAATAATTAAAAATTTAAAATTATGTACAACCGACTTCAATATAAATTATTAAGAATAACTCAAAGACTGTTGGTCAGACCTTGACGAAATTTATATGGGACTACATGTAAAGCACCAGCTTTCGAATAAAAAAGGATCATCAAAATCGAGTCACCCAGTAAAAAGTTATGAGGTAACACAAATAAAAAAACATACAGTCGAATTGAGTACCGTCTCCTTTTTGAAGTCGGTAAAAAATTGAATACCGAATTCAAAAACTAAAAAGAATAAAATAATTTCCACATAATAGCTTCCGAAGTCGGTGCTAAGATTAGTTAAATCTTCCCCCCCCCCCCCTTTTATGTGGATTAGGGACTATCACAAGCTTAAGGTTTCTACCATATAATACTATAATACATACACAAGTTTTAGCTCAATTTTCGCACCGTTATCGAAGGATTTTTTTCTTTAAATTTAAGTGAAACTAGCCCTAAACCTAAAGTATTACCTATTGATTAAAAATACACATCTTCTCTATTATGGGAGAAGTCCATTTCCAATTGTGGGCTATTTGCTTGAGATAGTTCTCGATATAGATATTTCGCTTACATTTACAATAATTAATTTAACAAAATATCTACGAATCATGACTTAAGTGGATTTTTAAAGAAATTTCTTTTGTTTCAGTGGTGTCCTGAAGGAAGAAGTCTTAGATGAACCTAACACTAGTCTTTTCCCTAGTCAAATAAAAAGCTGGACGAATAGTTCAACGCCTTACACACCTAAGTTTGTGGCCATAAAATCGAAAGTAAGTCTCTCTTTTTTTTCTTGCAGTTTATATGTTAAGGGCTGAAACAATTTTCCTTCAATAGTCTTTTCTGACTAGACGAATACTACATAACATTTTACTAAGTTTTTTTCGTTTTACGAAACAAGAGTGCATCGTCATTTACCTACAACTGGAAATTATTACATTTACTACAGTGCCAACTTATTCGTTTTACTAAAGAAGAGTGCATCGCCATTTACCACCAACTGGAAATTACTACATTTACTAGAGTGCTAACTTTTTCGTTTTACTAAATAAGAGTGCATCGCCATTTACCACCAACTGGAAATTACTACATTTACTAGAGTGCTAACTTTTTCGTTTTACTAAATAAGAGTGCATCGCCATTTACCACCAACTGGAAATTACTACATTTACTAGAGTGCTAACTTTTTCGTTTTACTAAATAAGAGTGCATCGCCATTTACCACCAACTGGAAATTACTACATTTACTAGAGTGCTAACTTTTTCGTTTTACTAAATAAGAGTGCATCGCCATTTACCACCAACTGGAAATTACTACATTTACTAGAGTGCTAACTTTTTCGTTTTACTAAATAAGAGTGCATCGCCATTTACCACCAACTGGAAATTACTACATTTACTAGAGCGCTAACTTTTTCGTTTTACTAAATAAGAGTGCATCGCCATTTACCACCAACTGGAAATTACTACATTTACTACAGTGTTAACTTTTTCGTTTTACTGAACAAGAGTGCATCGCCATTTACCATCAACTGGAAATTACTACATTTACTACAGTGTTAACTCTTTCGTTTTACTTAACAAGAGTGCATCGCCATTTACCACCAACTGGAAATTACTACATTTACTACAGTGTTAACTTTTTCGTTTTACTTAACAAGAGTGCATCGCCATTTACCACCAACTGGAAATTACTACATTTACTGCAGTGCTAACTTTTTCATTTTACTAAACAAGAGTACATCGCCAATTACCACCAACTGGAAATAACTACATTTAATACAGTACCAACTTTTTAGAGAAGTACAAGTATCCCACGTATTCTGTGCGAGCTTGGTCCTTCTATGATCGACCGAACCCATGCATACTGCAACCGTAATAGAGGTACAGCGTGGTTCCTTAATACACACATAAAATAAGTATCTTTAATTTTAAACTTTAAGCAGCTCGACTACTGATGTTTGACGTCAATTGTCAATTGTCAATGTTATTTGAACATATTAACAATATTAATAGCAATATTAGCAAATCAATGAACCATAGTAATTGTTGGTATTCAATCACTCTGTCAAACTGATTAGAAGATATATTGAAAGATAAAACAGAATTACCCGAATGAGGGTGGGACCGGAACTTACGGGTCATAAACTCTAACTGTTAGCTATAGAAGTAACGAAAATAGCAATTATTTGTTAATCCTTAACTTCATTTATAACATTACGTTACTACGTTTGCAACGATTTAGTTTCTGTCCATGACAGAAGTTTTGTTTAGTTTAGGTAGGACTCCTTTTGTGCCTAGAAAGAAATCCGTTCAGGCTGGTTAGGTACCATCCTATTACCTATTTCTGCTGCCAAATAGCTGTGCATGCTCTGGCTATGATCTGGTTTGAACGATATGGAGCCAGTATACAAAATGTGAGACATTCCATTCTAGCCCTCAGACGTCACAACGCATCTGTAGCCATGTGCGGTAGGCAATAATTGTAGCCAAATGTTGAATTATATAATATCCTATATATTATTTTATAGGATAGGGTGACAAACGAGCACACAGTCTACCTGATGGTAAGTAGTTGCTGTGGCCCATAGACATCTTCATCTATCCTCGTTTGCGAATCAAAATGCAGATGCGTTGTCATCCGTGAGGATTAAGATGGAATGCCTCTTTTCCAGTAAAAAGAGTCTCCGGTTCTCTACACTCACCATACGAAATACAGCAGTGTTAAGCTGCTATTTTACGCTGGTATTCTGTGAGAGCGTGGTCCTTCCCCGGTCGAGCCGACCCATTCATGCTACAACTATACTACTAATATAGCCGCAGCATGGCTCTACCACGCTGCATACCATTTTATACTACTAATACCATTTTATACTACTAAAATATATTCAAATTAATCAAATTATTTATTCTAAATGTCTAAATGAGTAACTTAATAAGCTAAAATATAATAAGCAAGCCCTTCAATAATATATAGTGCAGCATATTATAAACTTGTCCATAAATAATAAAGCAAAGCGATATTGTGGTGCAATATAATATTTGCTACGTTCTATATGTTATTGCGTAGTCTAAACTGAGCTTTATGTGCAAGTTTGACTTTTAAAACCTCTTTATTAACATAAAAATTACTTTTTATTAACAGAAATTTATTAACATAAAAATTGAAATTCCCGGTCAGTATGCAAAATCTAATGTTGGTATATGATATAATTTCATATTTCGCGTACGGCGCGGATACAATAATATATGCGATTGTTCCTAAAAAAAGTTGAGTCAGATCCGGTTTCGGCAAAACTTTATTACGCATACAGTGTTCACGATGCCATGTGCACACAATTGTTAAGTTTCATACATTTTCAACCTGTATTATTATCTAAGAGATCAATATGTATTAGGTACGTTCTCTTTGTAAATTAAAGTCCGAAATACTCTCGTAATAAACTGCACTCGAGTCACCGCTATATTTTGCTGTGTTTATTTTAGCACAATGTTTCAGTATCTAATTTCTACTACTAGTTTTAGTTAGGTTTTCATAATGGACATTTTACAACACATTGTGGCGGAAATTATCCAAATCCAGTCGTGAAAAAAAGTTGATGTCTGTTACTACAATTGATAGTCAAGGCAGACTGATGATTTAAATGAAATACAAAGTGGAATACGAAGTCTCATATCACACATTTTATATATTTTAAAGAACGTAATTTTTTAAGTTCCTTCGTTTAATGTATGATTCGGTTTAAAACTTCTTTCTAAACTGTTCTCTCGTACTTAGTTTGCTTTTCATTTGAACAGGTTACAAACGAACAATAGTGACTCAATTAATGCATTTGACTTTTCCTTATTTTTGACTAATATACAAGTACGTAATAAGTTTAGACGTTCCAATGAGAATAATACCTTTTAAAAGATGTTTTAATGATAGTAAAACTAAAAAAAAAGAAACAGTCTATAAAAAAACAAACGTGCCGTTTGTAGAATGTTTCTTTTTTTTTGAGGTACAGGCCACCACTCATTTTTAAAAGGGTTTAAGGGTTAGAAGAGTCCACCGCACCACATGAGTAAATATTTATTTACTTATGTGACCGCGCTGCCCTAAATTGCGTTTTTGCTGAAAAATAACGCCTTCGAGATTTAATTTTTTTGGTATGGTATGATATTCTTTTTTATATATAATATCAATGTTTATATGTAATTTTATGTAACCTGTTCAAAACAATGAGCAGCGCAAAGATTGGCACAACTTTTTTTCAGACCAAGATCCTCAAAATGAAATTCTATACTCTACGAGTGTAAAAGAATGAGCCTTGTTTATGTTACGAGTATATATTTTAAAAGCAAATTAGTTACGAGGCATATATTGTTACATTGTTTGTTTAATGGGATTTAGATTTATTACTTGCTTAAAGCTTACTTACTTTTTATCCATTTAATTTTGAAGTGAAACTTCTTTATTGTCGTAGTGGAAAAATTTAGTACGATATTAAAAAACAAAACGTCACGTATTATATAGTATTATTTAACCTAGTAGTTATGTAAAATATAAGATAAAAGAAGAATGATATTATGTCGTAAAGAAGTTTCACTTCGTACTTGTGCACACAATTACATGCACTATTTTTATTTTTTACATCCAATCGTGCATGTAGTACTTAATTACCGTATTTCAAGATTCCATCTGCCCATTAAAGGTTGAAAGGAGAATCTTCAGCAAATATAATTTAATAAGACCGTACCATGTACGTTGCGTTTAGTGCATCTTAATTAAATTTGGAACGGAGTCTGGTATATTAGTTAAATTACCTCTTTATGTTACATTTAACTACGAAGTAAGAGGTTAGCTGTCAAGAGCTATTCTGATTTAACAACCCGTGTCGTTAAATTAGTATCACCATTACAGCCTATAAAATACCACATTTGAACCTTCCTCATAGCTGCCACACTAAATACCCCACCCAAATACCCCCCGGATTGTCATAATCGCCACGCTTGGCAGTTTCAGGTTCCCTCTGTCGCCTTTTACGACACACTTATAGAACGATATGTAGGTAGTAGATATTCTTACACTGCCACTACAAGGAAAAATTTCGTATCTGAAAACTACTAATTCCGCCCAATGGTTTATTAATGTATAGTACGTTCTTAATATGTGATAACTTTGAATATTTAGTCTGCTTGTAGTTACAATACAACGTAAGCTACACTTTTAACAGTGATAGAGCCACGCGGCAGAATTGCTGTCGCACGGTTGGGCCGGCTCGAACCGGGGTGGTACCACGACCTCACAGAATACCAGCGTGAAGTAGAGGTCTCTGCGTTTCGCTTTATGAGTGCAGGAGGCCGGAGGCCCTTTTTACTGGAAATGAGGCATTCCATCTTAGTCCTCACGGGTGACAACGCATCTGCATTTTAATTCGCAAACGAGGATAGATGTAGATGTCTATGGGCCGCAGCAACCACTTACCATCAGGTGGACTGTGTGCTCGTTTGTCACCATTATCCTATAAAAAAAAGTGAAAGTGACGGATTTGGTTTCTGATTCAAACGAAATGGTGCGTCATGGAACAGAATTTTACAAGTATAGGTACTAAGCACTTTGAATTCTGGGATATACTAATACTAGAATAATACTTTGAACATCATTTCAGGACTACTTATTAATTATTACAATATATTTCTGTTGGATCACAATAGTTACTATTGCAGGACACTTTTTCGGAATCAGAAACGGTCTGTCGGTCAATAGTGGGGCATATTCTACATTGATTCGATTTTGACGACATCGGCGGATGATTCGAATTTCATTATAATGTCTTCAAATATGAGTCACCTACGACGGCCAATGACAGACATATTACGTAAATGATGCACGCACCATAGCAATATTTATTATTATTGCCGACAAACTGGCTTACAGTTTGGCAAAATTTAAAATGTAAATAATGTAACACTCTTTCTAAGAATAAATAAAAAAAATTGTTGAGCTAATGCTGTTATTGATAACATAGCAATAATTTATTGAGGTTTTTTATAAATTCAGTTTAAAAAGGGTGTAATGGTGTTGTTTCAGACATGGCTTTGGATGGCCTTGCCGCTCAGCTGCTTTCTTGTTGACCTTCTGTGGAGGATATTTTCGAGAAATCGCGCGGGAGTTCAACTGTTAAATGTAAGTAACTTGTTTATAGTAAGTTCCATGGATATAAATGTTTCATATAGTCAGTATTTTTATTCAAAATTGGCCTTTACAAAGCACTTCAACAAATCTATCCTGCGGCAGATCTTGTGACTCGTTAGAAAGTTAGTCTTCTTCTAGAAGTGGCAAGAAACTCAAAGTTAGATTTTTTTCCCCAATAGTAACAATTTACATTCATCGATCCATTACAGCCTAAAAAAGTCCACTGTTAAACATTGGTCTCCCTCATAGATTGCCTCATGAGGGGATTTAGACATAGAGCAACCGCAGTTTTCATTATTTTGAGTTGTTTTCAGGAAGATGCTGATGCTGCCCATCTCCTGTTTCATTTTCCCTCTGTCGCCTCTTACGACACCTTCGGGGCGATATGGGGTAGTGGATATTATTAAATCACCACTACATGTTTAATATTTAACGTTACAATTTAACCTTAAAAAACATTGATATACCTAAGTATAATAAGTCTAAGTAAGCGCATTGTATTCATGCATTTTTATTTTTTAAATAATCATCTAATTAATATAAAATCTATACATATAATAAAAATGTAAATAGCCGATGTCTGTACATTTTAGATTTATATAATAAAAGTGATTAAGTGGTACTAAAACTAAGTAATTAAATACATTTCTACCATTTTTAGAATTTTCTGTCTGTCTGTCTGTCTGTCTGTCTGTCTGTTTGTTTGTTAACGTATCACGTATAAAGTACCAATTTATATCAGAAGAATCGTTAAAGAATTTATAAAGTGTATCTTCAAGTTACATTTAGTCTTTATTTCATTAAAATTAGTTCATTCCATCAAAAGTTATGATAAATATTCTGAAGTATGGCTACAAAGTATAGGTACGAATTTGTTCAATGGTGGCGTTTGTTGAGTCATCAAGTACATTTTATACTAATATCATATTATAAATCATAACATAATTAAATGATGTAAAATAATGTTCTATAATGATGTAATTATATCTAAAACGCAGTAAACAAAAGTATTGCATAAAGAACGTAATAAATATATTAAAAAATATATTAACCTTATTATCTAAATCGAAAGTACAATAGTTAACCCATTTCATCGATAGATGGTGGTGTTGCACAAATGTCATGCAAGAAGGCAGGTTGTGGTTTTTTTCTGTAAATTACTTTTCATATTTGCTGTTAATCTTTAAATTACTCGCTGCCCTACTGTGTATTGACAATGTCATTTATCCTTTACCGCCGAGTACTCTACATGGTAAATCGAATTTTAAAAGAGCTATTAACAATTTCGTTGGTTTCGGCGAGGAACAAACTTTCTTTCTTGCTTACGATGTAGGCCTGATTTATAAGTTCTTTTAAGTTTTTTTATTGTATCAATCGCGTCAATTAATCTCTTTTATTTTTAGAATTGATTTTAACAGCGCCATCTATCCTTATATCTCTATACATGCGGTAATCACATGCTGTGTCTGATTCTGTACATTGTATAGTATATTAATTTGTGACTAAAATCATTATGGAGACTGAAACTCATTAAATAAGTACATTTTTATAATTTTTAGAATTGTCTGTCTGTCTGTTTGTTTATGAACGCATCACGTCTTAAGTAAACATCTTTTTTTCAAAGAAATTGTTTAGAAAATCATAAAGCGTATCTTCCAGTTTATTTAATCTTTGTTTTATTAAAATTGGTTAATTCTATCGAAAGTTTTGATTATTATTTTGAAATGTAGGTTCAATTTGTTTAAAGGCTTTTTTAAATTATTAAAGGATGTTTTCCACGAAGAACGTAATAGATGGCGTTGTACGTTAACGAGTCCATTCAAGCTGAAAGAGCCGTGTAGGGTGTAAGCTAACAGCACAAACATCATCAAAAACAGATATCAGAAAAAAGATACGTACGCCCAAGCTAAATGTAGCAAAATTGCAACAATAACAAAATGTCATGATGTTGTTTTATACCAAGAATCCAACTTATATCAAATAATTCCTTTCAGTTCTAAGCGTGTTCTGTTCCCACTTCCCATTCCCAGTCAGCGTGTGCTATGCGATGACCGATGACCGTAAATAAAGCGCAAGGTCAAACTTTACGCGTTGCAGGAGTGGACCTCAGTACTGACTGTTTTGCACATGGCCAACTCTATGTTGCTTTTTCCCGCGTTAGTAGCTCCCGTAACATTTTTCTGTACGCCCCGGCTGTCTACTTCTAACGTCGTTTACACAGAAGTTCTATCACAAACGACTCAGAACTTTGAGCATAACGATTTATTTTGGTGCCACTTATTCATACAGTAATGATATAAATCTTTTAATATTCTCTTACCTAAACGTCAAATTCTTTAAGTAAAACCTATATACGCGAGCTACGCCGCGGGCACAGCTAGTATTATAATATGTATATAATTTAAAAATTGGTCCAATTATTGTTCAAAAGTCCGTCCAATAATTCCATAATGTCTTTTGGCTTAAGCGTAAGCCATAATATGTCCTCGCATTATACTCATATTGTTTTTCAGATATTATGTCACCTTAACAATTTTACGCTTACGCTATATGTATTATCACTGTAGCACTAATGGGTCTGTTTGATCGGGGAAGGACCATGATCGCTTGCGCCTCCGGAGGTATGTTTCGACAAATTTTTTTTACTGGTAACGTGGCATTCCATCTCTTTTGAGTGTCACCGCCTCCACATTTTGATTCTTAATTGATGTTAATATTTTTTGTGTGCTACTCTGTCACTATTAATTGTGTAAAAACTAGTTTTTATGTTATTTGCACGAGAGATTGAACTTTGCTTGTTCGTGTAATGTAAGTAATATTTACGAGTATCAAGCGTGGTATTTTAGATTTACGACTTTACATATAATTCGTAAATGTTTCCAAAAAATGTAATTATCCCATTCATCATGATTCATGGATATTGTTATTTGTATTGTTTAACTATGTATCTACATATCCTTTGGAAAATTGTACAGAAGACCGAGGAGTACAATCTGCCACTATATCTTGCCTATGTGGAATGTGGACTATGTGAAAGCCTTTGATTCCGTCGAATTTTTGGCGGTGCTGCAGTCCTTTCAACGGTTCCAAGTTGACTGTCGGTATATCGAAGTGCTGAAGTGCTTGTACAGTAGGGCTACGATGGCTATCCGAGTACATAACCAGAGTGAAGTGAAGTGGTAGAGCCACGCGGCAGCTTTTGCTGTCGCACGGATGGGCCGGCTCGAACCGGGGTGGTACCACGACCTCACAGAATACCAGCGTGAAGTAGAGGTTTACCTCTGCGTTCCGCTTGGTGAGTGCAGGTGGCCGGATTCCCCCCCCCCCCCCCCCGCATCAACATGGTAGTGGAATTGAACAGAAGACTACCCCAGGAGGGTAGGTGGAGGATCATGTACCTTCCCTGTTGGACCTTCTACTGACCTCTCATCCGGATGGATATCAGGTCTCCGTCGATGCCCCTCTGGGCTCTTCGGACCATTGTGTGATCCGGAGTACAGTGCCACTCGCGCTCCCATCGCAGTTGCGATCTGCAGCTTGCCGCCGTGTTTGGCACTATAGGTCGGCCGATTGGGACGGGATGCGGTCTTTTTTTGCATCCTACCCTTGGGGGCGGGTTTGCTTCTTGCCGGAAGATCCCAGCGTTGTTGCCGATTCTGTTGCTGATGTGGTACTCCAGGGTATGGAGTTTTTTATTCCATCCTCTGTGGTGCCCATCGGAGGCAGATCGGAGGCATGGTTTGGTCGCTCCTGTAAAATAGCATCACGCTATAAGCAGGAGTGCTACCAGGCCTGGGCTGTCGCATCAACGTCCCGGGATGTAAACACCAGCGCTCTTAAAAAGAAGTATAATTCCGCCTCCAGGTCCTTCAATAGTGCCAAGGCAGAGTCAGAGCACATCGGCAGAATTGGCGAGAAACTAGTTCGCCTCCCTTCGGGAACACGTGCGCTCTGGTCTCTCGCCAAGGCTGTCTAAGGGAACTTCTATCAGCCATCTCTGCCATCTATGTACAGGGTGGACGACTCACTGTCCCATGACGCAAAGGAGAAAGCCGATCTGCTTGGCTCTCTTTTTGCTTCCAACTCGACTCTAGATGACGGGGGGAACACACCGCTGACCATCCCGCGGTGTGAGTGCTCCATGCGGGAAGTGCTGTTTACACAGCGCTTGGTGCGTAAAGCACTCCTTTCCCTGGACGTCAACAAGTCGAGTGGGCCTAATGGAGTTCCGCCTATTGTGCTGAAGACGTGTGCTCCGGAGTTGGCACCGGTTTTAACGCGTCTTTTTCGGTACTCCTACACTCTAGGCGTAGTCCCGAACTCATGGAAGACAGCTTTGGTGAACCCGATCCCTAAAAAAGGCGACCGCTCAGATCCGTCCAACAACAGGCCTATCGCTATCACCTCCTTGTTCTCCAAAGTAATGGAAACGATTATTAATGGCCAGCTCATGCGGTACCTTGAGAATCACCAGCTGATTAGTGACCGCCAGTACGGTTTCCGTCGAGGTCGCTCAGCTGGTGATCTTCTGGTCTACCTGACTCATAGATGGGCGGAGGCAGTGGAGTCCAAGGGGGAGGCGTTAGTCGTTAGTTTGGACATAGCGAAGGCTTTCGACCGGGTTTGGCACAAAGCGCTTCTTTCGAAGCTGCCTTCCTATGGGCTTCCCGAGAAATTGTGCAATTGGATCACCAGTTTTCTTGCAGATCGGAGCATCAAGGTCGTAGTAGACTGTGCATGCTCCGATTACAAGCCCATCAACGCTGGTGTTCCACAAGGCTGCGTGCTATCACCAACGCTGTTTCTTCTGCATATCAATGATATGTTGCAAACTAGTAACATTTATTGCTATGGAGACGACTGCACTGGTGATGCTTTATACACCAGCCGTGCCAATATTTCTCGGGAAAACGTCGCCGAGTACCGGAACAAACTTGTGTCTGAAGTCGAATCTTTGCTGAAAAAAGTCTCGGATTGGGGGCGACTAAATCTAGTCCAGTTTAATCCTCAGAAGACACAAGTTTGCACGTTTACCGCTAAAAAGAACCCCTTTGTCGTATCTCCTCAGTTTCAAGGCACTCCCCTTCTTGCCTCAGCCAGTATCGGTATCCTCGGAGTCGACATATCGAGTGACGTGCAGTTTCGTGGTCACTTGTAAGAGAAGTCCAAATTGGCCTCTAAAAACTTGGCGTGCTCAGCAGAGCGGGACAGTATTTCATGCCGGCACACCGCCTGCAACTTTACAAGGCGCAGGTTCGGCCTCACATGGAATACTGTTCCCATCTCTGGGCAGGGGTTCCCCAGTGCCAGCTCCTTCCACTTGACCGCATCCAGCGTAGAGCGGCTCGAAACGTCGACGACCGAGCACTTTCCGATCGGCTCGATTCATTGGCACTGCGAAGAGATGTTGCACCCCTTTGCATTTTCTTTCGCATCTACCATGGGGAGTGCTCTGAGGAATTGTTCGGATTCATCCCAGCCGCCAAATTTCACGAACACAAATCGCGGCAGAACTCCCGATACCATCCACACCATCTGGATGATTGGCAGTCCACCACTGTGCGATTCAGAAGATGTTTTCTTCCTCGCACGACTTCCTTGTGGAATCGATTACCACCAGCGATTTTTCCGGACCGATACGACTTAGGGACCTTCAAGAAAAGAGCGTACTCCTTTTTAAATGGCCGGCAACGCATCTGCGATTCCCTCCCTGGTGTTGCAGTTGTTCATGGGCGGCGGTAGTCTCTTACCATCAGGTGAGCCGCATGCTGGTTTGCCCCTCTCCTATAAAAAAAAGCAATTGTTACGTACACGAAACGTCTGTGCGTTATATTCAGCCTTAACCTTGGCTGTAAATATATTGTTTTGTTATGCATTATACTCACACATACAAACACTGTGTGTTTGTGTTAGCTTTAAAGGTGAACGTACATTTGTCTGCAACGTAGCGCAGCACGCGCCCTACGCGCCGCATTTTAGAATTCGTTGTATGAAATCATATGAAATCTCCCACATTTCACCCGTACCGTACGCGCCGTATTTTACAAAATGTGAGAGGTAACAGAATATTGATGAAGGCATGCTGTTGACGTCATATAATGCGGCACGTTCGACACGTGCTGATACTCAGTGTTGCCTAATGTTGCCCACTTAGTGGATTTTCTACTAAAACTAGTGGTTTCGACTACCCTTCCAGTGGAGAAATATTGTTTAGAGTATCTAGTGTTTTTTATAGTCGTTAAGTAGATTTAAGTTTCAATTACTGGCAACATGAGCACTCCACCATTAACTCATTTATACGTTTCGAAATATATTTTTCTTCATTTCAGGAGTATTTACTTTTACTGTGTAGGTAATGATGAGTCGTCAGACAAGACATGCGTAAGACGATCTATCCATCAAATGCAAATATTTGAAAAAAAATTATTATTTATACGGCGCGTGCGGCGCGTACGGTGCTGATAAATACGCGTTCACTTTTAATCAAATTTAAGGCTCGTTGTTACTTTTACAACCTACTGCCTACTGCCAAGCAGAGGCTACATCTTATTTTCGGAAAGGAAAAGGATAAACCTTTGAGCTACCACGCCTCTCAGTGTGTCTTAACCCTAACTAAATATTTTATAATTTATAAGCAGGTATATTCATAGCAGTGAATAGAGCCGTGTTTTAAATATTCTTTTATATAATCCTTCACGAACACTTCTTTTAAATGAAGCAGAAAATTTTAATCTAAAATAAACAGCTGTGTCGTCAGCTATTTAGTCCAGTAACCGATTATACTTTGCATAAGCCTCTTAGGCACATTCATACAGTTGGCATCGAAAGTCAATTAACATTTTTGTGCGAATTTAATATCCGTTCCACGATATGCGCTCTACTATGGAAATTTATATTTATACGTTTTCAAAAATCTAAGTATTAAAAATATTTATTGTCTAAGAAATATTTGTCAGTAAACATTTATACGTCAAATGTATGTTGGTTTATGAAAAACAAGTTAATTTTAATTCGTTCTGAAATTAAGACCATAATTTCGTCATCCTCATCATCATTACAGCCCATAACAAGTCTACTGCCGAACATGGGCCTCCCTTAAGAAATGCTATAAAACACGGTTATTAGCTACTTGCATCCAGTGACATTTATCATAAGAAATTTTAAATACAATAATTAAAGATTAGGTCTTGGAAAACTTTATTGCAAGTTAATTTTATATAAAATTATGGTGGTTTTTTTGGAACCATCTTTAATGCAAATTAATACTTGCAAAATCTGAATAAAATATCGTTTAATAAAAAAATATTTCTTAAAAATAAACTAATTAATTAATAAATAAAATTGAGTTATAATTTATAATATTTATTTACAGAATCGTATTACAGGTCTGATTTAAACTACCACTAATGAAAATATTTACTGAGATAAAATATACCTACGCTTAATAAAAAAAAATTATTTATAATTTTTTTATTTTGTCTATATGGCCCTTGGTATTGTGGTTATGTCACAATAATTCTGCCAAGATAACATAAACACAATTATAAATAAACTTCTGTGTCATGTGTCATGAATAATATTCTAATTGGTGTTGCTAGTGATGTGTCAGTGTTTTAATTTAATGAATTGAACCAGGTGACTCATATGCCCGGCCGAACACTGAGCGTGACAGTGAGCTGTCCCCACGAATGGTTCAACTGTCGAAAGGGCCAGTACATACTGCTGCAGTGTTTGGATGTGTCGCTACTAGAATGGCATCCTTTTACCGTTGTCAAGGTGAGAAATTATAGATATTATGTTTATGGTAATGTACTTAAAATAGAGAAAATATTAGGTATGTTATATTATGATAAAACATTGTGCCGTTTAAGTCGTTTTTAAATATTTACTGTTATATTCAAACACTCCTTTCGTATCGTTTTGCCAACTATGACATATGGATCTGAGAAGTGGTCTTTCATTGATGGCCTTATGGGGCTCCGGTTCTTGTTTTATAGTAGTGATTGGGAGAGGTCTATATCAGTAGTGAACTTGTGGTAGACTGTAAATATGTAGATGTTGTGAAAAATAAAATAACTTTTTTCTAGAATTACAATAGTAACTCAAAACTAATTTCCAATTTGGTAGACATTTTATGGAATCATCATCATCATCATCATCATCATTACAGCCTTTCATAAGTCCACTGCTGAACATAGGCCTCCCCCAAGGAATGCCAAAAAGCACGGTCCTGATCCACCTGCATCATTGACTTCCTGCATGTCTTACCAGTTCGTCACTCCATCTAGTGAAGGGTCGCCCTACACTTCGCCTACCGGTACGAGGTTGCCACTCGAGACCCTTTCTTGCCCATCGGTTGTCGGTTCTTCGAGCTATATGGCCGGCCCACTGCCACTTCAGCTTACGAACCCGTTGGGCTATGTCGGTTACTCTGGTTCTACTGCGGATATCCTCATTTCTAAGTGTATCATGCAGGGAAACCCCGAGCATAGCCCTCTCTATAGCTCGTTGAGCGACCTTGAGCTTCCTCATACGGCCAGCAGTGAAGGACCACGTCTCAGATCCGTAAGTCATCACTGGCAACACGCACTGGTTGTACAATTTCGTTTTACAGAATATATATTAAAATATAAGTAATTACAACAAACAGCCAATCAAACAGCACATCATCTAACACAAAATCAATATTACGTGTATTTTTTAAGATGACTTATTTTACTAATTTCAAAATGTAACAAAAGAGTACACATTCTGCTATACGTGGTATACGTGGTACGTGCTATTCATGCTATACGTGGTAGAGCCATGCTGCAGCTATATTAGTAGTATAGTTGTAGCACGAATGGGTCGGCTCGACCGGGGTGGACCACGCTCTCGCAGAAAATCAGCGTAAAATAGCAGCTTAACGTTTCTGTGTTTCGTATGGTGAGTGTAGAGAACCGGAGACCCTTTTTACTGGCAAAGAGGCATTCCATCTTAGTCCTCACGGGTGACAACGCATCTGCATCTTGAGTCTTTATTGAGGATAGATGTAGATATCTATGAGTCACAGTAACCACTTACCATCAGGTGGACTGTGTGCTCGTTTGTCACCCTATTCTATAAAAAAAATTATTCTTTGTTTTTTAAAAGTCTAAACAAAAGTTACATTCTACGATTTTTAAAAGTCTTAAAAGACCTGAACATTTTATATTTCGCTTTACTATCGGCTGCATCACCACGATAGTGGACAAGCACTGGCTTATAATAGTAAAGAAACAAAAAACAATGTCTTCAGTCAGTCTTCAGCAATTTTCACAGAACTCGAACTTTCTAATAGTTTCTAAGTAAGGTAATATCACTGTTTTTTTTTAAATTAATTCTTTGCAACGACAAAGTGAATACACAATGACATTTTTGGAGTAATTAAATTAAAAAAGAAACTTGATAAGCGTCACCTCAATTACAGGTTCAAAAAAAACCAAATTGTTTAGGAAAATAATAATAATAGAAAATAGTAGAATAGTGAGATAGTTAATAAAGGAAAAGTTCCGCTTCTGGGCACATGTAATTTTTGAGATTTTAGGACAAGGAACTTTCCGCCACACTGCCTTAATGCGTGTTGGCGGACTTCACATATCTTCAAAATATTTTTTCATTTGTCACAGGTGCAAGTTTTCACACAATGTTTTACTTCAACACCAAGCACATGGTAACTCAGCAGCTAAGTCAGCACATAATATTTGCAATAAACACTTGCACATAGAATTTAACGGCGATTTTTATTACGGCAAGTGCTTATCCACTGAGCCAACTTCTTATATCATAGAAGTAGGATAAGTTTATTTGTTTGACCTCATTGTAAACTTGCATCAAATAATACTAGATATACTTTATTTTCTACTAGGCAGAATAAAAGTATGTATTCACATACTTCTTAGGTAGAAATCTTTTTGAAGGAAGACGCATTTTTTTAATCAAAATTGATGCAAAACGAAATCCCAATGATCATAAATTGTTTTGTCTTTTATTAAATTTAGTTCTTCATTTTAGCTTCCGACACCTAACTACAGACAGTTTGACGTTTGGATAAGAGTCAAAGGCGATTGGACCGAAGCTTTCGAGAGATTGATTTTGGAGAGAGGAGCAATTAACGTCAGGTTAATAACACTAATTATGTGATTTTATTTTTTTATTTATCTTTATTGCATGCGATTCGCTTGATTATATCATTGAAACTTTTTATACATTGATCTGATTGAGTTTATATTATTTATTAACATGGTAGAGCTATGCTGCAGCTATGCTATGGTTATTGCACAGATGGGTCGGCTCGACCGGCAAGGACCACGTTCTCACAGAATACCAGCGTAAATAACAGCTTAATGCTTCTGTGTATCGTGTGATGAGTGTAGTGTACTCTTTTTACTGGAAATGCAGCATTCGATCTTCTGCATCTGCATTTTGATTCTGAATCGAGGATAGATAAGGATGTCTATGAGCCAAGGTATTCACATACCCTCAGGTAGACTGTGTTCTATTTAAAAAAAATGTCATCCTTATTCTATCTAAAAATCTTCGTCATTAAAGCATTTTTAAATCTTTAATTTTCATTAAAAAATAATGTAAAGTGTATTATAGATATAGACCAAAGGTCCACAGTGTCTGTTTGCCATATACGAGTATGATTGATCGGAGGCTGGTTTCGTTTATTAAAAATATGAACACGTTTTTGAAACGCAATTCTTTATCGGACTGTACGAATTTGTACGAGCTAGGCAAAAAAAAGTGTAAAATTTTTCTTTCACGACCCCTTCTGACGTAGTGTAGACGGCCTTGGCGGAAGGCCGTCTACACTACGTATAAGGAAGCGAGATGGAATAATATCGATCTCCCTCGCACTTTTTCTTATGTTGCCATGAAAGAAATATTATTTTATTTTAAAGGACGCCACTAATTCATTTATTTGTATAGTTAATCAATAATATAATACGATTATCAATAATAATATAATACGAAAAGAACTTCGTTCCAACCGAGTGTTCCACCACATTCACGCATGTTTTTATATTTTTCGTTGAGATTTATATAAACCTTAATAATTTTCAGGGTGCTTATCGATGGTCCTTTCTCGAGTCCCATGGAAGGAGTTAGTAGAAGTGATATCGCATTGTGCGTGGCAGCCGGTGTAGGAATCACACCATTTGTGACCATTTTATATGATATGCTTATGTAAGTATTAAAATTATTTAAAAGGAGGAGGTTCTCAATTAGTCGGAATTTTTATTTATTGTATGTTCACCGATTACTCGAAGACGCATGAACCGATTTGTTAAATTCTTTTTTTGTTTCAAAGAGTATACTTCCCAGATGGTCTCATTTAAATAATATCTAAAACAACCACAAGACTAAATGGGGTGATTAATTCTTCCGGGTGGGACATTGCCGTGTTATCGACATTGACTGTTAACCTCGGAGATCACAGCAAATCCTTCTTAGGATAAAGATAACAATGAAAAAGTTATTTTTACCGCGAACGCAGTAATTTATGTATTTCTCAAGCTATTACGAAGTATCAGCGTATGTGTTTAATTCCTGATGAGTTTATCATAAAACAAAACATCAGTGGCAAGCTACCGAGAGGTTAATATAATTATCATCCATCTATCCGTTACAGCATATAAAATTCTATCGCTGAACATAGGCCTCCCCCATAGATAGGGGTGACTAAGCCTTAGTTGCCACGTGTGGCAATTTGTAATTGTTGTCATGAAGATGCTTCTGCCTATCTTCTGTTCTAATACAATTATAGGTACTCGCTTTATGTTCCATTCAATACAGAATATATTAAGATAACACTTCTGATCGACGACAAAAATAAATAAGACGGAAATAGTTGTAAAAAAATGACGGCACAATAGAACCCACTACCACATATTATACCGTAGGTGTCTTAAAATGCGGCAGAATACAACTGGAACAGGAGAAAGGCAGCGGCATCTTCCTGATAACAACTCTATATAATTTAAAAAAACGTATTATACGTGGTAGGGCCACGCTATATCATGGTGGTAACATAGCTCAACTAAAGTAGGTCCACGCTCTAACAGAATACCAGCTGCTTAGCTTAATGCTGTTGTATATTGTATGCTGACTGTAGAGAACCGGAGACCCCTTTTTTACTGGAAACGAGGCATTCCATCAAAGTCCTCAGGGGTAACAACGCATCTGCATTTTGATTCTTAATCGATGATCGATCGATTTGATCTTAGATGCCTATGGGCCAAAGCATCCACTTACTTATCAGGTGGACTATGTGCTCGTTTCACCCATATTCTATAAAAAAAAACAAATTTAATTGTGACAACTATGCTTTTTTCCTTTTGATAGACCGTAATGAATGAATGAATGAATGAATTATTATGTTATAGAAATCCAAGGGGCTTCTTACCCAGACGAGTTCACTTATTGTGGATAGTGAGACAGGAACAGGAAATAACGTGGTTGGCGGAATTAACAAATAAAGTATTATCTGAGTTGAGATATGCAAATCGACCGGACCGACTTCATATAGAATTTTACGTAACTGCCACAAACAATAATAAAACCAATACTCCCATAGATAAAGATAAAAATGATTTAGCACATGTTATAGTAATTAACGAGAAAGGAGTCATAAGTCATGTTCTGAACGAAAATGATAGAACTCTAGATGATGAAAAAGCAACGCTTTTAACTCCGATCAAAAAAGTTAATGACTACGTTGAAGTTAAAAGAGATTTGGATAATAAAGGGTACGATATAGCAAAGGAATATCCTCTACTGGGGTGTAGAGTCAGAAGAGGCAGGCCGCATTGGGACCGTGTGTTCGGTTATTGGGTGCATCTGTATCCAGAGTGAGTATACAAATTTGATTTTATGATTAAAAACGTCAACTATAGAATTAAAAAAAATATATTTGTAGGCCATACAAATTAACAAATACTTGTTCCGTGCGGGATTCCAACCCACGGCTCTAAATACTGCAGCTTAAGGTGAAAACGCCAGGGTAGCCCGCGAAATTCAAATTTTCTTAGGTTTTTTGCATTTTGCAGGTCAGTGTCAAGTTGTATGTTTGATTCGCGACCGTAACGAATATGTATTTACAGAATCATAATCATTATAATCATCAATACAACCGTCTATGTTCGTATAATCCCATTGTATTTCTATTTCCAGAAAAACTCATTCAAAGGGATTATATGAATTTAAAAGGTTGTATTGGTGATTTAAATGATAATAATTTAATAAACTCATACTCGTTACGGTCTCGAATCATATTTTGTGGAACATACAACCTAACCCTGACCTGCAAATTCCAAAAAACGTAAGAAAATTTGAATTTCGCGGGCCACCCTGGCGCTTTCATATTCATAAATAGCCACTTTGCCTCGGAGCCGTCTTATTGGTTGATACTTTTAACCCCCGACGAAAACAGAGGGGTGTTATAAGTTTATAGTGTGTATCTGTGTATGTGTGTCTGTCTGTGGCATCATAGCTCGAGAACGGTTGAACCAATTTTGATTTAGTTTCTTTCGTTTCGACGGTGTTTTAATCGAAAGTGTTCTTAGGTATGTTTCAAAAAATCTGTTCAGCCGTTTGAAGATCATCAGCCGTTTTTGTTTCAGATGTTTTCAAATTATTTTTAAGTTATTTTACATAATCTATGTCTATACATCTATACAAATAAATAAAATTAAAGTGTCTGTTTGTAATGTCGAAATAACAGCTTTTTACTATATGCATATGAAAGTATATACAATACTTATAATAAAAACACGATTTTTAAAATTTTTGTCTGTTTGTCTGTCTGTCTGATTGTGCTGGCTAATCTCCGAAACGGCTGGACAGATTTTGACCGGACTTTCACTGGCAGATAACTGATGTTATATAGAAATAACTTAGGCTACTTTTATTTTAGAAAAAGAATTAGGGTTCCGCGCAAAAAAATTAAAACCCATCAAATCCAAACGTAATAAATTACGCGCGGGCGAAGTCGCGGGGTACAGCTAGTATTTACATATAATCGCAAAGTAACAGAGTCATTGTTTGCATGGGATATATATGATAAATCATGGTAACATGATTTCCGTGTGATAGCGACCTAAGAGAATCGACCGTTCCATTTCGTCCCTTAGTTGTCGTAAGAAGCGTCTTAGGGTGGTAGAGACATGTTGCAGGTATATTAGTAGTATAGATGTAGCACGAATGGGTCGGCTCAACCGGGGAAGCACCACGCTCTCACAGAATACCAGCGTAAAATAGCAGCTTAACACTACTATGTTTGGTATGGTGAGTGTAGACAACCGGATACCATTTTTACTTGAAAAGAGGCATTCTATCTTAGTCCTCACGGCTGACAACGCATCTGTGTTTTAATTCGCAAACGAAGATCGATGTAGATATCTATGGGCCACAGCAACCACTTACCATCAGGTGGACTGTGTGCTTTTTGTTACATTTATTCTATACAAAAAGGGTAACGCAAGAACGATCGCATTCCTATAGATGATTTCGATAGAAGTAGGTGTCTATAGGTCACAGCATCCACTTACCATCAATCATCTGAAAGATGGCAATATAACCACATTTTGAACGAACAAGGCTTGAAAAAACAAGCTTAATGATTATACAGTAATTAAAAAACCCAAACGTGAGAAATATTTACTGAAAAAGAAAAAAGTTTTAGCCTATGGTTACTTCCACAACTAAGAGGAATCTTACGACACTATACATTAAAATCCATCAAGCCATTTAGGCTACAGAGACATACATACATACTTTCATAAAACATTACCTTCTTTCTGGGGCAGTCGGGTAATAACTAAAACTAAAGGTGACCAACGAGCTAGCCGTAAAAAACGCAGGCCAGCGATGGGAAGCGGCATCGAAGGTGCGAGTATTGTACTGAGATTGCCAAACCGCTTGTCAAGTATGATGATTATGGCAAGCTCGCACTAGTAGGAGAGGTCCATGTTCCTTTTAAGAGGAGAAGCGCAGAGAAGTGCATTTTGTTGCAGCAATATTTCAGAGTCGACTAAGGGAAATTTCAGAAACTTATGCGAACTATACTTGGCTCAATGTCAGGCGAGGAGCAGTTTCGGAGTTTTTTCTACCGACTTCAAAAAGGAGGAGGTACTCAATTCGACTGTATGTTTTTTATGTGTATATACCTTTGTTTATAAGTTTGTTGTATGTGAACCGATTTCGATGATTCTTTTTTTATTTGAAAGCTGGTGCTTCTCATGTGGTCACGTATAAATTTGATCAAGATTTGACAATTTTTTTGAGTTATCCTTAATAATATATATTGAAGTCGGTTGTACAAAATTTTTAATTTTTAATTATTTGAACTTAGTGTAGTGTACCTAAGTATGTAGATGCTGTGGCCCATAGATATAAACAACTTGTTGGTTACTACATCAACTGCTGTTCAAACTTCGAAGTAAAACGTTTTTGTTTTCTTTCAGACAAAACCTAAGTTTATATTGCTGTGGACCAAAGAAGTTAGTCAAATTGTTAAGAGATAGATGCAAAAGCGTATCAAACGATACCAAGACCAAGTTTACGTTTATTCATGAAGCTTTTTCCTAAACTAATCGATGTAATTTATTTATTTATGACCGTTAAATGAATATAGACGCATTTAAACAACTCGTTTTTTATTTACATCTCTGTGTATCCCTATGCTATACGCCTGTCAGAGCTTTTTTGTTGTATTTTAAACTCGGTATTTGGAGGCAATGTCGAGCTTAAAGTCAAACTTCAGAGTGTCAAAATTTGTGTAAATATCTCAGGTAAATAATATGGCCTAGACTTAAATTTTAACATTGCAGTGTTTAGATTTTAAGTTCGAGATTGTCTCTAAATACAGGAATAAGGGCTAGTTTTTCAATCGTCAATTAAAGGTAATTCATCAAATAAACGATAACCCGACAAAATGTAAAAGTCAAACAATTGAACTAGGTATTTTATTCTTACAACTGTCACTTTTTAATTTGTTTATGCTGCTATTATTTAATGTCTGGCCTCGTTCTCTATTATTAGATTAGTTAACATGTCCATTCCATCAATCCATTAGAGCCTATAAAAGTCGAATGCTGAAATAGGCCTCCCACATTGATTGCCTAATAGGGGAGATTATGACGTATACCACGCTCGACAGATGTGTTTATAACCGCAGTTTCGTAATATTTTGAATTGTTATCAGGAAGATGTTATCTATTAATAACTATAATCTCACGATTGAAAAATTAGTCCTAAGTTTGGGGCTTTTGTATGTAAATATATCACACGCTTTATGAATTGTTGTATTAATGTCATCATCATCATTACAACCTTTCATAAGTCCACTGTTGAACATAGGCCTCCCCCAAGGAATGCCACAAAGCACGGTTCTGAGCCACCTGCATACATCGACTTCATGTCTGCATGTCTTACCAGGTCGTCACTCCATTTAGGGGGGGGGGGGAACCTTTCTTCCCCATCGGTTGTCGGTTCTTCGAGCTATATGGCCGGCCCACTGCCACTTCAGCTTACTAATCCGTTGGGCTATGTCGGTCACTCTGGTTCTACTGCGGATATCTTCATTTCTAAGTTTATCACGCAGATAAACCCCGAGCATAGCCCTCTCCATAGCTCGTTGAGCGACCTTGAGCTTCCTCATACGACCAGCAGTGAAGGACCACGTCTCAGATCCGTAAGTCATCACTGGCAACATGCACTGGTTGTACAATTTCGTTTTCAGGTTTTGAGGTACGTCTTTTTTTTATAGGATAGGGTGACAAACGAGCACACAGTCCACCTGATGGTAAGTGGTTACTACGACCCATAGACATCTACATCTATCCTCAATAAAGACTCAAGATGCAGATGCGTTGTCACCCGTGAGGACTAAGATGGAATGCTTCTTTGCCAGTAAAAAGGGTCTCCGGTTCTCTACGACGAAACACAGCAGTGTTAAGCTGCTATTTTACGCTAGTTTTCTGTGAGAGCGTGGTCCTTCCCCGATCGAGCCGACCCATTCGTGCTACAACTATACTACTAATACAGTATGGCTACGTCTAACGCGAAGATGTGTCGTAGTTTCCCGAACGCTGCCCAGCCGAGTTGAATCCGTCGATTGACCTCTCGGTCGAAGTTGGATTTAACTAGTCGGACTATTTGTCCCAGGTAAACATATCGTCAACAACTTCGAGCTTAGTGCTTCCAACAACTACCGGCATAGGTGTTATGGACGTTAAACATGATTTTTGTTTTGTCCATGTTCATCTTAAGACCTATCCGTTGGGTGACACTATTGAGGTCATTGAGCATAGTGCTTAGGTCCTCCAGCGATTCTGCCATAAGTACTATATCGTCGGCAAATCGGAGGTGAGTGATGTACTCGCCATTGATGTTAATACCGCATCCTTTCCAGTCCAGTAGCTTGAAAACGTCTTCCAATGCAGCGGTGAAGAGTTCGGGGATATAACGTCACCCTGTCTTACACCTCTCTACAGTTGGATAGGTTTCATACTCTGATTCTGTACTCGGATAGCCTTCGTAGCCCTACTGTACAAACACTTCAGCACTTCGATATACCGAAAGTCAACTTAGCACCGCTGTAGGGACTGCAGCACCGCCCAAATTTCGACGGAATCAAAGGCTTTTAATCAATGGTCCACATACGCAAGGCAAAGTGGCAGATTATACTCCTCTGTCTTCTGTACAATTTGCCGAAGGGTGTGTATGTGGTCTATGGTACTAAAGCCTTTTCGGAAACCGGTTTATCGGGAGGCTGGACGTCGGCAAGTCTGGGTGCGAGACGATTCGTAATGACTCTCGAAAACGGCACGTAGACGCGGCTCAGAAGGGAAATCGGTCTGTAGTTGTTCAAGAGAGCGTTGTCGCCTTTCTTGAAGAACAAGACCACCGCACTTCTGCTCCATGCCTCCGGAGTAGTGCCATCATGGAGGACGCAATTAAAGAGCTTCTGAAGGACTTCAAATACCGGTTTTCCACCCGCTTTCAAAAGCTCTGCTGTAATTCCTTCCTCACCTGGGGCCCTGCCGCTTTTAAGATGCTGGAGAGCCATTCTAATCTCGCTCAGACTGACGTCCGGGATATCTTCGGAATAGTGTCGGATAAGACTCGCTCTTGGATCTTTACTCACCCTTGCGTGTGGCTCCAACGATGACGTGTACAGCTGCCCATAGAACCTCTTAATCTCACCTAAAATCTCAGGTGTCCCGCAAACGATGCTACCACACTCGGTCTTCAGCTTTGATGGTTGGCTCTTTCTGGGATACAGATCTCTGGCAAAGATTTTTGGAGCCTTGGTTCCGCTCGATCACTTCTTCAATACAAGCTGTATTGAAGTTGCTTAAGTCCCTTAAATACTTGAGGTTACTTACTGTCAAATGTGTTGAAAACTGTAGCTTCATATCCCGTCTAACAGCCATGAGATTAAGAGTATGATCGGAGAGTTTTTGTGTTCTTCTGCGGCGGGTCTTGCAAAACTTAGCTCCGACCGCATGGACAGTTTCCACGAGCTTGTCATTCATATCGTCCACTGCATTGCAAACTTCTAGGTACTGAAAACAGTTTCGTAGCTGGAATGAAAGATTTCGGGACTTTAGAGCAGGAGGGGGACGGAGCGTTGACTTCATTAGACGTGACCTCTCCAACTTAACGTTTAGGTTCAGTGTGCCTCTCACCATTCGGTGATCGCTGCCGATTTTTACCCTCGCGATCACGGAGACATCACTGAACAGTTGTCGTCTGGTCGTCATAATGAAGTCAATCTCATTTTTTTGTCGAACTGTCGGGGCTCGACCAGGTCCACTTCCTGTGGGGCTGCTTCTGGAAGAAAGAGTTCATCATAAAAAGTCACTCTTTCTCCATGAAGTCGGCCAGCTGCTGGCCCCTTGGGTTCCGTTGCCCTATTCCGAATTTCCCTACTTTCAGCTCACCGTTTTCTCTTGTGCCTAGTTTTGCATTGAAGTCTCCAATTAACACCGTATAGTGGGTTTTGGAGGAATGGATGGCTCTAGAGATATCCTCATACATTTCCTCCACCTCCGCATCGGGATGTGCCGAGGTTGATGCGTAAACCTGTATGTCAGCAAATAACGTTTGGTGATCTTTACAACGTTGTTAACGAGAGATTTGTGAACGATAAATTCGACACCTCCTTGGGACAGATGGTCGCCCTCCCGGTGATAGAGCAAGTTGCCGGATTCGAAGATTACCGTGTCCTCCCCCTCTCTTCGGACCTCGGATAATCCTATAATATGCCAGCGTAACTTGTCTATCTCATCTTCCAGCTCTACGATCTTCTCGTCAGTCCTTAGGGTGCGTGCGTTATATGTTGCCAGGTCGTAGCAACCGAATCTCCACCGGAGATTCTCAGCACCCACTGCCCCGCCGTTACCATGGTCGCCACCGTAGCTAGGAATAGCGGGGCCGCCGGGGACTGGGGGCTGTCTCTTTGTTACATTCATAGGAGTATATTTGCCATAGTTGCCACGCTTGGCGAGCGGTTTGGCAACCACAGTTTTTATTGTTATTTTGCTGTTAGGGTTAGGTATCAGGAAGATGCTGCTGCCCATCACCTGCCTGTTTCCCACTGTCGCCTCTTACGACACCCACGGGAAGATATAAAGTAGTGGATATTTTTAACCGCCACTACACGCCACGGTATTAATGTAATGGATATTTATTAGTTTAGTTTTCACCCTCTTCTAGAAGTCTGATTAGTCTAAAACTTTGCAGACGTATTAAGAACCGAAGACAATACAATAATTTTAAGACAGACTAAGACATCATCACCATTAATGATCGATCGATTTGTACAAATATTAACTGCGATTATTTGAATGCCGATAATTCTACAGACTGCGCATAGAGCGTGATGGCGTGGTGTGTTTTAGAAACATAAGGAATGCGTCGCTAGGGTGTTCTGAGAAAAATTTTAATCCAGTAATAGAATGATTAAAGATAAGAATTAAGCTAATTAAAACACATTATAATGCAAAGTTGTTTGTCATTGTTTCCATATAGAAAGCTCTTAAATAACAGTTAATTCAAATGAAAAAAAAATACTTTTCAAAGATTAAGTTTCGTTAATAAATCAAAATAGTGTGTACATTAGTGTATATAGATATTTAAATGCAGATTGATGTAATGGTGTTGAAATCGAAAAGAATGTCGAAATGTTTGAGGTTGAAATCGACCAGTAGTTTTCATTTCTAGAAATTAACTCATACATCGTAATGGGGATGATGATAAAATAAAACGTTTACATCGATATGCATGTATATAATATAGGCCCCGAAAAGCGGGCATGAAACAGTTTGTTTCATATGAAATAAACTAAATAACTACAAAATTGATTTAAAACAAGCTTCTATTGGTGGTGCTAAAGCCAGCATTTGGGTCTATTATGAAATCAGTTTCATGGTAACATTTTATTGCATTGCCATCTAAGTTATATAAGTACGCCTTTCAGCTCAATCGAATGTCAGCAAGTGCTTTAAATATTGATTAGAAATGTTGAGTCGTAAAGACATATGAAGAAAGCAAGTTAATAAAAAAAAAAACTTGTAAAATCTTTTATGCAACTGGTTTATGAAAATTGTATCAATTACTTATTATTATGTCAAGTTAAAGTAAGATTACATTTGAATAGCAGTCTCTGTGCCTATTAGCAAACTTTGAAACTTGGTTATGTAATTACAGTTTTAGGGACTCGTTTAGCCATGACTTGCAGCTGTAACTCTCAATTTAAAATTGTATATGTAATTATTTAATGCAGTCATTTATCATTAAGAATAGATAATAATAGATACGTCTCGTTTTTTAATCTTTTAAACCTTTAGAAAAACGTTACCTCCACACTAGGATTTTCTCCTGTATCGCGGGGGTAGTTTACATACATAGATTTCACAAGGACAAATTAATATCCAGACCCAGAACAATTATTTGTAGCAGGCGCAGGACTTTACGTTCTGGGACATGAGAGTGAAACACAGTTGTTGGATATTTCTTCACAGAAATACCGAACGACTTATTTTGGCTCAACCCGGGATTCGAACCCTGACCTCACAATCAGCATGGTTTTCAATAAAAGAAAAATTTGTTACAACAAGCTAAAAACTGAAATAGCATTAAGTAGACCTTGAGAATATCGTCATCATTATTTTCATCATCTTATTTATGATTACTTATTCTAACGAAAGACTTGCTTTTTGACCGATTTCAAAAAAGGTGGAGGTAGTCAATTCGACAGTATTTCTTTCGGTTTACAGAACTTTATTAACAACATAGAAGTACATAGTTCACTTATAATGAGCTTATAAACTATTTTATAAAAAATAAAGTATAATATTTAAACATGTCCAGCACATCGCACTTTTTTAGTACTAAACGCGTTAAAAAATGTTGTCGTAAATGTACTGCTTTAATTTTGATTTAAAAAGGTCAAATGAGTCGCACTCTTTTATATCATTAGGTAAATTGTTGTATATTTGTGCAAACATTATGTTCCTTTTACCGTGGCTAATTCTTGGTGTCGACAAACAAATCTTATTTGTATTTCTTAAATGATGCTTGTAAGTACGTTTTGTGAAAGATATTTCGAAGTGAATCTGGTTTGTTAATTTTTTTTGTATTAGAATGCAAGTTGTGTATGTGTAAATTTGCTTTAAGTTAAGTAATTGCGATTTTTCGTATAGTTGTTTCATATTCGTTAGGCGATTATATATAAAAAGGATTTTAAATAATTTTATTTTGTGATATTTGTAAGTTTTTAAGGTTTATTTGTGCAGCACATCCCCACACCTCAATAAGATACACGATGTGATTTCACGAACGAGTTATACAAGGTCATTCGATGTATGCAACCAACTATTCTACGTAACGCACCATTCAAAGCAATTAGTTTCAATCTAACTTTTTCGATGTGACATCTCCAAGTGAGTTTATCATCCAAATGCAGTCTTAAGTATTGCTCTTGGTGCGAGCGGTGGATCATTTCATTATTAATAGTTAGTGATGCGTGCTGAGGGATTGTTTTGTTTTTAGCCTCAAATATTATATAAGAGGTCATTTTTGCATTAATAGTTAGAAGATTACTATGACACCAGTTATTATAGCTATTCAAATCATTTTGTGCTTCCTTAATAATTTCATTAATGTTTTTACCAAAATATAAGAGACAGGTATCGCCCGCATATAAAGTTATGTTTCCTGTTAACCCTATCTTAGTAACATTATTTATTAACATATATTAAAAATAGCAGAGGCCCTAATATTGATCCTTGTGGTATGCCACATTTTATAGGTCGAGGGCTACTGCAATAATTTCCTATTTTTACATACTGAAATCTATTATTTAAGTATGATTCAAGAATTTTTAGTGCATTTCCCGTAATACCCAAGTTCTCAAGTTTACGAATGAGGATAGTGTGGTTGATTGTGCCGAACGCCTTTTTCAAGTATATGAAAATTCCTAATCAGAGGTTTTTGTGGTCGATATTTGTATTTATTTTTGTTATAAGCCCTCTGGTGGCTGAAGGTGTGTTCGATTTGCTTCTGAACCTATACTGGGAATTAGATATGAAATTTAGGTTAGATAAGTGATCATTTATTCGATTGTACAAAACTTTCTCGAAGAGCTTGAATATTACGGGCAAGACAGATATTGGTCTATAGTTACTGGGACCTGTTTTAGTATCCGATTTGTGAATAGGTGTCACTCTTGATATTTTAACGCTATCTGGAAAATACGCTGTAGTAAGGCATTTATTTATGCTTTGTGTTAGATTTTCAGTCAAAACGCTGGCAATACATTTAATGGATTTACTACTTACTCCGTCAATACCTGTACTCGTGTCTGCGTCATCTACAGTGCATGAAGCCATTCTTGTTAATTGATCAATAGGAATACTCTTTTCATAAGTTAAAATGTGTTTTGGATTAGTTTGGTTTGTTTTAGGGATTTTTTGTGATAGTGTGACACCGATAGACGAGAAAAAAACATTAAATATTTCACATATTTCAAATCCATCGTGTACAGTTAAAGAATTAGTTAAACATAAGCCTTGGGGGAGCACAAATATTTTTGACTTTATTAGTAGCTAGGGTGTTTATAAAATTCCATGTTTTTTTTAAGTTTTTTTTTCATATTTTTTGAATTTGCCATAGTAGTATTTTTCTTTGGTGTCCTTGATTAAGACTTACTCTGTTTCTTTCAGCTACAAAGTTTTCTCTTTTTGTCCGGTCTGTTTTCTGTTGTTTCCATATAGTTAGTTTATTTTGTGGATTTCTGTGATAATCGTTCTTTAGTTAACTTTAAGCATTTTCTTTATTGACTCTGCTTTCTTCATTATTAATCTTAATAAAATATTCCACGTTAAATAGTCCAAGTAGTTGCTGTTTTCAAAGTTACCTTCACTGACAGTCTTGTACAATTGATTATAGTCTATAACTGTGTATTTTTCTCGTGTTTTCGGTGCATGATTTTGCTTCAGCAGTTCAAAAAAAATTTGTTTGTGGTCGGCCTTGGGTATATCTATTATAGTAAACTTGAAAGGGTTTTCATTTAGAGTAGAGCAAGCGTGGTCTAAGATGGACTTCTTAGTAACAGTTTCACGGGTGCAGTAGTCTATGTGAATTTTATTCCTAATGTTGTATCCAGATTCTTGTAGTATGTCCAAATATTTCGATTTATCAAATTCATCAGAAAGCAAATCTATATTGAAGTCATCCAGAATGATTCCTCTTTTTCTTTTTTCTAATTGCTCTGAAAAAATATCCAAAGTTCCATTTTTCATTTTCACCTCTCATATATTTCTTCTGTAACTTCAAATTTAAGACTATTGTGGATATATATTGATATTCCTCCTCCATTTTCGTCTGATCTAAAGTTGTATGCATGCGCGTAGTTTGGAATGTGAAATAGATTCGCTACAAATCTTGTTTTAAACAGTTTTTAAACAGTGAGAACCAAAAAATGCACGGTGACACCCACTGCCTTTAAAATACATTTTAATTCGTCAAATTTACCAGCTGATCGAATACTTATTACGTTGGCGTAGAATAACTTAAGGGGGGATTTATTTATGAATATGTTTTGGTTATCATATTTAATAGAGTGAGAGTTAGACACGTTGGTATCCATTACTGGTTTTTTGGCTGAGTTTCAACTATTCGTGGCACACCTTTTATATAATTTATTGTGAGGTTAGACTCACCAGACTGCTCACTTTGCATCAGCTCGGTTTAAGTTTTTAAGATGTCCGTTTTGGCTTGGTGTTTGATTGGCATATAATATGAGACCGGCTTGCAATTTCTGTTTGTTCTGTAATAAGTACTTTACAATGTTCGAAGAATACTTTTATAGGATGAGTATTATCATGGAAGTATTTTCCCAATATTACAGTTTTCAGAGGTTTTGGGCAATCCGTTTTAATTTGTGTGAATGATTTAATAACTTCGTTTAAGTCGTGCTGTTGTCTCATGATTTTCTAATAAGCTGACAAACCGGGACTGTCACAAAAACCTCAATAGATAGGTAGTAGTAGTAGTTTCATTGGGCCTAGCGGGAATCGAACTCTTTTGTTCCTGTGTTTTGAAATCTCACGGCGGGCTACATAGCTCTCGTATTTGCTTAAGAAAACTAATAAACACTGAAAATAAGCTTTTGCACTGTTGTGGACCCCATCTACATTGTAACTAGTCAATCAAAATATTTCATCATTTAGATATGAAAATCTTACAATCCACTTAATTTTCAATTATCGGTTTTGATACAAAAAGAAGTTGGTGAAATATTACTAATATACGCTGATAGACACCCAACATATTCAACTAAAGACATTCTGTCATAATCACAGTTTTGTGTACAGCGATCCTCACTGACCTCATATCATGTCCGTCGATACATCTCGGATATAGCAGGTGTGTAATAAATACTCAAATTGGCGATGGGGAACAGTGTCAAGTATAAGACATCTAGTATAATAGCAATAGTAAATAGCTTCTATAGTAGAAGGATATGACCTAGTTATTGACTAGATAAGAATAGGATGAACCAATGATATATGAAAGAGTTTATAACAGCTTCAGATGTATAATGGTCGCACCTTGAAAGATGGCGTTTTGAGACAAGACTTGACTAAGAAGATATATAGTATCTTCTTAGTCAGGCTCAGGCGAAGAAATGTTTTTATTAAATTGAGATTAAGTTAGAAATTTGGAGAACTGGAATCTATCACAACCTAGTTGAAAAGATGATACTAAGTAGATGTGTTACCTCGACGATGGACGGTGAAGCCAGAGTATAGTAATTGTCCTATACGGGTGAATTCACTAAATATTTGTTCAGATTCAGATGCGCGAACCGCAGTTGTTGGAAAGGTAGGTCAGGCGATTAGGGAGACGCGCAGTGCGGATGACAGATGAAGATAGTTGTCCGATACTACCGACAAAGGCGCGTTATACCTATACCTCATATTTAACTTGCACAAATTTGACTGTATTAATTATTATACAGTTTACTTTAATACTATGACTTTTATTTAGAAAGTTAGCGAATTGTCGTTATAAATCCAGTGCCTTCGGTTTATTTCGCCAAATTTTAAATGTAAATCATTATAAATTTTCAAAAACTAAGTATTTATAAAGCCCCCTGGACCGGCACTCTACTATAATGTTTTTTTTTCCTTCAAACTTAAAAATAATTAATAAGGAAATTGTAATAAAATCTGAAACTTAAATGTAATGATTATATTAAATTATATATACTCTTTGTAAGCATAGGATGGTTTTCCATTTACCTCCACGGCACTGGCATGGTGACGGCACGGCGACGACGTGACTTCATTTTTTCACTGCGACGGTGCCGGTGCTGATCTACACTCGGTTTTTGATGGGGCAGTAGCAGTATTAACACAGACTTCAGTTATACAACACGTAAAAATGGTCTCGTCAAGTCGTCGTATTTGTTTGATATATCTCTTACATTTTAGACGAAAATATAATCAACGCAGAGATGTCAAATTTTGAATTCATCCAATCTTAAAAATAAAATAGTTAGAAGGAACATATTATACCCTATTTTAAAAGTTGGAAATGGATTCTAAAAATATTTCAACTACCTACTTCCGCATGAATGCGGAGACATTTCATCATTTCAAAATCATCTTTCAAAAAAATCAATTTCTAGTCTGGTCTAAACAGTAAATTCTATAGTTTGGTCGTCAGTTGCAGATAATTCCTTCTAAAGCACATGGTAGCTGTCATCAAAAATCTCCTGAGGACATTCCAATGTTCTCAGTGCGTGCAATACGCAGTGAATGTTGTGAACAATATATGCCAGACTAGGCTGTATGGGCGTAGATCCTTTTGCCGTTAAAAATCAGGTACAGCTGGTTTTGACATTTGCGTGACGTGACGAATGACGACCTGAGTCCTGAGGGCTTGTGGTATGTAATGGTTTGTTTTGACTTTTTCTAGTTGCTGTTTGTGGTAATTGTGGTACTGGTACTGTACTGCCCAAGAGTTTATTATTATTAGAACGCTAACACGTTTTAGGCACTTCTAAGTAATTTCCTATACTGAAACTGCTGTCAAAAAAGAATTCAAGATCCAGATTATTTTTTACCAGTATAGCGTTGCTTGTTCTAGATTTTCGATCGATTGGAAACAGAGAATACTCAAAACATACAATGAAGTTAAATATAAAGACAGATATAAATAGTACAGAGACGTACAAGAAATTGTTTGCAAAATTAGAAAATCCAGATGTCACCTATCAAAATTTTGTTAAAAATTTGGCTAAGTATCACTTCCAAGTAAAGGCTGTTATGCAGGTATATATAATAAATGAATTTTTATTTAATAAATTCATAAAGATATAAATTGATATCTAAGTTATTTTTTTAAAATGTAAGTTTTTTTTTTAAATTTAAGAATATAACAGAATAACAAGTTTCATTAACTTTGTCAGGACATTTTAGACTGTAGAGATTCAATGGAAAGATTAAATTCATTAAACGAAAAAGGCAGATCATTATTAACAATGCTGAGGGAAGAATTAGACAACTTGGATTTATATGGGAGGGAAAGTGGCGACCAAAAATATGTTGTTGAGTTGGAATCACAGAGGCATTTATTAGCTGAGTATGTAATAAAATATTAAATGTCAATGGTTGTTGACTTATAAATTTGTTAAAGAATGTTTTTTTTCCAGTCTTTTGAGAGAATTTAAAGAAGCAAACATAAGTACTTTGTTTGCAATTGAGAAAGCCCAAAGAGATGAGTTATTGAAATCGAGGATTGAAGGTGATGAATCAGTTCTCCGAAAAAGGAAAAAGCAAGTGAATAGAGATGGATTGTTAAAAATGACAACAGGTTTGCAAATTGTGACAACAAATTCTCTGTTAGATATTTTGCTATAAAAATGTGATAGAACTAAATATTCTAATATCTAAAAGAATTATCATTTTATATCCTCTTACAAATATTGTAAGACGATTATGATTTGATTTGAATGAAATCTACATTATAAAATGTAATATAATCATATTTTAAAAAGAATAAAGAAATATATTTATTATTGAAAGAAAAAACAGAAGTTTTTGAGTGACAATCCACCTGATGGTCAATAGACTGTTGAGCTTGATATACCTACTCTTTTCTTAGATTTTCAAATGTTTTTCAGTTCTATAATTCTGTTACTAACTCATGTCCTCCTTATATATATCATATTTAACATAATTTGACCCAACTGATCCAGAAAGAGGGCTATGTATGTATTTAAACCAATATACATAGTATCTTTATTATCTTTTATGAATAATATGTGTATGTATTGGTCTGTTCCTTTAAGACCTATAGCCTAAATGGGTTGATGGATTTTAAAGTGGTGTATTTCTATTTGTCTTAATCTTTGAAGTTTCAAAGGGTACTTATATATTTTATGGCAGGCTTTTTGAAAGTGACTGCCTAATAAATATAATTGCCAGACAAGGCAGACATTTAAAAAACTGCCTAAGGATGAAAATGAGGTTTTCTATTCAAAAATATAGTCACAATAGCAATATGCTTTTAATTAATTTGACAATGACGAAATAGCAAGTAATGAGCGCTCAATGCGTTCGCCCTGGAGACTCTACACCATTAAGGCGCTGCACAAATGTAGAAACTTTTTGTTACCGATACAGCCCACCATCACAGAAAACCGTAGTTGTTGGTTCCGGTAGCGGCATTCAGATACACTCTGCAGTTACTATTTCTGGTCACTGATAACAATTCACTGCTTGTTTTCCATCAGTTTCACAATGGATGTCGATGAAGAAACCTTTGCTTGTTGTGTTGATTATATGTCGATGTAAAAGTTGTCGCCGTCAATATTTACGGGCAAATCAACCACGTCAACTGTCTGTCGTGCATGTGTGTGTTTCTTCAACTAATGAGTTTTAGTTCCCAGTTACCTACACCAAATACTTTTTGCTTGGTGATCAGTATGTGTCAAGTGGAAGCAACTGGACACAAAAAGTGTCTGCGTCTGCCCAGGGAGTGGCTGATTTCTTATTGATTATATGAAAATAAAATATTCACTGGTAGCTTATATCCCACACAAGACACAAAGGTGTCTATGTTTGCTCAGCGCCTTAAACTATATCATGTTGCAGCCTTAAACAAACATGATGGTGGTTAGTCATGCATGCACAATAGAATTTAGTAATACAACTGGCATAGGCCATCATGCGTGTAGCATTTTTAGAAGTGGTAGAGCTATACTGCATCTATATCACTTCATTTTTCGATTTAAGAAAACCTCCAAATGTTTACCATCTCTTCGTACACATTCTTCTAATCGGACATGCAAATTTGCAAACACTTTCTTGCAGAGTTGCGAGATATTGTTTATTTTTATTTTCTTTCAGCATCGCTGGTGTTTGTGGTTTGTTTGAATAAACTTTGGACATAATTCCACAGAAAATAATCACATGGTTTGAGGTCGGGCGACCTGGGTGGCCAGCAGATGTCTACAAACCTTGATATCAATTTTTGTGGCAAAAGTGCCTTTACCGTGTCCGTCGCATCTCTAGAGGTATGGGTAGTGGCTCCATCCTGTTGAAACCATGTGTTTCTGTTAAAACAGCGTTCCGTTTTTACAATAGGAGCAAAAAAATTGTCGATCATGTTCTTATATCGCTCCGAATTGACCGTCAAAGTATGACTGTTCTCATTCTCAAAAAAATACGGCCCCATAACCCCACAGAGGTAGAGGCAAACAGTCACCTTTGGACTATGTAACTGTCGTTGATGTCTCTCTTTTGGGTTTGTTGGTGCCCAATATCTGCAATTTTGTTTATTGACATAGCCCTCCAAATGAAAATGGGCCTTATCACTAAAAACAACGTTATTGAGTCTACGCTGTGTAGGAAAAACTTCCAACATCTTTTCAGCACAAGATTTCCGTAATAAGTAATCACCTTCTTTTATTAAAGCTTGCACTAACTGTATTTAATAGGGATGCAAAGTCATTTGTTTACTATGACGTGAACTGTTGACTTAGGGATTCTAAAAACAACCAAATGCTTCCCTAAAGAACAACGCGGATTTGCAAGGACCGAATCACTTACTCGGCGCACATTTTCCTGAGTTCATACAGTAGGTGTGCGGCCTGGAATGGATTGATTAATGGTAGAACCCGTCTCACGAAATTTTTTTTTTTTTATAGGAGAGGGGGCAAACGAGCATGCGGCTCACCTGATGGTAAGTGACTACCGCCGCCCATGAACAACTGCAACACCAGGGGAATCGCAGATGCGTTGCCGGCCTTTTAAAAAGGAGTACGCTCTTTTCTTGAAGGTCCCTAAGTCGTATCGGTCCGGAAAAATCGCTGATGGTAATCGATTCCACAAGGAGGTCGTGCGAGGAAGAAAACATCTTCTAAATCGCACAGTGGTGGACCGCCAATCATCCAGATGGTGTGGATGGTATCGGGAGTTCTGCCGCGATGTGCGTTCGTGAAATTTGGCGGCTGGGATTAATCCGAACAATTCCTCAGAGCACTCCCCATGGTAGATGCGAAAGAAAATGCAAAGGGATGCAACATCTCTTCGCAGTGCCAATGAATCGAGCCGATCGGAAAGGGCTTGGTCGTCGACGATTCGAGCAGCTCTGCGTTGGATGCGGTCAAGTGGAAGGAGCTGGCACTGGGGAGCCCCTGCCCAGAGATGGGAACAGTATTCCATGTGAGGCCGAACTTGCGCCTTGTAAAGTTGCAGGCGGTGTGCCGGCATGAAATACTGTCCCGCTCTGCTGAGCACGCCAAGTTTTTTAGAGGCCAATTTGGCCTTCCCTTCCAAGTGACCACAAAACTGCACGTCACTCGATATGTCGACTCCGAGGATACCGATACTGGCTGAGGCAAGAAGGGGAGTGCCTTGAAACTGAGGAGATACGACAAAGGGGTTCTTTTTAGCGGTAAACGCGCAAACTTGTGTCTTCTGAGGATTAAACTGGACTAGATTTAGTCGCCCCCAATCCGAGACTTTGCTCAGCGAAGACTTGACTTCAGACACAAGTTTGTTCCGGTACTCAGCGACGTTTTCCCGAGAAATATTAGCACGGCCGGTGTATAGAGCATCAGCAGTGCTGTCATCCGCATAGCAATGAATGTTACCAGTTAGCAACATATCATTGATATGCAGAAGAAACAGCGTTGGTGATAGCACACAGCCTTGTGGAACACCAGCGTTAATAGGCTTGTAGTCAGAGCATGCACCGTCTACAACGACCTTGATGCTCCGATCTGCAAGGAAGCTGGTGATCCAATTGCACAATTTCTCGGGAAGCCCATAGGAAGGGAGCTTCGAAAGAAGCGCTTTGTGCCAAACCCGATCGAAAGCCTTCGCAATGTCCAGACTAACGGCCAACGCCTCCCCCTTGGACTCAACTGCCTCCGCCCATCTATGGGTCAGGTAGACCAGAAGATCACCAGCTGATCGACCCCGACGAAAACCGTATTGGCGGTCACTAATCAGCTGGTGATCCTCAAGGTACCGAATGAGCTGGCAGTTAATAATGGATTCCATTATTTTGGAGAACAAGGAGGTGATCGCGATAAGCCTATAGTTGGATGGGTCTGAGCGGTCGCCTTTTTTAGGGATCGGGTGGACAAAAGCTGTCTTCTATGAATTCGGGACTACGCCTTGGGAGTAGGAGTACCGGAAAAGACGGCGTTAGGACCGGTGCCAACTCCGGAGCACACGTCCTCAGCACAATTGGGGGGATTCCGTCAGGCCCACTCGACTTCTGGATGTCCAGGGAGAGCAGTGGTTTGCGAACCGAGCGCTGTGAGAACAGCACATCCGGCATGGAGCACTCACACCGCGGGATGGTCGGCGGTGTTTCCCCCCCGTCATCAAGAGTCGAGTTGGACGCAAAAAGGGAGCCTAAAAGATCGGCTTTGTCTTTTGCGTCATGGGCCAGTGAGTCATCCTCCCTGTGCAGAGATGGTAGTGATGGCTTACAGAAATTCCCTTGGACAGCCTTGGCGAGAGACCAGAATGCACGGGTTCCCGAAGGAAGGCGAACTAGTTTCTCGCCAATTCTGTCTATGTGCTCTGACTTTGCCTTGGCAATAACTCTTTTGAAGGACCTGGAGGCAAAGTTATACTTCTTTTTAAGTGTGCTGGTGTTTACATCCCGAGTCGCCGAAGCCGCAGCCCAGGCTTGATAACACTCCTGCTTACTGCGTAATGCAGTCTTACAGGAGCGACCAAACCAAGGCTGAGATCTGCCTCCGATGGGTACCACAGATGATGGAATAAATAGTTCCATTCCCTGTAGCACCACATCAGTGACAGAGTCAGCAACAAACCTGCCCCCATGGGTAGGATGCAAAGAAAGACCGCATTCCGTCCCAATCCGCCGACCTGTAATGCCAAACACGGCGGCAACCTGCAGAACGCAACCGTGAAGGGAAGCGTGAGTGGCACCACACTCCGGATCAGACAATGGTCCGAAGAGCCGAGAGGGGCATCGACGGAAACCTGATATCCGTCCGGATGAGAGGTCAGCAGAAGGTCCAACAGGGAAGGTGTATGATCCTCCACATCTGGAATCCGCGTAGGCGAAGTAACCAGTTGTGTCAGACCATATGCCAAGGCAAAGTCATAAACAGATCTCCCCGCATGATCGGTTAGACGTGGACCGAGCCATTCGGCATGGTGGGCGTTAAAATCGCTAAGGATCACGATCTCTGCGGATGGGACCTGTTGTAGCAAGGAATCTGTAGCCATTTGGACGTGGTCGATGAGTCGGTCTGTTTCGGCATTACCGCTATGGGATCTATAGAGGCACCCGTAGACGCGCGGATGGTCGTCGCTGTCTACGCGTAGCCAAAGGATGGACAGGTCCGAACCTTCAAGACTGCCGAGGCTTCGAGAACAGATGTCCTCTCTGACATACACGCAAACTCCAACCCGAGGCACAAAGGAATGCTCCAATTTGTACCCCGGGTAGGAGAGATACGAAATATCAGCCGGAGAGGAAACCTGCGTCTCGGTCAGAAAGAGCAAGGCCGGCTTCGCCGTCTCGAGATGGTAGTGGACGGCGTTTAGGTTAGAGTGAAGTCCCCTGATGTTGCAGAAATTCACGGATAGCGTGGCAGGGGTCGCCTTGGTGTTCTTGCTCAGTTTGCCCCTAGCAGTTATGCTTTTGAGCGGAATTTTGCCCCCCCCCCCCCCCCCCCCCCCCAGAATACGCGGGGCAGCCTGAGCACCCACGCTCAGGATCGGAATAACATGGTTGTGGATGCTCAGCGAGGGATTCTCCAGGGGTACTGGTACCCTCCTGGGGTAGTTCATCGTGTAATTCCGCTACCATGTTGATGGTGTGTGGGGGGGGGGGGGGGGAATTGGGCCTCCGGCCACCTGCACTCACCAGACGAAACGCAGAAGCAGAGCTTCTACTTCACCAACGGTGAGGTCGTGGTACCAACCCGGCTCGAGCCGGCCCATACATGCAACAGCAAAAACTGCTGCGTGGCTCTACCACCGTTAAAAAATTTTTTAATCGACTTTTTTAAAAGGTTTACACTTGGCGAATATTGTATTGAGAATTTCTGAAGCGCAGCAGTGCACGAGTCACCACTCTTAAAGTAAGCTTCGACAGCAAAAGCACGTTACGCTCCGGTCCAACGCTCCATCGCGACTGACGTCTGTTAAGCCCGCAGACCGTCTGTTAAGACGCCTGACGCGTCAGTTGAAACCTCTCACTACATAACCGCGCTAACCGTTGCTACGTAATTCAAATTTGAAAATTGAACTTTCCTACTAAACACCCGGTACAATGGTTGTAGCACAAATGGGTTGACTCGACCAGGGGAGAACTACATTCCCATAGAATACCAACGTCAATATCAGCTTAATGCTGCTGTGTTTTGTATGGTGAGTGTAGAGAACTGGAGACCCTTTTTACTGGAAACAAGGCATTCCATCTTATTTCTCACGGGTGACAACGCATCTGCATTTTGATTCTTAATGAAGGATAGCTGTCGATGTCTATGGGCCACAGCATCCACTTACCATCAGGTAGACTGTGCTTGCATCTCACCCTTATTCTATAAAAAAGCATGCGTGTGCTAGTATAGTAGTCAGTAGCTATAATGTAAATCTTGTCGCGAACCCTACCGTCAACTGGCGAACCCCTAAGTGTTCGCGTAAGGCGTTTTATGGTAATAACACTAATGTTACACATGAACATGACATGTTTATTTATTCTATGATAGATAACACGTAGTCGGGTTTTTTAGTGTTTAATAATAATTCACTTGCAATTAATGTATAATATCATGTTGCGTAATTATTGTCAGGTGTGACAGACCAGTTGCTCTCTATAAGTAGACAGTTAGCTGACACAACACAAAGGAGTCAAGTTACTCTCGACAGCTTAGTGTCATCTAGTTCTACAGTACATGTAAGTATCATACATTTTTTATATTATCATATCTGAATATATTTGTATGAAGCTTTTTTTAACCGACTTCAAAAAAGGAGGAGCTACTCAATCGACTGTATTTTCTATGTGTGTTACATCAGAACTTTTTTCTAGGTTAACCGATTTTAATGATTCCTTTTTTATTTAAAAGCTGGTGCTTCTCATGCAGTCCCTTATTAATTGGATCAAGATCTGACTAGTAGTTTTTGAGTTATCCCTAATAATAGCTATTAAGTTGACTTCGACTACATTCCATTTTTTAGGAGAGGGTGCAAACGAGCATGCGGCTTACCTGATGGTAAGTAACTACCGCCGCCCATGAACAACTGCAACTGAGTAGGCTCTTTTCATGAAGGCCCCTAAGTCGTAACGGTCCAGAATAATAGCTGGTGGTAATCAATTCCACAAGGATGATGATGATTTTATAAAGATGGTGTTTTAATTTTATTTATATTGAAGTCGCTTGTTCAAAATTTTAATTTTATCACTTGTTGATTATTTACTTATGTGATAATATTGGAGACATATTAAGTGTTTGTGAAATCACAGAGACATTTGTACAAACTGTTAAAGGAAAGTTTAGACTACCAGTGTAAGGGCGTTCGCGCATTCTTGTAATGATAGTTGTTCATTAAAGTATAAAGACTATGGCTGGCTGCTGACGGTAGAGACGATGATAACAACCGACTTTTAGTCATAGACATACAGATTATATAATTATTTTCAAACTCATTGTAAGGTCATTCTGCATAAATCGAACCAAAAATTAATATTCTCAAATATTTAAAGTATATATTTTTTTATTTATTTAAGTAAGTGTGACAAACGCATAAAAATAAATTTTACGGCATGAGGATGCTGTAACCAGACACCTGTTGATCATAATGTAGATTCTTTGAATTACAATGTAGATTCGATGTCACCAGTGAGGACTAAGGCAGAATGCATCATTATTAGTGCAAAAGGTCTCCGGTTTTCGTTACTCTCCAAAGGAAATGCAGCAGTAATATGCTGCAATGTTACGCTGATAATACTACGAGAGCGTGGTTCTTCTCCGGACTTACCAACTAATTCGTACTACAGCAATAATAACTGCTGCAGCGTGGCTGAACCCCATAAAAATATTTCATCTTGACATTGGATCGAATTGAAACAAAACTTCTTTTAAAATGATTTATGCGCTACTTTTTCGATTTAGTTTATCTTCTAGAGCTAGAGTATTTGTTGTTTGTGATTCAATCGATTAACTCACAGAAATTAGAATGTGTTAGTTTGACTAACTAAAGTCCGATAAACAAATGGTTGATTTTGTTGCAGGGGACTCAGTCGGAACTAGAAAATACGGCCGGAACCATTTCCCAATCAAGTAAACTCTTAAACAAATACGGTAGACGAGAGTTTACAGATAAAGTGATAATGTTTTTTGCATTCCTCTTTTTCTTGGCTGTGTGTTTGTACATTGTTCAAAAGAGATTATTCTAATTCGTGTTTATGTGTATAGTAAATAATTTATTTATGAAATAATGTACGCATTATTAATTAATATAAATATATTATTTTGACTGGTATTAAACTATTAAGTAAGTAAAATTGTCTTTTTGTTTTACACCTAATTTAATACGCATTTAAAGAGAGAATTGAAATTGTGTAATGTTTTACTTTAATATTAGCCGGCTAAACAAAATCTTCAGCCCTTAGATCAACAAATAAAGGAAGACGAAACGCTACGTTCATTTTAGGGTGAAGCAAAGACCATGCTCAACTTCTTGACACGCACTCACGCACACATCTTTCTTATTCCTTTCTTTAACTACCCGCAAAAGTTATTTACACCTAAAACTATATTGATGGTTGCACATGATTTTAGATGTAAGTGTTCTTACAATTAGCTGAGTATAGTCACTTATACTTTTGGGAGTAGAGGACGGCCCAAGAAACGCTGGCTTAATGTCGTGCAGGATGACATGCGCGCCAATGGGCGAATTGTGAGGGACGCCGAAGACCGGGCAAAGTGGAGGAGGAAGTGTTGGAAAGCGGACCCTGGGTTCTCCCGCGCTGGGCGGGATGAGCAACCGGGATAAACGCTAGGTAGAAGAAGAAGAAGAAGAAGTCACTTATACTTTTGGATTATGCGTCACTTGTAATGTACGTAGCGCTCCGTCTCTGTTTATTTTTTCAACCGACTTCATAAAGGAGGAGGTACTCAATTCGACTGAATGTTTTTTTACGTGTCTCCTAATTTTTTCTCGGTGAATGATTTCTATGATTCTTTTTTTATTTGAAAGCAGGTGCTTCTTATGTAGTAATATATAAATTTGATCAAGGTCTGATCAGTAGTGTCTGAAGTCTGTACAACATTTCTAATTTTACCACTTTTTGTTTTGAGGTCTATCCTTATAATTTATTGAACTAGCGTAGTCCAGTAGCTTTCTCATCCCTGACTTCGATACAATTTTTTTATTGCTATTTTCTCTGAAACTAACGATTTCATTTTCATCTAGTTCATTTCATTCTCTAAAGTGAACATTCTATCAAAGTTTCTTAGGTACGTAATAAACGTATTCCCAAATTAAATTGAACCATGGCCAGATTAGTTATAGTTTATGAAATAAATATACAAATTAATTAAAGCACATTAGTCTATTGTGTTTCGTAATAATGATTGTGTTGTCTAACTATACGTCATACAAACGAAATACAAGTTACAGTGAATAAATTATGTCTACTAGCCGTGGGTGTCATCAGTCAGTCGGTGATACTGAGCAGTTTGATCTCACGTTCTGGACGTTCAGTTTCGTGGTCACTTGGAAGAGAAGGCCAAATTAGCCTCTAAAAAGCTTTGGTGTGCTTAGCAGAGTGGGACAGTATTTCATGCTGGCACACCGCCTGCAACTTTACAAGGTGCAGATTCGGCCTCACATGGAATACTGTTCTCATCTCTGGGCTGGGGCTCCCCAGTGCCAGCTCCTTGATCGCATCCAGCGCAGAGCGATTCGAATCATTGACGACCGAGTCCTTTCCGATCGGCTTGATTGAAGAGACGTTGCATCCTTTTGCATTTTCTTTCTTTCTTTTGGGGAGTGCTCTGAGGAATTGTTCGGATTAATCACAGCCGCCAAATTTCACGAACGCACATCGCGGCATATCTCCCGATACCATCGACACCATCTGGATGCTTGGCGGTCCAACACTTTAAGTTTTAAAAGGAGTTTTCTTCCTCCTACGATCTCTGTGTGGAATAGTTTATCACCGGTGATTTTATTTGAATGGTTGGCTTCATTCAAAAAGACGTTGGATAAAACTTACATTACCTTATTATTTTATTTATTTTTATAATCTTATTACCCTATGGTGAGAACAAGTCCGTAACATTTGTCAAAATAACCTTATCTTTTGTGAATTGTGTCACTGCTTCATTATTTTACAAGAGTGGACATAAGTAAAGAATATTCTATCCTAAAATTATTTTTTTGCGATTTATTGAAATTTTTAAGAAATGTTTCTCCTCAAACCTCTGACACGCGGTCAATTAGCACTTAAAATTTCAATAAAAATGTCGGTGGTTTTGAATGCCGTTGGCAATCCGTAATTTGATTTGCAGTAGTTGGGTAGGTACTTCATCATCATCATCATCATCATCATTACAGCCCTTCACAAGTCCACTGCTGAACATAGGCCTCCCCCAAAGAATGCCACAAAGCACGGTCCTGAGCCACCTGCATCCATCGACTTCCTGCATATCTTACCAGGTCGTCACTCCATCTAGTGGGGGGACGCCCTACACTTCGCCTGCCGGTACGAGGCTGCCACTCGAGAACCTTTCTTCCCCATCGGTTGTCGGTTCTTCGAGCTATATGGCCGGCCCATTGCCACTTCAGCTTACTAATCCGTTGGGCTATGTCGGTCACTCTAGTTCTACTGCGGATATCCTCATTTCTGAGTTTATCACGCAGAGAAACTCCGAGCATAGCCCTCTCCATAGCTCGCTGAGCGACCTTGAGCTTCCTCATCCGGCCAGCAGTGAAGGACCACGTCTCAGTTCCGTATGTCATCACTGGCAACACGCACTGGGTGTACAGTCTCGTTTTCAAGTTTTGAGGTATACCTGACGAGAAGATGTGCCGTAATTTCCCGAACGCTGCCCAACCGAGTTGAATCCGTCGATTGACCTCTCGGTCGAAGTTGGACTTACCTAGTCGGACTATTTGTCCCAGGTAAACATACTCGTCAACAACTTCGAGCTTACTGTTCCCAACAACTACCGGCATAGGTGTGACATGGACATTAAACATGATCTTTGTTTTGTCCATGTTCATCTTAAGACCTATCCGTTGGGAAACACTATTGAGGTCATTGAGCATAGTGCTTAGGTCCTCCAGCGATTCTGCCATAAGGACTATATCGTCGGCAAATCGAAGGTGAGTGATGTACTCGCCATTGATGTTGATACCGTATCCTTTCCAGTCCAGAAGCTTGAAAACATCTTCCATTGCAGCGGTAAAGAGTTTCGGGGATATGACGTCACCCTGTCTTACACCTCTCTGCAATTGGATAGGTTTCGTACTCTGGTTCTGTACTCGGATAGCCATCGTAGCCCTACTGTACAAGCACTTCAACACTTCGATATACCGACAGTCAACTTGGCATCGCTGAAGGGACTGCAGCACCGCCCAAATTTCGACGGAATCAAAGGCTTTCTCATAGTCCACATACGCCAGACATAGTGGCAAATTGTACTCCTCGGACTTCTGTACAATTTGCCGAGGAGTATGTATGTGGTCTATGGTGCTAAAGCCTTTTCGGAAACCGGCTTGTTCGGGAGGCTGGAAGTCGTCAAGTCTGCGCGCGAGACGATTCGTAATGACTCTCGAAAACAGCACGTAGACGCGGCTCAGAAGGGAAATCGGTCTGTAGTTCTTCAAGAGAGCGTTGCCGCCTTTCTTGAAGAACAAGACCACCGCACTTCTGCTCCACGCCTCCGGTGTAATGCCACCATGGAGGACGGAATTACAGAGTTTCTGAAGGACTTCAAGTACCGGTTTTCCACCCGCTTTCAGAAGCTCCGCTGTAATTCCATCCTCGCCTGGGGCCTTGCCATTTTTAAGGTGCTGGAGAGCCATTTTAATCTCGCTCAGACTGACGTCCGGGATATCATCGGAATAATGTCGGATAAGACTCGCTCTTGGATCGTTACTCACACTTGCGTGCGGCTCCAACGATGACGTGTACAGCTGCCCATAGAACCTCTCAATCTCACTCAAAATCTCAGGTGCCCCGGAAACGATGCTGCCACACTCTGTCTTCAGCTTTGACAGTTGGCGCTTTCTGGCAGACAGATCTCTGGCAAAGACTTTGGAGCCTTGGTTCCGCTCGATCGTTTCTTCAATACGAACTGTATTGAATTTGCGTAAGTCCCGCCGCATGCATTTGGAGATCTGTCTGTTCAGTTGCCTGTATGCTGTTAAATCTGTTGAAGAATGTAGCTTCATCTCCCGTCTAACAACCATGAGATTAAGAGTGTGATCGGAGAGTTTTTGTGTTCTTCTGCGGCGGGTCTTGCAGAACTTAGCTCCGACCGCATGGACAGTTTCCACGAGCTTGTCATTCACTTCATTGCAGTCTTCTAGGCACTGAAAACGGTTTTGTAACTCGAGCTGAAAGGTTTCGGGACTTTGGATTAGAGCACGAGGGGGACGGAGCGTTGACTTCATTAGACGAGACCTCTCCAACTTAACGTTTAGGTTCAGTGTGCCTCTAACCATTCGGTGATCGCTACCGGTTTTCACCCTCGCGATCACTGAGACATCACTGAACAGTTGTCGTCTGGTCGTCATAATGAAGTCAATCTCATTTTTTGTCGAACCGTCGGGGCTCGACCAGGTCCACTTCCTGTGGGGCCGCTTCTGGAAGAAAGAGTTCATCATAAAGAGTCCCTCTTTCTCCATGAAGTCAGCCAACTGCTGGCCCCTTGGGTTCCGTTGCCCTATTCCAAATTTCCCTACTTTCAGCTCACCGTTCTCTCTTGTGCCTAGTTTTGCATTGAAGTCTCCCATTAACACCGTATATTGGGTTTTGGAGGAATGCATGGCTCTAGAGATATCCTCATACATTTCCTCCACCTCCTGATCGGGGTGTGCCGAGGTTGGTGCGTAAACCTGTATGACCTTCAGCGAATACCGTTTGGTGATTCTGAGTATAAGGTACGCAACCCTCGTCGACACACTCTCAATCTTTACAACGTTGTTAACGAGAGACTTGTGGACGATAAATCCGACACCTCCTTGGGACAGATGGTCGCCCTCCCGGTAATAGAGCAAGTTGCCGGATTCGAGGATTACCGTGTCCTCCCCCTCTCTTCGGACTTCGGATAATCCTATAATATGCCAGCGTAACTTGTCTATCTCTTCTTCCAGCTCCACAATCTTCTCGTCAGTCCTCAGGGTGCGTGCGTTGTATGTTGCCAGGTCGAGTCGTCGTAGGTGGCAACCGAACCTCCACCGGAGATTCTTAGCACCCCCTGCCCCGCCGTTACCATGGTCGCCAACGAACCTTAACGAACTACAGCAAATGATTTCTAAGAATAAGGATTCACTTGAGTCTAGTCTTGCGAAACGAAACATTATCTGGCGACTGAACCCTCCTACCGGGAGTAATTTTGGTGGCATATTTGAGAGCGGTGTATGAAGTTTCACTTAAAACGCGTTATAGGGTTACAAGTATTGACATTCGAGGAGCTCATAACAATTCTTACTAAAGTCGAAGCCATACTTAACTCGCGACCGTTGTGCTGTCTATCTCCGGATCCTAATGAGGTCGATATTCTTACACCTGGTCATTTTTTGGTCCATGGTTCTCTTATATCGTTACCAGAACCTGAACTTTCTAATGAATATGTTCCACCTCGGGCCCGCTGGCAGATGTTGCAAAAACTTACACAGTCTTTTTGGCATATTTGGCAACGCAATTATCTCCATACCTTGCAGCAACGCGCGAAATGGTTTCGAGAACAACCAAATATTCATGTCGGAGATATTGTACTAATTGTCGATAGCAATTTACCACCACTAGAGTGGCGTTCAGGTAGAGCTCAAGACGTGCATCCCGGCAAAGACGGTGTAGTGCGCGTGGTCACCCTACGCACTACTAATGGACTCCTTAAGAGACCAGTAAATAAACTGTGTCCTCTACCTTTAAATCAATAATATATAGCTATACTTATAAAAAAAAATGTCAATTTTTTTTCTCATAATTAATATTATAGTTTTTTGTTATTTAGCCTACAGGTATAGTTAGATATTAAATTTTGTTGCCTTACATACCTTTCTAATAGGTATGCAACTCAAATTCAAGTATTAATATTATAGTTAGGTAGATATTATTCTGAGTTAGTTTCTAGTTCGTGAAGTATTTAGTTTTATAGGGAGAACTGCTATTATTACTCATGAAATCTGAAACGATTTCAAGTGGGGGGAATTATGTACTGGCTTGCCTTCCTTACTTTTCTATCACACCCTTCCTTCCAATTATATGCAAAACAAAACTTATGGCGCCATCTGTTGGCCTACAACAAAAGCGTCTGCAAGAGAAGTCGACGCGATCGATACACACATGTAATCAAGACTCAAGACGAACTGCATCGGTAATGGCTGTTCTTGTCTAAACCTTCCAAAATAAAATCAATGTAATTAAGAGTTAGTGAGTGTGCCGGGTCGACCCAGCTGTGTGCATAGACTATATAATCACGTAGGAGTGTGGTCAAGGAAGACTGAAGCCTTCCACATCCGAAGATATTAAAAGCTTTTACAAAAATTTACTTCGCAAATATCCGCGTTATAAAATAAAATGATGTGTCTTACCTAGTATGAAGAAGCACCTCCCGCCCTCCCTCAATTGCGTGCACTAACCCCGTCACCACTAATCCCAGCACCGCTACTCCCAACACTAGTAGGATATTTGCGAAGTAAATTTTTGTAAAAGCTTTTATATAATGGATTTCCGCAAAGTAACGCCTGATTCTATTAATTATATCCGAAGATATTGTTGAAGCCAAGTTGAAGTTGATCGCCGCTGCCGCTAACCGTGAGTTTACCTATTTCATTTACCCTTCCTGGTGGGCCAGACTAATTTTCTCTCACTGTAGGTAAATTAAGTAGCAATTCCAAATCAAATTCTTTTTATTTTTATTTCAAGTAGAAGTGTCGCGATTACTACAAAAACGGAGTTCAATCAGCGCAATTTCTATTCTAACTGTTAACAAAGTGGTCCGTACGAGCGCGAATTTCCTATGGTATTTTGGGTTCAATTCATTTGAAAACTCCAAAATTACAGTTCATAGCAATTCAGCTTAAAAAAAAAAAACTTTTACAAGTAAAATTTGGTAAGGTACTTCTTTAATTGCCTTAATTTTAACGATATAATAATAATAATAATAATAATAATAATCTTTAATTCGGACCAAAATTAATCCATAGTAGTGTAGTGTAACAATTGACTTATAAACTAGTGTTAGTAAACATTAATGTGTGGACAAACTTTTTCAAAATCGGAGAATTATAGTTCTCCGCTACTGTTTTCAAAATGCTGTTGTGACTATCTCTCACCCTTCTAAGCAGCGAAGCTGTTTTCTTACGTATTATCGCATGAAAACCGTCCGTGCGAGCTTGCGCAAACATCTCCGACGCACTACAGTATCGAGGCAGTCCCAACAACATTCTGAAAGCATTATTATATTGGTAATACGAAGTAATTTATTAAATTTATTTGATATATAATTTTATAATTAGGGAGAATTATTCTCTGTCGATTGCATAAATTACAATTACTCGTTATGTGCCGTTCGTTGTACTTAAACACGGAGGTAGTAGGTGAATAATTATACTCCACATATTCAATACTGATACGTTGTTTCAATACGTGTAGTTATAATATATACCTATTAATAGCGTTATTATTGATTAGTTAAAAAGTAGGTTTGTTTTTAAATTTACGGTTTTATTGGTTATAATTTCAAACATAATGACAGATAAGGCAAAGTCGAACGCTAGTGAGATTGAGAGACAACTCAAGTTGCTTACTATTCAAAGGGAATATGCATTTCGAGAAATTCAAATACTATGTGATTTATCGAAGAATATCCAAACGGATACAACTTCTGCCTCTCAATTCAAGCCTAGGTTTAAGCGTATTGAGTTAGTGCGTAAAGAATTCTTGGAGTATACCAATCAAATAAACGATTTAAAGTTAAAATTAAAGCCGGACGATATTATTGATATGAAGCCCGTGATTGCGTTTGACGACATGTACTACACCGTCGATGCCGCCAGGGCTGCTCTAAGCGAGGGTCGCACTCGAGCCGATCCGCAATGCGACCCGGATCCGAGTTTGACTTCCGGATTTTCATACCATAGTACGAAACCATACGCGCAAGCACGCTTACCGAAACTCGAGCTGCCGAAATTTGATGGAAACATTGAACATTGGCAAACTTTCTTCGATACATTTTCCACACTTGTACATGAAAACAATAATATAAGGTCAATCGAAAAGTTTCATTATTTGTTGACGTGTCTCTCGGGTTCAGCGTTGTCAATCGCAAAAGGAGTGCCTGTTACCTCTGATAACTACAAAATTGTTTTTGACGCACTTATCGAGCGGTTCCAAAACAAACGAATTTTGGCCGCAACGTACTTAGATAAAATTTGTTGCTTCATTCCTTTGAAGTCCAGTAATTATGCCGATTTACGTAATTTAACCAATGTGTTGAAGGAAACCGTTAATGCTCTTAGAGCTATGAAAATTAAGGAATTAGATGAGTTCATTTTATTTTATTTAGCTGCGCGTGTTTTAGATTCTGATACACGTAAACGTTTTGAAATGCAAAACGGGGAACAAATTCCTACCTTTTCTGATTTGTTAATTTTTTTACAAAGTTATGTTAAAGTTCTAGAGGTTAGTCAATCGGGCAATTGTTCCGGGTCTGGATTTCAATCGGGACAGTTGTATAAAAATAATGTACGTGCCACCGGGACACGAAATAGTCACAATAATAAACAATACCATAAATCTATATCGTTGCCGTCGAACACTGCCATAGCTTCAAATGCTTCAAATAAAACAGCTGATTGTCTATGTTGCGGGGCGGCACATGCGCTTTTCAAATGTCCGAAGTTTCAAGAACTTGATATTTCTGAAAGATACGGCTTAGTGTCTAATAAAAATGTTTGCATGAATTGCTTACGTTTAAATCATAATACAAAAAAATGTTTTTCAAAAATTACATGCTCAACTTGTGGTGAGCGTCATCATTCGTTGCTCCACGATAACACTACCATTGCTGCTGTTCCGTGTTGCTCCACTGACAAGACTAGCGACAAAACAGTAGTTACGGTTGACGACTTGACCTCGACTGCGAGCTCCGTGACTACCAGCGCTCACGTTGGTCATAGTCGTGCTCTCGTTTTGCTCGGCACATGTGTAGTGCGCGTGCGTGGTTGCGGTGCTGCCGCTCAGTATACTACCGCCCGCGCACTTATTGACAGTGGAGCTCAGGATAGTTTTATGACGTTATCACTCGCTCAACGTTTAGGGTTGCCCATTCGCCGCTACAATTTAGCTGTGGCAGGTTTAGGACAAAATGTAGTGCATCAAATAAAGGGTGAAACTTCATGCGTGGTAATGCCAACGGATTCTGATAGTCCAAACTTCACTATTAATGCCATAATAATGAATACAATAACAAGTAAAATGCCTGTTGTAGAAGTACCTTCTGAGGTTCGTGAAAATTTTAAACATCTAGTTTTAGCAGACAAACAGTTCGACAAACCCACTAATATAGACATGCTGCTGGGCGCAGAGCTATTCCATAAAATTTATGATGGCCAACGCCTAGAGATAGGCCCTGGTTTACCAGTCGCTCTACATAGTGTCTTTGGGTGGGTGCTCACTGGCAAAATTGATCACAGCTGTCACCCTCCACCTATGGTTTCTTCCCTCGTTACTTCCACCCGGCTTTTGAATGACGTGGTCAAGCGTTTTTGGGAGGTCGAAGAACCACCGAAAACATTTATATCGAACCCCGAAGACGTTAAATGCGAAGAACTCTACTCTACTCTTGTGTCACGTAAACCTGACGGTCGTTACGTCGTTCCTTTGTTACTGAAGAAGCCTTGTGATGATCTGGGTAAATCTTTCGAGATGGCAAAATCACGCTTATTCAAACTCGAAAAGCGACTTGAGCGCAATGTAGAGTTAAAAAGGGACTATTCTGATTTTATGACTGAATATTCCGATCTGGGCCATATGCAACCCGCAGACGTTGGATCAGGCAAATTTGTAATTCCGCATCATTGTGTACTCCGCCCTGAGAGTACTACGACAAAACTACGTGTCGTTTTTGATGCAAGTGCCAGAACGACGAACGGAAAATCTTTAAATGATATCGTGTACACTGGGCCTAAGCTTCAAAATGACATTGTTGATGTGCTGACAAAATTTCGTCTTCACGCAATAGTGTTCACATCCGATATTTCGAAAATGTATCGCAATATAGATTTACATCAGGAAGATCGAGGGTGGCAACACGTGTTGTGGAGAAACTCTCCAGCTGATCCCGTGCGTGAGTTCGAATTAAATACCGTGACATACGGTGTGACTAGTTCACCATACTTAGCCATTCGTACTCTGCATCAATTAGCGGTCGATCATGCTTCTGAGTATCCTCAAGCGGCTCACGTTATACGTCATGATACTTTTATGGACGACATAACAACCGGAGCGCCATCTCTTAAACTGGCACTTGAGCTCAAATATGAACTTATTAAACTACTGGGCTGTGCGCAATTTGAGCTGCGTAAATGGTGTAGTAATTCAGCCGAGTTTATTGCAGCTCTACCGTCTGAACATTGTCAAGTACCTAGGGCCTTTTGTGACGAAAATCACAACCATATCCTTAAAATTCTTGGTATACAGTGGGACCCCGTAGAAGACTTCTTTAAATATTCAGTGTCCGGGTTCAATTACAATTTAACAAAGCGTGCAATATTATCAAATATCGCTCGCATCTATGACCCAATTGGTTGGCTCACTCCTGTTGTTCTAATAGCCAAACTATTGCTTCAAGACATGTGGCGCCTTCAGCTAAGTTCGGACAAACCCGTTCCACCTGAGGTCGCTCACCAATGGCACAACTTTATCTCTGAAATGCAACATGTTAAACAGATTAAACTGACTCGTAGAGTTACACATGATGACGCCAAGAGTTACCAATTGATTGGGTTTTGTGATGGCTCATCAAAGGCATATGGATGTTGTGTATACTTGAGGACAGTTCGTGCCAACCATTTTAACACGCATCTGTTGATTGCAAAATCAAAAGTTGCACCCCTAAAACCACTAACGGTTAACCGTCTAGAGCTTTGCGGTGCTGTCCTTCTAGGGCGAGTTCTTAAGCACATGCAAAATTTGCTGCGAGATAAAATCCCCCTCAGTAAAGTGATTGCCTTTACTGATAGTAACACGGTTCTAGCATGGTTGCACACGGAACCTCATAAACTGAAGACTTTTGTTTCCTATCGCGTTGCGAAAATCATCGACGATGTATCAGTTGATAGCTGGCAACACGTATCAACATATGATAATCCTGCCGATCATTGCAGTCGAGGTCTTAGCGGTTCACAGCTAGCGACATGTTGTACGTGGTGGTCAGGTCCAAATTGGCTCGCTAACGATTCCTCCACTTGGCCAGTAAAGTGCAAGTGGGAATCACAAGATTCCGTACCCGAGTTGCGCTCTACTGCTCATGTATCTCAAACGGATACTAGCTCTGCTGAGTTGGACTTTATTAGTGGACTGTTAGACCGTTACTCCACGCTATCCCGCGTCCAGCGTGTGCTAGCTTGGTGTCTGCGTGCTGTAGCAGCATTCAAACGAAACTCTAAAACTAAGAATTTCCTGAGCGTATCAGAGCTGGAGCAGTCTATCGTCTATATGGTTCGACATGAACAAAAACTTCATCTTACAGGTGAAGTCAAAGCCACCAAATCCGTTAAAAAACTGAGTCCATTTATTGATGATGCGGGATTGCTGCGAGTGGGGGGCCGTCTAAAGCACGCTAATCTACCGGCAACTATAAAACATCCCGTATTGTTGCCAAAGGCTTCACGCTTATCCTTATTGATCATAGATCACTTTCATGTCAATTACTTACACTGTGGTCCTCGTACTCTTCAATCGATTATTCAGCGTAGATATTGGATACTTGGCATCCGTAACTTAATTCGGTCGCGTTTATCTAAATGCATAGCATGTTTTAAGGTGAAACCGGTTGTTTGTCAGCCTTTAATGGGAAATCTTCCTTCACCAAGAGTACAACCGACGCGGTGTTTCCAAAATGTGGGAATCGACTTTACCGGTCCATTCATGGTGAAGGAAAGTCGTAGACGAAACGCTCGTACTTACAAGGCCTACGTGTGTGTATTCGTTTGCCTCGCGGTAAAGGCTATCCATCTTGAGGCAGTAACCGAGCTATCGACTTCTGCTTTTCTTGCAGCGTTAGATCGCTTCGTATCACGTCGTGGCCTTTGTACCTTCATAGTCACCGACTGCGGCACTAACTTTATTGGTGCCCGCCGCTACAGCAAATGATTTCTAAGAATAAGGATTCACTTGAGTCTAGTCTTGCGAAACGAAACATTATCTGGCGACTGAACCCTCCTACCGGGAGTAATTTTGGTGGCATATTTGAGAGCGGTGTAAAATCAATGAAGTTTCACTTAAAACGCGTTATAGGGTTACAAGTATTGACATTCGAGGAGCTCATAACAATTCTTACTAAAGTCGAAGCCATACTTAACTCGCGACCGTTGTGCTGTCTATCTCCGGATCCTAATGAGGTCGATATTCTTACACCTGGTCATTTTTTGGTCCATGGTTCTCTTATATCGTTACCAGAACCTGAACTTTCTAATGAATATGTTCCACCTCGGGCCCGCTGGCAGATGTTGCAAAAACTTACACAGTCTTTTTGGCATATTTGGCAACGCAATTATCTCCATACCTTGCAGCAACGCGCGAAATGGTTTCGAGAACAACCAAATATTCATGTCGGAGATATTGTACTAATTGTCGATAGCAATTTACCACCACTAGAGTGGCGTTCAGGTAGAGTTCAAGACGTGCATCCCGGCAAAGACGGTGTAGTGCGCGTGGTCACCCTACGCACTACTAATGGACTCCTTAAGAGACCAGTAAATAAACTGTGTCCTCTACCTTTAAATCAATAATATATAGCTATACTTATAAAAAAAAATGTCAATTTTTTTTCTCATAATTAATATTATAGTTTTTTGTTATTTAGCCTACAGGTATAGTTAGATATTAAATTTTGTTGCCTTACATACCTTTCTAATAGGTATGCAACTCAAATTCAAGTATTAATATTATAGTTAGGTAGATATTATTCTAAGTTAGTTTCTAGTTCGTGAAGTATTTAGTTTTATAGGGAGAGCTGCTATTATTACTCATGAAATCTGAAACGATTTCAAGTGGGGGGAATTATGTACTGGCTTGCCTTCCTTACTTTTCTATCACACCCTTCCTTCCAATTATATGCAAAACAAAACTTATGGCGCCATCTGTTGGCCTACAACAAAAGCGTCTGCAAGAGAAGTCGACGCGATCGATACACACATGTAATCAAGACTCAAGACGAACTGCATCGGTAATGGCTGTTCTTGTCTAAACCTTCCAAAATAAAATCAATGTAATTAAGAGTTAGTGAGTGTGCCGGGTCGACCCAGCTGTGTGCATAGACTATATAATCACGTAGGAGTGTGGTCAAGGAAGACTGAAGCCTTCCACATCCGAAGATATTGTTGAAGCCAAGTTGAAGTTGATCGCCGCTGCCGCTAACCGTGAGTTTACCTATTTCATTTACCCTTCCTGGTGGGCCAGACTAATTTTCTCTCACTGTAGGTAAATTAAGTAGCAATTCCAAATCAAATTCTTTTTATTTTTATTTCAAGTAGAAGTGTCGCGATTACTACAAAAACGGAGTTCAATCAGCGCAATTTCTATTCTAACTGTTAACACTTTTGTATCTCCTTTTTGAAGCTGAAATCCCCTCCCGGAGTCATCCAGTAAGGTATTGAGAGGGTTCAGATAGAGGCAAAACCAGATTGGACTCAAACAATCCCGGTCTTTAGGAACCAAATGAGTGATCCTAGTAGTGAAGAGGTTCGGAAGTGAATTTTGGTCGACAGCTTCTTGAAACTGTTGGGTGAGCACAGCGCGACACACCATGAACCACTTGAGCCAGTAGTGATGCAGCCCGTCGAGTCCCGGACTTTTCCAGTTCGGGGCTCTACGGACCGCCTCAGTTACGTCATCCGGCGTTATGATGATGGGGTCCATGGGCGTAACACTCGCACACTGACTCGACATAACTTCCGTCCAAGGGCGGTTTACGAGCTCAGACTACAGGCCGTGCCAGAATGCGACAGTGTCGGCCTGATTCATATACCATTGGTCGCTCCAATGATTCATAGAGTATCTTCTGATCACTCTGGAAGAGACGATTCTGGTGGAACCATCTCGACCTTTCGGTATATCGCCGAATCCGCTTTCCCCTAGCAGCGATTCTCTGCTTCAGGTCGTCTATGCGCTCCGTCAGTTTTTGCGTTATATCCTGATATTTGTCCCAGCAAACGCCATTCCGACGGTGCTCAAAATCCTTGGCCTGTTATTGCCTGAAAAAGCATATCAATCTGCCGACGAGGGCCCTAGCCTTTGCGATACCTACTTCAATTCTTATTCTCCAGGCTGGGATGGCGCTACTTTATCTGTTGGCGTTGGCTGGCTGATGAACTTGGGAAATAATAACAATAATAATTCAATTGTTTTTGGTGCCAAAAAGAATTGAATAATAATAATTATTACAATGCAGCTCCGAGTAATTTCGGTATTTGTTTTTCTTTTAGAACTAAACTAGCGATCCGCCCCGGCTTCGCACGGTTGATTTCTGGATCTCGACAACAACGCCAGCTACCGGGTCCAATTGTGAATCTAAACCGTTCTCTTATCAACTTAATCACATACAAAATTTCATCAAAATCGGTCCAGCCGTTTAGGAGTTCAGTCACATATCCACGGACAGAAGAGTTATATAATATAAAATATGCACGTGTTACACATATAAACCTTTCTATTGAATCATTCTGTCTATTATTATATAATATTATCTTAACAGTGGTAGAGCCCCGCGGCAGCTTTTGCTGTCGCACGGATGGGCCGGCTCAAACCGGGGTGGTACTACGACCTCACAGAATACCAGCGTGAAGTAGAGGTTTACCTCTGCTTGGTGAGTGCAGGTGGCCGGAGGCCCTTTATACTGGAAATGAGGCATTCCATCTTAGTCCTCACGGGTGACAACGCATCTGCATTTTGATTCGCAAACGAGTATAGTTGTAGATGTCTATGGGCCGCAGCAACCACTTACTATCAGGTGGACAGTGTGCTCGTTTGTCACCCTTATCCTATAAAAAAATATTGATGAAAATCGCATCAAAATCCGGTGCGTTCCATTACGCAAAAAGATCTACTATGTAGAGGTAACCTACCACTGCTTCAGACTGTCGAAAATTTCTTTACAGAATATCAGGTGATGCGGCCTCTCTTGTGTGTAGGAGTCCATCTGTGGTGGTACCGTCCTCGTGCCTATTTTTGAGCAAGCAGCCGTAGTTCCACGTAAGAAGGCTAAGAGAAGCAGTATATTAACAGGCGGTTGGGCATTCCATAGAACGGACAGATGCGTTTCCATGTTCTGGGATGTCAGTGCTTTAAGAATTACACATGTGATCTATATTGAATAAAAATGATTCTATTCAGAGCCAGTACTCAATTCGACTGTATGTTTTTTTATGTGTGTTACCTCATAACTTCTTACTGGGTGAACCGTTTTTTATTTGAAAATTGATGCTTCACATGTGGTCCCATATAAATTTGATCAAGGTATGACCAATAGTTTTTGAGTTATTCTTAATAATTTACATTGAAGTCGGTTGAACAAAATTTTAAATTTTAAATTATACAGTTTCATCTTATGACACATCTGTGACTAATTTTTAAGTTGAGTAGGGGTGGCAGTTAATGGGTTACAGTAACCACACATCATCAAGCGGACTATGGATTCTAATATCGTAAATAATCCGGAGAATGTTTTAATGACCAGATTCGAATAGCAGTTTGTGCCTTATGGGCACTGGATTCCTCTCATTTTTGAGAGGATTATGAAGCATCAGTCCACCGCGCTGCTCCAATGCGTATAGGTGAAATTCACATGCCATCAAAATATTTTCATTCCTCAGACATGCATTACCGTGTCCTCCCCCTCTCTTCGGACCTCAGATAATCCTATAATATCTTTCTTGTCAGTCCTCAGGGTGCGTGCGTTATATGTTGCCAGATCGAGTCGTCTTAGGTGGCAACCGAACCTCCACCGGAGATTCTTGGCATCCCCTGCCCCGGTAACAAACCATGTTCACTACCGTAGCCAGGAATAGCGGGGCCACCGGGGACCGGGGGCCGTCTTTTTGTAATTTTATTCATTGGGGTTTATTGCCATAGTTGCCACATTTGGCGAGCGGGTTGGCAACCACAGTTTTTTTATTGTAATTTGATGTTCTCAGAAAGATGATGCTGCCCATCTTCTGTCTCAGTTTCCCTCTGTCGCCTCTTACGACAGCCACGGTAAGATATAGGGTAGTTGGTATTCTTAACCGCCACTAATATCCTTTGTGTCAGGTCATCAAAAAGTACTGGCTTTCGTTTCCCACGGCGCCATGTTCAGTCTGTCGGAGGTGGCTCATTGCAGCAAGCCCTTGCTCGCGATGCCATTTTTTGAAGACCAGTTCTCTAACTCAACTTCCATTCGCGCATCTGGGTTGGGAAGTATGATGTTCTTTGAGCATCCTAATGCCGATAACTTAGCCGAAGAAATTCGAAAATTGAGGTCATTAGAGTGAGTAAAAGTTCATAATTCATAATTATTTATTTACATAGAATGTAGGTGTTAAAATATTATTATTATAACATATAAGATTAGTTCCATTACATACTGCCTAATCCAGGTGTGCAATTTTAAATAAATATTTATTACACAATATTGAATTGTTTATTACATTTAGGCGCTTTCGATGAATTTCTGTTAATTTATCTTAATTCAAAATATTGCACCCCGTGCATCGAAATATTATGTACTAGGCACTAGATTTCGCATTCCGAACATTGACTATGTTCAACTGAAACTGCAATCCGTACACTAAACTAAATATTGCATAAATTGAAGATTTGTGAATTCCATAAGATAATTATTATTACATATTATTCAGAAATATGTTTGTTTAGATTAAAATAAGAGTATTTTATATTAAATTCTTACATTTATTTTATATTAATATCTTATTTTACATTAAAATCTTCGCCCATACCCGACTCTACTACCTCCCGCGCATGCGCGAATACATAGAGTAGCGCACAATTTATGATTGGAATAATGGAATAGCTTCTCTAGTACGTAGTACATATAACTCAATGGCCCCATGCAGATGTCCTTTACCTTAACGTGAGGATACCTTACGCCTCAGACTTCTTATTGAAAAGATTAATTAAAACAAGTTTAAAGTTTAAGTAACAGATTAATTAAAACTATACAATACACACATAAATAATGAGGGATAGTAATCTTCCGCTCACCAGATGTCGCTATTTGACACTGAGGTGAAGTTTTTTGTAACACAATGTCATTTAATTGAGAAGTTAGTTAAAAGTTTATCACTTTGTAGAGTATTAATTAATACACAAACCAATACCTCAGTGGGTTGCTCTTTAATTTTTTGCACATTTTTATCTCTTTTTTATTTTTCTACTTTTATGAATATCTTTGGTTTGGTTTATTTATTTTTAATGTAATTAATTTTACCTTTTCTAAAATAATTATTAAATAAAAAAATAATGCGAGTAGTGAATTAACGAGGAGGTTAATTTCGAATAAATTAACTTTCCCGTTATGAAATCTGTCAAATATTATACAATTCATTTTAAAGTGGCGCCGCCCTGGTGGTAGAAAGAATCGTGGATGCTCTCATGATAAGTCATGTTTGTTGTTTTTGTCTTTTCAGAATGCCGAAAAACGCCCGGAAGTTTGCCAAAATGTGGCACTAACGACCACAGCCAGTTATGGAAAGCGCCGTCTATTGGACGGAGTATGTGGTACGACATGGTAAAGCGCCTTTGTCTCTACAATCTAAAGGGAAAACGTTGTTTGAGAAAATGCTACTAGATGTCTGTGCTACGTTGATCGCGATTTTATTTGTTACCGGTTTATTATATTATCTTATATTTAAATTATGTAAAGCTTATATTTAAATTGTTACGAAATTTTAGAACAAAAGTTAAAAACTAGTAAAAGGGAAAAGGCTATGAATATATATTTAAGTCGAGTTGATCGGTAATAAAATGTAGAAAGAAAATGTTTTAAAGTATTATATATTTTTTTATTTTTTCTACTGTGTTTCTTAATAATTATAGTGTGTGGAATTAAAGAATATACACGCTATGAACACGCTTATATATTTTAATAATTTTAGATCTTTAAAAACTGTTTACTCAAAGACATTTATTTACCCTACGTATTACTTTCTATAGTAGTATATAATCTGGAAAATATATATAACAAAGGTATTCTTTTTATTTATATTAAACTATGAAAGTATTTAAATTTCAAAGGAAAACTAATGGTAGTCTTATCTCAAAAAATTATACCGGTAAGAACCAGACATGAACACATTTCACCTTCTTTTAGTTTATTTTTTTATATAATATCCTACAGTAAAATAAACTAAAAACAAAGTATATGTATAGACTAGCCAGAATGAATTCCAAAAATTTTTGCCATCCTCATAGGACAACATTTAATAACATATCTTCCTAAGAATAGCTTGCTACAGAATTTGTTCAAATTAACCTTCAGTAAGTTAATCTAATTATACGTATACCTCAAAACTTGAAGTACTTGTGAAGGGCCATATAGCTTAAAGAACCGGCAACCGATGGATAAGAAAGGCTCTCGTATGGCAGCGACGTACCGGCATGTGTAGGGTGGCCCGCCACTAGATGGAGTAACGATCTGGTAATAGATGCAGGAAGTCGATGGATGCGAGACAGTGCTTTGTTGTATTCCTGGGGAGAGACATATGTTCAGCAGTGAACATGTAATTGTGATGATGATGATGAAGCTTATTATATAGAAAACTAGTTTTATCTAATTTCGTGTATCTGTAATTGAAAATCTAAACGTTCGAAACTATGGAGACTATTGTGGCGAACGTGATAGACGTTTTTAGATATAATTGGAATTCTTTCGCACTTACGCAATATTTTATAAACCACAGAAATGAAAGTGTCAGTACCTATGATTATGTTTGTGTCTATAAAATATGTTAAATTTTAATTAGTTATCATGTTTATCATATTCCAGTGTCAGATTTTATAGAAATAGTTAAGCTGCTAACATCAGGTCACAATGCAGATACAAACAATACTTATCAAAAATAGTTTGTTTTTGCCACTGGTTCAGAAGTGAACTTTATCGTGGTATTACTAGTTTGTATTTTTTTTAGTATTTACGGAATATATTACTCAAATTACTTTTTTAATAAATGTTTATTGTTTTGGTTTTGTATTTTTTATTTAACTCTATATAACGAAATACTATTTAACGGAAAACTCAGAGAAACTCAAGAAATTCAGCTGCATGTGGTTTTTTTTATAGGTTAGGGTGACAAACGAGCGCACATTCCACCTGATGGAAAGTGGTTGCTGTGAGCCATAGACATCTACATCTATTCTCAATAAAGAATCAAAATGCAGATGCTTTGTCACCCGTGAGGACTAAGATGGAATGCCTCTGGTCATTAAAAATTACTACAACCATAATATAGCTGCTGCGTGGCTTTAGAAATATGTAAGGATATCTACTTCCCCATATAATCTCGTGGGTGTCGTAAGTGGTGACAGAAGAAAACTGAAACAGCAACATCTTCCTCATAACATCTCCAATTTATAAATAACTGCCAACATATTTATGAGGCTATTAATGGCTTATGTTCAACAGTGGACTTTTATAACCTGTAATGGACAAATGGATGGATGAATATGATATTCGCAAATGAATTTTTAATAATTATAATATATAATATAAAATTATACATACTTTTTATATTTTTTTTGACTTTTCATCTAACGAAAACTCAAAAAAAGAAAGAAAATGCTCACTCAAGTCAGTCAAAACATTTAAGTATCGCAGTTAACTTTAACCATTAGAATACTATCGCTTCTTCTTCGCTTTCTCCATAACTAGATATTTATTGTTGTATCTAAAACTGCGTTTTTAATTTTATTTCCTACTAACCAGTATAAAGTCTTAGGGATTGTAATTTATTGTGTGAATAGCATGCGAACAGTAACAATAATATATCCAGTCGCTAAAACTAACACAATTGGTGTTTTGCATAAATCTTCCAAACTATATTTCAAACTAGTACTACTATTACAAATACATGGGATCGGTCCAAAGAGACACAATCCACATTTTTTGGACTGGGACTGTTAGGCCGGTATTCAGAGTAAACTTAAACTTTACAACGTTAAGCTTTGTGTAACATTATATTGTCTAGACTCTGAAATTTTTGCCTTAAAGTTGACCGCCTATCCGAAAGCAATAGTTGTCTAGACGCTACGATTTCGCCTACGAAGTGTTTGACGTTACTTAACTCAAATATATTAAGATTACTAGATTGTTTTGCCTCTGAGACGTGTTAAAGAAGCATAGCGATGGTGGGGCTGAGGTTGCGTTTCTAACGTAGTCACCAGGCTAAAATAAAATAAATATAAAAATCATGGGGTTTTAGCCGATAATACTCCAACTTAACATTTCCGTTGCCATCACCGCGGGTTATATCCATGTTACAGCTCCGTGGCGCAGTGACTTAGTAGCGTAGTTACCGATTACAAGCCCATTAACCCTGGTGTTCCACAAGGCTGCCTGCTATCACCAAAGCTGTTTCTTCTACATATAAATGATATGTTGCAAACCGGTAACATTCATTGCTATGCAGACGATAGCATTGGTGATGTTTCATACACCGGCCGTGCCCATATTTCTCGGGAAAACGTCGCCGAGTACCGGGACAAACTTGTGTCTGAAGTCGAGTCTTTGCTGTTACTAAACTGACTAAATATAGTCTAGTTCAAATCCCAGAAGACACAAGTATACGCGTTTACCGCTAAAAAGAACCTCTTTGTCGTATCTCCTCAGTTTCAAGGCACTCGCCTTGCTGCCTCAGCTAGCATCGGAATCCTCGGCGTCGACATATCGAATAGTGTGCAGTTTCCTGGTCACTTGGAAGGGAAGGCCAAATTGGCCTCTAAAAAGCTTGGCGTGCTCAGTAGAACGAGACAGTAGTTCATGCCGGCACATCGCTCGCAACTTTACAAAGCGCAAGTTCGGCCTCACATGGAATACTGTTCTCGTCTCTGGGCCGGGGCAGAGCGGTTCGAATCGTCGACGACCGAGTTCTTTCTGATCGGCTCGATACACTGGCACTGCATAGGGATCTTGCATCCCTTTGCATTTTCTATCAAATTTACCACGGGGAGTGCTCTGAGGAATTGTTAGGATTAATTCCAGCCGCCAAATTTCTTGAACGCACATCGCGTCAAAATTCACGATACCATCTTCACCATCTGGATGCTTGACGGTCCACGACTGTGCGTTTTACTAGGAGGTTTCTTCCTCGTACAACTTCTCTGTGGAATTGTTTACCACCGGCGATTTTTGCGGACCGATACGATTTAGGGATCTTCAAAAAAAGAGCTTACTTATTTCTAAAAGGCCGGCAACGTACCTGCAATTCGGTACGATACATATACGATACAGATGATAGATCAAAGTTCCAGTCAACCATTTTTGACCGGATTTTTGATCTATCGTCTGTATCTGTATCTGTAGGTCATCTCTTTATTGGTCAGAAAGTTCCATTTGTTTAAGAAATTAATACTTTGACATCTAAAAATCTTCATCAGTCTGGTCTTTGTGCTTTTTATCCATAACTTGGATCTTTGAAATTTGTATTCTTTTTTTTTTCTTTATTTTCTTTCCATGATATTTCAAAAGATATATCTACCTACGTAAAAACGTCGCCATTACGAAACTACGAATATTCGTAGTAAATTAAACGTAAATATTCGTAGTTTCGTAATGCCGACGTTTTCACGTAGGTTTTGAAATATCATGGAAAGAAAATAAAGAAAAAATTTTTTTTACCCATGTTACGTTTTGTGACATCATCATCATTATCATCACCATGATCATCACCATCATCGCCATCACCATCATCATTACAACCTACCAAACGTCCTCTGCTGAATATGGGCCACTACCATAGACTCATATTGGCTTTGCTATTTTATTATAGTTGCTATGCTTGATAAATAATAATAAAAAGTGATAAAATTAAAAATTTTGTACAACCGACTTCAATATAAAACATTAAGGAAAAGTAAAAAACCATTAGTCTGACCTTGATCAATTTAAAACGGACAACATGAAAAGCACCAGCTTTCAAATAAAAAAGAATCATCGAAATCGGTATACCTAGAAAAAATTTATGATGTAAGACACACACATTGAAGTCCGTAGAAAAACAGTTTTGCCTTGCCAGTTCTAGCCCCATCTACTCTATCATTTCCCTCTTTCGCTTTCTACGACTTCTACGGAATAATATGGGATAGTATATTCTTTTACACCGCCACTACACTTGCAAACCCTACACCTGGGTCATAAAAGTCGATTATTAGAAATATCAAAAAATAAATCTCCGCTGCTGAAAGATGGGAATAACCACCGCGTTCTCGTCTGTGGTGTAAGATCTCTGGCTCAACGATCGCCACAAAGAATCCTTCAGAATTTTGTAAGGCCATTGTCCAAAAATCATATTTTACTTAATGTTACGAAAGGATCTTCTTACACGCGTGTTATAGTTAATTTTCAATTAAAACCCTTAGTAGTTTAATAGTCTACTGCTGGCCATCAGTATTTCGCGTTTTTCGTTCAGGTCTTGCAAGATCAGTTTGATCTATTGTGATCGTTGTAGCCCTCTACATTTTCAAGTTTAGAGGAGGTTTTGTCAAGAGTTATAGGAGTTTCTCAACTGTGAGGGATTTTCGCTTTTTCTGAATTTGGTAAGTTATTACCTAGATTGCATCCATAGCACATTCGGTGAGAATGGAAAGGATCTGAATCTGCACATCCTTGAATAACTGAGTCCCAAAAAAGACGTACTTATTGGGACTCAATAATTTATTTAAAATCGTGTTAATTCAGGGCTCATACCAAAATGCTTGCTTTACTTGATAGCTGCATTGGCGTTTGTAGTATATATATCGGGAATAAAATAAGATAATTAGAATTATCCTGTTGAACGTAATATGGCAGCTTCAGCTGTCAAGAAACATTACTACGAGAATAAAGCGAAACTTAAGAGACTGAATTAACGATGAAGAATGTCGATTTTATAGGCTCGTGACACGAATAATGACTCTACACGTATAAAACGTGTTACATCCAATCTTCTAATTGCTTAAGACCTTAACCTACTTGAGTAAATGGACCTCCTCCGCAATATTTTTACATCCAATGAATGTATTGGTAAAGCATAGACTTACGACAAAAACGTAGTGTGTCTAAATCATTGTTATATGCCGAATGTGCAGATACACCTAAGATTGCCTAGTTAAAATAGGCACTCGAGTATTCGAATTAACACGTAGTACATGTAATGTTAGGAGAAATAATAAATCTTGTTTTAAATCTTTTAATAAATCTTATGTAAGAAATTACACTTGATTTTGACAATCATTGAACGTTGAAGTTAGTACATATTACGTCAAAGTCTTGTAAATAGAAAAATCTATGATACTACTTTCGTTTTAGAGTTAGTCTATATTTAAAAAAAATTATTTCATAATCATATTCCAATTTATAATACGTTACAGAATAATTAAAATAAAATAAGAGCTTTGTGCCCATCGGGATTACACCTAGCTCGTTAGAACCCGTTTCTATATAACTTAAATTAAAAATTTAAAAAAAAACATTAACATTAAGGGCTGATGATTTTCGAAAGGCTGAGCAGATTTTCTTTAAAACATAGCTAAGAACACTCGATTAAGGCGCCTTTAAAACGAAAAAACTTAATAAAAATCTGTTTATCCGTTCAGGAGCTATGATTTCACAGACTCATAGATACTCAGATACACACTACAAACTCCGTTTATAACACCCATCCGTTTTCGTCGGGGGCAAAAATATAAAAATATAATAAAAATATAAATAATACCCAACTTGAGTGAATTTCCAGTCGCAACTCGTGTTAATGATCTCTAATTTGTTGTTATATATTACTATTTAGGGTGTAACACACACATTTATAAGCTTGTTATCAATTTATCTTTTAAAGTTTTTAAAAAGTTACCTCGCATACATCCGCTCGATAAAATAAAATGATATGTCTTACCTAGTTTGAAGAGCACCTTTTCCCTCAATTGCGTGCACTATCCCCGTCACCACTAATCCCACACCACTACTCCCAACACCACTACACTAGGAAACACACACCACTGACGAATTGACATTCGGCATTTTTGTCTCTTGGACGAACGTTGAAGTCAGAGGGGATGGAAGCGAAAGATCGGCATGTCGAGGAGATTGTGCTCCTTGCCTTTTTCCTGGTGTCAACCGCAGCCAATTCCTTGGCACTGTTGGTATTCTGTCGCCGACCTGGTTTGAGGACTATTTCTAATCGGTAAGTTGAGTCTACCGATTAATTTCGTTTTGCTTTAATAACTTTTTGTTTTACTTAACATAAGGTCGTATGCAGAATATTTTTTTTTATAGGAGAGGGGGCAAACGAGCGTGCGGCTCACCTGATGGTAAGTGACTACCACCGCCCATGAACAACTGTAACACCAGGCAGGGAATTGCAGATGCGTTGCCGGCCTTTTAAAAAGGAGTACGCTCTTTTCTTGAAGTTCCCTAAGTCGTATCGGTCAGGAAAAGTCGCTGATGGTAATCGATTCCACAAGGAAGTCGTGCGAGGAAGAAAACATCTTCTAAATCGCACAATGGTGGACCGCCAATCATCCAGATGGTGTGGATGGTATCGGGAGTTCTGCCGCGATGTACGTTCGTGTAATTTGGCGGCTGGGATTAATCCGAACAATTCCTCAGAGCACTCCCCATGGTAGATGGGAAAGAAAATACAAAGGGATGCAACATCTCTTCGCAGTGCTAATGAATAAAATATGGAAAATATGGAAGAAAATATGGAAGTACATTCGTTATATTCAAGGCTAGCTAGTTTCTAAATTTGATGTAAAATTTATGTCAGAATCGTCTATCTGTTCGATGTTTTAAGTGCCAAATATCTTTGAAATGCTGAAGTGAGAGGTGCTAGAACCAAACATGATATACCTCTAAAAGGAAACAAACGCTTGTGAAGGACTGTAATAATGCTAATAATGAGTGAGTGGTATTTTTGCATAGGTGAAACATAAAATAAATTTTTAAAAATAAGCATAAAAATAATAATAACAAAAATATTGATAACAAGACTTCAATTGAAAAAGTCGTACTTTTTTAAAATCGAAAAAGAATATTAAAATAACACGTGTTTCGCTTCTACACGAGGCATCTTCAGGTGAAGTACTCTGCGGTGGCAACTACTTAGCGATCAGCCACCGCAGACTCTATATCCTCTGAAGATGCCTCGTGTAGAAGCGATTTCAGAACAAAAGGAAGTTTACATCTTTGTGTTTAGATATACTCGTAAACAAGGAATCTATTGGTAATTTCAATTCGCTGGTTGTTTGAATTACTTAGTAACGATCATTATATTTTTATAGTAAACTCCAATAAATGGAACATACTATGTCAGATTGAAAAACGTCATCATTTGATTCCCATAGTAATAAACTGTTAATGTTTGATTCTTCAATACCATAGAAGGAGAGGGTGCTACCAATGGGTGTTAGTAATGTGCTCCTTCACTGCTGATCATATGAGGAATCATAAGCACGCTCTCCGAGCTATGAAAAGGGCTATGCTCGGAGTTTCTCTGAGTGATGAGGAACTTCCTAATGATAATATTCGCAGTAGAAGCAAAGTAACCGACATAGCCAATAGATCAATAAGACCGACAGACGATTAATGAGGAAGAAAGGTATAGAGTATAAGGGGGGTAAAGTGCGGACTTGGTGGAACATGCAGGAGATTGATGGATGGAGGTGGTTCAGAACCGTGCTTTGTGATACTCCTTGGGTTCGGTCTATGTTCATCAGTGGACTTGTGATGAGCTGTAATTATTTATCAACCCGTAACAGTCCATTGATGGAGATGGGATACTTTCACTTCAGGAAGGATCAACATGATTTCTTTAAATTGTCTTTAGTCGTGATATATGTATTATTAAACATATACATAATGATTAGGAGTATGAGTCTCTTAGGGATAAATGGAAGGAAAAAATATATCGGTGCGTCTATATACCTGATGGATCGAGAGTGAGCGAGAGGTTGCATTACTTTAGCGAAGTGTCATATCGATGGTGGCGTGGTAGAATTGAGGGTATATCGAGAAACCCCCACTCGCTTGTGCAGTATAAATTTCACTGACGGCGCCCTACGCGTGAGATTCTGTTTAAGTCATTCTACGAGTGAAGTCATGCTACGAGTGCTGAAACTCGTAGAATGACAGTGTCGTGGTTCTGTTCGTTGTAGTAATTCTTCTAGTGCAGGCAAGGAAGATGGTGTTGCTGAGAGGCTGCTCTGTGTTACAGTGATATGAGTATTGTTGCAGTTGGTTTGCATACTTTGGTGTCAAGATTTAATTACATCCTTCATGTTACAGCACTGCGTAATTGTGACGGGACATATTATTACGGTATGGTCGAACCGTAATTGCTCTATACGGAATGTATTGTGCAGTACGCTGTTTTATTGCCGATAATGATTAATTGCATAAGCAAGAGAACAAGTTGAACATCCGCTCTCACACTTTTATTATTAATTTTAACAATTAACCTTCCGATGTATTGCCGATATTTCCGACAAAGATATTAAATGGCGGTTAAGTATATTTACGGAAATTTAATGTTTGATCTATACAAAACAAATTGTTTTAGTAAAAATAGTGGTGTACTTCTGTTAATAATAGGAACAAGCACATGCTACTACCAGTAACTTGACTCCAAAGAGTGAGTAACTCCTTCTCTGACTGCCTCGTTGATCTAGTGGTTGTAGTAGTGCGACTGCTGATCATGAGGTCCCGGGTTCGAATCCCGGGTCGGGCCAAAAAATCTGTTATTGAGCTTTTCCAAGATTTTATTGAGTTATTTTAAGAAATTCTCAGTAGCTGTCCGTAGTCAGGAAGTTGGCGGTGTCTCAACCCCGTGCCTCGGAAAGCACGTAAAGCCGTTGGTCCTGCGCCTGGTCTCTCTCCGATCGTGTCGGTTTACCGTTCCATCGGACTATGAGAGTGAGGGAATAGAGAGTGCACCCGTGCTTGCGTATACACTTGGGCACTATAATCCTGTCCTGCGCCGATGGCTAGTCTCCGTTGACACTGGCCACCGTGACCGAAATTCGGTCTGGAGGACATTATTATAATTCCTTCATTAGACAATGTTTACGTTTTTACAATAAAGTTCCAGATAATATGCAGGACCTATCTATCAAAATGTTTAGAATGTTTATTGAATAAAAATTGTCCAATAATGGTTATTATAATATTTAAGAGCAGATGATTCTTAATAATCAATGGGGAAGAGGAGATCTCAGTACTATTTGAGTAGCAACTTTGCCCTCGTTCGATGGCCATTGGGTCTTCTTAGCCTTATCCATAGTCGCACCCTACGACACCCGAAGAACGAGATGGGGTGATCGATCTCTGCACCACCAAATAATAATATTATTCAAGTTCATTGCATTCTTTCTAATGAAGCATGAAAGCATAGGAATGAAAAGCACTTAGAACTATATATATTCACAACCTTTTATTTTATATTATTGTGAAAATAAATACTCGTATAGCCATTGACTATGAATGTATTATTTGTGGATAATTGTTTAAATGAGGATGATTCATATACAGGAGAACGTAGGAAGTCACACTGGACATTATCCATTGTTTTATTTTTGTAATAAAATGTTTATGCCGATAAGTAAATACCACGTTTTACTATAAAGAAATGATAAATTATAATTATTATGTTTTTCAAGCAGATGTTTACAGTATGAGCTATGCAAAGAATAATTAAAAAACGTTGGATTTCAAATTACGATATATATTTGTATCATTAAAAAACTCCGCCAGTATCGTCTACGAGCACGTTGATGGTTGTGTCGAAGCATTATTAATATTTTAAAAGCAACTTTTTATTGTTATAGCTTGGGAATATGGCATTCCAAATGGGATATTATATGAAAAAAAAAAATAAACATCTACTGAATTATTAAACACTTGGGGCTATGTCTGGCGTATTTGGACTATGAGAAAGCCTTTGATTCCGTCGAAATTTGGGCGGTGCTGCAGTCCCTTCAGCGGTGCCAAGTTGACTGTCGGTATATCGAAGTGCTGAAGTGCTTGTATAGTAGGGCTACGATGGCTATTAGAGTACAGAATCAGAGTACGAAACCTATCCAATTGCAGAGAGGTGTAAGACAGGGTGATGTTATATCCCCGAAACTCTTCACCGCTGCATTGGAAGACGTTTTCAAGCTTCTGGACTGGAAAGGATACGGTATTAACATCAATGGCGAGTACATCACTCACCTTCGATTTGCCGACGGTCCTTATGGCAGAATCGCTGGAGGACCTAAGCACCTTGCTCAACGACCTCAGTAGTGTCTCCCAACGAATAGGTCTTGGGATGAACATGGACAAATCAAAGATCATGTTTAATGTCCATGTCACACCTATGCCGGTAGTTGTTGGGAGCACTAAGCTCGAAGTTGTTGACGAGTATGTTTACCTGGGACAAATAGTCCGACTAGGTAAGTCCAACTTCGACCGAGAGGTCAATCGACGGATTCAACTCGGCTGGGTAGCGTTCGGGAAACTACGACATATCTTCTCGTCAGACATACCTCAAAACCTTAAAACGAAATTGTACAACCAGCGCGTGTTGCCACGGATGAATTACGGATATGAGACGTGGTCCTTTACTGCTGGCCGTATGAGGAAGCTCAAGGTCGCTCAGCGAGCTATGGAGAGGGTTATGCTCGGGGTTTCTCTGCGTGATAAACTTAGAAATGAGTATATCCGCAGTAGAACCAGAGTAACCGACATAGCCCAACGGATTAGTAAGCTGAAGTGGCAGTGGGCCGGCCATATAGCTCGAAGAACCGACAACCGATGGGGAAGAAAGGTTCTTGAGTGGCAGCCTCGTACCGGTAGGCGAAGTGTAGGGTGACCCACCACGAGATGGAGTGACGACCTGGTAAGACATGCAGGAAGTCGATGGATGCAGGTGGCTCAGGACCGCGTTTTGTGGCATTCCTTGGGGGAGGCCTATGTTCAGCAGTGGACTTATGAAAGGTTGTAATGATGATGATGATGATGATGATGGGGCTAGAGAAAAGATTCAAACTGCCATGAACTGTTAAATATTTTTCATCAAGTATAAATTACAGTTTAAAAGGTTAGTGTATGTATGTAAATACTTTAAGGTTAGTATGGCAACTGACAACGAGTGGTCATCTGTGGTTCATTACCACTTTTTACATTATGGAAATTGAACATTTGAAGATTTGGACGTTTAGAGATTTTGACCGTTACATTAAAGATATTTTGAAATTTAGGTGTGGTAATTCGGATATTTTCAGATATAGACGTTACACCATGTGCGCATTTATGCAAATGGCATCAGTACCGTCTCGAACAAGAAGCTTTGTTGAATTATAGTCTAACTTCACTTAACATAAGTTCGTTTAACCATGCAATAATTTAGCAAATCGCATGCAACGAAATATAATGTTATATTATTTTATAATACACCTAAAATTCAGTACAAACGAAGCACATAGCGAGCGTTATTTCTACGTATACGCTAACTGAACCCGGAAGATGAGTCCGAAGCGTAAAGTAGACATGAGCACAGCTGTTATCCGTACAGTCGATGAACTTTAGAGGCCGAATATAAAATGATGGGGTATTTAAAGGCAGGTTCATGCAAGCCCCATTTCTCTACCGACTTCAAAAAGAAGGAGGTACTCAATTCGACTATATGTTTTTTCATAACTTTTTTCTAGGTGAATCGATTTCGATGTTTCTTTTTTTATTTGAAAGCTGGTGCTTCTTATATAGGTTCGTATAAATTTTATCAAGGTCTGACTAATAGTTTTTGAGTTATTGAGTAATATTGAAGGCGCTTGTACAAAATTTTTAATTTTACCACATATTCTTGAGAGTGAATGCAAGATATATTTTTTGTAAAATATATCTTGCATTCATAAATTGTTGCCAGTCATTAAAGTAGTAATTGATGATCACGAGTAATAAAATATTAAAAATTTAACTTAAAATAAAAAGTAATATTGACTTTTTTGTGAGCAGCGGAATGTGCTAAGCATTTGTCTGCGGCGCTGCTGCGTCACAAGTTCGATCCCGTACGAGAAAAGTGGCTTACAAATAGTTTTGCTGGGTCTAGAAATGGGTTCGTAAGCAATTCGTGTAAATAGCTTTGCTATACAGACGAAACAAATAGTGTGGTGTAACATTTTATATAAATAAAAAATATAAATACATGTCTAAAATTTTAAAGAGGATCCGTGTAAGCAAAAGGAAAACAAACATATACACGAATAGAAATCAATATGTAAAAGTCTGAAATTTAATAATATTTTTCATTAACAGACTGATAACAAAACTGTCTTACTTGACCGTCCATCTGTCATAGGCACCTTTAAAACTAATTAGCATATTTTTTTGCGTCCCCTGTACCAGAATAGCTACAGCGTTATTATCCTTCTTTATCAGCCCGTAAAAGACAACAGCTGGACATGGGCTACCCCATTGTAGGCAGGAGGATATGTACTTGTTTAGTCTTATGTACTTGCTTCGTCTATTGTACTTACGTATTATAAATAATCACGTTCAGCAGGTGGATTGACGATTGCAGTGACAGATATCTTTACGTGGTAGAGCTATGCTGCAGCTATAGAAGTATTATGGCAGTAGCACAAATGGGTTGGCTTTTTTTATAGAAGAGGGGCAAATGAGCGTGTGGCTCGCCTGATGGTAAGTGACTACCGCCGCCCATGAACAACTGCAACACCAGGGGAATTGCAGGTGCGTTGCAGGCGCGTTGCAGGCCTTTTAGAAAGAAGTAAACTCTTTTCTTGAAGGTCCCTAAGTCGTATTGGCCCGGAAAAATCACCGGAAAAATCACTGTTGGTAAACAATTCCACAGAGTGGTTGTACGAGGAAGAACTATTCTAAAAGAAAAATGTTGGTGCGTCTCTCAGTGATCGTGTAACTTTTGAAGACTTGAATTGACTTGAGGTCATGTGTACACAATAAGTATTATTTGTTTAGTCGACAGGATGGTTCATAGCTTTGCTTAATTCCGATGGGTAGCCTTATTTTTTTTTATGTACGAGCAGCTAAGCAGGTTTAGAGAGACCAGTATTACTGCGACCTAATAGATCTAATTGCCGTGTAGTGGCGGTCAAGAATACCACTACCCCATATCCTCCCGTGGGTTTCGTAAAAGGCGACAAAGGGAAACAGGCAGGAGATGGGCAGCAGCATCTTCCTGATAATAGCCAAAATTACAATAAAAAAACTGCGGTTGCCAACCCGCTCGCCAAGCGTGGCAACTATGGCAAATACCCCCCTATGAATGACAGTAACAAAGAAACGGCCCCCAGTCCCCGGCGGCCCCGCTATTCCTGGCTACGGTGGCGACCATGGTAACGGCGGGGCAGGGGGTGCTAAGAATCTCCGGTGGAGGTTCGGTTGCCACCTTAGACGACTCGACCTGGCAACGTACAACGCACGTACCCTGAGGACTGACGAGAAGATTGTGGAGCTGGAAGAAGAGATAGACAAGTTACGCTGGCATATTATAGGATTATCCGAAGTCCGAAGAGAGGGGGAGGACACGGTAATCCTCGAATCCGGCAACTTGCTCTATCACCGGGAGAGCGACCATCTGTCCCAAGGAGGTGTCGGATTTATCGTCCACAAGTCTCTCGTTAACAACGTTGTAAAGATCGGGAGTGTGTCGACGAGGGTTGCGTACCTTATACTCAGAATCACCAAACGGTATTCGCTGAAGGTCATACAGGTTTACGCACCAACCTCGGCACACCCCGATGAGGAGGTGGAGGAAATGTATGAGGATATCTCTAGAGCCATGCATTCCTCCAAAACCCAATATACGGTGTTAATGGGAGACTTCAACGCAAAACTAGGCACAAGAGAGAACGGTGAGCTGAAAGTAGGGAAATTTGGAATAGGGCAACGGAACCCAAGGGGCCAGCAGCTGGCCGACTTCATGGAGAAAGAGGGACTCTTTATGATGAACTCTTTCTTCAAGAAGCGGCCCCACAGGAAGTGGACCTGGTCGAGCCCCGACGGTTCGACAAAAAATGAGATTGACTTCATTATGACTACCAGACGACAACTGTTCAGTGATGTCTCCGTGATCGCGAGGGTGAAAACTGGTAGCGATCACCGAATGGTTAGAGGCACACTGAACCTAAACGTTAAGTTGGAGAGGTCTCGTCTAATGAAGTCAACGCTCCGTCCCCCTCGTGCTCTGTTCCAAAGTCCCGAAACCTTTCAGCTCGAGTTACAAAACCGTTTTCAGTGCCTAGAAGACTGCAATGAAGTGGACGATATGAATGACAAGCTCGTGGAAACTGTCCATGCGGTCGGAGCTAAGTTCTGCAAGACCCGCCGCAGAAGAACACAAAAACTCTCCGATCACACTCTTAATCTCATGGCTGTTAGACGGGAGATGAAGCTACATTCTTCAACAGACTTGACAGCATACAGGCATCTGAACAGACAGATCTCCAAATGCATGCGGCGGGACTTACGCAACTTCAATACAGCTTGTATTGAAGAAGCGATCGAGCGGAACCAAGGCTCCAAAGTCTTTGCCAGAGATCTGTCTGCCAGAAAGAGCCACCTGTCAAAGCTGAAGACAGGATGTGGCAGCATCGTTTCCGGGACACCTGAGATTTTGAGTGAGATTGAGAGGTTCTATGGGCAGCTGTACACGTCATCGTTGGAGCCACACGCAAGTGTGAGTAACGATCCAAGAGCGAGTCTCATCCGACACTATTCCGAAGATATCCCGGACGTCAGTCTGAGCGAGATTAGAATGGCTCTCCAGCACCTTAAAAACGGTAAGGCCCCAGGCGAGGATGGAATTACAGCGGAGCTTCTGAAAGCGGGTGGAAGACCGGTACTTGAAGTCCTTCAGAAGCTCTTTAATTCCGTCCTCCATGGTGGCATTACACCGGAGGCGTGGAGCAGAAGTGCGGTGGTCTTGTTCTTCAAGAAAGGTGACAACGCTCTCTTGAAGAACTACAGACCGATTTCCCTTCTGAGCCGCGTCTACGTGCTGTTTTCGAGAGTCATTACGAATCGTCTCGCGCGCAGACTTGACGACTTCCAGCCTCCCGAACAAGCCGGTTTCCGAAAGGGCTTTAGCACCATAGACCACATACATACCCTTCGGCAAATTGTACAGAAGTCCGAAGAGTACAATTTGCCACTATGTCTGGCGTATGTGGACTATGAGAAAGCATTTGATTCCGTCGAAATTTGGGCGGTGCTGCAGTCCCTTCAGCGGTGCCAAGTTGACTGTCGGTATATCGAAGTGTTGAAGTGCTTGTACAGTAGGGCTACGATGGCTATCCGAGTACAGAACCAGAGTACGAAACCTATCCAATTGCAGAGAGGTGTAAGACAGGGTGACGTCATATCCCCGAAACTCTTCACCGCTGCATTGGAAGACGTTTTCAAGCTTCTGGACTGGAAAGGATACGGTATCAACATCAATGGCGAGTACATCACTCACCTTCGATTTGCCGACGATATAGTCCTTATGGCAGAATCGCTGGAGGACCTAAGCACTATGCTCAATGACCTCGATAGTGTTTCCCAACGGATAGGTCTTAATATGAACATGGACAAAACAAAGATCATGTTCAATGTCCATGTCACACCTATGCCGGTAGTTGTTGGGAGCACTAAGCTCGAAGTTGTTGACGAGTATGTTTACCTGGGACAAATAGTCCGACTAGGTAAGTCCAACTTCGACCGAGAGGTCAATCGACGGATTCAACTCGGCTGGGCAGCGTTCGGGAAGCTACGACACATCTTCTCGTCAGACATACCTCAAAACCTGAAAACGAAATTGTACAACCAGTGCGTGTTGCCAGTGATGACTTATGGAACTGAGACGTGGTCCTTCACTGCTGGCCGTATGAGGAAGCTCAAGGTCGCTCAGCGAGCTATGGAGAGGGCTATGCTCGGAGTTTCTCTGCGTGATAAACTTAGGAATGAGGATATCCGCAGTAGAACCAGAGTTACCGACATAGCCCAACGGATTAGTAAGCTGAAGTGGCAGTGGGCCGGCCATATAGCTCGAAGAACCGACAACCGATGGGGAAGAAAGGTTCTCGAGTGGCAGCCTCGTACCGGTAGGCGAAGTGTAGGGCGTCCCCCCACGAGATGGAGTGACGACCTGGTAAGACATGCAGGAAGTCGATGGATGCAGGTGGCTCAGGACCGTGCTTTGTGGCATTCTTTGGGGGAGGCCTATGTTCAGCAGTGGACTTGTGAAGGGCTGTAATGATGATGATGATGATAATGAATAGATCTAATGTGATCGCTGCTATGGGTAGCCTTATAGTCAACCTATTAAAAATTCTATGTTAATGTATTAAAATGTCTCATTATATTTATGTTTATTTATTGCCAAAAAGAAAACCACAAACTCTGGAGCCTACATTTTGTATGGCCTACAAATAATTGTACCGAATCTGAATGTTTGTCTTTGTAATTTTATGTATGTAAACTGCCTCCACGATACAGGAGAAAATCCAAGCGTGAAGGTGACGATTTTTTAAAAAAAATAATAATAAAACGAACTAACAGTCAACTTGGTGGGAAGTGGGGACGTCTGCGGCCAACAAATGGTTTATCGCCTCCGAGAAGTTAGGTGGAATGTCTCAAAGCCCAAAAGGATACTGGTTCCCTATACCAGGCCGGAACACAACAGTGTACGCACTGTTTTTGATCGCATAAATAGGTAAGGGGGATTTCTAGACAGCAGCAACCTTGTTAAAGCTCCTATTATCTGGTTTCATTTTATTTACTTCATCATCAACATTAAGCCCCAGCATATGTCATCTGTTATCCATTACAAGTCTACTGATGAACTTAGGCCTCCTCCAAGGAATGCCACAAAGCACGGTCTTATGCCACTTGCATCCATCGACATCCATCATCTCTTACCACTCACTCTATTTAATTAAATTAATAATTAATACCACACAACGAACAACCCAAGTTAATAAGCATGCAACAATAACATAAAGGGCTTAAATCTTTGTTGAGAATGATTGTATGATTAAATAAAACTCATTTAAATAACAGATTCAACTCTATACAAAATCTCAACTACACGAATGTAAATTTGTTTTGAGACACATTTATTGTATTTAACATTTCATGGCTCATGGTCATAAAGGTCCTACTCGTTCACTGTTTAAAATAAAAATTAACATCACAATAACTAGAGCTCGCATATTTAAAAGAGTTGGCAAACAATTTACTGAAATATGATACGAGTATAACTTTTGGCGTGTGTGTGTCTGTCATAATAGAAAAGACAAAGCGTTTTATTATTCACTGTATTACCTGCTTAGGATACTTAGATACTAAAACCTTCGACACTACTTTATTACTTTTAACGAAAAATAAAATAAAAACACTCAATTTTTGTAGAAGCAAGGATGACACACACACACTTTGCTACATTCGTTACCGTTACCATAAGTTGCAAGGAGGCTCTACCACCTATAATCGTTTAAAATGAACGAATCAAAATGGCTAGTAGAGTTGATAACTCATGGCAAAAACAACATCATTATCATTATGTACCATATTTGTTGACTGTGTAGTGACCGTGTTGACTGTGTAGTGGCCCATTTAGTGGCGGTGTAAGATTATCCACTACTCCATATAGTCCCGTGGGTGTCGTAAAGGATGATATACAAAAAAAATCATGAGTAACAGCGTCTTCCATATAACAACCAAAAATATACAACTGTGGTTGCCAAACCTTCTTGTCAGTGTGGTAAATAAGGCTAATATCCTCCTTGTGAGACAATCTATTGGGTCATCATTAAGTCTATACTCATTTGTGGACTTTTGAAGTTTAAAATTGACGTGATGAGCGACAGTCTACTTGATGCTAAGTGGCTATTAATATCCATAAACACCTGCTACCAACTTCAAACAAAAGACGCTACAGAAGTGTTGTTACCTCCGAGACCCAAGATGGAATGCCTCATATCCTGTAAATATTCAGGCTCTTTTTATCCTTCAGAAAGGAAAATAGCAATGGTATTTACCCAGATCTACCTATGTACGTGGTAAAGCCAAGCTGTTGCTATATTAAGGCTGTAGCTCGAATGCGTTGGCTATACCGGGGTAGCATTCATTGCTATGCAGATGACAGCACTGGTGATGCTCTATACACCGACCGTGCCAGTATTTCCCGGGATAACGTCGCAGAGTACCGGAACAAACCTGTGTCTGAAATCAAGGCTTTGTTGAACAAAGTCTCGGATTGGGGGCGTATAAATCTAGTCCAGTTCAATCCCCAGAAGACACAAATTTGCGCGTTTACCGCTAAAACGAACCCCCTTTGTCGTAGGTATATCCTCAGTTTCAAGGTACGCCCCTAGTTGCCTCAGCCAGTATCGGAATCCTCGGTGTCGACATCTCGAGTGACGTGCAGTTTCGTGGTCACTTGGAAGAGAAGGCCAAATTGGCCTCTAAAAAGCTTGGAGTGCTAAGCAGAGTGGGACAGTATTTCATGCCGGCACACCGCCTCCGACTTTACAAGGCGCAGGTTCGGCCTCACATGGGATACTGTTCCCATCTCTGGGCTGAGGCTCCCCAGTGCCAGCTCCTTCCACTTCAACACATCCAGCGCAGAGTGGTTCGAATCGTCGACCGACAGAGTTCTTTCAGATCGGTTTGACCCACTGGCATTGCGTAGAGATGTTGCATCTTTTTACGTATTTTATCGCATAAGCACGGGGAGTGCTCTGAGGAATTGTTTGCACTAATTCCAGTCGCTCAATTTCACCATTGCACATCGCGACAAAACTCGCGATACCATTTTATACGTAGTAGAGCCATGCTGCAGCTATATTAGTAGTATAGTTGTAACACGAATGGGTCGGCTCGAGTGGCGAAGGACCACGCTCTCACAGAATACCAGCGTAAAATGAGCTTCACGCTGCTGTGTTACGTATGGTGAGTGTAGAGATCCGGAGACCCTTTTTCCTGGTAAAGAGGCAATCTATCTTAGTCCTCATGGGTGACAACGCATCTGCGTTTTGATACGCAAACGAGGATAGATGTAGATATCTATGGGCCGCAGCAACCACTTACCATCAGGTGGACTGTGTGCTCGTTTGTCACCCTATACTATAAAAAAAACCCATCTGGATGATTGGCGGTCCACCACTGTGCAGTTTGGAAGATGTTTTCATCCTTGCACAATTTCCTTGTGAAATTGATTATCACCAGCGATTTTTCCGGACCGATACGACTTAGGCACCTTCAAGAAAAGAGCCTTTTCCTTTTTAAAAGGCCGACAACGCATCTGCAACTCCCCTGGTGTCGCAGTTGTTCATGGGCGGCGGTATTCACTATCATGTAAGCCGCATGCTCGTTTGCTTCCTCTCCTATAAAAAATAAATAAAAGGACCACGCTCTCACAGAATACTAGCTCAATGCTGCTGTGTTTCGTATGGTTTTTAGAGACCTGGCGACACCTTTTACAGATAACTAGGGATTCCATCTTAGTCCTCACGGGTGGCAACGCATCTGTACTTGGATTATTAATTGACGATAAATGTAGATGTCTGTGGGCCACAGCATCCACTTACCATCAGGTGAACTGTGTGATCGTTTGTAAACTTTATTCTATAAAGAAAAAAAGTACACCTAGGCAGGAAAGTAGCCCTACCATATTTATATGTCAATAGAAATGATTGATGGTTTTATTTTTAAGGTTTGTTTCATATGAAGGTGGAAACGCTAGAGACGAGCGATATAATCGTCGGTCATCAGTCACATCGCTGATGAATATGCATGGCAGACGTCGCCTAGCCGATATACATGCATCGCTAATTAGCGCGTTCGGAAACGTCTTGACTAACGATCAGCCTTGCTTGTATACACACGAAACAGCTCCGACAAAGCTGTGATTGGATTTGATATTACTGATCGCATTGTTGTCAATAGCAGGATATCAAACGTTACCTTAGCAGCTATATGCTCGTATTGTGCGAGTAAGACAATAACAATTTCTAACGATTTAATGTATATTGTTGTGTAGTTTCAAAAGTGAACGTGGTAGAGCCATACTGTAATTATATTTTGACAGTAACACAAATGGGTCGGCTCGACCGAGGAAGTACCACGGTCTCACTGAATACTAGTATAAAATAGCAGCTTAATGCTGCGGTGTTTCGTATGGTGAGTGTAGAGAACCGGAGACCCTTTTTAATCGAGAGAGGCGTTCCATCTTAGTCCAGAGGAGTGACAACTCAACTGCATTTTGATTCTTAATTGAGGATTAAAAAAGGTATGTACACAATACACGTATATAGGTTCGCCACGCGCAAAGTTAACGCACGCCTCGCGTCCGCTTATACAACTAGTGCAATGATCTAGTGGATTCCAGATGTCACAACGTCAGTACGTGTGCAGCAAAGTCGATTCGACTAAGTTAAAATAAGTTATAATTGCATATTATATATATAAACGCCAGACCTGTAAAGTTTTTCTTTTATTTTTATAACTTTCAAGAGTTTTGTCCCACAGCACTTCCTTTTCCTCCACCAAAGAAATAAAGGCTTCTTTATCGATGTCATTCATTATTATTTAATTAAAAAGCCTGCCAAGCTGCTAAACTTGATCACAGTCAATACAAAACTTGCGGAAGCGCGGGCGAAGGCGTAGCGGGGTGGGTGCAACCCGTGTGCGGTGTGACCGCGGGGCTAGCGCGAAGCGGGAATGAGGCGGGCGCGTGGCGTGTGCGAGGCGTGTGCGGTTGAACGTCGATAAATGCAATTTCAGATTTAGTAATGTGTCATAAGACTCAAATTATATGCAACAAATTTCAAAGCGAGTTAGACGCGGGTGCTGACGCGCGTGGCGTGCACGTAGCGGGTGCGTGTCGTCTGGACGTGGCCTAACTCTGCTGGGAACAGGCCTCTTTCCGTCTTTAAGAAGATTGTGCAGCGATTAATCAACCGCGCTGCTCCAGTGCGATCGTGTGTGCTTGCAGTGCACATTTATTATTATTACTAGCTTTTTACCCGCGGCTTCGCTCGCGTGCGCTTGAATTTAGGGACATCATTAAATGCTGTTCCGTGTCAAATTTAGAAATATTCGATCACTTTTAGAGTCACCTTGGTGTCTATGTCTCTATGTCTTGTCAGAGATTTTTTTTTCATTCTAAAATACTATTAGACGTAGATAATTGGTAACATGCTACAGAAACACGTGAATATATTTATAATATGTCTAGAAACTCCTACTATTTTTTATATATGGCGTGTCTTCCGAATCCGATGTATCCATAAGAAAGGTAAATAGTCTTGAAATCAAAATGTATTATTATTATTTACATTTTACACTTTACATATATATATTCATAGTTAAAGTAAATTTAGTTTTAACAAAGTAATATAATGTTTATTTGAGACATTTTATTCATATCATTGGTCCTATTTAATATTGATTGGCACCATAAAAAGATATAGATATTTTTATTTACTTCGAGTAGACTTGAAAATTTCATAAGTACAGTTCTATAATAATGAATATCACACATGGATTAAAACATTAGTTTTAATCCATGTGTGATATTCAGTATTGTGTGATATTTAGTATTTATTATTAAAGTTTAAAAAACTCTACTGGGCACAGGCTGTAGAGTTTTTGGCCAAAAAAGAGTTCGCTGCACTGATTCCAACGCGGGATGAACGTAATGTAAATGATTCAATTATTTACATCGTATATTCAGTAGCATTGTAGTATTTCATTTTATCAATGTCTTGCCATTTTAATTTATTTAGAAGTAAGTAGATGGCGTAATATTACATGAAATAATGAAAGCCAAAACTATACCATCTAGTAATATCAGCAATAGAAACGAACATTTATTTATTATATCAATAAGGGATAAAATGATGTCAATTCTCTTAAAAGTTCTGTTTCTGTTAAAAATAAGCTACTCGTATCAGCGCCGCTAGCGGTGAAAAACGATAATGATATCGTCATATGACCATATTATGAAATAGCAACGTTGTGTTTAGTTACTAATAACTTCAAAAGATTTCTATTCATTGATTTGGTCAAGCTATATCATGACACGGTCATCAAATAGTGTTAAATACACATTCATTTCAGTAATTTTTTCAGTGTTTTCACGAAATGATAGACTACCTTATGATATATGATCAATTCTACGATCTGGCCACGACATACATAAAAATCTCTTTAATAAACTATGATGATAATAAAAATTTTGCAACAATTGCAGACAGACCAATTTTTATCACTTTACATATATATTAGTAATTGAAATAAATACCTTATCAATTTTCATATTTTTGATAGACGTCACTATTATCTATTGAAATTATTACACTTTTAAAATAAAATAACAAAAATACTAAAAAACTGAACGTTACAATTTTTTAATAATTTTAAAAATCTAATAATTTAATCATATAAATGTAAGTTATTTATATTATTTCATTTATTAGTAACTGAAAGCAAAATATACAACTTTTTCCATTTGATGATAGATGGCGCTGTTTTGAATACGAAATCGGTGTAGTTTCAAATTATTTTACCAAGATTATAACTATATTTTAAACTTTATTTACAAATATGGTAATATAGTATTTATTTGAAAAACACTCGTCATTCCGTCTATAACTAAGATACAACAGAAAATTTACATCTAAAGGAAATTAATATACTTAACCATCCTTTTTTGAAGTTTCGTAATCGGATAAAAAGTAGCCTATAAGTTGCCCCGGGTTACTGACTACCTACATACAAAATTTCATGTAAATCGGTTCAGTAGTTTTTTGCGTGAATCCGGAATACACAGACAGACAGACAGACAGACAGAAAGACAGACAGACAGACAGACAAAAATTCTAAAAACCACTAATTTGGCTTCAGAACCCTTTATTTAGTCCCCTGGACTTGTTTTTTTCAAGAATATATTAGAATTACAGACACGACTTTTCTACAGATTTATTATATGTATAGATTATGGAGTATTTATGTAGTATTATCATCTGTTAGGACTGTATAAATATATAAAAGAACATGATAAGTATACATTAAAGATAGTCATCATCATTACAGCCACAAGTCCACTGCTGAACATTAATCTCTCTTTAGGAATACCACAAACCACGATTCTGAGCCACCTGCATTTATCGACATTCTGCATGTTTTACCAGGTCGTCACTCCATCTAGTGGGGGGATGTCCTACTACCGGTACGAGGCGCTACTCGAGAACCTTCCTTCCCCATCAGTTGTTGGTTCTTCGAGCTATATGGCCGGCCCATTGTCACTTCAGCTTACCAATCCGTTGAGCACTGTCGATTACTCTGGTTCTACTGTAGATATCTTCGTTTCTAAGTATCTCGTAGAAAAACCTTAAAATATTATTGATAGAAGTAAGGTTAACAAATAAGCACTCAGTAAACCTAATGGTAAATTAATGCTGTGGTCTTTAGACACCTACATTTACTCTCGATTAAAAACACCCCATAAGACAGAATGCCTTGTTACCAGTAAAAAGTGTCTTCGGTTATGTACACTCACTACACGAAATAGCATCTTTGTGCTATTTTACGCGAATATTCAATGCGCGTGCTGTGCAGGTGAACATCGTAATGTAATAATAATATAACGTCTACAGGTGTGTGACCTCTGAGAACTAAGATTTAATGCCTTACATAATGTACGTATACTGTTCTCTGTACTCTACAAATCTGAATATGACAGTTGCACGGTTGCAGAAATTGGTGAACGTACCTAACGTAACTCATATGCAGAAAAAGGGGTTCTATTTCTAGTTTTGGCCTCCTTTTGGCTTAGGATTAGAAACGTTGGACAAATGTTGGCCATTTTTTTATAGGATAGGGTGACAAACGAGCACACACTCCACCTGATGGTAAGCGGTTGCTGCGGCCCATAGACATCTACATCTATCCTCGTTTGCGAATCAAAATGCAGATGCATTGTTACCCGTGAGAACTAAGATGGAATGCCTCTTTTCCAGTAAAAAGGGTCTCCGGTTCTCCACACTCACCATACGAAATACAGCAGTGTTAAGCTGCTATTTTACGCTGGTATTCTGCGAGAGCGTGGTCCTTCCCCGGTCGAACCGTCCCATTCGTGCTACAATTATACTACTAATATAGCTGCAGCACGGCTCTACCACGTATAATAAGGTTATGAACAGGTATATTAAATATTTTATATCATAACCACAATATCGTCACGGTATGCTAGCAAGCAACCCAGAGTCGAATCCCACCGACACCAAAGATTTGTAAACTGCATTTGAACTCCTGTTTAAACACGTGCCAACGTGGTTAAGCAAGACTTACCTCCATAACACTAAGAAATGAGAGGAGGCCTGTGTAATTTCAATATTTGAATTTTTAATTTTACCTTACGCATACGACAACACGCTTAATCTCTTTAGCAGACATAAAATGTTTGACATTATTTTTCATTACGAAATTCTAAAATTTGATAATTGATGATTTAATTTTATGCAAGGTTTCCGATTTTCTGAGCGCTACTCACGTTTATTACCACTATTTGTTTCTTCTGAGTTTTATCAAAATTATAGCTCCTGTTTTTGTCGTTCTTCCAACATTTTTCAGAAATAGATCATTTCAGCACTAGTGCTAAATATTATATTTAAAAATGATTTTTCGACAAACTTATCGTTTGGCTATCAATTTAAACATTTTATTAATTCGCGTACAAGTTGGTTTATGTAGATTTGTTGGTACTATTTGGTCTTGTGTCTTAAATAAAATTAAGTTAAAGAATATTATGTTTGTAATATTATGAATGTTTAATGCCGAAATAAATAAATAAATAAACGTTTTTTATATTATTTTTAACATGCCATAACAAATAAATCTCTGGAAATTTTTGTCACACTGGTTTAATTTATCAGGTTCTATTTTATTTCTACAAAAAAGTCATTTATATATAACAAAGGAAAAACACCAAGCACCGCTGACAAATGTTCCACGCATATATATTACCATTTCATTCGTTGGATTAGGGACTGTACCGCGCTTTTTCACAGAGACAATCTTTGCAACCGCAATAAACGTTTGATATTTTCGTCGTGTGACTTGTGGCAATGGTAGTAATCAGTTCGGCTCCGACTTTTTAGAATCCGTTAACAAATTTTTACTACAATGAACTTTAGACTTGGAGGAAAAAAACAGTCAGAATACTTCGTCACTGCATTCCAATTTGAATTGAAATTAACCGAGGCAGATTTTATTTACACAACACACAACGATATTATGCTGCTATTTTAAGAAAAAAATAATTAAGTAAAAAGAAATTAAACTAAAGAAAATATTTTGTCACTAACCATTGACATACACAACTATAATCAACATCATTACAGCTCTTCACAAGTCTGCTGCTGATAAAAGGCCGCCTTCAGGTAACGTCACAAAGCACGGTCCTGAGTCACCAGCTCCGATCGACCCCTGACGGCTGTCCTTTGACCTTTTTTCCCCATTAGCAGTTGCTTCTTCGATATACGAGTATATGGCCGACCCATTGCTTCCTCAACTTACTAATCCGTTGGGCTATGTCGGTTACTCTGGTTCTACTGCAGATATCCAAATTTCTAAGTCTATCACGCAGAGAAGCCTCGGGCATACCGCTCTTCATAGGTCGCTGATGACTATGAACTTCCTCATACAACCAGCAGTGAAGGACCACGTCTCCGATCCATATTTCATCACTGGCAATACGCATTGGTTGTACGATCTTGTTTTCAAGTTTGGAGGTATAATCGTAATCTCGTAATCAATTTTTTTTAACGTTAACAACGTTTTTACTATAGATTCTGTGTGAACGTGGTTCTTTCCCGGTTCAAAGGTGATGTGCAGGTGAACACCGTAACAAAAATAGTATAAACGTACGGAAACACAGGTAAGTGCATTTTCAATATAGTTCCTACTAATCCTTACTAATATTAAAAATGCTAAAGTAAGTTTGTTGGTTTATCTCTTGCTTATGCGCTTACGTAAGACTCTTATTTTAATTTGACGGCATTAGCACTTTTCAATTTTAAAACGTATGTATAATTCCTTTTGTAAAAAGAATGTCAGCGACAAACTACTTAACGTTTGATGATAAGATGCTCGGGATAGAAATTTAATAAGGGCAGGATACTTGAGATCCTATTAAGCCGATACTTAACTTGCCGACATTTAAATTTTCCTTGTGGAATCATTTTCATACGTAGATTGACTTTGATAAGAGAGTCTTCATGCTTGTACGCAAAATAATTAAATAAAACATAGCGTCTCTGTTACATTAATACGATTTGAGTTTGACTAATTACAACAATCGCATGGGTTCGTAACATGCGACTATTCAGCTGTCAGTCGATAGTTGTTCGACTGATAACGTGATTTCTTATGAATTAGTCGAGAAAATATGGAGTAAATAATATTAAAGAACCTCCACACTGTTTAGATTTACTCGTCTATTCTTATAGATTTTAGACATACAATTAAAAATTTGGTCAAATAAACATTGTATGTATCCGTCTAACGCAAAGGCCGAAAAACCCCGAAGTTTTTCTCGGACCCGGCAGCTAACATTCATATTATAAAAAATGGCTACATACATACGTCCCACTGATAGGTTGACTTCTATCTCTATCTATTCTTATTTGCAAAATACATTTAAGAGCGGGGAAGCATCCAATGCGCCGCCCGAATATGCATGCTGACGGAGATCAAAAGGAGATAAAAGTTATTCTATACAAGTTTCAGTTTTAAAAAATGTTTTTATGATTATCCCATACATTACAGAAATAAAAACCATTTAATTATGCTTATAATTTATCTTTATAGTTTCTACATATTTTTGTATAACTGTTAAGAACGATGTCAACTTTGCACATTAAACAAACTTTGAACATTAAAACATTAAATGTTCTAGAAACATTTTTTGATTGTCGTGTTGGTCTAGCATAGTTGGTCGTAGGAACGACTGATTATCTTTAGATCCCGGGTTCGAAAATAAGTGATAGGATTTTTCTGTAAAGAAGTTCTCAGGAGCAACACGAAGTTAGAAAGTTAGCGGTGCTTGCTGCATGCTTCGGAATGCACATAAAACCTTTAGTCCTGCGCCTGATGTCCTTAGGTGTGTGGAACTGCCGTTCCGTCAGACTGTGAGAGCGAGGGAGTAGAGAGTGCATCTGTGCTAGGGCACACACTCGTGCTTTGTAATGCTGTGCTGCGCCGATGTCTAGTTTCCTTTGACTGGCCACCGTAATCGAAATTGATTCTGGAAAACATTATTGTTTATCAAACAAGCATGTCAGTAACAATTTTATATGTGCCAGCTGGGATCAACCAGTTTTCTCATTGTTTTCTGAGTGCTCATTTAGAGAGTTAACCATGGTTATTTTCGTTTTTACAAAAGATGTATCATATAAGCATGCCATTAACAATTTTACTTGTGTCCGCGCGGATCAAATAGTTTTCTCATTGTTTTCTGAATGCTCATTTAAAGAGTTACCATGGTTATTTACGTTTTTATAAAAGATGTGCATAAAATCTTCAAAAAGGCGATGGAGAGCAACGTCAAATATCTAATGACGGCAAAGTAACACGTAACGGACGATGACTTATGACGGCACTGCAGGCCGCGGGCCATGGGTCCGAATTTCGTACGGACCGACTATTGTATGGACTATTAATATGTAAAACGCATATAAAATACAGGAATAAATCATAATGGGGGGAGGGGGGGGGGGAGAACGTTTTAAATAAGTTAATAATTTAAAAAAACAAGGGATTTTGGTTGCAAATGAGATGAGGTTAAGCTGGTTTATAAATATCACATTTAATACGGAAAGAGTAAATTAATTTTACAGCCTAAGTACGTCCCAATATTGACAAAGACATCCTCTCATTTCTATGAGTGTTTTAGAATATATGGAAAGTCGAAGCAAAGTCTATGTGTGACATAATACAGAAAAAAGATATCTGTATTAGATATGAGCGCCGAAGGCCAATTCCACGGCGGCGGCGTGGCTTGAAAATTTCCTCGGCGGCAGCACGGCGTGGCCGGCTGTGGGCCTTAGATATTGTTTTATCAGGAAGAGATTTCTTAAAAAAACTTAAAGAAAACCTTATTGTTGTTACCAAAAACAGCTTTATAACTTTTAATAAAGCCCTGGGGAGCCCCAGCCCAGTGATGGGAACAATATTAACAATATTCCATGTGAGGCCAAACCTACGCCTTGTAAAGTTGCAGGCGATGTGCCGGCATGAAATACTGTCCCGATCTGCTGAGCACGCAAAGCGTTTTAGAGGCCAATTTGACTTTCTCTTTCAAGTGACCTCGTAACTTGCACATTACTCGATATATTGACGCCAAGGATTCCGATACTGGCATAGCTAGATGGGTCTGAGCGGTCGCCTTTTTTAGCCAGTCTGCAGAATGCATTCTGTATTATAACTTGAATAACTGAGACACTCCAACGAATGGCAGTGGGCCGGCCATATAGCTTGAGGAACCAACAGCCGATAGGAAAGTAAGGCTCTCAAGTAGCAACCACGTATTAATAAGTGTAGGGCGGTCCCCCACTATGTAGGATGACAACCTGGTAAGGGATTGACGATGACGATGGATGCAGGTGGCTCCTGACTTGGCTTTATGCAAAGATGTATAATCATGATGACGATGGATCCGAAGCTATCAAGTAAGCAGGAGTTATTATTGTTTCACAACTGTACGTGCAAAAACAGAGACGTTTTACGTGGTAGACCCATGCTGCAGATATATTATAGTCATAACATGGGTCGGCTGGAACGAGAAATAACCACGCTCTCACAGAATACCATCGTAAAATAGCAGCTTAATGCTTCTGTGTTTCTTATAGTGCGTGTTAGACGGCTCCGTGGCGCAGTGGCTTAGCAATGAGGTGTTGCGCTGGGGGCCACGGGTTTGAAACCCGCACGGAACAAGTACTTGTATGGCCTACAAATACTGGATGTTTGTCCTTGTCCAATTTATGTTTGTAAACTGCCTCCACGATATACGAGAAAATCCTAGTGTGGGGGTAACTATTTTAAAAAAAAAGAAAGAAAGAAAAGTGTATACAGACCCTTTTTACTGGAAACGAAGTATTCCATCTTAGTCCTCAGGAGTGAAAACGCATCTATATTTTAATTTTTAATCAAGGATAAATGTAGATGTCTATGGACCACAGCTTCCACTTACCATCAGGTGGACTATGTGCTCGTTTGTCACCTTTATTCTATAAAAAAAAACCATGCGCGAGTGTCGTGGAGCACTCGGTTGCTTCGAAGTTCTTTTCGTTGTATATTATTATTGATAAACGTATTATATTATTGATTAACAAATACAAATAAATGAATTATGTACTAGCGTCTATTATAATAAAGCGTCATTTAAAATAAAATAATGTTTCTTTCATGGCAAGATAAGAAAAAGTGCGAGGGAGATGGATATTATTCCATCGCGCTTCCTTAAAGTCGCCAAGGCCGTCTACACTACGTCAGAAGGGATCGTGACGGAAAAATCCTACACTATTTCTCACCTAGCCCCCATCCACCAAATTCATATCGTCCTACAAGGACTTTCGTTATAAAAAGAGACATTCGCAATGGGGTATCTATTCTGTTGAAGTAAAATGACGATTAGATTCTGCTTTATAGCGTCTGCTTCAGCCAGGTGTTTACTGCCCATTTAGTGCTCTAGTGCTCTAGTGCTGTTAAGCGATAGCCAGTTTAGAACAGGAAGAGCACTTGTTAATGACGTACGGGTAGCTTTTCACATCGTATACGTTAAACGTGTGATAAAAACAAGATTTTATTTTTTCATAACCAGTGTGTTGAAGTTGAAATATCCCAAATTTTTTTATTACTTTTAGAAGGAAAAATAGCATTAAAATTGTATGAAGTAGTGATGTTTATTATAGAATAAGTGTGACCCCTGGTAGTAAATGGATGCTGAGACCCATAGATTCCGTTGAGACTGGCTACCTTGAACGAAATTCGGTCACGGTAGCCAGTCTCAACGAAGATTAGCCATCATCGTGTGACAGGATTATAGAGCCCGAGTGTATGCGCAAGCACAGGTGCACTCTCTATTCCCTTACTCTCGTAGTCCGATGAGACGGCAATCCGACACGACCGGAGAGAGATCAAGCGCAGAACCAACGACTTTACGTGCTTTCCATTATCTACTACCTGACCCGGGTTGCTACCGAGAATTTGTAGACAGAAAACCTGAAACCAGGATCACATGATCAGCAGTTGCGCTTACCTCTTGATCAACGGAGGTGTCTCTATTATATTATATAATTTATATGTATAAACTTCATTAATTTTTTTTTGTTATTTTCATGCTTTCTGTTGCACGAGCGTGAAATATCACATGACTCCGAGCTGCTTGGTACTGAGAATTTCTTTACAAAAAAACTCAATAAATTATTTTTGACCCCGATACGAGATTCGAACCCTTATGATCAGCAACAATTACGGCCACTAGACTAGCAAGGTAGTCAAAATATTATATTAATAGAAAAACCAAATATCCTTCGTATTAGGTCATGCAAAAGTGCTGGCGAAGGCCAGGCTCCCAATACTCGTTGGCTCTAATATATAGTTGTAATGCATTTTTAGTTATGATAACGATTCACGAACAATATAACACGCTTAGGCACAATTTACGTTTCGATAATAGTTTCATGTAAGTACACCACCGGAGCGTTTTGATTTATCTAATGTCAACGTTTGATTTGTATTTTGATTTATTTTTGGATGAAATGTATTGTTTATTCTTTATATTCCTTTCGTGTACCGATTTAATACCACAGAATTAATGAGTGACTGTAAGTAATTATGAGTTTATGTAGTAAATATGAGTCTAGTACGTATACGAATATCTTACTCGGCTTTTACCAGCTAGTTTTTTTATAAGGGTGACAAATGAGCACAGAGTCTACCTGATGGTGAATGATGTGGCCTTTAGACGTCTAAATTTATCCTCGATTAATAATCAAATTTCAAAGAGTTGTCACCAATGAGGACTAAGATGGGATCCCTCGTTTCTAGTAAAAAGGGCCTCCGGTTCTCTACACTCACCGTACTAAACACAGTTGCATTGAGCTGTTATTTTACACTGATATTCTGTGAGAGCGTGGTCCGACTCCGGTCAAACCGACATATTTATGTGTGGCACTACGACATGTAAACTATTCCGTAAACTGTACTTAGAAAAAAAAAGAAATCGGTTTCACCAAAAACATGCTGAGTAATGTCGATTTTTCGAATGCCTTTAACTAAAAGACAAATTCATTAAATTTAAGTATTTTTTTAAATTACTATATTTTTGTGTACGTCAATGGTCGGTCTTCTTGTTTATTCTAAACCAGTGCTTTGATTGATTGTAGTCATTCAAGCACTGGTTTACCCAATTGGTGGTAAGTCGCAATGAAACCCTAGATGGTAAATTGCTGTTTGAAGTAATGTTTTCTTTTCTTATTCTTTTACAAATGTTTTTTCTTAATCTACAAATAAATATTGTCATTGTACATTATGGCATCACAAGTATATTCGTTATATTTACTTTACTAAAGAATTTTTTTAATTTAAAAAAGTTACTTCCTGCACCAGGATCTTCTCAATATTCATCTTCTTTTTCATCAGTGCATAGAAGTCCACTGCTGGACAATGGTCTATCCTGCTGTAGGGAAAATCATCACGCTTGGCAAATTGATTTGTATTGATTTGCGGTATCGGATGCAAGTTAAACGTGCGAAACGTTTGCTGCTCGTCACTGGTCTGTGTATTTTACATCTTTTAAAAAAAATTATAAGTGATAGAGCCATGCTGCAGCTATATTAATACTATAGTTGTAGCACGAATGGGTCAGATCAACCGGGAAAGGACCACGCCCTCACAGAATACCAGTGTAAAATAGCAGCTTAACACTGCTGTGTGAAACACAGGTGAGTGTAGAGAACCGGCGACCCTTTTTACTGGAAAAGAGGCATTCCATCTTAGTCCTCACGGGTGACAACGCATCTGCATTTTGATTCTTTATTGAGGATAGATGTGGATATCTACAGGTCACAGCAACCACTTACCATCAGGTGGACTGCGTGCTCGTTTGCCACCCTATACTATAAAAACATCTGGTGTACAGGAGATGGTTACAAGTCCATTAATTGGAAGCCATTAGATATTTTTGGCATTCCCCATCATCGCCTCTTTCAACACCTCCTGGGATGAATTTCCCTAACACGGCCACGTGGGGGAGGGGATGTCATAAACATCATTTCTCTTATCTCAACAAGATTGAAGTTAAATTTATTACAGCCAATTTAAGTAAAACCATGCTTCCTTAACTATTATGAACCAGTGCTTGTATACTATCCCACCAGACGGTAATTTTAGTTGTAACTTAAGACGGTAAAACACCCCGACTCGTATGGAGAAGTCCACGTTTGCACGAATAACGGTGTAAAATAGCAGCACTATACTGCTGCTGTATCTCGGATGGTGAGCAAGAAAAATCGGAGAACTATTTTATCAATAAGAAGGCGTCCCGTCATAGTATATTTCACATAAGCATTACAATAGGTACATCAAAATTCCATTACTGAACACAAGCCTTCTCCATGCTTGGATGGTCATACTTGGCAGGCGGATTGGCAACTTCAGTGTTTAAGTATTTTGGGTTGTTATCACAAAAATGCTGCTGCTCATCTTTTGTTCCCTCTGTCGCTTCTTACGGCTCTCGTGGGATGATATTATGAGGTAGTGGATCTTATTACGTTGCCACGACACGTATCTGCATGTTTGGTTATCTGTACTTGTATAAAAAATCGGAAGTTATTATCAAACAGTACACTGATGTTTTGACATAATTTAAATATATTTTTTTCGTTTCTTGTATTATGTTTAGATAATTATCATATGTTTTTTCCGTATTCGAGGTGAGAATAGTGAATGAAGGAACATTTTACATGTTTAGCATTAGAACCGATTCGTCTTGTAAAATTTATTTATTTCAATGTGCCCTTGACGTACGGGCATCGAGTTTTAAGTTTTATTTGTACGTGTCTGATTTGGAGAACTCTTTAAAAAGAAATTCATGTTTGATTTATTCAAATAGTATTATTACTTCATTAAATATCAAATATAATATGTGTCTTCTAAGCTATTTTATTCAGGAGTCACGAACGGTGTACATTTTAAGTGATGAACGATGATTGACTTTGATAATATTTATTAATGCGTTAAATAATTTGAAAAAGAGAATAGTAAATGTAAAAAGAATAATGAAGCATAATTGATGAGTGATGAAAATAAGAACAAAACATAAAAATATTCATACACGTAATATTATAATTCTGTATCTATACATATAGTAATTCTGCAGAAAAGTAGTGTATGTAATTCAAATATTTTCTGGTAAAAACGATGATGTTTTAAAAGTGTTACGTGCGTTCGTGCTTGCGTGTCCGCGTGAGTGTGTAAGTGCGTGCGTGCGTGAGTGCGTGTGTGCGTGTGTGATTGAGTGTGTGTGCGTGTGCGTGTGCGTGCGTGAATAAGTGCGTGCGTATGGGTGTGTGTGTGTGTGTGTGTGTGTGTGTGTGTGTGTTGTGTGTATGTGAGTGAGTGTGAGTGTGTGTGTGTGTGTGTGTGTGTGTGTGTGTAATTTACAATTTTAGGTTTTTACCCTAGTACACTGCAGCACACACAGAGACATAGTATCGAGGTGACTCTACAAGTGGTTTAATTTTCTACCGACTTCGAAAAGGAGACGGTACTCAATTAAATAGTATGTTATTTCTTTTTATGTGTGTTACCTCATAACTTCTTTCTGGGGGAACCGATTTCGATGATTTTTGAAAGCTGGTGCTTCTCCTGTGATCTTGTATAAATTTGATCAAGGTCTGACCAATAATTTTTGAGTTATGTTTCATAGCTTATATTGAAGTCTGTTGTACAAAATTTTAAATTTTAAATTGTTAATTTTGTATTGGAGTAGATTAATTATGTTCCTAAATTGAAGCCAACGCGGGCGAAGTCGCGGATAATAAGCTACTAGTAAATAAGGAGCTATGATGGTACACGTGCACATTTGTATACCATATTATAAACATTAGATCGGACGAATCAGCTAGCTGAATTTGCAATAGGTCGACCGTAGCTCGAAGAATTGACAACCGATGGGAACAAAGGTTGTCGAGTAGCATCCATGCACCGCGAATGTAAGCGAAGTGTATTATGTAGTAGTAGGCCGTCACTGATAGTGACGTCCTGGTAAGACATACAAATTTGCTAGTTAAACTTTAAATCCAATTACTACTAGCTACTAGTTGTTACCCGCTTGCTGGGTTGGGCGTACTTCCTTTCTTACGATGTAATCGACTTCAATGTTAAATTTCATCAGAGTCTAGTCGTTAAAGTGAAATTAAAGGATTGTTTGTCCTTTAAAACATACTTTCATATAATAATAAATATTAAGTCAGAAATAAGATGTGGAGGTAATAATGCTTGTCTCTTTTACTCTTAATAATTGATTAACCCATTCGATGTCACGTGCACTACATTTTTAATAAAAACCATTGCTATTGTCTTAGTATAGTATCTGGAAATCGGACTTTGAAATTAAAAAAAAATGGATTTTACTAAAAGTAAAAGTCGACTTCAAAGAAATAAAAAAATTTGTTCCTTACAATAACTTCAGAAGTCGGTACTAAGTTATATTATATAGAAGAATTAATGTCCCGAATTAAGATGTGACAATTATTTTTATCCCACCAAAAAATGTTCATGTAAAGTGTTGCCAAGGCGAGACCATGTGGCACTGTCAAAAAGTTATCAGATCTCACGTAGAGCCAAGCCTCTAACTCTACACCTTAGTGAAAATATGTGGCAAATTGATTCATATATCATTCAAAGTAACTAATATAATTATTTTTTTTAATCCAAATAAAGCTGATATAATTGATTTTGTAAATAGCGTCTTATTTTAATGTTTTATCGTGATCTTTTTGTATTTTAATGTAAATAAATAGAGTTAATTTTTTAAAGTTTATTTCAACCTGCTAGTTAGTTAGTTTACATTAAATTAAACTAAATAATTTAATAACAAAACAGACGGAGTATTTGCCTGTTTATAACCATCTTTAATTATATAAAATATGTAAATAATACACATTGAGTTTACGGTAATATAACAGGACAAGACCAATTCTGATGAAGGAAATACATCAGAATAGCGTTAATCGTTATAAGTAGTAAAAGTGTGAGAGCGGACGTTCAACTTGCTCTTTTGCTTACGCAATTAATCAATATCAGTAATAAAACATCGTAACGCACTATACATTCAGTATAGAGAAATTACAGTTCGACCACACCGTAACACGTCACCACAATCACACACCAGTGTAACGTGAGGGACGTAATTACATGAAAACACCAAAGTATGCAAGTCAACAGCAACACTACACATCTCAGTGTAACATAGAGCATCAGCATCACCATCTTCCTCGTCTGCACCAGAAGAATCACCACAACGGACAGAACCACGATATTCCCTTAGCACTCATAGCAGGACTTCACTCGTAGAGCGACTGTGGCGGAATCTCTCACGCTCGCCAACTACGCTGAACTTTATATAGCTCAAATATGTGGAGGTTTCCCGATCTACCCTCAATTCTACCCCGCCACCATCTATCAACTATCCGATAGAGTGACGCAACCACTTGCTCACTCTCGATCCAACTGGTATTTTATACACACCGACAAATACATTTTCAACAGTAATAAAGAGGTCTACAAAGGTACATTTTATACGTGGTAGAGCCACGTTGTAGCTACGAGTATATTATGGTTGTAGCAAGAATTGTTTGGCTCAACCAGGTAAGAACCATGCTCTCACATAATACCAGCGTAAAATAGCAATGCTGCTGCGTTTTGTATGGTGAGTGTAGGGAATAGTACACTTTTTCCACTAGAAAAAGGCATATGCATTATGTATTTTGATGACTATATGCTCGTTGGTAACCCAAATTCTATAAAAAACAGGATATAATTTTTATCTGCGTTTTAACTGGACATTCATTTAAAAATTATTTGTTGCGGAATTAAAGCGGTTGTTTTTGATGTACTTTATATAAAATACTGGTAATGATTTGATGAGGTATATTATAAAACTATTGAATATCAGTAATAAAGATATGATGACGGAACTCTGGTATGAATGACAGGTTTTTTTATGACCTGCATTTATGAATAACATTTAAATATTATATCACTGCAAATGTGTTTAATTCATAATATTATGCTAATGATTTATATTTACGCGAACACTACACACGCGTATATTACGCGATAAAATCCGTAAAATTAGTTTTATTTAAATATTATGCTATTTAATATGGAATAAATTTAATCATGAAATACATATTTACATATATATATATATATATATATATATATATATATATATGTATATATGTATAATATTATGACAAATTATATATAAGTATATTATGTTATACATTTTATAATAGTATGTTAAAAAGGGGAAGAAAGGTTCTCGAGTGGCAGCCTAACGCCCTCCACTAGATGGAGTGACAGCGTGTTAAGACATGAAGTCGATGGATGTAGGTGGCTCAGGACCGTGCTTTGTGGCATTCCTTGGGGGAGGCCTATGTTCAGCAGGGGACTTTTGAAAGGCTGTAATGATGATGATGATGATATAAAAACTGTAAGTAACTAAATTTAAGAAATTTCCTTGCGCACGTTAAATTTATTTATTAACATTTTGTATTGATCACGAAGAATTTTTACGCAGAAAAACCAAATAGCTGATTTTTGGTCCTACCCGGGAATCGAATTTAGGACCACACGATTAGCAGCTGTGCTTACGGCCACAAGACCAATGAGGTAGTCAAAATATTTAATAGAAATTAATTAAAGTTTTCAAATTCGTGAAGTACTCGTTTAACAACTCAAACAAATTAATATCTCATAAATATGAGATGTTCATTCTCGGTTTTGGTTTAAGAATACCATAACAACTTAAATTTTACTATTAGCAGCGTGTATAAGGTTTTAACTTTAAATTATTCTTTTTTATTATTGATTAAAACGAAGTAAGTATTCATTACAGCATCTATTGATAGACCGATCCGAAAAATCTGGAACGCTTGGACGCCTTAATCATTATGTATATATTAAGACATTTTATTTATAATACTTTTATAAGTTCTTATGAATAAGACCGCAAGTTAATAACACTATACGTTACTTAGTCCTACACAAGTAACCAAAAGGTCTCAATTTAGCCCCGAAGGCATAGATTCGTAGGCGCTCACTCAGTAAAGAGTTTCCCAAAAGACTTGAGCTGTGAGAAACAATAAGTATTATGTAAATGGTAACATACGAGTGTTTGTCTTAAAACTTCATTAGGCTTTATAGCGCTCTTGATGAACCTAACTATTGTTCTGTTGTTGTCACAGCTATGTAACCTTTTAGTTCAGGAGACCTTTAGTAGTTGGTTTGCTAATAAAAAAATCTACTTTGTTTTTAGTGAAATTTCTATTTAAGGGTTTTTGTCGTGTTTATTTTAACTTATTTTTAAGCTCAGACTATTCGATTCATTTTCTATTCATTTTCAATCATTACGAGAATCATCACAATCATTACGAGAATACAAGCAATTACACTTAATGATTTCATATGTTTGAGACATAAAAAAATGAATTCTTATTTGTAAGAAAGTTTTGCTTCTTCGAAACGACTCAAGGGCGACCAAGATGTTTGACGTCCTAATGTTGTTGCTAACCCGAATTTATGCAGAAAGAGCGTACTGTATCTTAGTCTTGCAGCAGCGCACTTTGGATTGGACTTCAATTTTCTTATATATTACCATTTTTTTTCATTATATCATCGCAAATTGTCCATGGTAGAAGTATTTTTTTTTATAATATAAGGGTGACAAACGAGCACACAGTCCACCTGATGGTAAGTGGTTGCTGTGGCCCATAGACATCTACATCTATCTTCGATTAAGAATCAAAATGCAGATGCGTTGTCACCCGTGAGGACTAAGATGGAATGCCTCGTTTCCAGTAAAAGGGTCTCCGGTTCTCTACACTCACCAAACGAAACACAGCAGCGTTAAGCTGCTATTTTACGCTGGTATTCTGTGAGAGCGTCGTCCTTCCCCGGTCAAGCCGACCCATTCGTGCTACAACTATAATATAGCTGCAGCATGGCTCTACCACGTATAAAAGTAAATATTCTTTTCGAGTATTTGTTTTTTTTTTCAAAAATACTTAGGTAAGTGATGAACAAACTTAAAGTCAATGCAAATGCAATTACCTATGAGCACCAAGATGGAATGACTCACAGCCTGTAACTATGCTAGCTCTCTGTACACTTCAGATCTAAAGTCATCAGTGTAAGCACTGTTATTTGGCTGTGGAAACAGGTTATAGAGGGTGGCACCTACCCAGACAGATAATAACATAGAGACGACAGACTTGGATTTATGGCTACGGAGAACCAAAAATCTATATCTCTATATATAAAAATTAATTCCTGTCCATTACTCTCGCAAAAACTCGAAAATGGCCCGACTGATTTTGATGATTTTTTTTGTGTGTATTTGTGTGTGTAAACACAACCGGACCTGGTAGGTGGCGTTGTTGTCGAGATCCAGATACCGATAGATATAAAATAGAAGAGATACGAAGTATCAGCCGGAGAAGACATTTGTGTCCCGGTTAGAAAGAGCAAGGCCGGCTTCGCCGTCTCCAGGTGGTAATGGACGGCATTAAGGTTAGAATGAAGTCCCCCGATGTTGCAAAAATTCACGGATAGCGTGGTAGGGGTCGCCTTTGTTTTATTGCTCCGTTTGCCACGAGCAATATTTTTCGCGAGCGGAATTTCGCCCCCACCATCTTTCATACCCCATAATACGAGAAGCAGACTGAGGACCCTCCCTTAGGAAGAGGAGGGTAGCTTGTGCGTGGATGCTCAGTGAGGGATTCTCCGACATCAGAGTACTGGTAACCTCCTGGGGTAGTGTCATATTTAACTCCGCTATCATATTAAACTGGGAGGGGGAGAATTGGATCTCCGGCCACCTGATTACTACTGATATACTCTGTGAGGTTGAAGTACTACCCTGGTTCGAGCCCCCCATCCATGCGATAGCAAAAGCTTCCGCGTGGCTCTACCGCTGGGATATAAATATATACATAAGAAGTGATATTACGCCTGACATAAACGAGATGTTATTAGCGTCATCTATTTGAAACCATAAGACTTTTTGGCATCTTCTATAGTCGCCTTTTTATATATGTGATTTCTGGATCTCGACAACAGCACCACCTATCGTGTCTAAATGTAAATCTAAACCTTCATTTTTGTTTATACAGACATAAGCTGGCAATAGCAGTACTCGACTCCAGAGTTAGTAACTCATTTATTTGGTAATGCATACGCCTTTACAACAAAATTTCAGAGATCGACAAAGTTTGCTTATCGACGATTTAGAAATTTTAATAGACCATGGTTGAACAGGCGGCACGGGTCACTGTCTTTCCGGCTGGTACAAGTACTTTCCGGGCATGGGTACTTTGGTATGTATCTGTGCCGTATAGCCATAAGAGATCCGATAATTGAGTGTCACCACTATGGTAGACACGGCGCAGCATACCCTTGCTGATTGCCCAGCGTGGGCTGAGTTGCATCATAACCTCATATGTAGTGGGGGACGATCTCTCACTCCCAGCTTTAATTAAAGCTATGGTTGGATGCGAAAAGGCGTGGAGAGCCGGCGTTACCTTCTTTACAACAACGAATGTTAAAAATCTGAATACCAATGTGTTTTTAAATGGTGAGGAATTGAGCCCTGTTGTATCCACTGTTTTTCTTGGCATCACACTCGACGCAAAGATTCAGTGTGACCCCCATATATCCAAATTAGCAAGCAGACTAAGTTCTGCAGCCTATGCTGTATAAAAGATTAGAGGTCTCACTAGTGTCGAGACAGCTTTATTTTTATAGGATCGGGTGACAAACGAGCACACAGTCCACCTGATGGTAAGTGGTTACTGTGACCCATAGACATCTAGATCTATCCTCAATAAAGACTCAAGATGCAGATGCGTTGTCACCCGTGAGGACTAAGATGGAATACCTCTTTGCCAGTAAAAAGGGTCTCCGGTTCTCTACACTCACCATACGAAACACAGCAGCGTTAAGCTGCTATTTTACGCTGGTTTTCTGTGAGAGCGTGGTCCTTCCCCGGTCGAGCCGACCCATTCGTGCTACAACCATAATATAGCTGCAGCATAGCTCTACCACGTAGGATTAGTTTATTTCAGTTATTCCCATAGTATAATGTCTTATGAGATTAGTTTATTTCAGTTATTCCCATAGCATAATGTCTTATGGGATTTTGCTATGGGGAAATGCGGCTGATTCAGAAACTATTTTTGTTTTACAGAAGAGGGCCATTTGAGCTATTTACAATCTAAAACCGAAAGAGTATCTTAGAGATAAATTTAAAGAAATAAATATATTAACTTTGGCCTCTCAGTATATTTACGAAAATTTAATGTATATTCACAAAAACACATCACAACACATTCTGTAAACACTAGGAACAAACACAAGCTAGTGATGCCAGTATCTCGACTCCACAGAGTCAGTAATTCATTCTTGGGGCAATGTATACGCTATTACAACAAGGTCCCGGAAAGTGTACAGGTTCTTTCTATTACCAAGTTTAAATGTTTTATTAAGCTGAAACTGTATAAAAAGGGTTATTATAGTATAAATGAATACATGGTTGATAATAAGTAATAACCCCTGGGAATGAGGTGGTCGTTTCCAAGCAGTTTCTAAAATAAATTTTGTAAATAGTTCGTAATCATTTATATTGGAAAATTTATTTAAAAAAAAGTCCTGCTGGGTTTCTTGCTGATTCTTCCCAGGACAGAGGGTTTTTTCGAACAAGTGGTAAAGTAAAAAATGACTTTCAATAAGAATTACACATGTAATGTATATTGAATAAAAATTATTCTATTCTATTCTGCGAACAAGTGATGTCGCAGAAGGAGGCTGCGGAAAGGGAGAAACAAAGGACGGCAGATACCCCAATCAGCAGCCGGAGAGCTGGGCGCCGGAGGAGAGCATACCATGTTCTCCTACACCCACCATAATTGAGACTTAGGTGGCGGACACGGGGACTGTCCGTCGTTTTTTAGGCCTCGAGGTAGTGCGTACGGTGTGATTCCCGTGCGTCCCTACATGAAGAAGGAGTGGAGATCTCCAGCTAAATTCCGACATCGAGACGGACCCTGTAAGATTTATCATCGTCGTGCCTGCGGTAGTGTGTGAAAGCGTTCCCGTAGCCCTGACAAAGGGCGAAGAGCTGATCACCGTGGGGTTTTAGCGCGTAGGAGTCCGACATAACCTGTCAGTCGCCTTCGTGACAGGCCGGGATTTATGAACATTTCCCCTACGTATAAAAAGAGGCAGGTGAATTGACAATCGCATTACAGACATATTTTGAAGTACCTTTAATAATTTTTGTTTAATTTTTTTTCCAAGATAAAGGTTCGAAAGTATTTTGGTAATCTTGCAATTCTAGAAGGCTCCAATTAGTTTAACTACAAAAACCTAACTGAAGAAGGCTGAATAGGGTTATTAAATTAAAAAGCCGAAATTTGGTGGCATTATTTCAGATTTAAATTAATTTAAATTAAATTACCAAAATAATTGTATCGCACGTATTACTACATGGGAAATAATTGTATTTTTAGTGAAACCCATACCAAAAAGGAATACAAAATTAATTAATAATTGAATTAAAGGTCGTGTCTATTTCTTTTATAACGAGGAAGTCTGAATTAAATCTTAAATGGGTTTGTTTTGTGTTAAATATAAGTATAAGTGTTAAGTAACTTACTTTAAAAAACAAGTTTATAGATTTTTAAACTGATATGAAATAAATAAATATACATTAAATTACATACATTAAGTTACCTCGTTAACGGCATAGTCGGGAAGGGTTGCCCTAGGCGAAAGTTTATCGACCAAATTGGCGATATATTAAAAATGGGCCAAATCAAGAGTACGTTTAACCGACGAGCGTGTATGCGTAGGTATATGGATGTGGAGGAAGCGAGAGAGGTGTGTCAGGATCGTGCCAAATGGAAGTCCATAATCTCTGCCTACCCCTCTGGGTGACAGGCGTGAGTGTTTATGTATGTATGTATGTACATTAAATTACTAAGGGGACTCCGTGACTATTCAGTTTTACTAAAATTAGCCCGGAATACTTTAAAAACAATTGAAAATATGATTAATGAAATGATAATATCTCATTATTGGTTTCTTTTCATTATCAGTTCTGTCATCCTTTTTAATATAATTTTACCAATTTTAGAACCCAGAAAAAACATGACACAGCCTAAATTTCAATCCAGATTCTTGATTGAACTGCCATAAAGTAATCTGAATGTACGTCTTTTTATAAATTTTTACAGTTTTGTTTAAAATAAAATTTTTAAATGCTAGTACAATTTATTGTACTAAAACGTTATTTTTATTATCTAATTCTACCATTACTTTCCTAAATAAATACATATATTTAAGATGGTCAAATTAAAAGTATCCTTAACCAACGAGCATGTATGCGTATATGGACGTAATAAGCGAGAGAGGTGAAAATGAAAGTTCTTAGTCTCTGCCTATCCTTCTAGGTAAGATACGACTTTACATTATGTTAATCTTATTACAAATTAAAATATAAACGCCTACGCCCTTGTTAAAAAAAAATGTAATGCGGTAATAAGATTTCGAGCTGGGGATGTGATAAATGCCTACTGCAACTTTATTTAACAGCGGACTTTCAAGTACAGTTGTTAGTTGTTGTTGGCTAGTTGTAAAATTGCAATAGTTAACTACTTTTAAGAAAATGTCTGACTCGGCCACAAATTTGCCACAACAAAGTTAGTGACCAATTTTCAATCACGATGTGCAGCTGATTCTTGTTTCACTATAATAATAGAAAGATAAGAATGCAAGCAAATACAAAGGCACTAACTCTTTTTTTTTTAATTATTATAAGTCAGTGTTTGACTACTTAACCCACCCGGTGGTAAGTGGTGATGTAGTTTAAGAGTGAATCTTGCCTTCAAAACACACATTTAATCAGTAGAAAAGACATATACAGGCAAATTATGTGAAGTTTGCCGACATGCACTGCAGCAGCGCGGCGGCGGCCGAAACGCTTAATAAAAGTTACAGCCTATATATGTCCCACTGCTGGCCACTTGCCTCCTTTCATTTCTGAGAGGGTTTTAGGGCAAGGAAATGTTCGCCGCGCTGCCCCAATGCGTGCTGGTGAACTTTAGATATCTTCGAATTTTTTTTCTTATTTCTCAGACATGCAAGTTTCCTCACGATGTTTTCCTTCACCGACGAGTACGTGGTAAATCAGCACTTAAAATTGCATTTAACAATTTCATTGGTGCCAGCTGGGATCGAACTCGGGTTGCTCGTGTACTGTGAAATTTATAGCGAGCGAACTCAATAACCATCTCAGAAATGAGAGAATACAACAGTTAGACGTAACAAAGTATATAACTTTACTTTTACTATAATATAATTAATAGAATCAGGCGTTACATTGCGGAAATCCATTATATAAAAGCTTTTACAAAAATATATATATTATATATATATTTGCGAAGTAAATTTTTGTAAAATATTTTACTATAATGTTATGGGGGCAATTCACTCACAGTTTCTTCACACAACTCGGCTGGGACACGAAATCAGAGCATTCGGTCACAGTACAATTAGAGTTATTCAATAACCGACAAACAAAAGAGCTCGAGTGCTTAATAGAAAATACTTGGAACAGCTTCTGGTGCCTAAAATATGTAACGTCTGCAATAACTACATGAAATAGAACACAGAATTTTAAAAGAACGTCCACGTACCGTATGTGTTCATTCTGTGAGAGTGTGGTCACAGGTCACAGGACTATGTCTAATACACTTGCTGATCGTATGGTGAACAAGTCCAAATCTAAGTTTTCTTTTTGATTACGTCATAGTTCTTAGAGGGTTAAAAGTATTTTATACAAATATTGGGATAAACAGAGTGACTTAAAACAATTATTGGAAGGTCGTAAATACGTCTAATTTTTTATATGGTAAATTGAATAGATTTGTAAATGGGCGTGTTTTAAATTACACTCGTAGTTTGTCTGCGATATGAAAATAGAATATAGGTGCGATTAGCCCAATGTGGTTTTCATCCTCGTCTTTATCAGCCGTAGAAGTCTACTGCTGGTCATGAGACTTTATATATTGTGGAGTATGTGCCACAATTGCCAGGCTTGGCAGGCGGGTTGGCAATTACATTACCAGACGTCTCATCCCTTTGTTGCTGCTCCTCTTGACCGGCCTAATTTTGACGTCTGGCATTAACGAGTTATACTGCCATCTTTCGGATGCCATTCGATCTTATTAACTATTCTTATAATTACATCTAACAACAGTGTTACTCGTATCTATTTAAAACACCTCAATTTTCAAAAGAGTTAAGTTAATCAACAGCCCTTTAATCGTAGTATGAGACGTCATACGACGAATACGGTACAACTAAAAGTTTCCTTCTCGACACAAGCCATGTACTCGTACAAGTTGAATTTAAGCAAAAGATCTTCGTGTTAGTATGCGGGCTTGGAGTTTTGAAATCTGTCTAAAATTTTAACCAGCAAATATTATATTTTCAACCAAATTATAATTAATTTTGCCATGTTGTGGCGGTGTAGGAATATCCAGTACCCCATATCGCCACGAGGGTGTAAGAGGCGTCTAATGGAAACAAACCAAGAGGCGCGCAGAAGCATATACCTCATCCAACAGATGTGACAACTATGGCAAATATATCTAAGGGGAGGCTTATGTTCAGCAATGGACTTTGAAAAGCTATATATGCAGCTATATTTTTAAGAGGTAGTGCTCTCTCAATACAAACAAAATAAAAAGAATAGAATTTATAACGTATGTGGTAAAAGAAAAGGCAATATAAAGTCTTACAACTTGGAAAAGGGGCAAGCCCCTTGGAATTTTATCAGATTTTATTGTTACACGACAATCTTTTTGTATCGTACAAGAATTGCATGATTTCGCTCAAATCACGCGATTGATTTGCGCCATCCAAACATAGCGCGCATACATCAAAGTGATTCCGTGCTATGAGTTGTGACCCGTGAATATTTTACTTGCCGGCACTAGAGGATAAAAAAGTGTGAGGGTAATGCAATGAAATAGGAATTTAACACAATTCTATTATTTTATTGTTTCTGTATATTAATGTTAACCCTGGCCTAATTAATATCAACTGCAGACTGGAAGAGAAAGTATTAAGTTACTTGATCCTCGTTATTGAAATAAGATGAGAAATTGTGTAATTTAATTATTCAATTCATGTAACGTTATACCTTCATACCAAGGTATATAAAAATCATAGCAAATAACACCAATATTTACCATCAGATGAGCCGCATGTAAGTTTTCCCCTCTGATATAAAAATTAATACCGGTCTTGTCAATTTTGATGTTGGGACAACATCCCATAGGGATGTTAGTGACAGTCGAGCAACGGCAGTTTAATAATTTATCGGGTAGGGTTGAGCTATGCCGAGACATCGTTGCAGCCGAGAGTATGATCTCTAGCCCTGTCTTTTGGTAAAAACCATAGCTATAGTGGTATTTCCTTTTCCAAACAGGTGATATCATAGAGAGAGTCTTCGAAAAAGGATTGAGGACTGATAACAATCAACCCACAATGCACCCGGAGAGTCAGACGTCAGAGAAAAGTATCAGGTGCACATCCGTTCTTCAAACTCAACATAGCTTGAGCTCTATTCACTAATATGAAATGGGCCTTTGGGGACACATCACAGCGTAAAATAGTAGTATACTTAATGCAGCTGTGTTTTGTATGGTGAGTGTAGTAAGCCGCAGATATATTTGACTGGAAAAGAGGCGATCTATATTTTTTAAATAAAACAAATTTTTTTTGTATCTACATTTCATCCACTTACCAGCAGGTTCTAATTTGTATTCTTATATTACCCATATTATATAAAAATAAATGGAAGATCCAGAGTAAGGAGGAAGTAAGAGCTGTAACTAAGCTTTTTTACAATTAATTTTATAATATATTATTGAATATATTATGCAGTTGTGTATTCAGCGATTCCATTCGGGCCAATTATTTGTAGAGCTGTATCCATCCGACCTTCTTCGGAGATGAGACAATTCATGGTCAGAGGTGAACGCACGTCGCGGTTAGAGGCTGAACTTAACACACCTTAACATTGTCCTCCCGAAAGAAACATTTCTTTGCCCTTTCTTTAAAAATGTGTTGGCTTTTAATGAAATTGACATTGAAATTAAAACCGACTTCTGTTTACTTCTAAATATATTTATAAGATTTTTACTTTTATATGATATAAATGGTGATAATAATACTATTATGCCAGTATGTAGCACTATCAATAATTACAGATCATAGAAAGCTGTTACTTACTTAATTATTGTTTAACATTTGTTTTGTTAACCAAAATCGACGTAGTTATAATATCATACTCAGAAACACCTTAATAATTTGACTTTGTAATTTAGGTGACTTCTCTTCCTGTGTAGTTTCGAAACGATTTGCGAAATTAAACCTTTCCAATGTTCTGCAGTAAACGCTTCAATGCGATTCCAGGGTACAGAACGTGAGTCAGGCGGCGCGGCGCTCCGTGTTTATCAGCTGTAGGATAAATCGAAGCCGGTATATAAACTGTCGGCATCAGCACCCGGCACCATTCGCGACTAAACGCCAACGCTGTAAGCTTCCGCAGCACGAGGCCACACTGACCGCCAACTAAATTAAGACAATTGCCACTTAACACCCTTCCGCGATGCCGACCATAAGAAATTCGATCCTGTTCGTCCTCCTTCTCCTAGCTGTGGTGAGCGTTGAATGCGCACCCTTCTTTTTCGGGATCTTCAAATACAAATATGGACATAACCGTTATGGATACAATGGATATCAGAACACGCAGCGTCCAACGCAGCGTGGGAAGACGTACAAAGAAATCTGCAGGGTACATTTCCCAGATGCGGTTAAAATTCCAGGTGTAGGTAGAATATTTTGTCCCAAGTGAGGGTCGGATCGCGTGTTCTACGCAATGGAGCGCTTGCTCTATCGTCGTAACATCATGAGGATGGGCTGACCTGGACCAAACCACCGAGCCACTTTTTAATATCGTATCTTATCAAGTAAGTCTAGCCAGTGCAGCCCTTGTAAGTTAAGATTGTGTTTTTCGTTGAAGAGTTAAAATAGTTGCCATATTAATATATATTTTAAGAATTGAACTCACTGACGATAGTATGTGAGGAATTTATCGAGTATTTATTCCGGTCATTTGTCTTCAGTGTGATGAAAGAAATTAAGAAAAAACGTCAGTGGTCAATAAATTGTGATACGAAGTATATATACACTTGTGATAACCTTGTGATAGTGAGCTAGTTCATCTATTAATAAACGTTAATTGTTACGTTTAAGTTACGTTTCACTCAGTGCGCCGACCCAACGAACAGAGCTTAGAACACGCGATATTAACTCATATTTAAATTGTTAACGCAGTTTTCAAAAGATAATGTATTTTAATTAGTGCGAAAATATTTTTTTTTTTGTAAGAAATGTTGCTTTTTATTACGGATTATGCAAAAATGCTAGATTTGCTATAACAGAATTCAAATAATTGTTATACAAGTGACACAGGGTTAGTTTGTTGGTACTCGTTTTCCTCGTGTGTTATAATGATATATAGTATGTTCTTCATTGTAGATTGATTTTACGGACGTCTTTATACCATGTTAAAGTCATCTTTTTTTTTTAATGCTAAACCCTAATTAATAGAATCAGGAATCACTATATTTTAAGTTAATGTTAAAGTTATTACATTAAAGTTGTTTTTACTTTTGTAAATAACTAAGAACTGCGAAAAAAAAAGAAGTGTCTGAGCCTAGACTGAAGAGCATCCATTTTTTAATACATTACTTACCTAAATTGAAGAGCGAAAGAATAAATTTATTCTTCGAGCTAGACAAGACACGTCATTTTATTTAATCTTTTTTACTACGCGAATCTTAGGTAATTATTTGTAAACTTATTTAATTAATGCTTATACTTATGATTTACAAAATTGTCTAATACGATGCGGTGATATTAGGCTATCTCGTTTTTGAGAATTAGAGATATTGGTTTACGAACAATATACGATAGTGGTTTATGAACAAGCACGACGATGTTATTAAAACAAATTCTCAATTTAAATTAAAAACAACTACCTGAAAATGTATTTAAAATTTATTACCAGATAACATTAGAATTAACTTAATTTATTTCCAGTGCAATATCTAGTAGTGTAAATCGAAAGATGCGGTGGAGATTCTAAATGGTTCTATTAGATTTTGCCGGACAGCATTTAGTGATTATGAGAAAACAGCAGTTTCTAATTTATATCGACTTCTATTCATTACCTTATTTCAGATTTAATTGAACAAAAGAACGAACTGAGCGAATTAGTCGTGCATCGTATTCGAATAGTCTGTTTTTATAGTGAAAAGATAATCAAAATTTTCTGACAAGACATTTTTACAAAATAAATGACAATTCTACTTAAAAAAAAGCAAAGAAAGAGTAAACGTATTTTTGAAAACATTTTCTGCTTCATATTTTGCTTATTTTTAAGTAGTATTAATGAAATGTTATGATGTAAATTAATTATTAAGTAAATTTTAAGTTATGTAACAATGTCATACATTGTGTTGATTGTGATCGTTGTAGTAAGTTAAGCTATTTTTAGTCATGAAATAAATCAGTTTTATACAATTAAATATGTAATTCGCTCTATATTTAGCTTGACTTGTATGTATCGATGTACGTATGAATGACATCGAACTTTATAATACACTTTTCACGCACTTCCAGTCGTATTAATTTTGTAAAGTTTTGCAGACGTATTAAAACTGATTACATTACAATAAACTAATGAATTTCGCAATATATCAATTATTGTTATTAGGATTATGACAGCCCATGATTATTTTGTGTTATTTGTGTTTATTTGAAACTCTAATTTATTTAAAGTTAATTACCATCTATACAAATAAATAAAAGTGTCTGTTTGTAATGTCAAAATAACAGATTTTTACTAAATGCATATGAAAGTATATACGGTGCTTAAAACAAAACCACAGTTTTTTAATTTTTTGTCTGTCTGTCTGTTTGTTTATTCTGGTAAATTTCCGTAATAGCTGGACGGAATTTGATGGGACTTTCACTGGCAGATAGCTGATGTTATAAGGAGTATCTAAGGCTATTTTAATTTTAGGAAATGAACAATGACCATGTCAGGCCTTTAGTCTTGTATTTCTCATCGTTGTTCGATTCCTTAATCGACACGTCGTTACGTACTAAATAAAGGTTCAATGTTACAGTTCGTCCCTGGAATAGTCAGGCCAATCTTGATTGCCTCGCATACAACTGAATAAAATGGCTTGAACAATCCAATCTGTGTATTCAACAAGGAATTCATTTAAGGCCACGTCACTGCCTTCATTTGTCCTAAGTAGAAACACGTTCTAAAGACGTAGATATAATCAAATACGTACACGAGTATTTAATACTAATTATATTAGATTGCTAGTTTTATATCATCGCCATCGTCATTACAGCCCTTCACCTTCACTAGTCCTTTGCTGAAAATATTCCAAGGACCGCCACAAGGTCTAACTTTATATAGCTGCCCATATTTTAACCTCCGACGAAAATAGATGGGTGTTATTATGTTTAACGTGTGTAATCTGTATATCTCAGTATCTGTGTATGTCTGTGTTATCGTAGTTGCGTAAACGGATGGACCGATTGACTATCCGCTTGGGAACTACTAGATTTAGTTTTTTTTTGTTTGAAAGGTGACTTGATCGGAAATGTTCTTAGCTAGGACTAAAAGGAAATCTTTTCAGTCCTTTGAAGATCATAAACTCTGTTTGTTTCGGGGTTTTCTAAAATATTCAATTTAATATTATTTGTCCATTAGTTTACCGATACCTTTACCGCCTATTAAAATACTACTGCTGAACACAGATCGCCCCCTAGATTGCCTCATAGGGGAGATATTTCAGGCGGGTTGACCTAGTTTTTTTATTTTTCACTTGTAATTAGAACGACGCTGCTTTTTTATAGTAGCAGTATAAGTGACTACCGCTGCCCATGAACAACTGCAACACCAGGGGAAAAGCAGATGCGTGGCCGGACTTTTTAAAAAGGAGTAGGCTCTTTTCTTGAAGGTCCTTAAGTCGTATCGGTCTGGAAAAATCGCTGGTGGTAATCGATTCCACAAGGAAGTTGTGCGAGGAAGAAAACATCTACTAAATCGCAAAGTGGTGGACCGCCAATCATCCAGATGGTATGGATGATGATATCGCGAGTTTTGTCGCGATGTGCGATGGTGAAACTGAGCTGCTGGAATTAGTCCGAACAATTCCTCAGAGCACTGCCCGTGGTACATGCGATAAAATACGCGAAGAGATGCAACATCTCTACGCAGTGCCAGTGAGTCAAGCCGATCGGAAAGAACTTGGTCGTCGATGATTCGAACCGCTCTGCGTTGGATGCGATCAAGTGGAAGGAGCCGGCACTGGGGAGCCCCTGCCCAGAGATGGGAACAGTATTCCATGTGAGGCCGAACCTGCGCCTTGTTAAGTTGCAAGCGATGTGCCAGCATGACATACTGTCCCGCTCTGCTGAGCACGCCAAGCTTTTTAGAGGCCAATTTGTCCTTCTCTTCCAATTGACCACGAAACTGCGATATGTCAACGCTGAAGATTCCGATACTGGCTGAGGCAACAAAGGGAGTGCCTTGAAACTGAGGATATACGACAAAGGGGTTCCTTTTAGCGGTAAACGCGGAAATTTGTGTCTTCTGGGGATTGAACTGGACTAGATTTAGTCGTCTCCAATCCGAGACTTTGTTCAACAAAGTCTCGGATTAAGGGCGACCTAGTAGACCATCAAGTGTGGTGACCATGAGATGTTCCTAAAACTTCCTACAGTTTAAAATATTACCCCCACACTAGGTTTATCTCCTGTATCATGGAGGAAGATTACAAACATAAATTGCACGAGGACAAACATCCAGACCCGGAACAATTATTTGTAGGCCATACAAATAGTAGTGCGGGACCGTGCGGGATTCGAAACCGCGGCACCCAGCGCAACAATTCATTGCTAAGCCATTGCGCCACGGAGCCGTCAAATAATACGGAATAGGTTGATGGATTAATTTCTTCAACTTCTTCGTTAGCCTGTAAAAGTCTACTGCTGGACATGATCCTTTCCCGGTTCAGATGGGATTTTGTCTTAATCGACGTGACATGCAGACATCTCGCATTTATGACGTCGATGCACGTCTTTGATTCGGGTATTTTACGTTTGGAACAAATAAGGTGATATGCTGGTATCCATTTCTTATTTTATAGAATAAGAGTGACAACGAGCACACAGTGGATGCTGATTTCTATAGACATCTACATCTACCCTCGATTAAGAATCAAAATTCAGATGCGTTACCAGCCCCTGAAAACTAAGATGGAATGCCTCGTTTCCAGTAAAAAAAGGTATATGAATCCAAATTAATAACCATCCAGAGCCATAAATTGTTTTCCCATATTTTACCGTGGCAACGGTATCGTAACGACATTCACGTAACGATATGGAATGATAGTGAATTCTATTATGTGGGCATTATATGACTCGTTTTCATGGTTAGATGGCAACAAGTTATCGAACAAAATAGCACATATATATTATAATTAAATGTAATTAAATTAAAAAAAATGTCTTGAATTTGAATATACTTACATATAAATAAAACGGGAAAGTCAATTAATTGTTGCTTACTACTAAATAACATCTCAAATAGAGTCTCCGAAAAAGGATTGAGGACTGATAACAATCAACCCACAATGCACCCGGAGAGTCAGACGTCAGAGAAAAGTATCAGGTTTTTTTTATATGATAAGGGTGACAAACGAGCACACAGTCCACTTGATGGTAAATGGTTGCTGCGGCCCATAGACATCTACATCTATCCTCTATTACAAATCTAAATGTAGATGCGTTGTCACCCGTGACGACTAAGATGGAATGCCTCATTTCCAGTAAAAAGGGCACATCCATTCTTCAAACTCAACATAGCTTGAGCTTTTTTCACTAATCTGTAATGGGCCTTTGGGGACACATCACAGCGGAAAATAGTAGTATACTTAATGCAGCTGTGTTTTGTATGGTGAGTGTAGTAAGCCGCAGATATATTTGACTGGAAAAGAGGCGAACTATATTTTTTAAATAAAACTGACTTTACGTATATTAATCTATTTTATATTCCCGACGTTTCGGGGGCTTTCCAGCACCCGTGGTCACGAGGGACTGAGGTGTTTGACGTCCTGATGTCATAGTTAGCCCGGCTACCTTCAGTTTTTTTATATTAATTTTTGGTTTGATTTACGTAGAATGAAAGCTTTTACAAAAATTTACTTCGCAAATATCCGCGTTATAAAATAAAATGATTTGTCTTACCTAGTATGAAGAAGCATAGTGCACGCAATTGAGGGAGGGCGGGAGGTGCTTCTTCATACTAGGTAAGACACATCATTTTATTTTATAACGCGGATATTTGCGAAGTAAATTTTTGTAAAAGCTTTTATATAATGGATTTCCGCAAAGTAACGCCTGATTCTATTAATTACGTAGAATGAGCTTACAGTATCTTAAATTCTAGCAGTGGTATACTTGGGTTTGGATTTGATTTTATTAATTATGGGATCCCAAGCAGGTAGCAGCACCCATCCATCTTCTCTATTGAAATTAGGATGTTCTTTAATTTCAATAGCTTCGCGAATCATCCTTGGGAGGAATCAGTGTTCTTTTGCGAGGATTTGTGGTCTATCAAATCTAATTTGATGGCGGGGACGATCTTGAACATGTTCATAAACTGCAGACTTCCCGATACGTTGGTGTTTTACGATTCACAGGATCTATATTTCCTTAAGGGCTACAACGTATGTACATTCCATCCACTTACCAGCAGGTTCTAATTTGTATTCTTATATTATATATATAAATAAATGGAAGATCCAGAGTAAGGAGGAAGTAAGAGCTGTAACTAAGCTTTTTTACAAATAATTTTATAATATATTATTGAATATATTATGCAGTTGTGTATTCAGCGATTCCATTCGGGCCAATTATTTGTAGAGCTGTATCCATCCCACCGTCTTCGGAGATGAGACAATTCATGGTCAGAGGTGAACGCACGTCGCTGTTAGAGGCTGAACTTGACACAGCTTAACATTGTCCTCCCGAAAGAAACATTTCTTTGCCCTTTCTTTAAAAATGTGTTGGCTTTTAATGAAATTGACATTGAAAATAAAGCCGACTTCTCTTTACTTCTAAATATATTTATAAGATTTTTACTTTTATATGATATAAATGGTGATAATAATACTATTATGTCAGTATGTAGCACTGTCATAAATTACAGATCATAGAAAGCTGTTACTTACTTAATTATTGTTTAACATTTGTTTTGTTAACCAAAATCGACGAAGTTATAATATCATACTCAGAAACTCCTTAATATTTTGACTTTGTAATTTAGGTGACTTCTCTTCCTGTGTAGTTTCGAAACGATTTGCGAAATTAAGCCTTTCCAATGTTCTGCAGTAAACGCTTCAATATGATTCCAGGGTACAGAACGTGAGTCCGGCGGCGCGGCGCTCCGTGTTTATCAGCCGAAGGATAAATAGAGGCCGGTATATAAACTGTCGGCATCAGCACCCGGCACCATTCGCGACTAAACGCCAACGCTGTAAGCTTCCGCAGCACGGGGCCACACTGACCGCCAACTAAATTAAGACAATTGCCACTTAACACCCTTCCGCGATGCCGACCATAAGAAATTCGATCCTGTTCGTCCTCCTTCTCCTAGCTGTGGTGAGCGTTGAATGCGCACCCTTCTTTTTCGGGATCTTCAAATACAAGTTTGGACATAACCGTTATGGATACAATGGATATCAGAACACGCAGCGTCCAACGCAACGTAGGAAGACGTACAAAGAAATCTGCAGGGTACATTTCCCAGATACGGTTGCAATTCCAGGTGTAGGTAGAATATTATGTCCCAAGTGAGGGTCGGATCGCGTGTTCTACGCAATGGAGCGCTTGCTCTATCGTCGTAACATCATGAGGATGGGCTGATCTGGACCAAACCACCGAGCCATTTTTTAATATCGTATCTTATCACGTAAGTCTTGCCAGTTTAGCCCTTGTAAGTTAAGATTGTGTTTTTCGTTGAAGAGTTAAAATAGTTGCCATATTAATATATATTTTAAGAATTTAACTCACTGACGATAGTATGTGAGGAATTTATCGAGTATTTATTCCGGTCATTTGTCTTCAGTGTGATGAAAGAAATTCAGAAAGAAGATCAGTGGTTAATGAAATGTGATATGAAGTAACTAGTCACTGGTGATAACCTTGTGATAGTGAGCTAGTTCATCTATTAATAAACGTTAATTGTTACGTTTAAGTTACGTTTCACTCAGTGCGCCGACCCAACGAACAGTGCTTAGAACACGCGATATTAACTCATATTTAAATTGTTAATGCAGTTTTCAAAAGATAATGTATTTAAATTAGTGCGAAAATATTTTCTTTTGCAAGAAATGTTGCTTTTTATTACGGATTATGCAAAAATGCTAGATTTGCTATAACAGAATTCAAATAATTGTTATACAAGTGACACAGGGTTAGTTTGTTGGTACTTGTTTTCCTCGTGTGTTATAATGATATATAGTATGTTCTTCAATGTAGATTGATTTTACGAACGTCTTTATACCATGTTAAAGTCATCTTTTTGTTGATGCTAAACCCTAATTAATAGAATCAGGAATCACTATATTTAAAGATAATGTTAAAGTTATTACATTACAGTTGTTTTTACTTTTGTAAATAGCTAAGAACTGCGATAAAAAAAGATGTGCCCGAACCTAGACTAAAGAGCATCCATTTTTTAATACATTACTTACCTAAATTGAAGAGCGAAAGAATAAATTTATTCTTCGAGCTAGACAAGACACGTCATTTTATTTAATCTTATTTTACTACGCGAATCTTAGGTAATTATTTGTAAACTTATTTAATTAATGCTTATCCTTATGATTTACAAAATTGTCTAATACGATGCGGTGATATTAGGCTATCTCGTTTTAGAGAATTCGAGATATTGCTTTAAATATTTAAAGTAGTTTTTGGTCTTATGGAATGAATTTTATCTTATGAACAAGCACGACGATGTTATTAAAACAAATTCTCAATTTAAATTAAAAACAACTACCTGAAAATGTATTTAAAATTTATTACCAGATAACTTTAGAATTAACTTAATTTATTTCCAGTGCAATATCTAGTAGTGTAAATCGAAAGATGCGGTGGAGATTCTAAATGGTTCTATTAGATTTTGCCGGACAGCATTTAGTGATGATGAGAAAACAGCAGTTTCTATAATGATTTCTTATATTTACGCGAACACTACACATTTAAATAAAACTAATTTTACGGATTTTATCGCGTATATTAACGCACCCATGGTCACGGGGGAGTCCCCCCCGTGACCATGGGTGCTGTAAAGTGCTTGAAACGTCGGGAAAGTAAAATAAGTTAATATACGCGATAAAATCCGTAAAATTAGTTTTATTTAAATCAGCAGTTTCTAATTTATATCGACTTCTATTCATTACCTTATTTCAGATTTAATTGAACAAAAGAACGAACTAAGCGAATTAGTCGTGCATCGTATTAGATAGTCTGTTTTTTTAGTGAAAAGTTAATCAAAATTTTCTGACAAGACATTTTTACAAAATAAATGACAATTCTACTTAAAAAAAAGCAAAGAAAGAGTAAACGTATTTTTGAAAACATTTTCTGCTTCATATTTTGCTTATTTTTAAGTAGTATTAATGAAATGTTATTATGTAAATTAATTATTAAGTAAACTTTAAGTTATGTAACAATGTCATACATTGTGTTGATTGTGATCGTTGTAGTAAGTTAAGCTATTTTTAGTCATGAAATAAATCAGTTTTAAACAATTAAATATTTAATTCGCTCTATATTTAGCTTGACTTGTATGTATCGATGTACGTATGAATGACATCGAACTTTATAATACACTTTTCACGCACTTCCAGTCGTCTTAATTTTGTAAAGTTTTGCAGACGTATTAAAACCGATTACATTACAATAAATTAATGAATTTCGCATTATATCAAGTATTGTTATTAGGATTATGACAGCCCATGATTATTTTGTGTTATTTGTGTTTATTTGAAACTCTAATTTATTTAAAGTGTTACGGAATTTGATGGGACTTTCACTGGCAGATAGCTGATGTTATAAGGAGTATCTAAGGCTATTTTAATTTTAGGAAATGAACAATGACCATGTTAGGCCTTTAGTCTTATATTTCTCATCGTTGTTCGATTCCTTAATCGACACGTCGTTACGTACTAAATAAAGGTTCAATGTTACATTTCGTCCCTGGAATAGTCAGGCCAATCTTGATTGCCTCGCATACAACTGAGTAAAATGGGGGCGGCTTGAACAATCCAATCTGTGTATTCAACAAGTAATTCATTCAAGGCCACGTCCCTTCCTTCATTTGTCCTAAGTAGAAACACGTTCTAAAGACGTAGATATAATCAAATACGTACACGAGTATTTAATACTAATTACTTTAGATTGCTAATTTTATATGATCGCCATCGTCATTACAGCCCTTCACCTTCACTAGTCCTTTGCTGAAAATATTCCAAGGACCGCCACAAGGTCTAACTTTATATAGCTGCCCATATTTTAACCTCCGACGAAAATAGATGGGTGTTATTATGTTTAACGTGTGTAATCTGTGTATCTCAGTATCTGTGTATGTCTGTGTTATCGTAGCTGCGTAAACAGATGGACCGATTGACTATCCACTTGGGAACTACTAGATTTAGTTTTTTTTTGTTTGAAAGGTGACTTGATCGGAAATGTTCTTAGCTAGGACTAAAAGGAAATCTTTTCAGTCCTTTGAAGGTCATAAACTCTGTTTGTTTCGGGGGTTTCTAAAATATTCAATTTAATATTATTTGTCCATTAGTTTACCGATACCTTTACCGCCTATTAAAATACTACTGCTGAACACAGATCGCCCCCTAGATTGCCTCATAGGGGAGATATTTCAAGCGGGTTGACCTAGTTTTTTCATTTTTCACTTGTAATTAGAACGACGCTGCTTTTTTATAGTAGCAGTATAAGTGACTACCGCTGCCCATGAACAACTGCAACACCAGGGGAAAAGCAGATGCGTGGCCGGACTTTTTAAAAAGGAGTAGGCTCTTTTCTTGAAGTAGGATAGTAGGATTGAACTGGACTAGATTTAGTCGGCCCCAATCCGATTGAGGGCGACCTAGTAGACCATCAAGTGTGGTGACCATGAGATGTTCCTAAAACTTCCTACAGTTTAAAATATTACCCCCACACTAGGTTTATCTCCTGTATCATGGAGGAAGTTTACAAACATAAATTGCACGAGGACAAACATCCAGACCCGGAACAATTATTTGTAGGCCATACAAATAGTCGTGCGGGACCGTGCGGGATTCGAAACCCAGCGTAACAATTCATTGCTAAGCCACTGCGCCACGGAGCCGTCAAATAATACGGAATAGGTTGATGGATTAATTTCTTCAACTTCTTCGTTGGTATGTAAAAGTCTACTGCTCGACATGATCCTTTCCCGTTTCAGATGGGATTTTGTCTTAATCGACGTGACATGCAGACATCTCGCATCTATGACGTCGATGCACGTCTTTGATCCGGGTATTTTACGTTTGGAACAAATAAGGTGATATGCTGATATCCATTTCTTATTTTATAGAATAAGAGTGACAACGAGCACACAGTGGATGCTGATTTCTATAGACATCTACATCTACCCTCGATTAAGAATCAAAATTCAGATGCGTTACCACCCCCTGAAAACTAAGATGGAATGCCTCGTTTCCAGTAAAAAAAGGTATATGAATCCAAATTAATAACCATCCAAAGCCATAAATTTTTTTTCCATATTTTACCGTTACCACTAACGACATTCACGTAACGAAATGGAATGATAGTGAATTCTATTATGTGGGCATTATATAACTCGTTTTCATGGTTAGATGGCAACAAGTTATCGAACAAAATAGCACATATATATTATAATTAAATGTAATTAAATTTAAAAAAAATGTCTTTAATTTGAATATACTTACATATAAATAAAACGGGGAAGTCAATAAATTGTTGTTGACTACTAAATAACATCTCAAATAGAGTCTCCGAAAAAGGATCGAGGACTGATAACAATCAACCCACAATGCACCCGGAGAGTCAGACGTCAGAGAAAAGTATCAGGTTTTTTTTTTTATACGATAAGGGTGACAAACGAGCACACAGTCCACCTGATGGTAAGTGGTTGCTGCGGCCCATAGACATCTACATCTATCCTCTATTACAAATCAAAATGTAGATGCGTTGTCACCCGTGACGACTAAGATGGAATGCCTCATTTCCAGTAAAAAGGGCACATCCATTCTTCAAACTCAACATAGCTTGAGCTTTATTCACTAATCTGAAATGGGCCTTTGGGGACACATCACAGCGTAAAATAATAGTATACTTAATGCAGCTGTGTTTTGTATGGTGAGTGTAGTAAGCCGCAGATATATTTAACTGGAAAAGAGGCGATCTATATTTTTTAAATAAAACTAACTTTACGGATTTTATCGTGTATATTAATCTATTTTAAATTCCCGACGTTTCGGGTGCTTTCCAGCACCCGTGGTCACGGGGGACTGAGGTGTTTGACGTCCTGATGTCATAGTTAGCCCGGCTACCTTCAGTTTTTTATATTAATTTTTGGTTTGATTTACGCAGAATGAGCTTACAGTATCTTGAATTCTAGCAGTGGTATACTTGGGTTTGGATTTGACTTTAATAATTATGGGATCCCAAGCAGGTGGCAGCACCCATCCATCTTCTCTATTGAAATTAGGATGTTCTTTAATTTCAATAGCCTCGCGAATCATCCTTGGGAGGAATCAGTGTTCTTTTGCGAGGATTTGTGGTCTATCAAATCTAATTTGATGGCGGGGACGATCTTGAACATGTTCATAAACTGCAGACTTCCCGATACGTTGCTGTTTTACGATTCACAGGATCTATATTTCCTTAAGGGCTACACCGTATGTACATTTCATCCACTTACCAGCATGTTCTAATTTGTATTCTTATATTACCCATATTATATAAAAATAAATGGAAGATCCAGAGTAAGAAGGAAGTAAGAGCTGTAACTAAGCTTTTTTACAATTAATTTTATAATATATAATTGAATATATTATGCAGTTGTGTATTCAGCGATTCCATTCGGGCCAATTATTTGTAGAGCTGTATCCATCCGACCGTCTTCGGAGATGAGACAATTCATGGTCAGAGGTGAACGCACGTCGCGGTTAGAGGCTGAACTTGACACACCTTAACATTGTCCTCCCGAAAGAAACCTTTCTTTGCCCTTTCTTTAAAAATGTGTTGGCTCTTAATGAAATTGACATTGAAAAAAAAACCGACTTCTCTTTACTTCTAAATATATTTATAAGAATTTTTACTTTTATCTATACTAATATAATAAAGCGGAAGAATCTTTTTGTTTTTTCGTTTGTTTAAACGCGCTAATCTCTGGAACTACCAGTCCGATTTGAAAAATTATTTTTGTATATTATAGCCAGATTAATGTGGAATAGTATAGGCTATCTAGCATTAAGCTATGCAGCTAGCCTTAAATATGGATTTTTGTTGAGCAAGTCAGAAGAAAAAGCACTCCCGAAATGATTTATCCGCGTACGCTGGTGTTATCGTTAGGTATACGTAAATACAATGTTCTAGAAAAATATAGATCATTACTCCGTCTAAAAAAAAGTCCGCGTTACCATATGTCTTTTTCGTATACATGAGCCATAAATAGGTATTTTGTGACAAAAAAATATTGATTTTTTTTTATTTATGAGCGTTATTATTAAGCATGGCCTATTTATCCTTACGAACGAAAATTACTTCATCGTCAAGACAATTTTATAAAGATAAACTTTGTTCTTTATACCATGTTATTTGGACGCATAGTTGTGGATAAAACTTACCTTCACTCTACATCATACATAATATGCCGACAGATAAAAGTACTCCATTAATTATGCCAATTTTTCCATCCATTGCTATCAAATTAAATATTTAATTGCAATTATAAAATGCTTTAACTAAGTCATATCGCGCACCACCGACGCGTGATGATGCGGGTGAAACCGCAGGGCACAGCTAGTATGATATAAATGGTGATAATAATACTATTATGCCAGTATGTAGCACTGTCATAAATTACAGATTATAGAAAGCTGTTACTTACTTAATTATTGTTTAACATTTGTTTTGTTAACCAAAATCGACGTAGTTATAATATTATACTCAGAAACACCTTAATAATTTGACTTTGTAATTTAGGTGACTTCTCTTCCTGTGTAGTTTCGAAACGATATGCGAAATAAAGCCTTTCCAATGTTCTGCAGTAAACGCTTCATTGCGATTCCAGGGTACAGAACGTGAGTCCGGCGGCGCGGCGCTCCGTGCTTATCAGCTGTAGGATAAATCGAGGCCGGTATATAAACTGTCGGCATCAGCACCCGGCACCATTCGCGACTAAACGCCAACGCTGTAAGCTTCCGCAGCACGGGGCCACACTGACCGCCAACTAAATTAAGACAATTGCCACTTAACACCCTTCCGCGATGCCGACCATAAGAAATTCGATCCTGTTCGTCCTCCTTCTCCTAGCTGTGGTGAGCGTTGAATGCGCACCCTTCTTTTTCGGGATCTTCAAATACAAGTTTGGACATAACCGTTATGGATACAATGGATATCAGAACACGCAGCGTCCAACGCAGCGTGGGAAGACGTACAAAGAAATCTGCAGGGTACATTTCCCAGATACGGTTGCAATTCCAGGTGTAGGTAGAGTATTATGTCCCAAGTGAGGGTCGGATCGCGTGTTCTACGCAATGGAGCGCTTGCTCTATCGTCGTAACATCATGAGGATGGGCTGATCGGGACCAAACCACCGAGCCACTTTTTAATATCGTATCTTATCAAGTAAGTCTTGCCAGTGCAGTCCTTGTAAATTGAGATTGTGTTTTTCGTTGAAGAGTTAAAATAGTTGCCATATTAATATATATTTTAAGAATTGAACTCACTGACGGATAGTATGTGAGGAATTTATCGAATATTTATTCCGGTCATTTGTCTTCAGTGCGATGAAAGAAATTCAGAAAGAACGTCAGTGGTTAATGAAATGTGATATGAAGTAACTAGTCACTGGTGATAATAATAGTGAGCTAGTTCATCTATTAATAAACGTTAATTGTTACGTTTAAGTTACGTTTCACTCAGTGCGCCGACCCAACGAACAGTGCTTAGAACACGCGATATTAACTCATATTTAAATTGTTAATGCAGTTTTCAAAAGATAATGTATTTTAATTAGTGCGAAAATATTTTCTTTTGCAAGAAATGTTTTTATTACGGATTATGCAAAAATGCTAGATTTGCTATAACAGAATTCAAATAATTGCTACACAAGTGACACAGGGTTAGTTTGTTGGTACTTGTTTTCCTCGTGTGTTATAATGATATATAGTATGTTCTTCATTGTAGATCGATTTTACGAACGTCTTTATACCATGTTAAAGTCATCTTTTTTTTAATGCTAAACCCTTATTAATAGAATCAGGAATCGCTATATTTAAAGTTAATGTTAAAGTTATTACATTAAAGTTGTTTTTACTTTTGTAAATAGCTAAGAAGTGCGAAAAAAAAAGATGTGTCTGAAACTAGACTGAAGAACATCCATTTTTTAATACATTACTTACCTAAATTGAAGAGCGAAAGAATAAATTTATTCTTCGAGCTAGACAAGACACGTCATTTTATTTAATCTTTTTTACTACGCGAATCTTAGGTAATTATTTGTAAACTTATTTAATTAATGCTTATCCTTATGATTTACAAAATTTTCTAATACGATGCGATGATATAAGGCTATATATCTCGTTTTTGAGAATTAGAGATATTGGTTTAAATATTTAAACTAGTTTTTGGTGTTATGAAATGAATTTTATCTTATGAACAAGCTCGACGATGTTATTAAAACAAATTCTCAATTTAAATTAAAAACAACTACCTGAAAATGTATTTAAAATTTATTACCAGATAACTTTAGAATTAACTTAATTTATTTCCAGTGCAATATCTAGTAGTGTAAATCGAAAGATGCGGTGGAGATTCTAAATGGTTCTATTAGATTTTGCCGGACAGCATTTAGTGATGATGAGAAAACAGCAGTTTCTAATTTATATCGACTTCTATTCATTACCTTATTTCAGATTTAATTGAACAAAAGAACGAACTAAGCGAATTAGTCGTGCATCGTATTAGAATAGTCTGTTTTTTTAGTGAAAAGTTAATCAAAATTTTCTGACAAGACATTTTTACAAAATGTTCAAAAATGACAATTCTACTTAAAAAAAAAAGATAGAGTAAACGTATTTTTTAAAACACTTTCTGCTTCATATTTTGCTTATTTTTAAGAAGTATTAATGAAATATTATTAGGTAAATTAATTATTAAGTAAATTTTAAGTTATGTAACAATGTCATACATTGTGTTGATTGTGATCGTTGTAGTAAGTTTAGCTATTTTTAGTCATGAAATAAATCAGTTTTAAGCAATTAAATATTTAATTCGCTCTATATTTAGCTTGACTTGTATGTATCGATGTACGTATGAATGATATCGAACTTTATAATACACTTTTCACGCAGTTCCAGTCGTCTTAATTTTGTAAAGTTTTGCAGACGTATTAAAACCGATTACATTACAATAAACTAATGAATTTCGCATTATATCAATTATTGTTATTAGGATTATGACAGCCCATGATTATTTTGTGTTATTTGTGTTTATTTGAAACTCTAATTTATTTAAAGTTAATTACCATCTATACAAATAAATAAAAGTGTCTGTTTGTAATGTCAAAATAACAGATTTTTACTAAATGCATATGAAAGTATATACGGTGCTTATAAAAAAAACACAGTTTTTTCATTTTTTGTCTGTCTGTCTGTTTGTCTGTTTGTTTATTCTGGTAAATTTCCGTAATAGCTGGACGAAATTTGATGGGACTTTCACTGGCAGATAGCTGATGTTATAAGGAGTATCTATGGCTATTTTAATTTTAGGAAATGAACAATGACCATGTTAGGCCTTTAGTCTTGTATTTCTCATCGTTGTTCGATTCTTTAATCGACACGTCGTTACGTACTAAATAAAGGTTTAATGTTACATTTCGTCCCTGGATAGTCAGGCCAATCTTGATTGCCTCGCATACAACTGAGTAAAATGGGGGCGGCTTGAATAATCCAATCTGTGTGTTCAACGAGGAATTCATTTAAGGCCACGTCACTGCCTTCATTTGTCCTAAGTAGAAACACGTTCTAAAGACGTAGATATAATCAAATACTTACACGAGTATTTAATACTAATTACTTTAGATTGCTAATTTTATATGATCGCCATCGTCATTACAGCCCTTCACCTTCACTAGTCCTTTGCTGAAAATATTCCTAGGACCGCCACAAGGTCTAACTTTATATAGCTGCCCATATTTTAACTTCCGACGAAAATAGATGGGTGTTATTATGTTTAACGTGTGTAATCTGTGTATCTCAGTATCTGTGTATGTCTGTGTTATCGTAGCTGCGTAAACGGATGGACCGATTGACTATCCGCTTGGGAACTACTAGATTTAGTTTTTTTTTTGTTTGAAAGGTGACTTGATCGGAAATGTTCTTAGCTAGGACTAAAAGGAAATCTTTTCAGTCCTTTGAAGATCATAAACTCAGTTTCTTTCGGGGGTTTCTAAAATATTCAATTTAATATTATTTGTCCATTAGTTTACCGATACCTTTACCGCCTATTAAAATACTACTGCTGAACACAGATCGCCCCCTAGATTGCCTCATAGGGGAGATATTTCAGGCGGGTTGACCTAGTTTTTTCATTTTTCACTTGTAATTAGAACGACGCTGCTTTTTTATAGTAGCAGTATAAGTAACTACCGCTGCCCATGAACAACTGCAACACCAGGGGAAAAGCAGATGCGCGGCCGGCATTTTAAAAAGGAGTAGGCTCTTTTCTTGAAGGTCCTTAAGTCGTATCGGTCTGGAAAAATCGCTGGTGGTAATCGATTCCACAAGGAAGTTGTGCGAGGAAGAAAACATCTTCTAAATCGCAAAGTGGTGGACCGCCAATCATCCAGATGGTGTGGATGATGATATCGCGAGTTTTGTCGCGATGTGCGGTGGTGAAACTGAGCTGCTGGAATTAGTCCGAACAATTCCTCAGAGCACTGCCCGTGGTACATGCGATAAAATACGCGAAGAGATGCAACATCTCTACGCAGTGCCAGTGAGTCAAGCCGATCGGAAAGAACTTGGTCGTCGATGATTCGAACCGCTCTGCGTTGGATGCGATCAAGTGGAAGGAGCCGGCACTGGGGAGCCCCTGCCCAGAGATGGGAACAGTATTCCATGTGAGGCCGAACCTGCGCCTTGTTAAGTTGCAAGCGATGTGCCAGCATGAAATACTGTCCCGCTCTGCTGAGCACGCCAAGCTTTTTAGAGGCCAATTTGTCCTTCTCTTCCAAGTGACCACGAAACTGCGATATGTCAACGCCGAGGATTCCGATACTGGCTAAGGCAACAAAGGGAGTGCCTTGAAACTGAGGATATACGACAAAGGGGTTCCTTTTAGCGGTAAACGCGGAAATTTGTGTCTTCTGGGGATTGAACTGGACTAGATTTAGTCTGCCCCAATCCGAGACTTTGTTCAACAAAGTCTCGGATTAAGGGCGAACTAGTAGACCATCAAGTGTGGTGACCATGAGATGTTCCTAAAACTTCCTACAGTTTAAAATATTACCCCCACACTAGGTTTATCTCCTGTATCATGGAGGAAGTTTACAAACATAAATTGCACGAGGACAAACATCCAGATCCGGAACAATTATTTGTAGGCCATACAAATAGTCGTGCGGGACCGTGCGGGATTCGAAACCGCGGCACCCAGCGCAACAATTCATTGCTAAGCCACTGCGCCACGGAGGCTTCAAATAATACGGAATAATACCGGAACAAACTTGTGTCTAAAGTCGAGTCTTTGCTGGACAAAGTCTCGGATTGGGGGCGACTAAATCTAGTCCAGTTTAATCCTCAGAAGATACAAGTTTGCGCGTTTACCGCTAAAAAGAACCCCTTTGTCGTATCTCCTCAGTTTCAAGGTACTCCCCTTGTTGCCTCAGCCAGTATCGGAATCCTCGGCGTCGACATATCGAGTAGCGTGCAGTTTCGTGGTCACTTGGAAGAGAAGGCCAAATTGGCCTCTAAAAAGCTTGGCGTGCTCAGCAGAGCGGGACAGTATTTCATGCTGGCTCAACGCCTGCAACTTTACAAGGCGCAGGTTCGGCCTCACATGGAATACTGTTCCCATCTCTGGGCTGGGGCTCCCCAGTGCCAGCTTCTTCCACTTGACCGCATCCAGCGCAGAGCGGCTCGAATCGTCGACGACCAAGTCCTTTCCGATCGGCTCGACTCATTGGCACTGCGAAGAGATGTTGCATCTCTTAGCAATTTCTTTCGCATTTACCATGGGGAGTGCTCTGAGGAATTGTTCGGATTAATCCCAGCCGCCAAATTTCACGAACGCACATCGCGGCAGAACTCCCGATACCATCCACACCATCTGGATGATTGGCGGTCCACCACTGTGCGATTTAGAAGATGTTTTCTTCCTCGCACAACTTCCTTGTGGAATAGTTTACCACCAGCGATTTTTCCGGACCGATACGACTTAGGGACCTTCAAGAAAAGAGCCTACTCCTTTTTAAAAGGCCGGCAACGCATCTGCAATTCCCCTGGTGTTGCGGTTGTTCATGGGTGGCGGTAGTCACTTACCATCAGGTGAGCCGCATGCTCGTTTGCCCCTCTCCTATAAAAAAAAAAAAGAATAGGTTGATGGATTAATTTCTTCAACTTTTTCGTAGTATGTAAAAGTCTACTGCTGGACATGATCCTTTCCCGTTTCAGATGGGATTTTGTCTTAATCGACGTGACATGCAGACATCTCGCATCTATGACATCGATGCACGTCTTTGATCCGGGTATTTTACGTTTGGAACAAATAAGGTGATATGCTGGTATCAATTTCTTATTTTATAGAATAAGAATGACAACGAGCACACAGTGGATGCTGATTTCTATAGACATCTACATCTACCCTCGATTAAGAATCAAAATTCAGATGCGTTACCACCCCATGAAAACTAAGATGGAATGCCTCGTTTCCAGTAAAAAAAGGTATATGAATCCAAATTAATAACCATCCAAAGCCATAAATTTTTTTCCCATATTTTACCGTTACCACTAACGACATTCACGTAACGAAATGGAATGATAGTGAATTCTATTATGTGGGCATTATATGACTTTTATTTGTTTTCATGGTTAGATGGCAAACAGTTATCGAACAAAATAGCACATATATATTATAATTAAATGTAATTAAATTTAAAAAAATGTCTTTAATTTGAATATACTTACATATAAATAAAACGGGGAAGTCAATTAATTGTTGTTTACTACTAAATAACATCTCAAATAGAGTCTCCGAAAAAGGATTGATGACTGATAACAATCAACCCACAATGCACCCGGAGAGTCAGACGTCAGAGAAAAGTATCAGGTTTTTTTTATACGATAAGGGTGACAAACGAGCACACAGTCCACCTGATGGTAAGTGGTTGCTGCGGCCCATAGACATCTACATCTATCCTCTATTACAAATCAAAATGTAGATGCGTTGTCACCCGTGACGACTAAGATGGAATGCCTCATTTCCAGTAAAAAGGGCACATCCATTCTTCAAACTCAACATAGCTTGAGCTTTATTCACTAATCTGAAATGGGCCTTTGGGGACACATCACAGCGTAAAATAGTAGTATACTTAATGCAGCTGTGTTTTGTATGGTGAGTGTAGTAAGCCGCAGATATATTTGACTGGAAAAGAGGCGATCTATATTTTTTAAATAAAACTAACTTTACGGATTTTATCGCGTATATTAATCTATTTTATATTCCCGACGTTTCGGGTGCTTTCCAGCACCCGTGGTCACGGGGGACTGAGGTGTTGACGTCCTGATGTCATAGTTAACCCGGCTACCTTCAGTTTTTTATATTAACTTTTGGTTTGATTTACGCATAATGAGCTTACAGTATCTTGAATTCTAGTAGTGGTATACTTGGGTTTGGATTTGATTTTATTAATTATGGGATCCCAAGCAGATGGCCGTATGAGGAAGCTCAAGGTCGCTCAGCGAGCTATGGAGAGGGCTATGCTCGGAGTTTCTCTGCGTGATAAACTTAGGAATGAGGATATCCGCAGTAGAACCAGAGTGACCGACATAGCCCAACGGATTAGTAAGCAGAAGTGGCAGTGGGCCGGCCATATAGCTCGAAGAACCGACAACCGATGGGGAAGAAAGGTTCTCGAGTGGCAGCCTCGTACCGGTAGGCGAAGTGTAGGGCGTCCCCCCACGAGATGGAGTGACGACCTGGTAAGACATGCAGGAAGTCGATGGATGCAGGTGGCTCAGGACCGTGCTTTGTGGCATTCTTTGGGGGAGGCCTATGTTCAGCAGTGGACTTGTGAAGGGCTGTAATAATGAATGATGAAGCAGATGGCAGCACCCATCCATCTTCTCTATTGAAATTAGGATGTTCTTTAATTTCAATAGCCTCGCGAATCATCCTTGGGAGGAATCAGTGTCCTTTTGCGAGGATTTGTGGTCTATCAAATCTAATGTGATGGCGGGGACGATCTTGAACATGTTCATAAACTGCAGACTTCCCGATACGTTGGTGTTTTACGACTCACAGGATCTATATTTCCTTAAGGGCTACAACGTATGTACATTTCATCCACTTACCAGCAGGTTCTAATTTGTATTCTTATATTACCCATATAAATAATATAAAAATAAATGGAAGATCCAGAGTAAGGAGGAAGTAAGAGCTGTTACTAAGCTTTTTTACAAATAATATTATAATATATTATTGAATATATTATGCAGTTGTGTATTCAGCGATTCCATTCGGGCCAATTATTTGTAGAGCTGTATCCATCCGACCGTCTTCGGAGATGAGACAATACATGGTCAGAGGTGAACGCACGTCGCGTTTAGAGGCTGAACTTGACACACCTTAACATTGTCCTCCCGAAAGAAACATTTCTTTACCCTTTCTTTAAAAATGTGTTAGCTTTTAATGAAATTGACATTGAAATTAAAACCGACTTCTGTTTACTTCTAAATATATTTATAAGATTTTTACTTTTATATGATATAAATGGTGATAATAATACTATTATGCCAGTATGTAGCACTGTCATAAATTACAGATCATAGAAAGCTGTTACTTACTTAATTATTGTTTAACATTTGTTTTGTTAACCAAAATCGACGTAGTTATAATATCATACTCAGAAACACCTTAATAATTTGACTTTGTAATTTAGGTGACTTCTCTTCCTGTGTAGTTTCGAAACGATTTGCGAAATTAAACCTTTCCAATGTTCTGCAGTAAACGCTTCAATGCGATTCCAGGGTACAGAACGTGAGTCAGGCGGCGCGGCGCTCCGTGTTTATCAGCTGTAGGATAAATCGAGGCCGGTATATAAACTGTCGGCATCAGCACCCGGCACCATTCGCGACTAAACGCCAACGCTGTAAGCTTCCGCAGCACGAGGCCACACTGACCGCCAACTAAATTAAGACAATTGCCACTTAACACCCTTCCGCGATGCCGACCATAAGAAATTCGATCCTGTTCGTCCTCCTTCTCCTAGCTGTGGTGAGCGTTGAATGCGCACCCTTCTTTTTCGGGATCTTCAAATACAAATATGGACATAACCGTTATGGATACAATGGATATCAGAACACGCAGCGTCCAACGCAGCGTGGGAAGACGTACAAAGAAATCTGCAGGGTACATTTCCCAGATGCGGTTAAAATTCCAGGTGTAGGTAGAATATTTTGTCCCAAGTGAGGGTCGGATCGCGTGTTCTACGCAATGGAGCGCTTGCTCTATCGTCGTAACATCATGAGGATGGGCTGATCTGGACCAAACCACCGAGCCACTTTTTAATATCGTATCTTATCAAGTAAGTCTTGCCAGTGCAGCCCTTGTAAGTTAAGATTGTGTTTTTCGTTGAAGAGTTAAAATAGTTGCCATATTAATATATATTTTAAGAATTGAACTCACTGACGATAGTATGTGAGGAATTTATCGAGTATTTATTCCGGTCATTTGTCTTCAGTGTGATGAAAGAAATTAAGAAAAAACGTCAGTGGTCAATAAATTGTGATACGAAGTATATATACACTTGTGATAACCTTGTGATAGTGAGCTAGTTCATCTATTAATAAACGTTAATTGTTACGTTTAAGTTACGTTTCACTCAGTGCGCCGACCCAACGAACAGAGCTTAGAACACGCGATATTAACTCATATTTAAATTGTTAACGCAGTTTTCAAAAGATAATGTATTTTAATTAGTGCGAAAATATTTTTTTTTTTGTAAGAAATGTTGCTTTTTATTACGGATTATGCAAAAATGCTAGATTTGCTATAACAGAATTCAAATAATTGTTATACAAGTGACACAGGGTTAGTTTGTTGGTACTCGTTTTCCTCGTGTGTTATAATGATATATAGTATGTTCTTCATTGTAGATTGATTTTACGGACGTCTTTATACCATGTTAAAGTCATCTTTTTTTTTAATGCTAAACCCTAATTAATAGAATCAGGAATCACTATATTTTAAGTTAATGTTAAAGTTATTACATTAAAGTTGTTTTTACTTTTGTAAATAGCTAAGAAGTGCGATAAAAAAAGATGTGTCTGAACCTAGACTGAAGAGCATCCATTTTTTAATACATTACTTACCTAAATTGAAGAGCGAAAGAATAAATTTATTCTTCGAGCTAGACAAGACACGTCATTTTATTTAATCTTATTTTACTACGCGAATCTTAGGTAATTATTTGTAAACTTATTTAATTAATGCTTATCCTTATGATTTACAAAATTGTCTAATACGATGCGGTGATATTAGGTTATCTCGTTTTTGAGAATTAGAGATATTGGTTTAAATATTTAAAGTAGTTTTTGGTATTATGGAATGAATTTTATCTTATGAACAAGCACGACGATGATATTAAAACAAATTCTCAATTTAAATTAAAAACAACTACCTGAAAATGTACTTAAAATTTACTACCAGATAACTTTAGAATTAACTTAATTTATTTCCAGTGCAATATCTAGTAGTGTAAATCTAAAAATTAGATTTTGCCGGACAGCATTTAGTGATTATGAGAAAACAGCAGTTTCTAATTTATATCGACTTCTATTCATTACCTTATTTCAGATTTAATTGAACAAAAGAACGAACTGAGCGAATTAGTCGTGCATCGTATTCGAATAGTCTGTTTTTATAGTGAAAAGATAATCAAAATTTTCTGACAAGACATTTTTACAAAATAAATGACAATTCTACTTAAAAAAAAGCAAAGAAAGAGTAAACGTATTTTTGAAAACATTTTCTGCTTCATATTTTGCTTATTTTTAAGTAGTATTAATGAAATGTTATGATGTAAATTAATTATTAAGTAAATTTTAAGTTATGTAACAATGTCATACATTGTGTTGATTGTGATCGTTGTAGTAAGTTAAGCTATTTTTAGTCATGAAATAAATCAGTTTTAAACAATTAAATATTTAATTCGCTCTATATTTAGCTTGACTTGTATGTATCGATGTACGTATGAATGACATCGAACTTTATAATACACTTTTCACGCACTTCCAGTCGTATTAATTTTGTAAAGTTTTGCAGACGTATTAAAACCGATTACATTACAATAAACTAATGAATTTCGCATTAAATCTATTATTGTTATTAGGATTATGACAGCCCATGATTATTTTGTGTTATTTGTGTTTATTTGAAACTCTAATTTATTTAAAGTTAATTACCATCTATACAAATAAATAAAAGTGTCTGTTTGTAATGTCAAAATAACAGATTTTTACTAAATGCATATGAAAGTATATACGGTGCTTAAAACAAAACCACAGTTTTTTAATTTTTTGTCTGTCTGTCTGTTTGTTTATTCTGGTAAATTTCCGTAATAGCTGGACGGAATTTGATGGGACTTTCACTGGCAGATAGCTGATGTTATAAGGAGTATCTAAGGCTATTTTAATTTTAGGAAATGAACAATGACCATGTCAGGCCTTTAGTCTTGTATTTCTCATCGTTGTTCGATTCCTTAATCGACACGTCGTTACGTACTAAATAAAGGTTCAATGTTACAGTTCGTCCCTGGAATAGTCAGGCCAATCTTGATTGCCTCGCATACAACTGAATAAAATAGCTTGAACAATCCAATCTGTGTATTCAACAAGGAATTCATTTAAGGCCACGTCACTGCCTTCATTTGTCCTAAGTAGAAACACGTTCTAAAGACGTAGATATAATCAAATACGTACAGGAGTATTTAATACTAATTATATTAGATTGCTAGTTTTATATCATCGCCATCGTTATTACAGCCCTTCACCTTCACTAGTCCTTTGCTGAAAATATTCCAAGGACCGCCACAAGGTCTAACTTTATATAGCTGCCCATATTTTAACCTCCGACGAAAATAGATGGGTGTTATTATGTTTAACGTGTGTAATCTGTATATCTCAGTATCTGTGTATGTCTGTGTTATCGTAGTTGCGTAAACGGATGGACCGATTGACTATCCGCTTGGGAACTACTAGATTTAGTTTTTTTTTGTTTGAAAGGTGACTTGATCGAAAATGTTCTTAGCTAGGACTAAAAGGAAATCTTTTCAGTCCTTTGAAGATCATAAACTCAGTCTCTTTCGGGGGTTTCTAAAATATTCAATTTAATATTATTTGTCCATTAGTTTACCGATACCTTTACCGCCTATTAAAATACTAGTGCTGAACACAGATCGCCCCCTAGATTGCCTCATAGGGGAGATATTTCAAGCGGGTTGACCTAGTTTTTTTATTTTTCACTTGTAATTAGAACGACGCTGCTTTTTTATAGTAGCAGTATAAGTGACTACCGCTGCCCATGAACAACTGCAACACCAGGGGAAAAGCAGATGCGTGGCCGGACTTTTTAAAAAGGAGTAGGCTCTTTTCTTGAAGGTCCTTAAGTCGTACCGGTCTGGAAAAATCGCTGGTGGTAATCGATTCCACAAGGAAGTTGTGCGAGGAAGAAAACATCTACTAAATCGCAAAGTGGTGGACCGCCAATCATCCAGATGGTATGGATGATGATATCGCGAGTTTTGTCGCGATGTGCGATGGTGAAACTGAGCTGCTGGAATTAGTCCGAACAATTCCTCAGAGCACTGCCCGTGGTACATGCGATAAAATACGCGAAGAGATGCAACATCTCTACGCAGTGCCAGTGAGTCAAGCCGATCGGAAAGAACTTGGTCGTCGATGATTCGAACCGCTCTGCGTTGGATGCGATCAAGTGGAAGGAGCCGGCACTGGGGAGCCCCTGCCCAGAGATGGGAACAGTATTCCATGTGAGGCCGAACCTGCGCCTTGTTAAGTTGCAAGCGATGTGCCAGCATGACATACTGTCCCGCTCTGCTGAGCACGCCAAGCTTTTTAGAGGCCAATTTGTCCTTCTCTTCCAATTGACCACGAAACTGCGATATGTCAACGCTGAAGATTCCGATACTGGCTGAGGCAACAAAGGGAGTGCCTTGAAACTGAGGATATACGACAAAGGGGTTCCTTTTAGCGGTAAACGCGGAAATTTGTGTCTTCTGGGGATTGAACTGGACTAGATTTAGTCGTCTCCAATCCGAGACTTTGTTCAACAAAGTCTCGGATTAAGGGCGACCTAGTAGACCATCAAGTGTGGTGACCATGAGATGTTCCTAAAACTTCCTACAGTTTAAAATATTACCCCCACACTAGGTTTATCTCCTGTATCATGGAGGAAGATTACAAACATAAATTGCACGAGGACAAACATCCAGACCCGGAACAATTATTTGTAGGCCATACAAATAGTAGTGTGGGACCGTGCGGGATTCGAAACCGCGGCACCCAGCGCAACAATTCATTGCTAAGCCATTGCGCCACGGAGCCGTCAAATAATACGGAATAGGTTGATGGATTAATTTCTTCAACTTCTTCGTTAGCCTGTAAAAGTCTACTGCTGGACATGATCCTTTCCCGGTTCAGATGGGATTTTGTCTTAATCGACGTGACATGCAGACATCTCGCATCTATGACGTCGATGCACGTCTTTGATTCGGGTATTTTACGTTTGGAACAAATAAGGTGATATGCTGGTATCCATTTCTTATTTTATAGAATAAGAGTGACAACGAGCACACAGTGGATGCTGATTTCTATAGACATCTACATCTACCCTCGATTAAGAATCAAAATTCAGATGCGTTACCAGCCCCTGAAAACTAAGATGGAATGCCTCGTTTCCAGTAAAAAAAGGTATATGAATCCAAATTAATAACCATCCAGAGCCATAAATTGTTTTCCCATATTTTACCGTGGCAACGGTATCGTATCGACATTCACGTAACGATATGGAATGATAGTGAATTCTATTATGTGGGCATTATATGACTCGTTTTCATGGTTAGATGGCAACAAGTTGTCGAACAAAATAGCACATATATATTATAATTAAATGTAATTAAATTAAAAAAAATGTCTTGAATTTGAATATACTTACATATAAATAAAACGGGAAAGTCAATTAATTGTTGCTTACTACTAAATAACATCTCAAATAGAGTCTCCGAAAAAGGATTGAGGACTGATAACAATCAACCCACAATGCACCCGGAGAGTCAGACGTCAGAGAAAAGTATCAGGTTTTTTTTATACGATAAGGGTGACAAACGAGCACACAGTCCACCTGATGGTAAATGGTTGCTGCGGCCCATAGACATCTACATCTATCCTCTATTACAAATCTAAATGTAGATGCGTTGTCACCCGTGACGACTAAGATGGAATGCCTCATTTCCAGTAAAAAGGGCACATCCATTCTTCAAACTCAACATAGCTTGAGCTTTTTTCACTAATCTGTAATGGGCCTTTGGGGACATATCACAGCGGAAAATAGTAGTATACTTAATGCAGCTGTGTTTTGTATGGTGAGTGTAGTAAGCCGCAGATATATTTGACTGGAAAAGAGGCGAACTATATTTTTTAAATAAAACTAACTTTACGTATATTAATCTATTTTATATTCCCGACGTTTCGGGGGCTTTCCAGCACCCGTGGTCACGGGGGACTGAGGTGTTTGACGTTCTGATGTCATAGTTAGCCCGGCTACCTTCAGTTTTTTTATATTAATTTTTGGTTTGATTTACGTAGAATGAAAGCTTTTACAAAAATTTACTTCGCAAATATCCGCGTTATAAAATAAAATGATTTGTCTTACCTAGTATGAAGAAGCATAGTGCACGCAATTGAGGGAGGGCGGGAGGTGCTTCTTCATACTAGGTAAGACACATCATTTTATTTTATAACGCGGATATTTGCGAAGTAAATTTTTGTAAAAGCTTTTATATAATGGATTTCCGCAAAGTAACGCCTGATTCTATTAATTACGTAGAATGAGCTTACAGTATCTTAAATTCTAGCAGTGGTATACTTGGGTTTGGATTTGATTTTATTAATTATGGGATCCCAAGCAGGTAGCAGCACCCATCCATCTTCTCTATTGAAATTAGGATGTTCTTTAATTTCAATAGCTTCGCGAATCATCCTTGGGAGGAATCAGTGTTCTTTTGCGAGGATTTGTGGTCTATCAAATCTAATTTGATGGCGGGGACGATCTTGAACATGTTCATAAACTGCAGACTTCCCGATACGTTGGTGTTTTACGATTCACAGGATCTATATTTCCTTAAGGGCTATAACGTATCTACATCTCATCCACTTACCACCAGGTTCTAATTTGTATTATTATATTACCCATATTATATAAAAATAAATGGAAGATCGAGAGTAAGGAGGAAGTAAGAGCTGTAACTAAGCTTTTTTACAATTAATTTTATAATATATTATTGAATATATTATGCAGTTGTGTATTCAGCGATTCCATTCGGGCCAATTATTTGTAGAGCTGTATCCATCCGACCGTCTTCGGAGATGAGACAATTCATGGTCAGAGGTGAACGCACGTCGCGGTTAGAGGCTGAACTTGATACACCTTAACATTGTCCTCCCGAAAGAAACCTTTCTTTGCCCTTTCTTTAAAAATGTGTTGACTTTTAATGAAATTGACATTGAAAATAAAACCGACTTCTCTTTACTTCTTTACTTTAAAAGATTTTTACTTTTATATGATATAAATGGTGATAATAATACTATTATGCCAGTATGTAGCACTGTCATAAATTACAGATCATAGAAAGCTGTTACTTACTTAATTATTGTTTAACATTTGTTTTGTTAACCAAAATCGACGTAGTTATAATATCATACTCAGAAACACCTTAATAATTTGTCTTTGTAATATAGGTGACTTCTCTTCCTGTGTAGTTTCGAAACGATTTGCGAAATTAAGCCTTTTCAATGTTCTGCAGTAAACGCTTCAATGCGATTCCAGGGTACAGAACGTGAGTCCGGCGGCGCGGCGCTCCGTGTTTATCAGCCGTAGGATAAATAGAGGCCGGTATATAAACTGTCGGCATCAGCACCCGGCACCATTCGCGACTAAACGCCAACGCTGTAAGCTTCCGCAGCACGGGGCCACACTGACCGCCAACTAAATTAAGACAATTGCCACTTAACACCCTTCCGCGATGCCGACCATAAGAAATTCGATCCTGTTCGTCCTCCTTCTCCTAGCTGTGGTGAGCGTTGAATGCGCACCCTTCTTTTTCGGGATCTTCAAATACAAGTTTGGACATAACCGTTATGGATACAATGGATATCAGAACACGCAGCGTCCAACGCAGCGTGGGAAGACGTACAAAGAAATCTGCAGGGTACATTTCCCAGATACGGTTGCAATTCCAGGTGTAGGTAGAGTATTATGTCCCAAGTGAGGGTCGGATCGCGTGTTCTACGCAATGGAGCGCTTGCTCTATCGTCGTAACATCATGAGGATGGGCTGATCTGGATCAAAACACCGAGTCATTTTTTAAAATCGTATCTTATCAAGTAAGTCTTGCCAGTGCAGCCCTTGTAAGTTAAGATTGTGTGTTTCGTTGAAGAGTTAAAATAGTTGCCATATTAATATATATTTTAAGAATTGAACTCACTGACGATAGTATGTGAGGAATTTATCGAGTATTTATTCCGGTCATTTGTCTTCAGTGTGATGAAAGAAATTCAGAAAGAAGGTCAGTGGTTAATGAATTGTGATATGAAGTAACTAGTCACTGGTGATAACCTTGTGATAGTGAGCTAGTTCATCTATTAATAAACGTTAATTGTTACGTTTAAGTTGCGTTTCACTCAGTGCGCCGACCCAACGAACAGTGCTTAGAACACGCGATATTAACTCATATTTAAATTGTTAATGCAGTTTTCAAAAGATAATGTATTTAAATTAGTGCGAAAATATTTTCTTTTGCAAGAAATGTTGCTTTTTATCACGGATTATGCAAAAATGCTAGATTTGCTATAACAGATTTCAAATAATTGTTATACAAGTGACACAGGGTTAGTTTGTTGGTACTTGTTTTCCTCGTGTGTTATAATGATATATAGTATGTTCTTCAATGTTGATTGATTTTACGAACGTCTTTATACCATGTTAAAGTCATCTTTTTGTTGATGCTAAACCCTAATTAATAGAATCAGGAATCACTATATTTAAAGTTAATGTTAAAGTTATTACATTAAAGTTGTTTTTACTTTTGTAAATAACTAAGAACTGCGAAAAAAAAAATGTGTCTAAACCTAGACTGAAGAGCACCCATTTTTTAATACATTACTTACCTAAATTGAAGAGCGAAAGAATAAATTTATTTTTCGAGCTAGACAAGACACGTCATTTTATTTAATCTTTTTTACTATGCGAATCTTAGGTAATTATTTGTAAACTTATTTAATTAATGCTTATCCTTATGATTTACAAAATTGTCTAATACGATGCGGTGATATAAGGCTATATATCTCGTTTTTGAGAATTAGAGATATTGGTTTAAATATTTAAAGTAGTTTTTGGTATTATGGAATGAATTTTATCTTATGAACAAGCTCGACGATGTTAATAAAACAAATTCTCAATTTAAATTAAAAACAACTACCTGAAAATGTATTTAAAAGTTTATTACCAGATAACTTTAGAATTAATTTAATTTATTTCCAGTGCAATATCTAGTAGTATAAATCGAAAGATGCGGTGGAGATTCTAAATGGTTCTATTAGATTTTGCCGGACAGCATTTAGTGATGATGAGAAAACAGCAGTTTCTAATATATATCGACTTCTATTCATTACCTTATTTCAGATTTAATTGAACAAAAGAACGAACTAAGCGAATTAGTCGTGCATCGTATTAGAATAGTCTGTTTTTTTAGTGAAAAGTTAATCAAAATTTTCTGACAAGACATTTTTACAAAATAAATGACAATTCTACTTAAGAATAAAAAGCAAAGAAAGAGTAAACGTATTTTTTAAAACATCTTCTTCATATTTTGCTTATTTTAAGTAGTATTAATGAAATGTTATTAGGTAAATTAATTATTAAGTAAATTTTAAGTTATCTAACAATGTCATACATTGTGTTGATTGTGATCGTTGTAGTAAGTTAAGCTATATTTAGTCATGAACTAAATCAGTTTTAAACAATTAAACATTTAATTCGCTCTATATTTAGCTTGACTTGTATGTATCGATGTACGTATGAATGACATCGAACTTTATAATACACTTTTCACGCACTTCCAGTGGTCTTAATTTTGTAAAGTTTTGCAGACGTATTAAAACCGATTACATTACAATAAATTAATGAATTTCGCATTATATCAATTATTGTTATTAGGATTATGACAGCGCATGATTATTTTGTGTTATTTGTGTTTATTTGAAACTCTAATTTATTTAAAGTTAATTACCATCTATACAAATAAATAAAAGTGTCTGTTTGTAATGTCAAAATAACAGATTTTTACTAAATGCATATGAAAGTATATACGGTGCTTATAACAAAAACACAGTTTTTTAATTTTTTGTCTGTCTGTCTGTCTGTATGTTTATTCTGGTAAATTTCCGTAATAGCTAGACGGAATTTGATGGGACTTTCACTGGCAGATAGCTGATGTTATAAGGAGTATCTAAGGCTATTTTAATTTTAGGAAATGAACAATGACCATGTCAGGCCTTTAGTCTTGTATTTCTCATCGTTGTTCGATTCCTTAATCGACACGTCGTTACGTACTAAATAAAGGTTCAATGTTACATTTCGTCCCTGGAATAGTCAGGCCAATCTTGATTGCCTCGCATACAACTGAGTAAAATGGGGGCGGCTTGAACAATCCAATCTGTGTATTCAACGAGGAATTCATTTAAGGCCACGTCACTGCCTTCATTTGTCCTAAGTAGAAACACGTTCTAAAGACGTAGATATAATCAAATACGTACACGAGTATTTATTACTAATTACTTTAGATTGCTAATTTTATATCATCGCCATCGTCATTACAGCCCTTCACCTTCACTAGTCCTTTGGTGAAAATATTCCGAGGACCACCACATGGTCTAACTTTATATAGCTGCCCATATTTTAACCTCCGACGAAAATAGATGGGTGTTATTATGTTTAACGTGTGTAATCTGTGTATCTCAGTAACTGTGTATGTCTGTGTTATCGTAGCTGCGTAAACGGATGGACCGATTGACTATCCACTTGGGAACTACTAGATTTATTTTTTTTTTGAATGAAATGTGCCTTGATCGGAAATGTTCTTAGCTAGGACTAAAAGGAAATCTTTTCAGTCCTTTGAAGATCATACACTCAGTCTCTTTCGGGGGTTTCTAAAATATTCAGTTTAATATTATTTGTCCATTAGTTTAACGATACCTTTACCGCCTATTAAAATACTACTGCTGAACACAGATCGCCCCCTAGATTGACTCATAGGGGAGATATTTCAGGCGGGTCCACCTAGTTTTTTATATTTCACTTGTAATTAGAAAGACGCTGCTTTTTTATAGTAGCAGTATAAGTGACTACCGCTGCCCCTGAACAACTGCAACACCAGGGGAAAAGCAGTTGCGTGGCCGGCCTTTTTAAAAAGAAGTAGGCTCTTTTCTTGAAGGTCCTTAAGTCGTATCGGTCTGGAAAAATCGCTGGTGGTAATCGATTCCACAAGGAAGTTGTGCGGGGAAGAAAACATCTTCTAAATCGCAAAGTGGCGGACCGCCAATCATCCAGATGGTATGGATGATGATATCGCGAGTTTTGTGGCGATGTGCGATGGTGAAACTGAGCTACTGGAATTAGTCCGAAAAATTCCTCAGAGCACTGCCCGTGGTATATGCGATAAAATACGCGAAGAGATGCAACATCTCTACGCAGTGCCAGTGAGTCAAGCCGATCGGAAAGAACTTGGTCGTCGATGATTCGAACCGCTCTGCGTTGGATGCGATCAAGTGGAAGGAGCCGGCACTGGGGAGCCCCTGCCCAGAGATGGGAACAGTATTCCATGTGAGGCCGAACCTGCGCCTTGTTAAGTTGCAAGCGATGTGCCGGCATGAAATACTGTCCCGCTCTGCTGAGCACGCCAAGCTTTTTAGAGGCCAATTTGGCCTTCTCTTCCAAGTGACCACGAAACTGCGATATGTCAACGCCGAGGATTCCGATACTGGCAGAGGCAACAAAGGGAGTGCCTTGAAACTGAGGATATACGACAAAGGGGTTCCTTTTAGCGGTAAACGCGGAAATTTGTGTCTTCTGGGGATTGAACTGGACTAGATTTAGTCGGCCCCAATCCGAGACTTTTTTCAACAAAGTCTCGGATTAAGGGCGACCTAGTAGACCATCAAGTGTGGTGACCATGAGATGTTCTTAAAACTTCCTACAGTTTAAAATATTACCCCCACACTAGGTTTATCTCCTGTATCATGGAGGAAGTTTACAAACATAAATTGCACGAGGACAAACATCCAGATCCGGAACAATTATTTGTAGGCCATACAAATAGTCGTGCGGGATTCGAAACCGCGGCACCCAGCGCAACAATTCATTGCTAAGCCACTGCGCCACGGAGCCGTCAAATAATACGGAATAGGTTGTTGGATTAATTTCTTCAACTTCTTCGTTAGTATGTAAAAGTCTACTGCTGGACATGATCCTTTCTAGTTTCAGATGGGATTATGTCATAATCGACGTGACATGCAGACATCTCGCATCTATGACGTCGATGCACGTCTTTGATCCGGGTATTTTACGTTTGGAACAAATAAGGTGATATGCTGGTATCCATTTCTTATTTTATAGAATAAGAGTGACAACGAGCACACAGTGGATGCTGATTTCTATAGACATCTACATCTACCCTCGATTAAGAATCAAAATTCAGATGCGTTACCACCCCCTGAAAACTAAGATGGAATGCCTCGTTTCCAGTAAAAAAAGGTATATGAATCCAAATTAATAACCATCCAAAGCCATAAATTTTTTTCCCATATTTTACCGTTACCACTAACGACATTCACGTAACGGAATGGAGTGATAGTGAATTCTATTATGTAGGCATTATATGACTCGTTTTCATGGTTAGATGGCAACAAGTTATCGAACAAAATAGCACATATATATTATAATTAAATGTAATTAAATTAAAAAAATGTCTTGAATTTGAATATACTTACATATAAATAAAACGGGGAAGTCAATTAATTGTTGTTTACTACTAAATAACATCTCAAATAGAGTCTCCGAAAAGGATTGAGGACTGATAACAATCAACCCACAATGCACCCGGAGAGTCAGACGTCAGAGAAAAGTATCACGATTTTTTTTTATACGATAAGGGTGACAAACGAGCACACAGTCCACCTGATGGTAAGTGGTTGCTGCGGCCCATAGACATCTACATCTATCCTCTATTACAAATCAAAATGTAGATGCGTTGTCACCCGTGACGACTAAGATGGAATGCCTCATTTCCAGTAAAAAGGGCACATCCATTCTTCAAACTCAACATAGCTTGAGCTTTATTCACTAATCTGAAATGGGCCTTTGGGGACACATCACAGCGTAAAATAGTAGTATACTTAATGCAGCTGTGTTTTGTATGGTGAGTGTAGTAAGCCGCAGATATATTTGACTGGAAAAGAGGCGATCTATATTTTTTAAATAAAACTAACTTTACGGATTTTATCGCATATATTAATCTATTTTATATTCCCGACGTTTCGGGTGCTTTCCAGCACCCGTGGTCACGGGGGACTGAGGTGTTTGACGTCCTAATGTCATAGTTAGCCCGGCTACATTCAATTTTTTTATATTAATTTTTGGTTTGATTTACGCAGAATGAGCTTACAGTATCCTGAATTCTAGCAGTGGTATACTTGGGTTTGGATTTGATTTTATTAATTATGGGATCCCAAGGAGGTGGCAGCACCCATCCATCTTCTCTATTGAAATTTGGATGTTCTTTAATTTCAATAGCCTCGCGAATCATCCTTGGGAGGAATCAGTGTTCTTTTGCGAGGATTTGTGGTCTATCAAATCTAATTTGATGGCGGGGACGATCTTGAACATGTTCATAAACTGCAAACTTCCCGATACGTTGCTGTGTTACGACTCACAGGATCTATATTTCCTTAAGGGCTACAACGTATGTACATTTCATCCACTTACCAGCAGGTTCTAATTTGTATTCTTATATTACCCATATTATATAAAAATAAATGGAAGATCCAGAGTAAGGAGGAAGTAAGAGCTGTAACTAAGCTTTTTTACAAATAATTTTATAATATATTATTGAATATATTATGCAGTTGTGTATTCAGTGATTCCATTCGGGCCAATTATTTGTAGAGCTGTATCCATCCGACCGTCTTCGGAGATGAGACAATTCATGGTCAGAGGTGAACGCACGTCGCGGTTAGAGGCTGAACTTGATACACCTTAACATTGTCCTCCCGAAAGAAACCTTTCTTTGCCCTTTCTTTAAAAATGTGTTGACTTTTAATGAAATTGACATTGAAAATAAAACCGACTTCTCTTTACTTCTAATAGTCATAAATTACAGATTATAAAAAGCTGTTACTTACTTAATTATTGTTTAACATTTGTTTTTTAACCAAAATCGATGTAGTTATAATATCATACTCAGAAACACCTTAATATTTTGACTTTGTAATTTAGGTGACTTCTCTTCCTGTGTAGTTTCGAAACGATTTGCGAAATTAAGCCTTTCCAATGTTCTGCAGTAAACGCTTCAATGCGATTCCAGGGTACAGAACGTGAGTCCGGCGGCGCGGCGCTCCGTGTTTATCAGCCGTAGGATAAATCGAGGCCGGTATATAAACTGTCGGCATCAGCACCCGGCACCATTTGCGACTAAACGCCAACGCTGTAAGCTTCCGCAGCACGGGGCCACACTGACCGCCAACTAAATTAAGACAATTGCCACTTAACACCCTTCCGCGATGCCGACCATAAGAAATTCGATCCTTTTCGTCCTCCTTCTCCTAGCTGTGGTGAGCGTTGAATGCGCACCCTTCTTTTTCGGGATCTTCAAATACAAGTTTGGACATAACCGTTATGGATACAATGGATATCAGAACACGCAGCGTCCAACGCAGCGTGGGAAGACGTACAAAGAAATCTGCAGGGTACATTTCCCAGATGCGGTTGCAATTCCAGGTGTAGGTAGAATAATTTGTCCCAAGTGAGGGTCGGATCGCGTGTTCTACGCAATGGAGCGCTTGCTCAATCGTCGTAACATCATGAGGATGGGCTGATCTGGACCAAACCACCGAGCCATTTTTTAATATCGTATCTTATCAAGTAAGTCTTGCCAGTGCAGCCTTTGTAAGTTAAGATTGTGTTTTTCGTTGAAGAGTTAAAATAGTTGCCATATTAATATATATTTTAAGAATTGAACTTACTGACGGATAGTATGTGAGGAATTTATCGAATATTTATTCCGGTCATTTGTCTTCAGTGTGATGAAAGAAATTCAGAAAGAAGGTCAGTGGTTAATGAAATGTGATATGAAGTAACTAATCATTGGTGATAACCTTGTGATAGTGAGCTAGTTCATCTATTAATAAACGTTAATTGTTACGTTTAAGTTACGTTTCACTCAGTGCGCCGACCCAACGAACAGTGCTTAGAACACGCGACATTAACTCATATTTAAATTGTTAATGCAGTTTTCAAAAGATAATGTATTTTAATTAGTGCGAAAATATTTTTTTTTGCAAGAAATGTTGCTTTTTATTACGGATTATGCAAAAATGCTAGATTTGCTATAACAAAATTTAAATAATTGTTAGTTTGTTGGTACTAGTTTTCCTCGTGTGTTATAATGATATATAGTATGTTCTTCAATGTTGATTGATTTTACGAACGTCTTTATACCATGTTAAAGTCATCTTTTTGTTGATGCTAAACCCTAATTAATAGAATCAGGAATCACTATATTAAAAGTTAATGTTAAAGTTATTACATTAAAGTTGTTTATAATTTTGTAAATAGCTAACAACTGCGATAAAAAAAGATGTGTCTGAACCTAGACTGAAGAGCACCCATTTTTTAATACATTACTTACCTAAATTGAAGAGAGAAAGAATAAATTTATTCTTCGAGCTAGACAAGACACGTCATTTTATTTAATCTTTTTTACTACGCGAATCTTAGGTAATTATTTGTAAACTTATTTAATTAATGCTTATCCTTATGATTTACAAAATTGTCTAATACGATGCGGTGATATTAGGCTATCTCGTTTTTGAGAATTAGAGATATTGCTTTAAATATTTAAAGTAGTTTTTGGTATTATGGAATGAATTTTATCTTATGAACAAGCACGACGATGTTATTAAAACAAATTCTCAATTTAAATTAAAAACAACTACCTGAAAATGTACTTAAAATTTATTACCAGATAACTTTAGAATTAACTTAATTTATTTCCAGTGCAATATCTAGTAGTGTATATCGAAAGATGCGGTGGAGATTCTAAATGGTTCTATTAGATTTTGCCGGGCAGTATTTAGTGATGATGAGAAAACAGCAGTTTCTAATTTATATCGACTTCTATTCATTACCTTATTTCAGATTTAATTGAACAAAAGAACGAACTAAGCGAATTAGTCGTGCATCGTATTAGAATAGTCTGTTTGTTTAGTGAAAATTTAATCAAAATTTTCTGACAAGACATTTTTACAAAATAAATGACAATTCTACTTAAGAATAAAAAGCAAAGAAAGAGTAAACGTATTTTTTAAAACATTTTCTGCTTCATATTTTGCTTATTTTTAAGAAGTATTAATGAAATGTTATTATGTAAATTAATTATTAAGTAAATTTTAAGTTATGTAACAATGTCATACATTGTGTTGATTGTGATCGTTGTAGTAAGCTAAGCTATTTTTAGTCATGAAATAAATCAGTTTTAAACAATTAAATATTTAATTCGCTCTATATTTAGCTTGACTTGTATGTATCGATGTACGTATGAATGACATCGAACTTTATAATACACTTTTCACGCACTTCCAGTGGTCTTAATTTTGTAAAGTTTTGCAGACGTATTAAAACCGATTACATTACAATAAATTAATGAATTTCGCATTATATCAATTATTGTTATTAGGATTATGACAGCGCATGATTATTTTGTGTTATTTGTGTTTATTTGAAACTCTAATTTATTTAAAGTTAATTACCATCTATACAAATAAATAAAAGTGTCTGTTTGTAATGTCAAAATAACAGATTTTTACTAAATGCATATGAAAGTATATACGGCGCTTATAACAAAAACACAGTTTATTAATTTTTTGTCTGTCTGTTTGTCTGTCTGTTTGTTTATTCTGGTAAATTTCAGTGATAGCTGGACGGAATTTGATGGGACTTTCACTGGCAGATAGCTGATGTTATAAGGAGTATCTAAGGCTATTTTAATTTTAGGAAATGAACAATGACCATGTCAGGCCTTTAGTCTTGTATTTCTCATCGTTGTTCGATTCCATATATCGACACGTCGTTACGTACTAAATAAAGGTTCAATGCTACATTTCGTCCCTGGAATAGTCAGGCCAATCTTGATTGCCTCGCATACAAGTGAGTAAAATGGGGCGGCTTGAACAAACCAATCTGTGTATTCAACAAGGAATTCATTTAAGGCCACGTCACTCCTTCATTTGTCCTAAGTAGAAACACCTTCTAAAGACGTAGGCATAATCAAATACGAACACGAGTATTTAATACTAATTACTTTAGATTGCTAATTTTATATCATCATCATCGTCATTACAGCCCTTCACCTTCACTAGTCCTTTGCTGAAAATATCCCAAGGACCGCCACAAGGTCTAAACTTTATATAGCTGCCCATATTTTAACCTCCGACGAAAATAGATGGGTGTTTTATGTTTAACGTGTGAAATCTGTGTATCTCAGTATCTGTGTATGTCTGTGTTATCGTAGCTGCGTAAACGGATGGACCGATTGACTATCCACTTGGGAACTACTAGATTTAGTTTTTTTTTGTTTGAAAGGTAAGTCACCTTTCAAAAACTACTGCTGAACACAGATCGCCCCCTAGATTGCCTCATAGGGGAGATATTTCAGGCGGGTCCACCTAGTTTTTTATTTTTCACTTGTAATTAGAACGACGCTGCTTTTTTATAGTAGCAGTATAAGTGACTACCGCTGCCCCTGAACAACTGCAACACCAGGGGAAAAGCAGATGCGTGGCCGGCCTTTTTAAAAAGGAGTAGGCTCTGTTCTTGAAGGTCCTTAAGTCGTATCGGTCTGGAAAAATCGCTGGTGGTAATCGATTCCACAAGGAAGTTGTGCGAGGAAGAAAACATCTTCTAAGTCGCAAAGTGGTGGACCGCCAATCATCCAGATGGTATGGATGATGATATCGCGAGTTTTGTCGCGATGTGCGATGGTGAAACTGAGCTGCTGGAATTAGTCCGAACAATTCCTCAGAGCGCTGCCCGTGGTACATGCGATAAAATACGCGAAGAGATGCAACATCTCTACGCAGTGCCAGTGAGTCAAGCCGATCGGAAAGAATTTGGTCGTCGATGATTCGAACCGCTCTGCGTCGGATGCGATCAAGTGGAAGGAGCAGGCACTGGGGAGCCCCTGCCCAGAGATGGGAACAGTATTCCATGTGAGGCCGAACCTGCGCCTTGTTAAGTTGCAAGCGATGTGCCAGCATGAAATACTGTCCCGCTCTGCTGAGCACGCCAAGCTTTTTAGAGGCCAATTTGTCCTTCTCTTCCAAGTGACCACGAAACTGCGATATGTCAACGCCGAGGATTCCGATACTGGCTGAGGCAACAAAGGGAGTGCCTTGAAACTGAGGATATACGACAAAGGGGTTCCTTTTAGCGGTAAACGCGGAAATTTGTGTCTTCTGGGGATTGAACTGGACTAGATTTAGTCTGCCCCAATCCGAGACTTTGTTCAACAAACTCTCGGATTGAGGGCGACCTAGTAGACCATCAAGTGTGGTGACCATGAGATGTTCCTAAAACTTCCTACAGTTTAAAATATTACCCCCACACTAGGTTTATCTCCTGTATCGTGGAGGAAGTTTACAAACATAAATTGCACGAGGACAAACATCCAGACCAGGAACAATTATTTGTAGGCCATACAAATAGTCGTGCGGGATTCGAAACCGCGGCACCCAGCGCAACAATTCATTGTTAAGCCACTGCGCCACGGAGCCGTCAAATAATACGGAATAGGTTGATGGATTAATTTCTTCAACTTCTTCGTTAGCCTGTAAAAGTCTACTGCTGGACATGATCCTTTCCCGTTTCAGATGGGATTTTGTCTTAATCGACGTGACATGCAGACATCTCGCATCTATGACGTCGATGCACGTCTTTGAGCCGGGTATTTTACGTTTGGAACAAATAAGGTGATATGCTGGTATCCATTTCTTATTTTATAGAATAAGAGTGACAACGAGCACACAGTGGATGCTGATTTCTATAGACATCTACATCTACCCTCGATTAAGAATCAAAATTCAGATGCGTTACCACCCCCTGAAAACTAAGATGGAATGCCTCGTTTCCAGTAAAAAAAGGTATATGAATCCAAATTAATAACCATCCAAAGCCATAAATTTTTTCCCATATACCACTTACGACATTCACGTAACGAAATGGAATGATAGTGAATTCTATTATGTGGGCATTATATGACTCGTTTTCATGGTTAGATGGCAACAAGTTATCGAACAAAATAGCACATATATATTATAATTAAATGTAATTAAATTAAAAAAATGTCTTGCATTTGAATATACTTACATATAAATAAAACGGGGAAGTCAATTAATTGTTGTTTACTACTAAATAACATCTCAAATAGAGTCTCCGAAAAAGGATTGAGGACTGATAAATCAACCCACAATGCACCCGGAGAGTCAGACGTCAGAGAAAAGTATCAGGATTTTTTTATACGATAAGGGTGACAAACGAGCACACAGTCCACCTGATGGTAAATGGTTGCTGCGGCCCATAGAAATCTACATCTATCCTCTATTACAAATCAAAATGTAGATGCGTTGTCACCCGTGACGACTAAGATGGAATGCCTCATTTCCAGTAAAAAGGGCACATCTATTCTTCAAACTCAACATAGCTTGAGCTTTATTCACTAATCTGAAATGGGCCTTTGGGGACACATCACAGCGGAAAATAGTAGTATACTTAATGCAGCTGTGTTTTGTATGGTGAGTGTAGTAAGCCGCAGATATATTTGACTGGAAAAGAGGCGATCTATATTTTTTAAATAAAACTAACTTTACGTATATTAATCTATTTTATATTCCCAACGTTTCGGGTGCTTTCCAGCACCCGTGGTCATGGGGGACTGAGGTGTTTGACGTCCTGATATCATAGTTAGCCCGGCTACCTTCAGTTTTTTTATATTAATTTTGGTTTGATTTACGCAGAATGAGCTTACAGTATCTTGAATTCTAGCAGTGGTATACTTAGGTTTGGATTTGATTTTATTAATTATGGGATCCCAAGCAGGTGACAGCACCCATCCATCTTCTCTATTGAAATTAGGATGTACTTTAATTTCAATAGCCTCGCGAATCATCCTTGGGAGGAATCAGTGTTCTTTTGCGAGGATTTGTGGTCTATCAAATCTAATTTGATGGCGGGGACGATCTTGAACATGTTCATAAACTGCAGACTTCCCGATACGTTGGTGTTTTATGATTCACAGGATCTATATTTCCTTAAGGGCTACAACGTATGTACATTTCATCCACTTACCAGCAGGTTCTAATTTGTATTCTTATATTACCCATATTATAAAAAAATAAATGGAAGATCCAGAGTAAGGAGGAAGTAAGAGCTGTAACTAAGCTTTTTTACAAATAATTTTATAATATACGAGTATTATTGAATATATTATGCAGTTGTGTATTCAGTGATTCCATTCGGGCCAATTATTTGTAGAGCTGTATCCATCCGACCGTCTTCGGAGATGAGACAATTCATGGTCAGAGGTGAACGCACGTCGCGGTTAGAGGCTGAACTTGACACACCTTAACATTGTCCTCCCGAAAGAAACATTTCTTTGCCCTTTCTTTAAAAATGTGTTGGCTTTTAATGAAATCGACATTGAAAATAAAACCGACTTCTCTTTACTTCTAAATATATTTATTAGATTTTTACTTTTATATGATATAAATGGTGATAATAATACTATTATGCCAGTATGTAGCACTGTCATAAATTACAGATTATAAAAAGCTGTTACTTACTTAATTATTGTTTAACATTTGTTTTGTTAACCAAAATCGACGTAGTTATAATATCATACTCAGAAACACCTTAATAATTTGACTTTGTAATTTAGGTGACTTCTCTTCCTGTGTAGTTTCGAAACGATTTGCGAAATTAAGCCTTTCCAATGTTCTGCAGTAAACGCTTCAATGCGATTCCAGGGTACAGAACGTGAGTCCGGCGGCGCGGCGCTCCGTGTTTATCAGCCGTAGGATATATCGAGGCCGGTATATAAACTGTCGGCATCAGCACCCGGCACCATTCGTGACTAAACGCCAACACTGTAAGCTTCCGCAGCACGGGGCCACACTGACCGCCAACTAAATTAAGACAATTGCCACTTAACACCCTTCCGCAATGCCGACCATGAGAAATTCGATCCTGTTCGTCCTCCTTCTCCTAGCTGTGGTGAGCGTTGAATGCGCACCCTTCTTTTTCGGGATCTTCAAATACAAGTATGGACATAACCGTTATGGATACAATGGATATCAGAACACGCAGCGTCCAACGCAGCCTGGGAAGACGTTCAAAGAAATCTGCAGGGTACATTTCCCAGATGCGGTTGCAATTCCAGGTACAGGTGGAATAATTTGTCCCTACTGAGGGTCGGATCGCGTGTTCTACGCAATGGAGCGCTTGCTCTATCGTCGTAACATCATGAGGATGGGCTGATCTGGACCAAACCACCGAGCCACTTTTTAATATCGTATCTTATCAAGTAAGTCTTGCCAGTGCAGCCCTTGTAAGTTAAGATTGTGTTTTTCGTTGAAGAGTTAAAATAGTTGCCATATTAATATATATTTTAAGAATTGAACTCACTGACGATAGTATGTGAGGAATTTATCGAGTATTTATTCCGGTCATTTGTCTTCAGTGTGATGTAAGAAATTCAGAAAGAAGGTCAGTGGTTAATGAAATGTGATATGAAGTAACTAGTCACTGGTGATAACCTTGTGATAGTGAGCTAGTTCATCTATTAATAAACGTTAATTGTTACGTTTAAGTTACGTTTCACTCAGTGCGCCGACCCAACGAACAGAGCTTAGAACACGCGATATTAACTCATATTTAAATTGTTAATGCAGTTTTCAAAAGATAATGTATTTTAATTAGTGCGAAAATATTTTCTTTTGCAAGAAATGTTGCTTTTTATTACGGATTATGCAAAAATGCTAGATTTGCTATAACAGAATTCAAATAATTGTTATACAAGTGACACAGGGTTAGTTTGTTGGTACTTGTTTTCCTCGTGTGTTATAATGATATATAGTATGTTCTTCATTGTAGATTGATTTTACGGACGTCTTTATACCATGTTAAAGTCATCTTTTTGTTGATGGTAAACCCTAATTATTAGAATCAGGAATCACTATATTTAAAGTTAATGTTAAAGTTTTTACATTAAAGTTGTTTTTACTTTTGTAAATAACTAAGAACTGCGAAAAAAAAAGATGTGTCTGAGCCTAGACTGAAGAGCATCCATTTTTTATACATTACTTACCTAAATTGAAGAGCGAAAGAATAAATTTATTCTTCGAGCTAGACAAGACACGTCATTTTATTTAATCTTTTTTACTACGCGAATCTTAGGTAATTATTTGTAAACTTATTAATTAATGCTTATCCTTATGATTTACAAAATTGTCTAATACGATGCGGTGATATTAGGCTATTTCGTTTTTGAGAATTAGAGATATTGGTGTAAGTATTTAAAGTAGTTTTTGGTATTATGGAATGAATTTTATCTTATGAACAAGCTCGACGATGTTATTAAAACAAATTCTCAATTTAAATTAAAAACAACTACCTGAAAATGTACTTGAAATTTACTATCAGATAACTTTAGAATTAACTTAATTTATTTCCAGTACAATATCTAGTAGTGTAAATCGAAAGATGCGGTGGAGATTCTAAATGGTTCTATTAGATTTTGCCGGACAGCATTTAGTGATGATGAGAAAACAGCAGTTTCTAATTTATATCGACTTCTATTCATTACCTTATTTCAGATTTAATTGAACAAAAGAACGAACTAAGCGAATTAGTCGTGCATCGTATTAGAATAGTCTGTTTGTTTAGTGAAAAGTTAATCAAAATTTTCTGACAAGACATTTTTACAAAATAAATGACAATTCTACTTAAAAAAAAAAACCAAAGAAAGAGTAAACGTATTTTTTAACACATTTTCTGCTTCATATTTTGCTTATTTTAAGTAGTATTAATGAAATGTTATTAGGTAAATTAATTATTAAGTAAATTTTAAGTTATGTAACAATGTCATACATTGTGTTGATTGTGATCGTTGTAGTAAGTTAAGCTATATTTAGTCATGAACTAAATCAGTTTTAAACAATTAAACATTTAATTCGCTCTATATTTAGCTTGACTTGTATGTATCGATGTACGTATGAATGACATCGAACTTTATAATACACTTTTCACGCACTTCCAGTGGTCTTAATTTTGTAAAGTTTTGCAGACGTATTAAAACCGATTACATTACAATAAATTAATGAATTTCGCATTATATCAATTATTGTTATTAGGATTATGACAGCGCATGATTATTTTGTGTTATTTGTGTTTATTTGAAACTCTAATTTATTTAAAGTTAATTACCATCTATACAAATAAATAAAAGTGTCTGTTTGTAATGTCAAAATAACAGGTTTTTACTAAATGCATATGAAAGTATATACGGTGCTTATAACAAAAACACAGTTTTTTAATTTTTTGTCTGTCTGTTTGTTTATTCTGGTAAATTTCCGTAATAGCTGGACGGAATTTGATGGGACTTTCACTGGCAGATAGCTGATGTTATAAGGAGTATCTAAGGCTATTTTAATTTTAGGAAATGAACAATGACCATGTCGGGCCTTTAGTCTTGTATTTCTCATCGTTGTTCGATTCCTTAATCGACACGTCGTTACGTACTAAATAAAGGTTCAATGTTACATTTCGTCCCTGGAATAGTCAGGCCAATCTTGATTGCCTCGCATACAACTGAGTAATATGGGGGCGGCTTGAACAATCCAATCTGTGTATTCAGCGAGGAATTCATTTAAGGCCACGTCACTGCCTACATTTGTCCAAGTAGAAACACGTTCTAAAGACGTAGATATAATCAAATACTTACACGAGTATTTATTACTAATTACTTTAGATTGCTAATTTTATATCATCCTCATCGCCATTACAGCCCTTCACCTTCACTAGTCCTTTGGTGAAAATCTTCCGAGGACTACCACATGGTCTAACTTTATATAGCTGTCCATATTTTAACCTCCGACGAAAATAGATGGGTGTTATTATGTTTAACGTGTGTAATCTGTGTATCTCAGTAACTGTGTATGTCTGTGTTATCGTAGCTGCGTAAACGGATGGACCGATTGACTATCCACTTGGGAACTACTAGATTTAGTTTTTTTTTTTTGTTTGAAAGGTGACTTGATCGGAAATGTTCTTAGCTAGGACTAAAGGGAAATCTTTTCAGTCTTTTGAAGATCATAAACTCTGTTTGTTTCGGGGTTTTCTAAAATATTCAGTTTAATATTATTTGTCTATTAGTTTACCGATACCTTTACCGCCTATTAAAATACTACTGCTGAACACAGGTCGCCCCCTAGATTGCCTCATAAGGGAGATATTTCAGGCGGGTCCACCTAGTGTTTTATTTTTCACTTGTAATTAGGAAGACGCTGCTTTCTTTATAGAAGAGGTGCAAACGAGCTTGCGGCTCACATGATGGTAAGTGACTACGGCCGCCAATGAACAACTGCAAAGACAGGGGAATTGCAGATGCGTTGCCGGCCTTTTAAAAAGGAGTAGGCTTTATTCTTGAAGATCCCTAAGTCGTATCGGTCCGGAAAATCGCTGGTGGTAATCGCTTCCACAGGGAATTTGTGCGAGAAAGGAAACATCTTCTAAATAGCAAAACCCAATCATCCAGATGGAATGGATGGTATCGCGAGTTTTGTCGCGATGTGCGGTGGTGAAACTGAGCTGCTGGAATTAGTCCGAACAATTCCTCAGAGCACTTCCCGTGGTACATGCGATAAATTACGCAAAGAGATGCAACATCTCTACGCAGTGCCAGTGAGTCAAGCCGATCGGAAATAACTCGGTCGTCGATGATTTGAACCGCTGTGCGTTGGATGCGGTCAAGTGGAAGAAGCCGGCACTGGGGAGCCCCTGCCCGGAGATGGGACCAGTATTCCATGTGATGCCGAACCTGCTCCTTGTAAAGTTGTAAGCGGTGTGTCGGCATGAAATACTGTCTCGATCTGCTGAGCACGCCAAGCTTTTTAAAGGCCAATTTGGCCTTCTCTTCTAAGTGACCACGAAACTGCATGGCACTCGTTATGTCGACGCTGACGATTCCGATACTGGCTGAGGCTACAAGGGGAGTGCCTTGAAACTGAGGATATACCTACAACGAAGGGGGTTCGTTTTAGCGGTAAACGCGCAAATTTGTGTCTTCTGGGGATTGAACTGGACTAGATTTATACGCCCCCAATCCGAGACTTTGTTCAACAAAGTCTTGACTTCAGACACAAGTTATTTCTGGTACTGTGCGACGTTTTCCCGGGAAATACTGGCACGGCCGGTGTATAGAGCATCACCAGTGCTGTTATCTGCATAACAATGTATCGTATCATATCTTATCGTATCTTCGTATCTCCTGGTTTGTTCCCTCCATCACCTCTTATGACACCTGCGGACTGATATGAGGTAGTGGTTGTGTATATTCATACACTGCCACTACACGATGAGCATTAGCTTAATTATTAATTATTTGACTCGTTAGTTGTTTGTTGAAATTGAGGAAGAAAAAAGTTGTGGCGGCGCTGTCGTCACGCCACAATCGAAATACACCGAAGCCTAAATCACGCTATCGAAATTCCGAAGTACCGCGATACTTATAGAACAGCTCCGAAATAACACAAATTGTTAGAGCGTTGGCCGCTCTCCGGGCTGAATACCTTGCCCGCGGGAAATCTCCCTTTGACCCCCTTCCACGGCCAAAGTTTGTTATTACAATGATTTCAGAAGTAGGTATGAGGGTGGTACCTACACAGACGGACTCCTAGGCAGGTAAGGAGTACTACCACCTAGTAGACCATCAAGTGTGGTAACCATGAGATGTTCCTAAAACTTCCTACAGTTTAAAAATATTACACCCACACTAGGTTTTTCTCCTGTATCGTGGAGAAAGTTTACAAACATAAATTGCACGAGGACAAACATCCAGACCCGGAACAATTATTTGTAGGCCATACAAATAGTCGTGCGGGACCGTGCGGGATTCGAAACCGCGGCACCCAGCGCAACAATTCATTGCTAAGCCACTGCGCCACGGAGCCGTCAAATAATACGGAATAGGTTGATGGATTAATTTCTTCAACTTCTTCGTTAGCCTGTAAAAGTCTATTAGTGGACATGATACTTTCCCGTTTCAGATGGGATTTTGTCTTAATCGACGTGACAGGTAGACATCTTGCCACTATCACGTTGATATGATGAATTAAGCAACAGTAGACATCTCGCATCTATGACGTCGATGCACGTCTTTGATCCGGGTATTTTAAGTTTGGAGCAAATAGGGTGGTATGCTGGTATCCATTTCTTATTTTATAGAATAAGAGTGACAAACGAGCACACAGTGGATGCTGTTTTCTATAGACATCTACAGCTACCCTCGATTAAGAATCAAAATGCAGATGCGTTACCGCCCCCTGAAAACTAAGATGGAATGCCTCGTTTCCAGTATAAAAAGGTATATAAATCCAAATTAATAATCATCCAAAGCCATAAATTTCTTCAAATATTTTACCGTTACCACTAACGACATTCACGTAACGAAATGGAGTGATAGTGAATTCTATTATGTGGGCATTATATGACTCGTTTTCGTGGTTAGATGGCAACAAGTTATCGAACAAAATAGCATATAAATATTATAATTAAATGTAATTAAACTTTTAAAAAAAAATGTCTTGAATTTGAATATACTTACATATAAATAAAACGGGGAAGTCAATTAATTGTTGTTTACTACTAAATAACATTGTCGCACCAATCTTTTAAACAAAAGGTTATTCGTAGCTTCCTTGACATTCGCGGGTAAGGCATTCCAGAGGAGATTAGTCTGAACTGCGAAGGAATTATCAATTTTATAGGTGCCGGCGGGGATCGAACGCAGGCTGCTCGCGTGCTGTAAAATTTACTGAACTCTCAGCCCCTAAGTTACCACTGCTCTTATAATCTGCTTAATCCGTATTTTATTTAAATTAATAATTTCGTATTCGTTAGGCCTCAGCCAAGAATGAGGAATTCCTAGCACGGTCCTGAGCTACTTGAATCCATCGATTTCCTGAATATCTTAACAGGCTCTTTAGTGCTCTTATGAGATTACCACTCCAGAACCTAGATCGAAATAAAGTCTATATTTAAAGTTAAAAGTTTAAAGTATATATTTATTAAAAAAATAATTGTATGCAAATTTTATGTGGCTTCATTACCTCTGCATTGTCTGGGGAGTAAGAGGTTGTCAAAGACCTCACTTTACTTAGCTTTAGCATCGGCTATTGTCAGTAAGAGGTAATAAAACCACATAAAATTAAAAAAGAAATAATAAAATAAAATAAAATATTGTCTAGTTTTAAAAAAAGTTATTTCTACAGCTTTGATTACTTATCCTGATAACGTACTTAACGGGAATCACAGGGTTTTTGTTACATGTTGTGCATATATATATATCGTCACTGGAAAACCAATACTACTTAAGCGCCATTTTGGCCAAAATGAGTTACATATATCGTTGGATTAGATATTTTTTTCTGCGTCGATTGGTCTTAATGGAAATTATGATTATTTTTTAGTCGTTGTCAGTTTAGTATTTTTCTTTACTGACAACTGACATTTCAATTTTGTTCAGCAACTCAAAGTACTGTAGTTTGAGTCATTGATATAACTTTAGTATTTTTTGCCGGCCGTAAATACTAGCATATATGTAGATAAGTAACTTTGCCTTATGTAGAAATTGATAAGCATGCCGCCTTAGTATATTTTGTTTTCGCAGTTTTCTTAGAGGGAACGGTTTTAGTAACTTTGATTTACATATCTAAGTATGTGAGGGTCTATTTAGAATGTTTTACATTCAATGAAATCGAATAATTATTTTATTAAGTATGGATTATTTTACTCCACAAAATAGTAATAGTTGGTTTAGCATTTAGATATGTGAAAAACGTTAAAAAATATTCAGTTAAGTTTTTTGAAATTAAATTTTGTTTTGATTATGATTTGTTAAGGACGTACGTACAATGTATATTTTGATTTACAAAAAGTTTTAAATACGCCATATGGCCAAAGTATCATACTACAGTCGCAAATGAGCTGTATATAATCTTACTTTTTATGAGTCCAGAACTAGAGAAGTCTATTGTTATTCTTGGACTCAGACAAAAGGCAAACGTGGAGCTAACGAAGTGTGCACCATCTTAGAAAAATATATGAAGATGGAGACGATCGTAGGTCAGTCAGACATCTTTTGTTTTATAACGATACGTGTCCCGGACAAAATAAAAACAAAATTCTTCTTGCATGCATTCATACTCATCTGCAAAATTACTAGAACATTGCGAGGATTCAAATGAATCATCTGTATTTGTGGAAACTTTGTACATCAAAGATATTTTTTTAAAGGATAGGGTAACAAACGAGCACACAGTCCACCTGATAGTAAGTGGTTGCTGTGACCCATAGACATCTACATTGCCCTCAATGAAGAATCAAAATGCAGATGCGTCGTCACCCGTGAGGACTAAAATGGAATGCCTCTTTTCCAGTAAAATGGGTCTCCGGTTCTCTACACTCACCATACGAAACACAGCAGTATCAAGCTGCCATTTCACGCTGGTATTCTGTGAGAGCGTGGTGCTTCCCCGGTCGAGTCGACACATTCGTGCTACAACTATACTACTAATATAGCTACAGCATGGCTCTACCACGTATTAATATAATAATTCTTGAAATGTATGACAATGAATATGAAAATTTTCCATGTGCCGTTAATGTTTATACGGATACGGATTTACGATTCACAGGATCTATATTTCCTTAAGGGCTACAACGTATCTACATCTCATCCACTTACCAGCAGGTTCTAATTTGTATTCTTATATTACCCATATTATATAAAAATAAATGGAAGATCCAAAGTAAGGAGGAAGTAAGAGCTGTAAGTAAGCTTTTTTACATTTAATTTTATAATATATTATTGAATATATTATGCAGTTGTGTATTCAGCGATTCCATTCGGGCCAATTATTTGTAGAGCTGTATCCATCCGACCGTCTTCGGAGATGAGACAATTCATGGTCAGAGGTGAACGCACGTCGCGGTTAGAGGCTGAACTTGACACACCTTAACATTGTCCTCCCGAAAGAAACATTTCTTTGCCCTTTCTTTAAAAATGTGTTGGCTTTTAAAGAAATTGACATTGAAAATGAAACCGACTTCTCTTTACTTCTAAATATATTTATAAGATTTTTACTTTTATATGATATAAATGGTGATAATAATACTATTATGCCAGTATGTAGCACTGTCATAAATTACAGATTATAGAAAGCTGTTACTTACTTAATTATTGTTTAACATTTGTTTTGTTAACCAAAATCGACGTAGTTATAATATCATACTCGGAAACACCTTAATAATTTGACTTTGTAATTTAGGTGACTTCTCTTCCTGTGTAGTTTCGAAACGATATGCGAAATAAAGCCTTTCCAATGTTCTGCAGTAAACGCTTCAATGCGATTCCAGCGTACAGAACGTGAGTCCGGCGGCGCGGCGCTCCGAGTTTATCAGCCGTAGGATAAATCGAGGCCGGTATATAAACTGTCGGCATCAGCACCCGGCACCATTCGCGACTAAACGCCAACGCTGTAAGCTTCCGCAGCACGGGGCCACACTGACCGCCAACTAAATTAAGACAATTGCCACTTAACACCCTTCCGCGATGCCGACCATAAGAAATTCGATCCTGTTCGTCCTCCTTCTCCTAGCTGTGGTAAGCGTTGAATGCGCACCCTTCTTTTTCGGGATCTTCAAATACAAGTTTGGACATAACCGTTATGGATACAATGGATATCAGAACACGCAGCGTCCAACGCAGCGTGGGAAGACGTTCAAAGAAATCTGCAGGGTACATTTCCCAGATGCGGTTGCAATTCCAGGTACAGGTGGAATAATTTGTCCCTACTGAGGGTCGGATCGCGTGTTCTACGCAATGGAGCGCTTGCTCTATCGTCGTAACATCATGAGGATGGGCTGATCGGGACCAAACCACCGAGCCACTTTTTAATATCGTATCTTATCAAGTAAGTCTTGCCAGTGCAGCCCTTGTAAGTTATTGTATATATATAGAGGATAGTATTGTGATAAGGAATTTATCGAATATTTATTCCGGTCATTTGTCTTCAGTGTGATGAAAGAAATTCAGAAAGAAGATCAGTGGTTAATGAAATGTGATATGAAGTAACTAGTCACTGGTGATAACCTTGTGATAGTGAGCTAGTTCATCTATTAATAAACGTTAATTGTTACGTTTAAGTTACGTTTCACTCAGTGCGCCGACCCAACGAACAGTGCTTAGAACACGCGATATTAACTCATATTTAAATTGTTAATGCAGTTTTCAAAAGATAATGTATTTTAATTGGCTTGTTGTACTTACAAAAATATTGGTTACATTGCTTGTGAAAATATTTTTTTAAGAAATATCACATTTCATAACGCATTATGCAAAACTGCTAGATTTGTTATAACAGAATTCAAATAATTGTAATAAAGTGACATAGGGTTAGTTTGTTGGCACTTGTTTTCCTCGTGTGTCATAATGATACATAGTATGTTGTTCATTGTTGATTGATTTTACGAACGTCTTTATACCGTGTTAATGTCATTTTTTTGTTGATGCTAAATCGTAAGTTAATGTTTATGTGTATGTCACTAAAGTAAATATTTAAAATTAATGTTAAAGTTATTAAATTAAAGTTGTTAAAAAGTAAAGAGCTAAGATCCGCGAAAAAAGAATAAAATAAAAAGATATGTCTGAACCTAGACTGAAGAGCATCCATTTTTTATACATTACTTACCTAAATTGAAGAGCGAAAGAATAAATTTGTTCTTTGATCTAGGTAAGACACGTCATTTTATTAAACTTTTTTTACTACGCGAATCTAAGGTACCTAATGACTTAGCTGACTTAAACTTATTTGATTAATGCTTATCCTTATGATTTACAAAATTGTCTAATACGATGCAGTGATATTAAGCTCATATCTCGTTTTTGAGATTTAGAGATATTGGTTTATATATTTTAAGTAATTTTTGGTATTATTGAATTAATTTTATCTTATGACCAAGCATGACAATGTTATTAAAACATATTCTCAATTTAAATTAAAAAACAAGTACCTTAAAATGTATTACTTAAAATTTGTTAATAGATAAGCTAGAATTAACTTAATTTATTTCCAGTGCAATATCTAGTAGTGTAAATCGAAAGATGCTGTGGAGATTCTAAATGATTCTATTAGATTTTGCCGGACAGCATTTAGTGATGATGAGAAAACAGCAGTTTCTAATTTATATCGACTTCTATTCATTACCTTATTTCAGATTTAATTGAACAAAAGAACGAACTAAGCGAATTAGTCGTGCATCGTATTAGAATAGTCTGTTTTTTTAGTGAAAAGTTAATCAAAATTTTCTGACAAGACATTTTTACAAAATAAATGACAATTCTACTTAAGAATAAAAAGCAAAGAAAGAGTAAACGTATTTTTTAAAACATTTTCTGCTTCATATTTTGCTTATTTTTAAGTAGTATTAAAGAAATGTTATAAGGTAAATTAATTATTAAGTAAATTTTAAGTTATGTAACAATGTCATACATTGTGTTGATTGTGATCGTTGTAGTAAGTTAAGCTATTTTAATTTATGAAATAAATCAGTTTTAAACAATTAAATATTTAATCCGCTCTATATTTAGCTTGACTTGTATGTATCGATGTACGTATGAATGACATCGAACTTTATAATACACTTTTCACGCACTTCCAGTCGTCTTAATCTATAATATAAAAATGAATCGCTGAATGTGTTGCTAAGCGCAAATCTCGAGAGCAGCTGAACCGATTTTGCTAATTCTTTTTTGGTTCTTACGGAGAGAAAAATTTTAAAAATTGCCTGAAAAATTATAAAAACAACACTTTTCAAAAGATTCGCGATAATAGTTAAAAGTCAATTTGAACTTTAATACCATATCATAAAGTTTAGTGGAACCCCTCCACTAATCTAAAGGCAAGACAATTATAATTTTTATTTTTTGACATAATGTAATCATAGAATTATCAACTTTCTTTTTTCTTTTTTTATCTTACTAGCTAACCTGGTGTCCCGAACTCCAGAATAGCAGAATAAGTATTAAAAAAAAATTAAAGAATCGACTATTAGGCGGTACGAAGTTCGCCGGGTCAGCTACTTTTCTATAGTTTTGCAGACGTATAAAAACCGATTACATTACAATAATTTAATGAATTTCGTATTATATCTATTACTGTTATTAGGATAGTCACAGCTCATGATTACTGTGTGTTATTCGTTTTCTTTTAACTCTAATTTATTTAAAGTTAATAACCATTTATACAAATAAATAAATTATATTGAAGTATCTGTTTGTAAAGTCATGATAAGAGATTTATACTAAATGCATATGAAAGTATATACGGTACTTATAGCAAACACACTATTTTTTAATTTTTGTCTGTCTATCTGTTTGTCTGTTTGTTCTGGCTAATCTCCGAAACAGCTTGACCGATTTTGATGGGACTTTTACTGGCAGATAGCTGATGTTATAAGGAGTAACTTTAATTTTATAAAATTAATTACAGTTACTTAAGAGTCTTGAATTTGAATATACTTACATATAAATAAAACGGGGAAGTCAATTAATTGTTGTTTACTACTAAATAACATTGTCGCACCAATCTTTTAAACAAAAGCTTATTCGTAGCTTTCTTGACATTAGCGGGTAAGGCATTCCAGAGGAGAATAGTCTGAACTGTGAAGGAATTTTATATATTATATATATTTAACAATTTTATAGGTGCCGGCGGGGATCGAACGCAGGCTGCTCGCGTGCTGTAAAATTTACTGAACACTTAGCCCCTGCTCTTATAATCTACTTAATGCAATTTTTTGGTATGCGTTAGGTCTCAGCTAAGGATGCGGCATTCCTAGCACGGTCCTGAGCTACCTGAATCCATCCATTTCCTGAATATCTTAACAGGCTCTTTACTGCTCTTATGAGATTGCCACTCCAGAACCTAGATCGAAATAAAGATGTCTATGGGCCACAACATCCACTTACCATCAGGTGGACTGTATGCTCGTTTATGACCCTTATAAAGAAAATTCTTATATCAGTAAGATTGACAAACGAGAACACACAATTCACTGTTAATTAAAGGCATTGTGGCACATATGCTTACATCTTATCCTCAATTATTTAGAATCAAAATGGATAGGCTGTGACGATAACGGCAATTCCAAAAATATTTTAGAAAATGCACAATATTTTGCAGAATATTGTGATTTTTTTTTGTTATTTTATATAGTAAAGTTGATACAATCTCTCCGATAGAAGATGGTACTGTGACCTCAAGATATATCTATCCTCGATTAAGAATGAATGAATACGTTACATATTTGTTTAAAAGTTAAATAGAGTAACATGTGCAGTCTTAAATAATGGACTGTATTTTTAGTAAAATGTTGAAATGTATACGTTACAAAATCAAGATAGAGAATGTAATTAATAGCTTCATTACTATCTTAGTGTTGATACAGCTGAAACATTGCCATGGAAATCAAACGTTAATTTTTTAATAATAACAATTCATGATTATAATTGCTTTTATTTAAAAGTTTCATAAACAATATTTAATATCTCACTTTGTATCAACAACCCTTACACTGTCTTGTTTGTAAATCAACTGGTGCTTACTCGTACATTCGCTTTTATCAACATATTGTTATATGGAAATAAATTTTTGTGGTAATACCGATGTCTGTTCTAAGCCTTAAGTATTTATGAGACCGTAACAGCATACCTCAACTTTTTTTCTGATTATAGGATTATGGTCATACGAATTGTTATTATCATTACAAATTGTTTGAAAAGTCATAACGCTTGCAAACTGGTAAAGCAGCTGTGGAGACCTGCGAATACTATAAGAATTACGTCATACACTTTCGAAGTCCTAATACTCACGTGGAACTAAATGTAGGTCTTAACAATTTATCACGGCAAGCGTTGACAGATTGTTGCTACGTGATAATGTTGTCCGTTTGCATTGTGCGAACAAATGTTCGCCTTGTTGGATTTATGTGGTATAAGTAACTGAATAATTTGTAAAGGTTTGTTTGTTATTAAGGTGTAAAAATTTGCAATTCTACGAATTCAAAGTTAAGTAGTTTTACACTATAAGTGATTCGCGATCTTCGAGCTTTCGATGGTTCGATCATCTTCTTTAGCGCGTAAAAGTCCACTACTATGTATGTACCTCTCCATCATGCTCCGACCATTCGCTCCATAGAAGCGTCTGCTCGTTACCGGTTCGGGTATACAGGCATTACATCAGGCGTTAAAGAGATGGCTCACTGTCTATCGGAAGCTATGAGATTATTCCGCATTTCCTATAGTTACCTCTCATAACACTCACGGTACAAAATGGAGTGATGGGTTCCTTTACACCGCTATCACAGGCCACATTAATCTTAGTTGCATACATTATCAGCCCTTACATTCCTTGCCAGATCCTTTGAAATAAGTGCAAAATTACAGATTTGTATGAAAGTTGCCTTCATTCTACACGCTGCTGGTGAGATAGTGGGCTCGAAACCGATACACTCACTTTGGTAATATCCTTTACCATACCACAGCCTAAGAAGAACATAGTTAGACTGTGACCATACTGTGAAAAACCAGTAAGTTCTAAAAATCTAATATAGGTACTATTGTGCATAATACAACCTGCAAACAGTTCCTCAAACACCAGTAAGTAGATGATGTGTCCTATTTACACGTAGTAAGGTAGTTTGGTAGGTAAGTTTGGTCGATAAATCTTCGTCTAGGGCATTCCTTCCCGACTTTGCCGTTCACTTCTGAAACATAACTTTGCTTTGTCACTCTTTCCTCGTTCATTCTTTCTACGTGACCAAACCACCGAAGCATTTCTTTTTTAATTCTAGTCACAACGTCATCTTGCAAACCACACTTTTCTCTTATCACACTATTTATCACCTTGTCATTCAGATTTAGCCCTAGCATACTCCGTAATGACCGCATTTCTACAGCCTTTATTCTACTCTTCTGCCATACCCAACTTTCACTACCATACATTAAAGTAGGGACTAACACAGCATTATGAATTGCCATACGTGCCTTCTTTGACACATTCTGACTCTTCATAATAGCGTGTAGAGCCCCATTAACTCTATTTCCTGCGTTCACTCGTCGTTCTATATCCTTATCATATCTACCATCCCTGCTAAATAAACTTCCCAAATATACAAACTCATCCACTAGCTCAATCAATTCCCCTTCTATTCTTATTTCACATAACGTTTTACTTTCTTCTCTTTCAAAAACCATCACTTTCGTCTTACTTGCATTCACTTTTATACCCCTTTCTTTTAATGACCAGTTCATTAAATTAACCATCATTTGCAACTCGGCCGCCGACGATGCAAATATGACTTGATCATCGGCGTACAAAAGGCATTTGACGGTTAACTCACCCATTCTCAACCCACATTCTTCAACTTTCAAAGTTTGCAAACAACTGTCCATAAATAGGTTAAACAGCCACGGAGAAGCTACACAGTCCTGTCTGATTGTTCTGATTGCCCTTCTATTTGTCCTGAGAATTAAAATAGTGTGCCTCTAACCACTAAGGGTCTCCAGATCTTTAAATAAGGAAGCCAAAAACTTAATGCTGCTATTTTACACTGGTATTCAGTGAGAGCGTGTTCCTTCCCCGACTGAGTTTTGTTCGACTTCGAAATAACTAAATACAGCAAAGTTGCAACGGTTTGCAACATTTGTTTTCGATCGATTATGTTTGATAACGTTATGTTGTAATATTGTGTTATTTAAGTTTATTTGGGAACTTAAGTGTATTATTGGTAAAATTGACAACCAACGGCTTCTTGGTTAATACAATGAAAGTATTTTAGTATTAACCGTGAAGAGGCCGTTTATGAATAAAAAAAACTGCGGTTGCCATCCCACCTGCCAAGCGTGGCAACAATGGCAAGTACCAGCCTAATGTGGCAATTTTCGAGGAGGCTTATGTTCAGCAGTGGACATTGATAGGCTGTAAAGAAGTCCTAATTTGTTAGCCGTTAATTAAATGTAAAATTTGAATAAAAATTGAATTAGTTCATATAAAGGGTTTTTCAATAAGGGCGGGTAGATGTTGAAATGATTTATTTCATTATACAAGCTGTGTGTGAGGTATTAACAAAATTCTTTTTTTATTTGAAAGGCCCACACCTGCCATTAAGTATGGAATATGACATCGTTCAAATGCCCACCTCGGCTTTTTACAGTGGCACGGATCCGAGTTGTCAAAATTTCAATGACTCTTCTGCATAGATCCGGCTGAATTTGAGCGATGGCCTGCGTTATGTTCACCTTTAGGGCATCGGTCGATTGGGGTGTGTTTGTATAGATCTGCAATTTCAAGAAACCAACAAGAAAAAGTCTAGTGGTGTCAAATCGCATGACCCTGGTGGCCAATTCACATCACCCATGCGAGAGATAAGCTTACCCTCAAATCGCTCATGGAGAATGTCAATCGTGGCTGTAATGTCTGCTATCTTCTCTAACCACTGTAGTGTAACACAGGCTCGGCACGCACTTTAACTAAACAACACGTCTACTCTCGCCCGAGGCTCTCGTGTAACTGACGCGGTGCGCTCGAGACAGTGACTTATATATAAATGTATGTTTGTGTATTTGTGCATGGTAAATTATTAGTAAATAAAACAAATAACAATATTTACTGTATACTACATATAAGCAAACACTACATCTCTTTCTTATCAAGATTTTTTTTTCTTTTTTTTTCATTATAACTCATAACAATCACAAAGCAGCTTGTATTGTCTGTATTAATTATTTTCCACTGCTTTTACGTAAACCTTATCTCCTTGTATTATATCTGAGCGGGTTTCTTTGCGTTTCCTATATATATACTCTTTTCCTTTTCCTTTTTTGTATTTTGTCTCTATCCCTGATATCTGAATCTAAATGATTGTCTGTAATTTATTTCACCTATTGATGGAATTTTATCCCTACTTTTTCGGTGAAAAAACAGTTCAGACGCTAACTTCCCGGTAACTGTAAGGAGGGGTGCTGTTATACATTAGAAGATACTCCCATAAACATTTCTTTTAAATCCTTTCTCTTGATCTGGTTGATACGAAGACGTTTCAAAATATCTCTGTTTTGTCTTTCAACTTCGCAGATCATTTGAGGCCAATATAGTACAGTACTAAATAACTTAATGTTACATTCTTTGCAGAAGGATCGAAACTCTTCACTCACGAACTGCTTGCCATTGTCTGCGGTGATAGAAATAGGATAACCAAGTCTACTGAACATTTCTTTTACCATTTTAATAATCTGTAAGCTTGTGATGTTTTTGTAATTGTTTACTTCTTTGTATCGACTATAGTAGTCGACCACTACTAACAGATACTCGTTACTTGGCAATGGTTCCATTAGATCCATTGTGACATCTATCCATGGAGCTGCAGGCAACTCTCGTCTCTTCATTGGTGCAGTTGGGCTTGGCGAACCCAACTAACGTACAACATTTACAAGCCTTTACTAATTGTTCTACGTCTTTATCGATACGGAGCCACCATACCTTTGATCTCCAGCGTCCCTTCAACGCTACGATACCTGGATGACCCTCGTATGCAGCATGTAATACACTCTTGCAGAGTTGCTGTGGTATTACAATTTTATTTCTACGAAGTAGAATGCTATCATGGAAACACAACTCGTTTTCAAAAAAATTGTAACTCTTAATTGAATCGTCCCAGTCGTTCTGATAGACACCTTTTTTCACTTTGTAAATCTCTTGTTCTTTTTCTGAATATGCTACAATGGAACTCATTGGTATAGCAACTGGTCTAGAATTTTCCACTATTTGGTACACATGCTGGTCTTTTCCTTTTGGCGGGTTATCAGGATAGTTACATAATCGTGACAAGGGATCAGCTATATTTGTTTTTTCCTGGCTTGTATATAACCTTGAATGAATAAGACTGTAGCCTCAGTATCCATCGTTCAATCCTCGCACATGGTTTTGACTTAGACCCGAACAATATCTCTAGCGGCTTGTAGTCAGTGACTAAATCAAAAGGCTTTCCAAATAAAAATATTAAAATGTTCGACCCCCCAAACTAATGCTAGTGCCTTTTTTTCCGTTTGGCTATACCTGCGCTCGCAGTCTGTCAAAGCTCGATTACCATAGGCAATAATTCTAGGGCCATTTGTATCATTTTGTACAAGGACAGCACCAAGTCCGACAGGGCTAGCATCTGCTATCACCTGTCTTGCATCTCTGACGTCATAATACCCTAAAATCCGTATTTCCGTGAGCATCCGTTTGAGTTTTTGGAATGCTTTATCTTGTTCTCCAGACCATTGTTTTTCCAAGCTCTCCCTTTTGCTCATCTTCTGTCTTAACAGGTGCTTCAGAAATTCTGTCATGGCGGCCAAGTTAGGTATCCATTTGTTTATGTAGTTTAAGAGTCCTAAAAAACTTTGGAGTTCTTCTATGGTCTTTGGGACCCTAAATTTCATAATGCTCTCAACGTACTTGTTGAAGGGTTTACTCCTTCATGTGTAAGCCTGTGTCCCAGAAAATTCACATCCTGCGTTTTATATATGCATTTATTGCTATTCAGCACGGCGTTGTTTTTACTAAGTACCTGTAGAACTTTCTTTAGTCATGCGTCGTGTTCTTCTTCACTGTTCCCGAATACCAGGATATCATCAATAAAATTGACGACCCCTTCACAGTTTCTCAGCATCCTTTCAATGATCTTCTGAAAAATCTCGGAAGCGCAGGTAATTCCAAGCATTATTCTTTTATATCTATATAATCTTTTGGGGTTTATAAAAGTCGTTATGTGTCTGGATTCAGAGTGAATTTCCACTTGATGGAAGGCATTTTTTTATGTCTTAATTTGTTAAAATATTTAGCTTTCTTCATTTTAGGCAAAAATGGTCCATAGTAGGCAGGGGGTGGTTTTCTTGCAATATAACGGCGTTCGTACATCTCATATCTACGCACAAACGTAATTCACCATTTTCTTTCATGATTGGAACATTGGTGAAACCCATTTAGACGGGCCTTGCACTTCTTCAATTATATCACTGTTTAGTGAGTCCTTAATTTTGATTGCAACCTTCTCTTTAAAGGGGATCGACTTGCTTTTACTCTCCACTTGATTTATCCCGATACCAAGTTTTAAGACACCCAGTCGGACTGCTGTGTTCTTACCAAACAGGTTTCTAGTACCCCCTGAAATCACGTAAATGGTTGTATGTTCCTTTCGTCCATCGACTTCGAGTATAGTTTCAAATGAACTCTCTATTGCCAAAGGAGAGTTACTACCCTATGCTAATAATGTCTTGTCTGATCTTTACATTTGATTAAAAGCATATACTTTTCTGCTTTTTAACTCTTCCCACGTTTTGTAAGATATAAGGTTCTTGCACAATTTCGAATTACACTTTTCCACAATTTGATCTATGAAATGATCATCTTGCTTTTCAATGCACACTTTTCGGCTTGTTGACGCAATCTTATCAAAAACTTCTCAAATGTCTCTCCTTTTTTCTGTTTTAGCAATCGAAAAACATGCCGCTCATAAACTTTGCTCCGTTTAGGTTGAAATTACTCGTAGAGTTTTTTGTTTTTTTTTTGCTACTTAAAATACATCAACGGTTTCTTTTATCCCAGAGCCACCAAAATGCAATAGCGTAGCTCGTTTCTCGAGTGCTGATATAACTTCAGCTACGTCCAGATAGATTAGTAGAGACCTTTTCCATTTTCCACATCTTATAGCCATAGATGTGCTATCACATTAAAGCTGATAACGGTATCATTATTATTATTATTTTAGGGGCAAACTGAAACAGTTTCTTATATTTTTTTTCCAATTTAATGCTGGTATTTTAATACCCAAAGTCCAATTTAATGGTAGTAACTTAGTACACAAAGTCCAATTTAATGGTGGTACATACCTTAGTACCCAAGCTCCAATTTAATGGTGGTATCTACCTTAGTACCCAAGTTCCAATTTAATGGTGGTATCTTAGTACCCAACTCAATTTAATGATGGTATCTTAGTACCCAACTCAATTTAATGATGGTATCTTAGTACCCAACTCAATTTAATGATGGTATCTTAGTACCCAACTCAATTTAATGATGGTATCTTAGTGCCCAACTCAATTTAATGATGGTATCTTAGTACCCAACTCAATTTAATGATGGTATCTTAGTACCCAACTCAATTTAATGATTGGTATCTTGGTACCCAAACTCAGTTTCATGATAATAATATGTTCCATAACACTCGCCCTTCTCTTTTGGTTTATTTGGTATACCGAATACTTCCATCGCTGTGCCATTTAGGCTTTGGGTAAATTCAATACCTATATTGCGCATTTACCATTATTGATAACTTAGACAGCAATACCCTCGAGAAACGCCGTGATATAAGAGATCAAATGTTGTTGTACAAATTGCTTCATAATATCATCGACTCTCCCCTACTTTTAGGCAAGGTGAATCTTGCGTGTCACAGGTTAGGTGCACGAAATAAACCACTTTTTGCATTACCTAAAGTTAAAACAAAAAAATGCCTCAAATAATTTTGTATCTCGTACATGCAAAAGTTTCACTTAAAATATTGTAAATATTAGATATTTTTCACCTTGAATATGATAGTTACAAAGAAAATATTGTAAAACTTAATATCTAAGTGGTAGTATCACTTTGAGTTGTATATATAATGTTACTTTTAACTACTTACTACTTAATGTTTTAATTTATGAATACCATTTAGCTTGTTTTATTCTTTTATATTTTTAATTTTATACAACATAATATTGTGGTTTGCTTTTATTATGTATTAGATATCTGTGGAAACTTCATTGGTTTTTAGGATTACTTTTATATGTTTTATTATGTAATTTATTATTGCACTGTATGTTTCCCTTAAAAAGCAAATAAATAAATAAACAGTATTACTAGTTACTTTGCAATGTACAGAAGTCGTGAAGTGTCCACGATTTTTTGTAAGACTTATATATGCCATGAAAGCAGTAAAATAGTATTTTCATTAAAGGCGATAAATATCACACCTACATGTTAAATGCCACTAAAATTTAGCTAACGACATTGTATTTTGGTTCGAATCGAGAGGAGTTTTTTAGTAACATCTACTATTTTTCCATCAAAAATCTTTTTATATAAAAGTTGTGCTAATAGACATATGTTAAAATAAATCATTATTTTATCATTGCTACATAAAGAAAATAAATTTTAGCACACCATAAGCGTGGTCAAATGCGAACATATATTTTATATAAATTATTAAAATGATCAGAACAGGGTTAAAAACAATAAATCATAATTCATAATCCACAGTTTTTTTCCCGCGGGTACTCTAGGAATTAATTTACAATTGCAATGCTAATAGTTGCACATTGCTAACCTATTTTTGATTATATCTTTATACTAAATAGGTACTTATCTTTTTCCTCGTCGCCACTTGTAATGTCTGCTATCTTCTCTAACCACTGTAGTGTAACACAGGCTCGGCACGCACTTTAACTAAACAACACGTCTACTCTCGCCCGAGGCTCTCGTGTAACTGACGCGGTGCGCTCGAGACAGTGACTTATATATAAATGTATGTTTGTGTATTTGTGCATGGTAAATTATTAGTAAATAAAACAAATAACAATATTTACTGTATACTACAAATAAGCAAACACTACAGTGGCGTCGGCTGTGTGGCACGTAGCACCGTCCTGCTGGACCTAGACGACATAGGTCTAAATGGTTCAATTTGGGCCATAAGAAATTGGTTATTATCGTTCTGTAGTGCTCGCCGCTGACGGTGACCGCCTCACTAGCGTCGTTTTCGAAAAAATACGGACCAATGACGCCACCGGTCCAAAATCCACACCAAACTTTTCGAGGATGCATTATTACCTTGTGAACCTCGCGTAGGCTTGTGTTGTCCCATAAAGGTCATTCTGCTTGTTGATTTATGATTTTTCGGTCAAAATTGGAGTCCTCTTCCAAACGAATCGAAGCCAAGTCAGCGAACAAACGGCATTGTCTATGGTCATGAATTTTGAGCTCCTTGGTGAGATGGATCTTGGACGGGTGTAGGCCCAAGTCCTGATGCAGAATTCGCCAAGTTGAAGTTTGCGCAAGGCCGAAGTCGTGTGCACGGCGAGGAATCGAGTGCTTCGGGTTTTGCTGTACACTTTCACGCGACGATGTTCTTGACCGATCTTGCGTTCCTTGAAAGTACGGGTATTGGCTGATTGTTTACCGAACCGGTCGTTTCAGATTTGGCCACCAAACGTTGAAGAGTCAACTATGAAGGGCTACTACGTCTACCGTATAATAGGCGCAATGCGCGCAACGTTTGCGCTAACGAACACTCAGTTCGATAATAAAGTTTCACCATTTGAACGAGCTATGCAATCGTGTAATTTGCCGTGGTGATTTGGCATAAGGAACTGAATAATAAAGAAAAGATTTGATAGAAGTTACCAAAACAAAATGGCCGCTACGGGCCGCCAAAAACTACCCACGCCAATTGAAAAACCCTTTATACGCAAATAAAATTAACCTAAACACTAATAAACTAAAGAAAGTTTTATAGAAATTAATGAGTATTTTTGTATTTTAAAAATTAATTTAAAGTTTATGTTATGAATAATGTTTATGATGTAAATGAAAAAGGTTAAGAAAATTGCTGTATGGTGTGTAAAGTCTCAATACAATTTAAATAATTTTAAAGTTTTTATTTAGTATTTTTATTAAGATTTTATTAACAAGAATTGTATTTTTTTTAATGTAAAATGAAATGTGCCAAATACGACGGCAAATGTTCTGCTCTTAATCCTTATCTTGCTTCATCTTGTACGCCACCAATATCATAACATAGACATTGGCAAAAATGTGCTTGCTTTTTTAATGGTTAAGTTGGGCTCGGGAAGGCTGGTGTTTCCTAGTGCTCTTTTCTCTGTTCTCTTAGTCTCAGAGTAATTGATTCGTCAGCCGTTCGTCGCGCAGGTAGACTTGGAGGCACTGTAAGAAAGTGCGAGATAAATTGTATTCCAGGACATCTTATTTGAGAAGTTATATGATGAAAAGCTTTACCGTTGCCTTGCTCCTATGCGAAGAAGGTATATTTATTTATTTTTATTTATACTCTTTATTGCACACGAAACACTACACAACACAGCAAACTTAAATTTATCAACGAATGTACAATTAGGTGGCCTTATCGCTAAACAGCGATCTCTTCCAGGCAAACCTTGGTGAAGGAGATAATTTTCATTTAAATATATAGAAGTGTGCATAAATAGTAGATAAACAAGCATATATTAAAAATAATATTATATATTACACATAAACAATAATATACATACACACATACATATACACATATACCTACATATACATACATAGAATACATACACTTTTATAAATATTTCTGTAATATATTATAACTATATATCATATACATAAACCTTATCAAGAAAAGTAGATATGACAATAAAATATATTAAGTAGAATAAATATTTGAATAATAATCTTTAACCACATTTTTGAAAGACTCAATGCTTTGGGCTTTTTTAATTGTTAAAGGAAGCGAGTTCCATAATTTGATTGCTTTGACACAAAAGGAGGAATGAAAAAAATTTGAGTTGTGAGCAGGCATACGCAGTAAAAGTTTATCAGCTATTCTGGAATGATCTTTATTTGCGCCCATGAACTCAAATTTTTCTTTAAGATAACTCGGTGTTTTAGGATCAAATAGTACACAGTAAAGTAGAGATAGAATATGAGTATTCCGACGAAGCCTGATAGGGAGCCACTTGAGCTTAATACGGTACTCTGAAACGTGATCATATTTGCGAAGGCCAAATATGGATCTAATAGCGAAATTCTGAAGACGCTCAAGTTTATTTAATTGATCCTGAATAAGATTGGAGTAGCATGCATCAGCATAATCAAGGATAGGGAGTAACAAAGACTGTGCCAGTAAAATTCTAGTAGGAATGGGAAGCGAGTTACGCAAACGTCTTAAATAAGATGCTGCCGTAAACATCTTTCTGCTGGACTCCTTAATATGCAGGGACCAAGAAAGATTCTGATCAATATATAATCCTAGGTCTTTAACAGATTTACTAAAAGGTATCACAACACCATCAACAACAATAGGTGGAAGGTTATCCCAACAAATTCTCGAGATTAGAGTGCTATTTCCAACAATAATGGCTTGGGTCTTTTTGGGATTTAAATTAAGCCCGAACGACCTGCTCCAATCAAGTATTGCAGCAAGATTCGTATCGGTGTCATTGATGGCCTTGGTAAGATTCTGAAGTGATGTATGGGAGTAAATTTGGATATCATCTGCATACAAATGGTAGAGAGAAGAAATTCGTGAAGTAATAGAATTAATAAATACAGAAAAAAGGAGAGGAGACAACACGCCACCCTGTGGTACACCAGCAGTTAGTTCACACCACGTAGATGTGGCACCCTCTACCATAACACGCTGTCGGCGACCACGCAAATAGCTTTGAAACCATTCAATTGCCGCTGGAGGTATGTTAATAGAACGTAGCAGACTCAACAATACGTCAAAATCGACGGTGTTAAAAGCATTACTGAAATCCAGCAACGTAAGAATAGTGAGCTGCTGTTGGTCCATACAACAGCGAATATCATCAGTGATTTTAAGTAAAGCTGTAACAGTACTATGACCAAGTCTGAACCCTGATTAAAAGGAGTCAAGAAGGGAGTTTTTATTTAGGTAGTGGTTAAATTGTGCAAATACCAAACGTTCAAGAACTTTTGAAAGGAATGGAAGGATAGATATAGGTCGATAATCTGAAGGAGAACAGGGGTTCTTCTTTTTAGGAAGAGGAATGATACTAGCTTCCTTCCAGATTCGGGGAAAGGATCCAGAGGATATGAAGTAATTGAAAATATGAGTAAGGATGGGGAGAATAATATCAATCAGGGGGACGATCATTTTATGGCTAATTTCATCACATCCGATAGCACTTGACGATGTGGACAAAACATTCTTCTTAACATCACAGTCGGAAAATTGATTGAAGGTGAATGGCGAGAAATTAGGAGTTGATGCTTTAGACAGATTGTTTAAAGTATATGATTTTATATTATCATTTAAAAATGAAGATGTACATGAGAAATGTTGATTTAGTGATTCAATATCAACGTCTTCATTCGAAATAGTGGATTCTTTAGATTTTCCAACTCCTATTGATCTGAGAAACATTCAAATTTTTGCAGGGTCTCCGTTCTCGACTGATTTTTGAACATGGCGTTGTTGTGCATCTCTACAAATTGTATTACAGCGATTCCGTATGCTCCTGTACGTGTCACTATTGTGGTCCGATTTATCACTGTTATAAATAAGCCTAGCTTTATTTTTCTTATTTAACAGTGATTTAATATCGTCTGTAAGCCACGGTGCAGGGGTGTGTTTAATTTTAACTGGTCTGACGGGTGCATGGGTGTCGTAAAGGTTAATTAAGATGTAGTTTAGTGTTTCTACTTTTAGGTCTATAGAGTCAGCAGAGCATAAAGCAGACCAGTCAGCATTCCGAGCATCCTCTTGAAGACGTTCAATATGAATCCTACCAAAATTTCGTAGCATCAGTACCTTGCCTCGAAGCTTAGGAGTGCGTATTTTATACGATAAAAAGATGAGGTCATGATGAGAGAATGCCACGGCTGCACATTGACCATGCTTTGACACGTGATCAGGAGATGAAACTATGATAAGATCTTATCATCATCATTACAGCCCTTCACAAGTTCACTGCTGAACATAGGCCTCCCCCAAAGAATGCCACAAAGCACGGTCCTGAGCCACCTGCATCCATCGACTTCCTGCATATCTTACCAGGTCGTCACTCCATCTAGTGGGGGGACGCCCTACACTTCGCCTGCCGGTATGAGGCTGCCACTCGAGAACCTTTCTTCCCCATCGGCTGTCGGTTCTTCGAGCTATATGGCCGGCCCATTGCCACTTCAGCTTACTAATCCGTTGGGCTATGTCGGTCACTCTGGTTTTACTGCGGATATCCTCATTTCTGAGTTTATCATGCAGAGAAGCTCCGAGCATAGCCCTCTCCATAGCTCGCTGAGCGACCTTGAGCTTCCTCATCCGGCCAGCAGTGAAGAACCACGTCTCAGTTCCGTATGTCATCACTGGCAACACGCACTGGGTGTACAGTCTCGTTTTCAAGTTTTGAGGTATACCTGATGAGAAGATGTGCCGTAATTTCCCGAACGCTGCCCAACCGAGTTGAATCCGTCGATTGACCTCTCGGTCGAAGTTAAGATCTAACAAAGATGAAATACAGTTAGTATTTATTAGTATATGAGACCAACATAACCCGTCATAATCCTGTGAGGCAGTAATGCTTACGCACTCTCATGTTACTGAAAGGTTAGATTTAGAATTTCTCAATAACACTAGAAAATATACGTTACCTACTAGCTGATACCCGCTCGCTTCGCTGGGCACACAATAATATTTTATTGCGGAACCTAGATGTAAGATATTAAGAAAATTTTTCTGATGGTACTACATCTCGTTAAATCAGTTCTTAGTACACGCATGTGGTTTTTCACTTATATTTATTTATTTATGTATTTATTTATTTAAACTTCATACAATATGATGTATAGGCGGACTTAATGCCTAAGGCATTCTCTACCCGTCAACCTTTAGGTGATGCAGAGATAAAAATATGAAGTAGGTGTGTAAAACGCTAAAAGACAAGATTATAAATTAAAGTATATAAATATAAAACAATATAATACATATACCCATACATAAACTTATAAATCAAAAATTATTTAACATACGCATAGTATTATATATAAATTATGTACATAAAAATAATAAATTACATACATTATATATTTATATAAATACATAAATCAATACTACAAATAGATTATCCTGCCAGTTTATTTAAGTGAATTTTCTTCTTGAAATTGAAAAAAAAATAAGGATTATTAGTCGTTCTAATTTCAAGATGGAGTGGGTTCCAGAGGAGAACAGACTGTACAGTTAAGGAAGAATGCAGGAAGCCAGATTTATGAGAGGGACACTTTAGCAAAAGGTTGTTCGAAGAACGCAGGTTTCTGTCATGGCTAGAGCAAAGGTACTGAAAATGAGAAGTTAAGTAAGAGGGGGAGTAGGAGATATAGGTGTAAGGTGTAAGAAGTGATGCCCTTAAATTAATTATTTCATATTTAAGTAAGAGAACGCAAAAAGTTGTCATTAACAATATGAGCTCTTCCGGATCGATGGTACAAATGGCGTGCCTCAAGGCTCAATTCTCGGCCCCTTTCTGTTTCTTGTATACATTAATGACTTACCTTTCATAGTAGGGGATAACCACGATATAGTATTATTTACAGATGACACTTCTTTAATTTTCAAATTAAGTCGACAGTTACTAAAATATGACGAAGTAAATAATGCTATATCTAAATTAGTAAATTGGTTCGATGTTAATAATTTGCATTTAAATGGCACTAAAACAAAATGTATGAAATTCGTGACTCCAAATGTCAAACAATTAAATACTAATGTAATTTTAAATGGGGAGAAACTGAGTCTTGTAGATACCACCATTTTTCTTGGAATCACACTAGACGCGAAGCTTCAATGGAGCCCCCATATATCAAAACTAGCAAGCAGACTTAGTTCTGCAGCATATGCTGTAAAAAAGATTAGAAGTCTAACCAGTGTTGAAACAGCTAGACTAGTTTACTTCAGCTACTTCCATAGCGTAATGTCGTATGGTATTTTGCTATGGGGACACGCAGCTGACACTAAAATTATATTTGTTTTGCAGAAGAAGGCCATAAGAGCAATTTATGATTTAAAGCCTAAAGAGTCTCTGCGACAAAAATTTAAGGAAATTAATATATTAACTTTGGCCTCTCAATACATTTATGAAAATGTAATGTACGTACACAAAAATAAAAGTAGTTTTACAGAAATAAGTGATATTCATTCTGTAAATACTAGGAACAGACACAAGCTAGTAGTACCAGTTACTCGACTCCATCGAGTCAGTAATTCATTCTTGGGGCGATGTATACGCTTTTACAACAAAATTCCAGAAAATATACAAAGTTTGACCTGTTCAAGGTTCAAAAACTTTATTAAACTAAGTTTGTATAAAAAGGGTTATTATAATATTAAGGAATTTATGGATGATAATAACCCCTGGAAATGAGGTGATCGCTACCAAGCTATTTCTAATTTGTTGTGTTGTTAATTTGTGTAACGTCATGATTGTAAGCTGTTATTTAAAAAAAAAGTCCCGCTGGGTTTCTTGCTGGTTCTTCCCAGGACAGAGGTTTTTCCGAACCAGTGGTAATGAAACAAAAGAGTGACTTTCAATAAGTATTATTTATAATCTATATTGAATAAAAAAGTTTCTGTTTCTGTTTCTGTTTCTGATATCAGAATGGAGTATAGGGTTGTGAGTGCCCGCACACTTCGTCGCTGACGAATGGGAAGCCACTTAAGTTTGGAATGCTAAGTAGACACATGGTCATACTTACGAAGATTAAAAATGAATCGAATGCAGTTATTAAGAAGATTGCACAATTAATGTTTTGGTCCCGGATGGAAGGAAGTTTTTCAGGCGGTAAAGAGCCCTCAAGGTACCGGTGGCTAACATTTGTCACTTGGGCATGCCAGCTCAAAGTGGAGTTCATGTGTAAGCCAAGATTTTTAACCGCAGAACATAATCCCAAAAACGCAATAAAATTTTTTGAGGGTCATTTATCTTTCAAGTTGGACCAAAATGCACACAGTGTGCAAAATTTCATTGAAAGCAGTTCAGGAGTCCATCGCGGACAAACAACGTGACACGTAATTTTTATTAATAAAGATATATATATATATATATATATATATATATATATATATATATATATATATATATATTTATATTTGTCTTGTTTTGTTGCGCCTGGAAATAAGGAATAAGCAAAACTACTGTATAATAATCTATCTATTTAACTATGTTTATAATGTAATGTAATGTAAGTAATCTATAATATCAGAACCATGATAGCTTAGGGGATAAGAGCTCGCTTTAAAACGTTTTATAGAAAAAGTAGAATTTGTTCCCCGCCGACACCAAATGAAATCGTTTATTGCAATTCTATATATCTAAAATGGAAGAGGCCCATGTCTTACTGGGCTGGATTTTTCGTTTCAGTTCCGTTTTTCATCTGTTCCTGCTGGATATGGGTCAATATCTCCTATTGTATATAAGATTTACCTTAATCGCCATCTCGTTATTCGAATCATTAGCAGATCGCAGTACCATACTTGCACTTTTGAAGTTGCTCCCCTCGCTGGTCTGCTTATTTTAAAGCAGCCGTAAAAGGAATATTACATCGGCATCTATCAAAAACCTAAGAGGGGCCTGAGGGGGTCTAGGGGGACCCTGAGGGGGTCGTGAAAAGCCCTGGAGTGGCTGAGATAAGCCCTAACAGGGCTTCCTTGCGTAGAGCGCCGGGAATGAGTGGTTATTGACCGGCGGTGGGACTTGTCTATTTGGGCGAGGACGAGGAGCGCACGGGCAACCTCTGTAGCTTGCCGGGTGGCCTGTTTGCTGGCACAGGACGCACGCGGGTGGGGATACGGCATCTTTTGGCCGGGGACACTCTTTAGTGTTGTGGGGGTCGAGGCACTTAACGCACCAGGGTGGGGTGGAGCAATTGGCCGCCGCATGACCATAAAGCTGGCAGCGGTGGCACTGCGCCGGGAAACCGCGCCTATGCGGTGGCTCAAAATGCACTCCCGGCAAGCCGCACACAGTGCGTACTTGCCGGAAGATTGTTTTCGCCTCCGGAACGTTTGTTAAAATGACTAGCACTAGCGGGTATGTCAACCCGGTTCTGCTGTGCATTTTATGCACAGCCTCAACGGGGAATCCTTGTGACTTAAGGTCTTCAAGGATCTCCTCGTTGGAGAGTTCGAACGGGACGCCTCGGATGACGGCCCTGACTTTACGCTCTTCCGGAAGAGCGTAAGTGTGGTAGGACACACGTTCATTAGTAAAAAGCCTTGTAAGGCGGCGAAAATCGTCTATGAATTGAGGGACTATTTTGATTGCTACGCCCATGTTGGTAGCTTGATCATACTTGATTCCTGAATCATAGCAGATCTTACTGAGGCGAGTAAATTCGGACTTGTCTCTTAAAACGACAGGGGGCGGGACTTGCTTCTTCGCAAGTACGGGAGTGCAACGAGAGGCCGGCTTAGACGGCGCTGGGATGTCTAGCGACTTAAGGGGGGGGGGGAGTTGGTCGGGGCAGCGGCGGGGGCTGCGGGGGAAGAGGCGGCAGCTAGAGCTGCGCGGGGTGCGGCAGCGGCGGGGGCTGCGGGGGTGGGGGGCGCGGCAAGGGCCGCTGAGGCCGGGGGGGGTGCGGTTTTTCGCAGCGCGTTTGACGCCGCGCTTTGACGTCTGTGTGGTGTATGAATCACCGGTTCCATCGGAGTCAGAGGACTCCGATGTCCTGGTGCTGGACTTAGTGGCAGGTCTCTTCCGGAAGGCCGATACGGAGGGACCGGAGTCGGAGTAGGAACACTCCATATCTAGTTCGAGAGGGCCGAATGAGTTTCGAGACTCAAGGTAGGCCGCTAAAACGGGCAGCGGTTGACTTGCCTGAAGGGCGGGAGTGGCCAAAATGGCCAGGGCTGCGGCAAGAGCCTGCGGGTCATCCATCCTATTGATGGCTTCTAAGAGGGAACTTTTTAAATCCTGGGTGAACATGTTGAATACTGGGACAAGGGACGACAAAAGAAGCAGAGACATTTTACTCCAAGACAGTAAGGAGGGGATCACCGCTCTCAAAAGAACGGACGTTCTTAACTAAGATAGTACTGACCCCTGTTCTCAAAAGAACGGGGTCTTGCTCTGAAAAGAGCAAGTACGTATTTTAAGAAACACAATAATAACACAAATATAAGAAATAATTATATATTAAATAAATAGTTAATAAAATAAACTAAATAAACTTATAAACTAGTCTACGATATTAAAAGCGGTCAGTCAAACCTCCCCGACCGGAGGCGGGGGGGGGGGTAAGAGCTGAGAGTTAGCGTAAAGTCACTTACAGAGCTTCGGCGCTATAGAGCGCTAACAGAATAACGAAGCGCGGTACGCGGAACGGGCACTTGCTGGTTCTTCCCAGGACAGAGGGTTTTTTTCGAACCAGTGGTAAAGTAAAAAATGACTTTCAATAAGAATTACACATGTAATGTATATTGAATAAAAAATATTCTATTCTATTCTATTCTATTCTACTTGTTTCGTGTGTGATTCGAACGCGACTCTCAGCGCCGCAACGCAATGCTTAGCCACTGCGTCATGGAGCCACCGATTAAGATTAGCGTGCACAAAAGCATAAACCAACAGACAAATAATCTAAAATTATTTTTTTTTACAATCGACATCAATATAAATTATTGCAAATAACTCAAAAACTATTGGTCAGACCTTGATCAAATTTACATAGGACCCATGTGCAGCACCAGCTTTCAAATAAAAAAGGAATCATCGAAATCGGTTCATACAGAAAAAAGTTATGAGGTAACACACATAAAAAACATACAGTGAGTACCTCCTCCTTTTTGAAGTCGGTAGAAAATCTAGCTAATCTAAAATGAATCTGATTAGTTTCGTTGTCACGCACAGTTTAATTTTTTACAAACCTAAATTAAGAACATGACTTATTTTTTGTTGTGAAAAGTTCTTTGCGTGTGCTGTTGTAAATTAATTTTATAAATGGAAGTGAAAGAAAATATTTTCATTCGCGTCTTGTAGTATTAAACATCATTTAGGAAGAGAGATAAAAAGGGCGACACAAGCTAGATAGACAAATTGGACCGTTTTCCTTGACATAAAACAATAAGATGCGATTCCCGAGGGCGGTCCGGGTAACGCTCGGCAGGTTTATGCCCGGATCATAAACTTGTACAGATTATATATAAATCGAGCGGGAAAACATACTGTCATGGTGAGTTACACTGGGGATCAAGGCGTGAAAGTGTGAAAATAAAGGTTAGAATAGGTTAGATACCTTCGTTATAATATATATTTCTATATATTTACTACTTCTACAACGTTATTTATTCATTTATTTATTTAATCTTCATGGTACACCTTAATCGAAGGGTTATTATGGGAGGGATTAATGTCTTATGCCATTCTCTACGAACATAATGACAATAATAATGATTTTTACTTTTTTGGTTTATGTGGCTTAGCTTAGACGGTACTGCCCCATATTTGCTTCATAGTACATTTTGGGGCGTATACCACGATTTTGCCTTTTTACATTAAATTACAGGTTTACAGACTTTTTCTCTTTGTCCTTTAGAATGACAAAACATCCGTACTATATTTTGTATGAAGTTGGTAGTAGGTACATACATAGGCTGCAGTTGATTGAGGCAATTCAATGAAAGTACAAAGCGTCTCCGAAAAGCAAAACAAAAAAATACCTATAAAATCGTGGTGAAGGGCCTAAAATGGTATGGGTTGGTTTAAATGACCAAATGCTGGCTCAGATTTATTAAAAGAGAATGATTATGTGGTGCGGTTATTAAAATAAACAGCAGATTGCGTTATAGGTAAAATTTAATGGACTGTAGGGTGCGGTGCGAACGGGGAGAAGGTGTTACTATTTTGCGGATACTAAATTTACGGACCGCCTTTCTTAGGGATCGGTTGGACCAAAGCTGTCTTCCATGAATTTGAGACTACGCCTTGGAAGTAGGAATATAGGAAAAGACGCGTTAAAACCGGTGTCAACTCCGGAGCACACGTCTTCTGCATTATCAGCATTTTATACGTGGTAGAGCCATGCTGCAGCTATATTAAAAGTATAGTTGTAGCACGAATGAGTCGGCTCGACCGGTGAAGGACCACGCTCTCACAAAATATCAGCGTAAAATATCAGCTTAATGCTGCTGTGTTTCGTATGGTGAGTGTAGAGAACCGGATACACTTTTTACTGGAAAAGAGGCATTCTATCTTAGTCCTTACGGCTGACAACGCATCTGCATTTTCATTAGCAAACGATGATAGATGTAGATGTCTACGGGCCACAGCATTCACTTACCATCAGGTGGACTGTGTGCTCGTTTGTCACCCTTATTCTATAATAATGAAATGAAAAAATAATGGGAGGAACTGCGTCAGGCCAATTGACTTGCTGACGTCCAGGGAGAGGAGTGCTTTGCGAACCAAGCACTGTGTAAACCGCACATCCGGCATGGGGAACTCACACCGCGGGATGGTTAATGGTGTGTTCCCCCCGTCATTGACAGTTGAGTTGGACGCAAAGAAACCAGAATGCAAGGGTTCCCAAAGGAAGGCGAACTAGCTTCTCGCCAATTCTGCCGATGTGCTCAGACTTTGCTTTGGAAATGACTCTTTTGAAGGACCTGGAGGCGGAATTATACTTCTTTTTAAGAGTGCTGGTGTTTACATCCCGTGACGTTGATGCGTCAGCTCAGTTCCGATAGCACTCCTGCTTATAGCGTGATACTATTTTACAGGAGCGAGCAAACCATGTCTGGAATCTGCCTCCAATGGGCACCATAGAGAATGGAATAAAAAGTTCCATACCCCGAAGTAAAACATTAACAACAGAATCATCAACAACGCCGGGATCGTCCGGTGAGAAGCAAACCCGCCCCCAAAGGTAGGATGCTAAAAAAGACAGCATCCTATCCCAATCGGCCAACCTATAGTGCCAAGCACAGCGGCAACCAGCAGAACGCAACCGCGACGTTAGTGTGAGTGGCACTACACTTCGGAAAATACAGTGGTCGGATGAGCCTAGAGGGCGTCAACGGAAACGTGATATCTGTCCGGATAAGAGGTCAGCAGAATGTCCAACAGCAGAAGGTGCATGATCGTCAACATCTGGAATCCGCGTAGGCGATGTAACCAGCTGTGAAAAACCATATGCCAAGGCAAAGTCATAAACAGATCTCCACGCATGATGAGCCATTTGGCGTGGTGGGCGTTAAAATCGCCAAGGATCACGGTCTCTGCGGATGGGATCTGCTGTAGCAAGGAATTTGTAGCCATTAGGACATGGTCGATAAGTCGGTCTGTTTCGGCATTACCGTTACGGGACCTATAGAGGCACCCGTACGACGCGGGGATGGTTGTCGGTGTCTACGAGCAGCCATAGAATGGACAGGTCCATACTTTTAAGATTGCCGAGGCGTCGAAAACAGATGTCCTCTCTGAACTCCAGCCCGGGGCACAAAGGAGTGTTCTAATTTGTATCAGCTGGAGAGGACACCTGAGTCTCAGTTAAAAAGAGCAAGGCTGGCTTCACCTTCTCCAGATGGTAGTGTATAGCGTTAAGGTTGGAATGAAGTCCCCTGATGTTGCATAAATTCACGGATAGCGTGACAGGGGTCGCCTTGCCCTGAGCAGTTTTAGTCGCGAGCGGAATTTCGCTCCCCCCAGAATATGCGGGGCTGCCTGAACACCCACACCCAGGAAGAGTAGGATAACTTGATCGTGGATGCTCAGTGAGGGATTCTCCGTCACCAGGGGTGTTGGTATATAAGGGGGCGGGGGAGGTATGGGAATGGGCCTCCGGCCATCTGCACTTACCAAGCGAATTGCAGAGGTAAACCTGGTATTCTGTGAGGTCGTGATACCACCTCGGTTCAAGCCGGCCAATCCATGCGACAGCAAAAGCTGCCGCGTAGCTCTACCACTGTTAAACGAACCTATGTTGGACGCTGTTATAATTTTATTGCTGCGCGGTAATTTTTTTAAAAACCTTGAAACATAAACAACGGATCTTAGATATTTATTCCAATTAGAAAATTTTATATTTATTGGTGTTATTCCATCTCACTAACTGCAAACGACACAGTATTTTCTTCTGGTAAGCTTATATGTGGCGGTGCGAACCTTTCTACAGGCCATTCTTTACACGTCAAGGAAAAAAAGTTAAAATTTTAAATTATTAAAGCTAATAAAATGTTAGGTTTTGTCTTCCGACAGTGCAAGGACAAAAACATAAACACGTATATTACGCTGTATAATTCTTTAGTAAGAAGTCATCTTGAATACGCATCTACGTTGTAGAACCCTCTTTATGCTACTTATGTAGAACAAGTAGAAAGGATTCAAAATAAGTTTCTGGAAAGACTTAGTTACTAATTTAAGGATCATTCTGCGCTACATCAGTCATTAGAATTACGGCTGAACATAGGGAGCAGGTGTTTCTGTTTAAACTTTTACATAATTATATAGATTTCCCTTTCCTTCTAAGTCGTGTTTCATTTAGATGCCCCAGGTTGAGTGCTACTCCAACGCAGTTTTCTCTACACCTTTTAGCAGAACTAAGTATTCGAAAAATCTGTTTCTGGTCCGTGCTTGCAACACACATAATGAGCGTTATAACCATATTGATATATTTAACTGCAAACTAAGCGGTTATGTTTCATCTATTAAGCAAGTTGATCACGCTTAGGCGGTGTGTGTACTTCTTGTTCTCTCTCTGAATATAAAATTACCTTTACTAACGTTGCTGTTAGGTATACATTAAGTATGTTTTTCTCTTTGGCATAATACAAATATGTACTTCATTTAATTATGTCTAATGTTTTCGCAATGCACTTCTTAACGTTGGAAACTGTTCTGGCCAATGTATTGTTAACATTCATCTTACATTCACATGTGATATAAGACCTGTAAGTTTCTTTGATAAATAAATAAAAAAAATCGAACGGAGGCCCATGTAACCAAAGGTCACAATTTCAAATTTGCGATGGTAACAGTCCACGCGAAATATGATCTGCAGGATTTTTCGACCCTGTGATATGAATAAAATTATCCGGTAATAAATAAGTGTGTATCTGCAAAATACCAACACGTTTGTTGCTAACCGTATTTTACAAAAAAAATTTTTGCAAAAAAACTAATGCGGTGAAGAACACGCCCGACAGTGTGCGACTTGCTAATTTGAAAATGCGTAAATGTTGTCAATCGGATGCCTCAATCGGAATCGTAAGCAATGCATACTAACTTAGCGAGCAAAATTAAGGCACATAACTCAAGCCCGGCTAAAGTTATAGTTTTTAATGAGGACTCCCGAGATTTGGAACAGATGAGCGTTATAATGGAAGGATTATTTCCGTTAACAACGTGCGAATAAATGATACACCCAAATGATTTTTCATTTACGCCTGTATGACGTGAGAACTGTATAATGTGAGATTAAAGGTAATTCTGAAATATATTGCTGCCATATATTGCCAATATTAGCGGGTAGAGTCTCGTCCCAGTCAAGTTTAAGAACCCACAAAGTTTTAATTAATAATTTACTGTAAAGTATTATAGGACCGACAAGTCTTAAAACATCGTACAAGCGAGCGGTTACGGAAAATATAGCGCGTTTGGTACAAGCGACCAGTGGAGGCGAGACAAGAAAGGAAAACTTATCGGTAGCGGGATGCGAACGAAGGCCTAAAAATTTTAATAATATCATCATCAAATGATACCGAGTCCGGTTGCCGATGTGACGCTGGTATATTTTGTAAAAGTTACTGTTTTTAATAACTGCGTAGATCGGAACAAAAATTAATAATTTTAATCTGGAGTTAGCCGTGGTTAACTCTGACATTGGGACGTCAAACACCTCAGTCCCCTTATGAACATGGGAGCTGTAATGTGCTCGAATCGTCGGAAATATAAAATAAGTTAATATACGCGATTAAATCCGTAAAACTACATTTATTTAAAAGAAAACGAGTTTTTATTACTTAAACAGTTAATACAACAATTGTTTTGTTTATTAAAATCGTCATAATGTTATATATTTAATTTTATGTAACGTGCACAAACCACAAACATATAAGGGTTTATGGTCATTTGATATACAAGAGTTACATGAATGCAAAGGATCGTTATTAATAAAGAAATTAATAAAAATGTGTAATTTTCTAATTGCAATATTTAAAAACAAAAAATCAGCTAAGTCGTCAATATTTAATTGTTTTAGAACATTCATTGATACTTCAATGAATGTTCTAAAACAATTTGGTCCATAAAAATATGATGACCTATTTTAAGTTCAATAGTTGGTTAATACACGTAGATGCCAGTATGCATTCGTCGTTATATTTACATATAAGCGCATTGCAAATAATATAATAATTTTCTGCGGTATTTACTAACCCGCAAAAACCGATAACGCTTTGTCACTTAATTTATTTTCTAAACAATAAACACGTTCGGCATCGGTTAACTGTAAAATATATTTAATTAATGTCTTAAATTGTTGATAAAATGTGGACCATTGGCATATGTCGCCGTTAAATGACATTTATTCAACTGGCGGTAGCGAACTTTTTAATTTAGTAGAAAAACTATTTTTAATGTAACAGTGGAAGGCGATGTGGATAGTTTCGTAACTTGAGACTATACGACTATATAAATCCTCAAATGAGTTCCAAGCGTTACGATCAATGTCTATATTAGGGTTTAATTTTAAATTTTTATCATCATAGTTATCTAAAACTTCTTGAAATTCTCTACGTAATTGTTCCATATTGGAAGTGGCACTAAGAAATAAATTCTGCTCGTCCAAATAATTAAATGCGTCCATTGACGTATCGTACATTTTTTGTAGGGTTTTATAAATGTAATTACGCTTAACGGTAATAATTTTTTAACTAACTTCTTTATCCGAAACCAGTTTTCTCTTCATCATTTTCAACAAACAAAATGTGGACTAAAATTATTGTGATACGTTGCGGTGGAATTAGTTATACTGCCAAACGAAGCTATCTCGCGTAACGGCGGTTAATGAAACAAGAAAAATATCATTAAAGTAATAATGATGTGTTGTATGCGTTACAAAAGGAAATTATATACGTGTGAAAAGCGGTGCGGGACAAATATAAATTATAATTAATATAATTTTATAATATATACGTATATAATTTTTTGTAATATATAAAGAAATGGATATATAAAGGATTGCTGCTCCAGGCCGAAAGGTTAAAATTTAAACGCGGCTCGAAGTGACCAGAAATGTTTAATTAATTGATTGTAATTTGGCGAGACGAATCTAACATGTTTCTGATCTTGGTATAATATGCGGATTGCGAGATATAAGCGATGCGGTTGGTTTCGTGTCTTCTGAACTTGTGAGAACCCCGTTAACACACGCTAAAGATATAAAAGGGTAGATAGGAAACCCGGAATTGGCTTTGCAGTTCTCTTATTAGATAATAATTTAATAATTAACGAATCTCATAAGCGTATGTGAATATAACTATGATACTAGCACGATCTAGTAATATTATTATCTTACTAGACAAATTTAGGGAAATAATTTAAATAAATTTTACAGTCAAAACTCATAACCGGTGAAAACCACTTTTGACTGCAAAAATCAGGCTTAAGTAGTTTTCTCTAAGGACGTTACTTATGCAGCCTCACTACCCTCTCGGTATCGAGTCCACAGGCCGAGAAACTCTATCTCGGACCCGCCAAACAAGCTTTCAACCGACATGAACTGCCTCCTGGCGGCTCAGGCTGACTCTTCTTAAATTTGCTTTAGCAGGCTTGCCCCCTTTTCTCAAAAGAGGGTCGCTTCCGATTCGGCAGAAAGGCCTCATAAGCCAATGCCAGTCTCACAGGTGGTGTTTAGTAGGTAGGCACTTAGGGTGGTTAGTTTAGATTAGTCGCCGTGAGTCCCACATAACCACGACAGCTGGCTGTCGTGGTATGCTTAGAGCATTCACCACCTCCCTCTCGTTTACGGGGGTAGCCCTTTTTAACTGCTTCTGAGCGCAAAAAAAAATATAGTCTAACTAGTTTTTTTAAGTTCTTTTTGTCCTTAATTTGCACCTACCAACATCTTTATTTATTCCATCTTTCTTAGGGTTGACTGGTAGGGAATACCATAGGGCATTAACTCCATCCTTTGTAACCCCTACTTGAAGGTGTGTTGCAATAAAGGATAAATATAATATGATAATAAATATAAACAAATAAAATAAACCTAGCAAGCTAACAGCATAGCAAAGTGGCGAAGCAATCAGCTTTGTAGCGGTTTCTAACGGTTGTCGTTGAGCAATCAGTTTCAAAATAGGAGGTTCAGATACCTGGGTGATCAGTAATGGATTGCTGAAAACAAAATTTGAAAATTCGAAACCGATCTCGAGATAATCGTGGGACAGTCGGACAGACGGACAGACGTACAGACGGACAGACGGACAGACGGACAGACGGACAGACGGACAGACGGACAGACATCGTGAAATCAATAAGTGACTTCGCAAGCTTCGCCACTTAATAAGTGCAGGTGGTCGGCGGTGAAGGGAAACATCTTGAGGAAACCCGCACGTCTGTTACAAAAATATTTCGAAGGCATGTGAAGTCTGCTAGCTCGCAAAGAAGCAGCATGCCGGACTAATTGCTCCATAAGCCTCACGAAAATGAGGGGAAGCCTGTGCCCTGCGACCCAGCCTATACGTCGCACTTAGAAGCTGTAATAACTGCTTTGACAAATGCATAAACAGGTTTCGAAGATCATATCTTTTGTGATTTTCTTGTAGTTTTAATATTGTTTGAAGGTACAAGTGGTATATGCATAATGATTTGAATATTATTTTAATTAATTTTAGAAATAATATAATGACTAGAAAATACATTATAACAAAAATGTAAAATTAAATAAGCAACATGAAATCTCAACATAATTTATACCGGCGCCTGATTCCTTAACTTATATTAATTATTTTGACGTAATGAATTACTCGTCCTTCGTATTTTCATCGAAGCACCAAAGAATAAATTTAAACTTTAGTCCTCAACTCTTGGGAATGATGCCCGCAAGATACCCGCGGGATTACTCGACCTCTACATTGATTGATGAAACATAGCCGTCTCTATTCAGATGAGATATGTAACCTTATAATATAACATGGAGCTGATATTACCACCAAATTAATATAAATATTATATAACATTAATAGCGCTAAGTATTAATATAATGTGATAAAATAACAAAAATGTATCTTAAAATTTTTAACAGCACAAGACGTTCTATCATATACGTACAACCATAACTGTGGGTTCACAGATCACCTAAATATCTGACACTACGTTGAATGATTATCCAAAAAACCTTTAACTGTAGATAGACAAATATTTGACCAATTGGAAACCACGCTTGAGCTTAGAAAATGCAATATATAAATAGTATTAAATATAGACATCTATATTAATAAACTAAGTTGAACATAAAAAGCTAATATTGACATAAATATAATCATGTGAATATTTTCATTATGTAATTAATTATGTTTCATACGCTTATTAGATAGTTAACTAATTACTACGCTCGTTACTAAATACCAATAAATATAGCAATACCAAAACGTACCTACTCGTATTTGCGTAAAATAAAAATAAAATACATTTAGTTATTTTACGTAAAGACTTTAGCGCAAGCAACATTTAAAAAAAAGTAAATTAATAAATAAATTACTTACTTACTTACTTATCTTCACGCACAATCCCTGACAGGGTAGCCAGAGAGAACAGATCGCCAAGTGTCACGATCCATACATACCTCTTTCGCTTCTTTCAGATTCATTATCTTCTTCATACATGCACGTCTAGGTATCCGAGTACTCTTGACCCTACCCTCTTCGAGCAATTTGCTCACATGGTCTTCGAAAGTTAGTCTCGGTCTACCTCGACACCTTTTAATATTAACTTTCGCGCTATATATTTTCTTCACCATTCGGTCTTCACTCATTCGCTCAACGTGCCCAAACCACCGAAGCACGCCCTTATCAATTTTTGTGATAAGGTCATCTTTCAAACCTGCCATATTGCGAATCTCTTCGTTTCGCTTTCGGTCGGCCATGGTAACGCCGCACATTTTACGAAGAGATCGCATCTCCACTGCATTCAACTTGCTTTTATGCTTCTTCTGGCATACCCAGGTTTCGCTGCCATATAACAAAGTCGGTACCAACACTGCGTTATGTATTGCAAGGCGTGCACTCTTCACTACGCCTTGCCTTTTGACTAACGCTGTCAGGGCACCATTGACTTTGTTCCCGGCAGCGACACGCCTGTCCACATCTAAATCACATCTTCCATCCCGGCTAAAAGCACTCCCCAAGTATACAATTTCATTTACTTGTTCTAGACATTCCTGATTTACCCATATTTCACACTTCGTTCTCTCTTCGTCCCTTTCAAATAAAAAAATGTCAAAAAAAATAAATAATTTGAATCAACTATTTATACTTTGGTCTTTACAATTGATACGTTTAGGCTAATATCCCCTTCAATCCTTAGCAGTCAAAATAGGCGTTATCAAGCATATTGGTCTTTTCAAGAATACGCCTACATGCAAGCCCCCGGAGCTATTTACCCTCACTTCGCGATTTGGGCAGTCAGGTTAGTGAACGCAAGGCCCATTACTTTAACATAATATCTTTTTTAGGGTATTATCTACTAATCAACCCTGGCATTTAGTAACTTTGTATTTTAATAAATTGTGGCAGTTAGTAACAGTTTACTAAATAAAATGAGTAAAAGATAAGCTATATTATGTCTACATATAAAAATCAATTGCTGTCCGTTAATGTAGCTAAAACTCGAAACTGGCTCAACCGAGTGGATCTATGAATGGCTTAGATTCGTATTTGGGTCCAGTAGGTGGAGCTGTTGTCAAGATCCTGAAATCACCCGTGCAAAGGCGAGGCGGATCGCTAGTATAGAATAAAAATATAATGTTTATGTTAATACGTAAAGGGAAACGCAATATATGCTTAAAAAAGTGTACAAGTACAAGGGGGGCGCTGGTGGGGCCGCGGATGTGTGCGTAAGCTATTCTGTGGCCCTGGTAATATGCAGCGTAGGTGCAACACCGTAGCGTTTTAGTCACTGCGAGTCCAACATAACATCCTTGCCATCGCAAGGCGGGTATGCGTAGTATTTCCTCATGTAAAATACAAGGTGTCTGTAGACCACAGCGTCTAATTACTAAATATGGACTGTGTGCTTGTTCTGAACCCTAACCTCTTAAAAAAATATATATACAGACTAGCTGTTCTCCGCGACTTCGTCCGCGTGTTATTTGGAGTTTATTTTTTTCGCGCGGAACCCTAATTATTTTTCTAAAATAAAAGTAGCCTAAGTTACTTTTTTGTGACGTCAGCTATATGCTAGTGAACATCCCATCAAAATCGGTTCAGCTGTTTCGGAGATCAGCTGGAACAAACTGACAGACAGACAGACAAAAACTTTAAAAATTGTATTTTTGTTATTAGTACCGTATATACTTTCTTATACATTTAGTAAAAAGCTGTTATTTTGACATTACAAACGGACACTTCAATTTTATTTATTTGAATAGATATAAATAAAATTAATAGTTTATTGTTGTAGCACGAATGGGTTGGCTCGACCGGGGAAGGACCACACTCTCACAGAATACCAGCGTAAAATAGCAGCTTAACACTGCTGTGTTTCGTATGGTGAGTGGAGAGAACCGGATACCCTTTTTACTGGAAAAGTGGAATTCCGTGTTAGTCCTCACGGATGACAACACATCTGAATTTTAATTTTTTATTGAGGATGGATGTAGATGTCTATGGGTCACAACAACCACTTACCATCAGGTGGACTGTGTGCTCGTTTGTCACCCTATCCTATATAAAAAAAATTATATATATTATCTGTTGCATTAGTATTTAGTTCGTTTCGATATAATGTCAATATAATTTCGCTTTGATATAATAGTAGAACAGGCTTAGTTCATTCGGTAATTAACAAAGCATATAGCGTGCAAATGAGGTTGGTACATCTATTTACAATGTCTTCTGTTATTTACAACTGTTTGATTTATTTTTAGCTAACATCAAAAAAGGGAGATTATCTGATTTCGATGTTCTTTTTGGATGTATATTATGCGACGTTTTTGTTAATTGTGAACAGAATTTAATGATTATTTTTTACTGTACCTATAGGTTATATACCTAAACGTTTATCTATAATATCAAAAATGAATCGCTGAATGTGTTGCTAAACGCAAATCTCGAGAGCAGCTGAACCGATTTCGCTATTTCTTTTTATAATATTACTTGAGGTACGAAGATGGTTCTTACGGAAAGAAAAATTTAAAAAAATTGCCTGAAAGTCTAAAAACAACACTTTTCTATATTCCCATACAAAAGATTCGTAATAATACTTAAAAGTCAATTTGAACTTTAATACCATACCATATAGTTAAAGTGTTAGTGGAGGGGTTCCGGGAAGGCAAAACAATTGAATGACGTTAGTATCGTATAAATATTAATGTCAATATTTCTCAATATTTATACACACTGGCAGATAGCGGATGTTATAAGGAGTAACTTGGGCTGCTTTTATTTTAGGGTTCCGCGAAAAATAACTCTATCAACTAGTTTAATATAAATTTAAGGATAACACACACCTAAAATTAGGATAATTAATTTTTATGTATCTGCTGAGACGACATTTTAGTTGTTAGATGGAGTTGATGATATTCCTCAGTTCACTCAAAAGGTTCAAAACCTTAAATTTTTTTAAAAGTTAAGGGTTGAATATAGAATAAGTAGTTTTATTCAATGTGTAGTGTTCGCGTAAATATAAGAAATCATTAAAGTTAACGGTTTTTTTAAAAGGTAAAAGCCGACTTCAAAAAACTGAAAAGAATAAAATTATTTCTAGAAACAGAAACTTTTTTGTTCAATATTATAAATAATACTAATTGAAAGTTACTTTTTTATGTAATTTACCACCGATTCTGAAAAAACCTCTGACCTGTGAAGAACCAGCAAGAAACGTAGCGGGACTTTATGTTACACAATTAACTACACAAAACAAATTCAAAATAGCTTAGTAGCAATCACCTTTATTCCCAGGGGTTATGATCATCCATAATTTTTTTAATATTATTATAACCCTTTTTACACAAACTTTTATAAAAATCCAAATACTAACGTCTGAAGTCAGGGCCTTATTCTTCATTATACTTTATTCTTTATTCTTTATTGTACACACTCTAAGTTGGTAACAATTATTAAATATTCAAATAAAATGTACAAAGGCGAGTTTAACCCTAATAAGAGTTCTCTTCCAGCAAACCTATTGGGAAAGAGAAATAGTTTTACATATAAAGCAAGTAGGTAGCAGCGTGCGTACTTAATATTTAACTTAACACTACTTAATAGAAATTGGCTAAAGTTACAGTTAACAATTAACATATAAGTGTATAAAATATAAGTATAATTTATTTTCTTATTTCTATTGATTTACATACATATATACTAATAAAGATAATAAACATGTTCGCGCAAAACTCTGTTGTCGGAATCGACACCAGATGTCACTCGGCTCGGCGCGATTCCGGTCTGAAGTTCTTCCGAGCTTGGCAGTGGCGCGCGGGTCGCAAGCGAGTGAGTCATCTGCCAGATGTGCTAATGTTTGCACGCTGTTAATTTTGTGCGGGAACCGCGGAATAGTTAGGGCGTCTAGTAAATATCCTGTCTAGGAATTATAACGCGCATTCCCTGTTTGGATAGCCTTTCCCGGGACTTATTGGGTCCGACTTAGAATCTGTATAAGTGCATTCGACAATATAAGCTAGTGCGGCCTCGGTATTTAGAACTGTTGCCACGCGAAACGGTAGTGACCTTTGACCTAGAAACTCCGGGCGTGTTTTGTGCGGTAACCTTATACCCCGCGATAGTTAGTGGCTTCTGTAAGCTAGTTAATCGTACGATAGAGTTAAGTGACTGGCATCGTGGTGAACCAAGAAAGTGACTGTGGATAACCTCGAAAGGCCCCCTCAAGTTGAAGCGGTGTCGACGCTCGGGCTGTTGCCGACGGCTAAGGTCTAGGTTCAATCACCATCAGTCACACCCAGATACACACCACATCACCATTCTTTCCCTTGCACTACACAACCACATGCGACCTGACCGACTCCGGAGGAACCAGTCGCCTTGGATAGAGGTAAGTGAACCCCGCCAAATTCCTTCCGGTCGACTGGCCGTAGTATAACGCTCCCCCATATATTTAGTGTAATTAGAGAACTTCCACGTGGCCTTAGGAGGCCCGACCTACGTTTGCTCGGGAAGTCTTCTGCTGATGGGCCCCGGGGGATTGGATCCTTTAAGGGAGCAACCGTAGGCCGTAACAAACTGGTAGCAGAGCGTGGTTCCGGGTTCGATTCCCGGTCGATCCCGACTATAGTGTTTGATAAACATTAAACAATTTTGGTGGCAGGGAGCGTTGGTGTGATTGGTTTAATTTGCATCTACAATCACGCCCGTCCGTAATACGTAAAAATATTTTTTTTGTACGTAATAATAGAATTATTTTCCTTTGTTGCTTTGTTGCTTGCCTTTTTTTTGGTTAGAGGGTAATTTGAAAAGCCGCGCCCTAGGTTGTGCAAGCGGGAGATTTTCTAGAGATATACGTCATGTAGGTAGATGGTTATTTTTACGTAATCGGTTAATTATCGTTGTCGGAGAGTTGTAGTGGATTACTTATCGAAGGTTCGATTTCCGAGCTAGGCATTTTTTGTTGATCGACCGTGATGTGTATCTTCGTTTATACTGTAAGTTGTATTTGAACTAAATAGTAGTAATTTGTATTTGCGCAATTTGAATTTAACTTGATTCGATCGCACTAGTATTTGTTATTTGTTAATTTGATTTGTGTCTTTTTTGTGCTAACTTGTATTTGGTTGATACGTAGCAATTCGTATTTGTGTAATTTCTATTCAACGCGATTTGATAGGAACTGCATTTATTAACTGTTAATTTTTTGTTGTATTTTTTATTTGTTATCTTTGTAAACTGTGCTCAAGCCGCGTCGTAATTTGCATTTAATAGTGATGACATCGCCCAAGCTACTTATCCGTTGTTTGCGGACTGAGCTACGCTGGGCCACAAGCGCCCATGCTTTGATAGGTCGACCGGATAGGGTCCATAACTTGATGAAGCAGTTCGAGCAGGTGGATGCTCGAAGGGCCGCAGTGGAGGAGGCTTACGCTGAACTCGAGGATTCGGATGTGGAGAAGGGAGTCCTGGACTCCTGCTTTGCGGACTATGAGCAGTTCTTGTGGCTCACGGACGAGTTGATCGAGGCTGAAGGCAGGTATGCCGAGGAGGCGCGTGAAGCTCGGATGAGTAACCTGCCCGAGTCCTCTCTGAAGCAGCTTCAGCCGGAGCTGTTGGGACGACTCCCAACTCTGGACCTGCCAAAGTTCTCCGGGGTCTTTTCCGAATGGCTGACCTTCGTTGGTCTTTTCGACAGCCTAGTGGACGCCCGGAGTGACTTGACCCCGAGACAAAAGATGGCGTACCTCCTGGCCTCACTGGAGGGGGAGGCCCTGGGCGTCGTCGGCCACTTGAAATTGTCGGACGACGCCTACCAGACTGCTCGGGACCTCCTAGCCAGAAGATACGCCAACGTCCGGCGAATTGCAGACGAGCATGTTAAGCAGCTTCTAAGCCTCCCGCTGCTTAGTGACCGGGCCAGACTGCGTCCGGACCTGTTGGATCCAGTCTTGGTGGCCTGTAATACGTTGAGGCGGCTGGGTTTACCAGTGGGCGAATGGGCCTTTTTGTTGTTCCGCATAGTGCTGTCCCGTCTACCTCTCGACCTTCGAATCCATTTTGAGGAGAGGTACGGCGGGGACGAGGCCTCCTATATTCCGCCCTTCTATGACCTGCTGCGGTTTTTAGAGGAGCAGTGCCGGCAGATCGAGAACGCGGCGGGCACCGTTGACGACTTACGAGACGTGCCCAGTGAGAGGCTGAACCCGCCAGGCAAGTCGTCGTCAACCTCCCCCTGCTCCTATTGTCGAGCATCTGATCACCGGGTAACGTTGTGCCCGAAATTATTAGGTAAGCCGGTTGCTGCGAGGCGAACTATCGCCAAGGAGCGCCGCTGGTGCTGGTCATGTCTGGGAGGGCACCTCCAGCGAGACTGTCCGCATCGACGGCCCTGTCTGCATTGCCAGGGCAATCACCATGCCGTTTTGTGCCTGGGTGCGAACGGCGTCTCCTCTCGGGGCTCTGCCAGGCCCTCGACCCCCACGGGCGGGGGCGCTCAGCCACGCCCTCTGCTGGGCGACAATCGGCGCTCGCCGGCCAGCCACCAGGCCCCTAAGTTTGAAAGGGGCCCCTCCCCCAAGCAGTTGGGGGGTAATTCCCCCAGGGGCGGGGGTGTCATCACCCCCCCTCAGCGTGTGGAGAGGAACTTCACGGCCACTCATCGGTCCGCTGGACCCTTCTCACTTCCGTTAGCTGAGTGGCCGCGACTGGTGTACCACTGTTCCCCATTTGATGGAGGCGGCCCTGTCTAGCTGCTGCCTAGTTCCCACCACGGCCGCCTCCACTGAGCCTTAAGCCGTCAACAGTCCACTTGTCAAAATGTTCTGTTGCCGACGGCCTCAGTGAAGGCGTACAACCCGAGTGGCAACTGTTAAAGGTTGTGCTCTATTTATCTCGGGTTCACGCCATGTGGCCTCCCCTTAGTGGTGGGAAGATTAGGGCCCCCTCTGGAGCGTTGAATCACGTTGTCAAGGGGTATTAGATTTGGTTTGGTCGAGCACTTAGTCAAAAAATACTTGAATTAAAATTAAAAATTGCTTTGGGCTTTCCGCGAAATTTTCCTATTTGTAGCGGTTTAAATTAAAAGAATTGAATTTAATCTACTCCTTTAAATGCTACTGCATGTGTTTTGTACATATATTTAATCACTGTATTTGATTGTTGCGTTTGTTTGCTGAAAGGAAAATTTGAATTCATCTGAAATGGAATGGCGCACTATTTGAAAAATTATGTTTATGTTTATGATAGTGTTTAATCATTTTGCTTTGCGAAGAAGTAGGGCTGTCCCTTACGTTATTGTTTTGTTTAATTTTCAAGTTGACCTATGCGCATCGGTGATTAATTTGGTTGAATTAATTCTGTAGTTGAACATTGATGCTTTTGAGAAATTAGTTGAAATATGAGCATAGGACTACTTGCCTAACAGGCTAGCTAGTTTTGGAGATTATCTGATTGAAATCAGCTGCCGCGCTATTTTAGTAAATGATAATATGGTGGGTGGCCTGGCTAGGCCTACTTGTTGAAAATTCATACTAGGGACTATCTGTGCGTTTCGTTTGGCTCTCCACAGACGACGTTCATGTGGAATTTGTGGGTGCGCTCTGCACTGAAGCAACTGCTGGCACAAAATTTGTCGGGGCAGCTTCGTGTAGCGTCGCTGTTTGCAGAGCTGATCCGGTCGGATTGCGGAACTATTCATAGGGGCACAGATAGGTTTTTGAAGGAGGTCGTCGGACTTCTGTCCAGTACAGGACTTGTTAAAGTGCTGCGATGCCCAGGAGGGGCATCCAGTGGAGGCTGACCCTCCGGCTTGCCACATTAGGGCTATTTTTTGAGGCGCTGGTTAGGGTTGCAAGATCTGATGGGATGCCTAAGGTGGCCTAGTTTGGTTGTAGATTCGGTCTTGCAACTTGCCTTCGCGACCTTGTCCCGCTGACCGGTTTGCTCGCGGACCTAAATCCTTATGTCCGGGACGGGGGTTTGTTCGCGCAAAACTCTGTTGTCGGAATCGACACCAGATGTCACTCGGCTCGGCGCGATTCCGGTCTGAAGTTCTTCCGAGCTTGGCAGTGGCGCGCGGGTCGCAAGCGAGTGAGTCATCTGCCAGATGTGCTAATGTTTGCACGCTGTTAATTTTGTGCGGGAACCGCGGAATAGTTAGGGCGTCTAGTAAATATCCTGTCTAGGAATTATAACGCGCATTCCCTGTTTGGATAGCCTTTCCCGGGACTTATTGGGTCCGACTTAGAATCTGTATAAGTGCATTCGACAATATAAGCTAGTGCGGCCTCGGTATTTAGAACTGTTGCCACGCGAAACGGTAGTGACCTTTGACCTAGAAACTCCGGGCGTGTTTTGTGCGGTAACCTTATACCCCGCGATAGTTAGTGGCTTCTGTAAGCTAGTTAATCGTACGATAGAGTTAAGTGACTGGCATCGTGGTGAACCAAGAAAGTGACTGTGGATAACCTCGAAAGGCCCCCTCAAGTTGAAGCGGTGTCGACGCTCGGGCTGTTGCCGACGGCTAAGGTCTAGGTTCAATCACCATCAGTCACACCCAGATACACACCACATCACCATTCTTTCCCTTGCACTACACAACCACATGCGACCTGACCGACTCCGGAGGAACCAGTCGCCTTGGATAGAGGTAAGTGAACCCCGCCAAATTCCTTCCGGTCGACTGGCCGTAGTATAACGCTCCCCCATATATTTAGTGTAATTAGAGAACTTCCACGTGGCCTTAGGAGGCCCGACCTACGTTTGCTCGGGAAGTCTTCTGCTGATGGGCCCCGGGGGATTGGATCCTTTAAGGGAGCAACCGTAGGCCGTAACAAAACATATACATACATATATATACAATTATACATATAAATACATAACATATGTAAATATTTGTAATTCTAAGTTGATAGATAATATTTCTTTACTCTGCTCCGAAATGTATCAAGAGAAGAGCTTGCACGTATGTCATGTGAAAGTGAGTTCCATAGCTTGACCGCCCTTACAGTAAAGGATCCACCACATCGGCTTGTGAAATGAGAAGGAGTTCTGAGAAGCAGCTGTTTAGTGGTCCGGCACTGAGTTTCACGAGGTACAATATACTCAAAACGCTCGCGGAGATATGGAGGTGCAAGAGGATTAAAGAGTAAAAGGTAAAGAAATGATAACTCATGTAAGTCTCGACGTCTGCGGATAGGAAGCCATTTTAATTGAGCCCTGTACTCTGAAACTAGATCAAACTTAAGAAGACCAAAAATAAAACGTATACACAAATTTTGAACACGTTCCAGTTTGTTCAACAGCTCCTCTGAAGCATCCAAAAAACTAACATCAGCGTAGTCAATGAGAGGAAGAAGAAGTGCTTGAGCTAAGGTTATCTTAGTTTTTTAACGGTAAAAACACCTGGAGGCGCTTGAGAGATTGGAAAGAGTAGTTCACTTTTCTGCTAATCATATTAATGTGAGCAACCCAAGACAAATTATTATCAAAAATAACACCTAAGTTCTTAGCAGTCTCTGTATATGGAATTTGAGTATTATCATACGTTACTGCAGGGATCTTCGAACGATCTAATAAATTAAGGATATATGAGCTGTCGATAATCATTACTTGGGATTTAGCAGGATTAACAAGAAAACCAAATGATTTCGCCCAACTGCTTATGCTACTTAATTCAGCATTCAGCTTATTAATAGCCTCATCTATACCTTGGACTTTGAAATGACGGTATAATTGCAAGTCGTCAGCGTAGAGATGATAATGATAGGAGAGAACAGTAGTGAGAGCATTGATAAAAATAGAGAAGAAAAGTGGGGAAAGAACACCACCCTGAGGAATACCCACCGTAAGATCACACCACTCGGAGAAATGCTCTTCATAGCGGACACACTGCGAGCGACCCCTAAGGTAAGAATAGAATAATTTTTATTCAATATACATTACATGTGTAATTCTTATTGAAAGTCATTCTTTACTTTAGTGGTAAGCACTGGTTCGAAAAAAAAACCCTGTGTCCTGGGAAGAACCAGCAAGAAACCCAGCGGGACTTTTCTTTTAAATAAATTTTACAATATAAATGATTACGAACTATTTACAAAATTTATTTTAGAAACTGCTTGGAAGCGACCACATCATTCCCAGGGGTTATTATCAGCCATGTATTCATTTATACTATAATAACCCTTTTTATACAGTTTCAGATTAATAAAACATTTAAACTTGGTAATAGAGAAAACCTGTACACTTTCCGGGACCTTGTTGTAATAGCGTATACATTGCCCCAAGAATGAATTACTGACTCTGTGGAGTCGATAAACTGGCATCACTAGCTTGTGTTTGTTCCTAGTGTTTACAGAATGTATATCACTTTTTTTACTAAAACTATCTTTGTTTTTGTGAACATACATTAAATTTTCGTAAATATACTGAGAGGCCAAAGTTAATATATTAATTTCTTTAAATTTATCTCCAAGAGACTCTCTCGGTTTTAGATTGTAAATAGCTCTAATGGCCCTCTTCTGTAAAACAAAAATAGTTTCTGAATCAGCCGCATTTCCCCATAGCAAAATTCCATAAGACATTATGCTATGGAAATAACTAAAATAAACTAATCTAGCTGTCTCGACACTAGTGAGACCTCTAATCTTTTTTACAGCATAGGCTGCAGAACTTAGTCTGCTTGCTAATTTGGATATATGGGGGTCCCACTGGAGCTTTGCGTCAAGAGTGATGCCAAGAAAAACAGTGGATACCACAGGGCTCAATTCCTCCCCATTTAAAAATACATTGGTATTCAGATTTTTAACATTCGTTGTTGTAAATTTAACACAATTAGTTTTATTTCCGTTCAAATGCAGATTATTAACGTTAAACCAATGCACTAATTTTGATATAGCATTATTCACTTCGTCACATTTGACGAAATGATTGACGTTTAAGTTTAAAAATCAAGGAAGTATCATCAGCAAATAATACTATATCATGACTATCTCCTACAAGGTGAGGTAAGTCATTAATATACACCAGAAACAGGAATGGGCCGAGAATCGAGCCCTGAGGAACACCCATTAGTACAGGTGACCCGGAAGAACTTTTACCATTGATAATAACCTTCTGCTTTCTATTACTTAAATATGAAATAATAAGTTTAAGAAGAATTAAACTAAGAGATCACTGATGGTGAAATGTTTTAGGACGAAAGAATACCAAGAAGTATGTCATAATCAACGGAATTAAATGCACTGCTGAAATCCAATAATGTTAGAACAGTGAGAAGCTTTTTGTCCATGGCCCAGCAAATGTCATCAGACACTTTAATTAGAGCGCTGACTGTGCTATGGCCTGGACGAAAACCAGATTGAAAAGAACTTAGCAGGCTGTGAGCAGTTAGGAAATGAGATTGTTGCCTCTGAACTATATTTTCTAGTACTTTAGATAAGATCGGAAGAATAGAAATAGGGCGGAATCGGGATAAAGATGTAGGATTAAAAGTTTTTGGAAGGGGAATGACGAAAGCCTTTTTCCAGCAAGTTGGAAAGGAGCTCGTCTCAAGCGAAGAAGAGATAATGTGTGTGATAACAGGGACAAGCTAAGTGATAGGTTTAATCATTTGCATACAAAGATTGTCATAGCCAATAGCTTTAGTGGAAATAGATAAAAGGCATTTTTTTATTTCATCATCAGTAACTTTACTTAAATTAAAAGGAGAACACAGCGGCTTAGGAATATTCGAGAGATGATTAAGTGATAGAGACTTGATAGAGTCATCAATAGAAATCGGAGGCTCAGAAAAGTGCCGGTTGAGTGCAGTCAAATCAAACGAGATATTAGAATCATTATATGATTTGCCTATACCCAGAGTTCTAAGAAATTTCCACATCTGAGCGGAATGGGAATTTTCAAACTCATCATAAATATATCTCCTCTTAGCATTACGACACATCCTACTACAGCGATTACGTAGTCTTTTATATGTGAATAAATTTTCATTAGTAGGATGCTTCTTATAACGCCTATTAGCTTTATCTCTTTTGGACATTACTGCTTTTATAGACTCTGAAAGCCAGGGGGCTGGAAAGTGTTTAACCCTGACTCGCTTAAGTGGTGCATGTGTATCGAAAAGTTTTAAAATGAGGTGAATAAAAGCATAAACCTTATCATTAAGATTTTCGGAATTTAGAACAGGGGACCAGTCAATATTATTTACATCATCTCTCAAACGCTCCAGGTTAATTGCTTCTTAGGAATAAGAATTTGGATTTGTGCTTGGGACGTTGAATTTTATAGGAGAGGAAGATAATATTATATGTTATTACTTCTTTATATTTTATGTAAAATTATTTTATTCTTTTCAGTTCTTGAATTCATCTTTTACTTTTTGCTTAAAATTTTATCAAAGGAAATATTTCAATAGTATCATTTCATTTTATGTATATTTTGGTCGAATTAATTTCATATACATATAATATTTCGTATCATCAGCTCTATATCAATATAGAAAATAAATCCTTGATAAGCGGAGTAAACAGCTTTAGTGAAAACAACAAATTGGAACACCAGATCTTGAGTGTCGCCCAGATTGTGTGCGGCTGTCAAACAAATAGACTTATCTCTGGCGCCGCAACTACTAACTACACGCGGCACTTTCATGGGACGTTTAGCTATAACACGGCGATAAATCTTATATAATTAACACGCTTCTTCTTATTCTTGTGCTAATATTATTTTAAAAGATAACTTGTAAACATGTGGCGGCGTTTTACATACATTGATTGCACATAGACAAACAATTCAGACTCGGAATGATTATTTTTTAGCCATCCAAACAATTGAGTCGTGCGGGTGAAATAAATTAGCCACTACGCCACCGAGCCATAGATGCTGGAGCGTACAATACTAATTCCTTAATCTTTTTTTTTATAGGAGAGAGGGCAAACGAGGATGCGGCTCACCTGATGGTAAGTGACTATCGCCGCCCATGAACAACTGCAACACCAGGGGAACCAGGGGAATTGCAGATGCGTTCTTCTTCTTCTACCTAGCGTTTATCCCAGTTGCTCATCCCGCCCAGCGCGGGAGAACACAGGGTCCGCTTTCCTACACTTCCTCCTCCACTTTGCCCGGGCTTCGGCGTCCCTAACAACTAGCCCATTGGCGCGCAAGTCATCCTGCACGACATTAAGCCAGTGTTTCTTGGGCCGTCTTCTACTCCTGGTACCAGGTAGGGTCATGCCCAGGCATTTGTTTCCCACGTAGCTTGCCGGTCGTCGTAAGACGTGGCCGTACCAGCGGTGGCGACTTTCCTGCAGCTTGTCAGCAATGCGTTGCCGGCCTTTCAAAAAGGAGTAGGCTCTTTTCTTGAAGATCCCTAAGTCGTATCGGTCCGGAAAAATCGCTGATGGTAATCGATTCCATAAGGAAGTCGTGCGAGGAAGAAAACATCTTCTAAATTGTACAGTGGTGGACCGATAATCATCCAGGGATCCAAGGAGTTCTGCCGCGATCTGCGTTGGTGAAATTTAGTGGCTCGGATTAATCCGAACAATTCTTCAAAGCACTCCCCGTGGTAAATGCGAAAGAAAATGCAAAGGGATGCAACATCTCTTCGCAGTGCCAATGAATCGAGCCGATCGGAAAGGACTCGGTCGTCGACGATTCTAGCCGCTCTGCGCTGGATGCGGTCAAGTGGAAGGAGCTGGCACTGGGGAGCCCCTGCCTAGAGATGGGAACAGTATCCCATGTGAGGCCGAACCTGCGCCTTGTAAAGTTGCAGGCGGTGTGCCGGCATGAAATACTGTCCCGCTCTGCTGAGCACGCCAAGATTTTTAGAGGCCAGTTTGGCCTTCCCTTCCAAGTGACCACAAAACTGCACGTCACTCGATATGTCGACGCCAAGGATTCCGATACTGGCTGAGGCAACAAGGGGAGTGCCTAGAAACTTTAGGAGATACGACAAAGGGGTTCTTTTTAGCGGTAAATGCGCAAACTTGTGTTTTGTGTGACTTCTCAGATAATAATCTGCAATTTTGGTTGCAGCACGGATGGGTAGTATGCATTAGTAGTACATATATTGCTGTTCTGTTTCATATGGTGAGTGACGAGAATCTGAGACTTAATTAACTGGTAACAAGTTATTCCGTCTTACCCCTTAAGGGCGAAACCGCATCTGCGATTTGATTCATTGAATTATAAGATTCGTTTATTTGCTAACTGATTCATTTTATATTACATAACAAAAAATGTAATTGAAAGAATATATGGACTGGCGTTGGTCTATGCGTCGGTGAGTCTTCTCGCTTAATAGAAATATAATTGAGATATATAGATAGTATTAAATATGTTTCCATATATGCTAAGGAGGATCCCTATTGATTTTTGTTATTGATCTCAACACCGTTTAAAAGTTATTAATGAAAGTCGATCAGATTCTCTGTTTTTTTTCTTCTAGAAATTATTTTTATTTTTTTTCATCAAAATTAAATGAAACGCCCATGAGGCGTGTACTTATGGATTTTCAAATTTTTTTGTCTCATTCTAATACTGTTAAAATATTTTTTCTTCGCCGAGAATTCACTACGAAGCTTATTACTTCAGCGCATAAAACTGCGATTAAGTTAGGTAAGATAGTAAGGGGATCAAACTTATACCTAGTCAGGTCATAAGTATTGTCACACAATAAAAACTTTTCTTTTAGAATGCTGGCCACAAAAAAGTTTATTGAATTCGAATTTCGAATTGTTCGTGAAAATAAAACTGTATACTTTTTAGAATTTTACTCATTTTTAAATATGGAGTGGACGCTTAAAGAAGACAGTGTTGCAGTTATTGCGTTGCATCGTTGCGGTTACGCGCCAATTCAAATTTTTGACATACTGAAAAATTTGAATATAACCAAAAGATTCGTTTATCGTACCATCAAACGATACAATGAAGACTCTAGTGTAGATGACAGGTCAAGAAGTGGTCGCCCTCGGTCTGTTAGGACTCCAGCAGTGATAAAAGCTGTGAAGGCGCGAATTCAAAGAAATCCCAAGCGTAAGCAGAAACTGTTGGCCCTACAGATGGGGTTAAGCAGAACCACGGTGAAAAGGGTGTTAAATGAAGACTTAGGGCTTCGGGCATATCGAAGAAAAACAGGATATCGTTTGAATGCTCGTCTAATGGACCTCAAACTGAAGAGATGCCGCGCTTTGTTGAAGCGGTACGCGGGAAAAAAATATCGGGAAATTCTTTTTCGGATGAAAAAATTTTTATCGTAGAAGAGAGCTACAACAAACAAAATGATAAGGTGTTCGCAAATAGTAGTGAAAAAGCGAGCAACCGTATTCCGCGTGTCCAACGAGGTCATTTTCCATCCTCGCTCATGGTATGGTTGGGAGTTTCTAATTGGGGCTTAACAGAGGTACATTTTTGTGAGAAAGGTGTAAAAACGAATGCAGTTGTGTATCAAAATACAGTCCTGATGAACCTTGTGGAACCTGTTTCTCATACCATGTTCAATAACAGGCAATGGGTATTCCAACAAGATTCGGCGCCAGCTCATAGAGCGAAGAGCACACAAGACTGGCTGGCGGCGCGTGAAATCGACTTCATCCGGCACGAAGATTGACCCTCCTCCAGTCCAGATTTGAATCCATTAGATTACATGATATGGCAACACTTGGAGGAAAAGGCGTGCTCAAAGCCTCATCCCAATTTGGAGTCACTCAAGACATTCTTGATTAAGGCAGCCGCCGATATTGACATGGACCTCGTTCGTGCTGCGATAGACGACTGGCCGCGCAGATTGAAGGCCTGTATTCAAAATCACGGAGGCCATTTTGAATAAACTTTAGTGTCATAAGAATCTATGTTTTGTTAAGTTCATTTTGGTATATAAATGGTTACATAATGAATAAACTTGTTTCAATTATTTTATATTAAACATGTGACAGAATTTATGACCTGACTAGGTACTCGTATAATCATAAATTGTACTTACTTCTATTATTCGAATATTTTTTAAAGTTTTATCTTTTTGTGTAAAACAATATCTTCGTGGTTGCGGTGACATATTATTTTCGTTAATTCATTTTAAATCAGCGATAAACTTAAATAATTTGGTGAATATAGTGATTTTATTTCGATAAGCAATTGAAATAAAATATTTTAAGCAAATTAAAATTGTAAAAACGTAGACGAAGTCCATTTATAAACTACTTCTACTTATTTTTTCTCTAACTCTCTTCTGAAGTGAAGTTATTGAAATATCTATTTGCTTTGTGAGCAATTATTTTTGTGATATTTTGGAATTTGATGATAGTTACTTTTCTTGCTCTTCTTCTAGCTCTTCCGATAAGACATATAAAAGCGCCTTAAGCGATGATTCCACTCATTTACATGATCAACTAGTAGACGTATTCTGTAATTATAGTAAAAGTCATAATATAGTCCATATTAACGCTCAAAGCATTCATGCTCATTACGCTGATCTTTTATCAACCTTTGATTCTAAATATGTTGATGCCATACTTGTTTTTGAAACTTTTCTAAAGCCTGCACTTCCGTCGGTACAGTATTGTCTCCCTGGTTTTCAACTTATACGTAATGTTAAGTGTAAATAATAATATTTGAGAGGTGACATTCCTTATAAAATAGTTGATCATTCACCCAATATGTACACAAATTTTGCTGAACATGTATTTATTGATTTTACTATTAATCATTCTAGGACTTTGCTTGGGGTCTATTATCCCCCTTCTCGCAATATAAATTATTTTTCTTCTCTGGAAGAAAAACTTGTAAATCTAACTCCGCTTTATGATAATACCATTATTTTAGGTGACTTTAACACATGCCTGTTGAAGAATGATTTTCGTAGCAAAAAATTGCTCTCCCTGGTGTCATCTTTTAATTTACATATTCTTCCTCTTTCTGCTACTTACCATTCGCCTAATAGTACCCCTTCTCTTTTAGACCTTATTATTGTTTCTGATGCTGACCGGGTTGCTTCGCATGGTCAACTATCTGCGTCTTTCTCTTACCACGATCTTATCTTCCTCTCCTATAAAATTCAAAGTCCTAGGCGCAAGTCGAAATTCTTACTCCTAAGAAGCTTTAAATCAATTAACCTGGAGCGTTTGCGAGATGATGTAAATAATATTGACTGGTCCCCTGTTCTAAATTCCGAAAATGTTAATGATAAGGTTTATGCTTTTAATCACCTCATTTTAAAACTTTTCGATACTCATGCACCACTTAAGCGAGTCAGGGTTAAACACTTTCCAGCCCCCTGGCTTTCAGAGTCTATAAAAGCAGTAATGTCCAAAAGAGATAAAGCTAAGAGGCGTTATAAGAAGCACCCTACTAATGAAAATTTATTCACATATAAAAAATTACGTAATCGCTGTAGTAAGATGTATCGTGATGCTAAGAGGCAACATATTTATGATGAGGTTGAAAATTCTCATTCCGCTCAGATGTGGAAATTTCTTAGAACTCTGGGTATAGGCAAATCACATAATGATTCTAATATCTCGTTTGATTTGACTGCACTCAACCGGCACTTTTCTGAGCCTCCAATTTCTATTGATGACTCTATTAAGTCAACTACACTTAATCTTCTCTCCAATTTTCCTAATCCGCTGTGTTCTCCTTTTAATTTTAGTAAAGTTACTGATGGTGACATAAAAAACGCCTTTTATCTATTTCCACTAAAGCTATCGGTTATGATAATCTTTGTATGCAAATAATTAAACCTATCACTAATGAACTTGTCCCTATTATCACTCACATTATCTCTTCTTCGCTTGAGACGAGCTCCTTTCGGACTTACTGGAAAAAGGCATTCGTCATTCCCCTTCCAAAAACTTCTAATCCTACATCTTTATCCCAATTCCGACCTATTTCTATTCTTCCAATCTTATCTAAAGTACTAGAAAATATAGTTCAGAGGCAACTGTCTCATTTCCTAACTGTTCACAACTTGCTGAGTCCTTTTCAATCTGGTTTTCGTCCAGGCCATAGCACAGTCAGCGCTCTGATTAAAGTGTCTGATGATATTCGCTGGGCCATGGACAAAAGACTACTCACTGTCCTAACATTATTTTTTTTTGGTCCTTTAAAAACGTTACCCCCACACTAGGATTTTCTCCTGTGTCGTGGAGGCAGTTTACAAACATAAATTGCACAAGGACAAACATCCAGACCCGGAACAATTATTTGTAGGCCATACAAATACTTGTTCCGTGCGGGATTCGAACCCGCGGCCCCCAGCGCAACAACTGATTGCTAAGCCACTGGATTTCAGCAGTGCATTTAATTCCGTTGATTATGACATACTTCTTGGTATTCTTTCGTCCTTAAACATTTCACCATCAGTAATCTCTTGGTTTAATTCTTACCTTAGGGGTCGCTCGCAGTGTGTCCGCCATGAGGAGGATTTCTCCGAGTGGTGCGATCTCACGGCGGGTGTTCCTCAGGGTGGTGTTCTTCCCCACTTCTCTTCTCTATTTTTATCAATGCTCTCACTACTGTTCTCTCCTCTCATTATCATCTCTATGCTGACGATTTGCAATTATACCGTCATTTCAAAGTCCAAGATATAGATGAGGCTATTAATAAGCTGAATGTTGACTTAAGTAGCATAAGCAGTTGGGCAAAATCATTTGGTCTTCTTGTTAACCCTGTTAAATCCCAAGTAATGATTATCGGCAGCTCATATATGTTTAAGTTATTAGATCGTTCGAAGATCCCTGCAGTAACGTATGATAATACTCAAATTCCATATACAGAGACTGCTAAGAACTTAGGTGTTATTTTTGATAATAATTTGTCTTGGGTTGCTCACATTAATATGATTAGCAGAAAAGTGAACTACTCTTTCCAATCTCTCAAGCGCCTCCAGATGTTTTTACCGTTAAAAACTAAGATAACCTTAGTTCAAGCACTTCTTCTTCCTCTCATTGACTATGCTGATGTTAGTTTTTTGGATGCTTCAGAGGAGCTGTTGAACAAACTGGAACGTGTTCAAAATTTGTGTATACGTTTTATTTTCGGTCTTCGTAAGTTTGATCATGTATCAGAGTACAGGGCTCAATTAAAATGGCTTCCTATCCGTAAACGTCGAGACTTACATGTGTTATCATTTCTTTACTTTCTTCTCTTTAATCCTCTTGCACCTCCATATCTTCGCGAGCGTTTTGAGTATCTTGTACCTTGTGAAACTCAGTGCCGGACCACTAAACAGCTGCTTCTCAAAACTCCTTCTCATTTCACAAGCCGATGTGGTGGATCCTTTACTATAAGGGCGGTCAAGCTATGGAACTCACTTCCACATGACATACGTGCTAGCTCTTCTCTTGATATATTTCGGAGCAGAGTAAAGAAATATTATCTGTCAACTTAGAATTACAAATATTTACACATTTTATGTATTTATATTTATAATTGTATATGTATATATATGTATGTGTGTGTATGAGTATATATGTATATATTTAATGTATTTATTAATATATATGTATGTAAATTAATAGAAATAAGAAAATAAATTTTACTTATATTTTATACACTTATATGTTAATTGTTAACTGTTACTTATAGCAAATTTCTATTAACTAGTGTTATGTTAATTATTAAGTAGGCACGCTGCTACCTACTTGCTTTATATAAAACTATTTCTCTTTCCCAATAGGTTTGCTGGAAGAGAACTCTTATTAGGGTTAAGCTCGCCTTTGTACATTTTATTTAAATATTTAATAATTGTTACCAACGTATAGTGTGTACAATAAAGAATAAAGAAAGAATAAAGAACTATCCGACTGCGGCGGAGCCCCAAAGGAGGATAATATTTTAGTTGGTATCAATAGTATTTGTACGAGTACGATATAAAATATTATCAGTTACAAATATGTCTTTTGGTAATAGTAAAATCATATGAATAAAACATTGCAGAACTTCAAACAGAGACTTTAAATTATTTATAATTAATAAAAGAACTTAGACCAAGGTCCTAATAAGCCATGGTAGGATATTTTTAATAACCGCCTTTGGTTAAATAGTGTCATAGAAATTTAATCTTTTAGGTATAACATTTAGAGAAAAATCTGAACCACTAGATTCTACAAGTTACTAAAGATGCATTTCTCATACTGATATTTCACAACACAAGCGCAAAATTCGCTAAAGTTTTTGATTTACCTGATAAGAAAATAGTTTTCATTCTGTTTCTGAAGTCGGATTTTATTTGTTAAGGTTTGATGTTTAATATTTGACACTTTTGAATGGATTAAGGAATATTTACGTGGTAGAGCCAAGCTGAAGCCATATTATGGTTAAAGCATGAATAGGTCGGCTCGAACGGGGAAGGACCACGCTCTCATAGAATATCAGAGTAAAATAGCAGGTTAATGCTGTTATGTTTCGTACAACGAGTGAAGAACCGGAGACCCTTTTTACTAGAAACGAGGCATTACATTTTAGCCTTCAGGGGGTGCATTTTGATTCTTAGTCGAGAATAAATGTAACATTCACTTACCATTTAGGCGAACTAAACATTAAACTAGACTAGACTATTTCTAAATAGTTACATTAAAAATTTCATCCGCTAATTTTCAACTCCGATCATTTTTCCAAATTAATAAGAGACTAGACAAGTTACAGTCAAAAGAGGACAAGACTTACTTAACAACTTAAAGTGAATTAATAATTAATGAAATATGAAGCCTTTTTTAATCTTCAAGCCAAAGTTGCCGACCGTTTAGTTGACTGTTTCATTAACAAGGGATTATTTCTGTCTCCCACATTTAAACTCTCATTGAAGTCGTCATAGTTAATCCCCTCTATACAAACGAGATGTGTCAACCAGTCAACATTCAAATTGTAAATAATGTTATTACGATTATGAGAGACGTCACAAGCACATGTTCGTCTGAACCTCAGACATATAAAACGTTTTATTAGGTTAAATAGTCTCGGGGTAACATTGTACTAAGATTAATATAATATAATTATCTTACACAGATGTGTTATTCAAGATTTATCTAAACCCAACACATCTAAAGCTTACCAGGACTGGTTAAAGGGAATATTAGTAATGCATTTTTTTTCATTTTTTCATTATTTCTAGTAGTTTTTAAAACAAAAAAAAAACGTAAATAAAACACCTTAAAGCAATTCTTCACTGCATTTTTCATATAAATAATAAATATGCTATCGCGCTGGCAGTAAATTTTACAGTACGCGAGCAACCCGGGTTCGATCTCGCCAGCATCAATTAAATTTTTAATTGCAATTGTAAGTATTGATTCACCACTTGTTTAACGGTGAGGTGAGGAAACCTGGATGAATGTCTGAGGCATAAAATGTTAATATTTCAAGGACGTGTGAAGTTTGCCAACACGCACTGCGAAGAAATGTAATCAGAAATGAGAGCAGGCCTGAGCCTAGCAACGGGACATTAGTTTTTTAGTATTTATATGAAAAACTTACTTTTTGATTATAGATAACGATGCTCATAATAAACGAAGAGTTCTCTCTTTAAGAAGTTCACAGCTGAACATAGGCCTCCCCCATATTGCCTTATGGGGATGATATTTGCCACAGTTACCACGCATGGCTGACGGGTTCTTAAGGAAAGTTTTTTTTAATCCAAAAGTGCCTTGCTTTAATGAATGTCAATTGAATAGGAAATCTATTGTGTTTAGCAATGTGACTTCGTTTCGGACAATCTGTACAACTAGTTTGTTCTCATGTTTTGATTGCGAAACATGCAACACAGTACAAGATGTACCTACAACACTTGCTCGCGGAATGTTCCAAGAAACATTACGAGAGGAAACTATTGTGGTAGCTAAAACTAACATTAAAATGTGTAACATAGCTGAATATCAAAGCATTCCCTCTAAACTCTAAACCATTGTAAATTGCTGCTCAAATGGTGTATCATTTAATAAGTATATTGTACAAGTAATTTAATAAATTTTGTGTTTTTTAGTTATAAAGTATAATGGGACTGATATGTTAAAAAACTACAGTCCCTTAATTAAAAAAAATATTTAAAATTATTTGTTGCTACCTATCTGCGTCACCATATATGTTACGTTACCCATGAGATGGGTAACGTATGTGGCGTTATGGGTTATCGCAGGAACAACAAATCAGCGTAGTTAGTATGCATCTACTCATTGTTATACTAAAAAGTAAAAAAAAAAATATTTATTACCTATGAGATGGGTAACGTATGTGGCGTTATGGGTGATCGCCGGAACTACACATCAGTGTAGTTAGAATACATCATCTACTCATTGTTATACTAAAATTTGTCACCATTATTATCATCTCATATGGAAATAACGGAAGAAAAGACGTAAGTAATCCGTATTTCCGTCTTTTCTTCGTACAAACGCTCTCGCCTGTTTTCTTTCAGGTTTATGACCTTGGAACAATAAGTTTTTACAATAAAATAAATATCAAAATCTTCTATGTCCCTATGTTTTTCTTTTTGAAGATACATAATATTTTATAAGCACTAGAACCCTTACAAAATGTACAAAATTACCTATTTAGACCGCTGTCAACCAAGGCTTAGTATTCAAAGAACATCAGTCAAATATGACCTGACCAAAATATGAAACGACCACCAATGATTGATACGTCAAAAAATAGTGACATAGGTGTATATTAAAATACGGGGTCCAACTTATTTTATTGGAGCCGGTAAAATAATTTAGCTTTGTAATGTTTGTAATGTAAAACATCATTTCTTTACTAATTTTTATAGGTTTTGACCGCATCTAAACCGGTTTCGTTTTTATCTGTGATTCACGTTTCGTCATAACAATAAAGTAACACTACCATTATGCTTTTACTTTTTTAAATACTAGATTTTATTGCAGATTTTTTATTTAGTTTTGTAGTGTATTATCAATAATGTCATTTTTAGATGGGGATATGGAAAGAAATATGTTGCAAATCATAGGTTGACAGTAAATATAGAATGCACCCATGCTTACAACGGATTGTATTATCAGTGTCTCTCTGCAGTCTGTTGTATTATGACACGAGAGCTGTCAAGGCATGAGCAAATGTCAAAGCACCTGTGTCTTAGATAATTAGCAGTGAAAAGATTAGAAAGGTTATTAATAAATTTTTGTGGTTTTAGCTATTGACTTGACTTATTTAGTTAAGTATATATTACTGCACAGTTTTCATATCAATTGTTTTAGCTGAGGTTGTAGTCAATGCTGCAGTCATGGCTACATCAAAACCTCAAAAGTGACGAAATACATAAGTGTAACATTCTATGATCCTCGGCTTTTAAATAATATATTTTGAATTTAGAATTTAGAAGGTTCCCAGGTAGAACGGATTAATCCATACACTAGTCATTTTATAGTCAGGTCACAGCATATATGGGCCGTGACCGATGTTCTTTGATAACTAATACTGAAAAAGAAAAAATTCCTACTGTATATCCTTCTTATTCAGTTTATGAAATATATTTCAAATTGGTCCAATATTGGAAGAGGAAATGGTAGAGAGACTAACCTCGAATTATGCCTTTTTACTTAGGCTATTCAGTCGGATCTTTGTCACATCAGTTGTCCTTATCGGACGCCGAGCGCTCGCAGAGCGACAGAGATAGTTTCTTCATATACCTAATTTTCAAAAGTTTTTCAGTCCGAATTTCCTCTTAAGACCCTTTGTGTTTATATTAATTCGTTTTTAAGTTATACCTCAGAATAAATTAATAGAACTAAGGTTATACAAACGACGTACCTAATTGACAAAACATTACATTTGCACATAATGGTGTACGCTATACGTATTGTATAACATTAAATTTATGGTATTTTTTATTACATAAACAAATATTTACATTCCGACTGCGTACCATAACTTATTTCCTGTAACAGAAATATATGTATCTAATATTATATTACAAATCAGAAGTTATTCATTTAAACACAATTTTGCATTATTAATTTTGTCCTAAGAAATTCAAGGCAAATTGAAATCACAAAAACAAAGTGTTTAAATTTACAATCGACAACACACAGGCCTTAGAAGACCATTAAAAATACGATCAAACAGATGTGTGCCAGTGCAATTAAGAAAACTCAAAATAATTTTATATTCATACGTGGTAGAGCCATGCTACAGCTATATTATGTAGCAGGAATGGGTCGGTGCGACCGGGACGCCCTCACAGGATACCAGCATAAAATAGCAGCTTATTGCTGCTATATTTCATGTGATGTGTATATAGAACCGGAGACTCTTTTTATTGGAAACGCAGCATTCCATGTTAGTCCCCAGGTGTGACAACGCATCTGCATTTTGATTATTAATCGAGGATAGATGTAGATGTCTATGGGTTACAGCATCCACTTACCATCGGGTGAACTGTGTTCTCATTTGTCACTTTTATTCTATAAAAATAATTCTGTAGCCCACATTTTCCCACGATGTTTTCCGTGAGTATCTGATTATGTGTCACCATTTATTATTTTACCTAGTGAAAAGTACCCAATCTGATGACGTGTAGCACAAGCAACCTTGCGAAATCAAAGGTGTGAAACGTCTGTCATAAAAGACTTCCAATTTCATTGCATTATTACCCCTATGAGTAGGTACAAATGAGTGGTGATCCTTTTTTTACGTACTTATGACATTTTAATATTTGCAACGTAACTGATAGCGTAACCGTGTAGTGGTGGTGTAAGAATATTCACTACCTTACATTATTGCATGGGTATGTTAAGCCCCTCTTAACATACCCATGCAATATATACATAAAGAAACTGAACCAGGAGATGGGCAGCAGCATCTTTCTGATACTACATAAATAAAAGTTAACTACGGTTGCCAACCCGGTTGCTAAACGTGGCAACTATGGCAAATATCGCCCTTATAAGGCAATCTATAGGGGAGGCCTATGTTATACAGTACTATAATGGTATTACACCATTTAAATATAATAAAACGTTGTCAATAAATCGTCTAAAAGAACATGATTTTGACAATCTGCCAACTGTGTGGCAAAGCTTAAGAATAAGTACGTATTTTTTTTAAAACGGGCTACAAAATATCCTACGTTTAACACTAATAAAAATAGAAATCGATTAGGAGCCATTCGGTCCATGTATGTTCATCTCAAGGACATGTCGATTACTTATTTAGAAAAGCGAATACGTTTTAAGGAATTTTAATTCTGCGCCGAAACAAGCTATGGTTCATGCGAAACGAATAGGCTATTTTTATAACCAATTGACAAACACTCGATTACTGATAGTCCATATTCGGGCTAGTCTACTTTTCCCTATAAGTTAAATCAAATAGCCGTGTTGTAACAGATTAATCTATAATGCGCCTAAAGGTGCTTACACAATTGTTCTGTGATGTGGTCAAATATGCGTTAATTCTGAGTTTTTATTTAAATACACCAAGGATTTTCAGAATTTCATGTACATAAAAAATCTATACGTGTTATTTTAGAAAATTAGTATTAGTAAGTATTACCTAGTATACAAACATATACTTCACCGACATTGAGAAATGGAATTATTTTTTGTAGGCCTTAAAAGTAGCTGTTTAAGCGAGATTCGCACCGCCAGCCAGCAGAACCGCAGTGTAACGCTTAGTCACTGCGCCTTCTTGAGCCGATAACTTTTATTTGCTCAATAAGATGCTAATAAGTTATAAAGTTCATTCATTCATTTATTACAAGCCCTTTAGACGCCCATTACACGCCTAGGCAAGCGTCAATCAGTTCGATCAATCATGATTAACATTTGTATCATAGAATAATTTCGACATTACACGCTCATGCTGACTGATCGTCAGTCAAACCCAAATTTTCGGAGTGAAAGGACGTACCTATAAACTAACTTCATTTTCGATTCACCATTTAATTATAATTTTATATCTTGAAAGGAAAAAGAAAAAAAACGAATAGTAAAAATTGTAATATTTAATATCATTTTACCCATTTTAATTTAACGCGCGCAAATGTTAGACCTCTTGGGGCGCATAATCGATACGCGGCTTTATTTGAAACACATTTATGGACGAAAAATAAGCTTAACTTTTACATTTATTCGTACAGGGTGGATGCCCCTATTACCAGCCTTTTAGTGTCAATTTCAATTTCCTTTTGTATATCTAATGCCAGCATAGCATAGGGCTATATGCCTTTTGAGTTTTTGGTAGGTACCTATTGTAGGTAAATTTTAGGGGCACTGAAATAAATTCATAACAACTTTTAATTTTAAATCATGCATGTCACAAGTATGGAATATGTATTACGACAACAATTATTTTATTTTAATGTTTTACTTCTTACCTTACTGTGGTTTAGCTTTAAGCAGTTAAATTTTTCTTTTAACACTAAACAATTAATTAAAACAATATTATATTAAAAATTATGTATTATAGTACACCGATTTCTTATAATTTAATCATCCAAGTTTTTGAATCTTTATCATCATTTCAGCCCTTCACAAGTCGACTACAGAACATCATTCTCCATAGACTGCCGCAAAGCATGGTCCTGAACCACTTTCCTTTTTATGATTTTCATTTATGTTCTTAAGTTATAGTAAAATTAGTATTACTAAGTTGTAGTTAATTACATTTATTGTTTGTTTTTGTCTTTCTCAAAAAATAATTAAATATTGTATGGTGTTCTTAACATATACCAAATGTCTGAAAAGCAAGTACGTATCATTTGTTAAACTTTTAAATCAAACACCAATTTTAAAATATAGACGAATTGATCATAACTTACTTCACTATAAAATAAGTTATGTTTTTTTTTTATATAGGATAGGGTGACAAACGAGCACACAGTCCACCTGATGGTAAGTGGCTACTATGACCCATAGACATCTACATCTATCCTCAATATAGACTCAAGATGCAGATGCGTTGTCACCCGTGAGGACTAAGATGGAATGCCTCTTTGCCAGTAAAAAGGGTCTCCGGTTCTCTACACTCACCATACGAAACACAGCAGCGTTAAGCTGCTATTCTACGTTGGTTTTCTGTGTGAGTTCAAATTAATGGTATTTATTCTAGTTTATGACAGCCCTGATTTATATTACATGGTTAAAATAAGGTACTTCTTATTATTTACGTCAAACCAAATAACAGTCGGGCGACTGACAATATGCACTCCATAAATTTCGTATATCTAATTACAGCCCCATTAATTTCCACTAAAAGAAAATGTCTATAGTCACATTCATACAAATCAAAAAGCCTAAAGATGAGCTAATGTAAAATATGCTTATGTCATAAAATTATTACGTAATAATTCTATGGCTTATGCTTTGATTTTTAATTTAACACTGTTAGGTTTAAAACTGTGAGGTAATATTTGAAATATACTTTCCTCTAGTTACGAAGAATTTTAGCCGACCATATTTGTAGTTAAGACTACTAGAAATCTTATTTACGAAGTAAAAAGGCGGAAAGGCTGGAATTAGGGGCGTGGCTGGTATTAGGGGCATCCAACCTACCCGGGGTTTTTCGTGTCCCACAACTCGGGGAGAGACTGAAAATTTAAAATAAAATCTTTTTCTGGCTGAAACACATTTGGTGGGAGTGGCGACGGGCTGCGCGAGCGCGTAGAAGCAGCCTCTTCAATATATTCTGCGTCCGCCTCCATTGCTGTCTAAGCGTTGACTGACGCGTGATTGACGAAATGTCATTACACGTTCAATCAAAATTCGTGACTAATAGTTGATTGACGTAAAAATCAAAATATCCAGATATTTGTCAATCAATTTTTTGCAACCGTCAATCACCGCATTACACGATAGGTTATTCGTCAATCACAACCGTGATTGTTGTAAAACTGACAGCAAAACCTACCGTGTAATGGGCATCTTACAAGTCCACTGCTGAACATAGGTATTACCCAAGGAATGCCAGAATGCACGGTCTTGAGCCACCCGCATACATCGATTTCCTGCATGTCTTACCAGGTCGTCACTTCATCTAGTGGGGGGAGGGGGGGAGGGGGGGGGGAAGGGGATGCCCTATACTTCGCCTGATCGTACGAGGCCGTCACTCGACAAACTTTCCCCCGATCGGTTGTCTGTCCTTCGAGTTATATGGCCTATTCCCACTTTAGTTTACTAATACGTTGGGCTAAATAAAAAAAGTTATAAAGTAACATAATAAAAATAAAATTATTTATCTTCTACGATTCCCGTTGTTTGAAATCTATGAACAAACGCATCTAAAATCGATCAAATCTATAAGGTCCAATATTGACTCGATCGTTGCTCATTACCATAGGCGTAATAGTCATTTTCTTCTCTTTGGAAGTACCCAGAGACTAAAAAAAACACTCTCTCACTTCTTTACACAAGTACGTTAAAACAAAATTGAATTAATCTGTTAGCACCCTATTCGTGTGATCGTGCGTATTACGAGTTGTTAGCCTCGTGTGTGATTGTTCCAAACGGTACTTTACTTTAGATGACTAACGCACAGGATGATGTATTATGCGATCAGAATAAACAATTCGACGTTAGTAAAATTGCTCATTAATATTTATCCTATAACGTTGAAATAATGAACAGATATATACGCACTTAAGCGTTTAGACGTTTCAATCTGTGGTAGCTGAGGAGCTAAGCGCTCGATGTAGATTTCAAAGTACGAGTAAGTAAGCAATCCCATTTTGATTACCGCCGATACCAATGTAATTGTTAATTATTTATTTTAAGTACTGATTTACGGGATAAGGAAAGGTAAAAGAAAAAAGTCGCAAGAATACAGGTTGCATGTCTAAAGAATACAATTTTTCGAGGACTTGTGCAGCGTGACAGACTAGTTGTTCAACAACCTTTTTCTTCCAATATAGATTACAAATAATAGTTATTGAAAGTCACTATAGAAGTAGGTAAGAACCAGCAAGAAACCCAGAGGGACCAGTTTTTTTTTAAAAAAAAAACAATTTACAACCATAAATGTTACACAATTAACAATACAAAATAACTAAGAAATAGTTTGGTAATAGTCTTATAAAAATTATTTTCTTAGTAAAATCTTATAAAAATTCTTTTAATACAAACTTTGTTTACTAAAATTTTTGAACTTTGCGGAGGTCTAATTTTGTAGTATGTGTAAAAAAGTGTGTATATAGGCCATAACTTTACCTTCCCGAACGGGTTTCCGCCTTGTCGTGGCGGGGTGAATTAGTAGCCGTGACTTAATCACCCGTGGTGTACAGTGAGGGACGCACATGGCTGGCCCGAAGAGGCCACTGAGAGTGGGCTTGGCGAGCCCACTTCAGATGTATGTTGGAGGGCTGCGGTGATAGGGGTGTCCTCTCCTCCTACCGCTGTAGCCGAGGTGGAGTCGCGGAGGAAGAGGAGTCTTGGTATGGCGATGCGCCACTCGCCCTATCCTCCGCGACTCTGACGGGGCCGTACCGTTGATGCGGTGGTAGTGGGGCTGCGGGCGGAGAGGAGGGTATTGTGAGGCGCCGCTATCCCTCCCCTCTGCAGCCGAATATTGGTTGGCGGCGTAGTCATAGGCCAAATCCACTGCTGGGGTCGGGAATGCTAGTGCTTCCAAGTGCTCATTTTTCCTGGCCCCATGGCCTACGCGTATCGGACTCGGGGGAGTCCGTTTCGCAGTTGAAGTAAGAGGCCGTTGAGGAAGGCGCGGATTGTGTTCCTGGTGCACCTTATCTAAGCAGAAAGGGAGGGAAGGAGAAGTCCTCCCCGAAGAGGGGCTGCCATGGGGCGGCCGGCGCTGGTGGGGCTGCGGACGTGTGCGAAAGCTTTTCCTCGACCCTGCTAATATGCGGCGAAGGTGGAACACCATGGGATTTAGTATGGAGTCCGACATAAGCCGTCCTTGCCCCCGCGAGACGAGTATGCGTAGGCATATCCCCATGAAAAAAAAAGGCCGTAACTACTAAAAAAACTAGCGCCAATCACCTTAACTCCTTCGTACGCGTAAAGTTACATAATATTTTCAATTATTTAAAAGCATGTGTTTTCATTAAAACTTTTACTTTTGTTTTCTTTCCGGACCCGTTAATATAAATTCAAATTGTGATTTCCATAAATTCCTTGGGGGAGGCCTATGTTCAGCAGTGGATTTGTAAAAGGCTGTAATAATGGTGATGTCGATATACTTCTTCTGTACGTGTGGTTGTCACTAAACTCCTCCTAAACGGATGAACCGGTTGTTTTTTAACATTTGTGTGAGTTTGAGTGGATTCCTGTATGGCTTAGATTAACAACTGAACCCGGTAGGTGGCGCTGTTGTCGAGATCCAGAAATAATGTTAGTGAGTAATAAAAAGTAGTCAGTACTATTAGTACAATGAAGTATGATTCTCGAATTGTGTCGAAGACGTAGTTTAGTAGAGTACCTACCTAACTATCGAAACACGGGTCCTGAGAACCACAAGTCAGTTTTTTAATTTTGAATAATGAAAATGCATTATGCTGTTGTGCTTTGTATGATGAGTGTAGAGAGATGGAGACCTTTTTACTAGTAACGAGGCATTCTATCTTAGTCCTCAGGGGTGGCACCGTATCTACATTTTATTTCTTAATCGAGTATAGATCGAAATAAAGATGTCTATGGGCCACAACATCCACTTACCATCAGGTGGACTGTATGCTCGTTTATGACCTTTATAAAGAAAATTCTTATATCAGTAAGATTGACAAACGAGAACACACAATTCACTGTTAATTAAAGACACTGTGGCTCATATGCTTACATCTCATCCTCAATTACGAATCAAAATGTTAATTAAGAATCAATGTCCCTGAGGCTTGAAATGGTATGCACCATGATCAGTTAAGATTTTCTAGGGGGGTATTCATTCAACACGCTGTAACATTATAATTTATGATGCTCTTTGATATAGGTATTATATAAAGGCGTGGTATTCTGCAACATATAAATATAAATGTATTTTTATACAACCTGTATGTTTAAGACCTCGTTCAAATCAATTTGTTATTCGTTCATTGCATCTGAGAAGGCACATTGAGTAAATGCTTAAGTACATATCCAGCCCTTTGATGATAACTTTCTGCGAGAATATTCGTTGTGGGAAACCGTATATTGAAATCAAGGTCAATAGGGCATTATACACGCCACACACTTACTGTACTGTTAACGCACTTAAATACAACAAGGAGGGAGGTTAACGTGTCCAATCCGTTGTTTCAACAAACGTATCAAATAAAATTGGTTTAATACCCTAAACATCTCGGTGTTTCATCATCAAAATAGAATGTACTTATAAATTTATCAAATTAATGAACCAGGTTTGTTACCCACTAACCGATATCATCCCGTGGGTTTCGTAAGTGGCGACAGAGGGAAACTGAAACAAATGACAGGCAACAGTATCTTCCTGATAATAACTTAAAATTATAAAAAACTGCGGTTGCCAACCCGTCCGCCAAGCGTGGCAACAATGTCAAAATCCACCCTATGAGGCAAACTATGGGGAGGCTTATGAACAACAGTTGACTTTTATAGGCTGTAATGGATGGCTGATGTTCGTTATATGTAATGAAGTTTCGAAGCAAAGCTACCATAATAGTAGAAATCGAATTTCGGCTGCAGCACGAATAAGTCAGTCCGAGCGTTGAAATATTAACATAATGCTGATGCGTATCGTATGTTTTGTGTAGAACACCGAAAACCCGTTTTACTAGTAACGAGGCATTCTATCTTAGTCCTCGGTATTTGACGCCCTGATATCACAGTATCCCTCCACTAGCCGACGACGAGGACTGCCATTTTTGCAGGACAGGATGCACGATTGTGTGCGCAAGCACAGTTGCATTCTCATTTCCTCGCTCGCATAGTCCGATGGTACGACAATTTGACACAACCGGTAGATGGTGGCACGCAACCGCACACTATAAATATTTATGTGGTTTTTTTTTTCTAATTTTAAAAGCCTCAAGAATCGATCGAATCGATATTACACTCTTATTCTATAAAATAAAAAATGGATAGCAGCATTTTTTTTTACTTATTGTAAGCCAGTGCTTGACCACAACCCCACCTGGTGGTAAATGGTGATGCAGCACTAGATGGTAAATCGCACTGTCTTAGCGTAACAAAAGCCTATTAACTCTTGCCTTGAAGACGCCCAGATTGTATTCGGACGGAAAGACTGACCGGCAAATTATTCCACTCCTTTGCTGTACGCATTACAAAAGACGAAGCAAACCTTTTAGTTCTAATGCGTGGAATATTGACAACAAAGGGGTGAAGAACCGCCAACCGCCTGGTTGTCCGATGTATTCCGCTTGTGGCGCGACGACAGCTCCGCCACATCACCCCCCTGCTCAGACCGGAGGTCGATAGTGCAGTCTAGATGTCGACGAATTTGCAAGTGCCAGGGATTGCCTTGTAGTCTGCGGTGAGTCGAGAAGAAGGCAAGTAATCTGCGAGAGCGCCGTGAAGCAGAGGCGAGCAGTAAGGCTCAGAGCAGTAGCACTACGTACGCACTACGTAAAAACACTGTAGCGCAGAGAGTAGCTTGAAGGAACAGGAAGCATTATTATTCCAATGCTGCGATGAACCTTTGTAAAGCTAGATGGCTTGCAGAATATGAAGACTGTAGACAATATCTGCTCGGGAGCGAATGAATGGGGTACTTGAGGATGATAACGAAGGTTTTGAAGTTGTCGTTTCCGAAGGTTGTTGGTTGCGTGTTCATACCACGTCGGGGTCACCAGTGTGGCCGGTGGAAGGAAAAGCGGAGATCTCCCGCCGGGCAAAGTGTTCTGCCCGGGGAGCGGCCAACGCTCCGAGTGGTAGTTCGGAGCTATTCTATATATTATACTGCTTTAACTTCGGAACTTTGATAGCGCGATTTAGGCTTCGATGTGTTTCGCTTGTGGTGCGACGACAGCGCCTCTACAGTGGAAAGGAGAGGGAGGAACTAAAGCGTATAATTCCTGCGCACACTCACCGAAATTCATCCTATAGAATACCATGCCATTTGCCCCAGATGTAAAATACCCGGATCGAAGACGTGCATCTACGTCATAGATGCGTGATGTCTGCCTCTCATGATGATTAAGGCAAAGTCCTATCTGAAACACCAGAGGATCATGTCCAGCAGTAGACTTTATAGGCTAACGAAGAACTTGAAGAAATTAATCCATCAACCTATTCCGTATTATAAGTGTAAACAATAGTAAATTTGATGAACATCTCGTGGTCACCACACTTGATGGTCTACTAGGTGATAGTACTCCTTACCTGCCTAGGAGTCCGTCTGTGTAGGTATCACCTTTTACCTACTTCTGAAGTCATTGTAACAACAAACTTTTGCCGTGGAAGGGTAAAAGGGAGATCTCCCGCGGGGTAAGTATTCAGTCCGGAGAGCGGCCAACGCTCCTTTGTGTTATTTCGGAGCTGTTCTATAAGTATCGCGGAACTTCGTAACTTCGATAGCGTGATTTAGGCTTCGGTGTATTTCGATTGTGGCGCGACGACAGCGTCGCCACAACTTTTTTCTTCCTCAATTTCAACAAACAACTCACGAGTAAAATAATTAATAATTAAATTAATGCTCACCGTGTAGTGGCAGTGTATTCATACACTACCACTAGCTCATGTCGTCCCGCGGGTGTCGTAAGAGGCGATGGAGGGAACAAAGCAGGAGATACGAAGCAGCGTTTTCCTAATTACAAGTAAAAAATAAAAAACTAGGTCAACCCGCCTGCAATTTCTCCCCTATGAGGCAATCTAGGGGTAGAACTGTGTTCAGCAGTAGTCTTTTAGTAGGCTGTAACGGTATCGGCAAACTAATGTTCAATTTTATATTGAACTGAAAATTTTATAATTTATACTAAATATTCAATTTAATATTATTTGTTGTTTTAATATTAAATTGAATATTTAAATAAAACCAAACGAAAAGAGCTAATGATCTTCAAAAGGCTGAAAAGATTTTCTTGAATCATTATAACTAAGAACACTCTCAAACAAATCACCTTTCAAACAAAAAAAAATACTAAATCTAAATCGGTTCATCTGTTTGGGAGCTACAATGATACAGACGGACACACAGATAGATACACGGGTACTGAGATACACAGATACACACAAACAAATAATTTGTGCATCGGGGGTTAAAATATGGGTAGCTATATAAAGTTAGAACTTGTGGCGGTCCTCGGAAGATTTTCAGCAAAGTACTAGTGAATGTGAAGGACTGTAATGACAATGACGATGATAAAAAAATTAGCCATCTACAGTAATTAATGTTAAATACAATTTGTATGCTTATTTGATTGTACCTACGTCTCTAGAACGCGTTTCTATTTAGGACAAATGAAAGGAGTGACGTGGCCTTAAATGAATTCCTTGTTGAATACACAGATTGGATTGTTTAAGCCGCCCCATTTTACTCAGTTTTAGCGAAGCAATCAAGATTGGCCTGACTATTCCAGCGACGATATGTAGTATTGAACATTCATTTAGTACGAAAAGACGTGTCTATACATGGAATCGGTCAACGATATACGAGAAATACAATACTTAATACGTGTGCGGAAGTAAGATAAATAAAAATAATGAACTATAAACCTTGACTTTATTCAGAACCTACCTACTTCTGAATCATCTAACGGTACAGTAGGTACCACGTTTAGAGCCGAGTGGGCATCAGACGCAGAACTAAGTAAGTGGCACCAACATGAGTAACTGAGAGATGATGCCATTTGCTGTAAATACTATCGGTCCGTGGTTTTCACATGCGGTGAAGTTCCTAAAGGAACTACATACGTGGTTATCATCGTCGCAGGTGATAAGTGGACTGGTTATAATCTATGAGTACGCCGATACCGCCGCAAGCGTTCTTGGCACTATAACGCGAGGAGTAAGACTGTATGATAATTTAATTTTTTTCTTAAGAATAAATATTGTTTATTTTTGTTATGTACATTAGTGTATCTTTAATAATAAAAGATATTTCTCTATTTTTTGTTGCGTATTTTGTTCCTCAAGAGGCGTTCAAGTGCCAAAGAGGTGCAAATTTACCCGTTGCAAACCCGTCTGAGCGCCTATGTGACTAACAAATAAAGAATGCTTCTGTTCCTTATTTGTTAGTACTATAAAAACTATTCACATAAATCATTATACATATTATGTAATTCTATGTCGAATTTTTATAAATAAGATCACTTTAGACGCGATTTGTATGAAAATATTTTAATTAAAATTCAATCCAATAAAGTACGTTTAGGAAAGAACAATGGCCAAATTTCTATAGGAGCTGGACTTGACTTTTATTTTTCATGTCCCAAAACAACAATTTTAAATAATAAAGTAGACCTATGTTTTGCTACGGAGGCAGGGCAGACATGGCAAACGCTCTGTCCTGGTGAAAATGTTCCATTGGAAGTTAACCAACAAAAACAGTGGGATATTCCGTTGGTACAGGTCGTTCAGAAGGATTTGTTTCATAATTTCCATAGTGACCATGATAAGGCACGCCTTCTAACTGTTTCGACTAAGGAATCTAGTCACTGGTTACACGCTTTACCATCAAGTAATCTCGGCACATTACTTGATAGGGAAAGCTTGCGCATTGCCGTAGGAATCCGACTAGGAGCGGCGATTTGTCAACCCCATCAGTGCCCCTGTGGTAGCAGCGTCGACAAGTTTGGGCTCCACGGACTTTCATGTAAGAAAAGCGCTGGTAGGTTTTCATGACACAGTTCTTTGAACGATGTCATCCGAAGGGCTCTTGTCTCTATAAATGTTCCCTCGGTTTTAGAGCCTTGTGGAATATTTAGAGACGATGGCAAGAGACCCGACGATATGACATTGGTTCCTTGGGAGACAGGTAAAGCCCTAGTGTGGGATGCTACTTGCGTAGACACTCTGGCGGCCTCTCATCTCAGGGGTACCTCGTTTAAAGCCGGGGCGGCATCAGAGGCAGCTGAACTGAGTAAGTGGCGCAAATATGAGTCTCTGAGAGATGACTACATATTTGTGCCATTTGCTGTAGAGACTATCGGTCCGTGGGAGCAAGCCACATAATATTATATAATGCATCATCTCCCATTAAGAAATTGGTATATATGTACATCATATAATTTTAATTTATTACTTTTCTGATCTAGAAATTGCTATGGCTTTTGATTTTATTACTGATGTTCTTTTTTTAACAACAAAATCATTAAATTCTTCTCCTACTGTCGCCGAATCATTGCTCAAACAAAATGTAAAGGCTTGTTCAAATACTTTTAAATTCCATAGAGTACTGCTAAAAGATATCGTTAAATGTTTTAAAACTATTGATGTAAAGAAAACGACAGACTTATGGGGGATTTCAGTTAAAGTTATTTTATCTATAATAGATATAATAGCACCTTATCTAGCCACTATATTTACTATAAGCGTCGAATCTGGTGTGTTTCCTGATTTAATGAAACATAGTAAAGTCATACCTATATTTATATCTGGTAGTACATTAGACCCCGAAATTTTAGACCAATTTCTGTACTACCAACATTTAGTAAAATTTTTGATAAAAATTATGTTAGATCAGATGTTAAGTTTCTTTAATATTAATAAATTGCCGCACAAAAATCAATTCGGTTTTACAAGGAGTCGCTCGACAACTGACGCTGGAGTTGAGCTTATTAAACATATTTTTTGTGCATGGGAGAATTCAGAGGATGCTTTGGGTATATTTTGTGACCTTTCCAAGGCCTTCAACTGTGTTCACCATGAGATATTAATCAGGAAGCTAGAGTACTATGGTGTCGAGAACACAGCGCTTAAACATATTATTTCATATTTAAGTAATAGAAAGCAGAAGGTTATTATCAATGGTAAAAGTTCTTCCGGGTCACCTGTACTAATGGGTGTCCCTGAGGGCTCGATTCTCCGTCCATTCTTATTTCTGGTGTATATTAATGACTTACCTCACCTTGTAGGGGATAGTCATGATATAGTATTATTTGCTGATGATACTTCCTTGATTTTTAAACTTAAACGTCAATCATTTAAATGTGACGAAGTGAATAATGCTATATCAAAATTAGTGCATTGGTTTAACGTTAATAATCTGCATTTGAACGGAAATAAACTAATTGTGATAAATTTACAACAACGATTGTTAAAAATCTGAATACCATGTGTTTTTAAATGGGGAGGAATTGAGCCCTGTTGTATCCAATGTTTTTCTTGGCTTCACTCTCGACGCAAAACTTCAGTGGGGCCCCCATATATCCAAATTAGCAAGCAGACTAAGTTCTGCAGCCTATGCTGTAAAAAAGATTAGAGGTCTCACTAGTGTCGAGACAGCTAGATTAGTTTCAGTTATTTCCATAGCATAATGTCTTATGGGATTTTGCTATGGGGAAATGCGGCTGATTCAGAAACTATTTTTGTTTTACAGAAGAGGGCCATTAGTGCTATTTACAATCTATAACCGAGAGTCTCTTAGAGATAAATTTAAAGAAATAAATATATTAACTTTGGCCTCTCAGTATATTTACGAAAATTTAATGTATGTTCACAAAAACAAAGGTAGTTTTAGTAAAATAGTGATATACATTCTGTAAACCCTAGGAACAAACACAAGTTAGAGATGTCAGTTTCTCGACTCCACAGAGTCAGTAAGTAAATCATTCTTGGGGCAATATATACGCTATTACAACAAGGTCCCAGAAAGTGTACAGGTTCTCTCTATTACCAAGATTAAATGTTTTATTAAGCTGAAACTGTATAAAAAAGGGTTATTATAGTATAAATGAATATATGGTTGATAACAACCCTTGGGAATGAGGTGGTCGCTTACAAGCAGTTTCTAAAATAAATTTTGTAAATAGTTCGTAATCATTTATATTGTAAAATTTATTTAAAAAAAGTCCCGCTGGGTTTCTTGCTAGTTCATTCCAAGACAGAGGGTTTTTTTCGAACCAGTGGTAAAGTAAAAAATTACTTTCAATAAGAATTACACATGTAATGTATATTGAATAAAAAATTATTCTATTCTATTCTGTGTCTCACAACTTAGTATTATGTTTTAATTTTTTTTTTGCGCATTGCTCAGCGTAATTTCTACAATACTGCATAGTAATAATAATGATAGACTATCATTCGAACCTATTAACATCTGAAACAAATAGTCAGTTGAAAAACAATCGTCGCGTGTGATTCATGGGAGAGATGGCTCACTTATATGTCATAAGTTATATATGTCATTCATGAGAATGTCAAGAATTACATACCTGCTACATGACCTGATTGATCATGAGTCCCGGGTTCAAATCCCGGGTTGGGACAAAAATCGGTTATTAAGCTTTTCCATAATGAAATTCTCAGAAGCTTCCCGTAGTCAAGAAGTAGGCGGTGTCTCATCCCTGTGCATCAGAAAGCACAAAAGCCGTTGATCTTGTGCCTGATCTCTCTCCGGTCGTGTCGGTTTACCGTCCCATCGGACTATGAGAGCGAGAGAATAGAGAGTGCACTTGTGCTTGCGCATACACTTGAGCACTATAATTCCATCCTGCGCCGATGGCTAGTCTCGATAACATACCATCGCATCGGTTTATCAACGTTGACTATACAAGGTAGTACAGCTGCTTCTCTAAGTAAGTACCACTATCTTACATTCTCCTTATCTTCTCTTTTCCTGCCGCTTGTGCTTCGGTTTAAAGTGTACATAATATTATGTTGATAATCACAACACTACAATATCAAGCCGTCAGTAGAGAGAGAGAGAGAGAGAGAGAGAGAGAGAGAGAGAGAGAAGACTTATAATTATTTTTAATGTTTTTTTACACAAAATGGGTATGGATCTAAAAATAGGATCTTATCCTAGCTGATCAAGACTGTCGACGACTTTTGATTTCTGAAAGCTATTAGCAGCGCAGTAGGTACATCTTATAGTGCCACAAGGCACCTCTGATTTATGATGTTTTAGCGTATCGTGCATTAAGTATATTTATTACCAATTATTATTTTCTTTAGAGTTATGGTAATGAACATTAAATAAATTAGAGTTTATAAAATAGACATAATATAAAATGCATTAAATTATTGTAATGTAATCGGTTATAATACTTCCGCAGAACTTTAAAAAACTCAGTCGTCTGGAAGTGCGTTAAAATTGTAGTATAATCGATTTCATTCATATGTACAAATGGATACAAGTTAAGCTATAATAGCTAAAAGCGTGTAAAACAAATAATTGTTTCAAACTGATATATTTCATAACTTAAAATAGGTTAACTTACTACAAATCACAATCAACACAAGGTATGACAGTGTTATATAACTTAAAAAATTACATTTCATAAATGTTACTTAAAAATAAACAAAATATAAATCAGAAAATGTTTAAAAAAATACGCTTACTCTTTCTTTGTTTTCTTTTTTTTTTAAGTAGAATTGACATTTACGAACATTTGTAAAAATGTCTTGAGAAAGTTTTGTTTGACTTTTAATACAAATATTATTCTAATACGATGCACGAATAATTCGCTTAGTTTATTCTTTTCTTTTTAATTAAAGCTGAACTACGGTAATGACTAGAAGTCGATATAAATTAGAAATTGCTGTTTTCCAATCATCACTAAATGCTGTCAGGCGAAATCTAATACAATCATTTAGAATTTCCACAGCATCTTTCGTTTTACATTACTAGATATTGCACTGGAAATAAAATAAGTTAGTTATAAGCTTATCTGGTATTAAATTTTACGTAGTACGCCTTTAGCTACTTGTTTTTAATTTAAATTGAGAATTGGTTGTAATAACTTCGTCATGCTTGTTCATAAGATAAAATTCATTAAATAATACCAAAAATTTTTTAAAATATTTAACGCAATATCTCTAATTCTCAAAAACGAGATATGAGCTTAATATCACTGCATCGTATTAGACAATTTTGTAAATCATATGGATAAACATTAATTAAGGATGTTAAAAAGTGATTAATAAACATTATATTAATTAAGGATTAACATCAACAAAAAGTTTTAATTTAAAATCATTAACATTGTATAAAAACGTCCGCGAAATCAATAAACATTGAAGGACATACTATGTAGTTGTTATGACATAAGAGGTAAACAAAGTGACAACAAATTAACTCTGTGTCACTTTATTGCAATAATTTGAATTCCGTTATAACAAAACTTTAGACGCATTTTTGCATAATGCTTTAAAAATGCAGTATTACTTGCAAATAAAAAAATATTTTCACAAGCAACGTAACCAATATTTTTGTAAGTACAACAAGCCAATTAAAATACATTATCTTTTGAAAACTGCATTAACAATTTAAATATGAGTTAATATCGCGTGTTCTAAGCACTGTTCGTTGGGTCGGCGCACTGAGTGAAACGTAACTTAAACGTAACAATTAACGTTTATTAATAGATGAACTAGCTCACTATCACAAGGTTATCACCAGTGACTAGTTACTTCATATCACATTTCATTAACCACTGACGTTCTTTCTGAATTTCTTTCATCACACTGAAGACAAATGACCGGAATAAATATTCGATAAATTCCTTTATCACAATACTATCCTCAGTGAGTTAAATTCTTAAAATATATATTAATATGGCAACTCTTCAACCAAAAAAAAAACAATCTCAATTTACAAGGACTGCACTGGCAAGACTTACTTGATAAGATACGATATTAAAAAGTGGCTCGGAGGTTTGGTCCAGATCAGCCCATCCTCATGATGTTACGACGGCGGAGCAAGCGCTCCATTGCGTAGAACACGCGATCCGACCCTCAGTAGGGACAAACTATTCCACCTGCACCTGGAAATGCAACCGCATCTGGGTAATGTACCCTGCAGATTTCCTTGTACGTCTTTCCATGCCTCTGTGGACGCTCCGTGTGCTTATATCCATTGTATCCATAACCGTTGTATCCATAGTTGTATCCGTAGTTCCCGTATCCACTGTATCCGTACGTCCTCCTGCCATTGCCGTTGATAGCATCGTATATGGCATCGAAGAAGGGTGCGCATTCAACACTCACCACAGCTAGGAGAAGTAGGACGAACAGGATCGAATTTCTCATGGTCGACATCGCGGAAGAGTGTTAAGTGGCAATTGTCTCAATTCAGTTGGCGGTCAGTGTGGCCCCGTGCTGCGGAAGCTTACAGCGTTGGCGTTTAATCGCGAATGGTGCCGGGTGCTGATGCCGACGGCTTATATATACCGGCCTCGATTCATCCGACGGCTGATAAACACGGTGCGCCCGCGCCGCCGGGTTCACGGTCCGTACCCTGGAATCGCATTGAAGCATTTATCGCAGACCATTAGAAGGGCTTAATTTCGTAAATCGTTTCGACACTACACAGGAAGAGAATTCACCTAAATAACAAAGTCAAATTATTAAGGTGTTTCTAAATATAATATTATAACTACGTCGCTTTTGGTTATCAAAACAAATGTGAAACAATAATTAAGTAAGTAACAGCTTTCTATAATCTGTAATTTAGGTCAGTGCTACACACTTGCATAATAGTATTATGATCAACATTTATATTATATAAAGGTAAATATTATCAAATCTTATAAATATATTTAGAAGTAAAGAGAAGTCGGTTTTATTTTCAATGTCAATTTAATTAAAAGTCAACACATTTTTAAAGAAAGTAAGGTGAGAAAGAGATAATTTAACGAGCAATCTTTCGGGAGGGCAATGTTAAGGTGTGTCAAGTTCAGCCTCTAGCCGCGACGTGCGTTCACCTCTGACCATGAATTGTCTCAACTCCGAAGACGGTCGGACGGAGATAGCTCTACAAATATTTCTCTCGAATGGAATCGCTTAACACAACGGCATAGTCAATGATATTATAAATTTAATTATATTAAAGCCAAGTTACAGCTTGTGCACGATCCATTTATTATTATAGTTTAAGGCTGACAAGCGAGCACACAGTCCGCCTTATGGTAATTGGATGAGGTTTGGATGCGTTGTCAACCTAGATATATTACATAGAAAGTCCCTTTTCCAGTAAAAAAGGGTCTCAAGTTCTCTACACTCAAAATACAAAACACAGCAGCATTAAGCTGCAGCGTGGCACTAGCATTGCCTTCTTTAATTTCTAAGAAGGTTTTGGACCATGTAAGCAAACTTCTAATTTCCTCGCTATATTTTAAATTTTTTACACAAGTAAATTTCATCACGTTGTTTCCTTCTTTGCCAAGCACACCGCACCTTCTCTTTATTTTTAATATTTATTATTTTAAGTTCATTTACCTTATTACTTATAATACAGTTGAGTTGAACCACAGTGCAACTGTATAATGGCTGCAGCATGAATGGATCAGCTCGATCGAGAAAGGACCACGCTCGCACTGAATACAAGTGTTAAAGGATTATGCTGTTATACGCTTGCTCTCAGGAGTGACAAAGTACCAGCATTTTGATTCGTCATCAAAGATAAATAATATATCATATAGTTACCTATGGGCCACATCATCCCACAGAATCAATAAGTTTGTAATGCTCGAATGTCACTCTTACGCATATATTAAAAATGGACCTTCATAAAACTTTGTTCAACAACCCAATTTTTTTTATAGGATAAAGTGACAAACGAGCACATAGTCCAACTGATGGTAAGTGGTAGCTGTGACCTATAGAAATCCACATCTATCCTCAATAAAGATTTTTTTTATAGAATAAGGATGACAAACGAGCACACAGTCCACCTGATGGTAAGTGGTTGCTGTGGTCCATAGACATCTACATCTATCTTTGTTTGCGAATTAAAATGCAGATGCGTTGTCAGCCGTGAGGACTAAGATAGAATGCCTCTTTTTCCAATAAAATGGGTCTCCGGTTCTGTACACTCACCATACGAAACACAGCAGCATCAAGCTGCTATTTTACGCTGGTATTCTGTGAGAGCGTGGTCCTTCCCCGGTCCAGCCAACCCATTCGTGCTACAACTATACTATTAATATAGCTGCAGTATGGCAAAAAACAAAAAAGCACGCCTGACAACATCTGAATTTTAATTCGCAAACGAAGATAGATAAATAAAATAGCAGCATAACGCTGCTGTGTTTCGTATGGTGAGTGTAGAGAACCGGAGACCTTTTTTTACTGGAAACGAGGCATTCCATCTTAGTCCTCACGGGTGACAACGCATCTGCATTTTAATTCGCAAACAAAGATAGATGTAGATGTCTATGGGCTACAGCAACCACTTACCATCAGGTGGACTGTGTACTCGTTTGTCACCCTAATTCTATAAAAAAAATTACGCTGGTATTATGTGAGAGCGTGGTCCTTTCTCGGTCGAGCCGACCCATTCGTGCTACAACTATACAACTAATATAGCTGCAGCATAGCTCTATCACGTAAGAAAAATTATAATATCAATTTAAAAAAAATCGTTTCCAACTTCCTTTTCAACCACCGCACTACAGGGCCGAGGTTTCTAAAAAAAATATAATATTGGATGAAATCATAAATCCGAAGAGATAAATGGATGCTATTGTCTTTAGACACCTTCGATTGAAATCCGTGAATTAACGTGGACTACCTCTAATCATAAAAACGTTTTCGGTTCTCATCACCCCCATACTAAACTCATTAGCATTATACTGCTATTTTATGCTGGTATTCTGATACTTTTCAGTTGCAGCGTAGCTCTTCAACGTGTGCAAAAAAATATTTTTTTTTTATTTATAATTAATCATTCAAAATACAATAAACATTTTAAAATAGTAAAACCTATATAAAAACTAAAAAACATATTGCAATTTTTTCATAAATTTATAGATTAAGAAAATTTCTTTAAATTCAGTAAATTTCGTAACACTTCATTTCACTGCGTCTTAGTTTTGACTTCATTGCATTGAATAAGCAATATCAAGGTAACCAAATAAATACCTAGTAAATATTAAAAACTTCATTCTATATTTTTTTAACCTTTTTACTTGCTACCAGATTATAAAATATAATAATTCTTATAAAATAAATTGGTCCACAACGTTGTGAGATATGCGCAGTCTCTTCATGATGTCAGACCTACGGGAACTTTTTTACACATTACTCTACCGCGACGATATGCCTTAATGCTCTTTACACATTAGCGTATATTAGTGTATATCTCTATGCTCTATGCTCTGAGCTATGTTGGGCTTCAATTATAATGGATCGAAGTAGATTCGATACTCTCCTCTGACATTCGGCTCTCCGGGTGCATAATGGAATGACTGTTGTCAGTCCTCGATTCTTCTTCGGAGCCTCTCTCTGTGCCAGTATCTGTACGCAGAAGGCAATACTGCTGTGACCGCACATATCTGGCTATGGATTTTACTAAAAAAAGCAAGAGGTCATACTTTACAGCTACGACGCAGTCTCGGCACAATCCAACCCTAGCAGATGAATTGTTAAAACATATTCCGCCAATGTGGCACTCAGCTATCACTAACATCCCTACAGTCTTGCCCCGACATCAAAGTTGACAAGGCTGATATCATTTTTATACCAGAGGAAGCAAACGAATATGCGGCTCATCTGACGGTAAATATTGCTATCATTTGGTAGCAGGTATTTTAGATATAACGTTTAATTAATTGAATTATTAAAGACATAACACAATTACTCATCGTATTTCAATAACCAGAATTAATGCTTTTTGTTCCAGTCTGCACTTGATATTAAATTAGACGAGGGCTGTCATCAATATAAACAAACAAAAGAATAGTCCTAAATAACTATTTCATCGCATTACCCTCACACTTTTGTTTTGTCTAGTCCAGGCAAATAAAATATTCACGGGTCACAACTCATAGCACGAAATCACATTGATATATGTGCGCTATGCTTGGATGCCGCAAATCAATCGTGTGATTTGAGCGGAATCATGGAATTCTAGTATGACACAAAAATAAAAAGGTTATATAAAATTGTCGTGTGACAGTATAATCTGATAAAATTCCAAGAAGGAAAGCCCCTTTTCAAAGTTGTAAGACTTTAATTTCGTTTTCTTTCACCACATTCATTTTAAATTCTACAGATAGTTGTAGATAGTTTTATTCTCCAGCAGTAGATTTCTACAGTCTAATAAAGATAAATAGAAAACCCCGACATGTCACTAGAAATTAAATATTATAATTAAATTTGAGTTTATAGATAACCAGCGTAAAAAAGCATCTATATACTGCTGAATTTTGTTTAGTGAGTGTTTAAAAAATGGAGACCCTTTACTGGAAACGAGGTTCTCAGAGGTGACAGACAAAAATCCACCTGCATTTTGATTCTTAATCAAGAATAAATGCAAAAAACATGTATGTGTCGTGGAACAATCGATTGGAACGAAGTTTCTTTCTAGTTGATTATTATTGATAAACGTGTTATATTATTGATTAACACATACAAATAAATGAATTACTAGCGTATATTAAAATTAAGCGTCATTTAAAATAAAATAATATTTTTCCTTCATGGCAAGATAAGAAAAAGTGCCAAGGAGATGGATATTATTCCATCTCGCTTCCTTGTAGCCGTCAAGGCCGTCTACTGTACGTCAGAAGGGGTCGTGACGGAAAACTCTTACACTTTTTCGCGCTTAGCTTCCATCCGCCAAATTCGTACCGTCCGATAAGGAACTTCGTTCCAAAAAAAATATAGCCTCAATAGCAGGATCACTATGTACTTAATTCCAGTTAAATTCAGTTAGATAAGTCGATTCGTCATAATGTAATGACGATTTTTTCTTTCACAGAAATGAATCGCAGAATATTTTATTAATACAATAATAAAATGATGTAATAGATTCTCCGGGGTTTCCCGCCAGATATTAGAGTATTAATTAATTTTGCTCCTTTTAATCACAAGTCAAGGCACGAGTGAACACAATTTACACTGTGACAATGCGATTTACCGTCTAGGGTTCTCAGCCAGGGCTGCATGACCTCTAATCACCAGGTGGGATTGTAGGCAGGTACTTATAATAATTTAAAAAATGGGGTGGGCCAGGCTGATGACGCAATTACAACATTTGCGATCAGTGAAAATTATACAATCATCGTCATCACCATCATTATCATCATTCTCACTCTCAGGCAAAGGAAAGCCACAAAACATGGATATAAGCCATCTGCATCAATAGAATTCCTGCACGTTTTACAAATGCCGCTCCATCTAATCCATTGCCTACACTATTATTACTAGGATATATATGATATAGGATCTTTATCCACTGGGGGCATCGGTGGTCGGTTCTTTGAGTTGTATTGCTCACATTGCCACTTCAGTTTACTTATCCCTGGAGCTATGTCGGTCACTTTGGCTCTATTGCTAATATCTTCATTACGAATTCTATCACGCTGAGAAATGCATTTTATAACAACAATTTTTACTGTGTTTATCTATGAATATAATTTTAGTTGCAGCTTGTAGTTAAAGTCTAAGCTTAAGCCAGAGGTTTAAACAGGGAGCGTAGCGTGTTTCAGTTTCTACATTTAATTTGTCTACAGGCTATCTACTCAAGATCAAGGCTAGGGCACGCTCAAACTGACTGAGCGGGCACTGAGTTTCTTTAATCAACCCTACTTCTACATCACACTAATGAACTACATAAATATAGTGAATAATATATAATTTATATTTTTTTTTGACTGCCCCGTATGTATAATGGTCGTAAGCGCAACTGCTGAATATGTGGCCATGGGTTCAAATCAAGGGTCGGCCCAAAATTAGTTGTAGGTTTTTCTGTCAAAAAAATCAAATAATCAAAATCAATATCAACCCATCAGGAAGTTGGCGGCGCATCACTGACAAGCCTCGGAAAGATCGTAAAGACGTTGTTCCTGCATTATTATTATTATTATCTTTCTCTATTTTCCTCTGATTGTGAGAGGGATGGAATAGAGAGTACACCTGTGCTTGCGCACATACTCACGTACTACAATCTTGTCCTGATCAGCTAGTCTCCGTTGAAGCTGAAATTCGTTCTGGGGAACATTATTGCTTTCCCAGAAAAAGTTGATGTTATAATAGTTGATTTTACGTAAAGCAAACTATATAGATAAGGTCTGCAGAGAAAGACATCTAACAAATTTGTAACGATCTAAAAATGATACATTAATTACGATTACATTATTTACTGACTATTCACAATCACGTACTCTGTGGAAATCAAGAAAACAAACTGCCGACAGTTCAACGAAATGTATAGGTCCCAGCAAGCCGTACACAACGGTGGTTTCGCAACGAAACGTCTATAGCAACGGATCAATAGTAAACTTAACCAATAATTAGGGTCCGTTGTGATGTCGATGCCGCATTACGAAGCCGGAGAGTTAGCAATAAAACTTACAAAGATCAATTGCCTGACCCACTGGCTGATAAGTGTTTATACTAGGGCTAATAAAAATATGATATTATAACAATTATATTTTTATTAGAATCGTGGTAGCCCAGAGGCTAAGTCTTCGCCCTAAATTCCATAGTACGCAAGCAACCCAAGTTCGATCACCACCGGCACTAATTAAATTGTTAATTGCAAATTTATGTGCTGATTTACCATGTGTACGACGATGAAGGAAAATATCGCTAATTAACTTGAACATATGGGCTAACACCCACGGCAACAATCTTAGAATATAACTAGCGATCCGCCCCGGCTTCGCACGGGTGATTTCTGGATCTCGACTACAACGACACCTATCGGGTCCAACTGTGAATCTAAGCCGTCTAAAGACATATTCAAATACAAATAAAAATTTTCATCAAAATCATTTTAATCGGTTTTTGGTGTTATGGTTCCAGAGATATAATGATGAGTCAGTACATAAGTGGAAATCTCTGGAAATCTCTTAAATATATATTTAAAAAATACAATATTTTTAGAGTCTCAGTCTGAACAAAAAAGAAAAGCATATTTTAGTAGCACTTTTATTTTGCAACACGATTCTATGTCATATGTAATGTTGAACGTGACTCACAAACAAGGAAATGCAGAAACAAACAATGAAAGTTCAAATAAATCCTGACAAATAATGCGTAACAGTAGCCTTATAGTTTTTTTAAATTTATTTATTAAACATTTAGTTATGTATGACTATCATTATAGGATTCCCCTAACACGATAGTTAGATAGTAATAGTTAATAGATATAAACTCTAAGATAGTAGAAGTAGAATCTTATTAATACGACATCAGTACCCCCTGTAAAAATGGGTGCTGTAAAGTGCCTGAAATGTCGGGAATTATAAGCTCGTTCCGCGAAGATCGGAATAAAAATTAACAATTAAAAATTGAAGGTAGCTTTAGTTAACTAGGACATAGGCAAACATAGTTTTACTCCATGTGTAGTATTCGCTTAATATAATAAATCATCTTATTACTACCAATTTACAGTTGAGTGACAAACGACCTTAGAGGTCAGTAAATAGTAAATGGTCACTATAACTCATTAGACACCTGCAGCTGTATCCAAGCACAGAAGGTCACAAATGCGATGTTCACCTCTGTGGAGTAAGACGGAATTCTTTTTAACCGGCAACTATGTTAAACATTTCGAAATATGAAACATGCAACAGCAACAAAATTTCGAGATTACACCTAAGTTACGTACGATTTTGAAAGTGGTAGAGCCATACTGCAGCTATTTGATAGTTGTAACGTGAATGGGTTGGCTCGACCGGGGAAGGACCACTCTTTCACAGAATCAATGCCGCTATCAAACGGCAAATGCGGTTCTTTTAGGATTCTGTATGCCATTACCCGCGTCACTGCTATCGCATCTTTTAAAAATTTTAAGATATTTTAAGTACTAGAAGCTATTTCAAATATTTTCTATTAAACACTCGAGATCTTTAGGTTGTATACAGTGACCGGATGCTCTAATTTCGAATCCTTGTCGGAACGATTTATGTAAAAAAATTGTGATTTGTGATTGTTCCCGTAATATTATTGGTATAGAAGGCGCAGTGGCGCAGTGGCTTATGAATGAGTTGCTGCGCTGGGTGCCGCGGGTTTGAATCCCGTACGGAACAAGTATTTGTATGGCCTACAAATAATTGTTCTGGGTCTGGATGTTTCTCCTTGTGCAATTTGTGTCTGTAAACTGCCTCCACGATGCAGGAGAAAATCCTAGTGTGGTAGTAACGTTTAAAAAAAGAAAATATCAAAAAAAAATAGTAAAAGTAAAGTTACAGACTGTTACGTCCAACTGCTTGGCCTCCTCTCATTTCTGAGATGGTTATTGAGTATTTAGGCCGCCGTGCTGCTTCAGTGCATGTTGGCGAACTTCAAATAATTTGCCTGTATCTGTCTTTACTTCCGATTAAAATGTGTGTTTTCAAGGCACACCACTACTATCGGGTGGAATAGTAGTCAAACATGGCTTATAATAGCGCCTTTCTATTTACTTTACTTGGCATTTGTCGTATCGCCAGCTCGAAACGGTATTACCGAATAGAAGTAAGGGCGTATGCATTTACATTATAACATATAGTCTCACGTATGTTACCTAGAAGGATAGGCAAACGGTTTATTCCACTTTTTCCCACCAACTGTCCCACTACTGGGACAATGTGGACTCTTTAAAATGTGTTTATCTACTTCTCCATACTAATCGTTTCTTGGTGGGACAACTTACAGTGTTATAATGACCTCGTCCACTTTTCCCAACTAGGGCTGGCATAAGCAAATTCTAATGTCTTGAAGTGTTTTTCAAACAAAATAAAGACAAATCATCGAAATTAAATAATTGTAATCTAATTCATTTATCCTAAAACCCTAAACCTGTATAAAAAAATATTTTTCTTATAGGATAAGGGTGACAAACAGGCACAGTCCACCTGATGAATCTATATTTATAGGTACTCAATTCAGAACCAATATGCAGATTCATTGTTACCCCTGAGGACTAAGATGGAATGTCTTGTTTCCAGTAAAATGGGTCTTTGGTTCTCTGCACTCACCATACGGAACACAGAAGCATTAAGCTGTTATTTTACGCTGATATTCTGCGAGAGCGCTGTCCCACCCCGGTCGAGCCGACCCATTTGTGCTACATACATACATATAATCACGCCTCTTTCCCGTAGGGGTAGGCAGAGACCACTTATTTCTACTAGCTACGATCCTTACATACTTGTTTTGCTTCGTCCACTTTCATTATTCCCTTCATACATGCTCTACGGTTTAGGGTACTCTTGACCTGGCCTTTTTTCAAGACGTCCCTGATTTGGTCTAGAAATGTCCGCCTAGGTCTACCCCTTCCAACACTTTCATTCACATTATCCTTATACACTTTTTTCGTCAATCGTTCTTCATTCATTCTCTCGACATGGCCAAACCATCTCAGGATACCTTTCTCAATTTTTGTCACTACATCTTCTTTCAGACCACAACGTTTCCTTATCTCACTATTTCTTATCCTGTCACTCAGTTTAACTTCTATCATAATTCTAAATGCTTAATAAATGCAACTGCATTTATTCTGCTTTCATGTTTCTTCTGCCAAACCCAAGTTTCACTTCCGTACATGAGTGTCGGAACCAACACCCCCTCATGCACAGACACCTTCCGACTGCTCATAAAGGAGTGCAAAGCTCCATTCACCATGTTTCCTGCATTCACTCTTCTTTCGATATCACTCTCACACTTTCTATCTCTTGTAAACTTTGAACCCAGATAACAACTATAATATAGCTGCAGCGTGGCTCTACCACGTATGAAACGATCTAGAATCTGGATTAAAATTTAGTATACGTAATTTTTTTTGGGTTCAAACATTTGTAAAATTAATTTTAAAAAGTAATGACTGAACCAATGAAGAAAAGAATTCAGATATGTCATATTTTCATTTTATTTTAAACCAAGTATTCCGGCCAAATTTAGTAAAACGGAATAGTTCTGGGAGTATCCTCAGTGTATATCCGCCTCAGGTGTTTTATGTAATTTATTTCATATCAGTTTAAAAATCTGTAAACTTGTTTTTTTAAAGTAAGTTATTTAACATCTAAACTACTTACTTGGAAATTTATGCTCTGGTCACGTTTAATACGTAACCAGATTTTGACTGAATGGCTCTGGTCATTTAACACAAAACAAACCCATTTAAGATTTAATTCAGACTTCCCCGTTGTAAAACAAACCGACATGACCTTTAATTAAATTATTAATTAATTTTCTATAACTTTTTGGTATGAGTTTCACTATAAATACAATTATTTACCATGTCTATATGTGCGAAACAAATATTTTGTTTATTTTTCATTTAAATTTATTTAAATCTGATGATAATGTCATCAAATTTCGGCCTTTATTATTAAACAAATTAGAGCCTTCTAGATTTGCTAGATTAAATTAAATATTTTCGCACCTTTATCTTGAATAAAAATTTAAAAACATACTACAGGTAGGTAATTCATGAATATGTTGTTAAACTGTGTCAGATTTTGCTGGACAGATCCGGAGTAGTGATTGCAATTACATCATCACACATAGTAACAATTTGAAAGTAAAAAAGAGGTTTAACTTGATTTTTAACTGGTAAATCTTATTTATATAACATTTGAAACAATATTTTATACGAGTACGTAGTAAGTAAGAATTAAAAGGAATTTATTTCAGCATAAAACTTTTGTTACTAGCGACAGTTTTTCAGTTGAACTGCACAGTAAACACAAACGAATAGTGCCTTTTAAAATGGAATGTAATTAATAAAATAGTGCCGCAGAAGTTTATTGGGCCCCGCATTTTCAGCAATCCGCAAAGAACAGGCGTTTGTAAAAAAGCTTGTTTGCACTCACAGCTTTTGGGCATTCTGCGAGAGCGTGGTCATTTCGCGGTCGAGCCGACCTATTCGTGCCACAACCATAATATAGCTAATATCTCCTGAGTATCGCAAAAGGTACTAGAAAATGATAATAGAAGATGCCAGAAAATTCTTAAGGCTTCCGACGCTAATAAATCGTTTACGCCAGACGTAAAATACCCGGACCTATATGAATAGAATAGAATAGAATAATTTTTTATTCAATATTGATTAGAAGTAATTTTTATTGAAAGTCATTTTTTACTTTACCACTGGTTCGAAAAAAAATCTTCTGTGCTGGGAAGTATCAGCAAGAAACCCAGCGGGCCATTTTTAAATAAATTTTACAATATAATGTAAATATATGATTACAAACTATTTATAAAATTTATTTTAGAAACAGCTTGGAAGCGACCACCTCATTCCCAGGGGTTAATATCAACCATGTATTCATTTATCTATATCTATAAAAGTAAATAAAATTGAAGTGTCTGTTTGTAATGTCAAAATTACAGTTTTTTACTAAATGCATATGAAAGTAAATACGGTACTTATAACTAAAATACAATTTTTAAAATTTTTGTCTGTCTGTCTGTCTGTTTGTTCCGGCTAATCTCCGAAACGGCTGAACCGATTTTGACAGAACTTTCAGTGGTAGATAGCTGATTTTATAAGGAGTAACTTAGGCTACTTTTATTTTAGAAAAAGAATTAGAGTTCCGCGCAAAAACATAAAAAACTTAACACGCGGGCGAAGTCGCGGGGAACAGCTAGTATTATAATAACACTTTTTATACATATAGCTTTTGTTTAGTTAAATATTTAAACTTTTTAGAATAAGTTCAAATTTTGAAAATGGAACTCTTTGCCAATATTGTGTACCTATGTGTTTTATTATTTTGTTATTTGCTTACGATTTGGCGGCAAATTTCGAATCAAAGAATTTTGATGTCATTTAAGTCTATAAGAAAGTTATGATAGACTTCAATTAGCCTTTCACGATGAAGCCCCATCTCGTGCCACTGTTTACAACTGGTTTAATGAGTTTAAACGTGGTCGCACTAATCTCACTGATGATCTGCATGACGGACGGCATTCTACGGCGCGTCTGAAGATAACATCAGTGTTGTGCGGCATATGATAGACTGACAAAAGAATGACTTATCAGCAGATTCTGACAAGCTTAGGCATCGGTGTGAGTCAAGTGCACAAAATCCGCCATGAACATTTAGCGGTCAGGAAGCTTTGTGCCCGGTGGGTACATCATAATTTGACAGAGGCCCAAAAACTCCGTCGTGTTGATCGTGAAATGGTTCAAATATTTAACGGAGGTGACTCAAATGCTGTGTTCGACATACTTATAGGTGACAAAAGCTAGATTTATTGTTATGATCCTGAAACTAAGAGACAGTCTGCTGTCTGAGTGTTTCCTTCCGAGAAGTTGCCAACTAAAGTGAAGAGAGGTCGAAGCGTGGGAAAAAAGATGGTGGCCTCGTTCTTCGGAAGGACAGGTTATTATACAACAATTGTTTTAGAGCATCGAAAAACAGTTACTGCAGAGTGGTAGACTAATAATTGTTTGCCACTTGTTTTAGAAAAAGTTCGGGAGAAACGACCTCGCAGTAGTATCCTCCTCCACCACAACAACGCCTCGTCGCACACCACCAAGAAAACAATCGACTACTTGGCGACGTCAGACTTTGATTTAATGGGTCACCCGCCCTATAGCCCTGACCTTAAACCTTGCAATTTTAATTTATTTCCGAAAACAAAAGAAAAACTTCGAGGAAAACGTTTTATGTACGCCGAAGAAGCAGTGGTTGCGTTTCAAAATGCCGTCGAAGAGCCTTTTGCCCCCTCAGGACGAGTGGGCAAAAGGCTTTTCTCAGTGGTTCCACCGGATGCAGCGATGTATTGATGTAAACTGACCATATTTTGAAAAGATATAATAATACTAATAACTTGTTAGTTTGTTCAGTTTTTGATTTTCTAAGAACTTTCAGTGTCACCCTCGTAGAGATATCGTGTATATTTTCTGGGACTTTGTTGTAATAGCGTGTACATTGTCCCAAGAACGAATTACTGACTCTGTCGAGTCGAGAGACCGGTATCACTAGCTTGTGTTTGTTTCTAGTGTTTACAGAGTGTATATCACTTTTTTTACTTAAACTAACTTTGTTTTTGTGAACATACATTAAATTTTCGTAAATATACTGAGAGGAGTTAATATATTTGTTTATGCCCAAATTTGGTCATTTTGAACGCCATCTAATTGCGTTCGAGCTGGCGCGTCACCCGATGGTATGTAGGTGAGATAAACACCACCAGGTGGGGCGGCGGTGTGCGGCTTGTGTGGCTCGACGCGTGGGCGAAGGAGATGTGTAGCTCGCTGGCCGCGATGCGGGGAATCCGCGTATCTCGGTTATCGCGGCCGAAGTTCACGCGACCGGTAGGATCCAGATGGTTAAATTTAGTCCGTGTTACTTCGCTCCGTGGATATATGAATTTTGCAATAAATAACTTGTTCGGGTGATGCGGAATTATGCATGCACACGCCGAGTAGATATACGGTCTAGGATTCGAACCGCGCATTTCTTGTTCGAGAGCGTCTCCCGGTTGATTGTCAGGAAATCATTATAACTGTGCCATCGCGTTAAGTGCCCTTTTTTGTGTGTTGGCTGGTTTGTTAGTTTTACGTGTCAACGAGGCGTATTTTGAATTCTTTACGCGGCGTGGTGTTTTGGTGTCGAATGAAGGAACTTAGTTGTGTTTAACGCTGAACCGTATGACTCATTAAGAGATCGCGTTAGTTCCCTATTTATAATTTTGTGATAAGTGAATCCGGGACATTGAATGTCGAATTTTGAACTACTGTCCGTACTGTGTCGGGTATCACGTGTTCGATTCTACGATGAATGTGGAATTAGGCGAGTTTAAGTTAGTTAAATGTACAATGAAGCTAATAGACTGAAATAGTGACGATGAAGAAAGAAATGGTCCAGCGGTGGAGCCTGCTGGAGCGATGCAGCATTGTGGGGCAGCCTGGAACTCGGCCGCTGCTGGTCTCCTAAGCAGGTCCAGGTCTCAGACACATACACATCACTAAACACTACTTGCCATGCACCTCACACCCACTTAAGGTCTGACCGAGCTTTGGGGCGATCTAAGAGTCGGAAACAGGTAAGTACTATATCTTCCTAGCATTCTCCCATATAGTTTAGTATGATAGGAATTCTTCCATGTGGCCAATTGGGCCCGACCTGCGGCTGCTCGTGGAATCTTCTGCTCATGGGCCCCGGAAGATTCGACCTTTGCTGGAGCAGCTGTAGGCCGTAACAATATTTATTTCTTAAAATCTTTCTCTGAGAGACTCTCTCGGTTTAAGGTTGTAAATAGGTCTTATGGCCCTCTTCTGAAAAACAAAAATAGTTCTTTTTTTATAGGATAGGGTGACAAACGAGCACACAGTCCACCTGATGGTAAGTGGTTGCTGTGGCCCATAGACATCTACATTTATCTTCGTTTGCGAATCAAAATGCAGATGCGTTGTCACCCGTGAGGACTAAAAGAATGCCTCTTTTCCAGTAAAAAGGGTCTCCGGTTCTCTACACTCACCATACGAAACACAGCAGCATGAAGCTGCTATTTGACGCTGGTATCCTGTGAGAGCGTGGTCCTTCCCTGGTCGAGCCGACCCATTCGTGCTACAACTATACTACTAATATAGCTGCAGCATGGCTCTACCACGTAAAACCACGTAAGTTTCTAAATCAGCCGCATTTCACCATAGCAAATTTCCATAAGACATTGTGCTATGGAAATAACTGAAATAAACTAATCTACCTGTCTCGATACTAGTGACATATCTAATCTTTTTTACAGCATAAGCTGCAGAGCTTAGTCTGCTTGCTAAAAGTTAATAGAGTTCTCAGCGCACAAAAAAAATGTATTCGTGCTATATGCGGTAAAGGTCTATTTGATACATGCAAGCCCCTATTCATGAAGCTGGGTATATTAGAAATATATAAATTTGTCAAACAACATGCAGAATTATTTAAGTCAGCTTGTGATATATATCCACGAAGCACTAGAGATAGTAAGCGGCTTGTCTTAGACCATAAACCAAAACCTTCTGTCTGTGTAAAAATATTTAATAAAATTCCAAAGCAGTTCAAACTCGGCTCTATGATTCTCATGACCAAAAAGTTACGTGAATGGCTAATAAAAAAATGTTATTATAGTGTTAAAGAATTTCAAAATGATAATAATATGCATGTTGACATGTGATAGACGTAATTGCTGTGTATCACTGCGTATCACTATTTTATCTGACCTTTATTTATGATTGAATGTATTTATTGACATTGTAAATTATGACATTTTGAATTATATAACTTACATTTAATAAGTTGACGTTTTAGAATCGACTACCACCTATATTATTTGGTAATTTAAAAAAAGTTTGCATGTCGTATCTCATGGCTAAATAGGTCTTTAAGCAACTTATTTTTACTGTAGAAAACCTATCACTTACCCTATTTATGGCAATTAAAGAAATTTGAATTTGAATATGGGGGCCTCACTGAAGCTTTGCGTTGAGAGTGATGCCAAGAAAAAACAGAGGATTCAACAGGGCTCAGTTCTTCCCCATTTAAAAACAAATTAGTATTGAGATTTTAACATTTGTTGTTGTAAATTTAATACATTTAGTTTTATTGCCCTTTAGATGCAGATTATTAACGTTAATTAATGTTAATTAATTAATGCACTAATTTTGGTATAGCATTGTTCACTTCATCACATTTAAATGATAGACGTTTAAGTTTAAAAATTAAGGAAGTATGATCAGCAAATAATACTACATCATGATTATCCCCTACAAGGGAAGGTAAGTCATTAATATACACTAAAAATAGGAATGGGCCAAGAATCGAGCGCTGAGGGACATCCATCTTTACGGACAACCCGGAAGAACTTTTACCTCTGATAATAACTTTCTGCATTCTATTACTTAAATATGAAATAATAAGTTTAAGCGCTGTGTTCTTGACACCATAGTACTGTAGCTTCCTGATTAATGTCTCATGGTGAACACATGTCTATACAACCTGTATTAATACTGGTTGTATTCCGTTTAAGAATTAAGGTGACCTTTAAAAATAGATACCTGTAAAAATAAAGGTTGTAACCGGAAATATACCCATATTCGGTCCTTGAATAAATTTTTTTTTTTTTTTATAGAATATATATAGAAACGAGGACACAGTCCACATGATGGTAAGTGGATGCTGTGGCACATTGACATCTACACTTATCCTCGATTAAGAATCATAATGTAGATGCGTTGTCACTCCTGAGGACTAGGACCGGTGACGGGCAGCAGCATCAAAGGTGCGAGACGCGCTGCGATCGTCAATCCGTCTGTCTAGCGTAACGATTAAGGCAAATCCACCCTTAAAAGAAAATATAGTAACCTCATGTAACCTCATTCCAGCAATACCTATTGGTTAGAAAAAATACTAGGAAAGAAGTACTACGACTTGGTAGTGGAGTAGTCAGGCGTTGACTTCGATCGATTCCCACAAGAAACAAGTATTTTTATCTTTTCGAGGTCATTATAGATAGATATATAGAAAATTCTTTATTGCACTCAAACAAACAATCATTAGGTACAAAGGCGGACTTAATGCAGAAAAGGCATTCTCTGCCAGCTAACTTTTGTTAGTTTGGTGAGATCTATGTGTAGAGCCGCAACAGACAAAATTAACTTATTTTCACATTAAATTCCAAACGTATAATATAAATATGTTACTTTATACATATATACACGTAGCACACACACATATATACATATACATACATATATACAACTGTATATATATATATTTATAAATAAAAATACATACTATGCCAATAAATTACATACAATCGATATAGGTATAGGATATTATAATATTATATAAACCAACAACAACAACATTAATCAAGTAATTTTAAATAATGTGCCTCAACCTTACGTTTAAATGTAGTTGTAGTGTAATTCATGATGCCGTAAAAGTATAAAGTATGTAGATTTATGCATCGGGATAGTTATTATCATCTTTGTCTTTGTCGCTCACTGGAATTTTATTGTAAAAGCTTATTCATCACCCAATGAATGAATAATACTGACTCTTGGGTCGAGTACTGGTATTGCCAGCTTATGCCTGTTCCTACTATAAACAAAATGAATAGGTATATCACTTCTTATGTTTATATCTCTATATATAAAAATCAATTGCTGTCCGTTAGTCTCGCTAAAACTCAAAAAGCTCATTTTTATTATGATGAAATTTTGTGTCTGCGTGTGTTTCTCCACACTCACCATACGAAAAACAGCAACGTTAAGCATTTATTTTACGCTGGTATTCTGTGAGAATACCAGCGTAAAATAAATGCTTAACGTTGTTGGGTCCTTCCCCGGTCGATTCGACCCGATCGTGCTACAACTATACTACTAATACAGCTGCAGCATGGCTCTACCACGTATACACTACTGTATATATAGAGGCCACCATCCTCTAACTTATTTTCCGCCACCAAATGGAGTGCTTACACTGCTGAGTTCAGATCTGAAAGCTATAGAGAGCCAGTATAGTTACCAAGATGGAGTAATTCACAGTCCTTCCATCTTGGTCCTCTGAGGTAATTGCAGGTGTCATCAGGTGAAATGTAAGTTTGTTCTTACCTTCGATTTAAAAAAAAATCCACGAAAATAACACCGATGTCTACTATGGACATTCGAAATGATATAATTGATAAAAAACTAATGATATATAAGAAAAATTAAATCCAATTAAAAGTGCGCCGCTGCAAACTTTTAGGATACAATAAGCTATGTACAAAAATTCGGGTCAACAACATTAGGACGTCAAACATCTCAGTCGCCCTTGAGTCGTTTCGAAAAAGCTACATTTTCTTTCATATCAAAATTTTTCCCAATTTGTTTTTGTTACAATATAAAAATTTGTAACAAAATTTCGCCTCTTCGTTAATTCCTACAACATAAGGAAATCATAAAATGTGATTGCTTGTATTTTCGTAATAATTTCTTCCATTTGCGCAATATTACTCTTATTATAATAAAAATCGAAAAATCAATCGAATAGTCTCAAGTTAAAATAAGTTTTTTTTTTTTATAGGATAAGGGTGACAAACGAGCACACAGTCCACCTGATGGTAAGTGGTTGCTGCGGCCCATAGACATCTACATCTATCCTCGTTTGCAAATCAAAATGCAGATGCGTTGCCACCCGTGAGGACTAAGATGGAATGCCTCATTTCCAGTAAAAAGGGCCTCCGGCCACCTGCACTCACCAAGCGAAACGCAGAGGTAAACCTCTACTTCACGCTGGTATTCTGTGAGGTCGTGGTACCACCCCGGTTCGAGCCGGCCCATCCGTGCGACAGCAAAAGCTGCCGCGTGGCTCTACCACTGTTAATAAAACAGTTAAAACAAACGCGACAAAAATACTTAAAAATAAATTTTACTAAAAATATAATAATAATTAGCAAACCAACTACTAAAGGTGTCCTGAAGTAAAAGGTTACATAGCCGTGACAACAACAGAACAATAGTTAGGTTTATCACAAGCGCTATAAAGCCTAATGAAGTTTTAAGACAAACACTCGTATGTTACCATTTACATAATACTTATTGTTTCTCACAGCTCAAGTCTTTTGGGAGACTCATTACCGAGCGCCTACGAAACTATGCCTTCGGGGCTAAAAGACCTTTTCGTTATTTGTGTAGGACTCAGTAACATATAGCGTTATTGACTTGCGGTCTTATTCATAAGAACTTATAAAAGTATTATAACTAAAACGTTTTATTAACATATATTATGTCGTAGCCAACTAGCTTAAATAGCCTTTCAGTCAACAGCCTAGCTTTTTTGATAAACAGTGCAGCCAACTAGCGGCCTGAATGATATTCAGGTTTGGACCAAATAAAATCAGCAATTGGGTTTTCCTGCGTAAAAATTCTCAGTAATGAAAACAAAATATTCATAAATAAATTTAACGTGCGTAAATTTTTTAAATTTTATTGTATGCATTTTATTTGTTTTGTATATCTATACAAATAAATTAAATTCAAGTGTCTGTTTGTAATGTCAAAATTACAGCTTTTTACTAAATGCATATTATGAAAGTAAATACGGTACTTATAACTAAAATATATTTTTTTAAATTTTTGTCTGTCTGTCTGTCTGTTTGTTCTTGCTAATCTCTGAAACGGCTAGATTGATTTTGACGGGACTTTCACTGGCTTATAGCTGATGTCATTAGGAGTAACTTAGGCTACTTTTATTTTAGAGAAAGAATTAGGTTACCGCGCAAAAAAAATAAAACCCTAAAAAAATATATATAAATATAAAATGTATATTTTATTATAAAATGTTAAATTTATGTGATAAAAGTTATTCCCTTGAGAGTATACATAGCTTGCTTTTTGTTTACTCTAATATTATTCCATATTAAGTTGCATAATATTATGAATCAAACACAACTGCAGTGATATAATATTTAAATGTTAGCCGTAAAGGCGAGTCATAAAAATAACCTGTCATTCATAACAGAGTTCCGTCATCATATCTTTATTACTAATCTTCAATGGTTTTATAATAGAGCTCATCAAATCATGACCAGCATTAAATATAAAGTGTATCAAAGACGACCGCTTTAACTCTGCATGATACAATTTTTAAATTAAAATCCACGTAAAACGTAGACAAAAATAATAATAGCCGGCATTTTATAGAATATGGGTTACCAACGAGCACATAGTCATCAAAATGAATAATGCGTTGGTAGCTCTAAATACTAACATAGAATGCCTCGTTTCCACCACCTTTGGTTCTCTACACTCACCATACGAAACACACCAGCATTATTCTGCTATTTTACGCTGTTTTTTTTATAGAAATAGGGTGACAAACGAGCACACAGTCCACCTGATGGTAAGTGGTTGCTGTGGCCCATAGACATCTACATCTATCCTCGTTTGCGAATCAAAATGCAGATGCGTTGTCAGCCTTGAGGATTTAGATGGAATCCCTCTTTTCCAGTAAAAAAGGTCTCCGGTTCTCTACACTCACCATACGAAACACAGCAGCATTAAGCTGCTATTTTACGCCGGTATTCTGTGAGAGCGTGGTCCTTCCCCGGTCGAGCTGACCCATTCATGCTACAACTATATTATAAATATAGCTGCAGCTTGGCTCTACCACGTACAACCTCACACGTGGTATTGTGTGAGAGTATGGTTCTTACCTGGTCGAGCCGACCCATTCTAGATATAACCATAATATACTCGTAGCTGCAGCGTGGCTCTACGTCGTATAAAATGTATCTTTGTAGACATGTTTAGTTGTTTATTACTGTTGAAAATGTATTTAGAACCGATTTCACAAAAAGGAGGAAGTATTCGGCTGTATTTTTTTATGTGTTGGTCCTCAGAACTTTTTCTTAGTTTTTCATGATTCTTTTTTGAAAGCATTTTATTTGAAAGCTGATGCTTTGCATGTGGTTTTATAAATTTGATAAAGATCTGACCAGTAGTTTTTGATTAATACTTAATAATGCGTATTTAATTGATTTCGATTACAGTGATGAAGTTCTTATTTAACTTTATATTGAAGTCGATTGTACAAAATTTTTTATTTTACCAATTGTATATTATTAACGATGGTTATAAACAAGCAAATAGTCCGTCTATTTGTAATTAAAAAAATTAATTATTTAAATTATTTAGTTTAACATATAATAATAATAATAATAATGATAATAAATGGCGGACGTTGTCAAAAGTAAATGATGCAGTCAGTACAAAATCTTAAAAATTATTTTTTGTAGCATATGTTTCAAGTTCCCAAATAACAAATTTTCAACGCAAATAGATTTTACAATATCAATATAAATAAAAACTTTAAAAATCTGTGGATAAGAAACTAATTTCAAGAAAAAATGTATTTCTTTCAAATTGACAACTGTCATATAAGAAATTTTACAAACAGATTTATAAAATATTTAATTTAACGTTACATTATGCATCGAACGAGACGACAAAGACGAATAAATACCGCCAATACCACAATCGCACACGTAACATCGCCTACGGAGGACTACACATCCATGGAATGTAATCCTAGAGGCACAAGAAGAACCCCCGTACCATCTTTGAGGGGACGAAGAGCGCCACCGGCTGGCTTGGGACCTGCAGGAATTACCATCCTACAAGAGGACCCCGCTACTGATGGTGTAGTGCGACGACGCATGCGCTGGACTAAAGAATTAAATATAAGTGTTATGCGCGCGTACTATAAGGCTACCAAAGGAGGAACCAATCTTACATCTTATCGCCCTAAAATGCTATCTGAATTCCAACAGCTACAGCCCAACCTAACAAACTTAACTGCCCAAAGACTTTCAGATCAAGTACGTGTCATTCTAAGTCGTAAGATTTTGGATGACAGATTACTTGAACAACTTTGCAGTGAGTACTCAACATCTTCTATCAATTCAATTCCTGATTCCCAACGAACACTTCCAGGTGAGTCTGATGACTTAAATGTTAATAACAGTAAGCATAATATAAATATTACTAACTTAAACAACGAAAAAGTAGAGCAAAATTGTTTTGATATAGATGTGAGTTCCCAGGACAGCGAATATATAAGAAGGACTTTCGAATGTTCTCTTTTGGAATATAAAAATACACCTATAGAAAATAGACCGAAACTACCTAAACTGCCTAACAACAAAAAAACTATATTAACAGTAGCATCAATGAATGTTTTATGTAAAGATTATTTTGAAAAAAGTAATTCTATTTTGGAAACTATGTCTCTTCTATACTGTTGTGCCCATGCTGTATGTATGATAATAATAATAATAATAATCATCTTTATTCAGGCAAATTACACCCATATCCAGTAAAATCAATAAATTTAAAATCAGTCTCCTAAATTTTAGCAATAATTAAATCAATTTCAATACAAAATAACAATTTTAAAATAATAAATCCAGTCAATGTAAATAGGCAGTAATGTCAGTATATAAATAAAATAATGAAATAAAATAACATAAAATTAAAATTAATAAATAAATAACAGAATTACACACATTTATCAGTCTGGAGACGAGATCAATAATTAAAACTTTCTCTGAGGCAACTGTGCTGCAATAAATTAAATTAAAATTAATCTACACAATTAAAGCAATACAATACATAAATCAATGTCAACAAGATAACAATTTTAAAATAATACATCCAGTCAATTTCAATAAGCATTAGTGTCAGTATATAGAATAATTTAAGCAAATAAAATAAAATTAATACATAATTAACAAACAAAAAAAAAAAAAAAAAAATAAGAACACACTTTTATTAGACAGGAGACGAGATTAATCAATACTTTCTCAGAGGCAGCTGGTCTGCGACATGCCTTTCGCAACAATGCCGGATAATATAACAGTCTAACCTTCCTGAGATCATCGCTAAGACAGTGTTGGAGCTGGCCCGCACTCTGCGCACCAGGGACGCGGCCCGCTTGCGCATGGTGGCATTGAAGCAGTCGGTGCGCGCATCCGCAAACATACCAGAGGCGCTACAAAACCGAGGCAACCCCATCACCGCCCTAAACGCATTATTGTATTGGACGCGGAGGACGCTGTAACTCTTCCTACTGTAATTAGCCCATAAGCTGCACGAGTAGAGCGATGTGCAGAACGCTCGGAAGAGTGTAACCTTGACCTCCTTTGAACACCGCGCAAACCTACGGGCGATCATGTTAGCTCTGACCGACAGCGCCCTCCGTTCCCGGTCCATATCAGCGTGATCCCTTAGGTCGAAGGTGAGTAAATGCCCCAGATACTGAAACTGTTTAACCCTTTCCAGGGGTACACCATTCAATTTTATTTGAGGTATATTATCAGGACATTTCGCACCAGCGGCCTCAAAGATCATGTATTGACTCTTTCTGACATTATACAATAATCCGTGACCACATGCATATTCCTCGCATTTCCGTATCAGCTTCCTCAGGCCGCAGACCGATGCACTCAGCAGCACCATGTCGTCTGCGTAACTCAGATTATTGACACAAACACCGTCAATGTGGCAGCCGACATGCTGACTGCTAAGCGCTACGATCAGCCCGTTGATATATAGATTGAATAGGGTTGGTGATGTTAAGCCACCTTGCCTGACTCCACACTCAAGCCGATACGGATCCGACATTACCCCCGCCCACCTGACACTATTGGCCTGGTTTGCGTACCAGTACCGGAACATGCTGATTATAATGAAAATTCCTATCATTTCAGTACAAAATTTTAAGAAAAATAATACAGAACCTAAATGGAAACAAAGAATTCAAAAACGAATTGACAATACTCGCAAAATTATAGGAAAATTAATAAGCTACCAAACAGGTAACAGGCGTAAAAAAATAATTACTTTAGTAAATCAAATCTCTAATGAAAATAATTTTTCGGATAAAATTACTGAGTACATTGATACGCAAAAACAAAAGTTAAAAGCATGGGCCAACCGTATTAGACGATATTCAGAAAGGTCTAAACGGTACTTCCAAAATCGCACATTCGAAAGTAATCAAAAGTGGGTGTATCGGTCTTGGGAGAGCACTACAACTAATAGTTGTACTCATGGTAGCCCAAGCTTAATTGAATGTCTAAATTTTTGGAAAAATATGTGGTCTAATGAAGTTTCTCATAATGAAGGCGAATGGATTCGTGCAACCGAATGTAAGTTTTCTAATTTGGCTAACATGGGTTCTATCTCAATTACTGCTGAAGATGTATACTCAATTACTCGTAGATTACACAATTGGAAATCACCTGGACCAGATGGTATACACAACTTTTGGCTGAAATGGATAACAAGTAGCCATGTGCGTTTGGCTGCATAGATTCAAGAAGCCATTGAGTGCTGTGAGCTCCCGAGACTTCTTAAAACTGGTATTACCCACTTACTATATAAAAATGGAAACACCACGGAACCTAAAAATTATCGACCTATAACATGCCTTTCAACTGTATACAAATTAATAACTGCAATTTTAAATAACAAGATCTATAAACATTTGGAAAATAATAACATTCTGTCAACCGCACAGAACGGATGTCGGAAAGGGTCACGTGGTTGTAAAGAACTTCTTCTCATTGACACAGCTATTTGCCGACAAGTTTTTCGTAATCGCAAAAATATGTCCGCTGCTTGGGTGGATTACAAAAAGGCATATGACTCTGTTCCACATTCATGGCTAAAGAGAGTTTTAGAAATATATAAAATAGATGACAAAATTTGTAAGTTTTTAAGTAAATTAATGGGTCAGTGGAACACTATCCTAAATCTACCAGGTAAGTGGCAAAGTAGTTCGATAGACTCTATAAATATTAAGCGGGGTATATTCCAGGGCGATAGTTTGAGCCCAACTTGGTTTTGTTTAGCCCTGAATCCTTTAAGCACTGTTATTGAGGAATCTGGATTAGGATTTCGGTTTCGAAAAGAAAACTCGCCCATCTCACATCTACTTTACATGGATGATCTCAAGCTATTCACATCAAAAGAGAGTGATCTATTATTATTGTTGAAATTAACACATAGTTTCAACAATGATATTAGAATGGAATTTGGAATAGATAAATGTGCTGTCATTAACGTAAATAGGGGCAAAATTAAAGATTGTAATAATTTTGAAATTACAGATGACTTACATTTCAGTTCTCTTTCTGAGACAGAAACCTATAAATACTTGGGCATGGCAGAAGCGCTAGGAATTAATGACAAAAACATTAAAGAAAATTCAAAAGTAAAATTTATGTCAAGATTAAAAAAAGTTATCAAAAGTCATTTATCTGGCGGAAACAAAATTAGAGCATATAACTCCTGGGTAATACCTAGCCTTCTATATACTTTTGGTATTACAAGATGGTCTCAAACGGAATTGGATGACTTAGATAGACGAGTCCGCACATTAATGACTACGCACAGAATGCACCACCCGCGATCATCTGTTATGAGGTTGTATCTTCCAAGAAAAGATGGTGGACGGGGCTTATTAAACATTAAAAACCTACACAACCGTGAAGTATACAACCTCAGAGACTATTTTATTAAAAAAAAAGACACATCACGCATTCATAGTGACGTAGTGATTAATGACAAATCATTAACCCCGCTTAATATGTCGGCAAAGGACTGGCAGAGGCCTCATACTATGACTATAGATGAACGCAAAAAGGTTTGGAATGACAAATAACTGCATGGTCGATTTTTTAAAACATTGACTAATCCTTGTGTAGACATGGTTGCATCAGTACATTGGTTACAGTTTGGTGACCTTTTTGCAGAAACTGAAGGGTTTATCTGTGCAATACAAGACGAAGTAATTAAAACGAATAACTACCGGAAGTACATTTTGAGGGATGGCACAGTTGACGTATGTCGCGCATGTCACCACCCTGGAGAGTCCCTCAGACATGTTATTTCCGGTTGTTCACAACTATCAAATGGCGAGTATTTGCACAGACATAACCAAGTAGCTAGAATAATACACCAGCAGCTTGCGATTAAATTTGGTTTTACTCAACAGGACGTTCCATATTATAAGTATGAACCAAAACCAGTCCTTGAAAATAGAAGTGTCACGCTGTACTGGGATCGGTCAATTATCACAGACAGGTTTATAGTGGCAAATAAACCTGAAATTGTGGTGATAGACCGAACTGCACGAAAGGCAATAATAGTGGATATCAGTGTTCCTCATGACGAGAATCTCGTGAAAGCAGAGAATGATAAAAAGATAAAATATATCGACTTGGCTCATGAGATTGTCGCTATGTGGGACGTTGATTCTACTATTATTGTACCAATAGTTGTTTCAGTCAATGGGCTTATTGGTAAAACTATGGACGACTATCTATCCAAGTTGGGTTTGGGCAAATGGCTGAAGGGATTAATTCAAAAATCGGCCTTATTAAATACGGCTCGAATAGTGAGAAGGTTCCTATCTTTGGATGCCTAATTTCACCGATGGCTTAGGATTCCTCGCCGCGGTGGATAATAGCCGAAATAATAATATTATTTATATAGATTGTATTTATATTAATAATATTATAGTTTTGTGACAATATATATGTGATAATGTAATAATAATAAAGCCCTTTATTCCGATCTAATAACATTTAACATTATAACTAAAATAAAATAATCTACTAACTACAAAATGTCTCTTAGTTCGGCGTGCCTATTGGCAAAGGCCTCCTCCAACGATTTCCATTGTTGTCTATCTTGAGCAACCCTTCTCCAGTTTGGTCCTGCTGTAAGTCTTATTTCATCTTTCCACCTTGTGTGCTGCCTTCCTCGTCTTCTTTTACTGTCTCTTGGATACCATTCTGTTACTCTCCTGCTCCACTTTCCCATTTTGTCACGCATCATATGTCCTGACCATCTCCACTTCTGTTGATCGATTCCTTCGAGTATGTCGGTAAGTTTTGTTAAATTCCTTAGGTCAATATTTCTGATCTTATCCTGTCTTTTATAGCCGGTCATACTCCTATATAGTAGTATGACCGGCTAGTTTAACTTAATTGAATATAAACATAGGGTATAAATTTCTTTAGCTTCTCAACTCTTAACGTTAGTCCACAACTTACCTTCTTAACTGACTTAAAAAAGGAGATTTTCAAATACAATATATGTTCTTTTTTATGTACCTATGTTACGTGATACCTTCGTCACCGATTCTAATTATACTTAAAAAAAAGGAATGCCGCACGTAAAAAAGGTGGCAAAAGTAGATGAAGTTTTTGTATTATAATAGCTTCTGAAGTCGGGACATTAGACACAGTACGGACTTCTGAAGTTAAAAGTCAAAAGTTATAGTTTATATAATATGTCCCACTGCTGGGCACAGACCTCCTGTCACTGTCTGAGAGGGTTTTAGGGCAAGGAAATATCTGCCGCGCTGCCCCAATGCGTGTTGGCGAACTTCATATTGTCTTTGAAATAAATTTTTTTCTCATTTTTCTCAGACATGCCAGTTTCCTCAGGATGTTTTCCTTCACCGTCGAGCACGTGGTAAATCAGCATTTAAAATTGCAACTTTTGAAGTTATTTCAAGTAAAAAAAAACTTTTTACTTTTTATTAAAATTCATTTCTCCAATCTATGCAAATAAATCAAATTAAAGTCTATACAAATAAATAAAACTGAAGTGTCTGTTTATAATGTCAAAATAACAGCTTTTTACTAAATGTACATGAAAGTATATACGGTACTTTTAACAAAACTCAATTTTTAAAATTTTTGTCTGTCTGTCTGCCTGTTTGTTCCGGCTAATTGCCGAAACGGCTTAACCGATTTTGACGGGACTTTTACTGGCAGATAGTTGATATTATAAGGAATAACTTAGGCTACTTTTATATTAGAAAAATAATATGAGTTTAGCGCAAAAAAATTAAAACCCTAAATTACACGCGGGCGAAGTCGCGGGGAACAGGTAGTCTATTATTAAGAGTATATATAATTAAAAATTAAAATTTTTGTACAGCCGACTTCAATATAAGTTATTAAGAATAACTCAAAAAATATTGGCTTGACCTTGATAAAATATATTGATAAAATATAACATATGGGACCACACGAGACAGCTTTCAAATATAAAAAGAATCATCGAAATCGGTCCACCCAGTAAAAAGTTACGGGGTAACACACATAAAAAAAAACAAAAAAATACAGTCGAATTGAGTGCCGTCTCCTTTTTGGAAGTCGGCAGAAAAGAGACAATAAGCATTATTATCTCCACATTTTACTTCTTACTTAATATCATTATATGAAAGCACATTTTTAAGGACATACGGTCCTTTAATCCCACTCTGAACGTCTGGACGAACTCTGATGAAATTTAAGATTGAAGTCGATTACAAAATAGATAATTAATAATTAAAAATTTTGTACAACCAACTTCAATATAAGTTATTAAGAATAACTTAAAAACTAATGGTCAGACCTTGATCAAATTTATATGGGAACACACGAGAAGCAACAGCTTTCAAATAAATAAAATAACCATTGAAATCGGTTCGCCTCCTTTTTGAAGTCGGTAGAAAAGGAAATACGATACTCTTTATAACAATATTTACATTAACAATTTTTTTATAGAAGAGGGGGCAAACGAGCATGCGGCTCACCTGATGGCAAGTGACTACCGCCGCCCATGAACAACCGCAACACCAGGGGAATTGCAGATGCGTTGCCGGCCTTTTAGTAAGGTGTAAGCTCTTTTCATGAATGTCCCTAAGTCGTATCGGTCCGGAAAAATCGCCGGTGGTAAACAATTCCACAGAGAAGTTGTACGAGGAAGGAAACTTCTACTAAAACGCACAGTCGTGGACCGCCAAGCATCCAGATGGTGAGGATGGTATTGTGCATTTTGACGCGAATTTAATTTACTCCCAGCCAAGCAAGAGGGTAACGAACCGTAGCTAGTAGTATAATTGTATTTGAAGTTTAACTAGCAAACCTGTATGTCTAATCAGGTCGTCACTGTCAGTGACGGCCGCCCTACACCTCGCTTACCGGTGTATGGATGCTACTCGAGAACATTTGTTCCCCATTGGTTGTCAATTCTTCGAGCTATATAGCCGACCTATTGTAACTCTGAAGTTGAGATTCTCTTAGCTGACTCTCCTGAACCGATTATATTATGGTATACAAATTTCTGGTCTACGTGTACCATCATAGCTTCTTATTTTTTTTTTACTTATTATAAGCCAGTGCTTGACTACAATCCCACCTGATGGTAAGTGGTGATGCAGTCTTAGATGGTAAATTGCACTGCCTTAGCGTTACAAAAACCTTCTTTCTTTTTTTTTACATGGGGTAATGCCTACGCATGCCCGGGGGCAAGTACGGGTTATGTCGGACTCGCACTGACTAAAACCCCATGGTGTTCCACCTTCGCCGCATATTAGCAGGGCCACGGGAACGCTTTCGCACACATCCGCAGCCCCACCAGCGCCGGCCGCCCCATGGCAGCCCCTTCTCGGGGGAGGTACCGTATCGGACCCCCCCGAGTCCGATACGTAGAGGCCATGGGGCCAGGAAATACGAGCGCTTAGTAGCACCCGCTTTCCAGACCCCAGCGGCGGTTCTGGTCTCTGGCTCCGCCGCCAACCAAGTTTCGGCCGCGGAGGGTAGGGAGAATGGCGCCTCGCAATACCGACACTCCTCTCCCCCCGCGGCCCCACCATCACCGTATCAACGGTGCGGCCCCTTCAGAGTCGCGGAGGATAGGGCGAGTGGCGCATCGCCATACCAACACTCCTCTTCCTCCGCGACTCCACTTCGGCTGCAGCGGTAGGAGAAGACACCCCTCTCACCACAGCCCACCGATACACATTCGAAGTGGGCTCGCCAAGCCCACTCGGAGTGGCCACCTCGGGCCGGCCTTATACCACGGGCCAGCCAAGGGGTTCCTCTTTGTTCGCCGCGGATGACCAAGCCACGACTACCAAGCCCCCCCGCCAGGGGAGCATTACAAAAGCCTATTCACTCTTGCCTTGAAGACGCTCAGATTGTATTCGGAGGGAAAGACTGACGCCGGCAAATTATTCCACTCCTTTGCTGTACGCATTACAAAAAACGAAACATACCGTTTGGTTTTAATGCGTGGAATATCGACAAAAATGGGGGGAAGACCTGCTGACCGCCTGGTTGTCCGATGGTGAAAAGGAGAGGGAGGAATTAAAGCGTGTAATTCGTGCGCACACTCATCGAAATGCATCCTATAGAATACCGAGAGACTGGCTACTCTACGCCTGTGCGCGAGGTTGACACGATTGGTTTCAACCAAACCAAGGCCACCAATGAGCCTCTTAGCACGTCTCTACACTGAGTCCAACACTGCCAGGCGGCAACAGCCCATATGTGACAGCAGTACTCCATGCATGACCGGACTTGCGCTTTATATTAGGTAAGAAGCTTACTTTACTTTACTATACAGAATTTGACAAATGAGATTACGAGTACGTACGTAGTTGTGTTTTGTTCTTACTTTCCTCACTCATCAATCATTTTTCATTATTCTTTATACATTTCCAATTCTCTTATTCATATAATTTCACGCATTAATAAATATTATCAAAGTCAATCATTACTTTAAATATACACCGTTCGTGACTCCTGATTATAGTTAAAAAATAACTTAGAGTTCACATATTATATCTAAAATTGAATGAAATATGTAAAGATACTATTTGTATTCTTTTTAAAGAGTCATCCAAATCAAACGCGTACAAATAACACGTAAATCTCGTAGCCCGTACATTAAGGGCACATTCAAATAAATCAATTCTACAAGACGAATCGGTTCTAATGCTAAACATGTAAAATGTTCCTTCGTTCACTATTCTCGCCTCGTATAAGGAAAATAACATATGATAATTATCTAAGTGTAATACAAGAAACGAAAAAATAATATTTAAATTATGTCAAAACTTATGTACTTGGCTGTTTGATTTTCTGCCGACTTCCAAAAAGGAGACGGTATTCAATTCGACTGTATGTTTTTTTTATGTGTGTTACCTCATAACTTTATACTGGGTGAACCGATTTCGATGATTCTTTTTTTTATATGAAAGCTGATAGATCTCGTGTGATCCCATATGAATTTCATCAAGGTCAGACCAATAGTTTTTGAGTTATTCTTAAATAACTTATATTGAAGTCGGCTGTACAAACTTTTTAATTTTATTTAAACAAGTACAGACAGACAAACATGCCGACATGCTGTGTAGTGGCAACGTAATAAAATCCACTACCTCATAATAACAATCCATATGTATCGTAGGAGGCGACTGAGGGTACAAATGATAAGCAACGGCATCTTTTTCCTCACAACTCAAAATAACTAAAAGCTTCGACTGCCAACCAGCCTGCCAAGCAGTGGTCAACTATGGCAAAGAACAATGGCAGACTTTCATACATAAAATTAGTTGAGAAGGAATGGTAGCGTCTATATATCAAAAATATCTTAAAATGTTAAGCGTCAGTCCCTTAATAACTCTGTCAAAGAATTTTGTTATGAGAAGGCGTCAAAAAAAAGATATTTAGATTTGAAACTTATTAGGTTATGTCTGTCACTTGGAAAAAGCCATGCTTCCTGTGGTTGTTTGATGTTAGCATTATACATTCTCACCTCATTTTATATATAACTTATTTCTAGACGCAATAATTTTTGTCAACTATTTTTCTGCCATTGTTCTTTCCCCTTCTGAGGCAATCTATGGTGAAGGCTTATATGTTCAGTAACGGAATTTTAATGGATTGTAATGCTAAATGTGAAATATATTAAGATGGAATGCCTGCTTTTATCGGTAAAAAGGTTCTCCGATTTTTCTGCTCACAATTCCAAATACAGCAGTTTTGTGCTACTATTTTACGCCAATATTCCGTGCAAGAGTAGTGGCGATTAAGAATATCCACTACCCCATATCTTCCCGTAGGTGTCGTAAGAGGCGACAGTGGGAAACCGACTTCATGTAGAAAGAGAGACTCTTTATGATGAACTCTTTCTTCCAGAAGCAGCCCATCCAGTGGACCTAGTCGAGCTCCGACGGTTCAAAAAATGAGATTTACTTCATTATGTCGACTAGACGATAACTGTTCAGTGATGTCTCAGTGATCGCGAGGGTAAAAACTGGCAGCGAACACCGTATGGTTAGAGGAACACTGAACCTAAACGTTAAGTTGGAGAGGTCTCGTTTGAGGAAGTCAAGGCTCCGTCCCCTTCGTGCTCTAATCCAAAGTCCCGAAACATTTCACCTTGAGTTACAAAAATCGTTTTCAGTGCAGTGCAGTGCATGATATAAATGAAAAGCTCGTGGAAACTGTCCTCGAGGTCGAAGCTAAGTTCTGCAAGACTTATCAGAACAACAAGACAAGAAGAATACAAAAACTCTCCGATCACACAAGACGCAACACAAAAACTGCTTAATCTCATGCTGTTAGACGGGCAATGAAGCTGCAGTCTTCAGTACATTTGACAGCATACAGGCAACTGAACAGACAGATTTCCAAATACGTGCGGCGGGTCTTAAACAACTTCAATAGAGCTCATATTGACGAAGCGATCGAGCGGAACCAAGGCTCCAAAGCTTTTGCCAGAGATCTGTGTGCCAGAAAAAGCCAACTATTGAAGCTGAAGACCGAGTGTGGCAGCACCGTTTCCGAGACACCTGAGATTTTGAATGACATTGAGAGGTTCTATGGATAGTTTTATACGTCATCGTTGGAGCCACATGCAAGTGTGAGTAACGATCCAAGAATAATTCTTATCCGACACTATTCCGATGATATCCCGGACGTCAGTCTGAAGTATAATGGTCCTCTCCAGTATCTTAAAAACGGCAAGTCCCCGGGCGTTGTTCGCGTATTGTGAAATTTACAGCGAGCGTCTAGCCCCTGAGTCTACTTATTAATTTAGTGCCATTAAATCGATACACGAAAGGAATATAACGACTAAACAATACATTTCATCCAAAAATAAATCAACATCAAACGGTATTACTATAAATCAAACGTTGAGAATAGATAAATCAAAACGCTCCGGTGGTGTACTTACATGAAACTATTATCGAAACATAAATTGTGCCTGAGCGTGTTATATTATTCGTGAATCGTTATCATAACTAAAAATGCATTACAACTAGATGTTAGAGCCAAGCTGTATTGTGGAGTCTGGCCTTCGCTAGCAATTTTGTATGACCTAAGCTATTAATATAATATTTTGACTACCTCCTTAGTCAAGTGGTCGTAAATTATGCTGATCATGACGTCCCGGGTTCGAATCTCGTATCGGGGCCAAAAATCTGTTATTGAGTTTTTCTGTCAAGAAATTCACTACTTATGGGACCAAAAATAATAATATTGAGTAAGATTTCTAATTAAAACTGTTTATTCCTATTATGTATTAACATAAAACACGTAGAGAAGAGTAATAAAAACTATGACATGACAAAAAAAATTCCGGGGGGGGGGGGGCATACATACAAAATACACACCAAGCGGCAAGGAGTAGAACAATTCCTTTTTTTATGGCAGGCAAAGGTAACATGACTTATGTTGTATACCGTATGCATTAAAAATTTATTACTTAACACTCCCACTTAAATTTTATAATTATTACAATAACTTAAATTAAGCTTCAAACCAGCCTACTTACTGTCTACCAACAAAATTAAACTTTAAACCTAAAAAGTATTTAATATTATACCTAAAAACCTCAGTTTATATTCAGTACTTGATCTCTGTTATGAATAAATTTACCAGAAGGTAAAGATTTTGCTAAAAAAATCTGCAAGTAGATTTGAACTTTTCACATATTGAACATTTATGACATTTTGTTCTACCTTTTCTCTGATGAAGTTATATCTTATATCTATGTGCTTTGTACTTTTGTGGTAAATAGGATTATGAATGAGTTTAATAGCACTCTGAATATCTATACATAGAGTTATCACCAATTGTGGTTCATCAATATCAATTAATAACTGCCGAAGCCATAAAATTTCTTTGGCAGCCTCACTTGCAGCCATATATTCTGATTCTGTAGTTGATAACGCCACAGTATTTTGCTTCCTGCTAGCCCAAGAAACAGGCCCACCATTCATCATAAAAATATATCCTGTAATAGATTTTCTAGAATCAATATCTGAGGCAAAATCAGAATCAGAAAAACCTACTACCGAATAATTCGTTTAACAACATTTACATGGTCTTTACTGGGATTATTTAAATATCTACTAACTACATTCAAAGAATAAGAAATGTCAGGCCTAGATACAGTTGACAAAAACATCAGGGCTCCTACTGCTTCCCTATATGGAAAATTGATATTACGCTCACTATCATTTTTTTTAAATTACATTATTATCAGCAGGGGTATTACAAGGATTGGCATCTGACACGTTGAATCTATTTATAATTTGTTTTATGTACTGTTTTTGACTTAAAGTAATTATTCCATCATTTTTAGTTATTTCCATGCCAACAAACATATTTAAATTAAATTCTTTTATCTTAAAACTTTGTTTCAAATCGTTTATAATATGCAACAATATACTTTTACTTTTTGACAATAATAAAGCATCATCTACATACAAGATCAAGATAACTTTATAATTATTAAAATGACCCACAAATATACAGTTGTCAGAGGGACATATTTCAAAACCATAAGTAGTTAGGCAAGAAGAGAATTTTCTATTCCAACAGCGTGATGACTGTTTTAGCCCATATATTGATTTTATTATCTTACAGATTTTCCTTGGCTCAGCATGGACACCCTCAGGCACCTCCATGTAGACATCCTCTGACAACTCACCGTACAAAAATGCTGTTTTGACATCAAATTGTTGTAGTTCATAATTCTATCGAGCTGCAAGATATGATAATATTATAATAGAATCGAATCTTGTTGTTGGTGAAAATGTTTCTTTGTAATCGACATCCTTAGTTTGTGTAAACCCATGTGCACAAAGACGAGCTTTGTATCTTTCTATATCACCATCTTAATTTCTTTTTACACAAAATACCCATTTTGAGGTCACTGTTTTCTCATTATTTCTATTTACTAACTTCCAGGTTTTATTTTCTTTTAATGACTGTAATTCTTCACTTATAGCTTCCTTCCATTTATTACTATTTTTACAGTTTATAGCTTCTTCATATGTCGTAGGTACATCGAACTCAATTAAATTTTATTCTTCATTCCTTTTCCTTCTAGGTCTCAGTGTAATATTTCTTTCATCATCTTCAGATATTATTTATAGAGGCTGGTACGTCACATCATTGGGATCTTTCTGTGTTTCTACACTTTCAAAACTAGATTTAGAAATATTTTGGTTGTCTCCCGGAGAAACTGGTATATCTTGTATGCCTTCACTTTGCTCTTGTTCATCGGTGATAGAAAATGAAGTTGTGTGTTTCCTCAGTACTGGTATGTTGTTCTCATTGAAGTGTAGATTTCTACTTATTGTTATCTTCCCAATTTCAATATCAAACATTCTATAATTTTCATTCTCATATCCTACTAATATTAGTTTTACACTCTTTTTATCTAGTTTTCTTCTTTTTTCATCAGGTATATGGACATATCCTTTTGAACCAAATGCTCTTACGTGTTGAAGGGCTGGTTTCTTTCTATTCCACAGCTCATATGGGGATACATCCTTTGTCTGGGTAGAAGAACTTCGATTTAATAAATAAACAGCACAGTTTACTGCTTCAGCCCAGCTACTTCTACGTGGTAGAGCCATGCTACAGCTATATTATAGTTGTAGCACGAATGGAAGGACCACGTTCTCACAGAAAACCAGCGTAAAATAGCAGCTTAACGCTGCTGTGTTTCGTATGGTGAGTGTAGAGAACCGGAGACCCTTTTTACTGGCAAAGAGGCATTCCATCTTAGTTCTCACTGGTGACAACGCATCTGCATCTTGAGTCTTTATTGAGGATAGATGTAGATGTCTATGGGTCACAGTAACCACTTAACATCAGGTGGATTGTGTGCTCGTTTGTCACCCGATCCTATAAAAAAAAGAGATTCAATGAGATATCACGAGAGTATAACATAGATCTTGCACTCTCCATGATTGTGCGCATTTCTCTCTCCACTCTACCGTTTTGTTCAGGCGTGTAGGGTGCTGTGCGTTCATAAAATATTCCTTCACTATCCAAATAAGATTTAAGTTCATTGTTAACGTACTCACGTCCATTGTCTTTATGCAATATACGAGTGCCATGACCAAACTTATTTTTCACTATTGCATTGTATTTCTTAAAACAATCCAGGACATCACTTTTGTGCTTGATAATAAACACATGTCTATAGCTGGTAGCACCATCTTTAAATAAGACAAAATATCTTGCTCCAGATACAGATGTATGTTCTACAGGTCCACACATATCACTGTAGGTTAAATAACCAGGTTCACATTCTCCTCTATAAGGTTTATGAAATGGCAAGCGGCTCCGTTTGCCATATTGTCAAGCCTCACATACAAAGTTGATGTCATCTGTTAAATTTACTGGAATTGCACTATTCTTGCTCATGTTTTTTACTTCCTTCAAGTTTAATTTCCCAAACGTTCATGCCAGATTTTCAAACTTGACTGTGCTAAATTACAATCTATTTGCACAGTGGTTTTAATATTTACTTCATATAGATTATTCTGTTTCAATGTTGCAGTCATAACCACAGTATTATCTTTTAATATTAAGGCCTCATTGTACTTCTTAATTATAACATAGCCTTTTCTTGTTGCCATGCCTTCTGAAAACGAATTTCTGAGTAGCTCTGGTACATAAAGTACATCTTCTAGAATACTTTTCTCCCACTTTCCATTCACACATCTATTAATTAATATATTTCCACAACCTTGCACCACTAGTTTCTTCTTATTTCCCAATCTCACAGTTGTACCACCACTATTCTTGCCATAATCCAGTAACTCACAGAAATAATCGCGCCTGTATGACATGTGTGCAGATGCACCACTGTCAAGAATCCATGTATCTATATCAGCTTCAGACTGTAAACGTTGCTCGGCACTGAATGCAAGCATCTTTTGCTCTTGAGATTTCCTCTCAGACTTTTTTGGGGCTCGACAATTCTTGCAAAATGCCCTCTCTTGTTACAGTTATAACAGTTATACAATTATTTTGACTAGACGTTGAAATTTTTTCCATATTGTGATTCTGAAATTTTCTTTGTGGCTTCGAATGTTTCATGGCCACTAAAGCACTCTCAGATTCCTCCTCATTTGTCAAACTCGCCTCCTCATCTAATAATCTTGTTGTTAAGTTCAGAATTGTTTGAGAATGTGGATCTAATGATAGCCATGCCTGACGCAGAGAGTAGCGTAGTGTACTTAATGTTTTTGTCATAATTGCTGTATTACTTATTTCCTCGCCGATCTCTTTTAATTGTATAGCTAAGTTCTCGACTTTGGAAATATGCTGTGCAATACTATCGGTTGATGACATCTTATATTGATAGAATTTCTCGTGCACCATCATTTTGTTCAGCTCCGATTTCTGTTCGTAAATTGATTCCAACCTTGTTATCACTTCCTTTGCTGTTTCACAATTTTCAATAAATGAGATTTGGTTCAGATCCACAGACGAAGTTAATAGAAACATGGACATGCCATCATTTTTGTACCACTGCGTCGTATCACCCACCATCGGTTTTTTTTTCATGGATATTTAACCTTTCGCTTTTAAGGCACCATTGACTTGAAATCCATTGTCGAAAATACTTGCGGTTAAACTTCTCAATTCTCATTGAATTTGTGACTTCCATTTTTCTTTTAGGTTATTCACTATCGAACACGTGCTTGTTCTCATCTTTTAAGTTCTGCTCTTTACTCAGTTTTAGTTGTAGTTGTAGTAGTTATTACGAAGCGTACCTGGGCCCATAACCTATTATTATGGGACCAAATATAATAATATTGAGTAAGATTTCTAATTAAAACTGTTTATTCCTATTATGTATTAACATAAAACACATAGAGAAGAGTAATAAAAACTATGACATGACAAAAAAAATTCCGGGGGGGGGGGGGCATAGATACATAATACACACCAAGCGGCAAGGAGTAGAACAATTCCTTTTTTTATTGCAGGCAAAGGTTGTTGACTTATGTTGTATACAGTATGCATTATAAAATTTATTACTTAACACTGATTTTACACGTGCTCGGAGGTGGAAGAAAGATTGTAAGGTATCTGCATGTCTGAGGAGTAAAATATTTTGAGGACATGTAAAGTCCGCCAACACGCAATGGTAAAACGTGACAGACTAATTGCTCCATAACCCTCTCATGGCACGTTTAGATTATCGGACGAACAACTCGCCGAATAACTTGATGAGTTATTCGTGGACAAGCACAACGTATTTACATTTCGTCTGTATTCATTCAACGTAGATTTTTTAAACATGGATGAGGTACGTTTCGTTCCATGTGTGTGTGTGTGTGTGTGTGCATTATGTCTACTTAACTCTTATAGACTCACAAATATTTTAAATGAAAAAAAGATGAAAAGGCGGCACTAGTATAAATAGTTAGTATTAAGTAGAATATAAAAGTAGTTCCGCTCTTGTGAAATTTTTAATTTCAGCTGAACCGAGTACATACATATATTTTTTTATATATTTTGTCAAAGAAAGGTATTAGAAAAAATGATAACGGTAGATTGGCTGAGTCCGGTATGTCGGCGGCCCGTGTTGCTTTATGGGCTGAATAAATCAAAATAGTTCACGGAACAACTGAATAATGAAGAGTATGTAAACACCAATACGAATACATACGAACATTCCTTTGACTCATGATAAAAACCGACATCGAGTTGAGAACAGACGTATATTAGGGCCACATCCGAACAAGTCGTTTATATTTTCGTACTCGTGCCTATTCGTCTGAGCTCGGCGAGTGTTTAAATATTCCATTAGAAATGAGTGGAGACCTGTGCCCAGCTGTGTGACATACATAAAAATATATAGTCTTAAACTTTAATTCACTACTTCATACAATTTTAATGTTATTTTTTCTCTCTAAAAACAATAAACGAATTTGGGATATTTTAACTTTACAGGTTATGACAAAATAAAACCCTGGTTTTATTACACTTTTAACGAATACGACGTGGAAAGCTACTCTTACGTCATTAACAAATGCCCTTCCTGTTCTAAGTCGGATATCGCTTAACAGCACTAGAGCACTAGATCACTAAATGCACAGTAAACATCTGGCTGAAGTAAACTCTTTACATAAACAGAATGGATACCACATTGCGAGTATCTCTTTTTTATAGAATAAGAGTAAAGTAAAAGAACACCTGATGGTAAGTGGATATAACCAATAGACATCTACAATCTACATTTATCCTCGATTAAGAATCAAAATGCAAATGCGTTGTCACTCCTGAGAATTAAGACGGAATGCCTCGTTTATTCTGTGAGAACGTGGATCTACCCCGGTCGTGGTCACCCATTTGTGCTACGACCATAATATAGCTGCAGCATGGCTTTACCACGCAAAACGTTTCTGTATTTACACGTAAACAAGTGATACAATAATAACTTCTGCTCGCTTTTTTCGGATTTATCGTCATCATGATCATACATCTATTCGTATAAAGCCCAGTCATGAGCCATTTGCTTAAACTGACTTCCTTCATCTCCTACCAGGTTGTCATTCTACCAAATGGGGGGCCGCACTATACTCAATAATACGAAGTTGCTACTGGAGAGCCTTACTTCTCCATCGGCTGTTTGTTCTTCGAGCTATGTGGCCGGCCCATTGTCATTCGTTGGACTATGTCGTTTATTTTATTTATAATAGAGACAGCTTTATTTCGTATTATGTCTGACTCCGTGTCGACTTTCCATATATTCTAAAACCTTTTTAAAATTAAGAGGAGGCCTGTGTCCAGCATTGGGACGTATAGATCCTGTAAATTTAATTTACTTTCTCCGTATCAAATGTAATTTTTTTTAATATATCGATACCTCCCACGTAAGTTGTTGTGTCCAAAAATTTTTGTCAACTATTTTTCTGCCATTATTCTTTCCCCTTCTGGGGCAATCTATGATGAAGGCTTATATGTTCAGTAACGGAATTTTAATGGGTTGTAATGCTAATGTGAAATATATTAAGATGGAATGCCTGCTTTTATTGGTAAAAAGGTTTTCCGATTTTTCTGCTCACAATTCCAAATACAGCAGTTTTGTGCTGCCATTTTACGCCAATATTCCGTGCAAGAGTAGTGGCGATTAAGAATATCCACTACCCCATATCTTCCCGTAGGTGTTATAAGAGGCGATAGTGGGAAACCGACTTCATGGAGAAAGAGAGATTCTTTATGATGAACTGTTTCTTCCAGAAGGGGTACCACCCAGTGGACCTAGTCGAGCCCCGACGGTTCGACAAAAATGAGATTTACTTCATTATGTCGACTAGAAGATAGCTGTTCAGTGATGTCTCAGTGATCGCGAGGGTGAAAACTTGCAGCGAACACCGTATGGTTAGAGGAACACTGAACCTAAACGTTAAGTTGGAGAGGTGTCGTTTAAGGAAGTCAACGCTCCGTCCCCTTCGTGCTCTAATCCAAAGTTCTGAAACATTTCACCTTGAGAAAACTTACAAAAATCGTTTTCAGTGCAGTGCAGTGCATGATATAAATGAAAAGCTCGTGAAAACTGTCCTCGAGGTGGAAGCTAAGTTCTGCAAGACTTATCAGAACAACAAGACAAGAAGAATACAAAAACTCTCCGATCACACAAGACGCAACACAAAAACCGCTTAATCTCATGGCTGTTAGACGGGCAATGAAGCTGCAGTCTTCAGTACATTTGACAGCATACAGGCAACTGAACAGACAGATCTCCAAATACGTGCGGCGGGTCTTAAGCAACTTCAATAGAGCTCATATCGAAGAGGCGATCGAGCGGAACCAAGGCTCCAAAGTTTTTGCCAGAGATCTGTGTGCCAGATAAAGCCAATTATTGAAGCTGAAGACCGAGTGTGGCAGCACCGCTTCCGAAACACCTGAGATTTTGAATGACATTGAGAGGTTCTATGGATAGTTTTATACGTCATCGTTGGAGCCACATGCAAGTGTGAGTAACGATCCAAGAATAATTCTTATCCGACACTATTCCGATGATATCCCAGACGTCAGTCTGAAGTATAACGGCAAGTCCCCGGGCGTTGTTCGCGTATTGTGAAATTTACAGCGAGTGTTTAGCCCCTGAGCTACCACGGCTCTACTTATTAATTCAGTGCCATTAAATCGATACACGAAAGGAATATAACGACTAAACAATACATTTCATCCAAAAAATAAATCAACATCAAACGGTATTACTATAAATCAAACGTTGAGAATAGATAAATCAAAACGCTCCGGTGGTGTACTTACATGAAACTATTATCGAAACATAAATTGTGCCTAAGCGTGTTATATTATTCGTGAATCGTTATCATAACTAAAAATGCATTACAACTAGATGTTAGAGCCAACCTGTATTGTGGAGTCTGGCCTTGGCTAGCACTTTTGTATGACCTAAGCTATTAATATAATATATTGACTACCTCCTTAGTCAAGTGGTCGTAAATTATGCTGATCATGAGGTCCCGGGTTCGAATCTCGTATCGGGGCCAAAAATCTGTTATTGAGTTTTTCTGTCAAGAAATTCTCTACTCAATATTATTATGGGACCAAAAATAATAATATTGAGTAAGATTTCTAATTAAAACTGTTTATTCCTATTGTGTATTAACATAAAACACATAGAGAAGAGTAATAAAAACTATTTCATGACGAAAAATATTCCGGGGGGGGGGGGGGATTAGATACAAAATACACACCAAGCGGCAAGGAGTAGAACAATTCCTTTTTTTTATGGCAGGCAAGGGTAACATGACTTATGTTGTATACAGTATCCATTATAAAATTTATTACTTAACACTCCCACTTAAATTTTAGAATTATTACAATAACTTAAATTAAGCTTCAAACCAGCCTACTTACTGTCTACCAACAAAATTAACCTTTAAACCTAAAAAGTATTTAATATTATACCTAAAAATCTCAGTTTATATTCAGTACTTGATCTCTGTTATGAATAAATTTACCAGAAGGTAAAGCTTTTGTTAAAAAATCTGCAAGTTGATTTGAACTTTTGACATATTGAACATTTATGACATTTTGTTCTACCTTTTCTCTGATGAAGTTATATCTTATATCTATGTGCTTTGTTCTTTTGTGGTCAATAGGGTTATGAATGAGTTTAATAGCACTCTGATTATCTATACATAGAGTTATCACCAATTGTGGTTCATCAATATCAATTAATAACTGCCGAAGTCATAAAATTTCTTTTGCAGCCTCACTTGCAGCCATATATTCTGATTCTGTAGTTGATAACGCCACAGTATTTTGCTTCCTGCTAGCGCATGAAACAGGCGCACCATTCATCATAAAAATATATCCTGTATTAGATTTTCTAGAATCAATATCTGAGGCAAAATCAGAATCAGAAAAACCTACTACCGAATAATTCGTTTAACAACATTTACATGGTCTTTACTGGGATTATTTAAATATCTGCTAACTACATTCAAAGAATAAGAAACGTCAGGCCTAGATACGGTTGACAAAAACATCAGGGCTCCTACTGCTTCCCTATATGGAAAATTGATATTACTCTCACTATCACTTTTTTTTTAATTACATTATTATCAGCAGGGGTACTACAAGGATTGGCATCTGACATGTTGAATCTATTTATAATTTGTTTTATGTACTGTTTTTGACTTAAAGTAATTATTCCATCATTTTTAGTTATTTCCATGCCAACAAACATATTTAAATTAAATTCTTTTATCTTAAAACTTTGTTTCAAATCGTTTATAATATGCAACAAATACTTTTACTTTTTGATAATAATAAAGCATCATCTACATACAAGATCAAGATAACTTTATAATTATTAAAATGACTCACAAATATACAGTTGTCAGAGGGACACATTTCAAAACCATAAATAGTTAGGAAAGAAGAGAATTTTCTATTCCAACAGCGTGATGACTGTTTTAGCCCATATATTGATTTTATTAACTTACAGATTTTCCTTGGCTCAGCATGGGCACCTTCAGGCACCTCCATGTAGACATCCTCTGACAACTCACCGTACAAAAATGCTGTTTTGACATCAAATTGTTGTAGTTCATAATTCTCTCGAGCTGCAAGATATAATATTATTCTAATGGAATCTAATCTTGTTGTTGGCGAAAATATTTCTTTGTAATCGGCATCCTTAGTTTGTGTAAACCCACGTGCACAAAGACGAGCTTTGTATCTTTCTATATCACCATCTTAATTTCTTTTTACACAAAATACCCATTTTGAGGTCACTGTTTTCTCATTATTTCTATTTACTAACTTTCAGGTTTTATTTTCTTTTAATGACTGTAATTCTTCACTTATAGCTTCCTTCCATTTATTACTATTTTTACAGTTTATAGCTTCTTCATATGTCGTAGGTACATCAATCTCAATAAAATTTGCTTCTTCATTCCTTTCCTTTCTAGGAAAAGAAGCAAATTTTATTGAAAAATTCTATTTTATTAGTGCAGGTGGCCGGAGGCCCTTTTTACTGGAAATGAGGCATTCCATCTTAGTCCTTACGGGTGACAACGCATCTACATTTCGATTTGTAACAGAGGATAGATGTAGATGTCTATGGGCCGCAGCAACCACTTACCATCAGGTGGACTGTGTGCTCGTTTGTCACCCTTATCCTATAAAAAAAGGTCTCAGTGTAATATTTCTTTCATCATCTTCAGAAATTATTTGTGGAGGCTGGTACGTCACATCATTGGGATATTCCTGTGTTTCTACACTTTCAAAACTAGATTCAGAAATATTTTGGTTGTCTCCCGGAGAAACTGGTATATCTTGTATGCCTTCACTTTGCACATAATCATCGGTGATAGAAATTGAAGTTGTGTGTTTCCTCAGTACTGGTTTATTGTTCTCATTGAAGTGTACATTTCTACTTATTGTTATCTTCTCACTTTCAATATCAAACATTCTATAATTTTCATTCTCATATCCTACTAATATTAGTTTTACACTCTTTTTATCTAGCTTTCTTCTTCTTTCATCAGGTATATGGACATATCCTTTTGAACCAAATACTCTTACGTGTTGAAGGGCTGGCTTCTGTCCATTCCACAGCTCATATGGGGATACATCCTTTGTCTGGGTAGAAGAACTTCGATTTAATAAATAAACAGCACAGTTTACTGCTTCAGCCCAGAGATTCAATGAGATATCACGAGAGTATAACATAGATCTTGCACTCTCCATGATTGTGCGCATTTCTCTCTCCACTCTACCGTTTTGTTCAGACGTGTAGGGTGCTGTGCGTTCATGAACTATTCCTTCACTATCCAAATAAGATCTAAGTTCATTGTTAACGTACTCACGTCCATTGTCTTTATGCAATATACGAGTGCCATGACCAAACTTATTTTTTACTATTGCATTGTATTTCTTGAAGCAATCCAGGACATCATTTTTGTGCTTGATAATAAACACATGTCTATAGCTGGCGGCACCATCTTTAAATAAGACAAAATATCTTGCTCCAGATACAGATGTATGTTCTACAGGTCCACACACATCACTGTAGGTTAAATCACCAGGTTCACATCCTCCTCCATAAGATTTATGAAATGGCAAGCGGCTCCGTTTGCCATATTGACAAGCCTCACATACAAAGTTGATGTCATCTGTTAACTTTACTGGAATTGCACCATTCTTGATCATGTTTTTTACTTCCTTCAAGTTTAAATGTCCCAAACGTTCATGCCAGATTTTCAAACTTGACTGTGCTAAATTACAATCTATTTGCACTGTGGTTTTAATATTTACTTCATATAGATTATTCTGCTTCAATGTTGCAGTCATAACCACAATATTATCTTTTAATATTAAGGCCTCATTGTACTTCTTAATTATAACATAGCCTTTTCTTGTTGCCATGCCTTCTGAAAACAAATTTCTGCGTAGCTCTGGTACATAAAGTACATCTTCTAGAATACTTTTCTCCTACTTTCCATTCACACATCTATTAATTAATATATTTCCACAACCTTGCACCACTAGTTCCTTGTTATTTCCCAATCTCACAGTTGTACCACCACTATTCTTGCCATAATCCAGTAACTCACAGAAATAATCGCGCCTGTATGACATGTGTGCAGATCCACCACTGTCAAGAATCCATGTATCTATATCAGCTTCAGACTGTAAACATTGCTCGGCACTGAATGCAAGCATCTTTTGCTCTTGAGATTTCCTCTCAGACTTTTTTGGGGCTCGACAATTCTTGCAAAATGCCCTCTCTTGTTACAGTTATAACAGTTATACAATTATTTTGACTAGACGTTGAAATTTTTTCCATATTGTGATTCTGAAATTTTCTTTGTGGCTTCGAATGTTTCATGGCCACTAAAGCACTCTCAGATTCCTCCTCATTTGTCAAACTCGCCTCCTCATCTAATAATCTTGTTGTTAAGTTCAGAATTGTTTGAGAATGTGGATCTAATGATAGCCATGCCTGACGCAGAGAGTAGCGTAGTGTACTTAATGTTTTTGTCATAATTGCTGTATTACTTATTTCCTCGCCGATCTCTTTTAATTGTATAGCTAAGTTCTCGACTTTGGAAATATGCTGTGCAATACTATCGGTTGATGACATCTTATATTGATAGAATTTCTCGTGCACCATCATTTTGTTCAGCTCCGATTTCTGTTCGTAAATTGATTCCAACCTTGTTATCACTTCCTTTGCTGTTTCACAATTTTCAATAAATGAGATTTGGTTCAGATCCACAGACGAAGTTAATAGAAACATGGACATGCCATCATTTTTGTACCACTGCGTCGTATCACCCACCATCGGTTTTTTTTTCATGGATATTTAACCTTTCGCTTTTAAGGCACCATTGACTTGAAATCCATTGTCGAAAATACTTGCGGTTAAACTTCTCAATTCTCATTGAATTTGTGACTTCCATTTTTCTTTTAGGTTATTCACTATCGAACACGTGCTTGTTCTCATCTTTTAAGTTCTGCTCTTTACTCAGTTTTAGTTGTAGTTGTAGTAGTTATTACGAAGCGTACCTGGGCCCATAACCTATTATTATGGGACCAAATATAATAATATTGAGTAAGATTTCTAATTAAAACTGTTTATTCCTATTATGTATTAACATAAAACACATAGAGAAGAGTAATAAAAACTATGACATGACAAAAAAAATTCCGGGGGGGGGGGCATAGATATATAATACACACCAAGCGGCAAGGAGTAGAACAATTCCTTTTTTTATTGCAGGCAAAGGTTGTTGACTTATGTTGTATACAGTATGCATTATAAAATTTATTACTTAACACTGATTTTACACGTGCTCGGAGGTGGAAGAAAGATTGTAAGGTATCTGCATGTCTGAGGAGTAAAATATTTTGAGGACATGTAAAGTCCGCCAACACGCAATGGTAAAACGTGACAGACTAATTGCTCCATAACCCTCTCATGGCACGTTTAGATTATCGGACGAACAACTCGCCGAATAACTTGCTGAGTTATTCGTGGACGAGCACAACGTATTTACATTTCGTCTGTATTCATTCAACTTAGATTTTTTAAACATGGATGAGGTACGTCTCGTTCCATGTGTGTGTGTGCATTATGTCTACTTAACTCTTATAGACTCACAAATATTTTAAATGAAAAAAAGATGAAAAGGCGGCACTAGTATAAATAGTTTGTATTAAGTAGAATATAAAAGTAGTTCCGCTCTTGTGAAATTTTTAATTTTAGCTGAACCGAGTACATTCTTATATTCTTTTATATATTTTGTCAAAGAAAGGTATTAGAAAAAATCATAACGGTATGTCGGCGGCCCGTGTTGCTTTATGGGCTGAATAAATCAAAATAGTTCACGGGTCAACTGAATAATGAAGAGTATGTAAACACCAATACGAATACATACGAACATTCCTTTGACTCATGATAAAATCCGACATCGAGTTGAGAACAGACGTATACTGGGGCCACATCCGAACAAGTCGTTTATATTTTCGTACTCGTGCCTATTCGTCTGAGCTCGGCGAGTGTTTAAATATTCCATTAGAAATGAGTGGAGCCCTGTGCCCAGCTGTGTGACATATATAAAAATATATAGTCTTGAACTTTAATTCACTACTTCATACAATTTTAATGTTATTTTTTCTCTCTAAAAATAATAAACGAATTTGGGATATTTTAACTTTACAGGTTATGACAAAATAAAACACTGTTTTTATTACACTTTTAACGAATACGACGTGGAAAGCTACTCTTACGTCATTAACAAATGCCCTTCCTGTTCTAAGCCGGATATCGCTTAACGGCACTAGAGCACAAGATCACTAAATGCACAGTAAACACCTGGCTGAAGTAAACTCTTTACATAAACAGAATGGATACCACACACACATTGCGAGTGTCTCTTTTTTATAGAATAAGAGTAAAGTAAAAGAACACCTGATGGTAAGTGGATGTAGCCAATAGACATCTACAATCTACATTTATCCTCGATTAAGAATCAAAATGCAAATGCGTTGTCACTCCTGAGAATTAAGACGGAATGCCTCGTTTATTCTGTGAGAACGTGGATCTACCCCGGTCGTGGTCACCCATTTGTGCTACGACCATAATATAGCTGCAGCATGGCTTTACCACGCAAAACGTTTCTGTATTTACACGTACACATGTGATACAATAATAACTTCTGCTCGCTTCTTTCGGATTTATCGTCATCATGATCATACATCTATTCGTATAAATCCCAGTCATGAGCCATTGGCTTCAATTGACTTCCTTCATCTCCTACCAGGTTGTCACTCTACCAAATGGGGGGCCGCACTATACTCAATAATACGAAGTTGCTACTGGAGAGCCTTACTTCTCCATCGGCTGTTTGTTCTTCGAGCTATGTGGCCAGCCCATTATCATTCGTTGGACTATGTCGATTATTTTATTTATAATAGAGACAGCTTTATTTCGTATTATGTCTGACTCCGTGTCGACTTTCCATATATTCTAAAACCTTTTTAAAAATAAGAGGAGGCCTGTGTCCAGCATTGGGACGTATAGAACCTGTAAATTTAATTTACTTTCTCCGTATCAAATGTCATTTTTTTTAACATATCGATACCTCCCACGTAAGTTGTTGTGTCATAAAAATTTCGTTAGGCGTTTTACTGAAAACTATCCTAATTTGCATTATTGAATGCATTCAAAATGGAAAAATAGTGCAAACACAATTTTTTCAAGGATTTGCTAGACGTTAATTGCTGTAAGTTTCGAACGAGAACGGACTAAAACATAGTATAGACCTTTCCAATGGTTTACGCGGGATGCGGGGCAGGGAGAATCACGCGCTCGTGTCTCGTATTGGTCACATACAACAGACCACGCCGGACTCTCAACCGGTCGCGCTTATGTTGGAAGTGTTTAAGTTCTCTAAATATAAATTTACGTAATTAGCAGTAATTCAAATAAATAACAATGAAACGTTCTGTTATAATAACTAGTTTTAGTCGATTTTAGTACTGTGCAGTTTAGTTAGCATTTCTTAAGGTGATTTTTAATGTGTACCTAATTATTGCCAAAGCTTATAGTAGACGACATTCGGTTGCCTCTGTTTTCCTTCTAGTTTTGATTTAATAGGGCGGCAAAGCTTAAGGTAAGCCATATTACCCTCACTGAAAGGGACATACAGCGGCTCTGGTGAACCGCCCTGCAGAAGAGATCAACCGATCAATGACCTTTTATTCTCGGAAACTGATATCACACCACGTTGGGTTCAGGAACAACGAGGTGGACGTAACCCCTGAGAAGGTGTACCACTCAAAGACCGTCTGTCCCCTTTCTGAAAAGAAAGGTCAAATGACTAAGATTATGGGTCCCTATAGAATGGTCCCGGTCTTGACGTCCATCGTTAGTGGACTGTAATTGGGCTTGGAGTTAGAAATAAAACATCGATTTATCTTTGTAATTTCCCCTTAAGAGTGCGTTATCGTCTGCATGTGTGCTGTTTAGCACACATGCAGACGATAACGCACAAAGGCATAGTTCTCGGGCCTCGGGGCATCCCCCATTACCCAGGATCTCCTCGCGGTGCATCACAATGCATTGGTCATGGGAGTGCGAATTTCCAAATTACCAGTCTCCTATTCTTGTACGCGAGCTATACGCGAAAGAGAACAGCGTGCCGCGCGCCATTTCGACATATTCTGACATTAATAAACTAACTAACCCCATATCTTTATTTTTTAAAGAAAGGTTGTTACATAATTTTACTTATAAAAACACATACATAAGATTTTGTCTTATTATTATAATATACATTACATTAGGTCCCTCAGCGAGCTATGGAGAGGGATATGCTCGGAGTTTCTCTGCGTGATAAACTCAGAAATGAGGATATCCGCAGTAGAACCAGAGTGACCGACATAGCCCAACGGATTAGTAAGCTGAAGTGGCAATGGGCCGGCCATATAGCTCGAAGAACCGACAACCGATGGGGAAGAAAGGTTCTCGAGTGGCAGCCTCGTACCGGCAGGCGAAGTGTAGGGCGTCCCCCCACTAGATGGAGTGACGACCTGGTAAGATATGTAGGAAGTCGATGGATGCAGGTGGCTCAGGATCGTGCTTTGTGGCATTCTTTGTCCTATGTTCAGCAGTGGACTTGTGAAGGGCTGTAATGATGATGATAATGATGACATTACATCGCTATCACATAAAGACATATTAAGATATTCAACAAAATACACCAATTTTACAGAACATATTTAAAGTTGTAAATCCTAAATATATATCACACGTGTTCAAAACAAAAATCTTTATAAACATGAATATCTTAAATAATACAATAGTTTAATTCACAAATTAAAACCTTTAAACAACATTAATACACTTTAATTCGACCTTAATTTTTATATAAATCTATTATTATTTCGTTATTTTAAGCACAAAATTAGACACTTTTAACAAATCACTTATCTTATTATTATACACAATAATCCTGTAACACTTATTTCCTTTTTCTACCCACATTACTGAAATTTTCACAAATGTATTAAGTATGTATACTACTGCCTCTGACCTGTGTCCAATGATGAGATCTCATCCCTCATCAAAGAACTGAAGCCCAAAAAGGCGCAGATGGCATCTCCAACCAAGCCCTTAAAAATTTTCCTGAGCAGATGTTAACCCTTTTAGCTATTATCTTCAACGCCTTTTTTTACACGGGGAAATGCCTACGCATACCCGCCTCGCGGGCGCAAGGACGGGTTATGTCGGACTCGCACCGACTAAAACCCCATGGTGTTCCACCTTCGTCGCATATTGGCAGGGATACGGGAACTCGGGCCGGCCCTACACCCCGGGCCAGCCAAGGGCTTCGTCTTTGTTTACCGCGGGTGACCAAGCCACGGCTACTAAGCCTCCCCGCCACGACAAGGCGGGAACCCGTTCGGGGGGGGGGGGGATTAAGATTAAAGCACCATCTGTTTCCCAAAGACGGTGATCCTATTGTCATCCCCCACCAATTTGGTTTCCGAGCGAAACATTCTTGTCCCCAACAAGTTCACCGTATTGTGGAATATAACCTCAGCAGTTTCTATCCTTGTCGTCATAAGACCATCTCGGTCTCTTTCGACATAGCAAAGGCATTCTGGCACGAAGGCCTTATCTACAAACTATATAAAATAGCTCGCCCTGATCGTCTTGTTCGTCTCGTGGCTTCTTACCTGAAGGATCGTACCTTTCGTTTTAGACAAGACGGCACGCTCTCCTCTCAGTACCCCATCAAAGCCGGTGTCCCTCAGGGCTCAGTGGTTGCCTCTCCTATATATCCTGTTCACCAATGACATTCCCATCCCGTCGAAAGGTGTTCAGTTCTACCTCTTCGCAGACAATACTGCCCTCTTTTGTAAAAATGGACCCCCCAAACAAGCTTTCGGCCGACGTAAACCGCCTCTTAGCGGCTTAGGTCAAACCTTCTCCCCGCCCTTAATTTGCCTTAGTTAGGCTCCCCTGTCAGCGGCTCCTCGCCGCCTGCGCCCCTTTTCCCTAAAGAGGGTCGCTTTGGATTCGGCAGAAAGGCCACAAAAGCAGACAGCCGGCTGTTGTGGTATGCTTAGAGAATTCACCACCACCCTTCCTCGCTTCCCGGAGGGTAGCCCTTTCCATTGCATCTGAGTGCAAAAATAAAGAGGTTAGTGATTTCTCTGTCTAAATTACAGCTATCTCTGTTCATTACAAAACATTATTTATTTAAATATGCTATTCTTATCTAGCAATTATGTTACTTCTCTCTTATCACAAGAACGAAATATATTTTTGTCTAAAGTAAGTATCTAATTTAATATAAGACTTTTATTCGTATTACATAGCCGATTACTATGTAACACATTACTCTAAGTTAGTCTATAAACAAACTTTTGTGGAATTGACTCTCGACCGTGGAATCGAACCCCGAACTTTCGCTCGACAATCGGAATAAGATGGAATGATATTATATTGGATGATCACCCCCGAGAACTAATATGGAATGCCTCGCATGCATTAAAAAGCGTCTCCGGTTCTCTATACACACCATACGAAACACCGCAGTATTAAGCTGCTATTTTACACCGGTATTCTGTGAAAGCGTAACCCATTCGTACTGCAGCCATAATATAACTGCAGTATTTCTCTACTACGTTCAACTGTGAAATTACAAATCAATGTAAATTAAATCGTTATATATTGTTATTGTATTACTCGCACAATAGGAGCAGATAGCTACTTAAGTAACGTCTGATATCCTGCTATTGACAACAATGCGATCAGTAATATCAAATCCAATCACAGCTTTGTCAGAACTCTTTCGTCTATATGCAAGGCAGATCGTTAGTGAGGACGCTTCCCAACGCGCTAATCAATACATGTATATCGGCTAGGCGACGTCTGCCATGCATATTCAACAGCGCTGTGACTGATGACCGACAATTAGATCGCTCGTCCCTAGCTATTCCACTTTCATTCGAAACAAAGCTTTAAAATAAAATCATCAATCATTTCTACTGACTTCTTTTCTGCCTAACTGTCCATCCTTTTTTATAGAATAAGGGTTCAAACTGCGTACTCACACAGTCCACCTGATGGTTAGTGGATGCTGTGGCCTATAGACATCTACATTTATTGTCAATTAAGAATCAAAGTACAGTGCGTTGTCACCCCTGAGGATGATGAATGAAGATGGAATGCCTCTTTATCTGAAAATGGGGTCTTCGGGTCTCTAATTACCATACGACACATAGCAGCATTGAGACGGTATTCTGAGAGAGCGTGATCCTACCTCGGTCGAGCCAACCCATTTGATCTACAGCCATAATATAGCAGCAGCATGTCTCTACAACGTACATCGTGTTTTGTTCTCCAGCATAAAAAGAGCCTGAATATTTATAGGATATGAAGCATTCCATCTTGGAACTCAGAGGTAGCAACACTTCCGTAGAATCCTTTGTTTGAAGTTACCATCCGGAGACGGCAAAGCCGGCCTTGTTCTTTCTAACCAAGACACAGGTGTCCTCTCCGGCTGATAGGTACTTCGTATCTCTCCTACCCGGGGTACGAATTAGAAAACTCCTTTGTGCCCCGGGCTGGAGTTTGCATTTACGTCAGAGAGGATATCTCTTTTCGACGTCTCGGCAGTTTTGAAGGTATGGACCTGTCCGTCCTGTGGCTGCGCGTAAACAGCGATGATTATCCCCGTGTCTACGGGTGCCTCTATAGGTCATATATTGGTAATGCCGACACAGATCGACTCATTGACCACGTCCAAATAGCTGCAGACTCCGCGCTACAACAGGTCCCATCCGCAGAGATCGTGATACTCGGTGATTTCAACGCCCACCACGCTGAATGGCTTGGTTCCCGTTTGACCGATCATGCGGATAGATCTGTCTATGACTTTGTTTTGGCATATGGTCTGACACAACTGGTTACTTCACCTACGTGGATCCCAAATGTGGAGGGTCATGTAACTTCTCTGTTGGACCTTCTGCTGACCTCTCATCCGGACGGATATTAGGTCTCCGTCGATGCTCCTCTGGGCTATTCGGACCATCGTCTGATCCAGAGTACGGTGCCACTCACGCTCCCATCACAGTTGCGATCTGCAGCTTGCCGCCGTGTTTGGCACTATATGTAGGTCGGCCGATTGGGACGGGATGCGGTTTTTTTTTACATCCTACCCTTGGGGGTAGGTTTGCTTCTCGCCGGATAATCCCTAACGTTGTTGCTGATTCTGTCGCTGATGTGGTACTTAAGGGAATGGAATTATTTATTCCATCATTTGTGGTGCCTATCGGAAGAAGAACTAAGCCATGGTTTGGTCACTACTGTAAAATTGCATCACGCTATAAGCAGGAGTGCTACCGGACCTGGGTGTATGAGGGGGGAGGCGTTGGCCGTTAGTTTGAATATAGCGAATGCCTTCGATTGGGTTTGGCACAAAGCGCTTCTTTAGAAGCTGCCTTCCAATGTGCTTCCTGAGAAATTGTGCAAATGGATCACTAGTTTTCTTGCAGATCAGAGTATCAAGGTTGCTAGTGTTCCACGAGACTGCGTGCTATCACCAACGCTGTTTCTTCTGCATATCAATGATATGTTGCAAGCCAGTAACATTCATTGTTATGCAGTTGACAACACTGGTGATGCTTTATACACCGGCCGTGCCAATATTTCAGGGAAAACGTCGCTAAGTACCGGAATAAACTTGTGTCTGAAGTCGAACTTTGTTTAACTAAGTCTCAGCCTGGGATCGACTAAATCTAGTCCAGTTTAATCCCCAGAAGAAACAAGTTTTCGCGTTTACCGCTAAAAATTGTCTTATCTCCTCAGTTACAAGGCACTCCCCTTATTGCCTCAGCCAGCATCGGAATCCTCGGTGTTGACATATCGAGTGACGTGCAGTTTCGTGGTCACTTGGAAGAGAAGGCCAAATTGACCTCTAAAAACCTTGGCGTGCTCAGCAGAGTGAGGCAGTATTTCATGCTGGCACACCGCCTGAGTTTACAAGATGCAAGTTCAGCCTCACATGGAATACTACTCCCATTTCCGATCAAGGGCTCCCCAGTGACAACTCCTTCCACTTGACCGCATTCAGTGCCGAGCGAGCGGTTCGAATCGTCGACGACCGAGTTCTTTCCGATCGGCTTGACTCACTGGCACTGCGTAAAGACGTTGCATCTGCTTACGTATTTTATCGCATCTATCAGTGCTATGAGGAATTGTTCGGACTAATTCCAGCCGCTCAATTTTACCATTGCACATCGCGACAAAACTTGCGATACTATCCATACCATCTGGATGATTGGCAGTCCACCACTGTGCGATTTAGAAGAAGTTTTCTCCGTCGCACAACTTCCTTGTGAAATCGATTACCACCAGCGATTTTTCTGGACCGATACAACTTAGGGACCTTCAAGTAAAGAGCTTATTCCTTTTTAAAAGGCTGGCAACGCATATACAATTCCCCTGGTGTTGCAGTTGTTCATGGGCGGCGGTAGTTACTTACCATCAGGTGAGCCGCATGCTCGTTTGCCCCCTCTCCTATAAAAAAAAAACACGGCTAATACGCAGTTAACACCGCTACTACGCAGTTAACACGGCCACTGCACAGTTAACACGACCACTACACAATCAAGACATATTTTAATACATAATGGTAATAATGGTTTTCACTAAATCGAATTACCTTTTGGTTCGTTAATTTTAATACGATTATATAGGTGGTAGAGCGTCCCTGCAACTTACCGTAAAGGTGACGAAAGTAGCAAATTGTGATCAATTGTCATCCTTACTTCTAAAAAAAGTGAGCTTTTTATAATTTTTATTAAAATTAATAAAGTGGTGTCAAATATTTTGGAATCCAAGTATGTGGTCCTATGCAAGTAATACAGAGAAAAATAAAACGCTTCATCTTTTCCGTCATAAATTTCATACACCCAAAAAATTATAGTCGTATCATTTTTCAGTAAATTGTTTGCAAACTCTTTTGAATATGCGAGCTCTAGTTATTGTGATGTTAATTTTCATTTTAAACAGTGAACGAGTAGGACATTTATGACCATGAGCCATGAAATGTTAAATACAATAAATGTGTCCCAAAACAAATTTACGTTCGTGTAATTGGGATTTTGTATAGAGTTGAATCTGTTATTTAAATGAGTTTTATTTAAGCATACAATCATTCTCAACAAAGATTTAAGCCTTTTATGTTATTATTGCTATTTGATACGACTTCGGAACCTTTAAGAAAAGAGCTTACACCTTTCTAAAAGGCCGGCAACGCATCTGCAATTCCCCTGGTGTTGCGGTTGTTCATGGGCGGCGGTAGTCACTTACCATTAGGTGAGCCGCATGCTCGTTTGCCCCCTATTCTATAAAGAAAATATTCCATGCTTACTAATTTGGGATGTTCGTCGTGTGGTATTAATTATTCATTTAATTAAATAGAGTGAGTGGTAAGAGATGATGGATGTCGATGGATGCAAGCGTCTTAAGACTGTACTTTGTGGCATTCCTCGGAGGAGGTTTAAGTTCATCAGTGAACTTGTGATGGGTAACACATCATATATATGATGGGTTTTAACGACGATGAAGATGATGAAGTAAATAAAATCAAACCATATAATAGGAGCTTTACTAGGTGGCGGGGCTCCTTTTCTGTCAGAAGTCCCTGTTACCTATTACTGCCGCCATATAACAGTGCGTACTCTGCTGAGTTCTAGTCTGAATTATATATTCTGAATGATCTATATATAGAAGAGTGCCACGTAAGGACTGTTTTTAAAAGTTGGTACATTACTTTTTTAGAAACGAAGTGATGTTGGATGTTAAGAATGATGATGATATATTTTGACACATTTAGATGTTTTATTATTTGCAATTTCAATATATTATGTATTTTATTATTATATGTAACGTATATATTATATCTATGTATGATACATATTTAGTTCATATATTTGCATATGTAAAGTTTTTGTATGTTATATGTATATCTTAGTATGTATGTATGTATATATATATGTGTGTGTATTTGTACCTGCCACAAAATCTCATCACTCCAAGGGGTGACTGGCAAAGAATGTCGTTAGGCCTTTGTTAACTTTGTTATTAAGGTGTCAACAAACAAGATTAAATAAATAAAAATATTATAGAATGATTAGAGGATGAGAGACATTCCATCTTAGGAGTACTTCTGAGAAGTAAGAACGCATTAGCCTTGTTTGCTTGAAGTAGGCTGCAGGTGTCCCCACTTCCCATCATGTGGACTGTTAGTTAGTTTTATTTTATTTTATTAAAACAAATTGTTACCTCCACACTAGGATTTTCTCCTGTATCATGGAGGCAATTTTCATATATAGTCGTAAAATTCATAAAGACAAACATGCATACCCCAAACAATTATTTCTAGGCCATACAAATGTAGTCCTATCGGGTCCAGAGTTTGTGGTTTTCTTTTTGGCATTAAACAAATATAAACATGATGAGACATTTTAAAACATCAACATTAATAGATCGTAAGGCTACTATCGAATCTAAGCAAAACCATGAACCATCCTATCGACTAAACAAAAAAATACTTATTGTATACATATGACCTCAATCGTTCAAGTCGTTCAAGAGTTACACGATCACTGACAGACGCACCAATATTTTTCTTATAAAATAAGGATGAGAAATGTGCACATTATCTACCTAAGGCTAAGTGGATGCTGTGGCCAATAGGCATCTACATTCATCCTCAGTTAAGAATCAAAATTCAGATGCGTTGCTACCCCTGAGGGCTAAGATGAAATGCTTTAAAAAAACTACTATAAAGATTATTTTATATTAATATTATCGCGTTATATTGTAGTGGCGGTTAAGAATATCCACTACCCCATATCTTCCCATGGGTGTCGTAAAAGGCGACAAAGGGAAACAGGCAGGGGATGGGCAACAGCATCTTCCTGGTAACGGCAAAAATACAATAAAAAACTACGGTTGCCAACCCGCTCGCCAAGCGTGGCAACTATGACAATATACCTCCCATGATGAAAGTTACGAAGAGACGGCCCCCAGTCCCCGGCGGCCCCGCTATTCCTGGCTACGGTGGCGACCATGGTAACGGCGGGGCAGGGGGTGCTAAGATTCTCCGGTGGAGGTTCGGTTGCCACCTACGACGACTCGACCTGGCAACATACAACGCACGCACCCTGAGGACTGACGAGAAGATTGTGGAGCTGGAAGAAGAGATAGACAAGTTACGCTGGCATATTATAGGATTATCCGAAGTCCGAAGAGAGGGGGAGGACACGGTAATCCTCGAATCCGGCAACTTGCTCTATTACCGGGAGGGCGACCATCTGTCCCAAGGAGGTGTCGGATTTATCGTCCACAAGTCTCTCGTTAACAACGTTGTAAAGATTGAGAGTGTGTCGACGAGGGTTGCGTACCTTATACTCAGAATCACCAAACGGTATTCGCTGAAGGCCATACAGATTTACGCGCCAACCTCGGCACACCCCGATCAGGGGGTGGAGGAAATGTATGAGCCAAAACCCAATATACGGTGTTAATGGGAGACTTCAATGCAAAAATAGGCACAAGAGAGAACGGTGACCTGAAGGTGGGAAATTTGGAATAGGGCAACGGAACCCAAGGGGCCAGCAGCTGGCCGACTTCATGGAGAAAGAGGGACTCTTTATGATGAACTCTTTCTTCCAGAAGCGGCCCCACAGGAAGTGGACCTGGTCGAGCCCCGACGGTTCGATAAAAAATGAGATTGCCTTCATTATGACGACCAAACGACAACTGTTCAGTAATGTCTCAGTGATCGCGAGGGTGAAAACTGGTAGCGATCACCGAATGGTTAGAGGCACACTGAACCTAAACGTTAAGTTGGAGAGGTCTCGTCTAATGAAGTCAACGCTCCGTCCCCCTCGTGCTCTGTTCCAAAGTCCCGAAACCTTTCAGCTCGAATTACAAAACCGTTTTCAGTGCCTGGAAGACTGCAATGAAGTGGACGATATGAATGACAAGCTCGTGGAAACTGTCCATGCGGTCGGAGCTAAGTTCTGCAAGACCCGCCGCAGAAGAACACAAAAACTCTCCGATCACACTCTTAACCTCATGGCTGTTAGACGGGAGATGAAGCTACATTTTTCAACAGATTTGACAGCATACAGGCAACTGAGCAGACAGATCTCCAAATGCATGCGGCGGGACTTACGCAACTTCAATACAGCTCGTATTGAAGAAGCGATCGAGCGGAACCAAGGCTCCAAAGTCTTTGCCAGAGATCTGTCTGCCAGAAAGAGCCAACTGTCAAAGCTGAAGACCGAATGTGGCAGCATCGTTTCCGGGGCACCTGAGATTTTGAGTGAGATTGAGAGGTTCTATAGGCAGCTATACACGTCATCGTTGGAGCCGCACGCAAGTGTGAGTAACGATCCAAGAACGAGTCTTATCCGACATTATTCCGATGATATCCCGGACGTCAGTCTGAGCGAGATTAGAATGGCTCTCCAGCACCTTAAAAACGGCAAGGCCCCAGGCGAGGATGGAATTACAGCGGAGCTTCTGAAAGCGGGTGGAAAACCGGTACTTGAATTTCTTCAGAAGCTCTTTAATTCCGTCCTCCGCGGTGGCATTACACCGGAGGCGTGGAGCAGAAGTGCGGTAGTCTTGTTCTTCAAGAAAGGCGACAACGCTCTCTTGAATAACTATAGACCGCTTTCCCTTCTGAGCCGCGTCTACATGCTGTTTTCGAGAGTCATTACGAATCGTCTCGCGCGCAGACATGACGACTTCCAACCTCCCGAACAAGCCGATTTTCGAAAAGGCTTTAGCACCATAGACCACATACATACCCTTCGGCAAATCGTACAGAAGTCCGAGGAGTACAATTTGCCATTATGTCTGGCGTATGTGGACTATGAGAAAGCCTTTGATTCCGTCGAAATTTGGGCGGTGCTGCAGTCCCTTCAGTGATACCAAGTTGACTGTCGGTATATCGAAGTGTTGAACTGCTTCTACAGTAGGGCTACGATGGCTATCCGAGTACAGAACCAGAGTACGAAACCTATCCAATTGCAGAGAGGTGTAAGACAGGGTGACGTCATATCCCCGAAACTCTTTACCGCTGCATTGGAAGATGTTTTCAAGCTTCTGGACTGGAAAGGATACGGTATCAACAACAATGGCGAGTACATCACTCACCTTCGATTTGCCGACGATATAGTCCTTATGGCAGAATCGCTGGAGGACCTATGCACTATGCTCAATGACCTCAATAGTGTTTCCCAACGGATAGGTCTTAAGATGAACATGGACAAAACAAAGATCATGTTTAATGTCCATGTCACACCTATGCCGGTAGTTGTTGGGAACACTAGGCTCGAAGTTGTTGACGAGTATGTTTACCTGGAACAAATAGTCTGACTAGGTAAGTCCAACTTCGACCGAGAGGTCAATCGACGGATTCAACTCGGTTGGGCAGCGTTCGGGAAATTACGGCACATCTTCTCGTCAGGTATACCTCAAAACTTGAAAACGAGACTGTACACCCAGTGCGTGTTGCCAGTGATGACATACGGAACTGAGACGTGGTCCTTCACTGCTGGCCGAATGAGGATGCTCAAGGTCGCTCAGCGAGCTATGGAGAGGGCTATGCTCGGAGTTTCTCTGCGTGATAAACTCAGAAATGAGGAAATCCGCAGTAGAACCAGAGTGACCGACATAGCCCAACGGATTAGTAAGCTGAAGTGGCAATGGGCCGGCCATATAGCTCGAAGAACCGACAACCGATGGGGAAGAAAGGTTCTCGAGTGGCAGCCTCGTACCGGCAGGCGAAGTGTAGGGCGTCCCCCTACTAGATGGAGTGACGACCTGGTAAGATGTGCGGGAAGTCGATGGATGCAGGTGGCTCGGGACCGTGCTTTGTGGCATTCTTTGGGGGAGGACTATGTTCAGCAGTAGACTTGTGAAGGGCTGTAGTGATGATGATGATGATGATGTTATATTGTATATCTGATATATTTAAATTTGATGAATGTACTGTAGCTTATTACAATATTCATATTTATCAAATCGCTAGTTTATTTTTTAATAGAATAAGGGTGACAAACGAGCACACATTCCACCTGATGGTAAGTGGTTGCTGTGGGCCACAGACATCAACTTTTATCCTCGATTAAGAATGAAAATGCAGATCCGTTGTCACCCCTGAGGACTAAGATGGAATCCCTAGTTACCAGTAAAAAGGGTCTTCGGTTCACCATACGAAACGTAGCAGTAAGCTGCTATTTTACGCTAGTATTCTGTATCGTGGAGAACGGTCGAGCCGACTCATTTGTGCTACTTATTTATGCATTTACTAGCTGTTCCCCGCGACTTCACCCGCATGGAATTTATTGCGGTTGGACTTCATGGGTTTTATTTTTTTTTGCGCCGAACCCTGATTCTTTTTCTACAGACTTATACGTGGTAGAGCCATGCTGCAGCTATGTATATTATGGTTGTAGCACGAATGGGTCGGCTCGACCGGGGAAGGACCACGCTCTCACAGAATACCAGCGTAAAATAGCAGCTTAACGCTGCTGTATTTCGTATGGTGAGTGTAGAGAACCGGAGACCCTTTTTTAATTTTTTTTATTAGGAAACTCAACAGCATATTTTTAACAAACATACTTAAAATACATATTAATACACTTAGCCAATAACAGAGTTTCAAAACATGCTGAATAACACTTACAAATCAGAGAGGTAAAATTGTAACGTAATACATACTCGTATTATCTAAATACATAATATTTTACACACTATTGCATTATATGGTTATATATTTTGTGATTTGTATGCATTTATGTTTAGATTTAGATTGACAGCTTTTAGTAAAATTAATAAAATAACAAAAATAAAATGATATTCACTGAATAAAATAGAATAAATAATATAAATAAATAAAATAAATATGTTACATGTTATTTTGTATACCTTATAGTTCCATTATAACTATTATAACGACATGATTTCCAAATTGATATTTTTACAGAATTGTGATAATACAGATGGAGTTATAGAGTAGATGTACATTATGTGACAGTTACTGCTTCTTGGTTTTAGTAGTCTTTTACTGGAAACGAGGCATTCCTCCTCCATATTAGTCCTCACGGGTGACAACGCATCTGCATTTTGATTCGCAATCGAACATAGATGTAGATGTCTATGGGTCACAGCAACCACTTACCATCAGGTGGACTGTGTGCTCGTTTGTTACCTTATCTTATAAAAAAAAACAATAGAAGTAGCTTAAGTTAATCTTTATAACATTAGCTATCTGCCAGTTAAAGTAATGTCAAATTCGATGCAGCCGTTTCGGAGATTAGCCGGAACAAACAGACAGGCAGACAGACAAAAAATTTAAAAATTGATTTTTGCTATATAAGTAGTATGTACTTTCATATGCATTTAATAAAAAAATATGTTATTTGACATTACAAACAGACACTTCAATTTTATTAATTTGTATAGATTTAACAAGTACACTAACAATATACATAATCGTATATATAATTGTCACAAAAACATTACTCATACACGGACATACATATACTTTTATATTTTCTGATATGCGTATGTCCACTCAAAAGGGTGAAAACTAAGAAAATAAACAAAAATATTAATATAAAGTAAAACCAATTTTAAGAACTAAAAAGAATAAAATAATTTCTACATAAAATCTACAGACGTCGGGTCTATAATTCTTCGATACTATGTTCACCGACTTTAGCATACATATACAAGGAAGAATTTTTTTATATTTCTTAATTTTTAAGTCGTTTTTTACTTTTTATTTGAAGTAACATTTTTAATATTTTATTATTCGTAATCGTCATTACTACTTTAACGACTGGCAACAATTTATGAATGCAAGATATATTTTACAAATAATATATTTTGCATTCATTCCCAAGAATAAAAAATGGGTTTGCACTGAACTTGCCTTTAAATAAAACCCCATTAATTTAAAGACGGCCTCCAAAGTTCATTGACTGTACGGATAACAGCTGTTGGTGTCTTGTGCTCGTGTCTCTACTCTACGCTCCGGACTCATCTTCCGGGTTCAGTTAGCGCATACGACGTAAACAACGTCGGGCCGCTATGTGCTTCAGTTTTGCTGATTTAAGATGTATTATAAAATTATATAACATTATATTTTGTTGTCTGTGATATCCTAAATTTCTTTTACCGATACTGAAACTAAGACTAATAATATCATTGAAGCTGGCGGGTCTCAAATTCGGTTTGCTCAGGTGCTGTGAAATTTTATGAAGCGATCACAGATTTTCTAAAGTATGTTAGAATTATAATTAAACATAGATACAAGTCATATTCCATGTGCGTCTTTCTTTATACAAATTACGTCTGATCATAAAACAACATATTATCGGCAAAGCGCAGTGATAAAGACCAAAAATGAGATACATGTACGAAATATTCCAGCAATCAAAAAACAAAAGCCCGAGTAGTCTGTTACTGAATATATCCGAGCTCTCAGGCAATTACCATACAACTGTAATTCCAAAAACGTTACGGTGGAGAAAAATAAGTATGACTATAATCGTGATGCCTTCATATCGGGTATCTTAAGTCAAAATATAAGGACAAAGGCTTTTAGAAAACAAAACTTTGACATTGGACGACGCTCAAAATCTAGCTTCATCCTTAGTAACTGCTGAAAAAAATCCTTTAACTTATTCAAACTGTAAAAATCCTCAAATGCAATTACGTGTTGTAACTGATACTTATAATAAAAAACCAGAAAGTAGCAAGTCAACGTAAGCGATGTTTTTTTTTTGTGGTAATACAAATCTACATAAACGCATAAAATGCCCTGCTTTTAACGCAATATTTCAATTATGTTCAAAGAAAGGGCACTATGCTACTGTTTGCAAAAGTGGTAGAACAACTTTAAATGCTTTAGACACTGAATTTGTGGATGTTATTAAAATTATATGTTTATCTGCTGCATCTACATCTACTTTAAGCAAAGCGACAGTTACTATTATGATGCTATCAGTTTTATAAATAAGAAATTAGCCCAATATATGAACTTGAAGATGAGACCTTATAAGCAAGCTTTATCTTTGGCTTTCCTTAGTCATATTCAGATAAATTTAGACAAGCGTACATATTCACATCAACCTTTAGTAATTATCAATAACCTATGCGCAGACGTCATCCTAGGACACGATTTATTAAAAAAGGCACAAAACATTAGAATTTAATTTTGGAGGTTCAAGGAATTCCTTAAAAATATGTGTCATGGAAGCATCAGTACCTCTTGTGTCGTTGTTTGCGAACAACTCCAAACATCAAGCCAATTGCAATAAAGTGAAGGCGTTATAGAAAAATTTATCGACAATTTATTAGAGAAGAAGTTTCTAAATTGTTGAAAGATGGATTAATTGAACCAAGTAACTCCCCTTGTCGAGCACAAGTACTAGTAACAGGAGGCACTACACATGAAAAACTTCTTCTCATTGATTATTTTTTAACAATTAATGGATTCACTAAACTGGATGCGTATACACTGCCCAACATTGAGTCTGTGGTTTCCAATGTTGCAAAATACAACTATTTTAGACAAATTGATTTAAAAAGCACTTATCACCAAGTGCCCATTTTGAATACTGAATGAAAATATACAGCATTTGAAGAATGTGGGACTCTTTATTAATTTAATCGTATACCATTTGAAGTCACTAATGGCGTGGCTACGTTTCAAAAAACGCTACAGTTCATAATTGAAGCTGAAAACCTAAGAAACACCTTCTGTTATTTAGGTGACGTAACCGTATGTGGCAGAAACAAGGATAAACATGATAAAAACTTCCAGCAATTTATGAACGCTGTAAAGAAATACAAATTTACATTGAATGAGAAGAAATGCACTTTTGGATCAAAAAGTATAAGTCTTTTAGGCTATTCGATTCAGAACAACATTATCAAGCCAGACAAAGATCTATTAAAACCACTGTTGGATTTCTTTACTTCAACAAATGCAGCCTAATTAAGACGTATTTTGTGTATGTTAGCTCACTATTTGAAGTAGATTTACAACTTTCCATACCTTATTAAGCCTTTAATTCATAAGACACGATTCCCACTTAGCCAAGAAGCCATAAACTGATTCAACATTTTAAAACTGGGAACAGCAAAAGCGTGCCTGACAGCTATTGACAATGACAAAACTTTTATCGTACAAACTGATGCATCCGAGCACTCAATAGCCTCGCAATCCTTTCTCAGAATGGTCAGCCTGTAGCTTTCCATTCACGAACTTTGTTCAACTCTGAACGCGGCCATTCATCTAGAGAAAAGGAAGCAAGCACAATTGTGGAAGCACTTCGTTAATGGCGCCGCTATCTTTTATGTTTAATCAAAAACATTCAAACAAAATAAAAAATTTAAAAAATTAACGGTGGTGCTTAGAACTGTCTTGCAACAAATACGACATATTTTATCGTCCAGGAAGATAAAATACCGTAGCTGATGCATTATCAAGAACATGCACTCTCATGAATCCTAATAAGCTGTATGAACTACATGATAAACTATTTAATCCTGGTGATACCAGAATGGTACACTGGATAAGATCAAAGAATCTTCCATATTATGTTGAAGAAATAAGATTAATGACAGCATCTTGTAAAGTATGTGCTAAGATAAAACCACGGTTCTGTCAATCAAAAGGCCAGTTGATAAAAGCTATTGGCCCATTCGAGAGAATAAATATCGATTATAAAGGCCCACTCCCATCGAATACTCAAAACCGATACCTACTGACAACTGCATACTGCATCCCTGCAGTGATTTATAGGCGGCTACAGTGATACGATGTTTGAGAGATTTCTTTCATACTTTTGGATTTCCATTATAAGTACATTCCGATCGAGGTACTACTTTTGTATCCGAAGACCGCAAATTTTTTTAACACCACTTGGAATAGCTACAAGCAGAATACCTTACAATCCTCAGGAAAATGGCCAAGTTGGACTACTAACTGGCACTGTTCGCGCCAAACGCTAATTTTAAGAATTGACGTCAGAGGGCGCTCGGCGCGGTGCATTCGTACCGGTTTAACGTTCACGCGAGCAGAGTTGGTTTTGGGTGTGGCGCGTCGGAAGTAATAATGCAGCGCAGTCACTAGGACAACGTGGTCGCGTACCGTATAACCTCTAAATAGTGTCGGTTTTTGTTAGCAAGTTTATGCAACGACGAGGAGTTTGTTGAGTCAGAACAGGCACATTATGGAGAGCGATACAGCTCAGTCTTCGATCAAAAAATATATGAGAACATCCAAATATGATCCACTTGTTACAGAAGCTTTTACATTGGTAGAGCTACGCGGCAGCTCTTGCTGTCGCACGGATAGGCCGGCTCGAACCGGGGTGGTACCACGACCTCACAGAAAACCAGCGTGAAGTAGAGGTTCACCTCTGCGTTTCGCTTGGTGAGTGCAGGTGACCGGAGGCCCTTTTTACTGGAAATGAGGCATTCCATCTTAGTCCTCACGGGTGACAACACATCTACATTTTGATTTGTAATAGTGGATAGATGTAGATGTCTATGGGCCGCAGCAACCACTTACCATCAGGTGAACTGTGTGCTCGTTTGTCACCCTTATCGTATAAAAAAAAAAGAAGCAGAAGCTAAAAAGGGGCTGATATTTGATAAAAAATATGTAACAGTTGAGAGCAGTTTGAATCTTTCTTCTAGTTCCAAGGATTTTTTTCCATATGAAATCCCATATGAAATGCCATATACCCGAGCTATAACAATAAAAAGTTGCTTTAAAAATATTAACCATGCCTTGAAACATAACCATTAACGTGCTCGTAGAAGACATTGGCGGAGGTTTAATCACTCAAATATGCATCGTAATTTGCAATCCTACGTATTTTAATGATTATCTATGCAAAGTACTCAGGCTTTTATAGCATGAGTACTTTGCATGTCTGCTTGAAAAACATAATAATATATCATTTCTTTATAGTAAAGTGTGGTTTTTACTTATCGAAATTAACATATTATTACAAAAATAAAACAGCACATAATATCCAGTGTGACTTCCTACATTCTCCTGTATATGAATCACACTCATTTATACATTTATGCATAAAGAATACATTCGTAGTCAACGGATGTATCGTTTATTTCTCAATAACATAAAATAAAAGGTTATGAATGTATATCGTGCTATGTGTTTTTCATTTCTATGCTTTCCTGATTCAATAGAATGCAATGAACTTGAATAATGTTACCTGTATGTAGAGATTCGATCGCCCTATTTCGTTCTTTGGGTGTCCTAGGGGGTGACTTTGGAAAAAGCCAAAAAGCTCTAATGGCCTCTGAACGAGGCAAAATTGCTTCTCAAATGGTACTGCGATTACATCGTCCCTATCGATCATAATATACTCTTAAGTATTATAATAACCAATATTAAACATTTTCTTTAAAAAACATTTTAAACTTTTTGATAGATAGGTCCTGCTTATTTTCTGGGACTTTCTTGTAAAAACGTAAACATTGCCTAATGCAGGAATTACTCACTCTTTGGAGTCAAATTATCTACTGGTATTAATTAGTAACTATTTTTAATAAAACTATTTTTGTTTTTGTGTATACCAAACACTACCTTGTAACTTGTGTACTTTTACTACGTAATTTTATCGATCGATGATTGAAATTTCAAAAAACGACTCCACGCTACTTAGATTTTCTTTAATTAAAATATCATCATCTTTTATATTAATATACAATATTTTGAAATCATTAAACTTTTATCTTAGAACCTTTTTTTTTTACGTGCGCTGCGGGCGCTATTAAAAGGTTATGCCGGACTCATACTGGCTAAAACCCCACGGTGGTCACCATCAGCGTATACGAGGAGTCCCGGGATCTCCGTTCGGAACGCAACCGGGGCCACTCCATCGCTTTCCTACGCTTATAGCATGTCCCGGGGAGTCCCCAGCACCCTCGCAGTGCTATCACGATGTCTCGAGACCACTTCCGAGTCATCGTCCTCCTCGGGGGTTATATTACTAGACTTTCGAGGCCCCCGCCCCGAGCGTCTGCAACCCCGGAGGCCCCGTTTCTGGTAGGGGAATACCGTTTTCAAGAGGAGGGCCGTGACGAACGCCGTGGCGACATCGTCTCCGCGCGGGATCCGCCCTTTCCCGATCCCGCTCAGAAGCCTTCTTCTGAATCATAACAGATTCACAGAAGGTGGCTACGGCCCTCCACGCCGAATCCCCGCTCAGCATCGCCGACACGACAGGGAGAGGTTCCGTCCAATGCGGTTCATCAGAATTGTCCGCTCCCGTTCCCACCCTGGGCATACTGCGAGCGTATGAGAAGCAGAGTCCTGGTCCCGTCCACCACAGTGGAAGCAGTTCGCCGTCGCCTCACGTCCGATCTCTGTCCGAGTCCGTAGGTGAGACTTCCTGCTCGTCGCTGCATCCAGGCTTCGAAGACCGGCAGGATTGCTCCAATGACGCGTTTGTGTTCATAGCGCTCCTCGAGTCGAGTGTGCCATGTCACCAGGGCGTTTTGTCGTTCCTGCCGTTTAATTGATTCGAACGCCTCTTCTGGCTCACTACCACCGCTCTGGCGGAGGACACGGATTCGGTCATACACCCTCGAATCCATCTCCGCCAGTATATCTAGTGGTGAAAAGCGAGCCAGGATTGTCGCCGCCTCAAAGGATATATGTAGTGCGGTATCCTCGTACGATCCGTATGGTCATCCTCCGCCGGACACTGTAAATTTTAGTTCTACAGCGTCGGATGGGCAGCCTTTTTGCCCATACAGGTGCACCATACAGAGCTACGGACCGTATAACTCCCGCATAGAGGCGACGTACTTCTTCCATCGGTCCCCCTAGATTGGGCAGCAGTCTATGCATTGCACCCGCCACCTTTTCGATCCGTGGGACTAGGCGCTCGAAATGTTCTTCGAAGCCCCAGCGACTGTCAAAGTGGAGGCCTAGGTACTTCATGTAACTCCCCACTCTGACTTCGGACCCACCCACGCGGACGCACGAGTCGGGTGGTTCCCTGCCCCGTGGTAATTTATGGAACCATAGGGCCTCGGTCTTTTGAGGCGCTATTTCTAAACCCAACTCGTGGATTTTGGCGACGACGACTTCCACCCCAAGTTCGGCGAGCTCCTTGGCCCTCTCGAAAGTTATCCTGCTGGCGATCACCAAGGTGTCGTCGGCATAGCACACGATATTTACGCCAGCGGGAAGGTCGACTCGCAGAACCGCATCGTACGCGAGGTTCCACAGTAATGCACCCAGCACCGAGCCCTGTGGAAACCCACGTCTGATCTCCTTCCGAATCTTTCTACCATCTTTCCCCAAATAAAGAGTGTACCTGTCGCGCAAGTAGTCCTCAATAATACCTTGCAGGCAGGGGGCACTTGATGATGTGCCAGTGCCCTCCTGATTGCGTCCCAGGGTAGAGAGTTAAAGGCGTTGACGATACTGTTTGTACCGACAGGGAGCGGACGCGCATAATTGCATCTACTGTAGAACGCTCCCGTCTGAACCCAAACTGGCTATCAGACAAATCGGGACCGACGCGCAACAGATGCCCGCTGAGCCGAGTGGCAACTATCCTCTCTAATAATTTGCCAATCTCGTCCAGCAGGCATATGGGGCGGTACGCAGAGGGAGAATCTGCGGCCGTGACCTCATTCTTCAAGAGGACCAGCCTTGCTTCTTTCCAGGCTGTGGGGAACTTGGCACACCGCAGACAGCTGGTAAACAGCTGCCTGAGCCTGTTCCCCAGGGCAGCCAGACTCAGCACTAGGGCCCGGCCCGGGATTCCGTCGGGCCTTTAAGCGGCTGTTGTGGACTTTTAAGCGGCTAACGGCTCGGTCCAGCTCCTCGACGGTTATCCCCATCTCATCTTGCCACTCCCATGAAGACGGCGGGTGACCTTCGGGACTTGACCGGTCCTCTGGAAAGAGCGTGCTGATTACCCTATCCAGAAGATCCGGATCGAGAGTCTCCGTCAAAGGGGGCGACCAGAGCCGGAGCTTACCCAGCACTATCCTGTATGGGCGCCCCCCAGGGATCTTTGTTGAGTCCCTCCAGAAGCTCTTTCCAGGACCGAGACCTGGCGTTGGTAATGGCGATTTGCAACGCCTTTGTAGTCGCTCGGTATGCCCCGTAGAGTCTGGCTATCTCCTCAGGCGGAGCTCGCCGTCTTCTCCTTCGGGCTCTAGTGTACTGGCGCCGACACCGCAAGCAGATTGCACGGAGCCGTGCGATTTCTGCTGACCACCAATACACTGCTTTGAGCTTGGGGCGACTGGTTCTGGGCATCGACAGGTCGCAAATTTGCGCCATCGTACTCCGAAACCAGTTCCCTTCCACTTCAGGATCGGATTGAACCTCTTCGGCGTTTTCTGGCCAGGACGCGACGATGGCGGCGGCTTCGAGCTTATCTCGGTCGAGCCACTTGAGACACCAACGCCGCGGTGGGCTGCTATCTCGGCGACTGGGGTTACTGTCGGGCTGTCGAAGTGCGACATCGAATACGATGTGGCAGTGGTCAGACAAAGTGACCACCTACTCCGCCACTCGCCAGCCCGACAGCATTTGCATTGCAGGAGGAGTTGCCCACGTAAGATCCACGATGGATTCCCCCTGCCACCGTACACATGTGCTTACGGACCCCTGATTCATTAATCGGAGGTCCAGCCAAGCCGCACATACCATCACTGTCTCTCCCTTGGGATCGTCTCTGAAGTTGCCCCAAGCCCTTGTGTGGGCGTTGAAATCTCCAAGATCGATCAACGGGCGAGGTTGACATTCGCGAACACAATTCGCCACCTCGTCTAGGTACGCCTCGTAGTCGGCAAGGGACCTATTAGGAGAGACGTAGCAGCCCACTATAGCCAGGGGGCCCCATTGCACTGCAACAAAGCCCTGCCCTCTTCTCAATAGAGCGCAGGGTGGGGCACCCTCTCCATCCCCCCAGTAGATGGCGACGGAGCCCGATTCATCACCAAACCAGCAAGGACGGTCGGGGATGGCATAGGGCTCCGCTACTACTGCAAGGGCAACCCGCCACTCCGCAATGGTTTGCATGAGCAGATGCTGTGCATTGCGGCAGTGGTTCAGGTTGCCCTGGAGGACTTTAAGGGGCGCGAATTTCTAACTCAACCACCTCCATAGCCGAGCTAGTACTCGGTGCAGCGACAGAAGTCGTTGTGGCCGCCTTGCTGGTGGGTGCAGATACCTCACCATTCTTCCTTCCCTTTTTTTGGGAGGTGGGATGCACTTCTTTCCTAGTCTGTGGCCAGCAGAATGCCCAAGATCAGAACACAGGGGACATTTTAGTGCCGACGCAGTACACTGTTTCGCCCTGTGTCCTTTCTCTCCGCAAGCATAACAACGTGCGCGCCTGTTTGTTTCACTGGAGCACCTGCTGGCAACGTGCCCCCTTTCTAGGCACCGAAAACAGTGCATGAGCCTGGGCTCCAGTAATTCTACTCGAGCAGACCCCCAATCCACGCGCACTCGCCCAACAGCCGCAATTTTGCGAACTGCCGTGACTGGGCACCGCACCCAGCATGTCCCCATGCTAGTGGGATTTCGGCGGATTTCCCCGACTTTTATGTCATCCACCGAACAATCTCCTGCCTCAGCCATAGCCGCCGCAACCTCCAAAGTGCTGACGGCATCGTCGAGGTACCTCAGTCGAACGTCGCTTGTTTTAACTGGCCGATTGATTCGCACGTTTAGGTCTGAGAGAACCTCACGCATTTTGCCAGCCGTAATCTGGACCCTTAATTTCCAGCAGGAGTCCACCGGTTACCGCCTACTTCTGGCGGACTGTTTCGATGCCAAAATCTGCCAAGTGTATTTTGACCTTTGCCTCCTCCATTACTTTGGCATAAGTAACAGTGGAGCTTTCTGACACCGTAACAGTTACGGCCGCAGATGTTGGGACACGCAATACTTTTTTGTTTTTCCGCCTCTCTTTCGGGGTACCAGAAGGTGATACCGCCGCGGCGATCTGCTTTTTGGTGGCCCTTGATTTTTTGGGCTTTTTAGCCACTTCAACCCACGAGGTGGCATTGGGCGGTACTGTTTTATTCGATACCATCGCAGCCACAGGGGGAAGATCGACCAGCGGTGGGTAGGCAGGCTTCTTTTTCCTCTTCGACCTTTGCCTTTTCGTCTTCTGTTGCTACGACGATGGAGCCGATTGCAAAGGTGGTGATGGCCGTTGAGGTAGCGATAACTCACCTCGGCTCGCACTTGCCAATGGAGGTCGGATCACCCTATCGGGAAACATTTTAACCTCAAATATTGCCAGCTTCTCTTCGATTAGCGACCCAATGCGCTCCATGAGGTCCCCCTCTCCGTGCTTGGCCTTGTGGTGTGCTAGCACCAGTCGATTGGACGTAGCTGCGATGTTCGGAGGATGGGCCTTATGCGTTTCCTGCTTGCGGAGGAGATAAATCTCCTTCGTTAGTTTTTCCGTTTTAGCCGCAAGACTGGCCAGCTGTGATCGCAATTCCTCGTTCTCCTTTTCCAGCCTTTTGATGTTTTCGCTTGTCGTCGTCCTTCGTGCAAGTTCTTCGGTCGCCGCCTTTATATTACGCACAGCTAGCCTTATACCCCTCACGAAATTGCCTTTTAGGTTGCGAGATCTATCTGCTCCTACCTTTTCAACGGCCTGGAGATTTATTTCAATTTGTTGGCCAAGCTCACGGTCACTATGCGTCGACATTTCGCGGTCCAACTCCCCTACGTCGGGCAGGCTTTTCTTCGCCCTGGTGTTTGTGAGCGTTACGGAGAGGTCAAAAAGATCCTCCTCTGTTTCCATGCCTGTGACGGCCTCTTCTTCAGAGGCTGTGGCTGACACTGCCGCAAATTTAGCGGCCACAACCGCAGCACTTGGGGGCTTCGCCTTACACTTTCTTACCCCTTCCGATGGGACCAATTTTAGTGAAATGGACGAGCAATTGGACGCGCCTCCATCGCTTGATTTGCCGGCGTATTGGGGCGCTTAAAGCGCCCACGCTTTTCTCGTGTCGGCACCGTTGTACCACCCGACACGGATCCTTCCTTATTACTTTGTCCCTTAGATGTTGTTCGACCCGCGGTTTACGCTTGTGCATCCCCGCGATGCAGTGGATTGCCCCCCCCCCCCCTCCCCAGATACAATGGGGCTGCCACAGAGCTTATTTAAGCTGCTGGGAGTGGACTCCTCGCTTTTGGCGGGACCACCCTGGGGAATAGATTTTTTTTTCGCACTGCATTTTTGGTATCCTTTTTTTATACAGGGTGAGATCCCTGAACCCTAACCCCAGGGCAGGGCTTGGGACTGGGCTCCCCCCCAGCCATTCATTCCCTCGGCACCTAAGATCTTAGAATTAGGGTTATTTTTGAAGAGGTTTTCTTCCTCGCGGCCTTGCAGGGCCCCCGGGCCCTAGTGGGCTTACGGGTTGTCCGGCATAGGTGCGCTTGGCACATCGCAGAGGTCCCCCGGAATCGGTGCGCTTGGCACATAACCGCGCGGGGTCACCCAGCATTGGTGCGCTTGGCACATCGCCGCGTGTGTTGCATCCCGTGTTCGCTCTAATCAAAGAGCAATACCGGGAGCAACAACAAGCCTGTGAAAACCCGTCTCTTAGGGTATTAAGCCTTTTCTGATCCTGATGGAACCACGGTTACCCCCATATCCGGCCAGTTTTGGTCCGCGGCGTTTTCCCGCTACCGTCCATATCTGGGTGGCGTTCCCCTATCCGCCACCTGGGGACGCGCCGTTGGGAGCTCTGGCAACTCCAAACGGGTTTCAAATCTTTTCTATTTCTAATACACGCTAACAGTATATTATACTATGAGAATCAAATGATTACCTTTTTCAATCTGACATTATTTTATACATGGTAGAGCCATGCTGCAGCTATATTATGGTTGTAGCACGAATGGGTCGGCTAGACCCAGGAAGGACCACGCTCTCACAGAACACCAGCGCAAAATAGCAGCTTAACGCTGCTGTGTTTCGTATGGTGAGTGCAGAAAACCGGAGACCCTTTTTACTAGAAACGAGGCATTCCATCTTAGTCCTCACGGGTGACAACGCATCTGCATTTTGATTCGTAAGTGAAGATAGATGTAGATGTCTAAGGGCCACAGCAACCACTTACCATCAGGTAGACTGTGTGCTCGTTTGTCACCCTTATCTTATAAAAAATATGTTTCTTTCTTTGGTGTCTGCTATAAAAATACGTATAAATATCGTTATCAGGTAATTCAAACAATGAAGGAATATTTCATAAAAGACGCTACCAGCGAAAATTACATTGCATTACCAAAAATATTTCATAAAAATATGTAAAAACAAGAGTGTAATTTTATATTTGTTTTGAAATCTCTTCAACGGAAATTAAATATACGTATCGCTCGTAGGTGAGTACGTATATGTACTTGTAATTATCGACCAATGATTGAAATTTAAAAAAAGACTCCACTACTACGATATTCTTTAATTAAAATATCACCTTTTTATATTAATATATGTATAGGCAAAAACCATATTTTTAAATCATTAAACTTTTGTCTTAGAACCTAGATACTTCGAGCAATGTACCGTTACACCGCGGTGTAGCGGACGTCACACATTAAAACACCATTGCCAAACGAATTTCTGTATCAATCATTTTAACGGCCTTAGTTGTAATCGCCGAATTCGTCCTAATCGCTCGGCCTCTACGAGACAAATATTATTGTTAATGCATCTCAATGTCGACGACGGGTCGCGGGTTGAAGGCCGAGCCCCGTTTGCAGTCCACTGACTCATATGCTCATAACATATTGCGAGCCCTTTTACACTTCATTTATAACTTAAACTTTCAATTGTTTATTTTTATAAGATTGACAGATCATGTATTTATTTTATTCATTATATTTATTTATATATTCTATACACCTTCTAGAGATTTATCGTATGTATACATTATTAATCTATATTAATAAAATGTTAGAGGTTCTTAGTTGTGCGCGCATCACGGCAAAGTTACTGGATAGATTTCAATTAGGTTTTCTAAGTTTTATTTCTTAGACACTTGGCCCTTGCCAAAAAAAAATATTGCGATATCTACATTTAATATAAAGTTATTAAAGTATTAAGAAACAACGAATTTTATAAGCACTACGTGTTCGGTGATGTGTGTTTTCATGCCGCGGAGAAGATCGAAAACTTTGTTAATATATCAAACAACGCGCAAGAAGTCGCAGGTATCAAGCAGTAAAAAATAAAAATGTTATTTAGACCAAATTTCGGTCTCGGCGGGCAGTCTCAACGGAGTCTAGCCATCTGTGCAGGACAGAATGAATGTGTACGAATATGTACACAAGCACATGTGCACTCTCTATTCCCTAACTCACATAGTTAAAAGACGGCAATCCAACACAACCGGAGAGAGATCAGGCGCAGGACTAAGATTTTACGCGCTTTCAGAGGCACGGGGATGAAACACCGCCAATTTCTTGAATCCAAACCTATACTGAGAATGAAAACTTCATGACAACCCAATAACTAATTGGGCCGACCCTGGATTCAAATTCGAGTCCAAACGATCAGCAGCGCTTGCGATAACTAACGTAACGTGAATCTGGCGATCTATTAATGGCGGATAATGCGTACAAAAATATAGAACCCAGTTTTTTACTTATTATAAGCCAGTGCCTTACAATCCTTAGCTTAGCTATTGCCATTAACGGGGTTTTCGCTCACTAACCTGCCCTGAGTGGTATATGAGGGCAAGAATACCAAGAATTTCCAAGAAATTTTATTACCTGGTAGAGCCATGCTTCAGCTATATTTTGGTTGCAGCACGAATGGGTCGGCTCGTTCGGGATAGGGCCACGCTTTCACAGAACACCAGCCTAAAATAGCAGCTTAATGCTGCTGTGTTTCGTATGGTGAGTGTAGAGAACTGGAGACCCTTTTTACTGGTAACGAGGCATTCCATCTCAGTCCTCAGGGGTGACAAGGCATCTGCATTTTGATTCTTAATTGAGGATAAATGTAGATGTCTATGGGCCACAGCATCCACTTAACATCAGGTGGACTTTATGCTCGTTTGTTACTCTTATTCTACAAAAAAATATTTTACGGACTTGCAACCGTTACCTAATAAAGTTCACTGCTGAACCTTATTTGGGTGATATTTGCTATACATCCCCCCTCTGAAGTATTCTATGGGGGATATATTATATAGACAACCGCAGTTTTTTTTTTCATTTTTAGTCGTTATTAGAAAGACGCTACTGCCCATCTCCTGATTTGTTTCCCTCTGTCACCTCTTACGACACTCACGGGTTGATTATGGAGCAGCGGATACGCCGCCACTATACTAAACATATAAGAATTTGTAAGGTTTTTAATTAAATATTTTGTCAAATAATAAAACCTCTACTGCTTCTAATCCCTTGTACAGTTAGTGTCTTCTCAGAAAACCCTTTGATTTATCAAACTTATTTATATTGTAACATAACAGCTTTTGAGAACAAATAGGAAGCAAGTGTATAGGCGCCTTAGGCATATTATGTGCGACACTATCGATTCTCGGGCAAAGCCCTTGATCCAAGTTATCAACAGACTTCGCCAAACATGATAAGCTTCTCCGAAACTTATTGATAAGAATATTTACTCTTTCTACGATGTTTTTCTCAAAAACATGGCGATTTATCCTTGTTAATATTGTTATGCAGCATCCATACGTGTATTTCATACAAACTAAAAAAAATATTGTTTGCTTATGGGTTAAATATTCTTGTGATACAATACTCATTGGGGGTATTAAAAAGCATAAAATCCTAATTAGATAGATTAGTAAAACATGAAATTAAATAAAATGTTTAGATTTAACATTTTTTATAATAAAATTGTATGTAACTAAAATAACAATTTAAATTAAAAGTACCATATAAATGACCTCGATCTAAATCAAACAAATTCTTCTCCTTTCTGTCCAAAGAATTATTATAGGCCGTTATTCACCTGTCGTCAGACTATGCAATTTAATTAATAAAGTGATATTTTTTTTTATAAGATAAGGGTGACAAACGAGCACACAATCTACCTGATGGTAAGTGGTTGCTGCGGCCCGTAGACATCTACATCTATCCTCGTTTGGGAATCAAAATGCAGATGCGTGGTCACCCGTGAGGACTAAGATGGAATGCCTCTTTTCCAGTAAAAAGGGTCTCCGGTTCTCTACACTCACCATACGAAACACTACAGTGTTAAGCTGCTATTTTACGCTGGTATTCTGTGAGAGCGTGGTCCTACCCCGGTCGAGCCGACCCATTCGTGCCACAACTATACTACTAATACAGCTGCAGCATGGCTCTACCACGTATTAACGTGACATATATTTACATGATTTTTTACACAAATATCGAATGTCCTCTAATTCTACCTGGGGCAGCAAGGATCACTTTGGCGAGGCTGTACTGCGTATGCGGTGGTGGTGTTCAAGATGGTCGATAGCGGAGCTATCCAAAAAACGTCAAAAAAGCACAGTAGTCGAATTATGGCTCAAAACCCATGAACTTATGTATAGCTTTTCAGCCCATACGCTTAGCAGTGTCGCCATAGCTGAAAAGTTGCGTTATAAATGTAACTTTTTCGGTTTCTAGTGTTTATACCTAAATACACAAAACAAGCCGTGGTAGCTCAGATGGTTAGCGCTCGCTGTTAATTTCACAGTACGCGAGCAACCCGGATTCGATCCCCGCCAGCCCTTATGAAATTGTTAATTGCAATTTTAAGTGCTGATTTATCACGTGCTCGGTGGCGAAGGAAAACATCGTGAGGAAATCTGCATGTCTGAAAAATAAGAAAAAATAATATTTCGAAGGCAAGTTCAGTTCGCCAACACGCACTGGGGCAACGCAGCGGACACTTCCTTGCTCTAAAACCCTTTCAGAAATGAGAGGAGGCCTGTGCTCAGCAGTGGAACGTATATAAGCCATAACTTTAACACAAAACAATGCCTCAATGGTTGCTCTAAAATTTTTAGCTAATTTTTACTCTCTTTTTAATTATTTCACTTTTAGGAATATCCGTAGTTTGGTTCATCCATTTTAATCTAATTAATATAAGCTAATATTTCAGAAAGAACTTTAACTTCCCATCCATGAAATCTGTCAAATATTTAACCTCATTCTAAATAGGTGCCGCCCTGTTGGCAGGAAAAGTTATGGATGCCCTCATTAGGCTACTATCGCTTTAGTATCATTCAATATAATTATAATCATCATATTCTTACTGTTCATATCAAAACATTGTATAAATAACTGGGAAGTATACGTGTGACAACACACAATAACAGTCAATTGAATGTTTACTATACGCTGCGCTACGTTTATACGTTCGTAGCAGGACAGCGTAGATTCCGCGGTCGCTGGCCAGGGTCGTCGGCGAGACGGCCTTCATGCGTCACGCGTTACGCGACCGGTCATTCAAATGACTGCAAGCGATCTAAGACTAAACGTATTTTTACACCCTTTGTCTTTGAATGGACCTGTATCTATAATTTATTATATATTATTAATAAAGAATTTTGTGATTCACTTTTTACCCACTTCCAGACGTCTGAATAATCAGATAATATTAAGGAACAATGCAATAATTTCATGATTATGATCTGATATTCTCACGAGGATCATCTACACCTGCATAATATGATCAATGTGTGTAAAAGAGGCAAAGGACCGTTGACTGTTAAAATGTCGTAAAATCCGATATATTGAGTACATACGAGTTTATTGAAATATATTTTTTTTTAAGATAAGTTTTATTCGAAGTGTTTACAATACAAGACGCCAAAAAGGTTGATAAAATAGAATAGAATAAAATGGAATGGAGTGAAATGCTATGGAATGAAATGGAATGACATAGAAGGGAAAAGAAAATATTTTTTTTTAATTTCACTAAAGAGTATAAATAATTCTTATTGAAGGTAGGTAGTAAGTTTACTACCTACGTTCAATAGTAGTAGCAAGTTAAGGAAAGTAGTATGTAATAATGACCTTTCTTGTAATGGCTCATTACTCTTTATCATCGGTTCAGAAAAATTCTGTCTTAGGAGAAACTAACGATAAACTAGAATTACTTTTTTCCTAAGTAGGTACCGAATAGCTAACAATAGCAGTTAAACACTGCTGTGTTTCGTATGGTGAGTGTAGAGAACCGGAGACCGCTTTTACTGGAAAAGAGGCATCCCATCTTGGTCCTCACGGGTGATAACGCATCTGCATTTTGATTCTTTGTTGAGGATATATGTAGATGTCTATGGGTCACAGCAACTACTTACTCAGGTGGACTGTGTGCTCGTTTATTACCCTAATTCTAAAAAAAAATAACAAGCTTATATGTGTGTTACACTCTAAATAGTAATATAATATGACATTTTACTATAATAATATAACAAATTAGAGTGTAACACGAGTTGTGACTAGAAAGTCAGTCAAGTTGATTTTTTTAAACCCCGACGAAAATAGAGGGGTATTATAAGTTTGTAGTGTGTATCTGTGTATGTGTGTCTGTCTGTGGCATTAATAGCTTCTAAATGGATGAACCTATTCTTATTAAGACTTTTTTCGTTCGAAAGGTGTCTCAATCTCAATTAACTATGTTTCATGCAAATCTGTTCAGCCATTTGTAGATCATCAGTTCTTTTTTTATAGGAGAGGGGGCAAACGTGCATGCGGCTCACCTGATGGTAAGTGACTACCGCCGCACATAAACAACTGCAACATCAGTCAAATTGAAGATGTGTTGCCGGCCTTTTAAAAAGAAGTAGGCTCTTTTCTTGAAGATCCCTAAGTCGTATCTGTCCGGAAAAATCGCTGGTGGTAATCGCTTCCACAAGGAAGTTGTGCGAGGAAGAAAGCTTCTTCTAAATCGCACAGTGATGGACCGCCAATCATCCAGATGGTATGGATGGTATCGCGAGTTTTGTCGCAATGTGCGATGGTGAAATTGAGTGACTGGAATTAGTCCGAACAATTCCTCAGAGCACTCCCCGTGATAGATGCAATAAAATAAGCAAAGAGATGCAACATCTCTACGCAGTGCCAGTGAGTCAAGCCGATCGGAAAGAACTTGGTCGTCGACGGTTCGAACCGCTCTACACTGGATGCAGTTAAGTGGAAGGAGCTGGCACTGGGGAGCTCCTGCCCAGAGATGGGAACAGTATTCCATGTGGGGCCGAACGTGCGACTTGTAAAGCTGCAAGGGGTGTGCCGGCATGAAATACTGTCCCGCTCTGCTCAGCAGAGCCAAGCTTTTTAGAGACCTATTTGGCCTTCTCTTCCAAGTGACCACGAAACTGCACAGCTCTCGATATGTCGACACCGTAGGATTCCGATACTGGTTGAGGCAACAAAGGGAGTGCCTTGAAACTTTTTGTTTCGGGTGTATTTATATTTTGAAATTTAGGTATATAGAGCAGAGTTTAAACGAACGGGGTGTAATCACAATGGACAAAAAGCTTTTATTTTAATTAATCTTTTCTGTAATATAATTAATATAGTATTTAATAACAAATACTAAAATAAAATAAAAAACTAAATCTAGTAACTCAATTATCATACAGTCCTATTCCCCGTGGTATCGTGCCAAGAACGCTGGCTGCGTTTCCACGCTGAATAATACTTAGCCTTTGAGCGAGAAAAGAATCAGCCCTATTATCACCAGCAGCAACGACCAGTCGCAGATAGAGTTCCTTTAGGGACTTCAGCGCATGTGGACCCCACGAATCGGTAGTATCTACAGTAAATGGCACAAATATATAGTCATCTCTCAGAGACTCATATTTGCTCCACTTACTCAGTTCAGCTGCCACTGATGCCACCCCGGCTCTAAAAGTGGTACCCCTGTGATCAGAGGCCGTTTTACCTCCCTCCCAAGGGACCAATGTCATACCGTCGGGTTTCTTGCCATCGTCTATAAATATTCCACAATGCTTTAAAACCGATGGAACAGTTATAGAGACAAGAGCCCTTCGGATGACATCGTTCAAAGAACCTTGCCGTGAAAACCTACCAGCACTTTTCTTACATGAAAGTCCGTGGAACCCCAACTTGTCGACGCTGCTACCATAGTCACTGGTGGGGTTGCCAAATCCCCGGTCCTAGTCGGTTTCCTACGGCGATGCGCAAGCATTCCCCATTAAGTAATGTGCCGTGATTACTTGATGGTAAAGCCTTAGTCGAAACAGCTAGAAGGTGTGCCAGATCTTGGTCACTATAGAAATTATGAAACAAATATTTCTGCTCGCTCTGTACTAACGGAATATCCCACTGTTTTTGTTGGTTAACTTCCAGTGGAACATTTTCGCCGGGACAGAGCATTCGCCATGTCTGCTCATCCTCCATAGCTAAGCACAGGTCTACTTTATTATTTAAAATTATGTTACATAAGTCACTGACACTATTCACGGAAGGAAATAAAGCAGGCAATGCGACGCTAGAAATATTTCTTACACCGATACCACCAAATTTTATAGATACTTTATATCTTGAGTCCAGGCTGTTGTATTTAAAGCTAAACTTAGAATTTTTTCTATAGCTTTTTTAAGATTATTATAAATATCTTTTAAAATATCTTAACATTTCCAGATTGGACTCGAGCGGAGTAAGTTTGTAAATGTAGGTACATGAAGACAATATTTTATGTATAAAACTGATCAAATTTTGTTTTTAAAGCAGGTTTAATACTATCTAAAAACAACGGGGCACCTAGCAGGTATAGTGATTCCGTTTTTACTCCTGGACGGTTACGGATGGTACACGGGACTGGGCGACAGTTTTTATTCATGGAGAAATATGATTGAATTCAAATGTCTGTGTTAGAACTAGATAAACCATTGGAAAAATGGATTTAGTTTCATTTAATTTTTCAGAAATATCCAGTTTTTATGTATCAATAATTTTACCATTTTCTCAAGTTATCGTTTAGCTCCTATTAAGTTAGTGCCACAATCTGTCACAATATGTTGACATGTTCCACGTCGAGCCAAAAATTTGTCTAGGGTGGCTAAAACACTTCTTAGACAGTTCACATACGAGTTCTAAATGAACTGCTTTTACAAATAAACAAATTAACAAGCAGGAGTAAGCCTTACTGACCCATGCGTTACGTCGTCTGTTTTCTTTTACAAGAAAAGGACCGCCAAAATCGATTGCTACCTGTTGAAAACAGTAACCTTGTTGAGATCTACAAGGTTACAGGTTGCCCATAGACGGCTGATAGGGTACAGGCTTAATCCGAAGGCAAATCACACACTTTGCTAAAATAGAACGAATAAGATTTCTAATTCCTAAAATCCAGAACTTGCGAACAATTAGTGATTGCAACGTGCGAGGTACACAGTGCGAATACCGTTTATGATAATAGCTAATAATTAATTGAGATAAAATAGATTGTTTCGGTAACAAATAAGAATGTTTTGTGTGATCAGGTAAGTAGAAATTAGTAAGCCGTCCACCCATTTGCCTAAGGTCCTAAGTTATCAATAAACGGAGACAACTTTAGTAAGTAGTTAGGTAGACGCTTCTGCGATTCTAATTTAGACATCTCTTGATTGAAAAGTTATATATTTGGACATATTTAATAAGGCCAAGCAGAGAGCAATTTACCTCATTCATAGTCAAGTAATCTTTCTCGCCAATACTGATGGACTGAGGACTAAGATGGAATGCCTCTTTTTCAGTAAAAGGGTCTCCGGTTCTCTACACTCACCATACAAAACACAGCAGTGTTAATCTGCTATTTTACGCTGGTATTCTGTGAGATGTTGATATATTAGTAAGTGTTACTTTTAGGTCCTTCCCCGGTCGAGCCAACCCATTCATGCTACAACTATACTACTAATAAAGCTGCAGCATGGCTCTATCACGTATAAAATATACGTGATAGAGCCATGCATGCATATGTCTTTATCAGAATCCCGAGATTGAGCAATCAGAGTACGTGTTCTCAAATCTGGCAACTCGTCCTGGGGCTTACACCGAACTTGAGCTGGCCAGTGATCTGGACTACTAAGCATCCAATCTGGTCCTGACCACCATCGCTTACATTTGATCAACTCTGGGCACGAGAGACTTCGGCTAGGAAAGTCAGCAGGATTGTCCTGAGTCAAGACATGCCTCCAGGTAGAAGGTTTAACTGCGTCAATTATTTTAACTACTCGATGCGCCACAATAGGTTTCAGCTTGTATGGCTCTGTATTGATCCAAGCTAATACAGTTGAGCTATCAGTGTAGGCAACAACATGAGATATTTTTATTTTTGAAATAAGTAAAGATTGCATGTATTTGAGAGTACGTGAGGCAAGAGCGCCCCGCACAACTCCAAAATATTAACTGTTAGAGGCTTAATCGGAGTCACTTTATATTTTGAAATCAAAAGAGAAACTTGTTTTTGATCATTGGTACTTGATTGGAGATAGACACAGCATCTATATGCTTTTGTTGATCCATCGCAAAACCCAATCAGCTGGGGTGTAGCTGCTAAGTCAATCACGGTTTTACGAAGGATTTTTATCGATTTTATATTAGACAAGTGAGATACAAATGAAACCCAATCGTTACACAGATTGGTGGGAATCAGTTCATCCCAAGACAATCCAATACGCCATTAGTTTTGAAAAAGTAGTTTATCTAAAAGAATAAAAGGTGAAAGTCAACCCAACGGATCATAAATACGAGCAAGGTGGGACAGGATTGAACGTTTCGTAAACTCCACATTCACAGAAGAGACGGAGTAAGTGAAATAGTCTTCCGTAGGATCCCCTTGAACTCCTAAAACCTTAAGCATTATTGAACCATCATCAAAAAATGACTTCGGACACTGACAAAGTTCCATGGGTAACGATCGAAGAAATAAAGAGCTGTTACTCCTCCATTTACGCAAATCTAGCTAAACACAATTTAGAAGATTGATCAAATCTTCTTTAAGCTGAGAGGCTGCTTCCGTGCACCGTGATCTGCAGCTAACTGATGTAATGTTGGTATCGCTAAGTAGGGCGAGCTTTTGACTCCGAATGTGGCCGTACGAAGTTGAAATTCCTGAACAGGCAAAGAATGGGATTTACGCCATAGTACGTGTTACCATACTCGATCATCAGGCCTTATTAACCCTAGAAAGATAACCTACGTCGCAGAGGCGCCCACGCTGCAAAGATATTGCTTTCTCTTTCCAATCGACACGCGTATTGACTTGTCCGTCGTAGCCAATTCAGTCGCCGGTGTGCTCTATCGCGGGACGGCTGTTTCTATGCGGTAAGAGTTATAGTTTCGTAGTTATGACCAGTGGATGCGCTCGCGAGGCGTATGGTTATCTTTTGTGTAACTTTTAGTGTGTTAATATTTACTACTGTGACATGAATTTTATTTATTTCGGTTTTGTTTTTGGGATAAATTCTGTATGTGGTTTGGAAAGTAGAAAGAATTTATTAGATGATGAAATATGTTCTTTATTGAACCAAGAAGATGGAAATAACGTCGATGAACATCAGGAAAGTGACAGCGAGATCGAAGATCATATGAGCGAAGATGATGTGCAGAGTGATTTCGAAGATGAGTATATCGACAACGAAGCAGAAGAGGAGTCGAATTATGTACCAGAAGACGAAGATTTATCTCAGCCTGTACCCTCAGCGTCGCCAGGACGTTCAGACCTTGACCACCGTATAATTGTTCCTGACTCAGGAATCCTGAGGGAAGAGTGATTAGAGGTAAGAACAGACATTGTTGGTCTACTGCTAAAGGTCGAAATTATGGTAGAACATCTGCCATCAATATAATTCGCACAAACAGGGGTACACTGCGTATGTGCCGAAATATATATGACGCAGTACAATGTTTTGATTTGTTCATTACTGACGAAATAGTTGAAGAGATTGTTCGGTGGACGAATGTAGAGATCTCCATAAAACGTCGAACTGAAATTACCAAAGCCACTTTTAGAGACACAACTTCGATTGAACTTCGAGCTTTGATTGGGATCCTAACCCTGAGTGCAGCAATTAAAGATGATCACCTATCAGCTGAAGACCTATTTGATAGCGGTTTTTCGGGAACAAGATACGTTGCAGTGATGAGCCGGGATCGCTTCGATTTCTTGATTAGATCTCTCCGGATGGATGACAAGTCTTTACGGTCGCTTCGTCGTCAAGGAGATCCTTTCATTCCAATCAGAAAAGTGTGGGAACTATTTATTACCCAATGTAAAATAAACTATTCACCAGGAGAACATGTCACAATCGATGAACAATTATTGGGATTTCGAGGAAGGTGTTCTTTTAGGATGTATATTCCCAATAAGCCTAATAAGTATGGCATTAAAATTCCAATGATGTGCGACAGTAGAACGAAGTATATGTTGAATGCAATGCCATATATCGGAAGAGCCACAAACACTAATGGATTGCCACAGGGAGAATATTATGTGAAAGAGTTATCCCGACCTATTCATGGCACAAATCGCAACATAACCTGCGATAATTGGTTCACCTCGATACCACTCGCGAAATCACTTCTTGAGGATCCTTACAAACTGACTATTGTTGGTACCGTACGTTCTAATAAACGTTAGATTCCAGAGCAATTGAAAAATACCCGATCTCGACCAATAGGCACGTCAATGTTCTGTTACGATGGATGTTTGACACTCGTGTCATATAAGCCAAAGCCCTCAAGGATGGTTTATCTATTATCTTCATGTGATGAAGAAGCTGCCATAAACCCAACAACCGGAAAGCCTGAAATAATAATGTTCTACAATCAGACTAAGGGCGGCGTGGACACATTTGATCAAATGTGCTCCACGATGTCCTGCTCAAGAAAAACGAATAGATGGCCAATGAACATGTTTTATGGCATATTGAATATAGTTTTTATTAATTCATATGTCATTTATTGTCATAACGTACTATCTAAAAATGAAAAGCCTTTGAATCGCAGAGACTATATGAAAAAACTCAGCACTCAGCTGACTACACTATGGATGACGCAAAGGCTGGAAGCTCCCACTTTGCCAAGGCATGTGCGAAATAATATTGAAAATATTCTGCCAAAGCCTACTGCACAGGTTTCCTTGGATGAAGAAGAGGAACCTTCAGCCAAAAAAAGACGATATTACAGCTACTGCTCGTCAAAAAAAAGAATGTCAAAGATGACATGTGCTAAGTGCAAAAAGCCCGTTTGTGGCGAACATAAGATTGAAGTTTGCCAAGACTGTATAAATACCAAATATTAGGAGTAATTTGTACGTAAATTGTATCATTACATCTATCGTCAACTTATTTGTAAGAAAAAAAGCCATTTTTTGTGATAATTTACGGGATTCATCCCCATAAACGAAGGCTGATGATTTTAGTTATTGTTTCGTAGAGGTTTAATGATTTATGTTTAAAAATTCATTAAATATAAAAAATTATAAAAGTAATGCATTTTATTTCTAGAGCAATCTCACATAAATAAAATGACTAGATTAATTTTGGCGAAAATGTGATATTCAGAATAATAGCCGCATTAGAAACTCATGCGCCTCTGAAGCGTATGGTTATCTTTTAAGTACGTTGTCATATGGTTATCTTTCTAGGGTTAAGGTTTGCCTGTACATCTGAGATATGTCACATGTAAACACTATATTATGGATCCGAAGTCCAGTAATAAAATCAACCAAATCAGCCTGTAACTTCATCATCATCATCATCATTACAGCCCTTCACAAGTCCACTGCCGAACATAGGCCTCCCCCAAGGAATGCCACAAAAGACGGTCCTGAGTCACCTGCATCCATCGACTTCCTGCATGTCTTACCAGGTCGTCACTCCATCTAGTGGGGGGACGCCCTACACTTCATCCGCCGGTACGAGGCCGCCACTCGAGAACCCTTTTTCCCAATCGGTTATTGGTTCTTCGAGTTATATGGCCGGCCCATTGCCACTTCAGCTTACTAATCCATTGGGCTATGTCGGTCACTCTGGTTATCCTCATTTTATCACTCAGAAAAACTCCAAGCATAGCCCTCTCCATAGCTCGCTGAGCAACTTTGAGCTTTCTCATCCGGCCAGTAGTGAATGACCACGTCTCAGTACCATAAGTCATCAGGTATACCTCAAAATTGAAAACGAGACATCACAATCAGTGCGTGTTGTTAGGCACTGATTGTAATGTCCCGTTTTCCTCTCGGTCGAAGGTGGACTTAGCTAGTCTCCTCTCGGTCGAAGGTGGACTTAGCTAGTCGGACTATTTGTCCCAGGGAAACATACTCGTCAACAAGTTCGAGCTTAGTACTCCCAATAACTACCGGGATAGGTGTGACCTGGACATTAAACATGATCTTTGTTTTGTCCGTATTCATCTTAAGACCTATCCATTGGGGTCATCCTATTGAGGTCATTAAGCATAGTGCTTAGGTCCTCCAGCGATTTTGCCATAAGGACTTCATCGCTTCTTCACCGCTGCATTAGAAGATGTTTTCAAGCTATTGGGCTGGAAAGGATACAGTATTACCTTTGATTTGCCGACGATATAGTTCTGTAACTTCGGTGTAAACAAAATCATTTAAAGATAGTCCATTAGTCGTCTTGTGGCTCGCATTGAATACAAAGCGAGATTTGGTAGTTAGGCTATCTGGTTGGATCACACAATGGTGAGGAATGAAATATCTACCAGGTGGAATATCCTTTCCCACAGGTTGCATATGATTAAGCTGCTCATAATCACGATTGTATTCGTTATAAAGAGATTTAAGTTCTAGTTGTCGGCAAAGTTTTTTCTCAAGATTTATAAACTGCGACAAAGAACTATTATACGAGCCTCCCATATAAACAGACGACTGCTTCAATAAGATAGAAACAACATATCGACCGTCCGATTCCCTATAAGTTTGAGTGGAATACAGGCGTTCGACCTTCTCATCTTCTGGATATCGACATATATCATATATACCTGATATATGTTGACGAGGCGGTTCCTTGACTTCCCAAAATCGTTTCAACATCTTATCCAATGAGTTGGTTGAAGTAATTAACGAAGTGCCAACCAATTCTACCTGACCCTCCACATTTGTGGATCCTGAGAGAACGCAACCAAAGACGCTATGTAAAGCAGCAGGATAGCTGCGCTCTGGTTGAATGACACGGCCGTCATTGATGTGATGAAATACTTCAGCACCAAGCAATAAATCCACATCAGACAGTTTGTCAAAATCACGTCACGTTTGTCAAAATGCGCCGCTGTCGATCAGCGCTCTAACTAGATGGAACGTGCCACTATAGTCCTGCATACGCACCACCACCAGACGTGGTCACTGCGGTCGGTGATCGAACTTGATTGTGGATGTGTACCAGAGTGTGATGATTACCACTACAGACAAAACATTTCATTTTTGAGAAGCATTTATCAAGAGAATGTTTTCGTAAACAGTTCATGCATAAATGATTTTGTTCGACAATATTTATTCTAACATTACATAGCGAGTCTAAAGATTGAAACGTGGGCACTTATAGATACTGTGCACTACGCCACAATAATAACACTCTAGTGAAGCCAGCTGCTTCAAACTAGTGGGCTGAGACTGAGTAGTGAGCACGGAACGTTTGAGGTTCGGTGCCCGCGGTGAAACATTCTTGATCTGATTACCGGCTAAAAATTGAGAAGACCGAGCCCTAACGTGGACATTAGCATTTATTTCTAAAACTTTTACGTAGTTTTGAAGAAACTGCATAGGACTTTGAAAAGACGGAATTTCTGATTTATTCTCAGATTCGGAGCGGTGGCGCGTATCTGAGTACAGTGCGCGAAACGCTGCGAGGTGCGTATGAATTATCGTTACGAAAGTATCGTAAAATGTTTGCCAATTCTCAATTTTTCCGTCGAACTTCAGAAGCTCAATTTGTGGCAGCTTTGCAACCCAAAGCTAACCGTGTATATAAAATACTTAGGAAAAGGATATTATATCGGGACTGTTCCGAAGCCATAACAAATATCTTGAGCTGCTAGTAGCTTTTTTGCACTTAAAGTTTTCGCTAAAGATCTATCACACTGTCAAATACTTCTCAGTATTGACAAAAATATAATATAAGAAATATCAACAGTCACACTCTCAACTAAATGATTTATATTATGCGATCATGACGAGAAGAAACCATAGATAATAAATTTAAAAAAACTAAAATTCAGTGCTGCGAGTAGTGGCACCTATGTGGGACTGACTACATGTGTGTTATTAATATATTTATTTCAGGTTTCTAACTCTTCGGATGTTGCACTTCGTATAATTATGATACAAATTCACTTACAGGTAAGTTCATTTAATCATGAATTATACCGCGATTTTGTAAAAAATGCACCAGAAGCATGGTCCTCGTCTTTTAATATTTTACAGCTATACAATACTATTAAACAGTAGCTTTGCTCATTTCATATTACCAGGCGCGACATAAAAACCTATAACTTAATTTCTAGTGTTATTAAGACATTCTAAATCTAACATTTTATTAACAGGAAACTTCCTAAGCATTACCGCCTAGCATGGTTATGACGAGTTATGTTTGTCTCATATACCTTCTTCGCATAGGAGCAAGGCAAAGGTAATGCTTAAAATGCTCTCCGTGTTGCTTTTTAGATAAGATATGCTGGAATACAATTTATGTCGCACCTTCCTACAAGGCCTCCAACTCTACCTGCGCGACGAATGCCTTCGAGTTAATTACTCGGAGACTATGGGGCCAAGGAAAAGAGCACTAGGAAGCACCAGGCTTCCAAAAACTAAATTAACGATTAAAAAAGAAAGCACACTGCTTGGTGGCCACGTAATTTTTTTTACCACCCATGTCTATGTTATAATGTTGGTGGAGTAAAAGATGAATCGAGATAAGGATTAAATAAAGGATTAAGAGAAAATTTGCCGACGTGTGCACATTTCATATTACAAAAGAAAAGAAATTTTTGCTTATATAAAATCTTAATAAAAAAATACAAAATAAAAACTTTAAAATTGTTTAAATTGTATTGAACTTTTACACACCATACAGCAATTTTCTTAACCTTTTTCATTTACATTATTAAAAATACACAATATTATAAACTATAAGTAAATTAACTTTTAAAATACAAAAACACTCATTAATTTCTATAAAACTTTGGTTTATTCCATTTTTTAAATATTTTTTCATAACTTTTTTTATTATAACGTTATTCGTTTTTAGGTTAAATGTATGTACATGAACTGATTCAACTTTTATTGAAATTTTACATTTTATTAACGGGTAAATACTAGAACTTCTTTAAAGTCAATCCAAGTCCACTGTTGAACATACGCCACAACACAAATGTTGGAAACTGTTGTAACCTTGCCGTATTTAGTTACTTCGATAAATACTCGGTTGGAGAAAGAACACGCTTTCACAGAATAAAATAGCAGCATAAAGTTGTTGGGTTCCTTATTTTGTAAAGATCGGGAGACGCTTAGTGGTAAGAGGCATTCTATCTTAATCCTCAGGGGTGACAGCAAGAATTTTGATTTTTATTCGAAAGCAAATGTGCCTACGTTTCTACAAGACACATCATTTAATTAATTAGTGAACTATTTCCAGGTTTTAATATACCAGATTTTTAAGAACGAACGGGTTATTCACAGTACTGTCACAGTCTATGTATGGTCAAGGGTATTATCAAATTGTGTTTGCAGTTTGAGCCCACCATCTCACTAGCAGCGTCTTGAGTGTGGGCAAAACTTTCATAAAAATTCGTAATTTTGCACTTTTTTTCAAAGAATCTAGCAAGGTATGTAAGGACTGATATACACGCAACTAAGATTATAGTGCCGTGTGATAGTGGTGTAAAGGAATCCATCACTCCATTTTGTACCGTAAGTGTTGTAAGAGGCAACTATAGGATATGCCGAAAAATCTTATAGCTTCCGATAGACGGTGAGCCATCTCTTTAACGCCTGATGTAAGATACCCAAACCGGTGACAACCAGAAGCGTCTATGGAGCGTACGTTCCAAGCATGATGATTAAGCCAAATCCTTGGTATAACGGGAGAGGTTCATACATAGTAGTGGACTTTACGATCGAACCATCGAAAGCTCGAAGATCACGAATCACTTTTAGTGTAAATCTACTTAATTTTGATTTCGTAGAATTGCAAAGTTTCAAAACATTATACACCTTAAAACAAACCCTTACAAATTATACAGTTACCTTTACTACATAATTCCATCAAGACGAACATTTGTTCGCATAATGCAGACCGACAGCATTACCATGTAGTAACAATCTGTCAAAGCTACCCGTGATAAATTGTTAAGACCTACATTTAGTTCCACGTGAGTATTAGGACTTTGAAAGTATATGACGAAATTCTTATAGCATTCGCAGGTCAGCCCAGCTGTTTCAGTTTGCAAGCATTATGACTTTTCGTAGCTTTAGTATCAATTGTATGACCTTAATCGTAGAAAAAGAAGGTTGAGATATGCTGTTACGGCTTCATAAATACTTAAGGCTTAAAAAAGACATCGGCATTGGCACAAAAATGTCTTTACATAAAACAATGTGTTGATAAATGTGAATGTACGAGTAAGCACCAGTTGATTCACACACACAACTGTGTTAGGGTTGTTGATACAAAGTGAAAGTAAACCTTTCATTTTGTGTCAACTATGTAAATCAAAATTAAAATATTGTTTATACTTTTAATCAAAATTAATTATTAGCATAAATTATTATTATTCACATAATAACGTATTCATTGTCATGGCAATGTTTTAATTCGTGGATCAAGGAAAAGGAAATGGATCCGTGCGGATGAGCCGTCGTAGCTCAGGGGCTTAGCGTTTGCTGTAAATTTCACAGTACGCGAGCAACCCGGGTTCGAACCCTGCCGGCAACAGTGAAATTTTTTATTACAATTTTAAGTGAAACTTTTTATTACAATTTTAAGTGAAACTTTTTATTACAATTTTAAGTGACTGAAAACATCATGTGGAAACCTGCTTGTCTGAGAAAGAAAGAAAAATATTTCGTAGACATGTGAAGTTCCCCAACACGCATCGGAGCAGCTCGACGGACATGTTCTTGCCCTAAAATACTCTTAGAAATTAGACGAGGCCTGTGCTCAGCTGTGGGGCCAAGAAAATGGCTAAAATTGTCCCGGCCGTAGTGACCAAAAATGGCGTGTTGGTTTAAATGACCAACTGCTGGTTCAGAGTTATTATGAGGATGATTATAGGTGCATAATGGACTGTAGGATGCGGTGCTAAGTTACTATTTCGCGATACTGCAAATGCCCTAAATTCGGGCTACAGGAAGGACTTGAAGGAATGCATGTGCACTCACCTGGACTTCTGCTAATCTGTCTCGTGTCTCGAGGGTTGCAGCCACGATGATTGGACGCCGGCTTTCTACACACATATAAACTTCAGTGATAATATGCGAAATATAGCGTTTTTTTAGTGTTACTTTGGCCGTAGGCCATTGGCCTTGCCGTGGTAGCGGGTAAAAAAATGTTGGTAAATCAAAAAAGTTTCACATAATAAGCTTCTGCAGCCGGAGCATTAATTTTTCCATACGCTATGTCTAGCTCCAGCTATTATGTGGCAATTATTTTTTTTAGATTTGGAGTCGGTTTGCACTTATTTTATTTTTATTAAAAGTTTAATTTTTGACATTGCGTCCATGATATCCCTCAGTTCGTTTTCTATCAGATAAGGTAAGGTCGAAATAAATGTGCGCTCTGTAATATAAACAGTTGACAACTTTTGTAAATATCTAGAATTTGACTCCATCAACATATTTTTTTTTTAAATTGAATATTCATACATAAAGTTTAAATGTAATTTGCGTGTGTCTTTACATTATTAATATTTAGAAAAAATACAATTTTTTATATAAAAATTAAAAAAAGGATTTTAACCCTTAAACCCCCACTCCTGAGGACAGGCTTTACTCTCACTTCTGATAGGGTTTTAGGGTAAGTAAGTTTCAGCCGTGCTGCCCCAATGAATGTTGGCTGACTTTTTTTTATAGAATAAGGGTGACAAGCGAGGACACAGTCCACCTGATGGTAAGTGGATGCTGTGGCCCATTATTACAGCGTTACAGTTTGTTAAAGTCCACTGCTGAACATAGGCATCCCCCATAGATGATATAGGGTAGTGGATATTCTTGCACCGCCACTACACGACTGTATTACCAGGCGAATACAATATCATAGAAGAATTAAAATGCAGATGCGTAGTCCACTAAGGACTTAAATGGAAAACTTTGGTTACAGTAAAATGCGCTTAATCCTTAAGCTACTACGGCTCAGTAATACACATAAACACATTTCATTTACAACTCTCTGTCTGGTCTCATCCAGTCGAATCGGGGAGGGAGAGGGGGGGGAGAAGTGATTTGATATATAGATTTGAGGATGTACCGGTTAAATTAACACACTGTTTAAATTCATCTAGTGGCATGCCTGATTCGGTTACGCATTAATGATTTTACTAAACGAGATAACTATTCCAACGGTTGCTTACCGCACCAAATTATCGGAAAACTCATCGCACACACACAAACGCATTCAGGTGAAGTTCGAAAATTTCTACATATCAATTGATATGCCGGTTTTAACATATGAGGAATAGTTTCAATTTCATCTGACATGAATTCAAATTAATTACAAGAGTACACATCATGCTTTTCATTCCTGAGCGCACAATTTCGATGCGTGTTAAATTTTGCAAATATTAATGCTCCAAAACAAACATTAAAATAATGAAAGCCCAAGTTTCTTAGAGTACAATATACATTTACTTTTTTAATACATCTATTTCACATAAAATAAAATGAATAAAAAATACGAAACTTAAAACCCTGAAACCTCTGTAAATATCCCTTTTGACCTCTGTAAATACCGTTTTTGAAAAAAATCAAACACACGTTTGTACGTAACAAATCATGTGTGTAGACAAAAACTGAGTAATTATTATTGACAAACGCTCACCATACGAAACACACCAGCATTAAACTGCTGTTTTACGCTGACATTCTGTGAGGGCGTGGTCCTACCCTGTGGTCGAGCCGACCCATTTTTGCTAAAACCATAATATAGCTCGAGCATGGTTCTACCAAGTTAAAACAAAATAACTATATATATATTTACATAGCGGTATATTTACCGCTATGTAAATATTTACCTTGCAGGTATCCCTGCATAAATGTAACAAAACAGTGATAAAGTTATATGAAATAAAGAGACTTAATATTTTTAAGTCATGTTGAAAAAACATAAATTCGTTGTTATTTTAATTTTATGAAAAAAAAACCTAATAGTGCAAGTTCAAACGCTTGCTCACAGGAAGATCACATACAGGAACTGCCCGCCGGGATAACTTCGAGGTTGTTCGTACGTTAAATTCTCCCCGCATTAGTACTTATTCGCACGATAATTGCGGAAAGTGACGTAACATTTTTATATCTTACACTGTACTGAGTACGGACTTGCGAAATCAAAACTTTGAGGGATCGAACACGCTCTCTATATGTCTCTACATATTGGGCAACCCCGGGAATAAGTGTCTAAAATATTCATCATCATCATCATTACAGCCTTTCATAAGTCCACGGCTGAACATAGACCTCCCCCAAGGAATGCCACAAAGCACGGTCCTGGGCCACCTGCATCCATCGACTTCCTGCATGTCTTACCAGGTCGTCACTCCATCTCGTGGGGGGTCGCCCTACACTTCGCCTCCCGGTACGAGGCTGCCACTCGAGAACCTTTCTTCCCCATCGGTTGTCGGTTCTTCGAGCTATATGGCCGGCCCACTGCCACTTCAGCTTACTAATCCGTTGGGCTATGTCGGTTACTCTGGTTCTACTGCGAATATACTCATTTCTAAGTTTATCACGCAGAGAAACTCCGAGCATAGCCCTCTCCATAGCTCGCTGAGCGACCTAAAGCTTCCTCATACGGCCAGCAGTGAAGGACGAACCACGTCTCAAATCCGTAAGTCATCACTGGCAACACGCACTGGTTGTACAAATATTAGCTAAAATATTAGCTCTTAATAAAATTTAAGTTTATTTATTATAAATCATGAATATCCACCTCAATTATTGTGTTGCAATTGATAATTGTATGTAAAAAGTAAGTTACACACGTAAATAAATTGTATTTAAACGTTCGGATTTTAAGTGAATGATAACCTACGTCATCATTACATCCCTTCACAAGTTAACTGCTGAACATAGCCCTTCCCCAAGGAATACTACAAAGCACGGTTGGCAATTGCCCTACACTTCACCTACCGGTACGAGGCTGCCACCCTTCTTTCCCCATCAATTGTCGGTCCTTTGAGCTATATGACCGGCCCATTGCCACTTCAGCTTACTAATCCGTTGGGCTATGTCGGACACTCTGGTACTATTGCAGATATCCTCATTTCTAAGTTTATCACGCAAAGAAATTGTAATTATTGTAATTCAGACACAGCTCAGTGTGTGTTGGATGATTTCAAATGTCCTCGAAATATTTTATTTCTTAGACATGCAGTTTTCTTCAGGATATGACACACTTAAAAGACGACATAAAGTTACAGCCTATATAGGTACCACTGCTAGGCACACGCCTCCTCTCATTTCTGAGATGGCAAGGAAGTGTCCGCCGCGCTGCCCCAATGCGTGTGGGCGAACTTCACATGTTTTTCAATTATTTTTTTCTTATTTTTCAGACATGCAGGTTTCTTCACGATGTTTTCCTTCACCGCCGAGCACGTGGTAAATCAGCACTTAAAATTGCAATTAACAATTTCATTGGTGCCGGCGGGGATCGAACCCGTGTAGTTCGCGTACTGTGAAACTTACAGCGAGCGCTAACCATCTCGTCCAAGACGACATAGAAAATAATAAATCCAAAATCCGTGGAACAATAACAATTAGAATGTGTCATCTTTGGTTTCTAATACATTTTTTACGTAGAGTAAATAATTTTATAATGTTACCCTAAATTATTTATTTATTGGCAAAATGAAATACTCTTCTCAACGGCTCTGAAAATCCTTAAGGAATCTTTTGCTGTAAAAAGGTTATAAAAAGTGAGGGGATATTAATATTAATATTGATTGATTAGAAAATCAAATATTGCGAAAGGCTAAAGAGCTCGGGTATTGTGATCATAAATTAAAAATTTTAGTTTAATTTAATTAAACGACAGTGAAGAGTTTGTCAATAACGCACGTAATATAATTTTTAGAGTCAAAATACAATAGTATCTATAGTTTTTTTGTGTATAAAATGAAAGGTTTTAGAAAAATATGTCTGTTAAATGTATTGTGCAGTCTAAGCTTTTAGTGTTCATTTTGTTTAATTCATCAAGTCTTTCTTTTTGGGTTTGGGTGATTTAATCTGTTCAACAGTATTGCTTAATTAAAACGAAGAATAATGCTTGCATGGTAACACACCATTTTTGTAGGACCATAGAAATATTTTTTATTGAACAAGATGAAAATAAAATGGCATAGTGTTTGATGTGTCCCATAGCCATCTACATCTATCCTCGATTAAGAATGAAAATTCAGAATGCGTTGTTACGCCTGAGGACTAAGATGGATTGTCGTGTTTCCATTAGTCTCCGGTTGTTTACACCTACCATACGAAACATAGCCGCTATAAGCTGCTTTTTCACACTAGTATTCTGTGAGAACGTGGTCCTTCCCCGTTTGAGCCAACCAATCCGTGCTATTACAATAGTATCTTAAAATATTTACTAAAATAATTCATAGAATCAGGCGTTACTTTGCAGAAATCCATTATAATGGGGTTGTTATAAACTAATTTGCTTAATTCCGCGCAAAGACAGAAAATGATGTGTCCTGCCCAGTTTTAAGGGGACCTCCCACCTTTCCTCAATTGCGCGCACTATACCCGTCGCCGTTAATCCCAGCACTACCACCCCTAGCACCAGCACACTAGGCGCGACACACCACTCTCGAAAATACGACACGTGTTTCGCCTCTACACGAGGCATCCACCGCAGAGTCTACTACACCTGAGGATGCCTCGTGTAGAGGCGAAACACGTGTCGTATTGTATTTTGAGGGAGGGTGGGATGTCCCCTTAAAACTGGGCAGGACACATCATTTTCTTTCTTTACGCGGGATTAAGCAAATTAGTTTAAAACAACCCCATTATTTACTAAGAGTTTTTTCTCCCTCATAAGACTTCTTTGTGGAAGCGGCTACCACCTTCAAGAAACGAATAGTAGGCACATATTAAATGAAACTATCACCATAATCAAAAACTGAAGTTTTATTATTTTATTCAGAATAGAGTAAAATAAATATTTATCATAAAGCCTTTTACTCACCTTAGTCAATCTGATAAACTTTTTGCTACGATAACCGCAAACAGGAGAATGACCAAATTGTAAAATAATTAAGTTTTTATTAAATACTTGTTGGTACATGGCGCACTGGCGCATTATTGCCGCAGAAAAAATGTTTGCGGAAATATCGTTTTCAATTTGGAAGGATTATATTCCTTAACTAGCTGTGCCCCGCGGTTTCACCCGCGCGAGATGACACCTCGCTCATGTAGTTCAATAATTATAATTAAAAAATTGGCAAGATTAATAAAGTACTTTTGTATATCGGCATATGTACGTTTTAGAGTAAAGTTAAATTTTATTCACTCTTCCTCCCCATCCCGGGTGAGCGTCAACCCCTCGCGTCCCAGAAAGTGTGTGTTTTTCGGTTTTAAACAAAACCGTACAACGATACATGAAAATTGTGTAGCTACGAAATGATCCTTGATAAATTTGCTATCAACCTTTTATACATACAAAAGCGATATAATCTATAGTTTCCCCGCAATCTTTCGATTTTTTTGCTCAAAGTTTAGTTTTCTCAATTTTTTTCCACTTTACCGCCAAGATTTGAATGACTAAAGTAAAGAATAGAATATTAAGCTCTTTAAAAATATGTATAATTTATTTCTCCTATGTATGGTGTATGGTTTTCTTTAAAAGTGGAAAAAACCACGCCTCGGGACATTTTCAGATTGCGAGCTCGTGACGGTCACACGTGAGGGGGGGGGGAGTGGATAAAATTTAAATTCGCTTTATAACGTACATATGTATGACGATAGGTAAAATTCCTCCGTTAATTTTGCTAATTTTTCCATACCTTGCTATCTAGAATGATTGATGTCTACTGCTGGTTTCTCTCGGTTCTCATCGGGCTGCTAGCGTTTGTACGTCGTCCATACAATTTTGTCACACAATTTGGAAATGATATTTATAATATTAAGTATTATATAAAAGCAGAATTGCATATTTTTCATTTATACAATTAAATAGGTTAAATCATAACGATTCGATACGTTTAAGTTTTGTATATAGCTGGCATACAAAATTAAAAATATATCATTTTTTACATTATCGCCTGCCAGTATCTGGTGACCTTCCGTACACGCCCGGATGTTTGGCGCGTAAAAATGAAAAATGGCCGGGTGCTTGACGGGTTAACCAAAATCAATATTTAAGGGTAGCTGAAAGTGTGATCTAATGCTAATTCTAACCTATACTATTCCCTATGAACCAGGCTATAATATACAAAAATAATTTTTAAAATCGACATGATAATTCCCAATATCATCGTGTTTAAACGAACAAGAAAACAAAAAATCTCTTATTTATTATATTATATTAGTATAGATTAGGAATGATAATACATTCATTGAAATTGAATGATATATTATGACTTTCAAATAAATTTGTCGGTACATTACGCGCGCCAACTACCGTAAGTTAATTGTACCATAATTACACTATGCCTATGACAATATGGCAGCGCATAAAATACTAACAAAAACACATTAATTTTAATATATTAAATGTACAAGTATTTTATATTTTACGCAAACTAAGATCATCATCGTCATTAATCATTACAGCTCTTCATAAGTCCACATACGAACGTGGGCCTCCCAAAAGGAATTCCATAAAACCGGTTCCAATTTATTTATGTAACCACATGTCTGTGTTATTTTGTGGCCATTAATATTTGTATCTTCTCACCCATCAGTGATAACTAAAGAGGTTTTTTTATAGATTGAAAGGCTGCTTTCAGCCTGGGATTCCGTCTGGGTAAGTAACAACCTCTTATCTATTTCTGCAGCCCAGTAAGCATGGACTATTTTTTTTGCTGAAGGGTATAAAGATCCAGTACTAGTAGCAAGACGGTGAGGCATTCCATCTCAATCCTCGGAGGTGACGACGCATCTGTAACCTTATTTGTTTGAAGCTGGTTTCAGGTGTCTTTGGGCTGCAGTAGCCACTTACTGTAAGTAGGATTGTGGACTATTTAGTTTTGCTGAAGGGTGTAGAGAGCCAGTACTAGTAGCAAGGCGGTGAGGCATTCCATCTCAATCCTCGGAGGTGACAACGCATCTGTAACCTTCTTTGTTTGAAGCTGGTTTCAGGTGTCCTTGGGCTGCAGCAGGGGCGGATCTTGAATTTGTGGGGCCCTGGGCTAATACTGCTTAGGGGCCCTACCTAATTACTCAACTAATTGCCATTTTGACAAGAAACTGTTTTCTGAAGTGATGTAGGTATATGTAATGTAATATATGTAAAGTACAGGAAGAAAATAGGAAAACAAAATATTTTATTTATTTATTAAAACATTATTTATTGCAAAATAAATTGACAGGTTATAGATGGTTATGTTATATAAATTATAAAGCAACCTTTCTGCATTTTTGTGCTGCAAATTCTTTTATTTGGTCATCGCACTGTAGGTCCTTTGTTAAATCGCAATTTATTGAAAGAACTGATAAATGATTTAGTCGATAGTTCGACATTGTTGTCCTGTATTTGTTTTCTATATACGACATCCTGGAGAAAGAACGCTCCGCTTCACAGCTAGTGATCGGCATCGTTAAAAAAATCTTTAAGATGGTATAGCAGTTTGGGAAAACATCAACAAGTTTCTTTTCATAAATTAGCCAAAAAATTTCACTGCAAGAGGTGTAAGACTCTGTCTTAGACTGCAGTAAGTAAGATTTTAACTGAATGCACTCATTCACTAAATGTTCGTCTATGTCATTTGGATAATAATCAATAATATTACGTACACTTTCCAGATCTATGTGTTCTTGATTTCTATCTTGCAAATCCATTAAAAATTTAAATTTTTTGCTGTAGGTCTCATAAGCTTGGCTTCTATAATTTAAATCCATAATCATCTTATCCAACGCAACGTTAAGCGTGTCTCTTTTAAATTTTTCTGCGCCGTTTACTGAGACTTTATCTGTAGATTTATCTGAAAATTTTGAAGTAATGCGTCTCTTATTTATGTCACTGTAGTCTGTTTCCACACTAGTAATTAATTTTTTAGCTTTCTTTTCGTATTCCTTTAGCTTCTGATCTGATTTTTGCCTTATGTTTTTCACGAACTCTTTTAATGACACAATTAACTTATTGCCTTCACCAATGTCTAAACCAGGGCTCTGTACTTTTTTATTAACTACATTAAATCTCTTCAAAATTTCTTCCCAAAAAATAATTAAAATTGCAGTTTCTAGTTTCGCCAGTTTATTAAATAAATTTCGTGCCTCTTTTCGGAAATCAACCTTTTCATCGTTATTTTCGCCGAAACTATTGAGAATTTTCATAATGCCATCATAATTGCTTTTCAAAGCTCTGACAGCATCAAAGTGACAAGACCATCTGGTCTGGCTTAAACTTTTTAATGTAAATTTTACTTTTGTTTCACGATTTAATAGTTCCCACCTATGGGTCGAAGCAGAGAAGAAAACGTATATTTTTTGCACTATTCCAAAAAAATTTACAATTTCGGTTGCAACCTTCACGGATTCTTGACCAACTAGGTTAAGGGAATGCGCAGCACATGGCACGTAATCCGCGGATTTATTTTTTTCTTTTAGTAGTGCTTGTACACCATTGTAGATTCCGGCCATATTAGCAGCGTTGTCATATGACTGTCCCCTGCAATTATCCAGTAGTAGTCCATTTGTTTCCAAAAAGGCTTCTAGAATATTAAATAAATATAAGCCAGTATGACTACTAATTTTCATGAAAGACACACATCTTTCATACACTTTTCCCCGAAAACAGTATCGTAATACAATAGCAAGTTGGTCATCGTGAGACAGATCTGGGGTTGAATCCATCATAATTGAATAATACTTTGTGTCGTCGTTGTTTATTTCAGTTATAATTTGTTTAATTATCTGTTTACCCATAATCTCAATTATTTCCTCATATACTGTTTTTGATAAATATGATATTACAGGGTTTGGTCGCAGCTCTCGTTGTTCAATATGTTCACGTATGAATGGGTCGAATTCTGCCAATAGCTCTAGAGCACCCATAAAATTACCATTATGTGGAGAACCAAATACTTCCTCGGAACCTCTAAGTGCTAAGCCTCTTATACACAAAAACTTTAGCACTGCAATAACCCGTTTTAGGACATTGTGATAATATTCTGTTTCTTTATTTAATTGCTCCTGAAGCTGCTTGTCTAAAACAGACTTATTTTCTTTTCGTGTCAACCACACTAACATTGAGTTTTTATGTTCATTAGAATTTTCGTGATTTTCTAAACAAAATCTTATGTGTTTCCAATCAGAAAATCCGGTTGTGTATTGAGAAGGAGTTTTAGAAAAAAGTTTGCAAGTCAAACAAAAAACAGTACCAACCCTTTTTGAATAACATAACCAAGATCTTTCCAGTAATTGGCCATTTTTCATTTTTCTAGTGAAATACCTATTTGAAAAAGATCTGTTTTGTTCTTTATATTTCTTCATAGAAGCTGAATATATATTCTTCGGATCTTTATTTTGAAAGTCAGTCATTTCATGTGAGAGGACGAAATTAATAAAATCATTATTTAGCAAATCTGGCCACAAGCCCACGTCAACATATTTCTCAAACTCAAACTTAATATTTTCTAAATTTCTTTCCACCTCGGTATCGATATTACCTTTCTTTTGCTGAACACCAATTTCGTTTTCAGAGGAACCAGAGGGTTGCTCGAAGTCAAGATATTGTATATTTTCATCGTTGGTATTTTTTTTCTGGTTTTGCGGTTTTTTGCTTCCTTCGGTTATACTCTCTTCGCATAAAATACCTTCCTTTACGTTTTTTAATGGATTTATAGCTATTTCATTCGCGTTTATATGTTCTGATTTAAAAAAAGTTTCAAGTTTTGCGTATTTATTTATTTCTTTTTCTCGACAAAACTGTAATTTTCTTTTTTCAGCTCCACTTTTATATTTTCTAGCAGACATACTGTAAAATAAGATATTTTTCTGAAAATAAACAAAGAACTGGATAGAACTTTTAATTTTAATACCTACTTTGTAATGAGTGTAGCAATTCCCAAATTATCATTAAATATAGACATAGACATAGACATAGACATATGTTTATTAGCATCAATACACACACAAAATATACATTTAGAAATAATGAGACATAAAAACATACAAAGTAGTTGAAAAACATAAATAAAAATAAAATAAATCGCAACAAGAGTGAGTGATGTGATGCCAAAAGGATTCCGTCTCAGCATATGCTACCACAGATACTGCAGCAGCGCTGATTTTCAGCGGAGCCCTGATAAATATTGATTCCGTATTGCGCCCGCGACTATATCGGTAACAACATAAACGAAAAATAATGAATTTACCATTCACTGAAAGTAAATATTTCCAAGTATATACATAAAAGTATTGTAAATTATATTAAAATTAAACATACACATATATCCATATATATGATGTATCTATGTATCTATGAAACAACCTGCCACTACACGTGAAATAATGACTTTTGAGATGCTAAAAGATGTATTTTTAATTTAGCTTTAAAACCGTTTACAGATTTAGTTTCCCGTATAGGTGGTGGTATATTGTTCCAACATTTAGTGGCCATGTATCTAAAACTGCCACGAAACCGTTCGTTCGTTCGTAATATCGAACGAGTTCGATTCATTTAGTTTGAAACTGAAATAAAAATAAAAAAGTCATGTTTTATAATTCTTTTTACTTACCTACTGCCTATTAAAAGCAGGAAGTCTAGTTATGCTGAACACTTTAAATTTTTGTAAATTAAAAGAAAAGTCCGGTCCTTATAACTTTTAAGTTATCTATCACTTAGTAAACTAAACACACGCACTAAACAGTAAACACACTTCTAACAATAACAAAGTCAATTCGTTAATATACTTAGTCGACGATAGCAGAAGTGCGGAAAAATAACAAAATTGCGTCGGGCGATAAGCGGAGGGAAGACCCCAGTAATAGACAATACACGGAATACAGCGATCGAAAACAAGCGACAGGGAATTCCCCGTTCCGTTTGATAGAAGCGCACACGGGTTGATTGATCGTAGTGTTGCCAACCTTATGATCGGATTTTTTTAAATTCTAGATAATTTTTATTATTGACAATATCGTCTATTGGTTTCAGTTCGGTTTGGGCCCCTCTGTATTCACGGGGCCCTGGGCTGCAGCCCAAAAAGCCTTTAAGTAAATCCGCCCCTGGGCTGCAGTAGCCACTTACTGTAAGTAGGATTGTGGACTATTTTGTTTTGCTGAAGGTTGTAGAGAGCCAGTACTAGTAGCAAGACGGTGAGGCATTCCATCTCAATCCTCGGAGGTGACGACGCATCTGTAACCTTCTTTGTTTGAAGCTGGTTTCAGGTGTCCATGGGCTGCAGTAGCCACTTACTGTAAGTAGGATTGTGGACTATTTTGTTTTGCTGAAGGGTGTAGAGAGCCAGTACTAGTAGCAAGACGGTGAGGCATTCCATCTCAATCCTCGGAGGTGACGACGCATCTGTAACCTTCTTTGTTTGAAGCTGGTTTCAGGTATCCTTGGTCTGCAGTAGCCACTTACTGTAAGTAGGATTGAAAGTTCGTTTGTCACTTCAATTTTATAAAATTATTCGTTTGTGAGTTTCCCCCTAAAGACTATTAGCAAAAATAATTAATAGAATCGGCGTTACTTTGCGGAAATCCATTATATGAAAGTTATCAAAAATTAAAGTGTGTCTCAAGTTTAAAACTAAGTTCTTAGCTGTCAATCATCGCAGAGTCTACTTCACCTGAAGATTCTTCGTGTAGAGGCAAAATATATGTCATAGTATCGACGGTGGTGTGTCTCTCCTAGTGTAGTGGTGTCAGGAGTAGTGGTGCTGGGATTAGTGTTGACGAGGAGAGTGCACGCAATTGAGAGAGGGTAGGAGGAGCTCTTCAAGCTACATAAGACAAATCATTTTATTTTATTGCGCGGATCTGAACAAATAAATAAAATTGGAGTGTCTATTTGTAATGTCAAAATTACGGCGTTTTACTAAATGCATATGAAAGTATATACGGTACTTATAACAAAAATACAATTATAAAATGTTTGTCTGTCTGTATGTTTGTTCCGGCTAATCTTAGAAACGGTTGGGCCAATTTTGGCAGTACTTTTACTGGCAGATAGCTAATGTAATGAGGAGTAAATTAGGCTACTTTTATTTTAATAAGAATTAGGGTTCCGCGCAAAAATATTAAAACCCTAAATTACACGCGAGCGAAGTCGCGGGCAGCTAGTTTTAAATAACTTTAATAATACCAAAAACCTTATAAGCTATAATTAGCTCCTTGGGGTAATGATAATAATATGGTCAATTACTTCCAAATATCTAACTATTTACATATCTTTATCAACAAAGCTCTGGTAGAAAAAAAATCCTGTTTCACGTTGATTGATTTCTTATTTTTGGAAAGTTTTGTTAAATAATAATAAAATACTGGTGGTTGCCTTGTGATCGAAATTTCGTACATAGATATATAATCCAAGCTATAGTTCGCTTTGTATTTGACCGTGTAGAAGCGGTGTAAGAAAATTCACTGCTCTATACCCCGTGGGTGACGTGAGATTCGACAAAAAGAAACAAGTCAGAAGATGGGCAGCAGCGTCTTCCTGATAACAACTTTGACGGCTCCGTGGCGCAGTGGCTTAGCAATGAGTTGTAGCGCTGAGGGCCGCGGGTTCAAATCCCACACGGAACAAGTATTAGTATGGCCTACAAAAAATTGTTCCAGTTCTGAATATTTGTCCTTGTTGTATGTAAACTGCCCCAACGATACAGGAGAAAATCCTAGTGTTGAGGTAACGCGTGCCAAGCGTGTCACCTATGGTGAAATCCCTATATTCAAATAATTATAGGCTGTAATGGATGGATGTATTTCACTTTCAACTGCACAATAATAAATAATTAAACACAGATATCTAATTTACAATATATAAAACAAACGTTTCTTGCCTTGATATACATTCCATACACTATTGCAAAAGAAACATTTGAAATCACACAACATTTTGAGCTCATTCAAGTCAATCCGTCAGTAATTATTTGTCAGCAACATCAAACAACAATATCTACTCTGTGCGACAGTTTAATTACAGACTATTAAGTTGACCGTTTGAATTGACCTTGGCAATATAAACGGTATCAATTAACGATTTATTTTATTTTTCTTTTGAAACACATACTCGTATATTTAAATTTTAGCTTTCTGCACTCCCTCTCCATATTACCTTTTAATATGTCAAATCTCACCTTCCTCCGTGTGCGCAATATATTTAAAAGGGGTACAAAGTTGTCTCTTAACGTATTAATATATTTATTTAATTTCATATAAACAATATTTCACACTTTCCACTCTTTTAAATAGACAGTACTTACTAGTACTGTCTGTTTACTAGTCAACTCAAATTTTCAATTGATGTACATAGCTTGTACAACTTTATAAGCAAGAGACAAAATACGCCATGTGTTTCCAAAAGCGTCCTCAAGTCTCCAATTTTATTGTTTTAGTCACGCACATAAGGGTTTTGTTTTACTGTCCGGATTCTGTCACCTTTTTTATCTGAGCTACAAATGATGTACTGCACGCATAAAAGTATATTTTTCAGCGACGAAAATATAGCACGGTCCATTTCACATGACCCATTTGCTAAATATCTATTTTCCAACAAAAAAATTTTACTAACCTTTTTTCTTTCTTTTATATCTCCTTTACTAATATTGATGTATCCTATCTTAGTTATAGATAATAAGTGTATATTAGTCCTCATAACATCGCATCTGTATTATTAACTTTTATCGATAACTGACGTAAATGTCATTTGACTATATTATCGACTTATACCTAAGTAAACTTCTTCATTAATTTTTTATAAAATTCCCCTGTGCGTAAAGTAACCAGGTGTCTCGCTGAAAAATCTTGACAAAAAGCCTGATTTCCATGAAAATGTCCTGACATTATTGCCGCGAGCACGTGTGATTTAATATATACATATATAAAAAAAATTTCTGTAAATAAAATAAATGAACATAACGGCATGACAGCGGCGTTGTCGTACGCCAGTACAGGAAAAATTGTAAACAATACGTACACCCATCACACCACCCAGTGCGCCACTCGATTTCCCCCACCACCCCACTACTCGACTTGTTTTGCAAAGGATATAAAACGACTACGCATCGATGGAGCGGATCCTGTTCACCAACGACATTCTCATCCCGTCGAAAGGTGTTCAGCTCTCCCTCTTCGCAGACGACACTGCCCTCTATTGTAAAAGTATCTCACTACCTTTCATACGGGACAAGATCCAAAAGTCAGTTAATAACTTAGGAGCTCGGTTCCAAAAATGGCGTATCGATGTGAAGCCGGAGAAGAGCTCCGCCGTTCACTGCGATCATAAACCACGCCGTCCCACTACTAATCCGAATCCTAGGGACCGCTGTCCCCTGGCATACGACCACGAAATACTTAGGTGTCACCCTTGACACGAAGGTCACCTTCGGGCCCCTTGTCAAGCGAGTAATCCGAAACGCGCGATTCTATCTGAGTAGGCTCAACAGTATGCTGGGCCGACACAGTACCATGTCCCTCTGTAACAAGTTATGACTTACGCGGGGCCCATATTTGCTTACGCTAACCCCAATATCCTTAACGAACTTCAAATAGTTTAAAACAATTTTTGTCGTCGGGCTACGAACGCACACTGGTGCGTCCGTAACGCCGACCTCCATCGAGACTTAAAGCTCCCCATAGTCCAGCAATTTCTAAAAACACTCTTTGAGAACTTCTTCAAAGCCTCAGAGTCTCACTCTAATCATTTCATTCGTGAGGCAGCTTCCTATGCAGCCCCACTCCCTTCTTGCTATTGAGTCCTAAGACCGAAAAATTCTCTCTCGGACCCCCCAAACAAGATTTCGGCCGACCTGAACCGCCTCCTGGCGGCTCAGGCCGAATCTTCTCCCCGCCCTTAATTTGCCTTAGTTAGGCTCTCCTCTCAGCGGCTCCTTGCAGCTTTCCGATTCGGCAGAAAGGACACAAAAGCCAATGCCAGTCTCACAGGTGGTGTTTAGTGGGTAGGCACTTAGGTTTCACAGTGAGTCCCACATAACCACGGCAGCTGGCTTAGGTGGTATGCTTAGAGAATTCACCACCTCCCTTCCTCGCTTCCTGTAGGGTAGCTCTTTCCATTGCATCTGGGCACAAAAAAAACGATGGAGTGGGCAGCCTTGAGTCTGGCGTGACTTGGTGCACTGGTTGTACCAAGCTAGCTTATCATAAACACACAAGGATAATTAATTTGAAATTAATTATTATCATTAATTATAGAAGTGCCCTGGTGCAATTTGTAATTAAAACTTACTTTATATATATAAGTAAATAAAGGGATTGAATCGAATATTATGTGGAACTTACACAATGTTCGATTCAATTTTATAAATTAAAAGTATTGCAATAATTTTTATGTTAATTGTGTTGATTTGATTTAGTTTTATTGTTCCTACAAATAACACAATACTAAATTATTCACAAACCCTGACATTTCCGAGAAACTCCCGGAATCCTGACCAATGGCTAAAATCCTGACATTATACGTAGATAGAGCAATGCTGCAGCTATATTAGTACTATAATTATAGAATAGAATAGAATATAATTATTTTTATTCAATATGGATTATTATATAATACTTATTGAAAGTCATTATTTTATTTACCACTGGTTCGGAAAATACCTCTGTCCTGGGAAGAACCAGCAAGAAACCCAGCGGGACTTTTTTTTTTAAACATAATTTCACTTAACAATAATTTTGTTTATACAATTTTAAATGAATTTTCATAGAACCAGCATGGTGGCGATCACCTTATTCCCAGGGGTTATTTTCATTCATGTATTCCTTGATATTATAATAACCCTTTTTGTACAGTTTATCTTTAATAAAACTTTTAAAATTGTTTATTGACAAACTTTGAACATGTTCTGGAATTCTGTTGTAAAAGCGTATACATTGCCCCATAAATGAATTACTAATTCTGTGGAGTCTTGTAAGTGGCATTACAAGCTTATGTTTGTTCCTAGTGTTTAAGGTATGAACATCCTTATTCTTATTAAAGCTATTTATGTTTTTATGTACATACATTACATTTTCATAAATATATTGCGATGCCAAAGTTAATATGTTTATTTCTTTAAATTTTTCTCTAAGGGACTCTTTACAATTTAGATTATAAATCGCACGTACGGCTCTCTTTTGCAAAACAAATATAGCTTCAATATCAGTCGCATTACCCCATAGCAAAATTCCATAAGACATTACGCTATGAAAGTAACTAAAATACACTAACCTAGCTGTCTCAACATCTGTGAGACTTCTAATCTGTCTTACAGCATATGCTGCAGAACTAAGTCTGCTTGCTAATTTAGATATATGGGGGCCCCATTGAAGTTTCGCCTCAATAGTAATACCGAGAAAAACAGTGGTATCCACAAGACTCAACTCCTCCCCATTTAAGAGCACATTGGTTTTCGAATCTTTTACATTAGGTATTGTAAATTTAATACATTTTGTCTTATTGCCGTTTAAGAGCAAATTGTTGGCGTTAAACCAATGTACTAGTTTCGATAGAGCATTATTTACATCGTCATATTTAATTGACTGCCGTTTCATCGTCATATTTAATTGACTTTATCGACCAAGCACGAATGGTTCGGCTCTACCGAGGAAGGACCACGCTCTCACAGAATACCAGCTTCAAATAGCAGCTTAACACTGCTGTGTTTCGTATGGTGAGTGTAGAGAACCAGAGACCTTTTTTACTGGAAACGAGGCATTCCATCTTTGTCCTCATGGGTGGCAACGCTCCTGCATTTTGATTCGCAAACGAGGATAAATGTAGATGTCTATGGGCCACAGCAACCACTTACCATCAGGTGGACTGTGTGCTCGTTTGTCACCCTATACTATAAAAAAAAATGTCAAGACAAATCCTGACGTCTGGTAACCCTAGCTGTGTGTGAGTTTGTATTTTTTCTCTTTCTAGACGGCTTGACCGATTTTGATAAACATTTTAATGGGGTCCTTATGAGGTCACCTATATAGTTGGACCCAGCAGGTGGCGCTATTATCGAGATCCAGGAATCATTCGTGCTAAGCCGGTGTGTATCGCTAGTATATGTATAATATTCTATATGTATACCGAAAACACGATTGTTGTATCTCTTAGTTGTATAAAAACTACAAATGTTTTTATCGTTCTCATTGTAATAATTTAGCTGAGTTTACTCGTATATACAAAAGTTATATATCGTGGTGTGCATACAAAATAACACAACAAATAATATAAATTAAACCTTATTATCTAGCGACAAGTTATATGAAGTCTATACTAAAACAGCGCGACAAATCAGATTTAAGGAAAAAGATATATAAGATGGGACAAATTTTGTTGGATATACATAATATTATCAACTGATTCGATGTTACTAATTGTGTAATAAAACTGTCACATATGTATATGGTACCGATAGACGCTTGCGCTCTTCTATTATTTAACTGAACACAATGTTGTGTTTTGATTTATTTTGCTTTATGTAGATCCAGTGTTATTTGCTGTGAGGGATTTCATCATAAACCTTTATCGTATCTGCATGTAACGTTCTTTGTTCGAATTTAATTTGAAGTTAACATAAATTGAATAAAATAGAATAATTTTTATACAATACTAGCGATCCGCCCCGGCTTCGCATAAGTGATATCTGGATCTCGACAACAGCACCACCTAACGAATCCAAATGCGAATATAAACCATTCAGGAACTTAATCAAACAAACACAAAGGTTTCATTAAATTCGATCGAGTTATTTTAGCGAGACCAACCGACAGCAATTGATTTTTATTTAAAACTTTAAATAATTACTGTCAGTTATTTTAAATGCATTATTCCCTACTATCATTACCACTCCCACGCCTATATTATTAATTATTTATGATCATGATAATATTGATTACGTTAGATCTTAGATTATTGATAAGTCATCGTGCGCTCTGACTAGATACCGCCTACACTCTTGTAAAATGCGGCAACAAATACTACGCCGAAATCGGCGTACCCGAGGCAGTCGCGTTGCAGGCAACGTCTGAGGTGGACGTATCGAATGTTTTATTAAATTTTGATCATAATCCGAAGTAAAATACCAGTTTACGTAGTGAAACTGTGTAAAAATAATACTACAAGAAATAAGAAAGACACTGGGATCATATACTATCAGTAATATCATAAAATTTCTAAATTTCCAAAAAAATTTAAAAAAAAAATCCAGTGTTGCCGCGTATACAAGAATAAAAATCCCCGTGGCTGAGATTTTTATATGTGAATTTATTTTATAATATAATATATTTAACTTATTATAATATAACCTAATTCTATATTATTTAATGTTTATTTCTGTAGTATTGCTCAAATGACCTAATTTCCGTTTATTAGGGTTCCGCACCCAAAGAGTATCAACGGGACCCAAGTCTCCACTATCGTTCCGTCTGTCTGTCAGCAGGCTCTATCTTATGAACCGTAATATGTAGATCCTTGAAATCTTCACAGAATGTCTATTTATATTGCTGCTGCCACATAAAATAAAATAAATTAGAAAAGGAGTGATTTTTTTAAATCACGTTTATTGTATGAAGGCCATACTACAAACGTGATTTTTTTCTGTATTGATATGTGTTTTGTTTACAGACTGTAGCGAAACCTGGATTAACACGCAATAAAATGATTCTGTATGTATGGTGGGATTGAAAGGGTATCGTTTATCAGGAGCTTTTACCGCCGGGTAAAACCATAGATTCGGATCTCTACTACCAACAAATAATGCGACAAGCAAGAAATAGAAAAAGAAAACGGCCGGCATTGATAATCAGAAAAGGAGTGGTCTTTCATCTTGATAACGACAGATCACAAGATTAGCTATCAATACACATTAACATTCCGAAAAATCTAGTATTAGCTTGAGTACTTTTTTATAGGATAGGGTGACAAACGAGCACACAGTCCACCTGATGGTAAGTGGTTGCTGTGACCCATATACATCCACATTTATCCTCAATAAAGAATCAAAATGCAGATGCGTCATCACCCGTGAGGACTAAGATGGAATGCCTCTTTTCCAGTCAAATGGGTCTCCGGTTCTCTACACTCACCATACGGAGCACCATACAGCAGCGTTAAGCTACTATTTTACGCTGGTTTTCTGTGAGAGCGTGGTCCTTCCCCGGTCGAGCCGACCCATTCGTGCTACAACTATACTACTAATATATAGCTGCAGCATGGCTTTACCACGTGGCAAAGAGCGTGGTACTTAAAACTGGTTTAAAACTTTTAATCATTATTTTCTTTTGTTGCTTGTGTTCTTTAAAAGAAATCTTTCTGGTGGTTTTAATATTTAAGTTTATAATATATTATTACGCGTGTTGTAAATAATTAAGAATATTATAATTTTTTCTATTATAAATGGGATGACTTAATGCATGTTCCTTCAAATCTCTGGTATTAAATATATCAAATAAAACTTCAGGTCGCATTTTTTTTTAAACCGAAAATCCCAAGATATTTATAGCAGCGCGATTATGTCACTACCTACAAGATGGCAACAAATTATCGAACAGAATGGATTCATATATATTATAATTAAATGTAATAAAACTTTAAAACGAAAACGTCTTGAATTTGTATACAAAATACGAAGGAACTTTTTCCCCGATCTTATATACTAAGTAAAGGTGTAACAAAATGGTACTCGATAACTTAGGGAATGATTCCGTCAACATGAATAATTTTTATTATGGGATCGTCTTCGAAATTTTCAATTTATACATGGTAGATCCATACTGCAGCTATATTACTGGTATAGTTGTAGCACGAACGGGTCAGCTCGACCGGGGATGGACCACGCTCTCACAGAATAGCAGTGTAAAATACCAGCTTAACGCTGTTGTGTTTCGTATGGTGAGTGTAGAGAACCGGAGACCCTTTTTACTGGAAACGAGGCATTTCGTCTTAGTCCTCAGGGGTTGCAACGCATCTGCATTTGATTCTTAATCGAGGACAGATGTAAATGTCTATCGAGCACAGCAACCACTTACCATCCACTTACATACCACATACCAGGTGGACTATGTGCTCGTTTGTCACCCTGATCCTATAAAGAAAATCTCAAAGTCAGTTATTCTATACAAAATTTCGTACAAACTTGTTCAAAATGTATGGAAGACCTGATTTTTCTAACCATTTAGATAGATCTATAGTAAAAGTTGTTCTTATTGACGCATAGAATATAAATAGAAATCACTTTTTTGATTACACCATTACTAATGAGTTTACTAATTAATACCATTATATTTATAATTATACCATTACTAATAAATTTACTATTTTTTAAAGTAATTTGTGAATATTAGCTAGACATGAAAATAAAAAAAAATAAACTGACAAAAATGAGGCCTTATCAGATCAGAAGAAAAACCTATATATAATATGCACAAATATATTGATACATTCTTTATTAATAAATTATTCATTTTTAAGTATTTCTGGAATACATTCACAACTATGAACTTAACTACTAAGCCATAGCATAAAATAAATTTTCCCGTTAATCCGGTAATAGTTAAGCTGCTGGTATATGCAATTTTTCTCGCACAATAGCATCCTTGAAAATTGTCTTATACACACTACAATATTGAGAAACCGCATTCACGGAGCTGTTACTTTCAAGTAGCGCGGTATCTAGTCAGAGCGCGCGATGAGTTATCAATAATCTAAGCGTTAGAATTTTTCTGAATTGATATTAGAATATTCACCTCTTACTATGTTCATGGTTTTTTGTCGCGTGTCTCTACACAATCGCCATTAAAATTGAAAATAATAATTTTTTTATGGTTTTGTAGTAGCAGCGGCAATCTCTGGGAGACGTAAGATGCGACTATAGAAAGTGTTAGAAAGATCTCCTGGTTTCCGAAAATTACGGTAGCTTAGAAGAGTAGCGTCAAACGTGCGTGACATCTGGTACTGAGGAGCTTCTGTTCTGTAGTGGACTTTCACAGGCTGAGGGATAAGAAGAAGAAGAATATGTTGCTGGCAGGGTTAGACTTCGGGTTGCTCGAGATTGGTGTATTATGCAATTTAAGGACAGCGCGTAATATATATGACCAGATACCGGGGTTAATAAATAAATAATTGTATAAACATTTGTATTCAAACCGTGTGTTCACCGAGTTAAATTTACTGCAGTCGAATCTAATAGAAATTTGCCATTACGGGAATCAAAAGCTACTGCGCACATTGGAAAAACAACGGACATTAACTACGTGTACGATTACAAACGGTTCGCTGTGCACAGTTTAAATTCGTTGTTTCTATAGTTTTATGCATTGTGTTCTGATACATAATGAAGCGTACGTAATTATTCAATTTATTTTATACAAATTCAATGTGTTTATAAAATTATGTAATTATTCTCTTAAAAGTTTTCTTTAACATTTTCTTTACTTGTCTTGTTCATAAGACGATGAAAGTCTGCTGCTTGACTTATGCCTTTTCCGTTACCGGTGTTACGTTTGTTTTACGTCCGGCGTGAACGAGATGGTTATAATTCATTCTATAGGTAGCCATAAAATGTTTCTAAAGGTACAATTCCGTAGCCGATCGCAGGCAGCAGCAGCAGGCGACCTGTCGTCGGGACATGTCACTGCGACATGTCATGATTCCGAACCCGACTGCAGGCGGCAGCAGCTCGTGTTACAATCTGTTACGAATGTTCTGTGGGTACTCTATTTATGTAGGGTGAGTGGGGGGAAGATGAAAAACGGGGTAAGACAAAAAGGCACCAGTAAAAGCAGATTTTGTTTAATTTATCCAATGCAGGCAACATTCATAAGACCGCCATTTTGTTACGTACCACACCTAAGTCGGCACTTGTCGTTTTGAGGGATTGGTTCTGTGTTATAAAGAAATATCTACTCTGTGAATTTTACGCGAGCAAGTCGGGTGTTTTAATCTTACCCCGTGACGTGTAACTTGATTTACGAGGTAAGTACGAGTTTTTTTATTTGTATACATACTTATTATTTTTAATTGGTAGTTATGTTGCTATGTCTAATTATCGCTACTTTTTGGATTTTAGGATTTATTGTAACATTCCGTCTTTACCCGCCAATATTTGACAGGGTAAGATAAACACATAAAAGTTTCCATCTTGCCCCGTTTTCAAAAGTCATACAAATGGTCTCATGTTCTCAAACTGTACCTGAAAAAATGTTTTGTTTTGTTACAGCCATTATATAAATTGTCAGCGCACAATTTCAGCTAATATTGTCTAAAGGTATTTATTTTAATTTTTGTATATTATAAGAGAGGCAAAAAGAGCAAGCGGGTCACCTGATGGCTAAGTGATTTCGCCGCTGTCCATCAACACAAGAAACAACAGGAGTGTTACTTGTGCGTTGCCTTCTCATAAGGTATAGGAACAGGATTCTTAGGAATGGGAGTAGGAACTTAAAGATAGGGGAAAGACCACCAGACACTCGTTAGTAAATGCAACATCACAGCTCCTAGAACAATGCAACGTCACATCAGTTTATCTAGCAAACTTCAACATTCGGGTGGCTTTATGAAAAGTGGAAAAGGAACGGGCATCCGGATCTCTCACTCACCAGACAAAACATGGCAGCCACTAAGAAGCTAAACACTTCACACTGATTTTCTGTGAGAGGGTAGTATCACACCGGTCGACCCTGCTCATTTATGTGTTACAGTAAACTGTAGACGTGGATCTACTACATTTTTTTTTATTAATGCTTAGATAATATTTTTTTAGAAGTTTTTCTATGTTTTTAGTTGTGGCATTTTTATAAGATCTTATTAATTGGTTAGCTGTTTAATTTTGAAATATTTGATTTTTTACGTTTTGTGCTACCTATTTTGTTGACCAAAATGGTAAAAGGTACATGTACGTAGTTGGCATTAACAATAAAAAAATTATAAGATTGATATCTTTCATTTTCTGTATAATCTTATCTAACTAAAGTGAAAAGTTTGAGAAACTCTAGTTCAATCTTTCCCCGGCGGGGCAAGATTGAAATATAAAAAGCAAATAATTTGTGTTATCTGTGTTATTTGAATGTATTTTGATATTATAGACAGTTCTGAAGTGTCAGGATAATTAAAATTGTAGCCTACTGACCGTCAATATCGTCTGACATTAATTTGAACGATTTTAGAAACTACTTCGATCTTACCCCAACACCCTTTTATTTTACCCCCTGTTTTTTTCTTTCGATAAAAACATTGTAATTAATTTTTTTTTGCTTTGGAATAAATATAACAGGGATTTATCGATATGACATAAAAATATGCTCTTTGTACTTTATTCACTATAGATATAATTTTAGCTTAAGTTAATATGTACTGTTCTTACAAGACGTTAAACGCAACACTGCTCATCTCATCAGAAAACCGTTCGATTTTGCCCCCACTCACCCTAAACAAAATAAGTACTATATATATATATATATATATATATATATATATATATATATATATATATATATATATACCTATTTACCACTTTTATTTTACTCCTTTCCTATATCTTCTTCAAATATTATCTTTTGTCACACTGTTTAAATAATTATTGTGAGATGCATCGTACAGTGCGGGATATTGGGCCACCTGATTTATCAGTTTCTCTTCCACGGAATCGGTGAAACTCATTTTTTGAGAAAAATTCAACGTGTCGCTCGGGGGCCTTGGTGGCACTACTGATCTGCGGTCGGGCTACAGTGTCGTCTGCCGCTCGGCCCGTAACGGCAAACGACGTGTCGCTAGCTACGGAAGGTATTTCATAGAACTACATAGAAACCTGCAGTGTCGTAGAAACCAGTGCTGTCTGCGGTCGCGTTCGGAATTGTACCGTAACGTTTCCCATAGTCGCCTCTTACGACACCTACGGGACGAAATGGAAAGAGTGATTATTTTACGCCGCTACCACAGCGTTATTTTAATTGTAAAGGTTTTTTAAATTAGACGGTTTATGTATTCATTTTGCTACATCTTGATTTATAAGTATATGTTATGTAATTGTTGGCTCAATACTGTATGTATTTGTGGCAATAATAAATAAATAATTAAATATTCATTTAATTTCTTTGAAATCTGGTACTTCGTCTACGTCTAAAAGCTTATTTTCTAAATGCAAACCATTCTTTTTCTCAAATAGCTGCTGATTAAGCGACACTTTTTGACGAACCAGCATAAATATTTTTATTAAAATTTTAAAAATGTTGAAAGTAATTCAAAATTTAATTTAAATTTTCATTTCGCAAAGTTCAAAAAGTTCGGAGGTTACACACATAAAAAAATACATTCGAATTGAGAACTTCCTCCTTTTTTGAAGTCGATTGAAAAACATGATATACGACGGCAATAATAGAAAACAATAGTGCCAATCATTCTCTTGTCAAGTTAAGATGAACGTAGAATACACTTTCGTCAATAAAAGTTTTTGTGAAGTGTTTGTCACGAAAAAAAAGTATTTGTCACGAAAGCTCAAAAAATTAAAACAAATCAATTTGTTAATAAAGTATTTTAAATATAATCTAAGCAGATATATTAACATGCGTATCTTTTTTTTTCAAAACTGAAGTGATAAACGAACTCGGAGTCCACCTGATGGTAAATGGCTACTGCAGTTAATAGGCACTTGGCCAACAGGCTATACACAAAGGATGAATACAAATGTGTTATAACAGGAGGCAGAAAAATGTCCAATCACAACAGCAACGGGAGCGACACATATATACAGCATCTATAGTATTTCAACTCTCCTGAAATACTATGAATGCTGTAAATTGTCCGTAACGTCAAGAATTAAAAAAATTAAAAGAGAAGAAATCCTTAAAATTAGCTTTATTTAAAATTTACTTTGCGTTAATATAAGAAATCGTTATGAATAAAAACCTTTTAACGCCCTATAGCTTTAAAATTGATAATTAAATTCTTTTTGCCTTGTTATATTTAAAACGGAGAATATTTAGGTACTTGTAAATTAAAGTATTCTCTGTTGTACGGAAACCGTCATATAATATAGTTCTGTAAATTATCTCGCTTTATAGTTTAAAGTTGTCCCTATAAGATAATGCAATTGGATAACCTTAAATGTTAACTATAATTATATCTATCGAACGATCGGTAGTCGAACATCGCGTCGGGAGTTAAAAAACTAAGTTTAAAAATAAGTAACGCGATAAAATCCGTAAAAGTATTCCAGTACCCCAATAGACCGCGTCTTTACCTACTTTCGCTGATATTAGTTAATTTATGCTTACGTATTATTGATAAAATTAAGATTATAAATACGTTTATGTACATGTACTTCTTCTTTTATATATATATTTTATATATATATATATATATATATATAAAATCCGTAAAAGTATTACAGTACCCTAATAGACCGCGTCTTTACCTACTTTCGCTGATATTAGCTAATTTATGCATGTACTTCTTCTTCATATATATATATATAAAATGCTGTCCGTTATTATTGCAAATTTTCGAAAATGATTGGACCGATTTTGATGATTTTTTTTGTTTCTTTGAGTGAGTCCCTGGATAATCTAATCGATTCACAATTGTACCCGGTAGGTGGCGCTGTTATCGAGATCCAGAAAACACCCGTGCGAATCTGGGGCGGATCGCTAGTATTTAATATAAATTCTCCAATTTAAAATATTTTCCTTGTCTATAAATATTTATCGAACGAATACAAATGATTTCTTCTTTCGATTGTCGGACGGATACACACTTTTAAGACATTGTGCGGAATATGCTAGCCGCTCTAGTAAGTGCTATCTTACACATTTTCTGGAAAAGTTATGCGTTAGATATTCGAAGTATTACGACGCTGTCTTATGTATGTATGCAGTGCCAAATGTTCACGGTTAAGCCGTATTGCTACAATAAGTCCACTCATGACTGGTACAAATATTTGCTTCAGTTATCAGCTAATGCGTCTACGTCAAAAGAAGGCTAAGGTGCAATATACTCCTATTTGTCTTTTTCAAGTCCCAACTCTATTGTTATAAAGCTCTTAAATTTAAGTAGATTCATCATATAGGAATACAAGACCGCCTAACTCAGCGCTGGATGGTCTGACCTGGTATTAAAGATGAGTTGAAGGGTGACGTCGACATTAATTTGAAACACCGTTTTAAAAATATGTTATACTCTATAATTGTAGCGAGACTCAGAGCTCATTAAGAAGCACATAATGCATCGTGTTTACCCTACGGTACGGGCAACTAAAGGGTTGCTTAATGCTATAATTTTAAGAATACCAAAATCAGACAAAAACATAAATATATCCGTAGTAGTAAAGACTTGGGAATGGGAGTAGATAGGCTGTATATCGAGGAGACACGATAGATAGTGGACTAAGAGAACCATATGTCAAATTTGACTTAGAGATGGTTGCGAGTAGTATCATGACTGAAATATATTTTTTATTCTATGGTATTTTAATCAAACCCAGTTTGGAGTTAGGTCCTTATGTAAATACAAGAAATTTCAACTCGAATAATGTATTATTAACGTTTTGACTTATTATTAAATTTTAAATAAATCAAAACGGTGTAGTTACAGTTAAATATACGATACGTAAAGTATAAAAAATTGAAATATCGCTAAGAGCAGAATGCACTTTACGTAACGTCATCAAACTAGGGTCAACAGTTTTATTGAGTAATTAAAATGCTATGTTACAACGTTTTACCCTTAAGACTTATCGGGCATATAATTGTAATATGCATGCCTCTATAAAAATACGACAGGACAGTGTTAACTTTTGAGTAGATTTTTTAATATTACTTAAACTTTTTACTGATATTATTATGTATTTTATTATGTACTAGCTGTTCCCGCAACTTCGATCGCGGGTAATTTATTACGTTTGAATTTTATGGGATTTAATTTTTTGCGCGGAACCCTAGTTCTTTTTCTAGAATAAAAGTAGTCTAAGTTACTTCTTATAACACCAGCTATCTGCCAGTGAATCCGGTCAAAGTCGGTTCAGCCGTTTCGCAGATTAGCCGGAACAAACAGACAGACAGACAGACAGAAAGACAGGCAGACAAAAATTTTAATAATCCTGTTTTTGTTATAAGTACCGTATATACTTTTATATGCATATAGTCAAAAGCTGTTATTTTTTTTTATTATTTCGACATTACAAACACACACTTCTGTTTTATTTATTTGTGTAGATTGTTGTTGTGACGTAAAAAGTTTTATAATCTAATTTCATCTCGTAGAGTTCGTCAAGAATTTATTACCCCATTTCTGTAATTGCAAACCACGGTAAAGGCCAGTAAGACCTCAAGGCCTCCGATAGAAAGCAGCTTACAAACTCGTATATGGCCTACATAAAATAACCAGACGGATTTTATGCTTTAAAAAAATGTTACAATCCCAGTGTTGCTGACACAAGGATTTTCTCCTGTATCGTGATGACAGTTATTCCAACGATGGGAAAGAGAAATGGTCCTTTGACATGACTCTTACGGCCTAGTGGATTATTACGGGCTAACCTGTCAAAGAGATCGAGAAGAAAAGCTATGCTAGTTATAAAACACCAAGGAAGATGTTTCATACTGCGAATTGATTGTTATGAACAGAGTGTTGATTGTGGTAAAATATTGTTGTTCTCTATTTTCTATGATTTTACTTCCGTTAGTCGATTAGCTTTTATAGCTTGATCCGACTCAAGGTTCACAACATAAAGGGCCACGAACTACCTGGGAGAGAATGCCAAAAATTATTAAGTCCGCCCTTTGTAATCTAATTATTTAGGTTTTTTTAATATAGGATAGGGTGACAAACGAGCACACAGTCCACCTGATGGTAAGTGGTTACTGTGACCCATAGACATCTACATCTATCCTCAATAAAGACTCAAGATGCAGATGCGTTGTCACCCGTGAGGATTAAAATGGAATGCCTCTTTGCCAGTAAAAAGGGTCTCCGGTTCTCTACACTCACCATACGAAACACAGAAGCGTTAAGCTGCTATTTTACGCCGATTTTCTGTGAGAGCGTGGTCCTTCCCCGGTTGAGCCGACCCATTCGTGCTACAACCATAATATAGCTGCAGCATGGCTCTACCACGTAGGAAAGTTATTAGGTGTACAATAAAGTGATTACCTACTTCTACCACGTAGAAAAATTATTTAAGTGTACAATAAAGTGTAAATATTTTTTTATGGGAGAGGGGGCAAACGAGTATGCGGCTCACCTCATGGTAAGTGACTATCACCGCCCATGAACAATTGCAACACCAGGGGAACCAGGGGAATTGCAGATGCGTTGCCGGCCTTTTAAAAATGAGTAGACTCTTTTCTTAAAAAGGTACTGGTAATGATGTGGATGAGATCTTGGATACGGTGTTCGATTCGGTACGGTACATACGAATCAGTCTACATAGTGAGATATATAAAACTGCCGTGGTGAACAGCCCACCCTTAACGACTTTTCTTGTGTCAGTTCGTGTTCTCTTCCTGCTGTAATAGAGGTACACGGGCTAAAAAAGAAGATGTATGGTTTATATAACTAAAACACTTTTACTATACTGAAAGAATTCTTAGAGTGGAGACAAAGTTTTATTTAAGTAACAGGTAAAGTATAGCCAATATACGTGCCACGTCTGGACACAGACTACCTTCCGTTTGTGAGTGTTAGAGCAACTAGTTTGCTGCGCTGCTTCAGAGAACGTCTTACATCCTCAAAATTTTTATTCCACAGATTTTCTCACTCTGTTTTACCTAACCACTGAGAAAGTGGTCAATCAGCACTTAAAAATTTACAATCTCATTGACACCGTTGGGGATCGAACCAGGATTGCTCGCGTAGTGTGCATTATGTGTTGATTATGGTGAATTCTTTAGATTACCTTCTTTTTTAAATAATTTAAAATTAAAAAATTTGTACAACAGACTTCAATATAAATTATTAAGAATAACTCAAAAACTATTGGTCAGACCTTAATCAATTTATATGGGACTACATGTGAAACACCAGCTTTCAAATAAAAAAAGAATCATCGAAATCGGTTTACCCAACACATAAAAAACTTACAGTCGATTGAGTACCATCTCCTTTTTGAAGTCGGTATAAGAAGAACAGTGTTGTGTTTTAAGACAAAACATTAATATGACATAGGTAAACAGTCGAATGAGCTTTCTAATGCTTGGTAAACCAAATTTTAGTAGGTAGAATTAATATTTACTAATGTGGTTAACATTAATAATTTAACGCTAACATAAATAAATGGGAAACCATAATCATAATATCCAATTATTTAGTTGTTATTTACGCGAATAATTTGTCGACATAAATATTAGCGAACATAAAATTATTTCGCCCCGCATTTTACGGTAACACATTAGACCAAATATAATGTAATTGTTGAAATTAGACTTTCATAAAAACGCCAATAAAATATCGTGGCATTAAGCCACGATAAACGGCTGGACCGATTTTAGTGAATTTTTTAAGTGTTTGAGTGAGTCCCTAAACTATTTAGATTTACAATTGAACCCTGTAGGTGGCGCTGTTTACGAGATCTGAAAATCACCCATGCAAGGCCGGGGCTAGGTGAATCGCAAGTAAAATATATTTATAAATTCTCTCTACAATCGAGGATACTCGTGTCTAGCAGTAAAATTTCTCAGTATGTTAAAAAAATTTGTCAAATAGCAAAAAAAAGCTTCTAATATGTGTATAAAAACATTGACTCAGTGAATAATATGTATGTTATGATGCAAAATCGATTACACTCGTTTTTCTCACAACACAGACGTTAACCGCTGAGCAGAACATGATTGCGACACAAACTAAATTAGTTTTTATGTGCTTTGTTGTGTGTTTTGCATCAAAGAAGTATTTGTGATTGCCTCTCTAAATAATAATCTATGTCTGCTACACATGGTATTCCAATATAGTCTCCAGGGGTGAAAACTCATCTTTGATGTACGTACATTGCTACCTGCATACAGCATTTACTTCCCATCAGGTGGATGGACTGTGTATTTGTGTCACATAGGTTCATTTTTAGATCCATCACAAATGGAAAAAAAACGTGATGTCCGTAAAAACGCACTAGAGCAGCACAGCGGACGTTTCCTTGCCCTATAATCCTTTCAGAAATTAAAGGAGGGCTGTGGTCAGGGCCAGATGGTACGCATATAGGCTGTACTTAACTTTACTAAATTTTATTCTATTCTTCAACTTCAACCATAGCTGCAGCGTAGCTCTACTACGTCTCGATTATGTTGTTCTTAAACATCAAATTAAATTTAGCCTCTGCACCATCAATATTGAAGAATCATGGCGTAAAGTGCAGTGGCGTAGTTACCCAGGGGCTAGGCGGGACACTGCCCCTCGGCCCCCAAGCTAAAGGGGCTCCTCGGCCTCCAAGAACGACGTTCGAAAAATTATGTACTATCCTCCACATCTAGAATCCGCATAGGCGAGTTAACCATTTGTGTCGGACCATATGCCAAGGCAAAGACATAAACAGATCTTCCCGCATAACAGGTTAAACGAGAACCAAGCCATTCAGCGTGGTGGCAGTTAAAATCACCAAGTATCACTATCTCTGCAAATGGGGACTGTTATAGCACGGAGTCTGCAGCAATTTGGACATGGTCGATGAGTTGGACTGTGTCGGCATTACCTATAGAGGCCCCCTAGACGCGAGGATGGTCGTCGGTGACCTTCAAGACTGCCGAGGCGTCGAGAATAGATTTCCTCTCTGACGTATACGCAAACTCCATACCGAGGCACAAAGGTGTTCTAATTTGTAGTGTCCCGGATAGGAGAGAAGTATCGACCGGAGAGGACACCTGCGTCTCGGTTAGAAAGAGCAGGGTTGGCTTCACCGTTTTCAGACGGTACCTAGTGGACTCTGTTAACGTTCGAATGAAATCCCCTGATGTTGCAGAAATTCACGGATATCTTGACAGGGGTTACCTTTATCTTATTGCTCTACTTGCCACGAGCAGTATTAGTTTTGTGTGGAAGTCTACGCGAGGCAGCCTGAGCAACCGCGCTAAGGAAGAGTAGGGTAGCTTGGGCGTGGCTGCTCAGCCAGGGAGTCTCCAATACCAGGGGTGCTGGTACTCTCCTGGGATGTATTCTTATTTAATTACACTACCATGTTAAGGGGGAGAGGGGTTAGACCTCCAACCACCTGCACTTACCAGGCGAAGTAAACTTCACTTCACGCCGGTTGTCTGTAAGGTCGCGGTACCTCCTTGGTTCGAGCCGGTCAACCCATTAATTACATTCATTCATTACAGCTCTTCATTTCATGTCTTACTAGGTCATCACTCCATCTAGTATGGTCCACCCGTGCGACAGCAAAAGCTGCCGTGTGGCTCTTCCACATATATTGTCTGCCAATATTATTACACTGTAATGTACCTCGTCATTGTTTATGCGTTACACATAATACTTAGTAGTAAGTAGCTTTGCTTTATTATGCCCTGCAATGGGCGACAAGGAGTTGATGATGAATAGTTTTGCACCTTTAAAGTATTTAATTTTATTTTAAATAGAGCCCCAATTTCATTTTTGCCCCGGGGCTCTTGGTTACATAGCTACGCCACTGGTAAAGTGCTTTAAATTTTACAATAAAACGAAAAGCAAAGAATCTTGAAAGAAAATCAAAGCCAAAGAAACTACAATACTGTAAAGCTCGAATTAAAATATTTAAGTTTTACTAAACAAAAATAAGGAGGTGATCATAATCATCATCATCATCATCATTACAGCCCTTCACAAGTCCACTGCTGAACATAGGCCTCCCCCAAAGAATGCCACATAGCACGGTCCTGAGCCACCTGTATCCATCGACTTCCTGCATATCTAACCAGGTCGTCACTCCATCTAGTGGGGGGATGCCCTACACTTCGCCTGCCGGTACGAGGCTGCCACTCGAGAACCTTTCTTCCCCATCGGTTGTCGGTTCTTCGAGCTATATGGCCGGCCCATTGCCACTTCAGCTTACTAATCCGTTGGGCTATGTCGGTCACTCTAGTTCTACTGCGGATATCCTCATTTCTGAGTTTATCACGCAGAGAAACTCCGAGCATAGCCCTCTCCATAGCTCGCTGAGCGACCTTGAGCTTCCTAATCTGGCCAGCAGTGAAGGACCACATCTCAGTTCCGTATGTCATCACTGGCAACACGCACTGGATGTACAGTCTCGTTTTCAAGTTTTGAGGTATACCTGACGAGAAGATGTGCCGTAATTTCCCGAACGCTGCCCAACCGAGTTGAATCCGTCGATTGACCTCTCGGTCGAAGTTGGACTTACCTAGTCGGACTATTTGTCCCAGGTAAACATACTCATCAACAACTTCGAGCTTAGTGTTCCCAACAACTACCGGCATAGGTGTGACATGGACATTAAACAATCTTTGTTTTGTCCATGTTCATCTTAAGACCTATCCATTGGGAAACACTATTGAGGTCATTGAGCATAGTGCTTAGGTCCTCCAGCGATTCTGCCATAAGGACTATATCGTCGGCAAATCGAAGGTGAGTGATGTACTCGCCATTGATGTTGATACCGTATCCTTTCCAGTCCAGAAGCTTGAAAACATCTTCCAATGCAGCGGTAAAGAGTTTCGGGGATATGACGTCACCCTGTCTTACACCTCTCTGCAATTGGATAGGTTTCGTACTCTGGTTCTGTACTCGGATAGCCATCGTAGCCCTACTGTACAAGCACTTCAACACTTCGATATACCGACAGTCAACTTGGCATCGCTGAAGGGACTGCAGCACCGCCCAAATTTCGACGGAATCAAAGGCTTTCTCATAGTCCACATACGCCAGACATAGTGGCAAATTGTACTCCTCGGACTTCTATACAATTTGCCGAAGGGTATGTATGTGGTCTATGGTGCTAAAGCCTTTTCGGAAACCGGCTTGTTCGGGAGGCTGGAAGTCGTCAAGTCTGCGCGCGAGACGATTCGTAATGACTCTCGAAAACAGCACGTAGACGCGGCTCAGAAGGGAAATCGGTCTGGGGCCTTGCCGTTTTTAAGGTGCTGGAGAGCCATTCTAATCTCGCTCAGACTGACGTCCGGGATATCATCGGAATAATGTCGGATAAGACTCGCTCTTGGATCGTTACTCACACTTGCGTGCGGCTCCAGCGATGACGTGTACAGCTGCCCATAGAACCTCTCAATCTCACTCAAAATCTCAGGTGCCCCGGAAACGATGCTGCCACATTCTGTCTTCAGCTTTGACAGTTGGCACTTTCTGGCAGACAGATCTCTGGCAAAGACTTTGGAGCCTTGGTTCCGCTCGATCGCTTCTTCAATACGAGCTGTATTGAAGTTGTGTAAGTCCCGCCGCATGCATTTGGAGATCTGTCTGTTCAGTTGCCTGTATGCTGTCAAATCTGTTGAAGAATGTAGCTTCATCTCCCGTCTAACAGCCATGAGATTAAGAGTGTGATCGGAGAGTTTTTGTGTTCTTCTGCGGCGGGTCTTGCAGAACTTAGCTCCGACCGCATGGACAGTTTCCACGAGCTTGTCATTCAAATCGTCCACTTCATTGCAGTCTTCTAGGCACTGAAAACGGTTTTGTAACTCGAGCTGAAAGGTTTCGGGACTTTGGATTAGAGCACGAGGGGGACGGAGCGTTGACTTCATTAGACGAGACCTCTCCAAGTTAACGTTTAGGTTCAGTGTGCCTCTAACCATTCGGTGATCGCTGCCGGTTTTCACCCTCGCGATCACTTAGACATCACTGAACAGTTGTCGTCTGGTCGTCATAATGAAGTCAATCTCATTTTTTGTCGAACCGTCGGGGCTCGACCAGGTCCACTTCCTGTGGGGCCGCTTCTGGAAGAACGAGTTCATCATAAAGAGTCCCTCTTTCTCCATGAAGTCAGCCAACTGCTGGCCCCTTGGGTTCCGTTGCCCTATTCCAAATTTCCCTACTTTCAGCTCACCGTTCTCTCTTGTGCCTAGTTTTGCATTGAAGTCTCCCATTAACACCTATTGGGTTTTGGAGGAATGCATGGCTCCAGAGATATCCTCATACATTTCCTCCACCTCCTGATCGGGGTGTGCCGAGGTTGGTGCGTAAACCTGTATGACCTTCAGCGAATACCGTTTGGTGATTCTGAGTATAAGGTACGCAACCCTCGTCGACACACTCTCAATCTTTACAACGTTGTTAACGAGAGACTTGTGGACGATAAATCCGACACCTCCTTGGGACAGATGGTCGCCCTCCCGGTAATAGAGCAAGTTGCCGGATTCGAGGATTACCGTGTCCTCCCCCTCTCTTCGGACTTCGGATAATCCTATAATATGCCAGCGACAGTAACTTGTCTATCTCTTCTTCCAGCTCCACAATCTTCTCGTCAGTCCTCAGGGTGCGTGCGTTGTATGTTGCCAGGTCGAGTCGTCGTAGGTGGCAACCGAACCTCCACCGGAGATTCTTAGCACCCCCTGCCCCGCCGTTACCATGGTCGCCACCGTAGCCAGGAATAGCGGGGCCGCCGGGGACTGGGGGCCGTTTATTATTGTCATTGCTCATGGGGGGTATATTGCCATAGTTGCCACGCTTGGCGAGCGGGTTGGCAACCGCAGTTTTTTTATTGTTATTTTGGCTATTATCAGGAAGATGCTGCTGCCCATCTCCTGCTTGTTTCCCTTTGTCGCCTTTTACGACACCCACGGGAAGATATGGGGTAGTGGATATTCTTAACCGCCACTACACGGCACGAAAATGATCATAATGTTAGAATTAAATTACATAAACACTCACGTCCGTCACCCAGATTGATAGGCAGAGACTACCATTTGGCATGATACTGACACACCTCTTTCGCCTCCTTTACATACATTTTAACTTACTTATACATGCTTGTCGATTAAAGGTACCCATAATTTGGCCCATCTTCAATATCTTGCCAATTTGGGCGATAAACTTTCGTCTAGGGCGTTCCTTACCGGCTCTGCCGTTCATTTCTGCAGCTTTGCTTTGTTACCCTTTCATCATTCATTGTTTCTACATGACCAAACCACCGAAACACTTTTCTTTTATCACACAATTTCTCACCCTATAATTCAGATTTTGCCCCAAAATATTCCTTGATCGCATATCTACAGAATTTATTCTATAGAATTATATTACTCTTATTAAATGCTTAAATACCTGTATGATTACACTTATCATTACGAGTATCATCTTTACTACAGCCTATCAAAGTCCCCTTCTAAACATAGGGCTCCACCATAAATTTCTTCATATTCGATACGAGTATTTGTCTTAGTTGCAATGCTTGGCTGGCGGGTTGTTGTCCGCAGTTTTTTTATTATTCTTATATATCTATAAGGAACATGCTGCTGCTCATCTTCTGCTTTGTTTCTCTTTGTCACCTCTTACGGCACCCACGGGATGACATGGGGTAGTGGATCCTCTTACACAGCTTCTATACGGTACTTGATTACCCTACTTACTATCTTCATATTTTTTATGTGATAATAAGCAGTGAAATAATTTTTTGACTTCTTTTTGTATTTTCTTTAGATAAAATCGCCCCCTCATGTATCGTAAAGGCGTTTATATAGATTATTTGCACGTGGAAAAACATACGATGTTTGTCCACGTGCAGGAAAATTGAAGGCGATCAAGTACTTGTTTCTTTGCTCCATTTGAAACCGCGTCCTGTAGCGCCATAGTGAACCACTTAGCCACCTAGCTGTCAGATTCCAATTCAAAAGGGAGCGAGTTTCTCGGATCTGGTTCGAACATATACGATGGATCTTGAGAGAACATTGCCAACTTTTCTTCCATTAGGAAGAAATTATTATATTATAAGTGGAAGACTGACTACTACTGTAGAAAGCATGATTTGGAACCAATTAAAGAACAAACTACATAAAATTTCGTTTAGTAACCGTGCGGTGGCGGTGTAAGAACTACCACATCATCCCTTGGGTGACATAAGAGACGACGGAGGGAAACTGAAACAGGAAGTGGGCTTACTTACTTTTTTTTATAGCGCCTTCCTGATAATAACTATTATAAATACAGCACTGGAATTTCGATAGGGTGTAATGATAATGATGATAAAGTTTCAAATACTTATTTGATATTAAAAACTTTGGTAATTTCCTCCATTACTTATTTTTAATCAAAAACTAATATACGTTGAGCATAAAGTTGATAAAATATTGTGTATTTGATTGCTTTTTGGCGGATGCGAGCAAATCGATTTTCTATTTAAAAGTTAAATGCGTGAAACGATTACACAGTTACGAGAGTACTCGAGATATATTGAAAATGGAACGTAAATTCGGTTTTAAAATATTTGAATAATACATACCTCGTGTTTCCAATTTGTCATACGTAAACTGTAAAATCAATAACTTTTCACTAAATAAATACAAATAACACAGGAGTGCTCTTTTTGTATTATGAAATCGAAGTAACAAACAAACTAACAGTCCATCTATTGGTAAGTGACTACTGCTGTTCATAGACACTTGCAATCAACTTCAAACCAAGAAGGTCAGTGATGCGTTGTCACCTCTGAGGACTGAAACGGGATACCAGATACCAGACTGTGTCTGTAATTATTCTGGCACTCTAAACCTTTCAACAAAGGTAAGAGGCTAAACTTGATCAGACAGAATTCTAAGAAGAAAAGGAGTCTACATTTTCAGGCCCATAGACATCTATATCTATCCTCAATTACAAATCAAAATGCAGATGTGTCGTCACCCGTTAGAACTAAGATGGTGTTACGGTCCTCCGTTGCCCAGACAAAGGTCGACTAGGCTAGGGCCCATAGTAGCCCCCTCGACGAGCAACAGAGGGTTCGGGCCCAATGGCCTACGGATAATTCTCAAATAAGGGCTAACAAGCAAACACAACTTACCGAGTTCCGGAGGTAGGATTGACCACAGGGTCTCAGTCAGGTAGTAAGTGAGGTGTATGTAAGTAGTGTGCGAAAGTGTGTAGATGTAACCTGACGTTACCGATGATCTGAGAGCAGACCCACAGGCGCTGCTTTTCCCCAAAATATGCGATCCCTCCAGTGGGCGTTCACCAATTGAAACCTTCTGCTTTTATTTCACTATATTAGTTTATCAACTTTATTGTACATTTAATTAACTTCAATCTCAACCAAATCGACGTAAATCGAACTTAAACCAAGTGACACACTGCACAACTTAAGAACGGTCGGTCAAGGTTCAATGTCCCATGTTCACTTAGCACAAAATTATAACCACGCACACGAAAGCGATCTCTTCTCGAGTCACAAATTTTTAGCGTTCCAACCGACAAAGTCAATGTCTTATTACGATATCAAAATGACGCACAAACAACTCGTCGATGCAAATTAATGGCAATAGAAGTTAATTTAATCACTCAAAAACTCCCGAGACGCCTAATTGTCACATAAAACGAACGAAAAGACAAATCAATTAGAGGCAGTCGTCACGCGACCAAACTATACGAGAGTAACTCCAAAACATCGACACTACAGCCTCAACTCAAAGGACAACTCAAAATCAAAGGAGGCGGTTCCGACCGTAAAATTCCAGGCCGTCTTATCGACTCGGTGTGCGCGCACAATTAACGACACCGGCCGCGCCCAACCAACTCACCTCGCCCACGCGTCAGGCCACCGAGCGCTCGGCCGAGAGACCCGCCTGGGAGAGGGGGCCGACGGTGACCTTTAAATTCCATTGGAAGGACACGTTGACGCGTGTCTTGAACCCAAGTTTTAAAAATGTTAATTATTTGGCCTAAACAGATGGAATGCCTCGTTTCAAGTAATAAAGTCTCCGGTTCTCTACATTCCCCATACGAAACACAGCAGCCTTAAGCTGTTATTTTACCCGAGTATCTCTGGCGAGAGTATTCCGCGAGGCTCTGGGATCATCGCATTTAGGGTCAGGTTGTGGCTTATGTGAGGCATATAGTTTATTATAAGTCTTCGATCTCAGAGAGAACCTCAGGCTTTGATGTTACAACTTTGCCATCATGCGTCTGCAGTCTTGCTATGTGACTTCTCCCAAGCATCTGAGCAAAGACTTTCTCTTGTTTCGCTTTATTTCCGCTTGTATCGCAATTGTATTAGAGCGACGCAGGTCCCACCTCACAGCATTCCTCCGAAGCTTGGTTAGTGTTACCTGTTCCGATGGCATTCTTATTGTTAGCTCACGCCTTCTTTTCATAAACTGATGTGCCTCATCTGAAAACTTCAACTTTCAGCCCATGTGTTCTTTGCCACAAAACCTGTTACCCTCGTCCCTTAAGATGTTGATCACGCTGATAAGGTCCTCGTCAATATCCAATGTGGGTCTCAGGGCGTTGAACCGGTTATTAAGTTCTAGCTTGAAGCGTTGGGAGCTAGTTACTATTTGAAGCGGATTTGGTCGAAGGGTGGACTTCATCTTTCGGGACCTTTCTAGCGTAAACTCGATATTCAGAGTGCCTCGAACAGGTCGGTGATCGCTTCCGATATTGAATTTGTTGATCAATGAGATATCTCTGAATATGTGCCTTTTGTCCGTCATGAAAAAGTCAATCTGTTTTTTTGTAAAGCTATCGGACTGCGTCAGGTCCACTTCCTACTTCCTTCCAGGTTTTTTCTCGTCGCTCATACCGCAAAGTCTGAAGATAAAAGTCTTCAACCAGTGTGTCCTGCCCGTACTCACTTTCTGGCCGAAATGTGGACACTGACGATACGGCTACTCCACAAGTTTGAAGTCAAACGATGGAAAGAGCTATGCTCGATATGAAGAAATCCACCGGAGAACGAAGATTACTGACATAACCTTCCGTGTTTGTAAACTGAAGTGGCTATGGGCTGGCCACGTCTGTCGCAGAAGTAACAACCGGTGAAGTAGACGTGCGATGGAGTGGAGACGTCGTCTAGGCAAACGTAGCGTGAGACGCCCCCTGAACAGATGGAGCGACGGTCTACGCAAGATGGCTGGTAGAAACAGGCTGCGTGTAGCCGATGATCAGGCTAAACGCCTTGCGAGAAGCCTTTGTCCAGCGATGGACTGCCGTAGGCTGATGATGATGAAGGTATATTACAAACTCAATGTCGTCTAAGTAGTTACATTAAGAACTTTATGCTCTATTTTGCCATTACATATTTGCGAGTTAGAATTTTGCATCAAATATGGCACCAACCTATTTTATTAAGAAAAATCATCTAAACCGGTTATTAACATTGAGTTATAATGTACTACGTACTAGAGGAGACGCCTCAACTCGATTGTTTGTAACATGAGTTAGAGTGCGCGCTCTCTAACTCACTTAGTCTGTGTCAAGCGGTTGCTGGAACGTGAGACGTTTGAGTGAAGAATTTTTTTTAATTAATAATGCCTTCATAAGCATTGGGATACTGTTCAAACAACTCGAGAAACATAAGTAAAAGTCAAGGAGTGACTTTTCGCCAGTAAGTTCACAATATTATTATCTTTAAAACACGCTTAATTTAAATATTTTATCAACTGCAACGTATACGTGAATGTCAAAGATTAAAACACTTTTATGCACAGACATGACACTATCGACTTATAATGTGAAGTAAATATGACCAGTAAAATATTAATATATAATCACGGTAGGAAATTTTAATGCATCAAATTAATATTTTCTCGACCGTGTCATGAAACAAAAGAATTTGTTCAGACGAATTGCAGCGAAGAAACGTGGTTATCGTCAAATTATTCAAGTATATGTTCCGTGCATTTAAAAGGTTACTACAAATACACCACAAAAACAGAAATAGTGTACTTAAAGAAATCTGCAGTACCACCATCATCATCATAATCATTATTACAGCCCTTCACAAGTCCACTGATGAACATAGGCCTCCCCTAAAGAATGCCACAAAGCACGATCCCGAGCCACCTGAATCCATTCACTTCTTGCATGACCAGATCGTCACTCCATCTAGTGGGGGCCCTATACTTCGCCTGCCAGTACGAGGCTGCCAGTCGAGAACCTTTCTTTCCCATCGGTTGTCGATTCTTCGAGCTATATGGCCGGCCCATTGCCACTTCACCATACTAATTCTTTGGGCTATGTCGGTTACTCTGGTTCTACTGCGGATATTTGATAACGTAAATATATTATTTATATATACGAACGATTTTACGTAATGTTCAGTATATTTACGAGACTTAAGAGAGGCGAAACCTTCGGCGTGGGAGTCTTCTAGTATATGGCCGTTTATTAATATTGTAACGCTAGAATTTTTACAGGCTTCTCAAATAACTAGTATCTCTTTTTCAGCCAATAAAATGTGGTGAACAGGAAGTAGGTATCAAATCGGTTGTCTAAATCAGTAAGGTCAAAAAGCAGGTCAAATTCAATGTTTGATAGTCCAAGAGAAATTGTACTTAAAAATAAATTACGCAAGTAATGTGTCCTAAGCCTAATATTTTAAATATAGTTCTACGGAATGACCTTAGTAACGGAATCAATAATTGTATGTCATTATAAAAATAATAAAATATGAGCACGTTGTAATATTTTGTTTTTTATTTAATAGCAAGGAATCTGCAGCTAGAAAGAAACTTACCGAGAAATTTAAGAAAATACTTATCTAAAGAAAAAATGTGCTTCTTACAAATCAATTGTACAAAATTTTAAGCATACTTAAATTCGGTCTCAAAGAAAATGCTGAGATTGATTTAATGGCTAAAGCAGAAGTTGTAGAGTTACATAGATTTTTAATGAAAAAGAATAAACAGAGCACGCATTATTTATTATATACTGCATGCACCTTTAATTATTTTCCAGCTGCATATAAATACGTTAGAGAATGCTAGAAAATTATTAAATTAACACATATGCAAAACAATTAAAAAAATTGTACTCGATATAATGAACAATATAATCTAAATAAACAATTACTTATTACATACTGATCATTCTACCTACGTATAATCTATGATGACAAAAACTGCGCATGCGCGACTCTACTTTCTCCCGCGCATGCGCGAAGACATAGATTAGCGCACATTTTTTTCTTTGGTATAGCTTCTCTAGTACATAGTACATTATAACTCAATGGTTATTAATGGGCGAAGTTATTGCGTAATTTCAAATAAAAAAAAACTTACATTCCAATGGTAAACCTTCTTTTTGAAATCGGATAGTAATAAAATATTAAAAAAATATAATTAGCTGGTTGTAAAGCTTTTATTAATAAATATAAAAAATAACTAAACATACACGTTTAACTTTAGCAATGTCGCTATTTAAAAAGTTTCTATTTTAAAAAGTGTGAGCGGAATTTAGTTAACTTAAATAATTGCATTATTTTCTTTCAGTTACAGGAAGTGGTCTTTATATTATTACTTAGTTTTTGATATCATAAGCAACTTTCAATATATTATTGTAAGTAGACTACGCCTTCGGTGACATATTATTATGTTGTTTTAGAAAACTGCAACTTCCACAAATAGGAATATTAAAAAAAGAAAAATGACGATCGACGTTTTTCTAAACAGGTTCTCATTCAAAGTTGAGGCTACAGTCCATTTTATTTTTTAGTCCGATCCATTCAGTGTCAGCTGTTGGGAACGTTTGAAATAAACTTGAAATAGAAAACACATATAACGGTAAACTGTAAATCCTCTTTCCAGTTTCTATGTCTGATGTGTTAAATAAATAAGTAAGATTCATATATAATATTGAAATAATAGGTTCATCAATACGTTTTATTGAAACGCAATGAAACTATAGGATAAGTATATGTAAATTGTTTTTATTTTTTTAATGTAATCGTCTCTTAAAAATAAAATCTCTTTATTTCCGACAAACATCCATAATTGTTAGTAGGTACAAGGAAGTTATAGCTAGTATGTTATGAATATGTTAGTAATAATTAGGTGCAGACACGAATAAACACTTTAAGTACAAACCAGGCCTGCCTGAGTCACTAGGTTTATGCACGTGCATATTCACCCATGGGACACTAGGTACGGTACTGGGTACAATAGGACAATCTGGTTTGTCACTAATAGCCTTTAGTATGTTGTTGGAGCTACCACGTATTCTGCGAATGAGCGAGACGACCAGTTTGCGCAAAACCGTCTCGAAGCTATCATTGCGCGCATTAGCATACATGCACGATGCGCTGCAAAATCGCAGCGCATCGGGCATGTATGCGCAAACTAATACACCTTGAATAGCGTTTTGTAAGTTGGTTTTTCCATTGGAAAAAAAGGCTTGAACCTGGGACTCGAACTACAGCACACATCACCTCATCGCCACCGTCGGATTTTGTAGTGGGTGGTGTTTCAACTGAAAATTTATTGATCAACATAGTATTAATATTAAAAATTTTACCTTTTTTATTGACAACCTCGTTATTCTAGTGGTTGTAAATGCGACTGCTGATCGTGAGGTCCCGGGTTCGAATACCGGGTCGGGCTAAAAAAACAGTTATTGAGTTTTTCCTACAAGAAATTCTCAGTAGCTGCCCGGAGTCAGGAAGTTGGCGGTGTCTCTCCCCAGTGCCTCGGAAAGCATGTAAAGCTGTTGGTACTGCGCCTGATCTCTCTGCGGTCGTGTCGGTCTAACGTCTCATCGGACTATGAGAGTGGGGGAGGAGAGAGTGCACCTGTATTTGCGCATACACTCGGGTACTATAATCCTGTCCTGCGCCGATGGCTAGTCTCCGTTGAGGCTGGTCGCCGAGACCGAAATTTAGTCTGCAGGACATTATTATTAATATTTTAAGAAGATATCTTTTTGCTTTCCTTAGGTAGGACTTCTTATCTGCTTAGAAGTCCGTCTGGATGGGTACCACCCTCTTAACTACTTTTTTTTATGCCGCTAAATAGCATTGATAACTCTACTATGTTCCAGAATGATGTATTTTTGATTAAAAGAGTAAAAAGAAGTTTTATTAACACGCAGTTTTAATAATGAGATACCACAGAGTACAAAATCTTAGATAAGTAATTTCTATGTACGAGTAGTACTACCACAGAGAAAGAAAAATTGTTGTCTCTGTAATGAGTAAAGTACAATATTATTATTTCAACACAGAATGAAGAGTATAGAGAGCGAGAGAGAATATTTACAGTCTATGGGGCATTCCATCTTAGTCGTCAGTGGTGCCAACGCAACTGTAGCCTACCTTGATTAAAATTGGTCTGCGTGTGTCCATGGATTGCAGTAGCCACTTACGTTGTTAAGTTTGTTAGTCACTGGAGTTTTATTAAAAAAACTTGCAATACTCGTAACACTCCGTGTCTTTTTTTATAAGATACAGTTGACAAACGAGCACACAGTTCACCTGATGGTAAAGACATTCTTCTGCATTTTGATTCGTAATTTTGATTCAAGACTTCTGCATTTTGATTCGTAATCTATGCCCGATTACGAATCAAAATGCAGAAGCGTTGTTACCCGTGAGCACTAAGATGGAATGCCTCGTTTCCAGTAAAAAGGGTCTCCGGTTCTCTACACTCACTATTCTGTGTATTCTGTGTCACTAGTATTCTGTGAGAGCGTGCTCCTTCCCCGGTCGAGCCGATCCGTTCGTGCTGCAACCACAATATAGCTGCAGCATGGCTCTGCCACGTAAAAATATATAGCTGGATATAGACTTCTCTCTAGGAAAGATTTGGAGTGATCACTATGTTAGTAAGTAGATTGGCGATTTGTTTGGATGTTCTCTTAACGAGTTCACACAGGTTTGATGGTGTTTTTTTTTTACGGTACCCCCAGACTAGGATTTCTCCTGTGTCGTGGAGGCAGTTTACAAACACAAATTGCACAAGCACAAACATCCAGACCCGGAACAATTATTTGTAGGCCATACAATTACTTGTTCCGTGAGGGATTTGAACCGCGGCCCCCAGCGTAGCAACTCATTGCTAAGCCACTGCGCCACGGAGCCGTCAATGACACAATTTATAGAATGATGGTATGTATTATAACTAATATTCAACTTCTCAGGTTATTTCACTATCAATAAATAATTAAAACATATCGTTCGCTTGTGACATTTTTCTCGTTCTGCTGTTGCTATGATAGAGAACTGTGACGACGGTGTACTTTTTATGGGCTGTTGTAGGAAATGACAATTTCGTTTACAGAAATTTTTATGTTTTATGACATTTATTATATTAGGAAAGTTACCTCTATCCTAGAAATTTGTTCACGGTTTACATACATAAATTACACTTTGAAAAGCAAACAGACATCGAATAATTGGAACATGCAGAAATTCTGTGACTAAATTTTTCCCTCTCCATTCCATCATTGGGCTACCAAACGGTCGTATATATATGTACCTACAAAAATATATACTTTTGAAAAAAAAAGTAACCGCAAAGAGAAAATTTTTATACCCTAATCTAATGATACTCCATAAGTTCAGCAAGCTGTTTAGGCTACAGAGTGGGCAACAGAAATAGACATATACACATACGTACAAAAATATATATACTTGAAAAAATTACCCTCCTTCTGGGGCTGTCGAAACGCACAGAACTGTACGCCGTCTTAAACTAAAATATCTATTTATCGGCTGTGCATCATAAAAATAACCTTGTCTATAAACAAGTGAAGCCAAGCCAAAGAAGTGTGACATATCGAGTGATAGAAATGAAACAGATTAATTTTAGCGTGACACGCCGTCTCTTGCGAGCGCGGATTTTTAACTTAATTGTGCACGGATGGATAAACGGTTTACTGGACGAATTATATTAATATTTGCTGTAATTTCTTCTTTCGACACTTTTTGCATCGACTCTCAATAATCGAAAAATGTAAATATAAATGAATAGAATAGAATAGAATGGTTTTTATTCAGTATTGATTATTACATAATACTTATTGAAAGTCATTATTTTATTTACCACTGGTTCGGAAAATACCTCCTGTCCTGGGAACAACCAGCAAGAAACCCAGCGGGACTTTTTTTTTTAAACATAATTTCACTTAACAATAATTTTGATTATACAATTTTAAATGAATTTTCATAGAACCAGCATGGTGGCGATCACCTTATTCCCAGGGGTTATTTTCACTCATGTATTCCTTGATATTATAATAACCCTTTTTGTACAGTTTTTCTTTAATAAAACTTTTAAACTTGTTTATTGACAAACTTTGAACATGTTCTGGGATTCTGTTATAAAAGCGTATACATTGCCCCATAAATGAATTACTAATTCTGTGGAGTCTAGTAAGTGGCATTACAAGCTTATGTTTGTTCCTAGTGTTTAAGGTATGAACATCCTTATTCTTATTAAAGCTATTTATGTTTTTATGTACATACATTACATTTTCATAAATATATTGCGATGCCAAAGTTAATATGTTTATTTCTTTAAATTTTTCTCTGAGGGACTCTTTACAATTTAGATTATAAATCGCCCGAACGGCTCTCTTTTGCAAAACAAATATAGCTTCAATATCAGTCGCATTACCCCATAGACACAAAGACATAGACACAAAATTCCATAAGACATTACGCTATGAAAGTAACTAAAATACACTAACCTAGCTGTCTCAACATCTGTGAGACTTCTAACCTTTCTTACAGCATATGTTGCATAACTAAGTCTGCTTGCTAATTTAGATATATGGGGGCCCCATTGAAGTTACGCGTCAATAGTAATACTAAGAAAAACAGTGGTATCCACAAGACTCAACTCCTCCCCATTTAAGTGCACATTGATTTTCGAATGTTTTACATTAGGTATTGTAAATTTAATACATTTTGTCTTTTTGCCGTAAAAGTCGAGCAAATTGTTGGCGTTAAACTAATGTACTAATTTCGATAGAGCATTATTTACATCGTTATAATTAATTGACTGCCGTTTAAATTTGAAGTGAAGACGTGAAGAGGTATCGTCAGCAAATAATACTATATCGTGATTGTCCCCTACAACATAAGGTAAGTCATTAATATAGATTAAGAAAAAAATTGGAATGGGCCAAGAATCGAGCCCTGAGGAACGCCCATTGATACTACCGATCCGGAGGAACCTTTACCATTGATTACGACTTTTTGAGTCCTGTTACTTAAATATGAAGTAATAAGTCTAAGCGCTAAATTTTTTACACCGTAATGTTGTAGTTTCCTAATAATGTATCATGATGAACACAATCGAAAGCCTTGGAAAGGTCACAGAAAATACCTAAGGCATCTTGTGAATTATCCCAGGCATTAAAAATATATTTCATAAGCTCAACACAGGCGTCAGACGTCGAGCGACCCCTTGTAAAACCAAATTAGTTTTTATGAAGTAATTTATTTGTATTAAAAATAATTAACAATTGATACAAAATTATTTTTTCAAAAATTTTACTGAGAGTTGTTAGTACAGAAATAGGTCTATAATTAGCGGGGTTCAACTACCCAGATTTAAATAAAGGTATTACTTTACTATACTTCAATAAATCAAAAAACACTCCAGAATCGATACAAGTATTAAAAATAATAGCGAGATAAGGTGCAATTAAATCTATTATGGACGCAATCACTGTAACGGAAATCCCCCATAAATCTGCGGTTTTCATTACATCAATGGATTTGAAGTATTTTACAATATTATGCGGTAATACTTTTTCAAATCTAAATACTTTTAAACAGGTATTAACATTCTGTTTAAGTAATGACTCGGCGACAGTTGGAGAAGTATTCAATGACTCTGTTATCAAGATAGGAAAATCAGTGAAATATTTCTCAAACACCGCTGCAACTTCTTGATTTGATTCAGTCAGTTCAATATTCATTTTTAATATATTATTATTAATCATTTATTTTCAGACTCAGGTCCATATATGTTAGTATTGGTACAATTTTTCTTACATGCTAGGTTAGTAAAAACTGAACGAAATCTATTTAAAACCTAATACAGAGTCTAGTCAAGACTTCTGTCTTGTCACCTTATGGAACTCATAAAACATGTAGTTCAATAAACCTTGCAAGCAGGTTAGAATCCACTCTGTTACTAATCATCTGTAGGACTTTGTTCGGGCTCCCTCGCACGCGTCGTATAAGAGACTCCACTTTTTTCCTCATGATTGCGTAAAAATCATCTGTTTTTGCATCAGCAAACATACTTGATGCACTGCAATAGCGAGGGAGCCCCAACAAGGCCCTGAACATATTATTATATTGAATTCGCAGGACATTATATGCTCTTTGGGTGAAATTGGTCCAAAGACTGCTCGTGTAAAACGATTGGCAGTAGACTTTGAATAAAGTAATTTTGACTGGTGCTGTGCAGCGAGCAAACCTATGAACCAACATATTACCACGGACAGACAATGCCCTGCGCTCATCAGACAAATTCTCATTAATGATGTGGCCAAGATATTTAAACTGTTTTACACGAGCTAAGGGTATTCTGTTTAGAGTTAATAATGGTATATTATCTGGAGTTTTATTTCGACCTTTAATAATCATATACGCACTCTTTTTTTCATTATATCTCAAGCCATGTTCAGCAGCATATCGCTCACATGTGCCTAGTAATTTTCTAAGGCCTCCAATTGAAGGGCTCAGCAGCACCACGTCGTCAGCATAGCTAAGGTTATGAAGATACACGTCTTCTATGTGACAACCTACACGCATGCTGCAGAGCTCCTCTATCAACTGATTGACATAAATACTAAAGAGCCTAGGCGACGTTAAACCACCTTGCCTCACTCCACACTCTAACCGGTATTCATCGGAATATATATTTCCCCATCTTACAAAGTTTGACTGGTTGTTATGCCAAAAGGAAAGAATATTTACAAGATCCTCGGGGACACCTGCTTCTCTTAGCTTTGCTTACAATTTATCATAACATACTAGTTCAAAATCCCTGGACAGATCTAAAAAACAAGCATAAATAGGAGTTTTTCTATCAACATAGTAGCTTACAGTATGCTTTAACGCTAGTATCGCACTCTCCGTTGAGAGTCCCTCTCGAAAACCGAACTGTGTGTCTTGTAGAGTTGTGTGACTACTTAGATGTCTATCAAGGAGCCCATCCAAGACTTTAGAAACTACAGTAGCAAAAGAAATTGGTCTATAATTACTCTTATCACTAAGATCACCAGTAGGATTTTTCGCTAACGGAATAACAATTGTTTTGATAAGGTTTGGTGGTAAATATGAGTGACGTATACATAAATTAAAAAATATTGCCAAAACTCTACATAAGTGCAAACCAGCATATCGCAAGTGGTCAACACTGAGGCCATCATGTCCAGGAGATTTTCCTCTCTTCATCTTAGAAATAATATTTGCAATGTCTCTACCTGAGAAGGCAAGCGGGCTAAATACTGTGCATCGCTCAGTATTGGGCACCTGCGGCACATTTGGTTTCAATCGAAATTGGTCTTTAAAAATATTTGCAATTTGCCCTAGTTCGCTTACACCTTGAACACTCACTGGAAGGGTGACTTTACTATCAAACCTTTTAGTGCTTTTCAAGAACTTACTGAATGTTTTATTAGAGTGTTGAGTTGCAATAATATCCATCCTAATTTTCTCTTGGTTTTATTGACAAAACTTAAGCCTTGATTTAAATATTTTGCGGCTTTCCCGTATTTTTTTAAAAATAGGTCCGCCCTGTGGCTTACCGTACATGATGTATTTTTTTTTTTTAGTTTTATAAAAAAAACGTTACCCCCACACTAGGATTTTCTCCTGTATCGTGGAGGCAGTTTACAAACACAAATTTCACAAGGACAAACATCCAGACCCGGAACAATCATTTGTAGGCCATACAAATACTTGTTCCGTGCGGGATTCGAACCCGCGCCCCCCAGCGCAGCAACTCATTGCTAAGCCACTGCGCCACGGAGTATATATAATTGATAGTCAAGCTTGGCTTGTCTATGGGCCTGTTTTACATGCTTGTTCCAGCCATACAGATATTTAAATTTATTTGTTTTTCTTTCTAATACACTTTGACTTTGGACGGATGCATTACATAAAATATTTATAATATTACTGTACATATTATCAATTAAATTTCTATGGAACAAATTATTACACATTATATCAGAGCAATTATGAAACTTAATAGGAATGTGAAGATTCTTAAACCTATCGTTACAAATATTATAAAAGTTTTCTATTTCTTCAGGCTCTCGCACACCCCAAAAAACATTTTTATGTATAATCCTATTAAAGGCAAGTTTCCTTTTCATTACTCCTAAATTACAGGTTATCTCTATCGGAAAATAATCAGACCAATATACGTCATTAAGAACTCTAATGCTTACCAGTTACTGCCAAGCTGCTTAAGTGACAAGGCAGTGGTCCAGCTAGCGTTTACACCCATGGGCTTCACTTATAAATGTATAAGTACTAGATGAAATGCCTAACTTACATATATCGGCGCAAATCCAATCATTTATTTTTTTATATAGTTTGAGTTAAGAGGTTTCTCTTTACCGGTTTCGCTGTTAATTATACTCCACGTCATTTTAATTTTATTCTTTACCGTCTTAATTTTGTTACTAATATGTAATGATTTGGCTGTGGAGCAAACTCTTTTAAACATTTTAGAATATTTTTTACATATTCTTTAAAAGCATCGGAAAGATTATATGATCTTTCATGGTAAAGGTCTTATAACCTTCGTCTGCTTTTATGAATTCCTACTGATCAGACATAGTCCTTTCCAAAAGAACGGGTAGCATGAAGAACAGCATTACAGTTGTTTATAGAATATAAGTGACAAACGAGCTCAAAGTCCAACTGTTTCTTACTCTAATTTCAGGGATAGGATAGTTTTTATCTCGATAAATGACCCTCAATAATTTTTATTGGAAATTTAAGGATTTTTTTATAGGACAAAGGGTCATCGCAACAGGCAGAACGATGTCCGCCTGGCCAGCTAGTATCTATATAGCGTTATTATGCAATAACCGGCCAAATTTGCAAAGAAGGTTTAGAATAAGTAATGTAGGCAAATGATGAAGAAAAATTAATAAAAAAAATCTCAAACATTCCGTCCTTTTTTTCTTTTAAATTCAAAATGCGTGGTAATGCTGGGGTATAGCCTTGCGGCAGCTTTTGCTGTCGCACGGATGGGCCGGCTCGAACCGGGGTGGTACCACGACCTCACATAATACCAGCGTGAAGTAGAGGTATATGATGCGGGCTTCTTATGCATCCTACCCTCGGGGGCGGGCTTGCTTCTCGCCGGAAGATCCCAGCGTTGTTGCCGATTCTGTTGCTGATGTGGTACTTCAGGATATGGAACATTTTATTCCGTCCTCTGTGGTGCCCATCGGAGGCAGATCACAGCCATGGTTTGGTCGATCCTGTAAAATAGCATCATGTTATAAGCAGGAGTGCTACCGGGCCTGGCCTGACGCATCAACGTCCCGGTATTTAAACACTAGCGCTCTTAAAAAGAAGTATAATTTCGCTTCCAGGTCCTTCAAAAGTGTCATTGCCAGGGCAAAGTCAGAGCACATCGGCAGAATTGGCGAGAAACTAGTTCACCTTCCCTCGGAAACCTGTGCATTCTGGTCTCTCGGCAAAGCTGTCCAATGCAACTTCTGTCAAACATCTCTTCCATGTCTGTACAGGGTGGACGACTCACTTGTCCATGCTGTAAATGAGAATGTCGATCTGCTAGGCTCTTTCTTTGCATCTAACTCGACTCTCGATATCGAAGGAGCGCACGCCACCATCCTGCGGTGTGAGTGCTCCATGCCAGATGTGCGGTTCACACAATGCTCGGTTCACAAAGCACTCCTCTCCCTGGAGATCCACAAGTCGAGTGGTTCTGACAGAATTCCCCCAAAGACGTGTGCTCCAGAGTTGGCACCGGTTCTAACTCGTCTTCTCCAGTACTCCTACTCCCTAGGCGTAGTCCCGAATTCATGAAAGACGACTTTAATTCATCCGATCCCTAAAAAAGGAGATCGCTCAGACCCATCTAACTACAGGCCTATCGTGTTCAACTCCTTGTTCTCCAAAATAATGGAATTAATTATAAACTGCCAGCTAATGCGGTACCTTGAGGGTCACCAGCTGATTAGTAACCGCCGATAGGGTTTTCATTAGGGTCGATTAGCTGGTGATCTTCTGGTCTACCTGACTCATATGGAGGCATCGGCTTTTAGTTTATACATTGCGAAGGCCTTCGACCGGGTTTGGCACAAAGCGCTTTTTTCGAAGCTCCCTTTCTATGGGCTTCTCGAGAAATTATGCAACTGGATCACCAGTTCTCTTGTAGATCGGAGCATCAAGGTTGTTGTAGATGGTGCATGCTCCGACTACAAGTCTATTAATGTAACACCAGGTTACACAAGACTGTTGACAACGATGTTTCTTCTGCATATCAATCGCATGTTGCAAGCCGGTAACATTAATTGCTATGCGGATGATAGCATTGGTGATTCTGTATACAACGACCGTACCAATATTTCTCAAGAAAACGTTGCCGAGTACCGGAACAAACTTATGCCTGAAGTCATAACTGAACAGAGTCTCGGATTGGGGGTGACTAAATTTAGTTCAGTTTAATCTCCAGAAGACCCAAGTTTGCGCGTTTACCGCTAAAAAGAACCCTTTTATTATATCTCTTCAGTTTCACGGCACTCCCCTTGTTGCCTCAGCCAATATCGGAATCCTCGGCGTCAACATATCGAGTGACGTGCAGTTTTGTGGTCACTTGGAAGAAAAGGCCAAATTGGCGTGCTCAGCAAAGCGAGACAGTATTTCATACCGACACACTACCTGCAACTTTACAAGTCGCAGGTTCGGCCTCACATGGAATAATGTTCCCATTTCTGGACTGGGGCTCGCCAGTGCCAGCTCCTTCCACTTGACCGCATCCAGCGCAGATCAGGCTCGAATCGTCGACGGCCGAGTCCTTTCTGATAGGCTCGATTCATGCTGGAGCTGCGAAGATATGTTGCATCGCTTTGCATTTTCTCTCGCATCTACCACAGGGAGTGCTCTGAGGAATTGTTCGAATTAATATTAGCCGCCAAATTTCACGAACGCACATTGCGGCAAATCTCCCGATACCATCCAAACCATTTGGATGCTTGGCGGTCCACCACTGTACGTTTTACTAAGAGTTTTCTTCTTCGTACGAACTCTCTATGGAATAGTTTACCACCGGCGATTTTTTCGGACCGATACGACTTAGGGACCTTCAAGAAAAGAACTTACTCGTTTCTAAAAGGCCGGCTACGCACCTGCAATGCCCCTGATGTTGCAGTTTTTCATGGTCAGCGATGTTCACTTACCATCCGATCAGCCGTATGCTAGTTTGCCACCTCTCCTATAAAAAATGAGCCTGTATATACTTACTAAGCTCCCAGCTGGAGTTATTATGGCTGTCAATGTCATGACAATTTTGCATAAAATTAATTCACATACCTAGATTAAAAAAAGATATATAGAAGTTGATAGTTGCATTTAAATATAAAATTTTCTGTAATAGGTAATTTCATTCTATTCCTTCGCAGTGAACAGGGGCGTATAGTGATGTATGAAGCGGAAAATAGCCGCGAGGCAATTGGGTCGAAAAGTGCAGCGGTAATTTAGCGGCACATGTATCAAGGGAACGGTTCTTTAAGACTGATATTGCGATGCAATAAACTCTGTAACTTAATGTGTTCACGTACATTTATGTTGATATATATAAAAATATAATTTAATAATAAGACGATGTTTCAGTTTCATAGCGGCTTAGGAGAATCTATCAATCACTCCATTTCTTCCCGAGGGGGTTGTAAGAGGCGACTATGGAAAAATCCAGAAAGATCTTAAAAAATGTTAAAAATCGATTGCGTATTAGAACTTTAAGAAATAGAAGATAAAGTGTTAGGACCTCTTTTAAGTACAATTACAAACCATTGTTTTTGTTTGTGTATGAGATAATAATTGAAAACCACTACGTCATGAGTTTTTTTTTATTTTATAAAGAAAAGCCCTGCATATTTCCGGATTAAATTTAGCCTAAATTGCTCCTGGCATTGGTTTTTTCTGCTGTATTCTAATGTGAAGGGTATGGAGAGTGTGAGAGCCTTTGAGAGAAAGAGAGATAATTATAGGCTAAAGGCATTCCATCTTGGTCCTCAGTGGTGAAAAAGCATACCCTTCTTTGTTTAAAGTCGGTGTCTTATGGTAGTGGTGGGCTACAGTAGCCACTTGCCACCACGTGGACTGTAAGTTCCTTTATTATTTATTTTATCTTTCTAGAAGGAAAAGTTGTAGAGAAAATTGAATGTCTAAAAATTTCAAACATATTTAGAGGAAATGTGAACACCGCCAACACATATTAGGGTATAAGGTACTCTTAGTAACGAGAGACCTGTGCCCAGATGTAGAACGTATGTAGGCTGCTACTTATACTTTACTTTTTACTTTTAATGACAGTTCGTAATTTATCAACAATAAACATTCATATTTTCAGAGATATTAGAATTTCGTGAACGACCCGGTTTCATAGCTCAAATAAGTTTACGCAAATTACGAGTACCTGTTCAGAATTTTCTCGATTATTTAAATCTATTATATAAGGGTTAACTGAAAACCCTGAAAACTATTATAATTGTGTAATATTTCAACCATCTACGTGAAACGGCTTTCTAGAAAAATATTTGTAGCAAAAAACAGACGCAAAGGTGATTTCATAACTGCTTAGTTTTGCTAGTTTGGTATCGGAACACTAATGATCTAAACTGAAGTAAGTTAAAACAAAATACATCGCAGTAAGCCGCAAGCAAAATTTAGTCCAATGAATTCTTTGGTAAATATTTTTGATTTCAAAATTTTTGTTCAAGGTAGGGGGATTCATCAATGTTTGTCATCATCTATCATTTTACATAAAAATTTGAGAAATAAAGAGTAAATATGTGCTTGCGCACACACTCGTGCACCATAGTTCTGTTCTGCGCTAGTCTCCGTTAAGACTGGCCACCGTGACTGAAATTTGATCTGTAGGATATTATCATTACGTTAGTCTATTCTACGACTGACACAAACCTACACTCTGAGAGGATTTTGGACTAGTTGGTTCAGCTCACTGAGCTTCAGTGCATATTGGCAGACTTAACATGTCCTCTTTATGACTGCTATAATAAAATAGACTAAAATTATAAATCCCCAAAACTAAACTTTAAATACAGAAATTAATCAGCTTAACAGTTTTCAGTGCTTTTATCTCGAAACATTTTGTTACGGTTGTAAATAAAGGTACACTTTGGGAGGTAGTCTCAAAACATTCGGTTTTATCTAATATTGCGAGTGTTATGGGTAAGCATAAAAAGTTTACGTCGACGGCCGACGTATGAAAGGTCATAATGAAACTGATAACCACAATGTACAGCTAATGCCTAACCTAAAAAGAGGGAATGTGTTTTTATAACCTTAGTTCATGACTCCATTGCAACTATACCATTAAGTTATAAGTTCTTATAAAAAAAATATAGAAGAGGGAGGAAAACGAGAATGCGGCTCACCTGATGGTAAGTGTCGACAATTATGAATAAGTTTAAAACACCTGGGGAAATGCAGGTGCATTGCCGGCCTTATAAAAGGAACTTATAGCTTCTTGAATGTCCCTACGTCGAATCAAAATAATTATAATTGTATCATAACATAAGAGTCAAGTGCTTGCCGTACACCTTTTCGTATATGTATTCCATTCCATTGCAAACAACTGGATTCAACAAATGCTACAGATGCTTTGTCACTCATGAAGAATAAGACGGAATACCTTATAAGGTATTCCGTCTTATTCTTAATAGCTTGAGAAAAATCAGTTCCCTATACCTTTAAATAGCGAAACACAGTAATGGGTGCACTGCTGCTTAGCGATAGAAATGGTGGAAAGGTATATCTCGGATAACTTAGGAAATAGTTTGTGTAGAAAACGTTGCATCCTACAGCTAGGATAAGGTAGCTTACAGTAAAATCATTAGGTTTTCTTCCATCGACTCTTAAGAGTTCATAGATGGATAATAGCTTCTCATCGTATGAAGGATTTGCAATATTTGACATGCTTTGTAGTTATAGGTAGGGTAAAAACAGTATCTTCGTTAATTTTTACGTAGTAGAGCAACGCTGCAGTTATATTATGTTGTAACACGAATGGGTCGACTCAACTGGGTAAGGATTACGCCCTCACAGAATAATAGCGTAAAATAGCAGCTAAGTTTTGCTGTGTTTCGCATGGTGAGTGAATACAACCGGATACCTTTTTCAATGGAAACTGAGGATTCCATCTTAGTCCTCAGGGAAGTTAACTCATCTGCATTTCGACTCTTAATCAAGCATAGATGAATATAGCTGTGTTTCACACGGTGAGTGATGAGAACAATTAACGAGGCATTCAAGGATAGATGTAGGCGCCTATGGGCTATAGCATCCTCTTACCATGATTTGAAAAGTGTACTCGTTTGCCATGCTTACTTGTAATATAGGAAAAGTAAATTTAGGCGGCTATAACATGATTCACTGCACTGTACACCATAAGGTTTTTTTTAATGTAATTACTTAAAGATCTAATGAAATCGAATTCGACAAGGATAATTTTGTAGGGGTTCTATACAAACTTCTCCCTCAGAGAAAGTTAAAAGATCGTGTAAAAATAACTCCTTAAATTGCAATTTCTTAACGCGACGCAAACATAAAAAAAAGACGAAGACTCGTTATGAACTCACTCGTTACAGCTGTTCAACAAACATACGCCCAAAACGTTTCACTAAGGTCACCATAGATTTAACTGAAATAAATAGGACGTCAATTCTGATAGCGCTTTTTATGAATTTTCATTCTTGTTTATTTATTTATATTCACCTATTTATATATTAAAATACAGACATACAGAGAAATGAACCGGGTTAGCTCAGAGGTTAAGCGCCCGTCTTAAATATCACAGTACGTGAGTAACCCGGGTTCGATTTCCACAGGCATTGCTGGATTGCAGGCGGTGAATGGTAAAATCGTGAAAAAACCTGCATATTTGAGAAATAAATAAATAAAAAATACTAAGAGGACATATGAAGTCCGCCCACACGCAATGAAGTAGCGCGGCGGACATTTTCTTGCTCTGAAACCCTCTCACAAATGAGAGGAGGCCTGTGCCCAGCTGTGTGACGTATGTAGGCCGTTTTCAGATCACTGAAAGATATAAAGGTATGAGAAGCGGTAAAACCGGTCCGCTGGCGGCTGCGGATCGCTTAGAGTGGAACAGGGAGTGAGCTAACGAACTCCAATGATATTTTTTTTAATTTGCTCATAATCTACCTTTTACTTCCCAATCATACCAGTTTTTATAAAATTCCAGTCATTTGTTTATTCTTTTTTTTATAAGATAAGGGTGACAAACGAGCACATAGTCTACCTCTATCGTCGATTACGAATCAAAATGCAAATGGGATGTCACCTGTAAGGACTAACATCGAATGCCTCGTTTCCAGTAAAAAGGGTCTCCGGTTCTCTACACTCACCATACGAAACACAGCAGCGTTAAGCTTCTATTTTACGCTGGTATTCTGTTTCAGTTTGGTCCTTCGCCGGTCGAGTCGACCAATTCGTGATACAACTATAATACTAATATAGCTGCACCATGGCTCTACCACGTAAAGATTCCTACAACATAGAGAACACGTTATATTTTGGTCCTTCTCCCGTGAAAATTGAACCAAGTGTACTAACAAAGTAATTTAAAATTACCGTTGGAAAAACATTCAAGTTGATTTCACCTAAGTTACGCTGTCTTCATTTTATCGTCGTGCCTCTGCTTTGCACGCCTTTGGGATCATCACACAGTCATATCATTTAGTCATCCTTGCTGAATTTATTGTCACAAAGAAGAAAAACTGTCGGGACAAAGAGGAAGTTTACATTTTATACATATGAGCTTACCATTCACTGTGATTTGTACGTGAGGCGTGCCTTTAAACCTCAAATTAAAGGATAAAAATACACAAAACGAAGAATAAAAAAGTCTTCCTTCATCTTCACGTGGTGATCTTCACCAGAAGATCGCATCGTAAATACGTGAGATCGTTCCAATTTTCTTTTTATATTATTATATCATCTCATCCATCCATCCACTATCATCAATAATCTATGCGTTAAAAATCTTAGTTTGGGTAGCCCCATAAAAATAATAAAAAATTCAGTTTTATTCATAGCAAATCATTACATTTCCTATCAGTGATTAAGTACCCTTAGTAATTCTCTTTGTTGTGGAACTGATCTTTAAATAAATTTTAGCTTGTAGATATGCATACTATATCGATATAGTAATTACGTATCTATATTAAACTGCACTGATTTGCGCCTAAAAATAATACATGTTATTGCAGTTTTAAAATAAATTCGCTTGTTCCTTACTTACTGTAATTATATGCTTATTTTTTCTTCCTTTCTTCTTCATACTTTCAATTTACATTTATCACTTTATATGATTGCATTGTTCCTTTTCATAAAATGGCCGAATTTAAAACATTAATCAAAAATCAAGCTTCTATCAAAGCTAAGCTTACGCATTTTCGGAAAAGTTAAGTGAACAGCAGGTCATCGAAATTGAATATCGCGTAAATACATTTGAAAACTTATACGATAAAAACGATGCGTTACAGGAACTGGACTCCATGGCGGATGATCCCGACGAGTAATATACGGAACACTTTGAAAAGCTGTATTATAATCTCATAGCTGCTCCCTGTCAAAAATTTAATTACCAAAATTTTTAGGAAGTTGCCATGACTAGCTGGAGTTAAGGGATACGTTTGTTTCTATAATTCATAGTAATAACGACATAAGCAAAATAAACATGTTACATTATTTGCGTGCATCACTCAAATACTTCTTCTTCAGCGCTTCCGCTGTTACTATATAAGGAAAATCATATAACAATATTCAAATAGTAGGCCCAACTATTCGAGATGACTTACTGTCAATCTTATTTCGCTTTCGACTATATAAATTCGTTGTCTGCGGACATTAAGAAAATGTACCGTCAAATTCTCGTTGATGATAAATATCGCCCACTCCAAAAAATACTATGAAGAAGAGTCCCTAACGAACAATTAAAAAGTTATACACTGAACACTGCACGGCTTTTGCACTATTTTGGCTACAAGGTGGCTTAGTCAGTTAGCAAATGAGTGCATTGATTCAAGTTCACGAATGATGATAATTTTTATGTAAACGATTATTTGTCAGGAGGTTCAAAGGTCAAAAGGTATTAAGTGCTATTTTGCATTCGGCGGGATATAATTTGCGCAAGTGGCAACCAATTTGAACGAAGATCTTAAAAATTATTTCTGGCAATAAATCAAGGCAATTTAGTTGATCTTAGTGCTAATGATCTTTCTAAAACTTTGGGCCTTAACTGGAAATGTTCAACCGATACATTTTAATTTTCCATAAACATCATTTTAAGGCAATTGTTAGCAAGCGTTAGATATTATCTGTCATATAACAAATATTTGACCCGCTTGCATCATGCAGAACCTATGGATTGCAAAATGTTCCTGGGACGAACCCGTACTAGACAATATCCAAGAGCTACAAGAGGTTACACATGTATTTGAAAAAGCTTATGGCGCCTACGTTTATATACGCAACTAGATAAGTGAAGGCTCGGTAAAGGTACAGTTACTTGCTTCCAAGAACAAGGTGGCACCCATAAGTCCTACTACTGTGCCACGTCGCGAATTATGCGTCGCGTTCCTGGGCGCACGGCTATGTTCTAAGGTAAGGCAATCTCTTACACTAAAATTTAATACCTGTACTCTTTGGTGCAACTCGACTCTACTCTACAATCGTTCTCGGTTGGCTAACTTCTCGTCAATGCAGTTAAAACCTTTTGTACGTGATCGTGTAAGTGAAATTCAAGAGACAGTCGGAGGCAAATATTGGCGTTATATTCCATCAAATGACAATCCTACAGACCTCGCTTCGCTGGACTTTCTGCAGACATTTAACTGTTAAGGCCTTAACAGTGGTTGAAATGCCTAAATCTAGGATATTTAAGTAAAAAAATCTCAATAACTGTTCATTTAATCCACAAAGAAAAAACACAGGGTAACAGAAAAAGATTTGGTAAATGTTTTTAATTTAACAAAATTGTATTTTTGTCAACCCCTTATTAGAAAAAAAATCCCCAAAGAGTACCTACCTTTGTCATATTTTGCAAAATTTCTCCAAAACGGCACAAGCTTTTTAAATAGTTCTTACACTAAAAAAAAGGTCTTAAAAATATTAATATTTTTAATTGAGAGTTTTATTTTTATTACCCGTTTTATAAGAGAATATATCATTTTTCCCTATTTACGCGAGCACGCATGCTCCGTCGCCATGTAAGCTCTGTCACAGTCCGTTTTCGGACATCGTCGAGGGTGGACCGCACGTCGGTGTTGGAGCGACTTCGTTCAAATATATATTAGTTTTTTAAAAGTTTATACTCAATTATAAATATTTTTATGACTAGAAATACTTAATTTAGTTAATATCTGTACACTGGTAACTGTAAATATTATTTTCTAAATAAATGAATTTTTAAAGTGCCCAAAGAAGAAGAAATTTTTGCGGCGACGTTGTTTAGTGAAATTGAAAAATGCATTTTTATATAATTTAGATGTGGAACGACGAACATGCTCTCGTTACTTAGATTGCGATAGTTTTTAATACCTATGTAATTTTATTGTTACATATTTTTATTAATTAGTTGATAATGAATTTTATAATTATGTATTACAATAAAACGCTGTTTTTATAAGTATGACTTTATAAAATATTATTGGGGAGAGAAATAAAGATACAGATACTTACATTTAGGTACTCTGTTATCAAATTAAATCAAACAATTTAAATAAATAAAAGAATGGTGCTTACCTAAGTATAAATAACTATATAAAGACATTCTTGGGTTTATGGTTTTTTTTGTTTGACAAACTATCATCTAAAAAATGTAAAAATTTTAAATTGGAGAGGGGTTTCTCTACGTGATAAAGTTAGAAATTAAGGAATTTGCATTAGAACCAGAATAACTGACATAGCTCAACGGAATATTACAGTGAAATGGTAATGGGCTAGCTATATAACTTGGAAAACATATAAAAAATAGGAAGAAAGGTCCTCGAGTGGCAACCTCGTACAGGTAAGCGAATTAGTACTCAACCTTTATTCCTCTTCACGTATTCTCATACGTTTTTCTTCACACATACACACACACACACACACACACACACACACACACACACACACACACACACACACACGCACACGCGCGCAAGCACGCACGCGCGCACACACACACACACACACACAAATAGGTCGCAAATAATACTTACCTAGTACTATTAGGCAAGAGTGAATAGGTATTTGTTAAGTCAGTGCAATTCACCATCTTAGACTACATAACCACTTACCGATGGGATTGTAGTTGCTTTACTACTTGCTGGATAAAAATAGTAAAAAAAAATTTACCCTGTGAAAGTTTGCATTTAGATATAATTTTTCTAACCAACCATAAAAATATGATGAGAATATGTACCTATATAAGTATAAAGGTTGCCTCACATGGGACAGTAATAATATAATATTATATATTCCATTATCTCTGAAATCCGAGGTACGAGTACGTTCATATTAAGAGGCTGAACAGAGCAACATTGAAATGCATGGGGATGATTTTGTAATTTCACGTCATTATCGAAAAAAAATTGTACGTATTTCAGGTGGCGGTTTGCAAAACACGATTCCACAAAAATTAACTCAATAGAAAATAATTGCAAAGTTGCTTCTAAAAATACATAAATTTTCAACGTCAATTTTTTTTTACGTAGTAGAGCCATGCTACAGCTATATTTATTAGATATAGTTGTAGCACGAATGGGTTGGTTAGACCGGGGAAGGGCCACGCTCTCACGGAATAACATTTAAAATAGCAGTTTAACCCTGCTGTGTTTCGTATGGTGAGTGTAGAGAACCGGGTGACAACGCATCTACATTTTGATACGTAATCGAGGATAGATGTAGATGTGTATGGGCCGTAGCAACCACTTACCATCAGGTGGACTGTGTGCTCGTTTGTCACCCTTATTCTATTTAAAAAAAAAAACTTTCTGAGATTTCAGTAAAATAATGTTAAGTATTGTAAGCACTCGTACAATTATGTCTCATGTTAATAAAGCTATTGGGCTATTTTGATTTGTAATAAAGTGATTTTACTTTATAAGTTAAATAATTTATTTACCTTTCTATATCAAGAACCGTTTTTCTGTCACTCCTATTGAATTTGACAGTGCTTGCTGAAATTTAGCATCTTTAGATGGATCAGAATCGCCCGCTGATCCGGCTGTTAGATATTGCAAAAATAATCTAAAATATTTATTTTTACTTTAATGCCCAAGACTACCTTGTTTAATTTATTACGGTCAAATAATATTTATAAGGTTATAAAGCAAGTATTTTTGAGAATGTTTTGTATGTAAATGTAAATGTTTTCATTATTTTGTTATTCTATTGTTTACAGTTATTATCACGTCTTAGCTTTATACCAAGAATTACATTACAAATTCTTTATGGGATGCGATGTAACGCGCATACATTATTTTCATCAAGAACTATAATATATATATTTGTTTTTTTTTACCAGTAGAGTTTTAATAAAATCTTAAAAAAGTTCAATGAATTAAAAAAAATGCCAATAATTATATAATTTCAAGTCAGTGTTTTACATTTAAAGAGCATTTATAAAAAGCCAATGTTATTATTTTCATTTTGATTAATTTAATTCGAGACTAGACTAGACTTTAAAATAAATGTGAAAGGGCTTTTATCTGCAATAATAATTTTCATCAAAAATAACATAGACTTATAAAAGTCATATACACGGTCAATCATACTGAAGATTATCAATTGTACTACAAAATATTTAAAAGACTATTTCCATTATAATGACCCGAATATCATCATTAATGTTTGACTGGCACACTTAAAAGTTTTATCACGTGGCTAAATGATTGACTATTATATTATGATAAGGTAATGCTTTTCTATAAAATGTTGCAAGAAATTTTAAATCACTGACCTATTGTTTTGTTTTACTTTTCACTTAATTAGTGAAAAACAAGATGAACTGATCTTAAAGTTTACTTTCTTGTGTAAAAAGTGTTATTTAGAATTTTATGCAAAGAATAATTAAAGTTTCTATGTAAATAAGTGTAACGTAGCGGGTATTATATTCAATGGTAGCGTCCATCCATATTTGCAAAGCCAGCATCATTTTCTGTACAGAAACCGGCAGTGTTGCTCAAGGCACTATAAACAAAGCAGCTGATAAAATGTTACACTCATAACTGTTAACAAAAACTGTTTTCGCAAATGGTCTTATATATAATAATAACTATTCCGCCGTGTTAGGTGCAGGAGCTATTATTAGAAGGAGAAGAGGTAAAATTTTGTTTTAGAAATGCACAATCAATATTGTTTTGTCTGCAATTGAGCATAAAATAAAAAATAACTTCAACCAAAGAGCATAACTGGCATTATACTCAGGCCCATCAATTGGTATAGAAAAAAATAATTTTACCAGGTTTCAAAAAATCAATCAAAATTCAAAAAACATAAATATTAAAATCAAAAAATGTATATATGTATGTCTATACATACATATAATGATTTATGGCCGCTTAATAACTGACGGTGCCTCACTATAACATCCTACAGTCACGCCGAAACTAAGAGGAGAGAATCACTGTAGAAAAGGTAATAATTCATTGCGGAAATTTTGTGATAAAATTTAAAAAAAATATAAACTTATCCAAGTTAATCTAACTTAGTCTAACTTATCCTTATGCGTACAAAAAAAACAAATAATAAAATAGTGAGATGGCGTCAGTTTTTACGAAGATATAACAAAAATAAATAAAAAAATAAATTTCAATAAAGTTCAGTATTTAATTCATTATATACCGCTGACACTTAATCACGCTTTTAGAAACCACGCCAGTTGTAAACAATACTTGTGTGAAAAGACAAAATCTTCTTTTCAAATTTCCGCCGAGTTGTAAGTAGAAGGCCAAATAGGTCACGTGTCAATTTTAATAAAATATATTTTATATGAAGTGATCTTGACTACGTTTCATTAATTAACCATTGGTAAAAATTAAAACAGGAATTTTACGATTGTGTTTACAAAAAAACATTATTAGTTGAACTTTGCAGCTTGTTCATTATTTTTATTATAAATACCTATAAATGTATATATTATTAATAAATAGTTCCTATAATATATTGGATTATTTTTTATTTTGCCCTATCTGCAATGTTCTATGCTCTATAGTAAATGTGGCTTATGACATGACTGACAATCTTTCGAACGTTTTATCTAGGTACAAAGATGTTTTACGTTTTCGTCGCCTCCACATGATATTTTTGTCAACATAAGGTACCCTTCTATATCTGAAACGAATATAAATATTGCTACAAAGTGAAGTAATAGGCTATACAAATACCTCTACTGGGCACAGGACTCTTTTTTTATTTCTGAGAGGGTTTTAGGGCAAGGAAATGCCCGCCGTGCTTCCCCAATGCGTGTTGACGAAAATTGCAATTACGAATCTCATTCGTGCTGTCGGGGATCAAACCCGGGAAAATTTACAGCGAACGCTTTGACGACACATTTTTAATACGACACAAATAAATACGATTTAACATATATAATAAAATTCTGACGTACTTGAAACTTGAACACTTGATAGCTCGTGATGCCTACCGGACAAAGCTACAGCACCACACCGTGCAATGTAATTGAAGATGCGTAACCGCGACATAATTCTCAGTGATGCGCAAGCATAACAGGCAGTATGTCACTTATATAATTGTCATCTCTGCAGTCTATTAATCTTTGCACTTTTATAAGTAATACAGAACGTAGTTGCTAGACGGTGTTGACATCGGCTAAAATCTCTGCGATCGCCGTTTCGTCAAGGTCATTCAGGCTAGTTAAAGCCTTAATAATTTAACTAAACTATCAAGCTCTCTTCTTTGGTGGTCTGGTCATCAATTTCTTGCGTCTATAGATATTTTACAATGGCCTTCTGTACCCAAATCTAGTACTCATTTACCAGAAATCATAAATAATTCATTACATAATGCTAATATAAACATTAAATCAAGTTATCATCTAATACAATTAATGCATTAAATAAATAAATTTTCAACAAATTCCTTAAATTACAAAATATTATAGCTTTATATATTGCGATTCATAAACAACTCAAAACATGGATCACTTAAATCTTTAGAACCCTTAAATTCTCAAGAACTCACTAACTCTCCTAATTATTTACTTAGAATTGCCCGACAACAATCTTTCTATGATGAATATAATTTATTAAAAATGGTTAAGCAGTTATCACATAAAACAAACTTAACTCATTGTTACCGTTCTTAGATCCAAATAACATTATACGTGTTGGCGGGAGACTAAATAATTCATTTTATGATTATGTTCTTATGTCAAGTTCGCATCGTATAACAGATTTACTCTTTGAAATGTTTCACATTAAACTATTTCATGCTGGCTCACAATTACTGCTTGCTACCATTGGACATCAGTATTGGCTTATTAGTGGCAGAAATTTAGCTCGAAAAATTACACGACAATGCTTAAAATTTTGTAGGATAAAGGCGAGTACGATACGCCACTTACCACGGGTTCACCTAGAATTCCCCTTTCTTGATTCCCGAGTTGATTACGCTGGACCAATTATGATCGCCGATAGAAAGGGGAGACGTGCCAAACACATCAAATGTTCTATCTGTGTATTGGTGTGTTTAGCTACAAGAACCGTCCACTAGAGCTAGTGTCAGACATGACAAAGAATGCTTTCTTAGCTGCGTTTAGCCGTTTTATTGCTCGTGGATTAAACGTGAAAACGACCTTTAAGACAACGGTACCACGTTTGTTGGGGCCTTTAATAAGTTGGCGCAGCGGCTTTCACAATACCTACAATTAAACCGCATCGATACAGGTATTAATTTTTCTTCCATACTAGCCTTTACACCTCATTTTAGAGGACTATGGGAGTCTGCTGTTAAATCTGTGAAACACCATTTACTTCGACCTTTGGGCTTAACACATTTGACGTTTAAGGAAATGGCAACATATTTAATCCAGATAGAAGCAAACTTGAATTCAAGACCCATAGTTCCCATTTCAAACGACCCTAAAGACCTCACTCCACTCCTGCAGATTTCCTTATTGGACGGTCGCTAGTTATGATGCCTCATCCACAGATTGCCAATGTTAATGTAACCAGTCGATGCGAATGGAAGCGCTGAAGCGCTTACGTTGTATCGACTACCTGAAGCAACATTTTCGGAATCGCTTTTCTCATGAATATGTTTTATGGTTTAAAAAAAATGGTACCACTCCACGCGTAACCTTAGCGAAGGGTCCATGGTTCTTATTAAGAACAAAGTGACTCCTATGTGAACTTTGGGATGAGTCGTGAGCTTACTGCCGTGAACGGGTTCCATTCTCACACGCAAAGGAATCTGTAAAGCATTCAACACCATTGTACTGATGGTAGCAACAGCTATGGTTGAAGAATCTTCAACGGGGGGAGTATGTTCAGATCACTGAATGACATTAAAGTGAGGGAAGCGGTAAAACTGGTCTGCTGGCGGCCGCGGATCGATTGGTGTGGAGCGGCACTACGTGCGTGCGCTCAAATAATATATTTTTTTTAATTTCCAAATATTCTAAGTTTTAGTTCCAAATTATTCCAATTTTTATAAAACTACAGTCATTTGTTTATTCCTACAACATAGAGAACGTAACAGCTGCAACTTTACTTTACTAACATAAATAATAGGGAAATAGTGTCAATAGTGCGAGATTTCTGGTGCAGCAATGGTTAATCCGCGTGTCAATGGCGATTTTGGAAAATCTTTATTACAAACAGAGGGCTATGATCCAGATTGGATTGTCACGGCCCGATGAGAAAGCTACACTAATATTCTGATCATCCGCAGGAGTAGCTCAGATTTTGATCATATGGCGGAGAATGCAACTTTGTCATCTAGCACAGTAAGGCCGGCCACATACATACGTAATTCCGTTTCGGGATTCCGTTTCGATATTCCGATTCGGGATTCCGAACGCAGCAAGTCCATATAAAATATAGGACCCGCCACACACGTACGGTCGTTTTCCGTTCGAAATTTTGCGAGCAAAACTGGATTCCGTATGTATGTGGCCGACCCGTTCGGAATTCCGAAACGGAATCTCGAAACGGAATTCCGTATGTATATGGCGGGCCTAACTGATTTCATTTTGATTGGAGAAGATATTATACTCCTAACAGTTTCCAGTAACGTGTAATCCTTTATTAATATACTAGATGGCTCTGCAGACGTTTACCTATTCCGGTAGATGGCGTGATGAGTTTTACTTCAGTCTTTTTAGAAATTTTGTTTGCCATTTTACAAACTAAATATTGTATCAACATCGTCATCATCATTACAGCCCTTCACAAGTCTACTGCTGAATAAAGGCCTCCCGCAAGGAACGCAACAAAGCACGGTTCCGAGCCACCTGCATTCATTGACTTCCTGCATGTCTTACCAGGTCGTCACTCCATCAAATGGGCGGACGCCGTACTTTTCGCCTGCCGGCAAGAGGCTGCCACTCGAGAAAGAAAAAAAATATTGTATACAAGAGTCATTTTGGTCCATTAATATAGAATTTGTTAACTAACAACACCACCCATTGGATCATAGCATGAGTGAGAAAAAACAAATATAGTTTGTTTGTTAATGTAATTGCATGCCTCATAAGCATCATTTAATTTTGATGAAAAAAATAAATATTCCTGACTTTTAAAATATATTATTTACGTGTATTAAATTTAGCGCTCTATTATTTTTTTTTGGAGTTTATGGCCTGGCATCTAGATAGCGCTCTATTATTTTTACAGGTAGTGTTACCTACAGGAAAAAATAACATTTACGAAAATAAATCGATTACACAAAGTATAAAATCGATTAGGCTGTATGGTACATTTGTCCATTGTCTATCAAATGCTAAATAAAATATATGACAGCGCCTATAAATTTTCAATAGCAGTAAAACTTATAAAAGTAGAAAATCATTTTATTAACCAACTACATTGTTGAGTTGATATAATTCTGAAGCTAATGGCCGACACATACGGTCAGTTAAACTGACATCAGTTCAACTTATCAGTTCAAACGGATTTAATCCAAAAAAAGTTTGACACACACGGTTAGTTCAACTAATCACTCCAACTGATTAGTTCAAACTAGGACTATTGATATTTTTCTAAAATATCATATTTTCAATATATTGATAATTATAAATATATCAATATCGGAATTTTGTATATCGAAAACATAGCGATATATCGATATATCAGCTTTACTTAAAAGAAAACAATCGTATGTCAGCTCAAAAATGATTTACACAGTTTATAATTTAATATATTTACTAAACAAATTAAATTATAAGTGTATGAAAATGTTAGGATATATTTCTTAGTAATTATTGTTTAATTTCAATAAGACAATTATGTGTACCAATATTTTTCCGTAAGATTTTTCAAAAATACTCGTTGTTTTATATCTTCAGCTGTTTGAATACTACGATTATTATACACTAAAAGATTGATTGTAGAACAGATGTAGCTGAAGAAATCAAATATTTCACAGCTATTTCTGATAGTACGGAAGTAAATCATAAGACGCCTAAGCGATCGAAATAACTTGAGGTTTATGTCAACATCGAAGCACTTGTTTCGTCGTTTTCTCTAATAGTTTACATTCGCAGACACTTAATACACATAATCACATCACTTTTACGTATAAAATTTCACTTTAAACGTTTATTTAAGCGATAAAACTATTTGATTATTTTTGATTTACGTAAAAAATAAAAAATTCAAATTAATTATTAAAAAAAATCGACATCTATATTTATATATAGCATTTATATAGTTTGATCTAAAAATATTAGAAATAAATATCGATTTCTAATGCTATCTCATTATTAAATGATGACTTGAAATACATCTCCGAATGGTAAGGCATAAACGTGAACCCATATAAATGCCAAACAATAATCTTAGGTAGCCCATGATTATTATATCAAAACTAGATATTCCCACCCTACCTTCAATTATATTTAAAAATAATGTCCTACCATTCTCTTCCCATGTAAAGAACTTTGGTCTGTACGTTGATAGTTGCTTAACATGGAACAAACATATACAGAAGGAGAGTCGTAAGACTACTGAAACTTTGCGATAGATGGGAAATGATATTTTTAATTTTTAGGAGTCATACCCACCAAACGCGCACAGCTGCGGGTCCTTTGATCGAGAAATGAAATCCGTTCCGTATACATATATAAATATCGTTTCCTATATATTAACACTTCAAAAGGTATTTTTATTCATGATAAGATAAGTATTAAGACAATTTTAAGAATTTTTTTATAGCATAAGGGTAACAAACGAGCACACAGTCCACCTGATGGTAAGTGGTTGCTGTGGCCCATAGACATCTACATTTATCCTCGATTACGAATCAAAATGCAGATGCGTTGTCACCCGTGAGTACTAAGATGGAATGCCTCATTTCCAGTAAAAAGGGTCTCCGGTTCTCTACACTCACTATACGAAACACAGCAACGTTAAGCTGTTATTTTACGCTCGTATTCTGTGAGAGCGCGGTCCTTCCCCGGTCGAGCCGATATAGCTATAGCATGGCTCTACCACGTAATAACATGTGGTCATAAATGGGTCAGATATTATGATAATTTTATCCATTATGGTCAATTTTATTTATTTAACAAATGTGTTATTTATTTTTAACTGTTTATTTTAATGATTAAAAATTAAATTACCTATCTGTAGAGCGGGTGACACCCCACTGATACTTGCACTCCCGGAGTACGCTAGCCGGTAGGTATATAGACGGTATATATACCACGTTTAAAAACCACTAACACACGCACTAACAATTATAATATAGATTTAATACAGATATAACACTGTCACCATGCTTGTGTAACTGTCACCTTTTAGTGAGCAATATACTCTCACATTTATGTGAATTGGAGAAGCAACAGGGAAAGAGCTGAGAGGGGTTTCTGCTTTATGTACGATTAAATGGTGAAACAGTTTATAGCTGACTATAATATTGTTGTTTTATAGAGCTATTTCAGTTGACTTAAATGTTAACGCTATTTAATATCAAGGAATGTAATCTGTTTGCTCGGGTTAAAGACATTACCTTCTTATTTTGTCAGTGCCTGATACCAAGCTTTATTCGGTGTGAGACAAAAATATGATTTTCTCAGGGATTACACATTTCTAGATAGAAATCTTGATAGTTATGTGTAATCTAGAAAAACTTGTAAGGTAAAACATTATATTAGTACGAAATTTCATCTTAATCCGGGATTACTAAGACGTGATATCTCAGGGACTAAGCACTCGATGTAATTTTCAAAGTGCGCAAACCGCGTTATGTTCGATCGCCGCCGACGACATCAATGAAATTTTTTATAATTTTTACTTGCGGTTGTATTCACTTGGTGGTGTTCATCTTTATATGTTTTGATTTATTAACGAAAAAATCGACCGGTTTCGCCGACATCATCAGGGTACCTAACATGAATATTAAGTAACAAGCATATTGAACACACCTGAAATAAATGGTCTTGAAAAATTATTACCACTATATAGAGAAAATATAGGCATAGAGAAGTAATATATTGGGAAAACATATTCCTCGAATGAATTCAATATAATTTATTTAAAATTGCAGAGGATATTTATAAATTTATTCACACATTTTTTGGAGTTATATAATAATAGTAATGAGCAAATATTAATTTATGAGTCAATAGCAATTTTTTGCAATAATTTGCAAATAGAAGAATGCATCCTTCATGTTTATTCTCTTTGATGTTACGGTGGTTTTCTCACGTAGGAGGAATGAATAAGAAAGAGTGTTTTATGAAAATTATGTTGCAGGAGTGAATAGTAGTGTCAGTTAGTGACGTCTAGACGGAGAAATTAGCGATATATTAAATTGATGAGGGACCAAATTAAGAGTACCCTTAACCGACTAGCATGTATGTGTAGGTGTATCGACATAAAGGAGGCAAGAAAGGTATGTCAGGATCGTGCCAAATGGAAGTCCATAGTCTATGCCTGCCCATATGGGTGTGTTTATGTTTTATGTTATGTAGTTTGAAATTTTTAATTGCAATTTTAAGTGCTGATTTACTACGTGGTTGGCGGTATTCGGTAATACATAGTGGGGAATCTCTATGCCTGTGATTTATACGTTGTATGTGTGTTTTATAGGTGGTAGAGCCATGCTGCAGCTATATTAGTAGTATAGTTGTAGCACGAATGAGTCGGCTCGACTGGGGAAGGACCACGCTCTCACAGAATACCAGCGTAAAATGGCAGCTTGACACTGCTGTGTTTCGTATGGTGAGTGTAGAAATCCGGAGACCCGTTTTACAGGAAGAGAGATTCTATTTTAGTCCTCACGGCTGACAACGCATCTGCATTTTAATTCGCAATCGAAGATATATGTAGATGTCTATGGGCCGCAGCAATCACTTACCGTCAGGTGGATTGTGTGCTTGTTTGTCACCCTATCCTATAAAAAAATATTTCGAGGACATGTGGAGTAAGCCCACACGCATTAGAACAGTGCGACGTACCAAGGGAAGTTTCAACTGTGGAACGTAGGCTGTAAATTTACTTTTTTTTACTTTAATTACCATTTTGTTAACATTTCACTGTCAGACCTACTCGAATTTATGTCCTAGGTCCTATAACTAGGTAAGAGGGAGCGACCTCAGTGCTCATCATCAGTGATTCATCGTCGATCAAATCAACCCTCGCCTTTAGGTTTGCCTTCTTTGTTAAAATGACTATAAGGCCAGAAAGAGTGATTGAAAAATCAACACAGGAAAAATAGTGGAGAACATGCATTCCGAAGAAATGTTGTTTTTGGTTCAGAATGAAATTTCTAGTTGAGGACTATTTTATGCAATTATAAACTTTGTGTCATTTTGAAGGTTATACTTCGGTCTTAAAGATATTAACAAGTTTGTTATCAAGGCAAAAAACGATTACATTAAATTTTGTTCAATCGTTGAATTAAAACACAATTGATAAATCTAAAAGACAATCTACACGGATATGATTGCTTAAGACTTTCTTATTGTGTATTAAACTTCGCAAAACGAAACCAATCAAGAACAAAAACAATAAATCAGGTTTACAATTTGCAAAGTACACACAGATAGGCATTAATTGTAAACTTGTTAATACCTCTGAATAAATCAGGATGTCAGTGCGAAGGTGCGAAGTGGCGCAAAGTAAGTTCCGATGCAAAAAGGGCGCGAGGAGACTTCGTGGGCGAATAAAAAGTTTTAGAAGGCGGGACTTGTTAGAGCATGCGTAGAAGTCCCGCTGAAGAGATGCTTCAACTTCGACTGCGGATGGCCAAGCAGCGAACATCGCACCAGTAGTCGCGTATAGTCCGTGCCATGCGGTCGTATCCGGGATGCAACACTGCATAGTCGCATAGACTTCACGTAGTGATTTAAAGTACTTTTTGATTCGGTATACAATTTTTCGAAATGCAATAGAGATTTTCTTGAGAGACATACAAGTTCCAAAGTTTGAACAACTTTCTTGAAGTAAGATTTTGACTTTGTTTTAATGAAGTTTCGTCTCTTCTAATACTAATTATATTACTTTAAAAGAATTTTGTATTTGATGAAAATCATTGTAGGAGTTTGCGAATTTTCAACTAAATAATATCATGCATAAATTGTAGAAATAGTTTATTATTATAAATTATTAACAATATCGAAATCGACATAACTTTTTAATAAATAAATATAAAAGTCTACACAACAGTATTAAAAACTACAATAAATTATTTCTGTATAAATTATTTAAAACATAATGCTCTTAGAAATAAATTAATTTCCATGAGAACTTTAATATCAGCTTTTTAATGAAGTTTCTAGATTAAATAAACTTCTAAATTTTTCAGCCAGTTATGCTGATTCAGGCAAGCTTTATTTTTAATAGCACTCATTAACCCAAAAATAGCTAGTAAGCAAGTCTGGCTTTATTGTTTAAAGACCCTTAATATAGAAGTGCATGTGCCGAATATGACCGTACACCGTTAACGTCGTATCGTTTGTGGGTTATATAAGAAAAAAGAATTATATAATATAATAGGATAGATTTTTTTTCTATATTGCTTATATATAGCCAGGTGGTAGGATTACTTTCCTTCCTAGGATCCCGTCTGAGTCTTACCTCTTTTTGCCACACTCATAGCACCACTCATAGCAGTGCTGGCACTGCTGTGTCTCGGTTTGAGGGTATAGCAAGTTAGTATAATTACAAGCTATGAGGAGATCTATCTTAGTACTCTAGGTGACGACGCACTTGTAGCCTTCTTTGCTTGAAGTTGACCGCAGGTGTCCATGGTTTACACTAGCCATTTACCATCAGGTTGACGTTCAATTCGCGAGTTACTTCAGTTTTATAAAAAAATAATATAAGTTTTCTTATTTACCACAGTTTCAAAATAAATGAGAAATCTCTCGTAGGAACAGCCAACAAGCAATCGACTGTGTTTTTATTAGTATAGTAGCTGGCCAAACAGACCTTACTCTGCCCTTTTCGACGACCCTTCATATAAAAAATCCTTAAATTTTAAAATAAAAAATATTGAGTGTCACTTATCAGGATAAAAACCATACTATCTCTCACGTTGGACGAAACTGCACAAAGTGTGCAAAATTTCATTGAAATCAGTTCAGTAGTTTAGGAGTTCATCGTAGACAAACTATGTGACACGTAATTTTTATATATAAAGATAACAACAATAATAAGAACTAAGTAAATTCCTTATAATAAACGTCTTTAAACATAAAAAGATATAATAAAATATTTAGTGTTATTGTAACAGTAATATAAAAATAGCCCATAAACTTTTCGATGTAGACATTGTACCCTATCTTATTTTAAAAATATTTTGTTATAATTAAACTATGTTGTTAGAGTTTCTTTTTCTTCTTTTTTTTTATTCTACTCATCGTGGTGGACTGCGCTGACAAATACGGGTTAGGTTCATTACTAGAGGGGACTTTTCAATAACTTCGATAACCGTATTGATTATGGGAAGTGTAAAATAAATTTAAAATTTAAGACTTTGAAATCATATAGTCTCTATTTCATAATATCATCAAAGGTTACAGCTCATATACGTCCCACTGCTGGGCACAGGCCTCATCTCATTTTTGAGAGGGTTGTAGGGCAAGGAAATGTCCGCCGCGCTGCCCCAATGCGTGTTGGCTAACTTCACATATCTTGGAAATATCTTTTTTTATTTCTTAGACATGTAGGTTTCCTCAAGATGTTTTCCTTCACCGCTGAACATGTGGTAAATCATTAAGCACTTAAAATTGCAATTAACAATTTAATTGGTGCCGGCGGGGATCGAACCGGGGTTGCTCGCGTACAGTGAAACTTACAGCGAGCGCTAATCATATGAGCATACACGGCTCTTATATCATCAAAATCTTATAAATTTTTGAGAATTAAGATTTATAAAAAACATCTTTTAATAATTTTAAAATTTGTAATTATGTTTAGTGGCAATAAGGGTTAACCGTATTTAATATGTTAAAGTTTTAATGAAGTAATGAGTTAATGCTTTAAAATTATACGTTATACGGCTTGTTCATTTTTAAGTAGGTAGAAACAAATAATATTTTAGGTGATAAATTCAGTGACATAAAATTCTCTAAGCTACATAGATTTTGAAATATGCTTTCTAATATTTTTATTTTGCTATTTCTATTTTATATGATACTAGCTGTCCAGGCAGACGTTGTTCTGCCCACTCCGACGACCCTGTGTCCTATAAAAATTCTTAAATTCGTAATAAAAATATTTAGGGTCACTTATAGGGATAAAAACTATCCTATCTCTCAAGTTGGACTAAATTGCACACAGTGTGCAAAATTTCATTGCAATCAGTTTAGTAGTTTAGCAGTTCATCGCGGACAAACAAGGTGACACGTAATTTCTATATATAAAGATATACAAAAACTATGTAAATAAAAAAATATCGGCTTCGGCTCGTATTCTATGCATTTTACTTCTTACGAGTATTTTAAACAGGGGGGGGGGGGCTTCAAGAAATTGTTAGGATTATTCCAGTCGCCAAGTTTCTCTTAATCGCACATTAGCATATAATAGAATGTAGAAAATTCCAGCTCCTTGATCTGGATGGTTGGCAATGAAATGTTATTTTTAACCAACTTCAAAAAGGAGACGGTACTCAATTCGACTGTATGTTTTTTATGTGTTTAACCTCATAACTTTTTACTGGGTGAACCGATTTCGATAATTCTTTTTTTTATTTTAAAGCTGGTGCTTTACATGTTGTCCCGTATAAATTTTATCCCTAAGTTGTATCGGTCCGGAAAAATTGCTAGTGGTAAACTATTCCACAAGGAAGTTGTGCGAGGAAAAACATCTTCTAAATCGCATAGTGGTGGACCGCCAGTCATCCAGATGGTGCGAATGGTATCGGGAGTTCTGCCGCGATGTGCATTCGTGAAATTTGGCGGCTGGGATTAATCCGAACAATTCCTCAGAGCACTCCCCGTGGTAAATGCGATAAAATTCGCAAAGAGATGCAACATCTATATGCAGTGCCAGTGTATCGAGCCGATCAGAAAGAACTCGGTCGTCGACGATTCGCTCCGCTCTGCGCTGTATGCGGTCAAGTGGAAGGAGCTGGCACTGGAGAGCCCCAGCCCAGAGATGGGAACAGTATTCCATGTGAGGCCGAAACTTCGCCTTGTAAAGTTGCAGGCGTTGTGCCGGCATGAAATACTGTCCCGTTCTGCTGAGCATGCCAAGCTTTTTAGAGGCCAATTTGGCTTTCTCTTCCAAGTGACCATGAAACTGCACGTCACTCGATATGTCGACACCGAGGATTCCGATACTGGCTGAGGCAACAAGGGGAGTGCCTTAAAACTGAGGAGATACGACAAAGGGGTTCTTTTTAGCGGTAAACGCGCAAACTTGTGTCTTCTGAGGATTAAACTGGACTAAATTTAGTCGCTCCCAATCCGAGACTTTGTCCAGCAAAGACTCGACTTCAGACACAAGTTTGTTCCGGTTCTCGGCGACGTTTTCCCGAGAAATATTGGCACCACCGGTGTATAGAGCATCACCAATGCTGTCATCCGCATAGCAATGAATGCTACCGGTTTGCAACATATCATTGATATGCAGAAGAAACAGCGTTGGTGATAGCACGCAGCCTTTTGGAACACCAGCGTTAATAGGCTTGTAGTCGGAGCATGCACCTTCTACAACGACCTTGATGCTCGAATCTGCTAGAAAGTTGGTGATCCAATTGCACAATTTCTCAGGAAGCCCATAGGAAGGGAGCTTCGAAAGAAGCGCTTTGTGCCAAACCCGAACGAAGGCCTTCGCAATGTCCAAACTAACGGCCAATGCCTCCCCCTTGGACTCTACTGCCTCCGCCGATATATGAGTCAAGTAGGCCAGAAGATCACTAGCTGATCGACCCCGACGAAAACCGTATTGGCGGTCACTAATCAGCTGGTGATCCTCAAGGTACTGCATGAAGTGGCAGTTTATAACGGACTCCATTATATATATTTTGGAGAACAAGGGGGTGACGGCGATAGGCCTGTAGTTAGACGGGTCTGAGCGATCACCTTTTCTAGGGATCGGGTGAACAAAAGCTGTCTTCCATGATTTTGTGACTACGCCTAGAGAGTAGGAGTACCGAAAAAGACGTGTCAAAACCGGTGCTAACTCCGGAGCACACGTCCTCAGCACAATTGGGGGGATTCCGTCAGGCCCACTCGACTTGTGGATGTCCAATGAGAGGAGTGCTTTGCGGACCGATCGCTGTAGAACCGCTATATTATATTCTTATATATATTCTTCTTTCTTCTACTTTAAAGGTACTTATCCATTTTGTCAGTAGCATAATTTTGTCGATCGAGCCATCCATTATAGCCTGAAAAAAGTCCTATGTTCCCTAGTATTGCTTCGCTGTCAGGTTGGCCACCGCAGTTTTTATTATGTTGCTACCAGTTTTCTTTTTCGCCTCTTTCACCTGCGGGAGTGGGTAAGTGGATTCTTGAACCACCGCTACATAGTAAATTAATCGATAAGCAAAAGATTTATCAAAACTGGAATTGGCTATAATTTCGGTACCAGCTCTCTTATATAGTTGATTGCAGTAATTCATATTAATTTAGCTCTTGCCCTAAAACCTTGCCCTAAAACTTTTTTCAGAAATAAGAAGAGGCTTGTGATATAGGAGAAAATCCAAATATGTGGGTAACGTTTTTTTTTTAAAGAAGCTAAGAAATCGTTGTAGTTGTGACACTTATGTGGTATTGTCGTAAGATATGAGAAATGCCAGAAAATCTCATGGCTTTCGATAGATGGCGGTAAGTCTATCAAATAGATGGGAAGCAGCTTCAAAGATCCGTCTGGCTCTTTATTTGCCCAAAAGTCAGTTTCGGTAGGTATTGTTCTCTTACAAATTCTGCCATCAAGCAGCAGTGCACCAACTGCCGTGTTCTGGTTTGAAAGGAAAAAGAGCAAGTATAATTACAGTGTTATAACATCGCTCCTATGCCATACTTGCTACGCTTGGCAGGCGGGTCAGCAATCTTCATTTTTTATTATTTTGAATAGTTGGTTTTGATTAGTTATATTTTTTTTATAGGATAGGGCGACAAATGAGCACTAAGTCCACCTGATCGTAAGTGGTTGCTGTGACCCATAGACATCTCATCTACATTTATCCTCAATAAAGTATCAAAATGCAGATGCGTCGTCACCCGTGAGGACTAAGATGGAATACCTCTTTTCCAGTAAAATGGGTCTCCGGTTCTCTACACTCACCATACGAAACACAGCAGTGTCAAGCTGCCATTTTACGCTGGTATTCTGCGAGAGCGTTTTCATTCCTACTACAAATATACTACTAATATAGCTGCAGTATGGCTCTACCACGTATAAAATCATATACCTGTTATGGGGTAGTGGATACTCCTACGCTGCTACTACAGGGTAAGCAATATGGAGTACGGAAGTAAGTTTTCTCCCCTGCTCCTAGACGCTTATTTATATGTTAAGAGGAATAAATTTCTACACAGAACTGCTAGTGCAGCATAAAAGAGATTGTTCTCTCTAGTAAATCCGACAAATCCACTTCGTTTTGGTTCCACGCTCTGAATATGTTTTGTCGGATTTACTAGCAAAGCTCGCTATGGGGTTCAATTGCAAGCTTAAGGCGAGAAAACACGTGAGTCTAAATTTTATTGATAGCTATATTATAATAGTATTTTGTATTCCAAAAGTAGTTATTCCTTTTTTTGAAATAGGGGTAAAAAAATACTTAACAAAAGGACTTAAAAAAAGGAAGAGGTTCTGAATTTAACTGTATGTTTTATTTTTATGTTGTTTGTAACGCGATATATTTGTGAATTATCAATTGTTTTTCATATTTTTTTTTATTTAATAGGTTTTACTTCAAGAGTAGTGCAATACAAATTTGAATAGTAAAATAATTTTTTTTAATCTTAGGGTGATGAAAACGGAATGAAGTTCTTAATGTAACTAATTAAACGACATACTAAGATGCCTAATGAAGTTTTCACCTCCAAAAATTCTATAAAAACTTTTTATAAAAGTAAAAACCAAACAAAATAAGATAATTTCCAAATAATACCTTCTGAAGTTGTTTTTATTAGCTCCTAATAGTCCACTGCTGAGCATGGACCGAATTAAGGGATCGTAGTTCGTAGTATGGTAACTGCGGATAATAAGACCTAGCTAAGGAAAAATCGAAAATAAAATCAAAAATATCTAATTTGGTCTACAGATTTTAATAAAAATCATTAATTTAGTCCAGTTTCGTAGCGCGTCTCAGCAAACTTGTAGAGACATTATCGTGCAATAGGAGTCTGTTATTATCTTAAGCGAGTGCAGTTATTATAAATACGATTTTTGTAATTTAGGCCTTATTAGCCGACAGGCCATATTACCCGCAGGCACTTATACTAAATGTCTCGTATCCTTGACCACAGATTAACTAATTGATTAGAAGCTGCTTATTTTCTCCGATCTGGGCAACCCATCTGTTACCAATTTTAAACAAAGAATGTTACAGCTTTTTACTTTATTTAGGAAAGTTGACGGCTACGTGGCATGGCAATGAGTTGCAGCCCTAAGGGCCGCGGGTTGCAATCCCGCACGGATTAAGTATTTGTATGGCTTACAAATAATTGTTCCGGTTCTGGATGCAGGTCGTTGTGAAATTTATGTATATAAACTGCTCCCACGATACAGGAGAAAATCATAGTATGGAGGTAACGTCTTATGAAAAAAATGAAAAAAAGATGAGATGCGTTCTCTCCACTGAGAGCTACGATGGAATGCCTCTCAGTTGGCAATAATACAGACTCTCTATACCTTCCTTCGCGGTAGAAATTGATATCCCACTGACGAATAGGGAAAAAATCAATCCAACCAACAAATAACTGTATTCGAAACAACATTAGCTAGACAAAGGATTTATATACTAAGTATAGAAAACTAACATTCAAGTAATTTACTAAGTAGTAGTTTTCTATACTTATTTATAAATGAATAATGCCTATAAATTGTCATCAATAAAATCGTAAAAACCAAAATGTTCCCAATAAATTGCGAAACATTTCACATAGTTTGTGATCTAATCTCAAGAAAACTTTTATTTGATTCTTTTAAAGATTGAAATAACTTATAATATTCACAATGGTCCGTGCAAAACTAAGCACATAATCTTTTAATTTTAAAATATAAGATAGGGCAATCATTATTTAGTTGGCTTCATATTTTATGCTTTTCATTATTTCTGTGAAATTGTTTACATCGTTCTCTCTGTGAAAACCTGTCGTCAGCGGCGAACGTTTCGTTTTATAAAACTTAATTTAGATTAAATATATTAAGGTTTTTAAATAGTTCTTTCGTATTTGACCACTACATCAATTAATTTATATTCGAATTGTAAACACATCGCAAGCTTTAGAACGTTTTTTTCTTTTCGTTTCTAAGTAGGAATCAAAGCGGCTGATTATGCATTTTATTTATCGTAGAGTTCTACTGGGAGTGTACCTAATCTGTGTGAAAATGATTACCCTGTTCACGTTTTGAGTTTAGGGTTCTTACATTTTAGTACGGTTTTGTCTCAAGTTCTGCGAGAAAACGTTGAGTGGAAATCTGCATATTTGAATAGTAACTCCGAATGTACGGCAGCATACCTAATAATATCCATAAAGTCGGAATGGGCATATAGTTTATTTAAAAAAAAAAGTGCCTGTTGATTATTTCGTTATCGATTACAGTTTTTTTACTCATGTGATTCTACCATAGAAAAATTAGTTTACGCGATGGCTTCTAAATTTGAAATTTGGATTATTTAATAATAATAATAATAATAATTTATTTGATACAGACAACACTGATCCATTACAAAATTAAGTTATTACATTGTACCTTAAAATTTAATTATAATTATTGGTTAAATAATGATATTATTACATATATTATATCATGATATTATTATGTACCTATATATTATATATATATGAGTATAGACCTTTTTGATTAGTGAATTCATTTCTGACAATCACTTGGTATGGGACGTACGGTTTCTTTACACATGTGGTATGGGTGCGATTCGACTACATTAAAATATGTTAAATATTTCATGAAAAGTTCCATACTTCTACCTCTCACTTCTAAGAGGGTTAAGGAGCAATTAGTCCACCGCTTGCTCCAGTAATTCTAATGTGTGTTTGTCGACTTCATATACTTAAATAATATATTACGAAGTTATGTGAAGTATTCCTATGTGCAGGTTCCCTGACGATGTTTTCTTTCATCGCCAAGACCTCGGTAAATCAACACTTAATATTGCAATTAGCAATTTATTTGTTGTGTAATGAATAATTTATTTTTCTTTAAACTTATTTAAACCATTTCTTGTTTTTTTTTTTATTTTATTATCCATAAATAAAATAAAATAATCATTTATTACAAGAAAGGTATTCTATATATAAAACAACAGATTTCGGTTCTTTTTTAATCGTGCTTACTATGTACTAATTACTGGTAGCATTCATTGCTATGGAGACGACAGCACTGGTGATGCCTTATATACCGGCCGTGCCAATATTTCTCGGGAAAACGTCGCTGAGTACCGGGACAAACTTGTGTCTGAAGTCGAGTCTTTGCTTAACAAAGTCTCGGATTGGGGCCGACTAAATCTAGTCCAGTTCAATCCCCAGAAGGCACAAGTTTGCGCGTTTACCGCTAAAAAGAGCCCCTTAGTCGTATTTCCTCAGTTTCAAGGCACTCCCCTTGCTGCCTCAGCTAGTATCGGAATCCTTGGCGTCGACATATCGAATAGTTTGCAGTTTCGTGGTCACTTGGAAGGGAAGGCCAAATTGGCCTCTAAAAAGCTTGGCGTGCTCAGCAGAGCGAGACAGTATTTCATGCCAGCACATCGCTTGCAACTTTACAAAGCGCAAGTTCGGCCCCACATGGAATACTGTTCTTATTTCTGGGCCGAGGCACCCCAGTGCCAGCTCCTTCACTTGACCGCATCCAGCGCAGAGCGGTTCGAATCGTCGACGACCGAGTTCTTTCTGATCGGCTCGATACACTGGCACGGCGTAGAGATGTTGCATCTCTTTGCGTATAGAAAAAGGACAAATCCTACATATTTTTAACGGAAAAACCTTATTGAGAGTATATAAAGGTGGACTTGCAATTGGACAAATGCGATAGATGACGATAAAGAGATTTTTTAAATTGGGGATATGGACATTGATACGTTTTAAGTTCGGCCCCTATCAACGAGTGATTAAAAAAAGTTGAACGAAATTGAAATGTCATACAATAGAGGCTATTGAATATTTCGCCTCAAAGACGGCGCCTTTCCACTTTTTTCGATTGTCAGTGACAAGCTAGACGATGAATTCATTATTTTGCAAAACCTCAAACGAAAAGAAAGGTTATCAAAGAGAACTTGGTGAAGGGATGTCTGTAGCATGAACGCGCATGGCGTTTTGACATTTAATTTCTTGAAGCAATTACGAGTACAGCTAGGATGTTTGTTGCTTATTCGACCACGTTTAGATAATCGAGCAGTATTTAGATGTAGTTTAGAATTGCAACAAATTGAAAATATTATTTCATTTTCAATAACTATTAAAATGTATCAAAAATTATACAATATATTATAGAGACTACAAAAATTTACTTAATAGTTCGTATCGATTTATTCTGTCTAGAGGTGCGTCTGGTTTGGTACCACACACCGTGAAACAGAAACAGAAACATTTTTATTCAATATAGATTATAAATAATACTTATTGAAAGTAACTCTGCTTTAATTTACTACTGGTTTAGAAAAAAAACCTCTGTCCTGGGAAAAGTCAGCCCAGCCCAAAAGTAACCCAGCGAGACTTTTTTTTTTTGGAAAATAACCAGATTATACTTTTTTATTTGAAACAAAAAATAATAATAACTGACACGAGACACCAACTAATAAGTTCTATTTTGAAGAGTCAGAGATATTGGCTGTAAGGTATTTTGTCTTAGTTCTTAGAGGAGTTCTTAGGATAACATATTTATTGTCAGACATTGTTTGTAGGACTGCAGTATCAAATAATCGTTAAGTGGATTATTAATTAAAAAAATCATACATTTTATTTCAAATATACTCTAAATTTTAAAGTAATGGAAATTTCTACCAAAAGTAAAACAACTTAAAATGAAGTTTTGTTTTTATTTATTGTCTGCAGAACCGTTCGGTAACATTATAATGTTAAGTAAATATTTAAATTTCTGTACTATCAATTACAGATTCTTACTTTATAAAAATATACTTATAACATATCGCTAGAACTGTCTTCAAAATTGTTTGTTCTGTAAATATTCAGATATGTGTATGTGATGTCGCGGTATGGGGAAGAATATAAAGAGGAGTTCTATACTTGTATGTGATTTTTTGTTTTTATTTAATAATTTCCTCGAATTTAGGTCATTTGTTCTATTTTAAATAGCAGTTACGTTGACTGATTACTGAATTTTGGGCATATTTAGAGCGAGTTATAGGAAGGAACATGAAATAAGCTATGCCTAAACCAATACGCTTTCCTGTTCATCTTGCGTCTTCCTTTAACGCATACCAGAGCAACCATAGCGAATGCAATAGCGCATGCGCTAAAACTAGTTCGACAACAGCGCATGTCTCTAGCGAATGCTGATTCCCCTGTGGGTTCTCATGCAACATTTCGTGCATTTTAGTAAACAAAATGGCGGAAGACCAAGTAAAAAATAAGTGTTATGTTTCATAATTTTTGGCTCCTGTCTTTTCAAAAGCCTGTTGAATGTGGCTTTAGTCATTCGTGTGAAATTTATAAAAATAATGTGATTATTTCGCTCTAAATCTTTCAATATTGTGTTGTTCCGTTTCTACAAATAATTTTTCATCCAGACTCTCCTACGTGTCTATCTCTAACCAAACCTAATCGAGGCACGTGAGGTATAGACGAGCTGTATGTGACGAGCGCACGGGTAGAGGCGATAAGCTACATGGGTCATATGGCACAGCGCTTGACAGCAAGACGAACTTAAAGTTGAAACGCAAAATGAACAAGAAAGCGAAATTGAAAGCGCACTGGTGTAGGCAGAGATATATCTGGTATGCTTCGAATGAGTATTATGTAAACATTGAGATGTCAATTCAGGGAAATCAATTTTATTATTATAGATTTCACGTGAAAATAAAATTTGCAGAAGTGTGCGTCGGTTCTTTAACTGTTAAATATGTAATAAATTATGATAAACGCAGAATACTCATTACGTATTTTTGTAAATGTACGCTGTATTTGCTCAATATTCTTTATGTGAGGCAAACAATTTGGATTCTAGACATTACAACAATACTCCAAAATTTTTCGAACATAAGAATAATACAGATTTCTGATACATTCAGAATATGAGAAAATACGACACTTTTTAAAACAAATCCTAGGTTTTACGGATTGTTGTGATGTTATATATGACATTATGACATAAATTTATTTATGAGCGCAACCAAACGAATTCATCAAGTTTTTATGTGATATATTATGTGATAAAATTTCGTGTTCGATGACAATCGAAGCGTGGAGTGAAAATATATACGTGAAAATATGTAAGTGCACAAAATTTGGACAAGATAAGGGGCAAGCTTACCCCCGATCTGTTTTCTTGAGCAGGAACTTCGCGGAGGCCTATTACAGAGGCTTTGTTTTGTCCAAAACGTTGACTCTCAAAATATTGCCTCATTATTAATTATTCTTTCATGTCGAGCTTTCTTTTATGGGCTATTGAAGATAGTGGGGTAATTATAAATATTTGGAAGGGGGAAGAATGCATAAAAAGAACAGGGGATTTTTCTTTTCGATTTTCCCCAAAAATGATTTATTACATGGCTTTGTTTTGCTTCAATAGAAAAATAATCATTTATTAGCGGGAAAACGATTTTTTTTTGTATAAGATAACGGTAACAAAAGAGCACACAGTCCACCTGATGGTAAGTGGTTGCTGCGGCCCATAGACATCTACATCTATCCTCTATTATTAATCAAAATGCAGATGCGTTGTCACCCGTGAGGACTAAGATGGAATGCCTCATTTCCAGTAAAAAGGGTCTCCGGTTCTCTACACTGACCATACGAAACACAGCAGCGTTATGCTGCTATTTTACTCTGGTATTCTGTGAGAGCGTGGTCCTTCCCCGGTCGAGCCGACCCATTCGTGCTACAACTATACTATTAATATAACTGCAGCATGGCTCTACACGTTCTTGTAAATTATATGTATTATCTATTTTATTTCTACGGTTTCCTATAAATGGTTACTAGCATAACGTCTCAGCAATTTTTAAGCTAACTATAAAGTTGTTTAAAGATAATGCTACACCTATATAACGGTTGTAGCTCGACCGGCAATTAATGCTGCTGTGTTTCGAATGGTGAGCTTAGGGAACCGGAGATGCTTTTTTCTGAAAACGAGGCTTCCATCTTAGGGTGATAACGCATGCTGAATTTTGATTTTTAACCGAGGATAGATGTAGATGTCTACGGGCCACTTCTTTCTTAAAATATATATTCTTGGGCTCCCCAACTGGTTTCTTTGTCTGGTACTCGGTCCATGTTTATTGTTGATAAATGGGATATGTCTGCTCAACTATTCTTTATGCAAAAGGTAGTATGAATATTTAGAATTGCCTTGCATTCCCATCTGATAACCAACTATTATAAATTCTCAATAATTTTTGTAGTTAGTATAAGCCAGTTTTTTCTATTTATTAAAAGGTATCAGCAGCCTAATGGCCTAAAGGTTTAAGGGTGTGGATTGCAAACTCGGAAAGTGATGGCTTCGAAACCGCTATTTGACCACTGTCGTTAACTACTCTTAACATAAATATTTTAAGCTTACTTAGATTGTTTTGAACATAAACCATCAATACAAATATCAATAATATAAAAAGGCAGTTACAGTAATTAAAGAAATTAATAAAGAAATAAAGAATTTAATTATTATTCGATGCATAGAAACCAAATATATTTGATAAAAATAAATATAAATTAAAAAAAGTTGTTGATCTGATATGACCATTTGAGGAAAAATTTACATAAAAGTATACTCAAACCAACAAATAAAGATAGATGGAGCGACATGCTCAACTTATTGTAAGAACTAGAACTTACGCACACATATTCAAGCATTTGCAATCAACAAAATGATTTAGTGGACGTGTCACCTATCAAAAAAGGAAAGAAAGAAGTGTGCGCAAATACTCGCAGTCACTTAAAATGTACGTAGTGTCAGAGTAATACTCGTATATATATATATATTTAAAATAGATTTAAGTATATATTTACACATGTAGGTAAAAAGTAAACCCAGATGTTTGCAAAGTTTCCGTCGTTCAGGCGAGTTAACTTGGAGCACACTTGTTACAAAGTAATAAGTGAAGTTAAATAAAACCGAGCAAATAATTGTACAACAAGAGTTTAATTTTATATTATTCTCTTAAAAATTAGAGAAAATGCCGTACCGTTATCATAATTGACTTTGTTTAACAAACACGCCTTTACATAACATATGCTTAGTTACGATTGGCACGTCGGGTAGTCTTGTTCAATGCTACCCTAAATTTTGCTATTATCGATATCGGTACCTAGTGGCCAGGGTATCCACGCCCCGGAATTTGACTTTTCATCCCAGATGGCATAAAAATTTGCGCACTACACCGATACCGTTACAGTCTATGAAAGACCACTGCTGTACATAGGCCTTCGCCATAGATTGCCTCATAGCGGAGACACGTGCCATAGTTGCCACACTTGGGAATCGGGTTGATAACTGCAGTTTTGTTTTAGTCGTTATTAGGAAGACGGCCCATCTGATTTGTTTCATAATATTGTTGTATAATAGAACTTTTGAGCGCATAATTCCCTCAAAATCAAGTGGTAAAATAAAAAAAATTGTACTACCGACTCCAATATAATTTATTAAGGATAACTCAAAAACTAATGGTCCGACCTTGATCAAATTTATATCAAACACGACACTAGGTCACAAACATTCTGTTGAGAACTTTTCAATACTGAGGCCGTTTTGTATATACTTGCTCTGTTTAAAGACTGGTAGGTGCATTTTTTTTATAAAACTGAAGTCACAAATTATTTTACAATCTGCCTGTTAGTAGCTATTGCAGTTCATGGCCACCTGCAGTTAACTTCATTCAAGATGAATTTTAAAATAAAAAAAGAATCATTAAAATTGGTTCACCTAGAAAAAAGTTATGAGGCAGCACCCAAAAAAATACAGTCAAACTAAGTACTTCCTCCTTTTTGATATCTGTTAAAAATAGATAGGCTTCATTAACCTAGCGTTTAGTGGAAAATTACAAATCTACAATATTTCGTTGCAATTTACATTAAATTGAAGTGGACTACAACTGTTCCGATTGCTGAATTCGAAAATGTATCAAAATTTTGGACCAATCAGAAGTATGTGTGACGTCAACCTATTTATGGACAGTTGTTTGGAAATTTTAAAATAGAAGAATGCGGGTTAAGAATGGGTGAGCTAACCATCAAATGCCTTTTTTACGCCGATGATCAAGCCATACTTGCGTCGTCGGCGGCCGAGTTGCAAATGATGGTTACATTAATGAACAGGACATTAAAAGGAAAGGGAATGAAAATGAACGCAAGTAAGACGAAAGTGATGGTTTTTGAAAAAGAAGAAAGTAAAACGATATGTGAAATAAGAATAGAAGGGGATTTGGTCGAGCTAGTAGATGAGTTTGTGTATTTGGGATGTGTATTTAGAGCCTATTAACGCTGGTGTTCCACAAGGCTGCGTGCTATCACCAACGCTGTTTCTTCTGCATATCAATGATATGTTGCAAGCCGGTAGCATTCATTGCTATGCGGATGACAGCACTGGTGATGATCTATACACCGGGCGTGCCAATATTTCTTGGGAAAACGTCACCGAGTACCGGAACAAACTTGTGTCTGAAGTCGAGTCTTTGCTGGACAAAGTCTCGGATTGGGGGCGACTAAATCTAGTCCAGTTTAATTCTCAGAAGACACAAGTTTGCGCGTTTACCGCTAAAAAGAACCCCTTTGTCGTATCTCCTCAGTTTCAAGGTACTCCCCTTGTTGCCTCAGCCAGTATCGGAATCTTCGGCGTCGACATATCGAGTAACGTGCAGTTTCTTGGTCACTTGGAAGAGAAGGCCAAATTGGCCTCTAAAAAGCCTGGCGTGCTCAGTAGAGCGGGACAGTATTTCATGCCGGCTCAACGCCTGCAACTTTACAAGGCGCAGGTTCGGCCTCACATGGAATACTGTTCCCATCTCTGGGCTGGGGCTCCCCAGTGCCAGCTCCTTCCACTTGACCGCATCCAGCGCAGAGCGGCTCGAATCGTCGACGACCGAGTCCTTTCCGATCGGCTCGACTCATTGGCACTGCGAAGAGATGTTGCATCTCTTAGTATTTTCTTTCGCATTTACCATGGGGAGTGCTCTGAGGAATTGTTCGGATTAATCCCAGCCGCCAAATTTCACGAACGCACATCGCGGCAGAACTCCCGATACCATCCACACCATCTGGATGATTGGCGGTCCACCACTGTGCGATTTAGAAGATGTTTTCTTCCTCGCACAACTTCCTTGTGGAATAGTTTACCACCAGCGATTTTTCCGGACCGATACGACTTAGGGACCTTCAAGAAAAGAGCCTACTCCTTTTTAAAAGGCCGGCAACGCATCTGCAATTCCCCTGGTGTTGCGGTTGTTCATGGGCGGCGGTAGTTGCTTACCATCAGGTGAGCCGCATGCTCGTTTGCCCCCTCTCCTATAAAAAAAAAGGGATGGTAGATATGATAAGGATATAGAACGACGACTGAACGCAGGAAATAGAGTGAATGGGGCTCTACACCCTATTGTGTGAAGTCAGAATGTGTCCAAAAAGACACGTATGGCAATTCACAATGCTGTGTTAGTCCCTACTTTAATGTATGGTAGTGAAAGTTGGGTGTGGTAGAAGAAACAAGAGAGTAGAATAAATGCTGTAAAAATGTGGTCATTAAGGGGTATGTTAGGGATAAATCTGAATGACAGAGTGAGAAATTGTGTGATAAGAAAAGAGTGTGGTTTGCAAGATGATGTTGTGAAAGAATGAGTGAGGAAAGAGTGACAAAGCAAATTTATGTTGCAGAGGTGAACGGCAGAGTCGGGAAGGGACGCCCTAGGCGAAAGTTTATCGACCAAATTGGCGATATATTGAAAATGGGCCAAATCAAGAGTACCTTTAACCGACGAGCGTGTATGCTTAGGTATGTGGATGTGGAGGAAGCGAGAGAGGTGTGTCAGGATCGTGTCAAATGGAAGTCCATAGTCTCTGCCTACCCCTCTGGGTGACAGGCGTGAGTGTTTATGTACGTAATTTTTTTTTTAATTTAACTACGAGCCTTTAAGCTCGAGTACATGGCTAGAACAGGACATGTTGTTCTCGAAATACTTTAAAGCTTTCAAATTTATTGTGTTTTCCTTCACGCCCGACCATATAGTAACATTTCTTCTTTAAAAATAAAAATTGAAAATTATTAATGCCAGTTCGTTTAACTTAACAAAAAATATATAATTCATATTAGGAGCTACTCAGTGTAAATTCACTTCAACTGCGACCCGTGAATTGCTCCGTTCACTTGTATATTTACGTTTCACGTACAGGGCTTGCAGCTAAAGCGCAGTATCCATCTGTTATTGTCTGTCAGTTGTGTATATGCAGTCAAGATTTATCTTACTTAGAACTTAATTAAACGTATGTAAATGCTTAGAATAATATTCTTAGTTGATTAATTATATGAAAATACCCTGACGTAAAATTATCCTCTGCCTGTACAAATGTAGAACATTTTAGTCTCTTTTCAAAATGAGTTCGAATGTATTTTATTACGTTACTTAAATATTTTCGTATATTTGACCAACCTTTAAGGTTTGCATTTCGTAGATTGTTTAGCAAAGGTTCGCTTATCCTCATTTTAAAAATAAGAACCTACATTTCACTCACAAATCATTTAGGGTCAAGTGCGGCTATGGGGTAATTGCGGCGGGCATATCTCAAAAAGTAACAGAAAATATTATTAAAATGAACATCTAGTCATATTGAGAAAAATTGAAATGTTTTTTTGACACAAACCTAAATAGCGTTACTAAAATGATAGACAATTTGACGCCATTTTTTGTTACAGTTATAATGCGTGCTTGTAAATCTCTAATCTAATTGTCCTAGTTGAAAAAAATTGTTTTGAATATCATCATCATCATTATCATCATTATCCGTTAAATTTTGACTAGAGATATAAATATAAGTTATTTAAAGGAATTGTGTACTTGCAAGAAATTGATATTATAGATTAGATAGATTAAATACCCAGATATAAGCAGTCTTTCTTACAGTACTATGACTAGAGGACTAAACAAAAACGTATGTTAAGGAAAAAAAAATAGTGAAATATAATTACATATTTAAGAAAGCTACCAACCCTGTTCCCTTGTTAAGACAAGTTCCCTCAGGCAAAGTCGCGCCGGATTCGTGTGACATTATCGGTGTTTGTGACACCATTGTTTCACACGCCGACCTTGTTATACGATGGCAAAGTTACAACTACGACGTTATTTAGGTAACTCTGTTAATGCCACAATACGAAATAAGCGTCTAATGCTGTATGCAGTCATAAAACGGGAATAATTATTTTAATGCAATACTACGTTATGACCAATTAAATATTTTTTCCAATTCTAAACATAATAAAATTCAAAAATTGAAATTTAAATACGTTTTTTGGCGTTATATCAATAAATGTTTTAAAGTTCTATAGTTAAGCACCTATTAATCTCTGTTTATAAAAATGAGTTGCTGTCCGTTAGTCTCGCTAAAATTCGAAACTGGCTCAACCGATTCGGATGTGTTCATAAGTGGTAGAGCCATGCTGCAGCTATATGGGTAGTATAGTTGTAGCACAAAATACCAGCGTAAAATAGCGGCTTAACACTGCTGTGTTTCGTATAGTGAGTGTAAAGAATCGGAGACCTTTTTTTACTGAAAAAAAGGCATTGCATCGTAGTACTCACGGCTGGCAACGCATTTGCATTTTGATTCGCAAGCGACGATAGATGTAGATGTCTATGGGCCACAGGAACCACTTACCACCTGGTGGACAATGTGCTCGTTTGTCACCCTATCCTATATAAAAAAGGAATTTTTTGTCTGTGTTTGAGTGGATCCCAGGATCTGCTGAGATAAAGTTGGTAGGTGGAGCTGTTGTCGAGATCCATAAATCACCCATGCGAAGCCGGGGTGGATCTCTAGTTTAAAATAATAAATAAAAAAGTTAAGTATTGATTTATAAATAAATAATAATTTATATTGGAGTACGCATCAGGATATTCAGATAAATTATTATTCTTTTTAAACGAAGAGACGAATTTTCATTACTTATTTTTACAAGTCGTAGAGAAAAATAAAAAGTGATGTTAACCAGTTGAAGTGTTAGAAGAAAAGAGATGGATATAAAAATCTGAGCGATTATAAAATGCAATACCGTAGGTTTGAACTTGGTTGAGAAATAGAACAAGCAGTCACAATGATGTCGCAACATTTTTCGAGCATGTTCGAACAGATTGGCAACTTCACAAAGAACAATCTCGTTACCAATAACAAGCTGGTGAAAGAGAAAGAGAATAAGGCTAACGCCAACCACGTAAGCCTTGGTGCTGCAGGAGCGGGAGGCAATCAGCAGGCGTCGCCTCATAAACACGCACAGCCTCCACCACCTCTGAGGAAGCCTTGCAAGCTACGAAACCTCACCTCGAAGGCAGAATCATATGACACACTTTACAGCAACAGTACTCTGGTAAGTTCTAGAATAATTTTAATTTTAACTTGCTTAACAAGTTTCAGTTTTCGTAATTTTTTGAATTTTTGCTACTGATTTTTCAATCATCAAAAAAATAATTTATCAAATAAATTACCAGGTTAAAAAATATAAAAGTGAATCAATTGAACTATTTTTTATACAACTGTAATTTAATTGTAATGTAATTTTTTTATGTTGTGTTTTATCCTATTGAGATTGAAAATCAGCACTAAAGAGTACGTTTTGTAAGACACTCGTTTTTGACACTAATTATTGTTTATAATTATATTCTATAGTTATACGACTTGGATAAAATTTTGTACGTATACTGAGTACTTTCCAAGTTTATCTAGATAGGTTTCGTCCCAAAGAAAAAAATCTTCCAGCGTCAAGTTAAACTTAGGCGACCAGGTACTAATTTATGAAATTAATTTTCTTGCACCTTTTAATAATAACCGTAACCTCTTTTTTTTTGGAGTTTATGGCCTGGCATCTAGACCTTTAGGCCATAACCGTAACCTCTTTGTCCACTTAAAGTTACTATCGGATTACTTGCTTTTAAAATATTTTTAATGTGACAAAAATAAGGTTGCATAATTTGGTTGGTATAATATTAATTATTTTCATTGGTAGAAATACCTAGAGTATGTATAGAATAGCTTTTTTATTATAGTCTTAAGTAATTTATTTTATTACTATTTATAATTTATTGTTTCTGTTTATGTATTAATGATATTAAAATATTTAAAACAAACATTAAATGTCCAAGAATATCCGTATCAATTCTGGGGCCATAAATAGGATTTGCCTTATAAATAAAACAATATGTGGCCGGTAACATGCGCCACAGGTCATAATTTTGCCTTTTTATGAACGTAATGTTTATAATTCCAAATTATATGAAGTCCGTATTGTGTGGTTCCGTTTTCGTTCAATATTAAGTTTGTGTAAGAAAATTACTTCCTTACACGAAAGCGATGTCTTAAAATGCCGGAAACGTAACGCACTCATTTTCCAACGGGTGAGCCACGTACTTGTTTAGCAATTTTTCTTTGAAAAATATGTAAAGAAGCAAGAGGGAAAATACCAATTTTTTCCTGCAAGTATCAACCTCACGTGCATGTAAATCAGCCGCATATGGTGAATCCACTTTTTAACCTGTAGCAACTGACAAATGTAAGTAAAGTTACCTATTCCAAATCCTGTGTCTTGAGGCGGCAACGTAAGAAGATCCTGAATGCCATTCCATCTCGTGTCACGTAAGAGCATCATAGCCGCTATGGGAAACATTAAAAATGTTATGGTTTCTGATAGATGCCTGTATAACCGTATCTCATTATACCACACGTAAGCACTTAGACCGGCGACGGGTAGCATCGAAGGTCCAAGATGTCTGGTATGGCGATCGTCAATAGCCTGCCAAGAATAACGATTAAAGCATACCCTCCTACAACGGGAAACACATTTACGGGCTGGTGAAGAAGAAGAATCAAAATCCATTCAATTTTTTTTTAAATTATGTCTTTAAATGATACGTCTGTACCATTTTACAAGTCTCGATAAAATCCATTCCAGTCCATTCTCTGTGTTTAACCAAACTCTGGTTAGTAAACTAGTTTATATCGCTAAAACTAATTTTAATCATAACATTATCAGTAAAATTTCGTTACGTGGTTCTGGCAGTAGCCCACGGTTCATTCTTTTTAATGTTTCATAATATAAGAAATAATATTTTTGCCGCAATCGTAAAATTGTTTGAAAACAGACGCAATATGAAAAGAAAATAGAACATTCTCGAAGTAAAACATTTAGGCTACAGTAATACACAATAAGTATAATGTAACTTTAAACGTTTTAAACCGTAGGCATTACAATGTTTTCTTTTGTAAAAAAAATTAGTAAATACATGGTCTTATCCTATTATCGATGGATATTTTTAAACTCGGTTACGTTGTATCCGGATTAGTCGTAAGGCTGAAGCGGTAAAGCCAAGTTGATAGAATAACACAATAATGTAGTCCAAGTAACTTCGGCTTTTAGTTCAAACTGTATTTTCAAGTAAAATATCCCTATTAAGAAGTTGTACTATTTGTACAAGGATCAGTATTAAAAATATTAATGAATGCAAATACCAAATAAGTTTATGTTCTTAATAAACAGTTAATTTACTTAGTACTGGCGGCATAAGAGAAATGTCATTACTTGTTTTCATCTCATCATCTTTCGTGTCCATTAGTTCGGCCAAGTCTCGATTTCATATATGATGGGGCATTTATACAATAAAAAATACAATAACTTTATTTCAGGCATCAAGGGCTTAAAAATTAAGAACATTGACCCATAGTAATATATTTACCTAATTATATATACCTTCACCTAAAAAATTTTTTTAGTAAAAATATATATATAAAATATAGACACTATTTAGGGAACTTTCTTCTTTGGCGTGTCCCTGTATCGACAAAACACTACCCCAGAGGGTCAGAAATCGGGAGCGAGAATTGTCTCTTTGTGTTTTGCAGGAACCTGGAGTACGTAGGATTTGAAGTTCGTTGACGTATTGGACTCGTGGACTACGACGGTATCGCAGCGTTTAGGTTAACACGCCATTTCGCAGTAGGTATGCTTACGCTACGAAAATATTGTAGGTTCTATTTAGAGCCGTCACATCATTACGAAGCGACTGCTCTGACCGGTAGTAGAATCGCGACTTTATAGTAATAATAATTTATTTTATCGAATAAGGGTGACAAACGAGCTCACATCCACCTGATGGTAAGTGGACGCTGTGACCCATATACATCTACATCTATCCTCAATTAAGAATAACAATGCAGTACGTTGTCACCCCTGAGGCTTAAGATGAAATACCTCGTTTCCAGTGAAATGGTGTCCGGGTATCTACACTCAGCATTCGAAATACGAATTAAGATGCTATACATGCTGGTATTCTGTGAGAGCGTGGCCGCTGTTGAGCCGATCCATTTGCACTTCAATCATAGTTTAGCTGCAGCTTGTCTTTACACTGTTTAAAAATAAATGACTAAATAGAAACAATTATATGGAAGTATCTTTAAGAATTTTGTAACTACGAAATAAAAACCGTAAAAACTTGTAACTTAGCAGTTTAATAGCCCGATATAAACGTTCAGAACAATTAAAAAGTTTGGGCTCTAACAACTTTTTTAATTTGTCGAAGATGAAAATTAGCAGACTGATTTTCTCTTTTTTCTATACCCTATAAAATATAGTTATGTAGAAGCATGGAACCTTAGAAGAGTTTTTTTATAAAATAAGGGTGATAAGAGAGCATACAGTCCACCTGATGGTAAGTGGTTGCTGTTGCCCATATACATCTACATGTATCCTCGTTTGCGAATAAGAATGCAGATATGTTGTCAGCCGTGAGGACTAAGATGGAATCCCTCGTTTCCAATAAAAAGGTCTCCGGTTCTTTACACTCACCACACGAAACATAGCACCATTAAGCTGCTATTTTACTCTGGTATTCTGTGAGAGCGTGGTCCCCGGTCGAGCCGACCCATTCGTGCAACAACTATACCATAAATATAGCTGCAGAGCCATGCTCTACCTCAATAAAACGATTTGCCATATTACGCTGCTCTCTGTCACCAGCTGTTTTATACGTGGTAGAGCCACGCTGCAGCTACATTATGGTTTTAGCACGAATGGATCGGCGCGACCGGGTAAGGACCACGCTCTCGTCGAATACCAGCTTAAAATAGCAGCTTCATGCTACTGTGTTTCGTATGGTGAGTGTAGAGAACTGGAAACCCTTTTTACTGGAAAAGAGGCATTCCATCTTAGTTCTTAGGGGTGAGAACGCATCTGCATTCTGATTCTTAATTGAGGATAAATGTAGATGTCTAAGGGCCACGGCATCTACTTACCATCAAGTGAACTGTGTGCTCGTTTGTCCCCCTATTCTATTTAAAAAACAGCACATAGCATTCGGGTATATTGGTATTCTCAAATGCATGCACAGATGCACTACTGCCATTTTCCATTTAGTTGCGTTGGCCAATTTGTGAATTATCAGAGTGCAGTAGAAGTTGGCATTTGGAAGACATGTTAGTACATTCCTATTACATTCCGATCGATTAAATACCAGTAATAATAATAGCTTACCGTTTGGTGCCGGTGTAAAAATATCCACTACCCTATATCTTACAGCGCCTGTCATAAGAGGCGAAAGAACACAAATAAGAACGACTAAAAATAAAAAAACTGCGATTGCCAACTCGCTTGCCAAGCGTTTTTTTTTAGGAGAGGGCTAACAAGCATACGGCTCACCTGATGGTAAGTGACTACCGCCGTCAATGAACAATTGCAATACCAGGGGTATTGCAGGTGCGTTGCCGACTTTTTAGAAAGGAGTAAGGTCTTTTATTGAAGGTACCTAAGTCGTATCGGTTCGGAAAAATCGCCGGTGGTAAACTATTCTATAGAGAGGTTGTACGAGGAAGCAAAACTCCTAGTTAAACATACAGTGGTGGACCGCCAAGTATCCAGATGGTGTGGATGGTATTGGGAGCTTTGCCGCGATGTGCGTTCGTGAAATTTGGCGGCTGGGATTAATCCGAACAATTATTCAGAACACTCCCCGTGGTATTTGCTAAAGAAAATGCAAAGGGATGCAACATTTCTAGAAGTGGCAACTATAGCAAATATCCCCGCTATAAGGCAATTTACGGGGAAGGCCTATGTTTACCAGTGGACTTTAATAGGCTGTAACGGTGTAATAATAGCAAATGGCTTTGATGGCGGCCTATGATAATCCATCACCGCATTTCGTCCTATGGGTGTTTGGGAAATTCTAGAAAGATTAAAATAACCATTTTGTTTACGCCTGTTCGGTATTTAAGTTGTGAGGCGTCCGATACAACGATCGCTATACCGCTCGCAGAGCGTGGCGATAGAGACAAATCCTTTTCACAACAGGAAAGACTAAAGTCCAGTAGTGGACTTTTAGAAGCCTATAATGAAGAATATAATGATTTGTATTCACGCATTAATACACATTTAATAAACCTTATTTTAAGGATTTTACATCACAACTGAAACATGCTTATTACATTTCATATAAAATCATAAAAATGCTTTTATATGCGTGGATTTTGACTATGACATCGGGATGTTTATATCTCAGTTCCTAATGAAAATGGGTGCCATAAAACACTTAAAACTTCAGGAGTTAGTTACACGGTAAAGTCCATAAAATTAATTTTATTTAATTGATTAAAAAGCTTAGTTGAAGCTTAGTTTGACATGTAAACCGTACACAACGTACTTAGTACAATGACTTGTACTACATGCAACAAGTGTGATTGGATACAGTATGTTTACGTGCAGCCAAGATTTATTACTTGTGCAGCGTTTGCTTTTATTGTGCCTGGGGACAAAACCAAACGTATTTACTTCAAACTGTTTACTGCTTTAACTTGCAAAAAAGATTTGTTGCATTAAATGAAACTAATTTTTACGGATTCTATCGCGTTAACTTTTTAATTCCCGACGTTTCGGATGCTTTATAGCACCCACGGTCACATTGTCACTTCCCAAAACGTCGGTGCTTCAAGTCAGCGATATGTTCTTTTGATGTGGGTTTTTACATATCTTTTTTTTTGTCCTATGTAAGAGAGACCGCATTCACAATCCAGGTTGTACACACCTGTATCTTGTAGAGCGATATGGCACTTGAACGATGGTAAAAATTGACTAATCTTCTTCGGCGGCTTGTAGTAGGCTTTAAGTGACTCCTCTGACGTAGTACAGCAGGCACATGCTCGACCGTGCGGCTTCACTCGGTCAACAAGATTTCAAGATACTGTAAGTTCATTCTGCGTAGATCGAAACCAAAAAATTTATATTCAAAAACTAAAGGCAGCCGGGCTAACTATGACATTGGGACGTCAAAAACCTCAATCTTCCCACAGAATACTTTTACTCCTAACGGAGAGTCCCCTCCGTGACCATGGATGCTGTAAAGCACTCGAAACGTCGGGAATTAAAAAGTTGTATTAAATGCGATAGAATCCGTAAAATTAGTTTCATTTAATGTGTACTGTTCGCGTAATTATAAGAAATCATTGAGATTTGTTGCAAAAAAAAATATTCACACAAAATGTAACTATCACATTGTCTCACCACGCTTAAGTTTGACTGGGAGAAAATGCCCAAAGGCTTTAAGTCCCCCTTGTATCCCTTTGCAGCCCTTTTGTTAAGGTGTAAACATAAATAAAAACATAAATTTGTTACAACACTTCAATATGTAAAGAAACTAATCTTTTATTAGCTTGACAGAAGAATTCCTAATAACATATATAATAATTCTAATATTGAAGATCAAGACCGTGCATATAAAGCCATAATGAATTCGAATATGTTGACTAGCGCCCGACAGTATACAACTTTATCGGAGGAAGTTTATAACGTTTTATACGTAGAGCCATGTCTATATTGTGATAGTAGCATGAATTGGCCAGCTAGGCCGAGGCCGACCGACACGCTCTCACAGAAAATAAGCATAAAATAGCAGCTTAATGCTGCTGTTTCGTATGGTGAGTGAAGAGAACCGGAGAAGCTTTTTACTGAAAACGAAGCATTAAAACTAAGTTCCAGAGGTGACGACGTATCTATATTTTTATTCTTAATCGAGGATGGTTGTACGTATCTATGGACCACTGCATGCATTTACTTTCTTACATGGAATTCTACTCGATATAAAAATAGAAACTCGGTGCTCGTTTAAAATTTAAAATGGTTCCCGGTATCGTGTTAGAAGTTTTGAAGAAATCTAGAAATATCAATCATACTGATATATTGTTTGACGAAAATTATTTAATTTTCTTTTCCTTCTTCTCACAAAAGTCCAATGTCTAATGGACCTCTACCGTTGTAGGGAATATTTGGTTTTATCGTCACGTTTAACAGGCTTGCAGTTCCAGACGTCTCACACCTCTGTCGCTGCTTTCCACTGTAAGTCAGGATAACACCAATTTATTTAACATCATATGTATTATCTTTCACATCCTTGGGCTAGATTGTCACGGTTGAAGTTATTTCTTATGATTTTCAGTGCAAACTGCACTTGCACACACATTTTTCTATCTGGATCTAAAAGTTTTTATGCGTTAGTTTTAATGAAATAAAGAGCAATTTATATAATTATAGTCATAAATTTCCTGTCAAGTTTATGGGTTTTTAGAAAGTTCATTTATAAGTTTGACTCTCCGTCTATCGTGGTTCATTAAATAATACTGGTTTAGTGTCGCAGTTAAAATAAATATTATAATATCTCGCCCACAGCGAAGAGATAGTGCCTGGAGTATTTTTATTATTTTTGTGCGTGCAAGACATGCAACGTGAGTGACTTATTAGACCGTTTGTTTCTTGTGTTCACAGAATTTTCTATTAAAACTTCTTTTGTTTTCTATTAAAACAAAAACAGTTTTTGACATAGTCACGTACCCCCGTAGGAAATCTCCATATGACATTATGGTATAGAAATAAGAAAATAAACTAATCTAGCCATTTCAATTTTGTACATCATATGCTTCAGAACTTAGTCCACGTACCAGTTTAGGTATTGAAGCCCCCACTAATTCTTAGATCAAGAGTTACCACAAAATGTATTTAACAAGGCTCTGATCTTAGCTATTTTAAAGCTCATTGGTATTTAGCTATTTAATCATTTATTTTAAATTTGATACCAACTTTCACATTTGGCTACTGTTGACGACAAAGCAATGAACTTATTTTTATAGCATTATTATCATATTTAAAAAAATGTCTTTCAGTTCAGAAATCAACAAAATATCATCAGCAAATACAAATTCATCATATATTCACTATTATAAATTTAATTTTAATGCGACAACCATTTTGTTACCTAGAAAATTGTGAAGTGAAAGAATAATGCAATTAGCCATTTTAAATTTAGCTCAAATAGCTCACTAACTTAAATTAAAGAGTTCTTAAATAAATAACGCCACAACTTTAAAAATATTTTATCGCATTGAAATGGGTTACAAGTCCAACAGTAACAAGTAGTTAATTAAAAAATACTGTATGAATTTTTCAAAGCAACCAGAAAATAAATATAAAAGTAAAATTAACGGCGACATCACTCGCATGATATTCAGCTTAGACAAATCGTGATTGTTGCCATTTTGTAAAATTCAAAATTTGAATTTTCAAACACTTAAGGGTTAATTTTGAGGGCTTTAATAGAAAACTATATAATATCAAGATACGTATAAAAAGAGACGTTGCATCTCATTGCATTTTTATCGCATTTACCACGGGAAGTGCTCCGAGAAATTGTAAGGATTAATTTCAGTCGTCATGTTCAGCGTCATACGTTGGTGAAAAAGATCTTAATATATTCCGCGCCAAATGGATGCTTGACGGTTCAACACCGTGCGATTTTCCAGAAATTTTCTTACTTACTTCTTTTTTAAGTTGTAGAGCCATGCTGCAGCTATATCAGTAGCAAAGTTGTAAAACAAATTGGTCGGCACGACTGGGAAAAGGACCACGCCCTCACAGAATATTACCGTAAAATAGCTGTTTCACGCTGCTGTGTTTCGTATGGTGAGTGTAGAGAACCGGAGACCTTATTCATCACGGGTGACAACGCATCTGCATTTTAATTCGTAGGTGAGGATAGATGTAGATGACTATGGGCCACAGCAACTACTTAACATTAGGTGGACTGTGCCCCTGTTTGTCACCCTAATCCTACCTATCACTGGCGAAGTTTTCGGACCAATTTGACTTATGGAACCTTCGAGGACTCTTTTGATTTCTTACTCAAAGAACGGCAAATGCTTATGCTATTTCTATGATCTTGTAGCTAAAGATGGCGTCACTTACCATTATGCTGTATGTTTGTTTGCCTTCTGTTCTGTAAAAAAAAATATATTGAAGCCTCGTATAGGAAGGAAACAATCCAACTGCTGCATGTATTTAAATTAATAGTCTTTGAATATAAGAAAGCTAATTTCTTTATTTAGAGACCTTTGTCATAAACACATATGTCAACCCTAATATATCATTACCAAGATGTAGATAGAATATGTAATTAAAGAAAATTTATATGTATAGATTCCAAAATTATTTTTTTCAATAACTTTCTGATTAAAGTTGTCTTTTTTATAGTAAAATAAAAAGAACAACAAAATATTTTGCTTCAGGCATGAACTGAACTTTGCAGTTGTTTAGAGTAACTATGTGCTGGCCTCCATAGAGTGAATAATCACTACGTTCTACTAGCCGCAGTAAAAGCTTTCAACTTTCAAAAGCTTCAAAAGTTGACTTAACTCTTGTGTTTTTTAATTAAAATTTAAAAGTAAAATAGCAGAGTAATCATTTAACAACTTTAGCACTTTTTATATTGAAAAATAAGAGGTGTTATTCTACTGAATTCTTGGTGGTCAGAGCCACGTCCACGTATATTATGGATGAAACATAAATGCGTTGATCGACCGGGGAAGGACCACGCTCTCACATAATACCAACATAAAATAGCAGCTTAATTCTACTGTTATTCGTACAGTGAGTGTAGAGAACTTGGAACCCTTTTTACTAGAAGCGAGGTCATGATTCCCGGAGAACCTTGTTACTAGCAACAATGCATTCCATCTTATACCTCATCCCTCATGTCATCCCTAGACAACACATTAGCATCTTGATTTTTAAGCGAGGATAGAAGTAAGTATCTATGGACTACATATTCAAACTGTAAATTGGATTGTGTGCACGTTTATCACCCTCAACAGCAACTGTCATGCAACCTTAAAAAAATGTATCTATTATTCCCCACGTAGGTCAAGTAATACACAACACAATAAACCAAATAAAATAAGAATTTTGTACATTTCCTGATTAAAAAAATATAGTTAAAAGACATCCTATGAATTATCTTGATGGATAATGGGCTTTTTAAAAATATTTAGGTTGATATTATGTTAAATTCCCCCCAATTCCCACTAAATGGATTGACACGAAGTGTGAAAACTCTCTGAAATTAGAAAAGGCATGTGCCTAGCTATTGGAAATATAATATAGGATGTGAGTTAAATATACTTTACTGTATATTATAGGTAAAACTTTGTGTGATGATAAGTGACATGACCAAAACTGTTGAGGTTTGTATTAAATATATATAAAAACTTATAGTTTGTAATTGTTAACTATTTCGAAGACATTCTTGAACTCATATTATTCCTTAGTCCACTCAAAATGGTAAAAATAATTAAAGTGTTAATAAAAAGTAAATACCGACTTCAAAAACTAAGAAGGATAAAATAATTTCAACTTAATAGTGTCGGTTTATACGTCTAATTAAAAGTTACATTTTTGAACAAAATTTTCATGTCTAAGTTTCAAGCTTTATTCTTGTAAAATTTTTAATCTCCGCTTTATAAGAGTGTTTTGAATCCTTCCATAATAGGCTATAAAAGCCAAGTGCTGAAGATAGACTTCCCCTATAGAGGGAATTTTGCCATAGTTGTCACGCTTGGAAAGCGTGTTTCTTTATTATGTTGCTGCTGTTTCAGTTTCCCTCTGTCACCTCTTACGACACCCACGGTACAATATTAAGTAGTGGATATTTAAAAAAATCTCTTTCACCGTCTAGTGTCAGTGTAAGAATTTTTTTGCATTGCAATGTTTAGATGTTTCCGTTAGATGAAATAGGTAAACGCTCCTAAATTATATAGTAATTTTATTGGATTGAGATTGAACCCGGCTAGCAATCGCGTACTGTGATGTTTAGAGTGAGCACTGGGCTCCGGAGTAACCACGGCTTATAAACTGTTTTTGGTAATTGGGAAGCTAAATTTATTTCCACCAATCACGATCCTGAGCTGCTTGCATCATACACTGTCAAACCTCATCCTGTTGTTTTTTTTTCTCTTTATTTATTTAGTGGCTATTATTTCGAACGAATATGTCAGCCCTATTATACGCTAATACCTTATTGACACACATTTGATAAAAAAAATCATTCTGTTATTAATAAGCTTGAAATATAAAAATACTGAGATTAAACATAAGAATGCAAAGAAAATGCATTTGTTAATAGAGTTGTAACCCCTTCATTTGTGTTACTGCCAGCGATAGTTAAGACTAGCGAACGAATAACGTAATAAGCCTCAGAAAATGTAGCTCAATTGGCTCTTACGGACTATGGCTTCCAGTCTAAGCATTAAATAAAAAAAAGTCTTTCAGCAAATTACACAGGAACAAAGAAGGAAAGTTTCAAGTTTAATTTTTAATTTATTCGAATAGTTGCAGTAGGAACATGAACATAGTAAATAATTTTGCTTAAGATAATAAAAAATTAAAGGTTCAGCCTGCCCTTCCTACCAGATTTTATTTGGTAAAGAATATTAACTTTATTTTCTTTATTAACTGACTTCAAAAAGCAGGAGGTATTCAATTCGACTGTATGTTTTTTAAATGTGTGTTATGTCATAACTTTGTCTAGGTGAACTGATTTCGATGGTTCTATTTTTATTTGAAAGCTGGTGCTTTTCCTGTGGTGTCACATAAATTTGATCAAGGTCTGAACAGAAGTTTTTGAGTTATCCTTAATAATTTATATTGAAGTAGGTTGTACAAAATTTTTAATTTTACCACTTGTAAACAAACTTTTAGGGAAACATATTAATCAGGTTTATTATTGTTATGAAGTAAGCGTCGAAAGAAATTGGTTTTGGAACTATTACATCGTTCGCTCTTGAGATATATGAGATGAAAAGTTGACTAATTCACAAAACTCAATCATGCAGACATCTTTTAAAAACTTGATGAGTGCGAGTAGGACTCGTGCCGTTAAGGTTCCGTATAAACTTAATTATATACAAAATAGATAGTTCATCCACCCCAGGAATCGTAGATTAGATAAGCATCGAACATTGTTCTAAAGAAAATATAAGTCGGATCGGAGGATTAACCTATGTTTGCAGTACAAAAAAGTCTTCCATACTCTTTATCACGGTCGATGCTCCAACTGCAAATACTGCAACTGCTGCAACTGCTTGTGATCGAGAATATTTGCTTTTGTATGTAATAACTACAAACAATTTTCCGATATTTCCTTTAGTTATGCTATGAGATCTTGCTTTTTGTCAAATTTCATGATTATATACGTCCTTAAAAATTGTAAATGTGCGGGAATTTTTTTTTACTGAAGTACACTTTACTATTTCGGCTACATCATCACTTATCAATGTGAGATACTAGTAAAAAACTTGATTGTAATAGCTTAAATAAAAAAAATAATGAGATGTTTAAGTCGATGCCATTGAACAAAACACTGAAAAACTCATGACGTATGAAGAAATCTCTAAAAAAGAATTAAACAACTATGACAATGTTTGAAAGTTTAATAATATTAATATAAATATATATATATATATATATATATATATATATATATATATATATATATATATATATATATATAACAATAAAACTTTTTATTAAAAATATTATTAAACTTTTATCAATATGACGTTTTACGTGGTACAGCCATGCTGCAGCTATATTAGTAGTATAGTTGTAGCAAGAATGGGTCGGCTCGACCGGGGAAGGACCACGCTCTCACAGAATACCAGTAGAGTAGTAAAATGGCAGCTTGACACTGCTGTGTTTCGTATGGTGAGTGTAGAGAACCGGAGACCTATTTTACTGGAACAGAGGCATTCTATCTCAGTCCTTACGGCTGATATCGCATCTGCATTACAATTCGCAAACGAAGATAGATGTAGATGACTATGGGTCACAGCAACCACTTACCATCACTGTGTGCTCAATTGTCACCCCAATTCTTTTAAAAAAATTAATTTTCTATAATTGCACGCATTACAAATGAAATGATGTAAAGTCGCTCTGTTCTTGAAAACTTACGATAGTGACACAGGGTTCAAACCTGTTTATTTTATTAATTTTTTTTTTTTTACGGAAATATTCTATACGGAAAGCATGTAAGTAGTATGTTAATAAAAGGATTTGACATAATCTTCACGCTTGGCAGATGTGCAGATGTTTTGGCGAACACAGTACCAGATGTAACAACGTAATGAATCTGCATAAAATATGAAGAGTAGGCATATACTAAAAAAGGTATAAAAGCTTGTTGTATATTAATGACAGTAGGTCTAGGTATGAGTGTGGAACTCTTTTGTCTTCACCTCTTACGACGGCCGCGGCATATGGTGTCTGTCCCATTGCCACAACAATCCAAAAACTGTCCTATAGTAGGACGTGTTTGAAATGTTTTAATTTTCTTTACATTTAATTACTATCCAAATTTAAAAAAAAACAACAAGTATGATATTCGATGCGTATATTTTTATGTATGTATCTATTTCTCAGAAACAGCTGAACAAACGTTGTTGCCCATAAATCACATTCAATTTGAAATAATTGTTTATTCATATTTTCAAAAACTGCATTAACGGTATATCCTTATAATATATAAATATTTGAACTTAAGTTTAAAATTTGGCTACTTTTTGAAAAATAACCCTGAAGCTCAACAAGGGTTGCCTCAAAATACAATACCAGGCCTGTTTAGAATTACTTAATAATTTCATAATAATAAAATAGATTTACTTCAGTAACATTTTAACTCAAAACATAAGAAAGTTAAAATACTTGGAAGGAATCTTAAAGCGAATTCCGTCACGAAAAACAATTTAAGTTTTTCATTGCGGTATAGAACGAAAACAATAAAATATGTTTGTGTTGGGAAATAAACTGAACTTTGTAGTTGTTTCAAGTGACTTTATATTAACCGCAGTGAAAGCTTTAATCAACGACAGTGCTTCAACAGTTCACGTTGATTAGACACTGTGTTGATTTAATTAATATTTCGGGTTAACACTTACGTAGTAGTTTTACGTGGTAGAGCCATGCTGCAGCTATATTAGTAGTATAGTTGTAGCACGAATGGGTCGGCTCGACCGGGGAAGGACCACGCTCTCACAGAAAACCAGCATAAAATAGCAGCTTAACGCTGCTGTGTTTCGTATGGTGAGTGTAGAGAACCGGAGACCCTATTTACTGGCAAAGTGGCATTACATCTTAGTCCTCACGGATGACAACGCATCTGCATCTTGAGTCTTTATTGAGGATAGATGTAGATGTCTCTGGATCATAGTAACTACTTACCATCAGGTGGATTGTGTGCTCGTTTTTCACCCTATCCTATAAAAAAAAAGTTACCAGTGTTTTGTAATAACAGATTAGTTATTTTATTGAAGTTATACTTCTTTTGGGGCGTTTGGGAAAAATAATGAGAGTGAATTTTTACGATGCACGCGCACACTGACACCTAAAAACGGCACCATGAAGTTGTGACGATGCGCGCGCACACTGATACCTAAAAGTGTCAACTTCAGTGGGTAATTGTCTCTCAAGTTTTTTGTTTTGTTACGTTATATAACTTCCTACGTGCGTACATAAATACATACACACTTTTTATAGAATAATGGTGACAAACGAGCACATAGTCCACTAGATGGTAAGTGTATGCATGATGGTAAGTGTATCTATATTTATTCTCGAAACGGATGGGTCGTCACTCTGAGAACAAAGATGGAATGTGTCATTTCCAGTAATAAAAATTATATTATATATAAGACATGTAGGAAGTCGATTGAATTGCCTTCTTTGTTGAACTTGCCTTAGTTGACACGAAATCAGAAAGCAGAACAGTCCTCACTCATGCCACCTCTCATTAGGCCAGGAAACCCCGATATTGCTATTAACGATTCTGCTCGTATTCTCTGATTTCTGCCTCGCAGATAGTTTAGGGAGCCAATGAACTCCTAGCGAACACACAGATACCGCTCATATTGCAGAAGTCGAAGCGGAGATTGAGCGTAAGTCTGCATTACCACCTGCGGGTGACCCCATAGATCCTGTCACTGTCAACAAAATCAGAGAAATAATCAAAGATCTCAAAAAGAAATCAGCACCCGACTCCAACGGCATTAATAACAGCGAGCTGAAATCACTCTCAGCGCGTCTTGTCTGCCTCCTAGTAGGCATTTACAATGCTGCACTCTCCAGCTGCTCCTTCCTGGACGCTTGGAAAGAGGCAGACTTTATAGAAATCCCAAAGCCAGGGAAATCACGCAACTTACCCTCCAGCTACAGTCCCCTTAGTCTCCTCACCACACCGAGGAAAGTTTATGAGCTAATCATATTGAATCGCCTTCGAAAACACGTCGTCGCTAACATAATTCTTGCTGACGAGCAGTTCGGCTTCAGATCTGAATACTCGTGAACTAATCAGATACATCGCCTTACGGAGTACATTATAGAGCGCTTCTCCCACCCAAGTGATCATCGATTCCTTAACACCGGTGACCTCTTCTTCGATGTCGCAAAAGCGTTTGACAAAGTCTATCACGACGGTTTGCTTTACAAGCTGTATAAACTCAATGTGATTGATAGGCTCACTCACATCATCAGAGTCTTTCTTGCCAACCAAAATTTTCGCTGTCAAATAGAGGGAACTTGCTCCTAGAAACACCCCCTCAGGGCTCCAACTCTCCCCATTCCTCTTTACACTCTACACGAATGACATCCCGAAGGACCCAGATGTCAATACTGCTCTTTTCGCCGATGACACGGCGCTTTACATCGTCCATTATAGCAAGAAATTCCTCACAAAGATGCTTCAAAGAGCCGCAAATCGCTTATGCCAATGCTTTCGCTTATGGAGAATCGGAGTGAATTCAGACAAAAGTGTAGTAATACGCTTTTACCTAAAGGAACTCCTCTCTCTATACTTGCGGAGCCACACTCAGCGGTAGCAAAATCAGTCAGTACCATATTTTTACCACATTGATTGCCCCTTTCCAAATAGCATTGGTGAAACGGGAACAAGCTAGGTTACGATAAGGCTGACATATCCTTGTAGGATAAAAGCCTTTTTAAATAAAGATAGATAAAAAAAAAAAAAAAAAAAAAACTCCTCTCTCAATCTTCGGACGAAAGTAAATCCGCAAAAATCACCCTATTCGGCCGCCAGATCCTATCGAAAACAACGGCCAAATACCTAGAGTTCACATTCGGCTACGCTATGATCTTCGCGAAACAAGATCACATTGTCCGCAATCGTGCCAAATTCGTTACTAGTCGCCTCCATCCGTTAGTTAACAGTAAGAGAAAACTATCCCTAAGACACAAGCTACATCTTTGCAAAGCTTGCGTAAGACCTATTATGTCCTACTCAAGCGTAGCTTTCTAGTACGTGGTTCATCGTAATTTTTATGAACGCCAAATTGCATAAAATAGATTCATTCGCCACCAGAATTTGAATACAGTATCTATTGCCGTGTAGTGGCGGTCAAGAATATCCACTACCCCATATCCTCCCGTGGGTGTCGTAAAAGGCGACAAAGGGAAACAGGCAGAAGATGGGCAGCAGCATCTTCCTGATAATAGCCAAAATTATAATAAAAAAACTGCGGTTGCCAACCCGCTCGCCAAGCGTGGCAACTATGGCAATTACAGCTCGTATTGAAGAAGCGATCGAGCGGAACCAAGGCTCCAAAGTCTTTGCCAGAGATCTGTCTGCCAGAAAGAGCCAACTGTCAAAGCTGAAGACAGAATGTGGCAGCATCGTTTCCGGGACACCTGAGATTTTGAGTGAGATTGAGAGGTTCTATGGGCAGCTGTACACGTCATCGTTGGAGCCACACGCAAGTGTGAGTAACGATCCAAGAGCGAGTCTCATCCGACACTATTCCGAAGATATCCCGGACGTCAGTCTGAGCGAGATTAGAATGGCTCTCCAGCACCTTAAAAACGGTAAGGCCCCAGGCGAGGATGGAATTACAGCGGAGCTTCTGAAAGCGGGTGGAAGACCGGTACTTGAAGTCCTTCAGAGGCTCTTTAATTCCGTCCTCCATGCTGGCATTACACCGGAGGCGTGGAGCAGAAGTGCGGTGGTCTTGTTCTTCAAGAAAGGTGACAACGCTCTCTTGAAGAACTACAGACCGATTTCCCTTCTGAGCCGCGTCTATGTGCTGTTTTCGAGAGTCATTACGAATCGTCTCGCGCGCAGACTTGACGACTTCCAGCCTCCCGAACAAGCCGGTTTCCGAAAGGGCTTTAGCACCATAGACCACATACATACCCTTCGGCAAGTTGTGCAGAAGTCCGAAGAGTACAATTTGCCACTATGTCTGGCGTATGTGGACTATGAGAAAGCCTTTGATTCCGTCGAAATTTGGGCGGTGCTGCAGTCCCTTCAGTGGTGCCAAGTTGACTGTCGGTATATCGAAGTGTTGAAGTGCTTGTACAGTAGGGCTACGATGGCTATCCGAGTACAGAACCAGAGTACGAAACCTATCCAATTGCAGAGAGGTGTAAGACAGGATGACGTCATATCCCCGAAACTCTTCACCGCTGCATTGGAAGACGTTTTCAAGCTTCTGGACTGGAAAGGGTACGGTATCAACATCAATGGCGAGTACATCACTCACCTTCGATTTGCCGACGATATAGTCCTTATGGCAGAATCGCTGGAGGGCCTAAGCACTATGCTCAATGACCTCAATAGTGTTTCCCAACGGATAGGTCTTAAGATGAACATGGACAAAACAAAGATTATGTTTAATGTCCATGTCACACCTATGCCGGTAGTTGTTGGGAGCACTAAGCTCGAAGTTGTTGACGAGTATGTTTACCTGGGACAAATAGTCCGACTAGGTAAGTCTAACTTCGACCGAGAGGTCAATCGACGGATTCAACTCGGCTGGGCAGCGTTCGGGAAGCTACGACACATCTTCTCGTCAGACATACCTCAAAACCTTAAAACGAAATTGTACAACCAGTGCGTGTTGCCAGTGATGACTTACGGAACTGAGACGTGGTCCTTCACTGCTGGCCGTATGAGGAAGCTCAAGGTCGCTCAGCGAGCTATGGAGAGGGCTATGCTCGGAGTTTCTCTGCGTGATAAACTTAGGAATGAGGATATCCGCAGTAGAACCAGAGTAACCGACATAGCCCAACGAATTAGTAAGCTGAAGTGGCAGTGGGCCGGCCATATAGCTCGAAGAACCGACAACCGATGGGGAAGAAAGGTTCTCGAGTGGCAGCCTCGTACCGGTAGGCGAAGTGTAGGGCGTCCCCCCACGAGATGGAGTGACGACCTGGTAAGACATGCAGGAAGTCGATGGATGCAGGTGGCTCAGGACCGTGCTTTGTGGCATTCTTTGGGGGAGGCCTATGTTCAGCAGTGGACTTGTGAAGGGCTGTAATGATGAATGATGATCTATTAAAAAAACAGTAAGTATTCAAAAGATAATAATTTAAAATAGACTAGAAATTAATTAGTTTTATACTAATTATAATACTAATTATATTTATCGCCAATTTGGTCGATAAACTTTCGCCTAGGGCGACCCTTCCCGACTATGCCGTTCACCTCTGCAACATAACATGGCGATATATTAAAAATGGGCCAAATCAAGAGTACCTTTAACCGACGAGCGTGTATGCGTAGGTATATGGATGTGGAGGAAGCGAGAGAGGTGTGTCAGGATCGTGCCAAATGGAAGTCCATAATCTCTGCCTACCCCTCTGGGTGACAGGCGTGAGTGTTTATGTTTATGTTTTTTAATTATATTTATTAAACTAATTATAATTAGTATTATAATTAGTTTAATTAGTTTTTTGCTATCAGATCTATTTTGGCTCTTTCCTACAAAACAAAAACAGTTTTTGACTCAGTCACGTTTCCCTATAGGAAAGCTCCATCTGACATTATGATATAGAAATAAAAAAAATAAACTAATCTAGCCACTTCAATTTTGTACATCATATGCTTCAGAGTCCACGTCCCAGTTTAGGTATTGAAGCCCCCACTAATTCTTCGATCAAGAGTTACAACAAAATGCACTTAATGAGGCTCTACTCTTCCCTATTTTAAAGCACATTGGTATTTAGCTATTTAATCATTTATTTTAAATTAGATTACGACACCAACTTTCAAATTTGGCTACTGTTGAGGATAAAGCAATAAAGTTATTTTTATTGCATTATTCACTTTGTCATACTTAAACAATTGTCTTTGACTAATCAAAAATCAACAAAATATCATCAGCAAATAAAACTACACCATATATTTACTATTATAAATTTCATTTTAATGCGACATTCATTTTGTTACCTAGAATATAATGAAGTGAAAGAATAATGCAATAAGCCATTTTAAATTAAGCTCAAATAGCTCGCCCAGACGTGAATTCCACTGGAACTTATATTAAAGAGTTCTTAAATAAATAACGCCACAACTTTAAAATTATTTTCTCGCATTGAAATGTGTTACAAGTCCAACAGTAACAAGCAGTTAAATAAAAAAAAAACTGTATGAGCTTTATAACCAACCAGAAAATAAATATAAAAGTAAAAGTGACGGCGACATCACTCGCATGATGTTCAGCTTAGACAAATCGTGATTGTTGCCATTTGGTAAAATTCAAAATTTGAATTTTCAACCACTTAAGGGTTAATTTTGAGGGCTTTAATAGGAAACTATAAAATATCGAGATACGTATAAGAAGAGACGTCGCACTTCATTGTATTTTTATCGCATTTACCACGGGAAGTGCTCCGAAAAATTGTAAGGATTAATTTCAGTCGTCATGTTCAGCGTCATACGTTGGTGAAAAAGCTTGATGGTTCAATACCGTGCGATTTTCCAGAAGTTTTTTTTCTTACTTCTTTTTTACGCGGTAGAGCCATGCTGCAGCTAAATCAGTAGTTGTATCACAAATTGGTCGGCTCGATCGGGGAAGGACCACGCTCTCACAGAATACTACCGTAAAATAGCTTCTTCACGCTGCTCTGTTTCGTATGGTGAGTGTAGAGAACCGGAGACCCCTTTTACTGGAAACGAGGCATTCTACCTTATTCCTCACGGGTGACAACGCATCTGCATTTTAATTCGTAGTTGAGGATAGATGTAAATGACTATGGGCCACAGCAACTACTTAACATTAGCTCGTTTGTCTCCCTTATCCTACCTATCACTAGCGACTTTTTCGGACCAATTTGACTTATGGAACCCTCAAGGACTCTTTTGATTTCTTACTCAAAGAACGGCAAATGCTTATTCTATTTCTATGATCTTGCAGCTAAAGATGGCGTCACTTACCATTATGCTGTATGTTTGTTTGCCTTCTGTTCTGTAAAAAAAATATATTGAAGCCTCGTATAGGAAGGAAACAATCCAACTGTTGCATGTTGTTAAATTAATAGTTTTTGAATATAAGAAAGCTAATTTCTTTATTTAGAGACCTTTGTCACAAACAGATATGTCACCCCATTATAGCATTACAAAGATGTAGATAGAATATGTAATTAAAGAAAATTTATATGTATAGATTCCAAAATTAGTTTTTTCAATAACTTTCTGATTAAAGTTGTCTTTTTTATAGTAAAATAAAAAGAACAACAAAATATTTTGCTTCAGGCATGAACTGAACTTTGCAGTTGTTTAGAGTAACTATGTTCTGGCCTCCATAGAGTGAATAATCACTACGTTCTACTAGCCGCAGTAAAAGCTTTCAACTTTCAAAAGCTTCAAAAGTTGACTTAACTCTTGTGTTTTTTAATTAAAATTTAAAAGTAAAATAGCAGAGTAATCATTTAACAAGTTTAGCACTTTTCATATTGCAAAATAAGAGGTTATATTCTACTGAATTCTTGGTTCCAGTTATATTATGGATGAAGCACAAATGCGTTGATCGACCGGGGAAGGATCGTGTTCTTACTTAACACCAACATAAAATAGCAACTTAAAGCTACTGTGTTTCGTACAGTGAGTGTAGAGAACTTGAGACCCTTTTTACTAGAAGCGAGGCATTCCGTGTTAGGCCTGAGATGTGCACCTACAATTTTTTCCTAAGGTATTTCTCTTTTACATTACTACATCAGGATATTCTCCTGTATCGTATAGGCATAGATAAATTTCACAAGGACAAACATCCAGACCCTGGATAACTATTTGTAGGCTATACAAATACTTGTTCCGTGCGGGATTCCGCAGCTCTCAGCGCTGCTACATATTGTTGCACTATGCGACGGATCCGTCGATTATGATTCTTATTCGAAGATAGATGTGGATGTCTAGTGGTCACAGCGTCCACCTTACATCAGGTGGATTGTATGCTTGTTTGTCACCCTTATTCAGTCGAACAATGTTATTACTGCATAACTTGACGATAGTTGTACATTTCATGCGCACTATTTTTTCTTAAGCGAGGATAGATGTAAGTATCTATAGACTACATATTCAAACCGACAAGTGGATTGTGTGCTCGTTTATCACCCTCAACAGCAACTGTCATGCAGTCTTACAAAAAATGTATCTATTATTCCCCACGTAGATCAGGCAATATACAACACAATAAATCAAATAAAATAAGAATTTTGTTCATTTTCTGATTTAAAAAGTATAGTTTAAAGACATTTTATGAATTATCATGATTCTCCTCATTCCCACTAAATGGATTGACACGAAGTAAGTGTGAAAACTCTCTGAAATTAGAAGAGGCTTGCGCCTAGCTATGGGAAGTATAATATAGAATGTAACGTTAATATACTTTTTACTGTATATTATAGATAAAACTTTGTGTGATGATAGCAAGTATTTTTGTTAATGGCATGACCACAACTGTTGAGGTTTGTATTAAATATATATAAAAACTTACACGGTTTGTTAATGAGTTAACTATTTCGAAGATATTCTTGAACTCATATTATTCTTTAGTCGACTTAAAATGGCAAAAATAATTAAAAAGTTAATAAAAAGTAACTACCGACTTCAAAAACTAAGAAGGATAAAGTAATTTCCTCTTAATATTGTCGGTTTATACGTATAATTAAAAGTTAAATTTTTGAACAAAATTTTCATGTCTAAGATTCAAGCTTTATTCTTGTTAAATTTTTAATCTTTGCTTTATAAGAGTGTTTGAATCCATCTATTACAGCCTATAAAAGCCAAGTGCTGAAGATAGACCTCCCCTATAGAGGGAATTTTGCCATAGTTGCCACTCTTAGAATTCGTGTTTCTTTATTATTTTAAGTTATAATCAGGAAGATGTTTCTGCCGTTTCAGTTACCCTCTGTCACATCTTACGACACCCACGGGACAATATTGGCCAGTGGATATTTAAAAAATTCTCTTTCACCGTGTAGTGTCGGTGTAAGATTTTTTTTTACTTAGTTAGAAGTTTCCGTTAGATGGAATAGGTAAACGCTCCTAGGTTATATAGTAATTTTATTGGATTGAGATTGAACCAGGCGGGCAATCGCGCACTGTGATGTTTAGGGTGAGCACTGGGCTCCGGATTAACCACGGCTTATATACAGTTTTTGGTAATTGGGAGGCTAAATTTATTACCACCAACCACAATCCTGAGCTGCTTGCATCACACAATGTCAAACCTCATCCTGTTGTTTTTTATTTCTCTTTATTTATTTAGTGGCTATTATTTCGAACGAATATGTCAGCCCTATTATACACTAATACCTTATGGACACACATTTGATAAAAAAAAATGTTATTAATAAGCTTGAAATATAAAAATACTGAGATTAAACATAAGAATGCAAAGAAAATGCATTTGTTAATAGAGTTGTAACCCCTTCATTTGTGTTACTGCCAGCGATAGTTAAGACTAGCGAACGAATAACGTAATAAGCCTCAGAAAATGTAGCTCAATTGGCTCTTACGGACTATGGCTTCCAGTCTAAGCATTAAATAAAAAAAGTCTTTCAGCAAATTACACAGGAACAAAGAAGGAAAGTTTCAAGTTTAATTTTTTAATTTGTTCGAATAGTTGCAGTAGGTACATGAACATAGTAAATAATTTTGCTTAAGACAATAAAAAATTAAAGTCGATGCTCCAACTGCAAATGCAGTTGGAGCATCGACAGTTAACTGCTACAACTGTTTGTGATCGAGAATATTTGCTTTTGTATGTAATAACTACAAACGATTTTCCGATATTTCCTTTAGTTATGCTATGAGATCTTGCTTTTTGTCAAATTTCATGATTATACACGTCCTTAAAAATTGTAAATGTGCGGGAATTTTTTTTTACTGAAGTACACTTTACAATTTCGGCTACATCATCACTTATCAATGTGAGATACTAGTAAAAAACTTGATTGTAATAGCTTAAATAGAAAGTAGAAGAATTTTTAAATCAAAATTACGTTGGTGTCAAAATAATAAAGATAGAATTAAAATGGATATCATAGCTTATAACACATCATATAGAACATAATTTTGGGAAATTTTGGAAAGAAACTAATACATTAAATGTAAAACCAGACCTACCTATGAACATTGACGGAGTGAATGATTCAGAGGCCATAGCCAATATGTTCAAAGAACATTTTAGTGTAGAGTCTCCTCTCAGTTCTTCACAACAGATGGTCTATGCTGAACCGAATCGAATAGAAACACCAATTAGATTTTCCGCTAAACAGGTCAGAGAGATAATCGGAAGTATGTCTAGGGGTAAGTCTCCGGGACATGACGGTCTCAGCATAGAACATCTGCAGTATGCTGGTTGTCACCTTCCTCGCGTCCTCTCCATGTTTTATTCACTCTAGTTGTACCAATAGTGAAGAATAAGACTGGAGACATTTCAGATAAAAGCAATTACAGGCCTATCTCTTTAGCAACAGTGACGGCAAAGGTGCTCGACAGGCTACTAAGCAATGAGTTAGAAAAAGTTATTCAGATTCATGAAACACAGTTTGGTTTTAGGGCAGGGCTGTCAACAGAAAGTACAATATTAGGTTTAAAACATACAGTCAGATATTATACAGATCGCAAAACCCCGGTTTATGGATGCTTCTTAGACCTGTCGAGGGCCTTTGACCTGGTGTCGTATCATATTTTATGGAAAAAACTTGTCGAATGTAATTTTTCTAATGATCTTCTGGGTATCTTCCGCTATTGGTACAATCATCAAATAAATCATGTAAAATGGGCAGATAAGCTTTCTGAACCATAAGAGTTGAAATGTGGCGTGAGACAAGGTGGAATAAGTTCACCTCAACTTTTTAACTTGTATATAAATGAGCTGCTCGAGAGACTCAGCAGTACTAAGAAAGTGTGTCAACAACCTAAGTTACGCCGACGACATGGTGTTGTTGAGTCCCTCGGACAGTGCGCTCAGAAAGTTACTGGGAATCTGTGAGGCTTATGCAAATGAACACGGTCTAATTTATAATATAAATAAAAGTGAGTTTGTGTTGTTTAAAGCTAATAACAAGAGTCCCACGTACATACCACCTATCAGACTCTACAACACTGCTTTATCGAGGGTATCACAATTCAGATACTTGGGACACTACGTGACCGAGGATTTGCGTGATGAAATGGACATGGAGAGGGAGCGGAGGGCTTTAGCGACTCGGAGTAATATGTTAGCCCGTAGGTTTGCACGATGCAGTAATGCCGTTAAAATAACTCTTTTTAAGGCATACTGCCAGTCTTTCTATTCGTACTCCCTTTGGATCAACTACACACAAAGGGCGTATAAAGCATTAAAGGTGCAATATTACAATTCATTTAGAGTTCTTTTGGGGCTGCCCCGCTACAGCAGCGCATCAGGCATGTTCTGTGAGGCCCGCACTGACGGATTTGACGCGATAATGCGCAAAAAAGCCGCATCGCTACTAAGCAGAACAAGGAATAGCTCCAACAGTATCCTGGGTGTTATAGCACAAAAACATGACTGTCCTATAATAAGGCAAATTATTAACGTCCTGCAGGGCTGACTTACCTGTGTGTGTGTCTGTGTGTATGTATGGCTGCGAGCGCGCGCGCGCGTTTGAGTGTGTGTGTGTGTGTGTGTGTGTGTGTGTGTGTGTGTGTGTGTGTGTGTGTTTGCGTGCGTATGTGTATGCGTGAAAGCGTGCGTGCGTGCGTGTTATTTTACTTTCTTTGGCCACCTAGCTGTACTTTTATTATTATTTTGTGATTTTTCTAATATCTGTGATATGGATCTCATTTGTTATCCGATACAAAGATTTATTATCCGATATAAAGATGTTTAAGTCGATGCCATTGAACAAAACACTGAAAAACTCATGCCTTATAAAGAAATCTCCGAAAAAGAATTAAACAACTATGACAATGTTTGAAAGTTTAATAATATTAATATAAATCTATATATATATTTTTTAAGCAATAAAACTTCTTATTAAAATATTATTAAACTTTTATCAATATGACGTTTTACGTGGTACAGCCATGCTGCAGCTATATTAGTAGTATAGTTGTAGCACGAATGGGTCGGCTCGACCGGGGAAGGACCACGCTCTCACAGAATACCAGCGTAAAATGGCAGCTTGACACTGCTGTATTTCGTATGGTGAGTGTAGAGAACCGGAAACCTATTTTACTGGAAAAGAGGCATTCTATCTCAGTCCTCACGGCTGATATCGCATCTGCATTTCAATTCGCAAACGAAGATAGATGTAGATGACTATGGGTCACAGCAATCACTTACCATCACTGTGTGCTCAATTGTCACCCAATTCTTTAAAAAAATGTATTTTCTATAATTGCACGCATTACAAATGAAATGATGTAAAGTCGCTTTGTTCTTGAAAACTTACGATAGTGATACAGGGTTCAAACCTATATATTTTATTAAATTTTTTTTCTTTTACGGAAATATTCTATACGGAAAGTATGTAAATAGTATGTTAATAAAAGGATTTGACATAATCTTCACGCTTGGCAGATGTGCAGATATTTTAGCGAACACAGTACCAGATGTAACAACGTAATGAATCTGCATAAAATATGAAGAGTAGGCATATACTAAAAAAGTTATAAAAGATTGTTGTATATTAATGACAGTAGGTCTAGGTATGAGTGTGAAACTCTTTTGTCTTCACCTCTTACGACGGCCGCGGCATGACATGGGGTAATGGAGTCTCTCCCATTACCACAACAATCCAAAAACTATCCTATAGTAGGACGTGTTTGAAATGTTTTAATTTTCTTTACATTTAATTACTATCCGAATTAAAAAAAAAACAAGAAGTATGATATTCGATGCGTATATTTTTATGTATGTATCTATTTCTCAGAAACAGCTGAACAAACGTTGTTGCCCATAAATCACATTCAATTTGAGATAATTATTTATTCATATTTTCAAAAACTGCATTAACGGTATATCCTTATAATATATAAATATTTGAACTTAAGTTTAAAATTTGGCTACTTTTTGAAAAATAACCCTGAAGCTGAACATGGGTTGCCTCAAAATACAATACCAGGCCTGTTTAGAATTACTTAATAATTTCATAATAACAAAATAGATTTACTTCAGTAACATTTTAACTCAAAACATAAGAAAGTTAAAATACTTGGAAGGAATCTTAAAGCGAATTCCGTCACGAAAAACAATTTAAGTTTTTCATTGCGGTATAGAACGAAAACAATAAAATATGTTTGTGTTGGGAAATAAACTGAACTTTGTAGTTGTTTCAAGTGACTTTATATTAACCGCAGTGAAAGCTTTAATCAACGACAGTGCTTCAACAGTTCACGTTGATTAGACACTGTGTTGATTTAATTAATATTTCGGGTTAACACTTACGTAGTAGTTTTACGTGGTAGAGCCATGCTGCAGCTATATTAGTAGTATAGTTGTAGCACGAATAGGTCGGCTCGACCCCCGGTCACGGAAGGATCACTCTCTCACAGAAAACCAGCGTAAAATTGCTATTTTGCTTAACGCTGCTGTGTTTCGTATGGTGAGTGTAGAGAACCGGAGACCCTATTTATTGGCAAAGAGGCATTACATCTTAGTCCTCACGGGTGACAACGCATCTGCATCTTGAGTCTTTATTGAGGATAGATGTAGATGTCTATGGGTCACAGTAACTACTTACCATCAGGTGGATTGGGTGCTCGTTTGTCACCCTATCCTATAAAAAAAAGTCACCAGTGTTTTGTAATAACAGATTAGTTACTTTATTGAAGTTATACTTATTTTGGGGTGTTTGGGAAAAATGAGAGAGAGAGAGAGAGAGAGAATTTTTACGATGCACGCACACTCTGACACCTAAAAACGACACCATGAAGTTGTGACGATGCGCGCGCACACTGATACCTAAAAGCGTCAACTTCAGTGGGTAATTGTCTTTCAAGTTTTTTGTTTTGTTACGCTATATAACTTCCTACGTGCGTACATAAATACATACACACTTTTTATAGAATAATGGTGACAAACGAGCACATAGTCCACCAGATGGTAAGTGTATGCTATGGTCCATAGACATCTATATTTATTCTCGACTAGGAATAAAAAAACGGATGGGTCCTCACCCTGAGAACAAAGATGGAATGTGTCATTTCCAGTAATAAAAATTATATTATATATAAGACATGTAGGAAGTCGATTGAATTGCCTTCTTTGTTGAACTTGCCTTAGTTGACCCGAAATCAGAAAGCAGAACAGTCCTCACCCATGCCACCTCTCATTAGGCCAGGAAACCCCGATCTCGCTATTGACGATTCTGCTCGTATTCTCTAATTTCTGCCTCGCGGATAGTTTAGAGAGCCAATGAACTCCTTGCAAACCAACAGATACCGCTCATATTGCAGAGATTGAAGCGGAGATTGAGCGTAAGTCTGCACTACCACCTGCGGGTGACCCTTTAGATCCTGTGACTGTCAACAAAGTCAGAGAAGTAATCAAAGATCTTAAAAATAATCAGCACCCGGCTACGACGGCATTTATAATAGGGTGCTGAAATCACTCTCAGCGCGTCTTGCCTGCCTCCTAGTAGGCATTTTCAATGCTCCACTCTCCAGCTGCTCCTTCCTGGACGCTTCGAAAGAGGCAGACTTTATCGGAATCCCAAAGCCAGGGAAACCGCGCAACTTACCCTCCAGCTACAGGCCCCTTAGTCTCCACACCACACTGAGAAAAGTTTATGAGCGAATCATATTGAATCGCCTTCGTAAACACGTCTTCGCTAACAAAATTCTTGCTGAGCAGTTTACTTTCAAATCTCAACACTCGTGAACTAATCAGATACATCGCCTTACGGAGTACAATTTGGAGCGCTTCTTCCACCCAAGTGATCATCGAATTCTTAACACCGGTGACCTCTTCTTTGATGTCGCGAAAGCATTTGACAAAATCTGGCACAACGGTCTGTTTTACAAGCTCTATACACTCAACGTGATTGATAGGCTCACTCACATCATCAGAGTCTTTCTTGCCAACCAAAATTTCGCTATCAAATAGAGGGAACTTGCTCCTAGAAACACCCCCTCAGGGCTACGTACTTTCCCCACTCCTCTTACATCCCGAAGGACCCAGATGTCAATACTGCTCTCTTTGCTGATAACACGGTGCTTTACGTCGTCCATTATAGCAAGAAATTCAATGCTTTCGGTTATGGAGAATTTGAGTAAATTCAGAGAAAAGTGTAGTAATATGCTTTTAAAGGTACCCCTCTCTCAATCTTCGGAACGTAAATCCGAAAAAATCACCCTATTCTGCCGACAGATCCCATCGAAAACAACGGCCAAATACCTAGGGTTCACATTCGACCAAGCTATGATCTTCGCGAAACAAGTTCACGTTGTCCGCAATCCTGCCAAATTCGTTACTAGTCGCCTTCATCCGCCTAGTTAACAGCAAGAGCAAATTTTCCCTAAGACACAAGTTTCATCTTTACAAAGCTTGCGTAAGATCTATTATGTACTACGCAATTGTAGCTTTGTAGTACGCGGCTCATTTAATTTGGACGACCGCCAAGTTGCCCAAAACTAAGAATGAATCTAAATTCGCATAGCCATCGGAGATCGCACAGAGATTGTCAACTTTCGACGATTTCTGAATTTTCAAGGAAATGTCTCGGCGCTACTTAGATAGGGCCGAGACACATCCCAACCCACTAGTGGTAAACGTAACGCTCTACGCTCCAACTCCAAACGTTAAGGAAAGTCTCCGGTGGCCCTGTGATGTTTTAATTGAATCCCCAATTCCGCTAGATTCCGACAACCCAAATGTCACCGGGCCGTCACACACCAACACTACACACTCAGATTGTGTCACAAACAACGTCCGGACAACGGATGGTACGCAGTGAGTCCGTAGACGGGCGCGCTGCACAATGAAGTGATCCACACCGCGTACACACCGTACAAAGGCGTACAAGTCGCGGCACGTAAGTCTAGCGTTGAACGAAACGTGGAGGGAACGCGCATGAATTGAATTGCAGGAATGCTACTGGAGAGCCAATCAGCGCATGCGAACGATACACATGAACCAATCAGCGTGACTTGTACGCAATAATGGTCACCACTATACTTTCGTACCGCTACTTATACGTGGGCGGTTCTCACCGCCCAGAACATCTTACGATACGAGTTAGCTGTCAGAGCCGGGGCCCGACACCCACTGTCCGACCGGCCGTTAGATAACTCATCTATGTGCACTGTAAACTGCTGTAAGTGAACATCGTTACGTAAGTAACGTTGGGAATAATATAAAATCACCCTTTTTTTCTGCTCGCAGCCTTACAGGCCGCGAGCTCTGAGACCAATGCGGCTATAGAATCCAAAAAGGCTAACAGTATTAACATCATCAGAAACCAGTTTTTTTGGCAGGTGGCTAAGTATTTTTTTTTTATAGGATGAGGGTGACAAACGAGCACACAGTCCACCTGATGGTAAGTGGTACCGTGCTTTGTGGCATTCCTTGGGGGATGCATAGTATATTCAGCAGTGGAATTGTAAAGGTAGTAATTTGTTAGCTGACTTCAATAAGGAGAGTTTTCTCAGTTAGACTATTTTGTTCGGTTTATATGTACGTTAGGCGATATCTTTGTCAATTAGAGACAGATTATAATTATTTTTTTAATTATATTTTTTAATTATAAATTAGACCAAAATACGCCCCTAAGTGAGTAAAAGGAGGAAAACTTTTTAAAGTAACTATCAAGATGAAATTCTAGTTGTTACCTTGAGCTTGTGATATTCCTTATTCTGCTCAAAAGGGTCAAAAACATTACAACTTTTAATGAAAAGTATAAGCTGACTTCAAAGAACTTTAAAGAAGATTAGGCTTAAACTTTTATCAAATATATTTTCTTCTTTTATTAAATATATATCTATTCCCCATGACTTGACTTGCGTGTAATTTAGGACTTTAATTATTTTTGCGCGGAACCCTAATTATTTTTCTTCAATAAAAGTAGCCTCAGTTACTCCCTATATCCCGCGAAAGTCCCATCAAAATCGGTCCAGCCGTTTCGGAGATTAGCGGGGACTAACAGACAGACAGACATAAATTTTAAAAATTGTGTTTTTGTTATAAGTAACGTATATACTTTCATATGCATTTAGTGAAAAGCTGTTATTTTGACATTACAAACAGACACTTCAATTTTATTTATTTGTATAGATTAAAAATATGCTTTTCAATTACTGGAAAAGTAAAAATTATTTACCTATGTATATAGCTGAAACCATAGATTTAGTAACTAACTAATACTATACTATATCTATGGCCGAAACTTATCCCTCGTAATTAGTTGCATAATGCGTGTCTTGGCAGACACTGTATTTAACTAATTAACGCGAGCGCCAATTGTAATTTTAAATACAAATAAAGAAAGGGAAAGACTCGTTTTCAGTTTAAGAGTCAAACGTTAGGTGATACCCACTAACCTATTTCTCCCGCATAAATAGCTTACACTGCTATTTCTGCAGTTGTGTTTCGATGTGAAGGATGTAGGGAGCTTGTATAATAACAGGCCTTCTTAGTTTCAAGTCGGCTGCAGGTTTCCATAAACTACAGTAGCCACATACCATCAGTTGCACTGTGATTTCGTTTGTCACTTGTTTTATAAAAAATAAAGTGAATTAAAAAAATATTTAATTATGAGCCAAAATTCAGAAAAGTTTTTGCATTAACTGTAATCATATTTATTATGATAAGGAATATAGTTGTAAATCATCGCAATTACAAACTTTCCCGTCATTATTGTAAATTTTATACTTACAACGAATTCGATGAAAATAGGACGGCGTCTTATAATTAAGCTGGAAATCAGAACTGGGGCTTAATCTAAACACTCAATTTGGCGGAGCATCCGACCATCTCTTGGAAGTAATTACGTGTAAACGATAATAATCTATAAATGTTAATTACGCCTACACACCAATTACTATGACTCCGATGAAGCTGTAAGAGCCGTGTAGGCTAACAGCGCAAAAATCATCAGAAACCAGAGACCAATTACTATTACAGTATGTTAGAAGAATGAAATAAAGATGTTTATTCATTGCATTAGTAAGCTGAAGTGGCAATGAGCCGGCTATATAGCTCAAAGAACCAAGCAAGATTCTCGAGTGGCAGCCTCGTATCGGTGGGTGAAGTGTGGGGCGGCCCCCCATCAGGTGGTGTGACGACCTGGTAAGACATGCAAGAAGACGATGGATGCAGGTGACTCAGGACCGTGCTTTGTGGCATTCTTTGGGGAATCCTATGTTCAGTACTGGATTTGTGAAGTGCTGTAATGATGACGATGATGAATGATTAAACTGAAACTGAAATTACTTTAACGGAAAAAAATTTAATAAAAACACTATAAAAAATAGTGAGATGGTAAGATCTAAGTCTGCTTTATTATAAAATGTTTTTGTAAATCGTTGATAAATAAACAAACAAAATAAAAATAAATAAATAAAATCATTACAATAATAATATAATGCAACTAAATAACTATCCAGCAAACTTTTCAAACAAAACAAAAAAGGTATTTTATTCATCATTTTGGTAATCCTCGAATTGACTTACCATTTTAACTGTTATTAAGTTGGCATTAAAATATAATATTGTTTATATTGAATTTCGAAGTAGGGCTTGGATATAATTACGTCGTATTTCGTCGTCCATTGTTGTACATAGCCCTCCCATTAGACTGTAATAAGGGGGATATTTGCTGTAGTTGGCACGCTTGGCAGGCGACTTGGCCACCACAGTTTTTTTTATTCCAGTTGTTTTCAGTAAAATGCTGCTGCCCATCTCTTCTCCTGTGAAATAAAAAAAGTAATTTGTAATAATTAAACATTAAAACAAAATTTCACGCTCATTGGCCTAAAATGATCAAATCTGAAACCTTCTCGTTCCATTGCGAAATTACAATAAGTTTCAAGGTAAAACAATCAACTGTTTCAGTTTTAGGGTAGTAATTACTTTTTTAATGATTATTTCTTCTATTCTATTTACATTTTTACGATACTGATAAACCATACCTTAATTTACAATAAAGGCCAAATAAATGTTTGGTGGTGGAATACAGAGTTGGGACTTTATATATCTAAAAGTTGCTTACCTCAATAATTTTATGAAATGCAAAATTTTGAAGCAATGTTTATGCCCTACAATTTGAAAATTTATAAGCACCTAATATATTTTTATAATTCTATAATTTGTGATTTCCCCCATGACCACGAAACGTCGGGAATTTAAAAAAGTTAAAATTAAACACGATAAAATCAGAAATAAATTAGGAATACGCTGCTGCCCATCTCATGATTTGTTTATAGGACTCCCACGGGATAATATGGGGCAGTGGATAACCTAACATCGCTACTATACGGGTACAAAGCAATATTTACCTAATACATTTTGTTGACAGATACAGCATCTATCAGCTTTCATCATTTGTAACATATCAAAACTGCAAGTTTTATTACTGTTGAATTAAAAATAAGCTAAAATTAACCTCGACAAAATTCCTAAACGTGTTTCAAAACAGTACATCCCATCACACGTCCTCAGATGAATAAAATGTGCCTCCCCCATAGATGAGGGATGGGATAGATATAACGGGCGGGTTGTACAATACTGTGCATTCCAGTACGAGGCTGCTACTCATGAACCTTTATTCCCTGTCGGTGGTCGGTTCTTCAAGCTGTATCGACGGCTCACTGCCACATCAGCCTATACCATCTATTTTTGTTTTTCTTTGAGTATTCTCGTCATCCATCTCTCACTGAGTGAAATTCAGCTTCCTCATACGGACAACACCGTAGGACCACTGAATAGGAAATTGATCTCTTTTTAATAGTAAAATGCTGTAATTTGCTCAATCGACCTTTACTTGATCTCTAAATTTTACAACGACGACAGGTACAACATTTTTTAAACATACCTACACAGCTTACGGACTAATATTGGCATGAGAACTGCTAATATAATTTGACAGGCGCTTCAACATGCCCCCCGGCGTTGAAAGTCTACCTTTCAACCAGATTCTTCAGGTTCAGGAAGCGGACAAATTTTGCTAAATGATCGGCGAACTATACCAGTCGATGTTTTGATATCCGCCACCCTTGATACGCCGTCCGAGCCTGGATGGACTGCGACGATGCGACCCATCTTCCACTTTAATGGCGGTGAATTCTCCTCTTTTAGGAGTACCAGTGAATTTAACTTCAAAGAGCCTTTACAGGAACGCCATTTCATCCGCAGTTGAAGCTCTGATATATATTCCTTGCTCCATCTAGCCCAAAAATGTTGACGTAATTGTTCTATTCGTTGAAATCGGGTTAAAGAGCTTACGGAATGATCTTTATAGTCTGGTGTCGGCAAGGAAGTCAAGGGGCGTCCAACCAAAAAATGACCGGGCGTTAGTGGTAGCAAGTCTTCAGGATTCGTTGACAAAGGTGTGAGTGGTCTGGAGTTAAGTATAGCCTCAATTTGTATTAATGTGGTATTTAGTTCCTCGTAAGTCACATTACAATTGCCCAGCACTCTAACTAAATGATATTTAATGCATTTGACACCAGCCTCCGCAAGCCCAGCAAAATGGGGAGAATAAGGCGGTATGAAATGGAAATTAATTCCTTCATTTGCCATTACCTCAGATAAAGAATTACAATACGTCCTAATAAATTTTGAAATGTCATTGTATGCGCCTACAAAGGAGGTACCATTATCCGAATAAATATTAAGAGGTTTCCCTCTTCTAGACATAAATCTGCGCAAAGCTAATATGAAGGTATTGCTAGTTAAATCACCCACTAATTCAAGATGAATTGACTTAGTCGCGAAGCAAATAAAAATAGCTATATACACCTTTACAATTTTACAACCACGGCCATGGCGAGAAACAGATTGAATTGGTCCCGCATAGTCTAGTCCAATATTTTGAAATGGAAAACCAGAAAGGATGCGTTGGTGTGGTAGGTTGCCCATTATTGGAGAGATGGTTTTTCCTTTCATTCTATTACATCTTACACATTGTCGATAACAAGATCTGGCCAAATTACGACCTCTAATCGGCCAGTACATCTCTCTTATAGTGGCCAACATTAGCTGTGGTCCCGCGTGCATTAACCTTATGTGCTCATAATTGAAGAGCAATTTGGTAAAATAATGAGTGGACTGTATAAGTATGGGATGTTTTTTCTCATAACAGTAATCGGAATTTTCAAGACGCCCTCCAACACGCATTATTTTATTATCATCGAGAAATACATTAAATTTATGCAACGGACTTTTAGTGGGTAAACTTTTATTTTTAATTAACATGGTGTATTCCTCAAATGATTCACTCTGGGATATTCTTATAATAACATTGAGTGCGGTTTGCAACTCTTGATTGCTTAGAGGACCGTGAACGGATTGCTTTCTACAATTATTAATAAAACGCAGCACATAAGCAACGGTCCGATTTAATCTAGTATATTTAGAAAAGCGTTTAAATTCAATTAATTTATTCCCACCTAAATCTTCATTGTTGCTAGAATGAAGTATTCCGTGGAGGATAACATTTGACGATTTAATCTCAGGCAACTCGTGATTAATACTTAAGAAATTTGCAGGCCAGTGAGAGACCTCTTTCTTTAAAAATTCAGGTCCTGACCACCACTTACTCATGGATGAAATATCCTTACAACTCACACCGCGAGAAATATGATCGGCCGGATTACACTCTGTTGGGACATGCCTCCACTCGCAATTTCCAGTCTTCTCTAATATTTCAGCAACCCTATTTCTGACAAAGGGTTGTAGCTTGCTAGGTAACACCTTTAACCATCCTAACACGATGGACGAATCTGTCCAAAAGAAAGTGCGCTTAGCCTGTTGTCTCAGCGATGCTACAACCTTTTGGTAAAGGCGAGCTCCAACAAGTGCACCACAAAGTTCCAGTCTTGGGATTGTTATAGGTTTAAGCGGCGCGACACGACTTTTCGCCATCAATAATTGAATTAAAACCTCACCCTGATCATTAACACTACGCACATATAAACAGGCGCCATATGCTCGCTCAGAAGCGTCCGAGAAAATATGAAATTCAAACCAACTAGGCGAGTCACAAATAACACGACGTGGAATACGTAGAGTATTTAATTTAGGTAAATCGACTATTATCTCAGCCCACATCTTGCTGATTTCTGGCGTCAACTGCTCATCCCATGACAGCTTGAGCAGCCACAACTGTTGAAGAAGCATTTTCATCTTAATTACACAGGGAGATAGAAGTCCTAGTGGATCAAAAATCTGAGAAATCACAGATAACATATCACGCTTTGTTCTACCTGAGAATAGCCCTCCTATAGGGAAACAAAGTTGGTCAGTATGTGATTGCCAACCAAGGCCTAAAGTTTTAGTCGGTTCAAAGCCACCAATATTCAAATCAAGCGGAGAAATATCATTTTCACTAACCACTTGAGATTCATTCGACTTCCACTTTCGCAAAACCATATGAGCTGATGCAAGTGTGGAAGTCACTTTACGGCGCAAATCTGTAACCTCGTTAATATCATCCCCTCCCGTTAGCAAGTCATCAACGTAAAAATCGTGAATGATCACTTGAGCAACCTTGTCATCGGTACACTCTAAGCCTAATTGTTGGAGGCACCTAGTTGCCAAAAAGTCACGGTGTTAAGTTGATAAGCTTGAAGCTGTTCTGAAGGGTTATCACGCCAGACAATTTGTTGCAAATAGCGGTCATCGGGATGAATGACTATTTGCCGGTACATTTTCTCAACATCAGCTGTGAGAACGTATTTGTGTAGCCGAAAGCGTAAAAGAATGGACAAAAGGTCGTCCTGTACCACGGGACCTACCATCTGTATATTATTCAAGGAAACACCCGAAAAAGTCGGACTGCTAGCATTGAAAACGACTCTTAATTTAGTAGTAGTACTACTTTCCCGAAGCACACCGTGATGTGGTATAAAATGCATCTTACGTGGTAAATTATCATTCTCACATTTCTCCATATGACCCAGACTTTCATACTCTGACATAAATTCTTTATACATTTCATAGACCTGAGATTGACCTGCTAACCTGCGCTCTAGCGATAGTAAACACTTTTTAGCTCGTGGCCAAGAATCACCTAATACGTCAGGATTATGTTTTAAGGGTATCCTCACGCAAAATCGACCATTTGCCAGTCGCGTGGTGTTTTTTAAAAAGTGTTCTTCGCATAATTTTTCTTCGTTTGAATAAAGAGACGCAGGGCTTACCTCTTCGAGGTGCCAGAAGCGTACTAATTGTTTTTGTATATCTTCATCTAAATCTTTACTAGCCTCATCTTGAAATATTCTTGTAAAATTACATTTAATAAAGTTAACCCCTTTCTTTACATATCTATAATCTATCGGACCTGATACTAACCATCCTAAGCTAGTTTCACAAAGAATCGGCTGACCGTCCCCTAATTTTAATCTCTGCGTTCCTATTAAGTCCCAAAAGACATCAGCACCTATAAGCATGTCAACGGGAGCAGGTGAGTGAAAATTAGGATCTGCCAGAGAAATATTAGATGGAATTTTTAAGTTTGACAAATTAACATATCTAGTAGGTACATTTTGGGTTATTGATGGTAGGACAAAACAATGAAGATTACTAGAGAAGTTATCATTCAATGATTTTATCGATACCTTACAAATCTTCTTGATGTGTGCCGAAGCATTATTAATACCGACTACCGACTGATTTACATTTTGAGCGGGCAAACCTAGCCTTTGATATAACTCTTCAGTTATTAAACAAGCGTTACTGCCACTATCAAGAATAGCACGAGCAATATATGGACAACCATTCTTACCTATAACTTTAATTAATGCCGTCGATAACAATACGTCGCCTTGTTCACTACACGATGCAGTGCCTACCTTTGCGGATAATGACAGATGTGCGTTAGAATTGGATGACAACTGTGAGCCTGTCGAACTGTTTGTTTGTTCGAAATGACCTTGCATAACGGGCTTATTATTACCACTACTCGTGTTAGATGTATTAATATCTGTAATTGGTTTTGACTGGTAATCTGCGACGTGCACGAGAGTGTTATGCTTTCGGTGGCATATTTTGCATCCTGGCTTTTTGCAGTGATTTGCATAATGTCCTGAATTAAGACAATTGAAACATACTTTATACTCTGGCAGTAACTGTAGACGCACATCGTTACTTAATCCAAGAAACTGAGGACAACTGCTTAACTTATGGTCACCCTTACATTTAGGACACAGTTTGGCGGAAAAGGCCGAACCGTTTTTATTACCGGTATCCCGCACTGAAACCATTGCCTTAACTTTTGGAGCATATTTTATAGAAGAATTTAAACGGTTAGTAGCACCAGAATTAGACATTTCTAGTGTTTCGATTAAATCGGCTCGATTTTTTAAAAACATCAAAAATATATCGAACGTAATAGGTGTATCTTTCTCCAAACGACCTTTAGACTCTTCCCATTCACGATATGTCTTAGCATCTAATTTTTGAGTAATAATATGAATGAGAAGTGTGTCCCATTGTTGAGTTGGCTCACCGAGAGATTCTAGTGCACGTAAATTTTTATTTATTTGGTCAATAAGACGTTTTAAGTTGACAGACAATTCTTTATTAATTGGTGCTATATTAAATAAGGCTGTCACGTGATTTTGAATTAGTAGTCTCTTATTTAGATTTTATTATCATATCTATCACATAATATAGTCCATGCGACGGTGTAATTAGCTGCCGAGAATTCGATTGACTGTATTACCACAGCAGCGGGCCCTTCCAACGACGCTCTCAGATAGTGAAACTTATTTATGTCATCTATCTCGTCATTTGAATGTATGAGGCTCATGAACGTGTCATGAAACTCTAACCAATTATCATAAGAACCATTAAATTTAGGTAGTTGAATAGTGGGCAGTTTAACAAATTTATGATTGCCGGAATGAGAGCCACCGTCACTGCTTACGTCATCTGACTTAATGCAATCTGCTAAGATCCTTTTTGCAAGAGAAAGCGATTTAAAATACAGGGATTCAAAATCAGTTCGTTCTGATATCTGGGCGTCTATATTATCAGTATTACACTCGATGGATAATTGTACCTCATCATATCGTTCATACATTGACTCAATCCTACTAATACGTAATTGCAACTCATTTACCTCAGTAGCAGCCAATGAAGATACCTTCAGTGAATTTAAATAATTTGAAAAAGCTGTTATTTGTCCCTTGTAACTAGCTCGTTTCCTAATTTGCTCCTTATCTTCTGGCATGCTGGCTGGTATTGGGAGACTAATGCAAATGCCTGAAATTTATACAAACAAGAAGTTTATATTTTATAAAATATAATTCATAAGTAGTTTTATACAATTTTGCTTACAGTTGTAAAGAAATGAAAACTAATTCCCTTACTTATTTTTCAAACTCTTAAATAATTAAACAAAATGGTACATGTACTACCTTGATATTTAACTTTATAATTAACAACAATTAAGGGTAACAAATACAATTCAGACCATCAAACAGCTTCACAGGTATGCCTTAGTATGTAATAAATAATATTATGCAATTTTTTCAATTATACACTCTCTTGACTTATTTTTTTTTTAAAAACAGTTTAAACCAATAAAGAGAAAAAAAAATTATAATATCGTCAATATAATTTAACTAAGCTTTATAATTTGATTTAATCATGATTTGACGGTTATTAGAAACTATATAAAACAATATTAAATGAATTTTAGCCGATTAAATACTTTAAGTTATACGTAATTATTTTATAGGTAATTTGGTACTAACCTGATAAATTAGCAGTCGATTTACACAAAATACTACCTGATAATGAGTGCTGGGTTAAATAAATTAAATAATAGTCCAATATCTAAGGGGCTAAGACTCCAGATTTCTTGGTTAAATATCTTCACTCCCTCGGTGGTATTTCCACAACGAATATTTAAGACTTCCCAAGCGTATTCCACTAAATAATATCTTGTCCAATTACGTTTTTTCAAATCCGGCTTCGATTTAGGACCATGAATAGGAAATTGATCTCTTTTTAATAGTAAAATGCTGTAATTTGCTCAATCGACCTTTACTTGATCTCTAAATTTTACAACGACGACAGGTACAACATTTTTTAAACATACCTACACAGCTTACGGACTAATATTGGCATGAGAACTGCTAATATAATTTGACAGGCGCTTCAACAACCACGTTTCGGTTCAATGATTACTGGCAAATCGCACTAGATGTACGCTTTTGATATGAGGTTTTATGGTTATTCGGACAAAAATCCACTTATTATCAAGTGAACTGTGTGCTCGTTTGCCATACATGTTGTTCTAAATGTAATTTACCGAACACGGGCCAGCCCAGTTACACTGACCTTTTGGTAAAAGTAAGAATTACCTATTCAGACATTTTGCCCCAAATACATATACTCTTCAACAACTTCGAGGGTAGTGTCCACAAAAATTACCGGTTTAGGTGTAATACGGACATTAGACATGATTTCTCTCTTATCCATATTCATCATGAGACTTATCAGTTGATAGAGCCTACTGAGCTCGTTGAGCATATTACTGAGAACCTCCAGTAATTCTGCCATAATAACTACTACTATTAACTACTCCTCAACAAATCGAAGATGAGTGATGTATTTGCTATTGTTTTAATTACAGTTGCGGCAATATATTATCTAAAGTAAAGGAAAGTCGATATCCATCATCATCCTCATCACCCTGCGGCAGTATTCTGTTAGACATAGGCCTCACCCAAGATGTAACACTTAGCCCGATCTTCGGCTTCATGCATCCAGTTGCTGCCAGCCGTTTGTACTAACGGCACTCAATTCAGCGACAGATGTGACAAGTCCATTGCCACTTCAGTTTTTAAGAAGTTATTATGATATACGTAAATAAAATGTACTCCTAAAAATTATTACCGTGTAAAGTCGTTTTAAGAATATACACTATCACATGTCCTGTTTGTGCTGTCAATTATGATGGAGGGAAATAAACTAGGACATAGCCAACAGCGTCTTTCTAATAACAACTAAAAATAAAAAACTATGGCAACTATGGCAAATATTCCATCTGTGTTCAGCAGAGACAGATTGGCTGTTACGAGTATTAATGAAGGAGGGAATGATTTTTTATAGGTTATTGGTGATAAACGAGCACACAGTCCACCTAATGGTAAGTGATTGCTGCTACCCATAGACATCTACGTCTATCATCAATAAATAATCAAAATGCAGATACACTGTCACCCGCGAGGACCAAGATGGAATGCATCGTTTCCAGTAAAAAGGGTCTCTGGTTCTCTACACTCACCATACGAAACACAGCAGCGTTACGCTGCTATTTTACGCTGGTAGAGCGTGTGGTCCTACCCCAGTCAAGGCGACCCATTAGTGCTACAACTATACTACTAGTATAGCTGTAGCTTGGCTTTACCTCGTAAAAAAGCTAATAATCTGCATAGAAAACTTATAGTTTTGTTGTTTTGAATATTATGTCGTTCTATGATGCAACTTTCCAAACATACTTAATCAAAATATAAGTATACTATTATTTGACTTCATAAGGAATTATAGACTGTTTTACGTTATCAGACTGTCAAAGGGAGCTGTAAGTATTATTTGCGCAACGAGTACTCAGTCATCGTCTACATCGGTCCCGCTTCTTGCATTCGGTGCTTTCTTTGAACAGTGATTGCGCGAGTGATTATTCCGGAAGTTTACTCTGCAAATACCTGGAACTTCAATGGGGTTCATTACTTTTATTTATACAAGAAGCAATTTTATTTTAATTTTTACTATTCATTTCATCTTTGTACATTCGTCATTTCTGCAACTCTGCAGCTATTTTGTGGTTATAGCACGAATGGGTTGACTCAACTAGGGTAGGACCACGCTCTCACAGAATACTAGCGTAAAATAGCAGCTCAATGCTTATTTGTTGTGCACAATGTTGTATTTCGTATGGGGAGTGTAAAGAACCGTAGGGGTGAGTCTATGAGCCTCAGCATCAACTTACAATTATTTGGACGTTAGTCGTTAGTCCCCTTATTCTATATAATATAACTAAGTTTATTAAAAAAAAATTATAAAATTTGTATGTGAAATAGAAAATGTATAACAGAAGAAATTTTTCTACCTAAATCTAATCTTAAAACACATAAATTTAAACTCAAATTCAAAAGATTGCAATATTTTTAGAGGTTACAAATTGTGTGTTCGTGTGAAAATAACAAATATTACGCAATAGTTGTACAAAAGCAAATGAAATTCGTAAAGAAAAAAACATGATTTTTTTTTAAATTGCACGATAATTAGTACAGGAGAAATTAAACCGTTTTTTACGTTCCTCTAAAGTCCATGAGCGTAGGTTGTTAATGTAAAGTGTTTGCGTTTAGATGCACAAGCATTATGTCATTGTATAAAAAACATCGTTTTTTGATAAATACTATGCATTGGAAGTGACTTAGATAAAGAAATAAAAATCGCGGTGATGGGATAAATGGTGACGGGGATAGTGCACGCAATCGAGAGGTGGGACGTACTTTTTAAACTAGGTAAGGCACGTAACTTTTACGCCGATCTCAGCCTATTAATTTTTATGATCCTTGTAACTCGTATTCAACTTGTTGTCGTTGCGCTTTCACTGCCTAATAAATACATGCCGCTAAACAGCCCCATTGAAGACATGTTATTGATTCATTGACAGCGTTCGGATGACGGGACTTATGATTGCCGAGTCAAAGATGAAAATGTAACGAGTAAGCTTGGGTGTCCTTGAAAATTGGATCGGAAACTGTTTTGATCTCATGTTTTGTCGATATAATGTGAGATATCGATTCAGTCCTATCTATAAAACACCATCAATTCTATATTATTAATTCATTCTATTATATTATGATACATTATATGTAATGTGTGTCGTAAGAGATTCCATCACTTCATTATGTACCGTGTAAGTCATAAGAGAAAACGTCAAAACGATGCTACAAATTGTGTATGCTAGACTTAAAATATCCAAACCGACAGTAAGCAACAGACAGAAAGGTGCACTGCGTCTGATAATATGATTGAAAATCTGCCTGTCAAGCTATTCGATGATGGCAAATCCTACGTACAATCCCAGTGGGCCATGTATGTATAACAGTGGACTTGTATTATATTGTAATATACTCTAATATCATAGAATGTATTATTTTTAAATAGGCACCCATTGTTAATATTATGTTAATACTTAGAGAAGCAGGTACCTATATATAAACATTTGAGTTTTACACAGAGCGTTTCGATTAAACGTTTTAAACACAAATAGAAAATAAATATTTTTAAAAGAAAATTGTGATTTTTTTCCCCACAACTAGCAACATTTGTATTAATCATAATATAATACTTACCTAAGCTATCAAGCTTAGGTAAGTATTTTTTTAGTTTACGTACTTATAATGAATTATACATACGAAACTATATGTATATAATTCATTATATCATCATTCCTCATTTTTTACAATTTTTCCGCGAGCTCTTCTCCGTAAGGCGTGACGTTCCGCACTGAAGCGTCGCTTAGTGAACTTAAGCGGTTTCGCGTAAGTTTTACTTGCTTGACTTTTGGTGCGCGTACTAGTATTCTATACGTTATAATTCTATGTCTAATATAATTTAAAATTAAACATTTGGTACAGCCGACTTAAATATAAGTTATTAAGAATAACTCAATAACTATTGGCCTGAACTTGATCAAATTCATATGGGACTACACGAGAAATATCAGCTTTCAAATAAAAAAAGAATCATCGAAATCGGTTCACCCGGTAAAAAGTTATGAGGTAACACACATAAAACACATACAGTCGAATTGAGTACCGTCTCCTTTTTGGAAGTCGGCAGAAAACTATTGTAAATCAGATCACGCGTAATGCCCTTAACTTTACTTGTATTAGTAACTCACATCGTGTACACGTGCCATTATAGACTGGTGGGTTATCATAAGAGAGATGATTGTTTTAGCGGAAATTTTAATGAAATATCCATTAAAAGCTTTCTTTTTATATATATTTTACAACGGCATAAGTACCTACCTATTCTTAATATATATATGTTTCATTTTATCATTGACTGTATTTTAATCCAGATAAGAGTAGGCCAAGAAACAGAGGGATTATTTCACGATATCGTTTGATGACGTCAATTCTGCAAACGACCTTGATGACAACTAAGCCCTCGCTTTTGAACTGTAAAAAATGTTTTTTTTTTTAATTTAAGATAAGGGTGACAGACGATCACACGGTCCACCTGATGGTAAGTGGTTGCTGTGGCCCATAGACATCTACACCTATCCTCGATTACGAATCAAAATGCAAATGCGTTGTCACCCGTGAGTACTAAGATGGAATGCCTCGTTTCAATTAAAAATGGTCTCCGGTTCTCTACACTCACCATACGAAACACAGCAACGCTCTTACAGCGTTAGCTTAACGCTGTAAGAGCGTTGCCCTTCCCCGGTCGAGCCGACCCATTCGTGCTACAACTATACCAGTAATACAGAAGCATCATGGCTCTACCACGTTAAAATATATTAATATTTGTTGTTTTTAGGAAACTCAATTACACTACAAGTTTACGTTTTGTAATTTTGACTCCTTATTTATTTTTATTTATGGCATCTTACTTATATTTGTTTCATTATTTTAATTTCAGGAAGGTGTCATAGCGATGAAATCTCTCTGTCGTACAAATGTAAATAATAATTTTTAAACTTTTGTTTTAACTATCTTTTTGTTATTTCGTTGATAACTCATTATGTAATTATACGAAGGATTGAAGGCTGGAACGTTTCTTTCACCTTTCTGTTTTACACGTAACTTAAAATGATGAATTGCATTGATTACCTAAATATTGTTCATTTTGTATTACATTTAATATACAATAATAATAATAATAAACGATATTATTATTATTGTATATCATACAATAATAATAATATCGTTTATTCGCTTAAACATGGTATTAACATCAGAGGTGACAAATAGTTGCATATTGTACCTATTCCACATCTGGCATACGAAAATTATTAATTTAATAAAAACAATTAATTATGTACATAGATTATATTAAACCAAAAAAATATAAATAAAAAAATTTAAAACTACAATCATGATTTCAAGCAAAATAGTTAATTATGTATTATTCAAATATATTAAATAAATGTAAAATTACAATCAATCATTAAAAAGTAAAAGTTAAAATGTCAAAAGAGTACATATTAAATCTACAGAACATTACACAATAATAAAGTCAAAAATGATACAATGACTTTAGGCAACAAGATTCTATTCATTTAAAAATTGTTTTACATCATAAACACATTTTAATAATAGCCAGCTTTTGAGTTTGTTTCTTAATTTACCAGTTTCTGTCTCTTCTTTAATGCTTAGCGGAAGTTTATAAATATAATAATTTGTAATAAAATAAATGTATAATTTATAATTATAAATCTTTACACTCATCGCGTAACAGCCATTATAACAAAATGCAGTTTTAGGTATACGTTCTAAAACTAGTCTATATACTAGCCTCAGATGCTTTTTTGTACATATGTAATTTTTTTTTACATGAAAACTTGCTTCAAATATGTACATGCCTGGTAAAGTTAGTTAAGATCCCTCACACGAATTATACCATTTGGCCCCAGTGAAGGCTCTCACACACTTTTTTGAGCTATAAAAGCTCTTTTTGAGTAAGATACAATCCGTATCTTAGTATGGTTGCAATACACCCATGATATGCAATGAGTGCGGTTTGACGTGACAATGTTCTTCTTAATCTATTCAAAACATACAAATCTATTAATTTTATTACAAATTTCGTCAACATGAGCCATCCAATTACTATCTAGTTTTAATCCCAGGAATTTCTTCTGTTGGTTTTCTTGCACTTTGTCATTATTATACCTTATGTCAAGAAAGAAACTAGATTCTTTCTACTATTACTATAAAATTGTACATCCCGGCCTGTAAAAATGTCCGAATCTCGATGCATCTAAACTTTGATTCGCTGGTCTTTGGTTGATTGGTTGGTTGGGTCAGGTCAAAATTATTGGGTTTGTAAGAACAGCAAGATATTTTCAGTAGTCAGGAAGTTGGCGGCAATTCAACCCCGTGCCTCGGGAAGCACATAAAGTCATTGATCCTGTGCCTGATCTCTCTTCGCTCCTGTTGGATTACCTTCCCATCGGACTGTCAGTGAATGAATAGAGAGTGCATCTGTGCTGACGCATACACTCGGGCACAATGATCCTGTCCTGTGGCGGTGGCTCCGGTGAATCTGGCCGTCGTGGCCGAAATTCAGCCTGGATCACATTAATTCATGTCCGCTTACACACTTAAACTAAATGTATTACATACAACAAAGAGGTTTTGACAAAATTCGTACGTGGTAGAGCCATGCTGCAGCTATATTAGTAGTATAGTTGTAGCACGAATGGGTCCGCTCGACCGTGGAAGGATCATGCACTCACAGAATACCAGCATCAAATAGCAGCTTAACACTGCTTTGTTTCGTATGGTGAGTGTAGAGAACCGGAGACCCATTTTACTGGGAAAAGAGGCATTCCATCTTAGTCCTCACGGGTGACATCGCATCTGCATTTTGATTCGCAAACGAGAATAAATATAGATGTCACTTACCATCAGGTGAACTGTGTGCTCGTTTGTCAGCATATCCTATTAAAAAAAATTGATGTATGTGGAAATCACTTACAGCGAAATACTTGAACATAATATTTTTCTCTTTCTACTTCTCTATTCTATTATCATTCTAAGAAAGTGATGATTTTGAAATTAAAAAATTATCAACACTTTTAACACTCCATTGGAATAATAATACGAGTATATATATATTTGCACTTATAACGGTAACGAATCCTTACAATAAAATCCTAAGGGTTAAGATAGCTTATACTGTGAAGCTCTCGAAATGTTCACGTAATTGAGCTACAATACCAAACCGTCCAATTTTCAACGTTTATCGAAGGTACTATTATATTTGGTAAGTAGCAGGGATTAAACTTACAAATAAAAACTTCTGTGGTTACATGTATATTAAAAATTAGAGAAAAATATTATTAACGAGAAATAAACAGAAGAATTTTAGATGATTCGAATTCGAACACACTTAAGTTTGCAATTTGACAACTAACATAATTGTATCAGTTATCAATTTGAAAACTTAATAAATGATTTTTAGTATTATTATAGGCCAGTGCTTGACCACAATCCCACCTGGTGGTAAATAGTGATGTAGCCTTAGATGGTCAATCGTAAACACTGTCGTAGCTTAACAAAACCCTATTCATTTTGCTTTAAAGACGCCCACATTTAATATGATTAGATAGTTAGATTTATTTTTTAAAGTTTTTTATTTAGTTTATTAAAGTAACGTTCTCTGTTAATTATACAGTAGGACTAAGATAGCTATCCGAATACAGAACTAGAGTACGAAACGTATTCAACCCAAGCGAAGCATGGCAATTAAGGCAAATATCTCCCAGAAGAGGAAATTCTAGGTAGAGGCTTATGTTCAGCAGTTGACTTTGATAGGCTAGATTGAATGAATGAATGAAACATATTATGATCATCATCATTACACCATTCTATCAATTTCACTAAACATAGGTATCCCGAATATATTACGGTTATGCATTTCCCTGAACAACATAACGATTGATTTATGTTTATAATCGCTGCATAATATGTCGCTCGCCGTTCCATCTTGCGGAGTGTAGACTCCTACTTGTCGTTATGAGTCAGTTTAACTTTTTTTCTTACCTTTGTCGATTTTACAAGTTAATTGAAAGCTATTGAAGTAGACCAAGGCAACTCTACGTCTTTCTTTTATCTCTATCTCCTCTATATTACTCTTTGATTCGTTGTTATATATGAATTACGCTGGTTTTATCGGATATCATTGTTAAATATTCTATTATACATAGAAACCCTTGGCATAAATGATACACGTTGAAGAACTTTGAGCTTTTCCGCAGGCTCAATAATGAAGTTCTCAACGTAATAACTTAGCCTCAGGCTTAAACTAGAACCCGTTTCACGAAAGATGTCCCGCGGAAATATGCGAACTAAAATGTAAAGTTTAAAAGCTATTTTACTCTTAATTTTTTAGGACTATATAAATGATTGTAATTTTACATTACTTGTGTAATTGGGAACTCAAAGATACTTGTACAAATTAAAAAAAACGATCGTGACCGACAATGTGGGGTGGTCTGCCGACCGAAATTATTCCTGTGGTCGTTTCGGCGACTGGGACTCCGTTGCGGACCACTCCAAGCTCAAATGCAGAAGGCGGTACTCCTCGATACCGCCCGCATCGCCTGCCGGTTTCTTTCCCTTTCCCCCTAACCCACGGCCGTTTGGTCTCCCCTGCCGGAGGGCTTCCATCTGGTTGGGTTTTTATATATTTATGTATTTTTTATGTATTTATTTAATTTAATTAATATTTATGTACGTTTACCATTTACATTTACAATTATATATTTATACTGCCCAACCAGATGAGAAAGCCTTTAAGATACCCCATTATAATAATAATGATTTATTGCTTTAAAATAAGTACCTAGTAAATTGTTACAAAATTGTTGGGTACTCTCTTTTAAGTGAATAGATACGTGTAGCAGAGGGACCCGCTCTTCCGTAGTACAATTATATTAGTACATCAAATTAGAATTAAATAAAAAAAAACATAACTAAATAGAAAAGTGAACAATTAAAACTTGAATGAAAAAATGAATGTATAAATATTGTGAATGAAGCCTACAATAACTACCAACTAAAAAAGAAGCGAAAGCGGTATGTCAGGATCGGTCTCTTGGCGATCGAGCCTCTCTGCCTACACCGCAAAGGAAAAGTTATAGTGGTAATGCATAAGTCATTTTCTTCAAAAATTGTTTGTATGTTACAGTACAACAAAATTATAATGCATCTAGTTTTAGGTAATTTTTTATGGAATTGTAACGAAATTTTTACTAATCCAAATGCATTTTGTAAGTTGGTCGACTATTACTCGTTAACTTGTAAAGCCTACTTAATTGTGATAGTTTGCTTTTTAACATCATTATATGTATACACTACTATCGTCTATACAGTTAACATTTTCAAAAACAGCGGTTTAGTTGGTAGGTGGGGGAGACATAAATCTAATGAAAATACCACTTTAAGGCGAAATATTTCGCAATAAAAACCGCTCAATCAAAAATATGTTGTACCATGCCCTCAAAGACCTACCAACGACACCTTATACGATGGAATAGATCACTTGTATGGGAGGTACCCAGAATAAAAATGTTTTTCAAGATTTATGCTAAATTACAGACTTTTAGCACCTCGGGTCTCTGAGTAAACCCGCGGATTGAAGGACGGACGGACATGGCGAAACCATAAAGGTACCATGTTGTTTAACTACCTAGCAAGTTAGTATGCTTCGTTGTCGGCACAAAAATCCCATACTCGTCACTCACTTACGAATATTACGAACATTATGTTTCTATTTCATGCTGGTATCTTGTGTGATTGAATTCTATGGTAGCTCCTTTACAGTTCAGGTTACACGCCTTTGGAACTCCTTGTCCGATGACATCAGAAAAGCTCCCAATAAGTTTGCTTCAAATTCTCACCACTCCATGGGTTGACTGGTAGAGAATGCCTCAAGGCATTAAGTCCGCCCTTTGTATTCTTTTAGATTAAAGAATGCAATAAAGAATAAACATATAAATAAAAATTCTTTGAGTAAACGTAACGATTGCAATTTTTAAACACAAGGCAAAAATTAAAATAGTAAATAAGGTATTACGTTGCAAAAACAAACTCAAAGGATGTACTTAACAGTAAAGGGAAACCATTTCCATGCAATGCTTTTAGATAGCTTTTTGTGCAGGTCGTAAATTAACGTAGTAAAGCGCTGAGTATATTCGATGTAAGATTTTTCTTTAGCATGTTTATTATTTTTAAAACAATAAGGAATCTGGTTAACGTGTAAAGAATGCAGCACGCCATTAGGATTTAGGAGGGAATAAATAAAAAAATTAACTACGTTTTATAATGTCCCACATCAGTGTGCAGGGCTTTCTCTAATTTTAATTATAGACATGCAGGTTCCCTAACAGGCTATTTTGTGCTGAACATGGTTGAACGTAGAGAACGTAGAGAATCTACACGGATAATTGCAGTCTACAATTTCCTTGATGCTGGCAGAAATCGAACACTGTTTTATTGCTTTCTATGAAACTTGGTTGCTGAAAATAACATTTAAGACACTTTTAAGACTACTTTCAGAAGTCTTTTGGCACTTTTATTAATCTAGAATCTGATTAAACTTAAAATAGTGCAAGTAAATAATGTTTTAATATATTTTCCTTAATAGGTCTACTGGAAGATGTTTCAGCAAATTATGGAATAAGTAGAACCTTTGTACGAACTCACTTTATGAATGTTTCTGTATCTTGTTGGGTGTACATAAAATAAATAAATAAAAATATGTAAATTTACTACGCATACTTTACAAGATATAGTGTACAGAAAATTTGTCTATAAATAAAAAAGCAAAATCTGGCTTCAAAGAACTAATAATAGCTTCTGAAGTAGGTGGTAGGACACTAAGTATAGAAAATAATTAAAACCACAATTAAGAAGGTATAAAATGGAAATTATTTTATTCCTTTATGTTCCTTGAAATTGGTTGTCATATGGGACCAGCTCTGAAGTATAAACAATTTAAGAATCTTAAAAATTGGTTCACAATGAACTAAATTATCGGGAAAAATTAGATTAAAGATACATCAGAGATACAGAAAAGATCACAAGAAATATCATACATTCAAATTGAGACCCCTGCTTTTTGAAGTGGGCAAAAAGCGAATAGACAACATTTACAAGGCTTTGTAGACCTTTTGTAACATCATGTTCCAAATACAATGGAGCTATGCTCTTTTAAACTTATAGCTACAAGTATAGATATTAAGACTGTGTTATATAAATATTAAGAACTAGGCTCACCTCAGACTAGTGTGAAAGATCCGTACAGAGCTTTGTAGAGTATATGGCGAATATGCGGCACTATAAAATCGTTTTGATTCAGACAGCTTCACTCTGACTTACGCTTCGCACGCGAGCGCCTCGCTGTTGGAGTTGTAGATAATGTATATTTAAAATGTTTTAGAGCACTCCGGACATTATGTATGCAGATAGTCTGCATGCTGACGTTCTGGACGGAAGTTTCACACTGCTCTGAAATCAGCTTTATCCTAGTAGGTCATTCTCTTTATAGAAGTAAGGATGGAAACAAGTACACAGTCCAGACTGGACAGTAAGTAGACGAAGAGGCCTATCGACACCTAAATCTATCCTTGAATAAGAATCAAAATGCAGATGCGTTGTAGGTTGTAGCCCCTAATAGTATAAAAAGCCACAACGGATTTATTGAACTGTCGTTAGGATTTTTTTATAGGGTAGGGTGACAAACGAGCACACAGTCCAACTGATGGTAAGTCTTTGCTGTGATCCATAAACATCTACACCTATCCTTAATAAAGAATGAAAATGCAGATGCGTTGTCAGCCGTGAGGACTAAGATGGAATGCCCGTTTTCCAGTAAAAGGGTCTCCGGTTCTCTACACTCACGATACGAAACACATCAGTGTTAAGCTGCTATGTTACGCTGGTATTCTGTGAGAGCGTGGTTCTTCCCCGGTAGAGCCGACCTATTCGTGCAACAACTATACAACTATACAGCATGGATGGCTGACTAAGTGTCCGTAATGTGTAGATAACTAATGTGAATGGGATGTAGCCGGTCTGCATGCATGATGTCGGTGCGATTGGCAGGTACAGCCGTTGAAATACGTGTTATGGTTTAGTAAACTAAACGATCATTACAATAGCTGGTTCAAAGATAATATGATACTATTATCAATAGCTATACGCACAGTATAAAAACTGAGATGATTCGTTGGTGCGTTTACTAGATATTCAAATGCGTATTAATTTGCTTAAAAAAATTAATATCGGCAAGACCACTATAAAAAACACTATACCACTATAAAAAAAGAAAAAGAAAATGTAATTATTATTCTAAGGTATTAAATTATTATAATATCAACATTAAAATGATTATAAGTACTCATATATCAATCAGGTACCACAACAATAATTATACAAAAGAAAACAACAGTTTGGGACACTTAAACAGTTCAAATAATTTTCACCCGTAAAGCCATGCTGCAGCTATATTATGGCTGTAGCTCGGCTTTATGACTCAACCGGGGTAGAACCGCGCTCTCACAGAATACATAGGCTGCACTAAAAGTATCGGGAATGGAATATTTCCACTGTTCCTGTCATATTAAAATCTTTTTACTTGAAAAGTCCTTGGTTTTTTAAAATTGAATACTATTTATTTATTTAAAAAAAGATTCTCGGTCTTGTCACAAGGTTTTGTCAAACTTGTTTAGTCGTTGAGAAAATGGAATTGACTCGAGAAAATTCAAGAGCGGTGATTTATTATGACTTTCGAAGTGGTTTAATACAAAAACAATGTGTTGACTGGATGATTTCTGCATTTGGTGATGAAGCCCCATCCAAAACCACAATTTATCGCTGGTTTGCTTACCAGCTTAAATAGTAGCTTAATGCTGCTGTGCTTCGTATGGTGATTTTAGAGAACCGGAGATTCTTATTACTGGAAATAAGGCATTCCATCTCAGCTTATCTTATCCCATACCCATAGGTGATCTACATGCTATTGATACTTAATTAGCCAACCTAACGACAGTTTAGTCAATCTGTTGTCGCCTCTGGGAATAAAAGTAATGAAATGGAACGCGTCCTTACTAGTAAAAGGAGTAAAAAGGATCTCCGGCTCCGCTCACTCACCATCCGAAACACCGCAGCCTTATGTTGCTATTTCACGGTGATATTTTTGCGAGCGTGGTCCTTCCCCGGTCCAGTCGACCCATTTATACATAATAAATACACTTCAGCTTGGCGATACCACCTAAATCTATTAACTTTTCTAAATTTTTCCAAGTTCTTTGTTTTTACTTTAGATATGTAGTCAATAAATCAACCTAAAGATGTAATTGGTAGGTCAGTGATCTAAGTATAAATTACAATAGGCGTTGACAGTAGCCACCAACAGATACTGACAAACCAGGGCTGAAATTACAGACAATGTATGGAAGAAGCCTATGTTCAACAATGTATTCGTAATTGGCTGTTAATATGACGATGATGATGAAGGCATACTCAGGATTGTTAAATGATGGTAAAAGGGTAACAGGATCCTTAAATAACACTTAAGTGCCGCCAGACTGGCAAATACTCTAAAGGTCTTGTAGCATGTATAATATAAACTTTTTATTCAATATAGATTATAACTAATACTTATTGAAAATCATTCTTATTTTTAATTTATCACTGGTTCAGAAAATACTTTTGTCCTTGGAAGAACTAGTGAGAAACCGAGCCAAACTTTTTTTTAATATACTGCTAATCATCAATTTACATTGGCTGAAAAAAGAAGTAAAAAAGCTATATGGATTTTAATTATCTGAACTAAAAATTTATTATTATAATCCTAATATGGAAAATTAAGGACAAGTGTCTAATAGAGAAATGTGTATGTGCTGACGGGGATTACGTTATTTAATTAATAAAACTTTTTTTGGTGTTTTCATAGTGCAAGCAATTTTTTTAGTTTTAAAATTGTAAAATTACTCACTCATCTGAAGCCATAAAGTCATAATCCGGCACTTTTAACAATACGAGAGTAAAGCTCAAACTTTGTTAATTATTTTTCTTTATTTTATAATTGTTGCAGGTCAACAAGGTCAACGTAGAATGAGACGCAGTAATTATGTAATTGCGTTTGTGGATTAAATTTAATTATTTCATTTCGTTTCATGTATACGTTTAACTACATTACAAGAACTTAGTAAATATGAGATGAAAGTTAATTAGTGACAGAAATAAACCGAATGCATAAAATATAGAAATTTGAAACAACTAATATTATAAGTGTATGTCGTTCAGTTTATCGTATTTGACTAAGGAAATGGGAATTGACTACTAGTTTATAATATACCTTACTTTGAATAAAACTACTTTTACGGATTTTGTCGCATTTAATTGTACTTATTTTCAACCGACTTCAAAAAGGAGGAGGTTTACAATACACTATACATAATACAACCGGTTTGGAAAATTATTTTTTTGTTTCAAAGAGTATACTTTCCAGGTGGTCCCATTTAAATTTTATCGAAATCAGTCTAGCGGTTTTTAAAAAATCAACAATAAATTATATTTATATTGAAGTCGGTTGTACAAAATTTTCAATTTTACCAAATTGTTAATTCTGACGTTTCGGGTGCTATCTCACACCCATGGTCGCGGACGACTGATGCGATTGAGGTCCCGAAATCAGAGTTAACCCGGAGTACCTTCAGCTTTTTAATTGTAACTTCTGGTCCGATCTACGCAGAATGAACTTACTGTGTCTTGAAGTCTTGCAGTGGTATGCTATTATACTTGACGGATAGTGAGAACTGACTAATCTTCTACGGCGGCTTGAAGGATATTCTAACAGAAGCTCGCTTCAAGATGTAGCCAATCTTGTTTATGACATCTATGAAATATGGTAGTACAGGAGGCACACGCTCGACTGTGGCCGGCTTCACTCGATTAAATCCATTCAATATATAGAGTTCGCGTAAATATACGAAATCATTATATAACTTACTTTGTAATTAAATAAAATTAGGCTTCAATTGAAACAAGAAATCTTATTAATTTGACATAAACTGAGTATTACGGATAATTAAAAAAATACGCGCACAGATATTATTACATATTGTATTACAAAATAAAAAGAAGTTATTACGCATGTATAATTATAAAGTAAATCCGAGCAGACCTTTCCCCACAAGCGGTATGTCCGATACTGTCAATTAAAGTCCACTGTTGAACATAGGCCTCCCCCATAAATTGCCTTATAGGAGGGATACTTCGCATAGTTGCCACGTTTTTTAAGTGGATTGGCATCACTGTTTTTTTTTAAATTTAAGTCGTTATTAGAAAGACGCTGATGCTTATCTCTTGTTTTGTTTCCCTCTATCGCTTCTTACAACACTCACAGGATGACATGAGGTAGTGGATATACTTACAACGCTACCACCATATTCGTGTACCATGTAGTACACGAGGTACGTGCTGTTCTATATACCTATACGTGCTATCATAAGTATGAAGTTTGTGGCAGCCATCGCCCTTCTCTGCAGTTAGTTAGACAAGTTGAAGACATGTTTCATTGGAATAGCATTTGGCCAAATGTTAGTCACCTTAAAGCAATAAAATATTTTGTAATTAATTTAAATGGTCTAACCACTCTAAGTACTAGACTTTTGATACCTAATTGGAGACGACATTTGTTCAAAAATGTAAACTGTAAGTTTACGTCTGTGTAATTTTCGCGTGATTATAATATTGTATTTTAGTTCTTTGATATAATAGCAGATTGATGTAAGAGCATAAGTATAACAATCTGGCTCAAGTAATGTTACACTTATTAGTACATAGTGGTGGTGGTACACTTCCATTACAGCCTGTAAAAATCCACAGCTGATCACAAGCCCTCCCCCCCCTTTTTATAGGATAAGGGTCACAAACGAGCACACAGTCCACCTGATGGTAAGTGGTTGCTGTGGCCCATAGACATCTACATCTATCTTCGATTAAGAATCAAAATGCAGATGCGTTGTCACCCGTGCGGACTAAGATGGAATGCCTCGTTTCCAGTAAAAAGGGTCTCCGGTTCTCTACACTCACCATACGAAACAGCAGCGTTAAGCTGCTATTTTATGCTGGTATTCTGTGAGAGCGTGGTCCTTTCCCGGTCGAGCGGACCCATTCGTGCTACAACCATAATATAGCTGCAGCATGGCTCTACCACGTATTATTTATTGCCTCATACCTCGAGGGTTGGCAACCGCAGTGCACTACGCTCACGGGAAAATAAGGGGATAACGATTTCTACACCGTAATAACATGGTACACTTGTGATATTATAGTATTTTAACGCAGTAGAGTCACTGCTGCAGCTAAATGGTAGCAGCACGAATTGATCGTTTGACCGGAGAAGACAGATTGACAGAATGTCAGCGTAAAATGATAGCTTAATCTCAACGAAAAAGTATGTTAGTCCTCGTGCAATTTTATGTTTGTAAACTGCGTCCACGATACAGGAGAAAATCCTAGTGTTGGGGTAAAGTTTAAAAAAAAAGAGAAAAAAAAATGAAGAATCCTCAGAGGTGACATCGCTTCTGCATTTTATTATTAATCAAGGGTAGATGTGAATGTCTATGGGCGGCAGTATCAATTTACTATCAGGTGGGATGTGTGCTCGTTTGTAACCCTTATTATAAAAAAAAAATACAAATTGATGAGTCTGAGTGAGGTCAAACCACCGTATCTTACGCCACACACCAATTTGTACGTATCGAATATCGTTCCTTCCCATATATCATAGTTACTTTGAGTGCCATACCAGTATCTTAGTAGTGATACCAATTATCCGCCAATAAAACAAACTAGAATGTATTTGTTTGAGGCGATCTAAGCAAGAAATCTGCTCTGCTTTTGAAATAACCCTACAATTTATTTATTTTTATTATTTTCGGATTTAAAATTTCCTTAAAAGAAGATTCCAGCACTCAAAGTGTTAACAATTTTCTGAACCGTTTACTAAGGTATTTTGCAAACAAATTCACGCGCTACAACAGCATTTACTTCGTTCAAACAGTCCAGAATGTTTCAAAGTATGCCTTTGATAAAGAATAAAAGTACTGCTATAATGTAACGTTTCCTGCTTGCTTGCTTTCAAAATGAAGCTATGAATTTTAAATTGATGTTTATAACAGGTACTCATTGTAGAAATATTCACATATAAAATTTGAGATTGTCGCTATTTTTTTATATAATAAAGGAGACACATGAGCACCCAGTCCACCTGATGTTAAGCGGATGTTGAGGCCATAGACGTTATTCCTAGATTAAAAATTTAAATTGACATTTCAGCTATAACGACTAAGATGAAATACCTCGTTTCCAGTACGAAAGGGATTCCAGTTCATTATACTTACCGTCCGAACTGTAGCAGAAATAAGTAAGCGCCTTCCCTGGTCGAGCCAACCTATTTGTGCTACAACAATAATATAATATATCTGCAGCGTGACTTTACACGTATATTGTCTTCTCACATATCTTATCTTCTTATAATAATTTTGTCTCTGGAACATTTGAAAGAATTTCTAGTAATCATTACGCTTAACGCGGGTGGATTGACGATTATTGTGGCACACTTCTAGAACCTATGAAGTTTATGCTGTTATCAATTTGGTTATTTTGAGATTTTCTCAAAAGATGATATTTCCGACATCTGTCGAAAACTGTTTGGTGGCTTACTTCCCCGATCTCTATTAAAGGCTATTATATGTTTTCCTAACACCTGAATCTTATTCATCTCCACGTTTTCTATTCAACGTTTCGATATCCGTTACCCTTCCGTTTCATTATAATACGAAGTTAATGTAAAATATTTTTTTATATCACAAAATACACCTACGGCAACTAATGACGATTTAAAATTAAATACCTATAATTTATCAGAAGCTATTTATTGAATAGGTACTTTATTTTTACGCACTTCGTGAATAATAAAGTTCTATAAAGGAAATCATAATGATTTTAAATACAGATATCGTATGTTCGACTATTGCTATGCCATTTTTTTATAGGATAAGTGTGACAAACGAGCACACAGTCCACGTGATGGTAAGTGGTTGCTGTGGCCCATATACATCTACGTCTATCCTCGATTACGAATCAAAATGCAAATGCGTTGTCACCCTAAGATGAAATGTCCCCTTTCCAGTAAAAAGGGTATCCGGTTCTCTACACTCACCATACAACACACAGCAGCGTTAAGCTGCTATTTTACGCTGATATTCTGTGAGAGCGTGGTCCTTCCCCGGTCGAGCCGACCTATTCGTACCAGAACTACATATATACTACTAATATAGCTGCAGCATGGCTCTACCACGTATAAAACGAATGGGACGAGACATGCTAAAATTATGAGATTCTTTATACATTGAAAGTTGGATAAGAATTCTCTTCCCATAAGAAGAGATCCACAAGTTGCATTGGAGTTTTTCTCCCGCAAGGATAGAACACCAAAGGTCGGCTTGTACTGGGAGTGCCGCGGAGGTATGCAAAGGTGTTTCCGTAGCCCTGCCTATATGCAGCGGAGGTGGGTTTGGGTTTTCTGCTCTTGCCTACGCTTGATGTGTATGCTATAACGCATAACGCTACTTAATATGAGAATTTTTATAAAACTTTGATCTCACATATTGATAATAAATAATGCAGTAATATGTGGTCACCCTCAATGTTATCGAATGGAAGGATTATTGCAGGTAAATTATGATAGCAATAAGCTACATACATTACAACCTATTAAGCAGAACCCTTCGTTTGAAGGGTAAACTTGAATCTTTTAATTCCTTCGTACCACCTTGAAAAGTATATAATGCTGCTAAGCTAAAGGATGGCTTAAACTAAGCACTAACAACCACGAAGTCCATTGTTGGTATTTAGTAGCACTAGCCAGGTAACTCTCTACTCCACAACTTTATTGATCTGTGCTTTATAGGTATATATTCACAAGTTGTCCCACCTAATAACTGAAGGCCATTTGTATATTCCAAAGATACGTTCTAAAAAGTAGAAACCAACCTAAACGGGCTCCTTTTAAGCGGTGGTTGTACAATGGACATGTTCGTGTCTCAGTGGTATTGAATCGCATACCAAGATTACGACATACATTATTATTTGCAGACGTTTTTAAATTAAGACAGTGTTATGAAGCGAAAACCATTAGCAATTAGTTTATTGGTAACTCTTAAATGTTTACAAAATTTATTCAATATATTATTAATAATAATAATTTGATATTAGGTGCCGATCGACGAAAAATTCGTCCACAATAATGACACCTCAATAATATGAAATTTACTTTGAAATGATTTTGTCTGTTTTCAAATGTGGTCACAGTACACCGGAAAGGTAATTATTAGCTAGGGTTTAGTTTAATTGCAAAATGTTTAAACGTTTCCGCTGACTATAATTCCCCATTGAATACTCGGGTAATGAACGATTCTCCACTTGGTGATTTACTGTATTAGTAAAGTCGATATTTTGCCCCTCCGAGGAAAAACTTTTTATATTTTTATATATATGTTGATAGCTTATATCATTATGGTATCGCTAAAAATTCAGTGCTTTTACCTGTTAAGTTTTGATCCTGCTTGAATCGTAGTGAATTATGTAACTCTTCTTTACGTTATCAATATGTTATTATGTAGAAACGATAGATAATTTAGATGCCAATTCCCAATAACTAACAACTGAGAATGCTTTGTTCGAAGACGTGAACAATAAGCTAAAAATAAAAACTATAAATAATTCTTGATAGGGCTAATTTTGTTGTAAATAATTTTTTTTATAGGATAGGGTGGAAAATGCATACAATCCACGTGATGGTAATTGGTTGCTGTGACCCATAGATATCTACATTTATCCTCAATAAAGAATCAAAATGCAGATGCGTCGTCACCCGTGAGGACTAAAGATGGAATGCCTCTTTTCCAGTAAAATGGGTCTCCGGTTCTCTACACTCACCATACGAAACACAGAAGTGTCAAGCTGCCATTTTACGCTGGTATTCTGTGAGAGCTTAGTCCTTCCCCGGTCGAGCCAACCCATTCGCGCTACAACTATACCACTAATATAGCTGCAACATGGTTCTAACACGTATAAATAATAATAAATAATAAAATAGTAATAAAGCGACGCTTCTAAAATAACGCTCTCTATGCAGTGGCTTGGTTCATTAGCCAATGTCTAAGTAAAAGACTTATATGCAAATAATATTCACTGTGTTCTCAGAACTCTAACGACTGCAAACAGTCTGCGGATTCTAGAGGAGGTCAAATAAAAGTATTGTTTGATGGAAAACTCTTTCAGTAGTAGTAGTGCATTTGTGAATCATCTTGAAATTATTTCTATTCGAGATATTAAATGTATCTAAGCAAGTTTCTTTTAATAATGTATTTTAGACTGAATTTAGATCACATCAGCCAGTATTAATGGTGACTAGACCTATGCAAGAGACATTTATAGTACAGAAGTTTGTACGCAAGCAGAGGTGTGTTCTCTATTCCCTCACTCTCATAGTCCGATGGGACGGCAATCTAACACGACAGGAGAGAGATCAGGCACAGGACCAACGGCTATACGTGTTTTCCTAGACACAGAATTCCCCCTAGTTTTACTCCGAGCTGTTATTAAGAACTTCTTAACAGAAAGATCCAATAATTTTGGCCTGACCCGGGATTCGAACCCGGGAGCATAAGATCATTTGTCGCGCTTACGATCATTAGACCAACAAAGGAATTTTTTGTGTCAATACTTCATCATCATTACGGCCCTACCACACCACACCGCACCATGCTACACCATATTATACCACACCGCACAACACCAACCCAGGCAATACGCAAACACACTAAGCGCACTGTTATTTATAAAGAAAATACTTAAATAAATTCTAATTTTCTAAAGCTGATGCTGTCACTGCTGAAGGTGGACTAATAACTGCAACACATTTTTCCTTAAATAATGTTATAATCGTGTAAAGTAAATGTGCATATTTATTAAATCTGTTTTATGGTTCAGTAAAAATATTTCATTATTATTTATGCATTTAGCATTTAAAAATCAACAAAATTCAAAAAATACTGCATAAAGTGAAAAGCAAATAAAGCTTAAGCAACAAAACTTTTATGCTTTGTGCAATTATAATCAGGACTTTTTGATACGATTTTTATATATATAAAAATGATGTACATATTATTGTAAAGCTGTACAAACGAACTGATGCAATAATTGTGTACGTCATCTGCACTTTCATTCAAATAATTGTTTATAACGAATATTCGGGCTCACTATTAAGGATTTTTATTTAATCTTTGTGTTGTTTTTTTAAATAATTTTATGTGTTAAAGGTGACTTTAATTTGACGAAGTTTTATAGAAGCATCTTAAAAATTACGTGTTTTGGGGGGATAAAATCTTGAGTAATTAAATACACACGGGTGCACGGAATATATCTTGGAAGCAGCGTATGCAAACGATGTACTAAACTCCTTAATGTGTGCTATATTCTAGAAAAGTAGTGCGTTTCGGTAAAATTAATTAAAAATTATTTGAACCACAATAGTAGTTTTTGTCTTTTGACATTCTGTCTGCACGCTTATGTACTCGTTAGGCTTGTAAGCAGTAAAATTGAGAATATTTGGCAGTAGACAATTCTGTCTACGAATTATAATATATTGATATAAATTAAATATTTGTAATTGCAAATTATTATTCTCATTTGTTAATATAGTATTTAATTATGACTAGATATCTAAGCAGACTTAAAATATAGACAACGTATATTAGTATAATCACTTAGATCGTTATGTAGCAAATACCTTATTAATCTTTCAATATCTCTTGTAGCGAAGCACGAATAGGTCTCTTATTATACATAAGTGATAGGAATAATAAAATAGTACGCTTTAATACGTCTCATGTGTACTGCACCTTCTTACAGGGTATCATAAGTCTCATGCATTTTTAAACATTGTTTATATAGAAACAGTTACGTGACAAATCTACCAAAGTATGTTTACAAAATAAGAAACCACTTACAACAAAAAAGTGATAGATAAAAATAAGAAAATATTGTGAAGTTATGTTTTTCAGGTCGATTTCGATTACAGCGATAAATTCAAAATACCCTTTTAATCTAGCTACTAAATAAGATACACTTCAGGGCCATAAATGCAAGCACACAGAGGTGAACGACAGGATCGATTTATAGGTGGGCGATATAAGAGAATACATCACCCCATACCTTCCAGTGGATCTCGTTAGAAGCAACAATGAGAAATGCTAGAATGACCTAGCAACCTCTCCTCTGATAGAAAATATATACTACACATGTGTCTTTGGGCACACTTGGCAAGCAGTTTACGGTCACAGTAGAAGACGTTTCGTAACTTTGATGCCGCTACCCGTCGTCGTCTTGGCGTTTTAGGTCTGGCATATACCAGATGGTTGTACCGCCTTATTAAAGGCAGTGAGATTTTTCTGCAATTTCTCATAGTCGCTATTTACTACCTACGGGACCTTTATTTATTGCTATATTATTCACATTCATGCCTGTAGCAAGGATGCATTTCCTTATACGCATTTATGTCGATTTCTATCTCAATAAACAAGGTATGTTAATTGGTATTGAACACATAGCTACCAATTAAGGGCAGAGATGAAATGTGAATTCACGATGGTATCTGTATAGTTACTGTTTTCGTATTGTGCATTTAAAATAACAATTTATTTTTTGAAATTTGCATCAAAACTTTAGAAATAGAGTAGTTAGTATATTTGATATAAATTCAGTGTTTCTGTTACTATTAAATTGTTATCAGGAACAATGACTGTGAGTAAATGACGTAAGTTTTCCTTTCTAGTAGCCATTATAACAGCCTATATAAATGTCCCAAACCTTGGCACATGTCTCCTCTCATTCTGAGAGTTTAAGGGCAAGGCAATGTTTGCCCCAGTACCCCGATGCGTATATTCATATTCTATTTTCACAGACATTTTTCTTTACCGCCAAACACGTGGTAAATCAACACATAAATTTGCAACTAACAATTTAAATGGTACCAGTGGGAATCAATCCCGGGTAGCTTGCATGCTGTAAAATTCACGGCGAGCGCTAAACTAGTAAGCTACCACGGTTTTTATAACCAATTGTTATCGTACTCCGAGCATGGTTTTTCTTACCAATTATTATCGTACTCCGAGGAAGTAAGGGGTTGAAAATGTAAAATTTCTTAAATCTAACGGCACTCGACAGGTGACAGAAAAGTATCTCGAATATCTTAGACAATTTTTGAATCGTTAAAGAGATGCCATAGATTAATGATAGGTCATCGCGCGCTCTGACTAGATACCGCGCTACCTGAAATAAACAGCTCCGTGACTGCGGCAACTCATTATTCTAGTGTGTATAAGACTTGCAAGGATGCTAGCGTGCGTAAAAAACTGTATATGCCAGCAGCATTACCCGATTAACAAGAAAAATTATTTTATGCTATGTCTTAGTAGTTAAGTTCATAGTTATGAATGTAGACCAGAAATACTTAAAAATTAATTATTTATTAATAGCGAATGTACCAATATATTTGTGTATATTATGTATAGGTTTTTGTTCTGAATAAATGGCATATAAATGATAAGGCCTCATTTTTATCAATTTAATTTTTATATTTAAATGTCTGACTAATATTCACAAATTATTTAAAAAATAGTTATATATTATATGGTGTAACCAAAATTTTATTTTTATTATATGTTGTTATAGCAATAATAGCCAATACACATTCTGTGAAAATTTCAAGTATCTACATATTACGGTTCATAAAATACAGCCTGGTGACAGACACACGGAACGAGTGAAAACTTAAGTCCCGTTGACACTCTTTGGGCACGGAACCCTAATAAACGGAAATAATGTTTTAATAATAAAAATAACAACTAATAAAACAACATATAAATATTATGTCATTTGAGCAATACTACAAAAATAAACATTAAATAATATAGAATTAGGTTATATTATAATAAGTTAAATATATTATATTATAAAATATAATAACAATAAATTCACATATAAAAATCTCAGCCACGGGGAACTTTATTTTTGTATACGCGGCAACACTGAATGGCGTCTTTCATATTTTGTAACTTATTAATGGCTCGTGTTATTTAATGTTGATATTTCGAAATTGTATGACTCTTACTGATAGTATGTGATCCCAGTGTCTTTCTTATTTCTTTCGCTTTCGACGATTCGAGCCGCTCTGCGCTGGATGCGGTCAAGTGGAAGGACCAGGCACTGGGGAGCCCCTGCCCAGAGATGGGAACAGTATTCCATTTGAGGCCGAACCTGCGCCTTGCAAAGTTGCAGGCGGTGTGCCGGCATGAAATACTGTCCCGCTCTGCTGAGCACGCCAAGCTTTTTAGAGGCCAATTTGGCCTTCTCTTCCAAGTGACCACGAAACTGCACGTCACTCGATATGTCGACTCCGAGGATTCCGATACTGGCTAAGGCAAGAAGGGGAGTGCCTTGAAACTGAGGAGATACGACAAAGGGGTTATTTTTAGCGGTAAACACGCAAACTTGTGTCTTCTGAGGATTAAACTGGACTAAATTTAGTCGCCACCAATCCGAGATTTTGTTCAGCAGAGACTCGAACTTCAGACACAAGTTTGTTCCGGTACTCAGCGACGTTTTCCCGAGAAATATTGGCACGGCCGGTGTATAAAGCATCACCAGTGCTGTCTGTTGTTACCAGTTAGCAACATATCATTGATATGCAGAAGAAACAGCGTTGGTGATAATCCATAATTTAATATCCGTCATGTTACGACAACAATCGTTTTCACAAAACCTGGAGTGTAAATTAAGTTTGAAGTGCACAGACTTGAACGCATGACTTAGGTGTGAGGTTGCGCAAGCGAACGCAATCTCGTACTCTTTTTCTATCTCTACATGCGCGTTCTTTCCCGCGCGAAAGCTGATTCACTCGTTAAAGAGCGTATGTGTAAAGGCAGCTAATTATTATAATAACAACCAAAATAAAAATGTTGTCATACATTTCACTTCTAAGTGGACATTTTAAACTTTAAAACTAACAAGTTTATCACGATAAAAGTAAAGTTAAACATAAAATAGATAGATATTGTTTTATTATTAATAATATTTCGTTGATTATTATTAATTAAAGAAAAACGATTGTAGTCGCCTTAATTAAATTAATCCACATCGGACTATGTCGCGAACTTCTACTCGTAACTGAGCTTATTTATAGCATTTATAGTAACAACTCAAATAGAATGTTTTTGTCATAGATTTTATTTCTGATTGAACATTTTATACTGTAACACTAACAAGTTTAAGTAGTAGTAAGTAATTGACAATATTATTTTGATTAATATTTTACAGATTGAAAAATATCGTCAAAGGAACACACAGCATTAAAAGTGTTAACAATTTTCCGAACCGTGTACTAATGTATTTTGCAAGCAAATTCACGAGTTACAATAGCTAATACTTTGTTCAAACAGTCCAGAATGTTCAAAAGTATGTCTTTGATAGAGGATAACAGTACTGGTATAATATAACGTTTCCTGCTGGCTTGCTTTCAAAATGAAGCTATGAATTCTAAATTAATGTTCATAACAGGTACTCGTAATAGTACTCACATTTAAAATCTGTAATTGTTGCTTTTATATCTTTTTTTATAGAATAACAGTGTAACAATCGAACATTCAGTCCACCTTGTGTTGAGTGGATTATGTGGCCTATGGACATCTACACTTATCCTCAATTAAGAATCAAAATGCACATGTCACCCTTTAGGAATAAGATAAAATGCCTTGTTACCAGTAAAAAACGTACTCCAGTTCCTTATACGCACCATCCGAAACACAACAGAATTAAGTTGCTATTTTAGGAAGTAAAGCTTAAGTAATCACGTGGATCTTCCCTGGTCGAGCCGATCCATTTGTGCTACAACAATAATATAGTTGCAGCGTGGCTTTACCTCGTATAATGTCTTCTCACGTATCTTATCTTCTTATAATAATTTTTATCTCGGGAACATTTGAAAGCATTTCTAGTATTCATCACGCTATACGCAAGTGAATTAGCGATTGCAGTATCACACTTCTAGATCCTTTAACGCTTATCCTGTTATCAGTCTGGTTATTTTAAGTTTATCTCATAAGGAGTATTTTTAAACTCTGAACGTTTTTCTAGATGAATCGATTTTTTATGATTCTTTTTTTATTTGAAAGCTGGTGCTTCTCATGTGGTGTCATAATTTGATCAAGATCTGACTAGCAGTTTTTGAGTTATCTTTAATAATGCGCAATTAATTGACTTCGACTACATTGATGATGTTCTCATTTTATTTATATTGAAGCCGGTTGTACAAAATTTTAAATTTTACCACTTGTCTGTTTTGATTTGTGGTCACAACATTCCCGCTGCCTATAATTTCCCGTTGAATATTCGGGTAATGAACGATTCTCCACTTGGTGATTTAATGTATTAGTAAAGTCGATATTTTTGCTTCTCGGAGGAAAAATTTTTAACATTTTTTAACGTTTTAACATTTATAAGTATATGTAACCTAATACCATTATCATATTGGTAAGAAACTCAGCGTTTTTACCTGTTAAGTTTTGATCCTAATTTTGAATGTTAGTGAATTATGTAACTCTTCTTTACATTTTCAAGATGTTATTATGTAAAAACAATAGAAACGTTAGATGCCAATTCCCAATAACCAACTACTGAGAATGCTTTGTTCAAAGACGTGAATAATAAGCTAAAACTAAAAACAATAAATAATTCTTGATCGACCTAATTTTATTGTACATAATTAGTAAAGCGGCGGCGCTTCTGAAATAACGCTCTCTAGGCAAATACTTTGCTCATGGTAATTAACCAAAAGAGTTATTTGCAATAAGTATTAGTTATAATCTATATTGAATAAAAAAGTTTCTGTAAAAACATACATAAAAATGTAGTCTTACTTAACTTAGACATTAAGTTATGCAAATATTATTTACTGTGTTCTCGGAACTCTAACGACTGCAAATAGTCTGCGGGTTCTAGAGGAGGTCAAATAAAAGTATGTGTGATGTAAAACTGTTAAAGTAGAAAAAAGTTTGCATTTGCGAACCGTCTAGATATTACTTCTATCCGAGATATTAAATTTATATAGGAAAGTTTATTTTTTAAATAATGTAGTTTAGATCGAATTTAGATTAGACGACAAAGCAGCCAGTATTAACCTTTAATACTGGCTGCTTCAGGACACGTTTATTGTGCACGAGTTTGTGTTTTGTTTTCTAAGGCATGGGCCACCACCAAGTTCCTGCCTCCGGGCTATTACTTTTATTATGGTCTGACACAGGATTTGAACCCGGCATCACAAGATAAGTTGTCACGCTTACGATCAATAGACCAGCAGAGAGACAACATCGAAAAAGTCAATAATTAAATATACAATCTGAACTCATTGTTATATGCAAAGAAAATATTAAAATTGAAATAAATTCTGATATTCTTTTTGAAATGGTGATACCTGTCGATTCTGAATATGATATAATGGTAATAAATACTATATATGTACTTGGTAGAAACATGCTGAAGCTATTATACTTGTAGTAGTATAGTTGGAGCACGAATGGGTTGGCTCATTCATGGGGAATAGGCACGCTCGCACGCAGAATACCAGGGTAAAATAGCAGCTTAACGCTGCTGTGTTTCTTATGGTGAGTGTAGAGAACCGGAGACCCCTTTTACTGAAAATGAGGCATTCTATCTTAGTCCTCACGAGTGACAACGCACCTGCATTTTGATTCGTAGTTGAGGTTAGATGTAGGTGTCTATAGGCCCCAGCAACTACTTACCATCAGATGAAATGTGCGCTCGGTTGTCACTCTTATCCTATAAAAAAATTGTTATATATTACATTTACTCGAATTTAATATAGATTCTGAAGTAGACAATTTTAAATTAATGCGAAATAATATAAATTACATAAGTTTTTTTTTTATATTAAAGTGTGCCCATGGACATCTGCAACCAACTTTAAGCAAGGGAGTCTATGAGAATAAGAATGTCTCTCAGTCCATATTATACTGCCTCTCTATGTTCTTCAGACAAAAAACACAGCAGTACAGGCATTGCCTGATTAACTACAGCAATAAGTAAAAGGGTAGTGACCAACCCAATCCAGCTCCAAGAGAGAAAAAATGTATGCGACATAAGTAAATACGTGACCCACTCAAGACATCAATGATATTGTTAATTATTATTATTATTTTTTATTCCCCATAAGTACTTGGGTTTGAAAAACACCTTGAAGATGCGTAAATGACATATAATTAAAAATAATCGAAGCCAAATGAAGTTTATGAAGGCGTACTAGACGGACATTTAAAAACGATTACTGTACCAATTTTAGTGTTTAATTTTTTAACGTACAAAAATCTTACTGCAGCTATATTATGGTTGTAACTCGAATGGATCGGCTTGAACCTGCGGTCCATGCAAGGAAAACTCTCGCAAAATACAGAGGAGAGGTTACTAGGTCATTCTGGCCTTTCTCATTGTTGCTTCTCTCGAGATCCACTGGAAGGTATCGGATGATGTATTTTCTTATACCGCCCACCTATAAATCGATCCTGTCGTTCACCTATGTGTACTTGCACTTGTGCGCTGAAGTGTCCCCTACTCAGTATCTAGATTAAAATGGTATTTTTAATTTATCGCTGTAATCGAAATCGACTTGAAAAACATCACTTCACAATATTTCATTATTTTTATCTATCACTTTTTTGTTGTAAGTGGCTTCTAGTTCTGTAAACATACTTTGGCAGATTTTACACGTAACTATTTCTATAAAAGCAATGTTTAAAAATGCATAAGACTTATGATACCCTGTAAGTAGGTACATTTACCCGTGAGACGTAACAAAGCGTAGTGTTTTATTATTCCTGTCACTGATGTAAAACGAGAAACCTATTCAGTGCTTCGCTACAAGAGATATTGAAAGATTAATAAGAACTTTGTTACAGACAAATGATCTAAGTGATTATACTACTTTATGTTGTCTTTATTTTAAGTCTGGTTGGATATCCAGTGATACTACACATGTGTCTCGCCGCAGTTGGCAAGCGGTTGGTGATCGCGGTAACAGATGTTTCGCACCTTAGATGCCGCTACCCGTCGTCGTATTGGTATTTTACATCTGGCATATACCAAATAGAGGCAGTGAGATTTTTCTGGAATTTCTCATAGTCGCCATTTACGACATTTACGAGATGAAATGGAGCCAACGCTGTCACTACACGGTATGAATTTAATTTAAACGCCTTTATTTATTGCTATATTATTCACATTCATGCATGTAGTAAGTACGCATTTGCTTATACGAATTTATGTCGATTTCTATCTCGCTAAACAAAGTATGTTAATTGGTATCGAACACATATAGCTAACAATTAAGGGTAAGGTAGATATTAGGTGAAGATAAAGAGATAAAGTGTTATTTCACGATGGTATAATTACTGTTTTCATTTTGTTGTGCAGTTGAAATAAACAAATAAATTGATGAAAATACAATATATTTCAATGCGAACATCAAAATAAATTGTGATTTCAACAATCTATTTTGATTCATACGACCTATGTATACTTTAGAAATAGAGTCTTAGTTGTTAAATTTTATACAAATTCGGTGTTTATATTAAATTTTAATCAGTAGTAGACCAAATGACTGTGAGTAAATGGCGTAAGTTTTATTTATAACAGCTTATATATGTCCCAAAGCTGGGCACACGTTTCCTCTCTTTCTGAGAGAGATTTAGGGCAAGGAAATGTTTGCCCCGGTACCCCGATGCGTGTATTCATAATTTTCTCAGACATGCAGGTTTCCTCACGATGTTTTTCTTTACCGCCAAATACGTTGTAAATCAACACTTAAAAATCCAATTAACAATTTATGCTCCACCAAATCTAAGAAGTACCTTTTGACAGCCCTCAATTTTATTGGATTAGACATTCCAACTGAAAAATCGGTACCTAAAATGTTCGATTCGTAAGAGAAATCGATATCGATTATTTAAATTTGGTATTCATTTACAGTTTTATCTAGATTAATACAAGAATAAATTAGAGACAGATAACTTAAAACACAAGATTTATCAGTTTCTTCATATTTATTGCTTTCCGTTAATTTCTAGAGATAAAGTTATATAAAATAAGGACTGCACTAGATTAAAAATGTATTTAATAATTTTCACTAAAACTAGTTGTGCTGTCGTCGTCATCGTCGTCGTTTACATTCAAAATTAATGTGTCTTTCTTAGTCCATAACAATTTATAGTGTGTTATCCATCGTGTTTATGTTGTCCCTATTAGTTATATTTTTAATTTCTCGTAAAAAATTTATTCTTTGCATTCATGTCATCATTCAATTATTTTGCCTTTGTAATTTTTTTGTACCTGAAGCTAATTCCTTATCTAATGATTCTCAATGACTCTATACTACCGTTGTACAAGGCGGCATCTTTTAAACTTATTCGCAATTTCACCACAGTGGGATACACGGAATTTAAAAAAAAAATTAGATTTGTTTAATTTATGATTCATATAATCTCTCAAAAATAAAAATATAAATAAACAAAATAAATGATACATAAAAAATGTAAAGCTTCGATTATATGAATATTTTTACCGATTATTCGCATTAGCATTAATTTGAATCATCCAAACACTACGGCAAAGTGCATAACGACATATTATTGAAACAACGTGAAGCATAAAAGTTGATTCTGGTAAAAAAAAACATATTTTGCTTCGTTTAAGAGAATCGAATTTAAATTAGTGATAAAGAAGTGTACATGTTTTAATGAAATATAGATAACTTCATAGTTATTTTTGTTTACGTAAAAGGTTATTTTGAATCGTTTGATTACGCTTGTACAAAGTTATTGCGGAATGATTAATGTAAAACGTCAAAAGTTGTTTCTTAGATTTGGTTGAGTATAAATGGTGCAGTGGGAATAGATTCCGTGTTGCTTGTGTGCTGTAAAATTCACAGTGTTTTTTTTTTTACTAATTATTATCGTAGACCGAGGAAGTAAGAGTTTAAAATGTAAAATTTCACAAATTCGACAAATGACAGAAAAGTATCTAGAATATCTTAAAAAAATTTAGACCGTTGAAGGGATGCATCGTGCTGCAATGTTGCTAAACGTCGGGTTTTGCAATGACGTTTTTACTTACAGAGCTCTTAGCGCAAGTTTTTTAAACTAACGCTTTCGTATGTTATAGAATAAAATATATGGTAATTTACGCAGCATTTCTGGCGGACGTAAATTTCTATTTATCATGATGTTTTAAACAAAGTCACCCGATCACGATACAAATTCGATACGATAGAAAACTTAGTTTCACTCATAAGGCTTATTGTGAGTAGAAACTCGAGCCCTGTGTCAGGTAAAACTGTAACAGTAAGTGCCGCATGGGCTAACAACACTAACATCCAATAATTTATAAACTCAAAATGTAACTAGTATAGTTGTGATAGATATTCAATCAAATATAGTTGTTTTTTAGTACTGCCGAAAACAGAAATCTTTCTAATCAAGAAAGTTTACTGTCTATTGCATTTTACACAACATTAACGACGGACAATCGACAAATCAAATCATAATTAGAAAAAGGTCACGAACAATGTGACCTATGGCCGGTGGAATAATAGTTGTAGTGTGACTCTAGCACGTACAAAAAGTAATAAAACTAGAATTGAAAGCTACCAAGTGGAGCACATAGTAGGTCAGTTCGGTCGGTGCTTTAGCTGATGATGATACTCTTTCTATAACGATCTTGTGTTGAGCAAACAATTGAAAATCTGATCGATACAATTGCAAAATGTTAATCGCAATAAACACGGTCTTTAATAAGTATGCTAAGCTATAATATACTATTGCAATTTGTTATTGACTATTTATTGAGATGAATAATAGTATATTTTCTTTAGTTTGCTCAATACAAGTTTGTTATAGAAAGAGTATCATAGTGATATGGAATAGAATAGAAAGAGAATTATAAGAATACCAGCATACCAGCACCCCTGGAGAATCCTTCTCTGAGCATTCACGACCAAACTACTCCACTCCTGAGTGTGGGTGCTCAGGCCACCTCGCGTATTCTGTGGGGGGCAAAATTCCACTCGCGACTGATACTGCTCGGGGCAAGCGGAGCAATAAAACCAAGGTGACCCCTGTCACGCTATCTGTGAATTTTTGCAACATCAGGGGACTTCATTCCAACCTTAACGTTGTCCATTACCATCTAGAGACGGCGAAGCCAGCCTTGCCCTTTTTAACCAAGACTCAGGTGTCCTCTCCGACTGATACTTCATATCTGTCCTACCCGGGGTACAAATTAGAACACTCCTTTGTGCCCCGGGCTGGAGTTTGCATATATTTCAGAGAAGACATCTGCTTTCGACGACTCGGCAGTCTTGAAGGTACGGACCTGTCCATCCTATGGTTGCGCGTAGACAGCGACGAACATCCCCGCGTCTACGGGTGCCTCTATAGGTTCCATAGCGGTAAAGCCGACACAGACCGACTCATCGACCACGTCCAAATGGCTGCAGACTCCGTGCTACAACAGGTCCCATCCGCAGAGATCGTGATACTCGGTGATTTTAACGCCCACCACGCTGAATTGCTTGGTTCTCGTTTAACCGATCATGCGGGTAGATCTTTCTATGTCTTTTCCTTGGCATATGGTCTAACACAACTGATTACTTTGCCTACGCGGATCCCAATCAATCAATCAATCAATTTATTTATTCGTTTTCACAGGTATTAAGGTTAACAATTATAATTTTTAAGTATCTCCGTGAAATGCTTTTACAGCATACGAATATTCACATATCATAATTAAACATAAATGAAAAGCTGACCATGAATATTTTTTGCAAATATTTTTGAGAAAATTGAAAGTAATGCAATTGGACGATTATTATTGGGAATTTGTTTATCACCTTTTTTAAATAATGGCTTTACTACAGCTGGTTTTAAATTGTTTAGGAATATATCTGTAGTAAAGCTTAAATTTATAATATGACTCAAAGGTCTTTGTATTGTAGAGCTAACATGTTTTATTACTCTAGTACAAACATCGTCAAAAGCAACACTATTAGTATTTTTTAGACTATTTATAATTTTACAAACTGTGTTTTGTCGGGCTTAAAAATAGAGATTTATAATTATTATTGAAACAAAATAAATGATTTGAATTTACATTATTATTACAATTATTGTTGAAATTGTCGTTATTGTTATTATTTAAAAAAATGTCAGGTTTTTATGTCATCAATAAAAAAGTCATTAAAGGCATTGGTGGTGTCAATAGGTTTAGTAAGACATTTATTACCTAATCTTAGCTTCTGTATTGGTTCTATGGGAATATTTGCTTTGGATTTATTTATAACAGACCAAGTTGCTTTCATTTTATTTTTCGACTTATTTATATAATATTCATTTTGTGAACGTTGTGTGTTCGTTTCATTTTATTTAATTTTGATGAATATTTCGTTAATAGTGATAGAGCATATTTGTTTTTATTTCTCCTAAAGTGCCAAAGTAAATCCCGCTTTTTTTACAACATACCTTCAGTCCCTTTCATATTCATTTTGGTTTAGAATTTAGAGTATTTTTATAATTTTATAGAGGAAGCATAGATTTTACCTCGCAGATGTGGAGGATCATGTACCTTCCCTGTTGAACCTTCTGCTGACCTCTCATCCGGACGGATATCAGGTCTCCGTCGATGCCCCTCTGGGCTCTTCTGACCATTGTCTGATCTGGAGTTCGGTGCCACTCACGCTCCAATCGCAGTTGCGATCTGCAGTTTGCAGTGCCACGTTTGGCACTATAGGTCGGCCGATTGGGACGGGATGCGGTCTTTTTTTGCATCCTACCCTTGGGTTTGCGTCTCTCCGGAAGATCCCAGCATTGTTGCTGATTCTGTTGCTGATGTGGTACTTCAGGGTATGGAACTTTTTATTCCATGCTCTATGGTGCCCATCGGAGGCAGATCCCAGCCATGGTTTGGTTGCTTCTGCAAAGTAGTGCCACCAGGCCTGGGCTGACTCATCAAGGCCTTGGGATGTAAATACAAGCGCTCTTAAAAAGAAATATAATTCCACCTCCAGGTTGTCGTCATTGCCAAAGCAAGATCTGAGCACATCGGCAGAATTGGCGAGAAGCTAGTTTGCCTACCTTCGGGAACCCGTGCATTCTGGTCTCTCGCCAAGGCTGTCCAAGGGAACTTCTGTCAGCCATCTCTTCCATCTCTGCACAGAGAAGACGACTCAGGAGAAAGCTGATTTGTTGAGCTCTCCCTTTCCGTCCAACTCGACTCTATATGACGGGGGGAACACACCACCAACCATCCCGCGGTGTGAGTGCTCCATGCCGGATGTGCGGTTTACACAGCACTCGGTTCGCAAAGCACTCTACTCCCTGGACGTCATTAAGTTGAGTGTCTTTTCCGGTACTCCTACTCCCAAGGCGTAGCCCCGAATTCATGGAAGACAGCTTTGGTCCACCCGATCCCTAAAATAGACGACCGCTCAGACCCGTACAACTACAGTCACCAGCTGATTAGTGATCGAAAATATGGTTTTTGTCGGGGTCGATCAGCTGGTGATCTTCTGGTCTACCTGACTCATAGATGGGCGGAGGCAGTCGAGTCCAAGCGAAGTCGAACCGATCGAAGGCCTTCGATCGGTTCTGGCGCAAAGTGCTTCTTTCGAAGCTTCCTTCCTATGCGCTTCCCGAGTAATTGTGCAAATGGATCACCAGTTTCCTTGCTGATCAGAGCATCAAGGTCTTAGTAGACGGTGAATGCTCTGATTACAAGCCTGGCGTCGACATATCGAATAGTGTGCAGTTTCGTGGTCACTTGGAAGGGAAAGCCAAATTGGCCTCTAAAAAGCTTGGCGTGCTCAGCAGAGCGGGACAGTATTTCATGCCGGCACACCGCCTGCAACTTTAAAAGGCGCAGGTTCGGCCTCACATGGAATACTGTTCTTATCTCTGGGCCGGGGTACCCCAGTGCCAGCTCCATCCACTTGACCGCATCCAGCGTAGAGCAGTTCGAATCATTGACGACTGAGTTCTTTTTGATCGGCTCGAAACACTAACACTGCGTAGGGATGTTGCATCCCTTTGCATTTTCAATCGAATTTACCAAGGGGAGTGCTCTGAGGAATTGTTAGGATTAATTACAGCCGCAAAATTTCACGAATGCACATCGCGTCAAAATTTACAATACCATTCTTACCATCTGGATGCTTGGCGGTCCACGACTGTAAGTTTTACTAGGAGTTTTCTTCCTCGTACAACTTCTCTGTGGAATTGTTTACCACCGGCGATTTTTCCGGATCGATACGACTTAGGGACCTTCAAGAAAAGAGCTTACACCTTTCTAAAAGGCCGGCAACGCATCTGCAATTCCCCTGGTGTTGCGGTTGTTCATGGGCGGCCGTAGTCACTTACCATCAGGTGAGCCACATACTCGTTTGCCCTATCCTCTATAAAAAAAATCATCAGCTAAAGCAGTCGACCGAACTGGCCTATTATGTGCTCCACTTGCTTGCTTTGAATTTTAGTTTTATCACTTTTTGTACATGATAAAGTCACACGTTTTACCTAGTAGAGCCACGCTACGATTATGTTATTGCTGCACAAATTGGTTTCTTTGCACAATTTCGTTAATTTTTTTAATGTTGTGGCTTGAAATGGTTTATTTAAATATACACTAATTACTGTACATATGTCTTACTGTGTTGTGGCGGTGCAATAAGAATATCTACTACTGTAGGTGTCGTATAAGGCGAAAGAGGTAAACAAATCAGGAGATAGGCAGCAGTGTCTTCCTAATAACGATTAAAAATAAAAAACTTCGACTGCCAATCCACTTACCAAGCGTGGCAACTATAGAAAATATACCCTCCTATAAGGCAGTCTATGGGGAGGCCTACGTTCAGCAGTGGATTTTAACGACGTTGTCACCCGTTGGGACTAAGATGGAATGCCTCATTTCCAGTAAAAAGGATCTCAAGTTCTCTACATTTACCATACGAAACACAGCAGCGTTAAGCTGCTATTTTACGCTGGTATTCTGTGAGAGCGTGGTCATTCCACGGTCGAGCCGACCAATTGGTGCTACAATCATACTACTAATATAGCTGCAGCATGGCTCTACCACGATTGAATAATTTTTTAATGGCATAGATCAACCACGATTGAATATCGTGGTTGATCTATGCCACGCATGCCATGCCATTTATAAATTAAAGAAAAAATATTGTATCAGCTTTATCAAATCAATCAAAGCTCTGAGCTTGTTTATATTAACAACCAAATTAGATTCGATGTGTTCAGAAAGATATATAATTAATGAATATCACTCAATGTGTAAATTTTATGAATATTATAATATCCACTCAATTCCGGAATCGGAATAACTGAACATTTATATCCAAATTCCGGATTTGCGAAATTCTTTCGGAATGCATGTTCTTATGCGTTGCAATGGTTTTTTTGTCAGAAATTCGTAGTGGCGCTCACAAGTCACCAAAGTTCCGTCATAATCAGATGAATGGTGCAGGAAGGAATAGAAAACGAACAAGTAAACAAAGTTTCAATGTTTACAGAACGCGTGGGCGCGCACTATAAAACTCGACTCGCCTATGTTCTATGTGAAACATAGGCGAGTTGTATAGTGTGCATTGTATAGTCGCAGTCGTATGAATGGTATAGAAACGCATACTAGACTAACAAAGAAACATTCATTTTTATGTTTCTCTGGAACTCTCTGATCTCTCCGACCTCTCTATGGTTGTTAAATCTGAAATAAAATGTTATTTATTTATTTTATATATACACACTTATACATCACTTTTTTTCGATGGAGAAAAATTACAATTTGTTATATTATATAATGATGTTAGACGGTAAATCCTTCACTGTTTTTTTTTAATTTATGTTAACAACAAGACAGAAACAATTATACAATGAGTTTGTACAAATGTACTACTTATTTCATAACTTATTTAAATATCTTGAAAATGAAAATAAAAGAAAAAAGGAAAATATATTAACAAAGATAAACTTAGTGCGTATATTTCTAATGAATAAATAACACTTTTTTTTTGTATTCACATTGCAAGTCTCCGAAATTTCATAAAAAGGGATTCTGTAATCCAAATTTTTAACGGACAAAATCTTTCTTTCAAAAGTAAAAATAAATAAATAACCCAGCTATATAACATCATCCCGGGCTTTTTAATGAAAAAAGTACATTTTATTTTATTTAATAATATCGATTCCAATTTCTATACGATTTTATAAGATCTATATTTTAAATATTTACCATATACAACCAAAAGAAATCTTTTAAAACTTAGTTTTGGCTTTTATACACTTAAAAAGGATACGTACCATACGTGATGAAAGGTGTTTTATCCGACTTTTCTATTCCAAGAATGAAAACACGTCTGAGGTAATATCGAATGCAGTACGTGTTAGAAAGTTTCAGGTGTCTGTGGTAGTAGAGTGGAATTTTGAGAAATTCTTTAATATTTTAACATATTATACGTCTACCGTACACATTCGAGGGTGGTGTACGAAATATAAAATTGAGTATATAATTCAGTGGAATCTTTTAATCAATTTCACATCATTTAAAAAATATCTTGCTAAAGCAAACAGTCTAGTTTGTTTATCAAAAAGTTATAATATAACCATGTAGTGGCGGTGTAAGAATATCCACTTCATGTCGTCCCGTGAGTATAGTAAGAGTAGACAGAGGTAAAGAGAATGGCAGCGAGGAGAGAAAGAGATGGGCAGCGGCATCTTCCTAATAACAACAAGAATGTAAACAGATAACGTTGCCAACCCGCCTACCAATTGTAGCAACTATTGCAAGTATCCTCTTGTGAGGTGGCTATGTTATGAAGTATGCCAACACGCACGCTAGCAGCGCGGCGGATTAAGTGCTGTTGCTTAAAATACGTAAATCGTTTCAAATGTATATTACGTATCTTCTTCTACTTTTGAATCAGCTCGCAAAAGTCCATTGATAGCCTTTCTTGCTAGCGAGGATTTGCCAGTACGCCACGCTTGGCTTGGATGATGATCACAGTACCAGATGTTGACGATAGTCCCTGTCGCCGGTGTGAGTGTACCTGTCTCGATGGTGTAGAGGTTGTGAACGTGATTGCTGATCATGAAGTCCTGGCTTTGAATCCCGGGTAGGGCCAAAATCAGTAATTGAGTTTTGCTATATGAAATCGTCTCCCGGAAAGCACGTAAAGCCGTTTGTGCCTGATCTTTCTCCAGTCGTCTCGGGTTACTGTCCCATCGGACTATGAGAGTGGAGGAATAGAGAGTAAACATGTGCTTGCACATAACTTTGGTCTCTATATTCCTATCTTTTTTTACTATCCAGATGGCTAGTCTTCTTTGTGACCAGCCACCATGATCGAAACAAATATATTTAGTTTTGGATATATTCAAAGTGAGTAGATTCTGATTGAGCCAATTCACCATCCTAGCAAGACCTAATTCTGCTGATTTCCTTACAGAGTCCCATGTATCTCCTGTAAATACAATAGCTGTGTCATCTGCATATGAAAAAATCTGCCCATTATAAAGTTTTATATTACACAGTTCATTAATGTATATCAAAAACAAACAAACTTATCGAAAGTCACGCTTTTGTATAATTACCACTGGTTCGGGAAAAATCTCTGTCCTGGAAAGAACCAGCAGAAACCCAGCGTGACAAAAAAAAATAGCAGCTTACAATCATGTATGTTACACAATTAACAACACAAAACAAATTAGAAATAGCTTTGTAGCAATAACCTCATTACTAGGGGTTATTATCATCTATAAATTCCGTAATATTATAATAACCCTTTTTATACAAACTAAGTTTAATAACGTATTTGAACTTTGAGTAGGTTTTCTTACGTGGTAGAGCCATGCTGCAGCAATATTAGTAATATAGTTGTAACACGAATGGGTCGGCTCGACCGAGGAAGGGCTACGCCCTCACAGAATACCAGCGTAAAATAGCAGCTTAAAACTGCTGTGTTTCGTATGGTGAGGGTAGAGAACCGGATACCTTTTTTACTGGAAAAGAGGCATTCCATCTTAGTCCTTACGGGTGACAACGCATCTGCATTTTGATTCTTTATTGAGGATAAATGTAGACGTCTATAGGTCACAGCAACCACTTACCATCAGGTGGACTGTGTGCTCGTTTGTCACCCTATCCTATATAAAAATGGTATTTTTTTTTGTATTTTCTATATCCGCATTTGTCGTGTGGTGAATGCATAAGCATATGGAGGAGAAACACATCACCCCATTCGTCGTGTTGTCGTCGTATGGAGTAACTATGGAAAATATCAGATGTTTCGTATACAATTTCACAAAGTACATACAGTTTTACGCAATATTTGTGAATAATTAAAAACAATAAACGATTATACGTATATTGTTTTTACAGATTCACACCTTAATATTAAAAACCGTAATGATACAATAGTGAGAATCATTTATTTACAATAAAATTCAGTAAATTTTAAAATTAAAAAAAAAAACACTCAAAGATAAATCATATTTTTAACGTTCCTGACGCTTTCACGAAGCTGTCGCTGAGGGAAATCAATTGCGTGTGAAAAATATTCAAGACGTTTAATTTAATCCTATAAGGGTGATTAGGTTTCTAGTTTTGCATAGTTTACAGGAATAAAGGACAAAATGAGTTCTATTTTACATCTCATGAATATTGTTATTACACTTGGGCTTATTATTTTGAAGTCAAATTCCAGGAACAAATATAAAAGTAATTGATAAAAAAATAGTTTAATGTATCCATGCTGCGGATAAGAAAAGATATCGCTCTCACAGAATACCAGCATAAAATAGCAGCTTAATGCTGCTGTGTTTAGTATGGTGAGTGTAGAGAACCGGAAACCCATTTTATTGCAAACGAGGCATTCCACCTTATTCCTCAGGGATGACAACGCTTATGCTATTGATTCTCAATCGAATATATGTGTAGATATCTATGGGCTACAGCATCCACTTAACATTAGGTGAACTGTCGTTTGTCATCCTTGTTCTATAAAAAAGTTTAGAGTGGAAGAAAAACCATAAAAGTAAAATTAATGCTGTAAAATTGATACGGGTAGCCTGAGAAATTTTCTGATATGAGAAAATTATGGTTTGCAAGAAGGACAAAGCGAAAAAGTAAAAGCAAATTAATGCCATTAATTTGCTTTGACTTTTTTAAATGCTATTAATAGAATTAATTTGCTGTGATGAATTTGTTTTTTGATTAATGAATGACAGAGTCGGCACCGGACGACCAAGGCGGAAGTTTATCGCTGGAAGTTAACCGACAAGTACCTACCTATGCGCGGAAGAAAAACCATAAAAGTAAAATTAATGCTGTAAAATTGATACGAGTAGGATGAGAAAATTGTGGTTTGCAAGAAGGACAAAGCAAAAAAGTCAAAGCAAATTAATGCAATTAAGACTAATAGCTTTTTGATTAATGAATGACAGAGTCGGCAACGGACGACCAAGACGGAAGTTCATCCCAGAAAATTAACCGACGAGTACTTATGCGCGTATGTAAGTTTGACTGCCTCTTTTGTCTAGTGTTCGTAAACGCGACTGAAGACCTTGAGTTCCCATGTTCGAATCCGGGTCGGGTCAAAATCAGTTACTGGGTTTTCTGACAAGAAATTTTCAGTAGCAGCCCAGAGTCAGCAAGTTGGCAGTGTTACACACCCGTACTTAGAAAGCATGTAAAGCCTTTGATCCTGCGCCAGAATTTATCCCGGTCGTATCTGATTACCGTCCCATATGATGGTGAGGGAATAGAGAGTGCACCCGTACTTACCACATACACTTGGGCACTATAATTCTGTCCTACGTAGATGGCTAGTCTCCGTTCAGACTAACCACCGTCATCGGAATTCGGTCTGGAGGAATTTATGTATGCGTAGATATGGATGTGAAACAAGCGAGAGATGTAAGTCGGGATCGTACCAAATGGAAGTCAGCAGTCTCTGATTATTCCTCTGGGTAACATGGTATAATAACAAAACATAAATAGTTTAAGCACCTGGGCTAATCTCTGTTTTATAAACCTCTCAGAAATAAAAGGACCACTAACTAACTGACAGCCTAACTCGCTCGCACGGCGGTTGGATAGCTCATAAATCAGTTAATATTTCCTTAAATAATTTACTGCTAGTAAAGTTTATATATCTTAAAAAAAACAAAATTGCAGGTATAATTTTGCGCTTTGAACAATAAATAATGGATTGGATTATAACTTCCTTATTCGCATTTCATTTCGCCTAAAAGTTTAAAGATTTTTATGACGTGGAAATTTGAAAACAATAGAAATGTTCGAGCATGTAAATTTGATGTATACCGACTGAGTTGAGAAGTTGTTCTGTGTGAATTTAATAATAATAAATAATAATAATTCATTTATTTCAGACCAATTATCCATATTTGTTAAAAAAATATAATCTAAATACCTATAACATTAAAGAAAATTATAATTAATAAATATAAAACATTAAATAAAATTACATTTAAAATTAAAATTATAATTAAAATAGGTCGTGGCGTGTCTAACAGTATGCAGATTTATCCAACGCCCTAACATTGGTGGATTCAGCATGGAGGCACATCTTAAATAATAATACTCGTAATAATAATAATCTAAATCGCGAGAGTTTTCGTGACGTAGGCGGTGCGTATCGTGTTAATTTAACGTTTTGTTTGTTTTAAATCACAATAAGTGTTAAAATTAATTACAGAAAATATGACGTTAATGGGATTAGAACTTTTCTTTAAATTATAACTTCCTTTGAAGTGAACGCTGCTAAAAGTCCCTGACAACTGTGTTATAGACAGAGTAAAATAATAAAAGTTAAACGTGTGTTGACGACGTAAGAGAATGCATTACAACATTTCGCCCCGTGGGTGTCGTAATAGCTAATTGTTAGAGAATGGCACACGCCATTAAGTACTAATACTACGTCCCTAATTAAATACAATAACTTGAGACGTTCATTCATAATGCGCTTGAAGGTGCGTTTACGAGCGTAGTATTTATATTATAAACATAAAATCGAAAGTCCGGAGATGATTTCTAATGTGACGGCTCCCTGCACTTTAAATTTCAAATAGAATTATAGCCATCAAAACTCATATGTATTTTTTAAACAATTAATGTTGACAAATCAGCACAGCCCATTTCATAGAAAGTGAATGCCGTTGCCCTAAACATCTACATCTTACTTCGATGAAGAATCAGAATCTTGATGCGATTTCTCTTCTAACGACTAAGATGGAAACAACGTTACTAGTTAAAGGGGTCTCGGATTCTCGAAAAATTTTCAAGGACATTTGAAGTTTTCGACTTGTGTAATGGCGTTGTAAGAATGACTTAAGAGTCGTGAGTGTCGTGTGTAAGGCGACAGAGGTAAGTAAACCCGGAGATGGGCAGCAGCATCTTCCTAATTACAACTAGAATACAAAAAACTACGTTTGTGTAGCAAATATGGTAAGTATGGTGGAGGCTATGTGCAGCAGTGAATTTTGATAGCCTATGATGAATGAATGAAAAACATGTATACATGGTACAGCCACGCTGCAACTATATTATGGTTGTAGCACGAATGGGTCGGCTCGACCGAGGTAGGACCACGTTCTCACAGAATACCAGCGTAAAATAGCTTAACGTTGCTGTGTTTCGTATGGTGAGTGTAGAGAACCGGAGAACCATTTTACTGGAAAAGAGGCATTCTATCTTAGTCCTCACGGGTGAAAACGCATCTGCATTTTGATTCGTAATCGAGGATAGATGTAGATGTCTATGGGCCACAGCAAACACTTAGCATTATGTGGACTGTGTACTCGTTTGTCACCCTTATCCTATAAAAAAAGTCCACACAGAAGCACTGAAGCAGCGAAACTGACGGTTGGATTGCTCTTGTTTAAAATACATAAGTCATTCAAAAGTAAATTTTGTAACTTTTTCTTCTACTTTTTAATTGGCTCGTAAAAGTCCACTAATGCCCTTTTTAGTTAGGGAAGCTTTTCCTTTACGTCACGCTTGGCAAGCGGGCGAGACGTCTGGTACAGCGATCGTCACGCTATAGAGATATACCTCTCGAACTTTCTATAATACCCTTTTTTATAGGATAAGGGTGACAACCGAACACGCAGTCCACCTGATTATAAATGAATGTGTGTGCTGTGGCCCGTAGGCATCTACCTAAATTTATCTTCGATTAAAAATCGATAATAATAATAGTCATTTATTTCAGGCTTTTTTACACCCCATTTCAAATATCAATAAATGTTTGTTTTACGTGGTAGAGCCATGCTGCAGCTATATTGGTAGTATAGTTGTAGCACGAATGGGTCGGGTCGACCGGAGAAGGACCATGCTGTCACAGAATACCTTGCTGTTGTGTTTCGTATGGAAAGTGTAGAGAACCGGAGACCCTTTTTACTGGAAAAGAGGCATTCCATCTTAGTCCTCACGGGTGACAACGCATCTGCATTTTGATTCGCAAACGAGGATAAATGTAGATGTCTATGGGCCACAGCAACCACTTACCATCAGGTGGACTGTGTGCTTTGTGTGTTTGTCACCCTATCCTATAAAAAAAATGTTAAATGTTAAAAGGGGTCTTCGGTTCTCTACACTCACCATGAGAAACAGAGCAGCGTTAATCTGTTATTTTACGCTGGTATTCTGTGAGAGTGTGGTCCTTCTCGGGTCGAGACGACCTATTCGTGCTACAACCACAATATAGCCGCAGCGTGGCTCTACCACGTGTCTATCGGTAGATGTGAGATTTTTTTGACATTTCCTATAGCCACATTTGCTGTATGCTGCGGCGTAAAATATACATCACCCAATTTCACTCAGTTGATGTCATAAGAGGCAACTACGTGAAATGCCAGATATTATTCGTATACAATTTAGCAATCCTAATAATGTCCTCCAGACTGAATTTCTGTCATGGCGACCAATCTCAACGGCTACTAGCCATCTGCGTAGGACAGGATTATAGTAAACACAGGTGCACTCTCTATCTCCCTCACTCTCACAGTCCAATGAGACGGATAGAGATCAGGCGCCGGATCAACAGATCAGCTCTTGAGAATTTCCTTTTATTAATGATCATTAAATAATAATTATTTTATTTTATTCATGTATTTTATTTATTCATGTATTTTAAAAAATTATTGAATTTTCTTTAATAATTTTTTTAATTTCTTCACTTTGTTTTATATGGTACGTTAAACCTATTCGTCAAAGTATAGAATTACAATGTCCTTTTACGTTCGGTTTGTCGAGTAGAAATCGCTTAATTCGATATGACTACCGCTTGTAGTTCATATGTTATTGTAACAATTTGTTTAAATACAATAAAGAGTTATCTACATCTCTGATATCTCATCTATCTATCTAAATAATTTTGGCCCGACTGAACACACGGCCTCATAATCAGTAACCGCGTTTACGAGCAATACACTAATTAGGCAGTCATTTGCAATTATTTTTTATAGGAGCGGTGGCAAACGAGCATACGGCTCACCTAATGGTAAGTGAAAATCGCCGCTCATGAACAACGGCAACAGCAGGGGAATTGTAAGTGCGATGCCGGCCTTTTAGAAAGGAGTAAGCTCTTTTCTTGAAGGTCCCTAAGTCATATCGGTCCGGAAAAATCGCCGGTGGTAAAAAATTCCACAGAGAAGTTGTACGAGGAAGAAAACTCCTAGTAAAACGTACAGTCGTGGACCGCCAAGCATCCAGATGGTAAGGATGGTATCGTGAATTTTGACGCGATGTGCATTCGTTAAATTTAGTGGCTGGGATTAATCCGAACAATTTCTCAGAGCGCTCCTTGTGGTAGATGCGAAAGAAAATGCAAAGGGATGCAACATCTCTTCGCAGCCCCAGTGTATCGAGCCGATCGGAAAGGACACGATCGTCGATGATTCGAGCCACTCTGTTCTGGATGCGGTTAAGTGTAAGGAGCTGGCACTGGGGAGCTCCAGCCCAGAGATGGGAACAATATTCCATGTGCGGCCGAACCTGCGCCTTGTAAAGTTGCAGGCGGTGTGCCGGCATGAAATACTGTCCCGCTCTGCTGACCACATCAAGCTTTTTAGAGGCCACTTTGGTCTTGTTTGTTAAATGACCACGAAACTGCATGTCACTCGATATGGCAACAAAGAGAGTGCCTTGAAATTGAAGAGATACGACGAAGGGGTTCTTTTTAGCAGTAAACGGCCAATCTTGTGTCTTCTAAGGATTAAACTGGACTAAATTTAGTTGCCCCTAATCCTAAACTTTGTTCAGCGAAGACTCGACTTGAGACACAAGTTTGTTCCGGTACTTGGCGACGTTTGCCCGAGAAATATTGGCACGGCTGGTGCATAGAGCATCACCAGTGCTGTTATCCGCATAGCAATGAATATTATCGGTAACATAGATATGCAGAAGAAAGAGCGTTAGTGATAGCAAGCAACTTTGCGGAACACCAGTATTATTAGTAGCGGCACGAAAGTCTAGCGGTGACCGTTATTCCGCATACGTCGCGCAGATTGGCTTATTGCGTATAAGTCGCGCTGATTGGCTCTACAGTCGCATTCGTGCAATTCAATTCGTGTGCGTTCCCTTCACGTTTCGTTCAGCGCTAGACTTACCGCCGCGATTTGTAACAGGCTTCTAATTCGAGCCTGCACCATCTACAACGACCTTGACACTACGATCCGTCAGAAAGCTGGTGATCCAAACGCATAAATTCTCGGAAAAGCCCATAGGAAGAGAGTTTCGAAAGAAAGAAGAAGAAGGCCTTAGCAATGTCCAAACTAACGGCCAATGTCTCCCCATTGGACTCTACTGCCTCCGCCTATCTATGAGTCATGTAGACCAGAAGATCATCAGCTGATTTTCCCTGACAATAAACGTATTGACGGTCACTAATCATGTGGGTACCCTCAAGGTACCACATGAACTGGTAGTTTATAATGGGTTCCAATATTTTGGAGAACAAAGAGGTAATGGCGATAGGCCTGTAGTTAGACAGCACTGAGCAGTCGCCTTTTTAGGAACCGGGTAGACGGAAGAAGTTTTCCATAATTTCGGGACTACACTACGCCTAGGGCGTAGGTGTACCGTAAAAGACGCGTTAGAACCGGTGCCAATTCTGGAGCACACGTCCTCAGCACAATTGGGGGGATTCCGTCAGGCCTACACTCGACTTGTTGATGTCCAAGGAGAGGAGTGCTTTGTGAACCGAGCGCTATGAGAACCGTACATCCGGTATGGAGCACTCGGCTGGATGGTGGGCGATGAGCTCCCCATCATCGAGAGTCAAGTTGAACGCAAAGAAAGAGCCTAGCAGATTCGCTTTCTCCTTTGCGGATTGGGTCTGTGAGTTATATTCCCTGTGCAGAGATAGAAGAGATAGATGACAGAAGTTCCTTTGGACAGCCTTAGCGAGAGACCAGAATGCACGGTTTCCGGAAGGAAGTTTCTCGCCAATTCTGCCTATGTGCTCTGACTTTGTCTTGGCAATGACTCTTTTTCAGGACCTGGAGGCAGATTATACTTCTTTTTAAGGGCACTGGTGTTTACAACCCGGGACGTTGATGCGTCAACCCAGGCTTGGTAGCACTCATGCTAATAGCGTGATGCTATTTTATAGGAGCAACTAAACCATGACAGAGATCTGCCTCCGATGAGTACCACAGAGGAAGGAATAAAAGTACTATGCCCTGAAGTACCACATCAGCAACAGAATCAGCAACAACATCGGGCTCGTCCGGCGAAAAACAAACCCGCCCTCTAGGGCGATGCATCCTATCTCGGCCGACCTATAGTGCCAAGCACGGCGGCAGTCTGCGAAATGCAACCGCGATTTCAGCGTAAGTGGCACCGCACTCCGGATTGGACAATGGCCCGGGGAGCCAAGAGGGGTGTCAACGGAGACCTGATATCTGTCCTGATGAGAGTTCAGCAGAAAGTTCAACAGGAAAGGTGAACGATCTTCCACATCTGGAATCCGCGTAGGCAAAGTAACCAATTGTATCAGACCACATGCCAAGGCAAAATCATGAACAGATCTCCCCGCATGAAAGGTTAATCGTGAACCGAGCCATTCGGCGTAGTGGGCCGAGGATCACGATTCCTGCGGATGGGATCTACTGTAGCAAGGAATCTGTAGCCGTGACTGGACGTGGTCGATGAATCGGTCTGTTTCGGCTATTACCGCTATGGGACCTCTAGAGGCACCAGTAGACACGCGTAATATGGGTACATTATACATAAAAAAACTTTGTGTAAGTTTTACGTACACAAAGTTTTATTTATTAATTAACCTATACGTTTATTGTTTTCATTTATTTAAATCTCAGTATTAAGAACCGTAATAATAAAATATTTACAATCATTGATTACCACTTACAGTTAATTTAAAAAAAAACACTCAATGTAAAATGATAATCACGTTTTTGACGCATTTACAAAGCTGTCGCTGAGGGAAATTAATTGCCTGTGAAAAATATTCAAGACGTTTAATTTAATCCTCTAAGGGTGATCGGGTTTCTTGTTTTGCATAGTTGACAGGAATTAAAGACAAAACAAGTTCTATTTTACATCTCATGAATATTGTTTTTACACTTGGGCTTATGTAATTAATAGTATCAGGCGTTACTTTGCGGAAATCCATTATATAAAAGGTTTTTAAAAAGTTACTTCGCAAACATCCCCTCTATAAAATAAAATGATGTGTCTTGCCTAGTATGAAGAGCACCTCCCGCCCACCCTCAATTGCGTGCACTATCCCCGTCACCACTAATCCCAGCATCACTACTCCCAACACCACTACACTAGGAAAGACACACCACTGACGACAATACGACACGTGTTTCGCCTCTACACGAGGCATCCTCAGGTGATGTAGACTCTACGGTGGCTGACCGTTAAGAACTTAACGGTCTTAACTTTTATACTTGGGCTTATTATTTTGAAGTCAAATTCCAGGAACAAATATAGAAGTAATTAATCAAATAAATAGCTTAATGTATATTAGTTAAAGAAATTACGCGGTTGAGTCATGCTGCGGATTGAAAGGATTACGCTCTCACGGAATACCAGCATAAAATAGCAGCTTAACACTGTTGTGTTTCATATGCTGTGTGCAGAGAACCGGAGATCCTTTTCACTGGAAAACAGGCATTCTATCTTATTCCTCAGGGATGACGACGCATTAGCATTTTGATTCTTAATCGAAAGAAAGATGTTGATGTCTATTGGCGATAACATCCACTTTACTTTGGGTGGACTGCATGCTCGTTTGTCATCCATATTCTACAAAACAGCAGTTAGTTAGGTCATAAAATTATCAACATTTCTTTAAATAATTTATATGCTAATTATAACTTATATGGTAGAAAAACACGCTAAAGTAGTGCAATAATTTCAAGATTTGAACAATAAATAATATATTTGATTATAACTTCGTTATTTGCATTTCATTTCGCCTAAAAGTTTCAAGATTTTTGTGATGTGGAAATTTGAAAACAATAGAAATGTTCGTGGAAGCAAATATGTTGTATACTGAGTTGAGAAGTTGTTCGGTGTGAATTTAATAAAGCGCGGTTAAAATTGGGTCTTTAGTAATGTAGGCTGTGCGTATTGTGTTTATTTAACTTTTTGTTTGTTTTAAATTACAATTAGTGTTAAAATTAATTACAGAAAATACGACGTTAATGGGGTCAAAACTTTTATTCAAATAAGAATTACCTTTCATGCGAACGCTGCTAAAAGGTACGAGGCTCTGACAACTGTGTTATAGACAGAGTAAAATAATGAAAGTTAAACGTGTGTTGACGACGTAAGAGAATGCATTACACCATTTCATCCCGTGGGTGTCGTAATAGTTAATTGTTAGAAAATGTCACACGTTATTAAGTACTAATAATATGCTACTAATTTAAAAAAATAACTTGACACTTTCATTTGTAATATTCTTGAAGTAAGTAACCTTCTTACGGTTTACAGTACCACGTGTATTGGTATTATCATCAGGAAATGTATCCTATAACACTATGAATTCTAATGTAATGACTCCTTGCAATTCAAAATCTGCCAAGCAGGCGATTCCAAGGAACAGACAAATATATTATGTACAAACATTCAAACACACAATTTTTCTTTAAATACATAATACAAAATCAATGAAAATATAATCCTGGAACAGTAGTGTAAAAATACATCAAATATTAAACATTATTCATAATGACCATAATCATAACGGTTTATCCATATAAGTCTCCACAATGATTGTGACAAAATGGAACTGTCACAAAACGTGGTTCTTAGCCACATATCCAACCAACAGGCCTATTCGCTAACTTTGTCGATATCAAACCGATTGTCAATTTATAGTACATTTCGTGGTTTAGCTTTCCATTGACGTCCGTCCAGTTGGGGGTTGATATTAGTTGAAACTTTGCGTGCGTGCTTATAATAATGTAACCTTTCTGTAAAAAAATATCAACCCCCAACTCGACGAATGACGCGCGACGGACGTCAATGGAAATTCGTACCCATTTCGTAATATTATATTTTCGAGCCGTGGTAGCTCTTATAGAAAAGCTATATAGTATATGATGCCAAAAGTTGACTATCATTTTGATGTCAACAATGTTAGCAAATAGGTCCGCAGATCGTCACTCATCTAGTAGGTGTTGTCGGCCTATTCTCTACAAATCCCAAATATACCCATATATTTTTTACGTGGTAGAGCCATGCTGCACCTATATAACGGTATAGTTGTAGCACGAATGGGTCGGAGAAGGACCACGCTCTCACAGAATACCATCGTAAAAATAGCAGCTTGACGCTGCTGTGTTTCGTATGGTGAGTGTAGAGAACCGGAGACCCATTTTACTGGAAACGGGGTATTTCATCTTAGTCCTCACGGGTGTAACAACGCATCTGCATTTTCATTTGTTGTCGAGGATAGATCTATGGGCCACAGCAAACACTTACCATCAGGTGGACTGTGTGCTTGTTTGTCACTCTTATCCTATCCAAAAAAAACTCTCTGTAATATATATATATGTATATATATATATATATATATATATATAATTAGGTAAGTATTATATAATTAAGCAGTATTTGACCTAGCTTTGTGTTTTTGAGGTATCCCATTCAAGTATTATTAGAACATAAAAAAGAGAAGTGAAATTTTACCTAAATTTGAAATAAAAAATTATTAACGTTTTATAATTTCGAAGTATTGTAAAACATGAGAAACATAAGTCAACAGTGGTAGAGCCACGTGGCGGCTTTTGCTGTCGCACGGATGGGCCGGCTCGAACCGGGGTGGTACCACGACCTCACAGAATACCAGCGTGAAGTAGAGGTTTACCTCTGCGTTTCGCTTGGTGAGTGCAGGTGGCCGGAGGCCCTTTTTACTGGAAATGAGGCATTTCATCTTAGTCCTCACGGGTGACAACGCATCTGCATTTTGATTTGTAATAGAGGATAGACGTAGATGTCTATGGGCCACAGCAACCACTTACCATAAGGTGGACTATGTGCTCGTTTGTCATCCTTATCCTATAAAAAAAAGTTACAGTAGGCGTAGTATATAATTTGATCGGCTTTAGAAGAATTCAACGCAACCACAAGTAGTTTGTTTATAAAGTATTTTAATTGTTAAACAGTGTTTCGAAAACAAGCTTTTCGTATTAATTAAAAAGTTACACTATCAGGATGAAGTTCAATTTGTTCTCAATAGTTAATACATCTATATTTGTAACATTTCAGTATAATAGTATTTAATAATAAAATGTTGATTGGTAATACAAGGGCTTATTTTGTTTGTTCTATAACTTCTATTCGATATTTTTGCCCGTTAATTCAAAGCGCAAACTCTCGTGGACTATCGTGTAATCCTGTCCTGTGCAAATGGCTAGTTTCCATTGAGCCTGGCCTGGCCACCGTAACCAAAATTGGATCATTAGTTCGCAGTTTTTATTTATTGAAATGTGTACTTTTATACACATGTATAAATAATTATTGTTAAAAAAACCGTAGTTCGAGGGCTGGGTGTTCCCTCCATATTTCATTAAACGCTAGCAATCCCAGTTTGATGTCGCCGACACCACTGAAATCTCAATCGCAATTCCAAACTCTGATTATTACGTGTTCAGCGGTAAGAGAAAATAAAACAATTTGAGATATGCGTATGTAGCCCATATTAAAATTATTTTTATTATTTAATCGTCAGTAGGCATTATAGCAGCGTGGAACTTCTCTTCCAAACCCTCTCAGAAAGGACAAGTTATGCTCAGCAGTAAATACATGCATAAGTGAGCTATTACTTCACTTTCTCTGTAAGGAAAGAAAGAGTGAAAGGGGGTAAGAATTATTATTTCTTGTGTAGGTTTCTGTCTAGGCTGGGTACTATGATCTTGTCTATTTTGCCACCAATAAGTACTGCTGGTGTTCCTTTAAAAAGGGTGATAGAGTCATATTATGTTTTAAATATTCTATTTAATAAATACAGGCTGTAAGGCATTTAATCTTTGTCTTAGAGTGTGTGACTTCACAGTACTCGAACAACCCGGGTTCGATCCCCGCCGGCACCAATGAAATTGTTAATTGCAATTTTAAGTGCTGATTTACCACGTGCTCGGCGGTGAAGGAAAACATCGTGAGGAAACCTGCATGTATTTGAAATAAGAAAAACATATTTCAAAGACATGTGAAGTTCGCCAACACGCATTGGGGCAGCGCGGCGGACATTTCCTTGCCCTAAAACCCTCTCAGAAATGAGAGGAGGCCTGTGCCCAGCAGTGGGACGTAAATAGGCTGCAACTATACTTTAGAGTGTGACAAATTTATCTCTCACTCTTCTCATTCTCTTACCTTGTAGACTTTAAGTATATTTTTCAATATATTTATTTATAAAATATAAAATTAATCGCAACATAGCGTTCTCCAACAAACAAAATTTACATCGATGACAGGACTAATAAAACAGACCACTTTGTTACATCTCTCGGGTTATCGCTTCGCTTTGTATACCAATTTTGCTATGTCATGAATTTTTCAAGAACACTTTTAGAAAGGACAACAGTCTTTCGCATCATTAAAAAGGCGAAATAAATTCGGGATTGTTAGGAAACCAAGCTTTAAAATAATTTTAATTAAATTTCTTTTTATGGGCAAAATGCATAAAACTAAAAGAACAACTGTCTTTAAACTGAGAAATATTGCAAAATATTGCTGTTGTTTAAATGATGGCTTAAAGTAAATTTCTATACGTAAAAACGGTGCGATTTTGTGTAGTAAATGTGTACTGTAAACGATGAAACAAGTTATTTTGTCTCGCGGGTGTGGTAAGAGGAGACAGAGGGAACCAAAACAGGAGATGGACATCAACGTATTCTTTATAGCAATTAAAAAAAACTGCGGTTGCCAACCCACTTGCCAAGCGTGACATTGTGGTCTATGGTTAGCAGTGGATTTTGATATATTGTAATTAATGAAATCATAAGAGAATATATTATATATCATCATCATCATCATCATCATTACAGCCCTTCACAAGTCCACTGCTGAACATAGGCCTCCCCCAAAAAATGCCACAAAACACGGTCCTGAGCCACCTGCATCCATCGACTTCCTGCATGTCTTACCAGGTCGTCACTCCATCTCGTGGGGGGACGCCCTACACTTCGCCTACCGGTACGAGGCCGCCACTCGAGAACCTTTCTTCCCCATCGGTTGTCGGTTCTTCGAGCTATATGGCCGGCCCACTGCCACTTCAGCTTACTAATCCGTTGGGCTATGTCGGTTACTCTGGTTCTACTGCGGATATCCTCATTCCTAAGTTTATCACGCAGAGAAACTCCGAGCATAGCCCTCTCCATAGCTCGCTGAGCGACCTTGAGCTTTCTCATACGGCCAGTAGTGAAGGACCACGTCTCAGTTCCGTAAGTCATCACTGGCAACACGAACTGGTTGTACAATTTGGTTTTAAGGTTTTGAGGTATGTCTATTATATATGCTCGTGGACAAATTTAGAGGAATGCAAAAAAGTATGTATAAAACAAAATATCATGAATATTTGTGACAATATTAAGTTTATTCATTTGGTTTTTGCTTATTATTCATGAATTTAAAGTTGCAAACGTCGGAAAAACAAACGATCGAATGACAAAAATCTATCAAATTATGAAAAAAGATAAATTTTACAGAAAAGAAACGTTTTTGAAATAAACACCTTTTTCATTTTTTCTCATATATGCTTAGGAAAGGCTTTAATCCGTAATTTGTATTGCCCCCTCTAGCCCTTCGAACTGCTTCCAGTTTCCTGCTTCCTAATCAAATTATCAATAAAATTTCGAGACATTGCGTTATATTCTGGTTCTGGTTTCGGATGATGTTTGTGCTGTTAGCCTATGCGCCTTTTACATCTTCACCAGACTCAGGGCTCGCAGCCTTTCAGGCCGCGAGCTAAAAAGAGGGTGAATTTTTATTAATTTGCATCGTTACTTGCGTAATGATGACTCCTAGGACAGTTCACAGTGCACGTAGATGAGTTGTCTAACGGCCGTCCGAACAGGGGTAGCGAACCCCGGCTCTGATGGCTAACTAGTATCGTTTGATGTTCTGGGCGGTAAAAACCGCCCAGGGACGTGGGTGTACGGTGTGTACACAGTGTGGATAGTGTGCGGCGAGCCCGTCTGCGGATTCGCTCTGTTCCATCCGTTGTTTTCCTGACAGTGTTTGTGGCACTAGGTGAGTGTGCCGTGTTTATGTGTGACTGGCCGGCAAGATTTCAGTTGTGGCCATCTAGCGGAACGGGGGATTCAATAGAACGTTATAGGGCCTCCGGAGGCTTTCCGTAACGTTCGGAGTTGGAGCGTATGTGGCTGCGTTTACCACTATCGGGTTGCGATGTGTCTTGGCCCTCTCGAAATAGCGTCGAGACATTTCCTTGAAATACTCAGAGATCGTCTGAAGTTGACAGTCTCTGTGTAAGTTCGAATTTCGCTGGTACCACTGAGCTCCTGTGGCGATGCGATGCGATGAATCTGTTTTGGACGACTTGGAGGTCATATAAGTGTCTGTGGGCCGCGTGCGCGAAAACTACGCTTGCGTAAGACATGATAGGTCTTACGCAGGCTTTGTAAAGATGGAGCTTGTGTCTTACCGACAGATTGCTCTTACTGTTAACTAGCGGGTGGAGGTGACTGGTGACGATTTTGGTACGATTACGGACATTGCAAATGTGTTTTGCGAATGTCATAATGTGGTCAAATGTGACCCCTAGGTATTTGGCCGTTGATTGCCAGGGGATCTGGCGGCCGTACAGGGTGATCGTACCTAACGATTTCTTGGGATTTTTGTATTGTCGATTGAGAGTGGGCATGGTTTAAAAGTATATTGCTACACTTTTTTCAGAATTCAATTCGATTCTCAATAAGCGGAACCAATCGCCTAAGCGGCTGACTGCTGTTTGGACCATCTCGGTGAGGATTATTTTATTATGATGGGCGACGTAAAACGCCGTGCCATCGGCGAAAAGAGCAGTTTTCACTACTGGGTCCTTTGGGATGCCACTCGTGAAGAGTGTAAAGAGGAGTGGGGAGAGGACGGAGCCCTGTGGGACTCCAGCCTTGAGGGGACACTTTGTAGAGCGAGTAGGTATCGAATATCGATATTGAAAGTGGCGATTGGCAAGGAAGGCTCTGATGATGTGGGTGAGCTTATCAGGCACGTTGAGTTTATACAACTTGTAAAGCAAGCCGTCGTAACAGACTTTTTCAAAAGCTTTTGCGACATCAAGAAGAGGGCACCGGTCAATGTGACTTCTTCTTGAAAGGTTGAATCCTTTCAAAATGTACTGTGAGAGGCGGTGTAATTGGTCGGTGTACGAGTGTTCGAATATGAATTGGATCCGATTCAATATGAGGTGCTCGTAAACTTTCCCCAATGTGCTGAGGAGATTGATTGGTCTGTAACTGGAGGATAAGTTGCGCAGTTTCCCTGATTTCGGGATTCCTATTACGTCTGCCTCTTTCCAGGAGTCCGGGAAGGAACAGCTGGAAGGAATAGCGTTGAATATGCCCACTAGGATGAATACTAACGGCGCGGAGAGAGATTTCAGTACCCTGTTGCTAATGCCATCGGGGCCGGGTGCTGATTTCTTTTTGAGGTTTTTCATTACTTATATGACTTATATGGTGGTAGTGCAGACTTACGCTCGACCTCCGCTTCGACCTCTGCAAGGTGAGTGAGATCTATTGGTTTGCTAGAGGGAGTACATTGGCTCTCTAAACTGTTCGCGAGGCATTCGGCCTTCTCAGAGTCGTCAAAGGCGAGATCGGGATTTCCTGGCCTAATGAGAGGTGGCTTAGGTGAAGTTTGTTCTGTTTTCAGAGCTCGGGTCTGCCGATACTTCTTAACAATTCGGTGTACCACAGATTTTGATACTTGTAATGTTTGGGCCATATGTTTTTAGATGTGCCCAGTTTCCATTAAAGAAATAGGCCTAGCAATTTGAGTAGCGTTTACATCTTGCATTCTCAGTTAATTTGCAGTAATAATTCACACTTAACTCGATAACCAAAGAAAAAATTAAAACAAAACCTAAATTTAAGCTTAAATTCAAAATTTGGTAAAGTTTTTCGCAGTAAGAAAGAACGCAATATTACGCAATCATTACATAAATACAAATTAAATTAAAAAAAAAAACAGTACAAAATATTTTTTAAGTGGCATTTACAAATGTTTGTGGCCAGTACGCATAACTTTTTTTTGCGTTCCTTTAAATATACATGAGAAATATCACGGTTTATGTTTAAGCTATGGTAATTATTACCTTTGGGTTTGCGTACGTGTATACTACTACTATTTGTCAAAAGCCGTAAGATTTTTTGACCCATAGGCGACTCTTGAGGCACCTGTGGAACAAAATGGGATGAATCATCCCCTCTTACGTCACCATCACACAGGTCGGAAATTATTTATATCGCCTTGAACTTAATTTTTTAAATAATGTTACTTATATATCTCGTATACATTATATTTCTAAAACATAAACTACATAGAACGTTACACGTACGTTCTATGTAGTTTATGTTTTATATATGTATTGATGTTAGAAAGAAGGGTGGTTATGATGATTCCGTTTGCAAAACTTTGTAGGCTACGTGAGTTGTGTAACGAACTTTTTTATGAGTTAATGCAACGTGTTTTGTGTTACTTATGGATACATTCATTTTTGTTTTAAAATTGGTGAGCTAACTTTGCTTTCATTGACTTTTATAAATTCTAAAAACCTGTTTCTAATGTTCTGATTATAAAATAGTCCGTTACCATATTTTTTCTTGTTAACTCTGGTTGGTGAAGACGGTGAGATGACAATAGTAGCATTATTATACGCAGTTTAGGGACCTGATGCCTTTAATACATGATTGGATAGTTTTGATCGTAATATGGATAGGGATGTATTTAGTTTCTTTTCTTTATAATTCCGTAAAAGTCTACTGCTGGAATCAGCTTAAAGAACGCTTTGCAAGCGATTACCGTATTATACCGCGATTACACCAGGTATTTACGCCTGGTCTAATCGAGAAGATTGTACTGCCATCTGGTAGGAGCCATTAGACCTATTCGGAATTTCACATGGGTGTCTGTTATGACATTTACGGGACGATATGGGGCGGTCGATTCGTTTACGACACCTCCACATGGCATATTGCTTTCAAAATGTATCTATTACTATCACTATCACTACAGCCCTTCACAAGTCCACTGCTGAACATTGGCCTCACTCAAGGAATGCCACAAAACACGATCCTGAGCCACCTGCATTCATCGAGTTACTGCAGGTCTTACCAGGTTGTCACTCCATATAGTGGAGGGTCACCCTATACTTCACCTACCAGTACGAGGCTTCCACTCGAGAACCTTTTTTCCCCATCAGATGTATGTTCTCCAAGATATATGGCCGGCCCATTGCCATTTTAGCTTACTACTCCGTTGGGCTATGTCTGTTACTCTGTATCTATAATTTCCCAAATAAAAATATTTTGTTTTAATGTGGTAGCGTCAGAATATCACCTCCCCATTTCGTCTCTCTGGTGTCGTTGGAGGCTACTATTGCAAATGTCATTTACATATTATGGCTTCCGATAGATGGCTGTAAAACACTTCGTTTACGGACGGGAGGAAACATCCAAGGTGCGACATCTCTGGTACTGCGAACCGCCTACCAAACGTGGCGATTAAGACAAAGGAGAAACAGACTTCCCAGACAGAGGAGGCTCATGTCTGACAGTGATCTGATGAAGAAAGAAGACATTATTTTTAAAAAAATATTATACTTTTAGGAAAACAATAAAGTATTTTTTGAAATAGGTCACAATTTCACATACAAAGGTATTTTTGCAGTGCAATAACACAAGATTCGCCGGTGCACAATAAAAATAAAAGTCGAAAAAGCAAAGAAATGTATGCGATTTATAACAAAAGGTTTATTATGAAGAAAGGCAAATGCAAAAAATCATAAAGAGTTTCATCGGTAAATGTATAAAACCTGGTTTTTATATGTAAAAGAAATCAACAGTTACGTTAATAAAAACTCAATGAAGAATGCTAGTTACTACTAGTACCAAGGGCGCGCCTTAGTACAAAAATTTTTGCTGACTTTTTCGTATCGTCATCGACTAAGATTGCATGTAAATATGATCAGTACCCTGGCAGGCGTAAATGACTATAATTTGTCATACAAAGTCAATGGCGACACGAATTCGATACGATGTAAAATTCACAATCTGGAAAATTCAAGTTCATATTCGTATTCTAAACATCATTAATGCCGCCATTTTGAGATTTTTTTTTCATTTGTTTTAAGCAAATACAATTTAATACGGTCACAACATATAATTGATAATATTCCATAATTATAAAAAATATTAAATAATTCAATAATATAAAAAAATATTATTATTATGCATCGATCACTAATAATTATGCCATAAAAATAAAATGTACAAGATTTACCCTAATCATAAAGAATGAATAAGGAAAGAGATGTTGCAGAAGTGAACGACAAAATCGACAAGGGACGTCCTAAACGAAAGTTTATCGACCAAATTGGCGATATATTGAAGACGAGCCAGCTTAAGATTCTCCTTAACCGACGAGCATGTATACGTAGGTATATTAATTTAAAGGAAGTGAGAGAGATGTGTCAGGATCGTGCCAATTAGAAGTCCGTAGTTTCTGCCTGCCCCTCTGGGTGACAGGCGTGAGTGTTTATGTTTATATTTATTATACTAGTATTTGGATTGAGTGCTTGATTTACCTTAATTTTTACATGGAGCCTTTGTAAAAAAAAGCTACTAAAACTAGAAACTAAAAAGAAATTTAAAGTGTGTTCTAGTTTAAAACAATACGAATTATCGGCGAGAATTCAATACAGTAATCAACGACATAACACTGGAATTTAGTTATTTCATTTTCGTTGCATTCTCCTACGTATAAATAAAAAATTAACAAAGTATATAATTTGAATGTGTGTTGTTTTCGAAGTGAAAACTTCTATAGAATCTTTGTGATTTGAAACTCGAGGAAACGAAAAAGGGACACTAAAAATAGACAAACATCTATAGAACTCAGCCTGCGAGACAATGAGATAGAAGATATTCTTCATTGCTCTCATTCTCTCGAAGTTTAGTTCTCTGAAGGTTTCACTTTTTTTTTGTATGTCTGTTAAGCGATATCTTTAGTAATTGTGAACCAACTCTGATATTTTTTATTAAATAGGTGACACTTTAGGGTTGTCAGCAGGGGTCTCATGCATGCCTTATTGTCAAAAAAGTTCTCCGGTTTGCTCAAAATATTCACGCCGGTATTCTTTGAGAGCGTACTACTAACCCAGTGGAGCTGACCCGTGCTGCAGCTATGTAACTAGCATAGCTGTAGCGTGACTCTCCTCCTTGCACAATTTATGTATGAAAACTGCCTTCACGATACAGGAGAAATAGTCCTGTGGGTGTCATAAGAGGTGACAGAGGTAAACAAATCAGAAGATGGGCAGCATCGTCTTCTTAACTACATAATAAAAAAAAACTGCGGTTGCCAATTCGTTTTCCAACTATGGCAAATTACCTCTTTATGAGGCAATCTAATACGGAAGAAAAGTTCTCGTGTGGCAGTCTTGTACCGGTAGGTGAAGTGCAGGGCAGCCCCCTACTAGATGGAGTGACGACCTGTTAAGGCATGCAGAAAGTAAATGGATGCAGGTGGCTCAGGACCGTGTTTTGTAAGCATTCCTTGGGGGCCTATGTCCAGCAGTGAACTTATGAAAGGAGGTAATGATGATGATTATGATAATGACGATGATACAGATTCTGGTTCTGGTATTAATAATTTGTTTTCTTGTTATTAAATTATTCAGCGTTGATAAGATTTAGACGGTAGTTTACAATATCAGTTTAATTAGAGTTTATTTGATAGAAGATATTTATTTAAGAGTCTCAAATGTAAATTATTGTAATCGCATGCCGAAAGGGTTCTTGCTTTTCATCATTGGCAGGAATATTTAAACAGTAAGTACTTATGAAAGCTTTTAACTGTACGAAACTTATTATAGTGTCAAATTGTAGGCAATTGTAAACACTGAGGAACTCGCTTGTTCTAACGATTAAATAGGTGAGATCGGATACAAAATAATATATTCATTTATTTTTAAGACATACCGTATAAATAATTAAAATATTATTGTACACGCATTATAATATGCACAACATTTAATCGATTTGACATCAACATAAAATATTATATGGTAACAAAAAAATAATTGAAATTAACTAAAATCTGAATTTTGGTATGACTAAGATCGACTCCCGATATTTTAGCTTTTTCGACTTAAGGCACATTGCTTAATGTTAATGATATGTAATATATAGACTTAGAAATGAGGATATCCACTATAGCTGTGGCCTACCAGAAAAGGTATGTTGAAGAATCAGTCATAAATGAAATAGAATATTTTGCGACAGCCTTGTGATCCCTAGTAAAAGTTATTGTTAAATATATTTGATTTATCACGGTGTCTAGCAATGTGGACAGACACAATAAAATGTTCTTAACCCTGAGAGTGAGTTAACATTTCGTGTAATATGACATAGCACTCATACTTTAAAGGATATGTGTGAAAATCCAGATGGTTGCAGAAAAGATATTTCAGTCTAGACAAAAATCTTGTCTACCTAAAGTGATCGAATTGATCCAACGACGGGAACCACTCAAAACAAAGCAGTTTGTTTAAAAGAATTTGAGAGTTATTTCGTTTAAGTAGTAGTTTTTCAATCAATATTTCCGAATGAGTTTATAATTTTCAGAATCAATTCATTATACAAGACTACATAAAGTAAGGGCTACACTGGCTACATTGAATCATATATATTATAGGTTTAGAACACAATTTAATTTACGAGTATAACGTATGTAGAAAATAATCAGTTTTGATTATGTGATGTATTTCGATATTACTTTTTTATGCAAAGTTAAACATAGTCTCTGAGAAAAAATACAGATAAATTTCAAAGATCTCGCGTTAAAATAGTTCCTTTTCTTCGTTCGTTGAAAAAACTATTTATCAGTTAAAGTTACAATTAAAATTAAAATCTATAACTGCGTCAATTCCGAACAAATTAAATTACTCTTTTTTTAGGTTTTACTTTTTTCAACAAGTTCATTATGGAGTCATATATATAGTATTTACCATGTAGTAGTTGTGCTAGAATAACGATTACTCCATATTGTAACGAACCCCCCCCCATCTTTTTTTTTCTCTTCTACTATATATCCACTTATACTTGTATTTCTTTAGAATCTATATCTGTAAGATATATAAATATATCTAATTTACGTGACCAGTATAACTTGATCTTTCTAAAGGTTTAAATATAGGCCATTTAATAAATTTATGGCGTGATCGTCTTAGTTAGGACCCTTTTTTACGTTGTGTTTGTATAGTAACTTAATTCTTTTAGGTGTATCTTGGAAGAATGAATATTCACGAGAGCAATCGAAAGCTGTTGGTAGAGTTTTATAAGCTAAAGAACCCCGTTCACGAAGACAGAGCTCAAAAAGGTTAAGAACAATAAATTGTCCCTATTCCACTTGTATCTGGTTCACAACAGTCAATTCCTTATTAATTAATCCCTTCCCGCTTGGAAAAGGCTCACAATATTTATATCAAATACCAGTTACAAGGGCTTCGCTCTCCCACATTTTAAAAAAAATGTGGAGGAGGTACACGGCCCCACACACGCCGCGCACGGTGAGCGCCAACCATTTTAATGCGCTCCCCCCGAAGGGTACGCAAAGTTGGGAACTGGACCGTAGTCCACAGCAAAATAACTGGCGAAGCGAACCAGTAAAAGAGGACTTGGCCCCTTGATAGTGCGTAAGCACAAACATCGACCGAAGTCGCGCATGTCAATGCGTGTAAACGCCATACAGAATACGATCAAATCCAGCCACAGTGAATGTACGTCACACGGATTAGGCAACAATAGGCACACTGACCATAAAAAGCCTTCCGTGAGCGCCACCACCTGCCAGACCGCCGTTCCTGCAGACGTGATGTAAGTGTAAGGCATCACCACCAATTGCATGGTCAGCACGGCCAATTGGCCGCAGAGCGTGTCATGAGTCTACCGCTCACCTCAAGGGAATGGGGTCCCACGTTGCGCGGCTTTCGGCCGCAGCCTTGAGAGCCTCCTCAGATTCTCCCTCCAGCTACCACCCGCATGAGGTCAACACATATGCTCCACCAACCAATACAATGGCAGATATAGCCAATAGGCAGTTATAAGATAATATTAATAATTCGCCATCAGAAAGGGTTTGTGTCACTGACGTTGAGTATATGCATTTTTCGATCATGTTTGTCTCACCCACCAACAAGTTGCCTTCAATCTCTCAAAGGTGGGAACTTTATAGAGATATATTATTAAGTTGTTATATAAAACATCATGGAGGGCAGACAGTCTGCAGCCCCGCAATGAAGGGACCCGACTTGGGCAAAGCTACTTAGGTTGTGAGTCAAACCAAGACGCAGAGAGCGCCATTGAGAATAGCGACCCGCCAAACAACCATCGTAGAGACGCAATGCTGCAGAGTGCAACAAGCATCAATACGACTATCGTCGGGCTTACACCATCCCAAGGTCCTCCATACAGTCCCAGCAGACGTCACCACCCGCATACCTCCATCGACCAGAACCACAAGATGCATCGAATCAGGTGCAGCACACCCGCAGATCCATCACAAGACACAATACTGCAAGTAGCAGTAAGCATCAATGCAACTATCATACGGATGGCGCCCCCTCACAACACACCCACATGATCCCTATCGACTTTGGTAACAAAATTTGATAACGTTGTTAACTAAAAATACCACCAACGTATCATAGTAGCACGGTACTAAGACGTCAGTAGCCAATACTCCACGTATCATAGCGCTATTGCACTAAGACATGAAGTTGAGTATGCTTGCTGCACTTAAAAGTACTACCAAACACACTCACCCTAATCCGAAAGATAGCCGACGTATCATAACGCTATGCGCTAAGACGCCGCCCACAAACGGTAGGGGTGTGCGATGTCCACGGGCAAGTCGTATTGCTACAACAAACCCGCTTACCACCGGCACTAAGATGATATGTCTAGGACACATCGGTTAGTGAGTCCAAGTTTACCTCGGTCTCAGAGGCTGCGAAGCAACCTACACGCCACTATAATAATCCTTTTCAAGTCCCATTTCTTTCAATATAATGCTTTTACATATTTGAGACCTTCCACATATTTGCTTTATTTCATAGACCATACTACTGTATGTCTTATTCATATGGGACTTCAAGTCATAACTCTGCTATCATAATGCTTATGCATCATAGAGACCTTCTATATTAATGCTTTGGTTCGTCAGACCTTACTATGTTAAGTCCCTAATATAGGACTAGTCATTGTGCAACCTTAGTACTAGCAGTCGGTCAGCCGACCACCCCATATATATGTACAACCTTGGGTATGTGTCTCCGACAACGCCCCAATATGAGGGAACATTACAAGAACACGTTCATTAACTTAGAAATTTTCCAATTATTACACGAACACCTTCATCAACTTAGAAAATTTTAATCCATTTTTTCTATTATATTACAAATGTTATTTATCTTTGTTATTGCAATATAATTGCCTTGTATTTATATGATTTGATATATTTTAAACATTTTAAGCAGGTTTTTAATAAATTTAGAGATTTTTTGAGACATTTTATGCGTTTACTAATATATATAATATTCAATATTCCAAATGGATATTTTTGAACTCTATGCTTATTATTTGCATTTTATTGTTTAAATTATAATTTCTAAGACATTTTTAAATGTCTGTATAATGAATTTAACTATTATTTATTAATAATAATTATGAGGCGTCACAATATCAACCCGTGGTTGACGTAATATGCCACAAAGGGAAATTGAGACGGATTAACAGCAGCGTCTTCTTAATAATGACTAAAAAAAAACTGCGGTTACTAACCTGCTTACTATAGCAAATATCCTCCTTATAAGACATTTTAAAGGGAGGTCCATGTTCAGCAGTGGAATTTGATAAGCTTTTCTTTTCTTTTCTTTTCTTTTAAAAAAGTGGGGGACGAAGTTTTTAATGTCACTATTTAGACAATATTCTATAGTTACGTTCATATTTCTTAAGCCACTTAATAGGTAAAAAAAGGAGAGGCAACCATAAGGACTGCCGACTTCGACAGGCTAGCGATGCGTAATGGACATGCATGTGACGCATACATCACGAGCATGTCGAGGTTATCGGTGACGCGACCCCATAAGTTTTTCCCCTACCAAAATCGCTCGACGCGGCTAATGAAGTTTACATTTCCAGTAGACATGCACGTGACGTGACGTATGAGTCGTCGTATGGTCACGAGCATGTCGAGGTCATCGGTGACGTGACCCCATAAGATTTTCCCCTACCAAAAACGCTCGCAAGTCTCAGCGTCGATGTTTTCACTTGAAAAATTAAGTAAAGCCGACTTTAAAAAATAATTGAAGGAATAAAAAAATCTATAGTATATCTTCCTATGTCGAGGCTTTAAATCTTATATACGAGTACACTATGTCTTAGCACTGACATAAGAATGTATAATGTGGAAATGAAAGTTTACCTCTGTTTTACTTTTCATCAAAAAGTTGTTTTTCGACTTTTTGTTTTTGGATCTTCTTTATCGAAGTAGTGGAGAATTTTATTACGGTATTTTAAAAATATGTCATGTTTTCTTCTAACGTCTGTTTTGAGGTTTAAAAGAAAAATTATATGTTGTGAGGAAGTTTCACTTTATTATTTATTATATTTTTATTACAAAACTGAAAAACAAACATACAGAACGTAAATCAAAAGCTACGGCAGCCTATGGACATCTGTATTTAACTTCAAACAAAGAAGTTACAGTAGTCAACTTAATACCAACATGAGCATAGCTTACTTATGTACCTTGTTGTATGTATGTACCTTAACAAACTTGTGTCTGAAGTCGAGTCTTTGCTGGACAAAGTCTCGGATTGGGGGCGACTAAATCTAGTCCAGTTTAATCCTCAGAAGACACAAGTTTGCGCGTTTACCGCTAAAAAGAACCCCTTTGTCGTATCTCCTCAGTTTCAAGGTACTCCCCTTGTTGCCTCAGCCAGTATCGGAATCCTCGGCGTCGACATATCGAGTAGCGTGCAGTTTCGTGGTCACTTGGGAGAGAAGGCCAAATTGGCCTCTAAAAAGCTTGGTGTGCTCAGTAGAGCGGGACAGTATTTCACGCCGGCTCAACGCCTGCAACTTTACAAGGCGCAGGTTCGGCCTCACATGGAATACTGTTCCCATCTCTGGGCTGGGGCTCCCCAGTGCCAGCTCCTTCCACTTGACCGCATCCAGCGCAGAGCGGCTCGAATCGTCGACGACCGAGTCCTTTCCGATCGGCTCGACTCATTGGCACTGCGAAGAGATGTTGCATCTCTTAGCATTTTCTTTCGCATTTACCATGGGGAGTGCTCTGAGGAATTGTTCGGATTAATCCCAGCCGACGAACGCACATCGCGGCAGAAATCCCGATACCATCCACACCATCTGGATGATTGGCGGTCCACCACTGTGCGATTTAGAAGATGTTTTCTTCCTCGCACAACTTCCTTGTGGAATAGTTTACCACCAGCGATTTTTCCGGACCGATACGACTTAGGGACCTTCAAGAAAAGAGCCTACTCCTTTTTAAAAGGCCGGCAACGCATCTGCAATTCCCCTGGTGTTGCGGTTGTTCATGGGCGGCGGTAGTCACTTACCATCAGGTGAGCCGCATGCTCGTTTGCCCCCTCTCCTATAAAAAAAAAACCTATATACTGTAAACGTTGGCAACTGTGAGGGTTAAAATGAAATTCCTACCAACTGTTATTCTAAAAAAGAAGTTTAATTTTTATTTACGATAACTTTCAAAATAAAGTTTAAGAAATTATGGTCACCATTTCTTAACTCTTATTTTACTGTGGTAGAACTCCTTTTTCTATCGACTTCTGTTTTTTTTTTTTTCGACGCAACAGTGGAAACCTTCGTGAAACGGTGTATAAAGAAAATATTATAGAATAGTTTCATTTCCTTGTTGTAGCACGAATGGTTCGATTTGTCCGGGGAATGATCACCCTCTAACAGAATACCAGCGTAAAATAGGAGCTTAATGCTGCTGTGTTTCGTATGGTGTGTAGAGAATCGGAGACCCTTTTTATTGGAAACGAGGCATTCCATCTCAGTCCTCAGGTTCGACAACGCATCTGCAATTTCTACTACTTCAAAAAGGAGGCTGTACTCAATCCAACTGTATGTTCCTTTTATATGTGTAAGCTGGTGCTTCACATGTAGTCCCATATAAATTTGATCAAGGTTTGACCAATAGTTATTGAGTTATTCTTAATAATTTATATCGAAGTGGGTTGCACAACATTTTTAATTTTTAATTATTGCCTAGATTTTCATCGTGTACTACCTATTACTGCCACCAAATAGTAATAGACAATATAGTAATAGACCGGAACACAGCAGTGCAGGCACTGCTCCTGTCTGAATGATATACAGAGCCAGTAGATTTACAGACTGTGAGGCATTCCATCTTATTCTTAAAGGTGACAACGTATCTGTAGCCTTCATTGTTTCAAGTTTCTTCAAGTTGGCTGTAGGTGTCCACGGACTGCAGTAGCAACTTACCATCAAACCAATTTACCAGGTGGACTTTAAGCTACGTTTGTCACTTCTGGTTTATAAAAACAGTCATTTATTTTATTAACAATAGTGACTGTGAACTCAAGAGAACTTATTTGTTTTAATACTCGTATTCAACGTAAATCAAATAGCATTATGCATTTTAAAGTACTTCAGCATAATTTTATAGTGAGCACGCCTCGTACTGTTCGTTGCTCTGGGGAACGCATTGTGAAGAAATGTAGAGTATGAGCTTTGCAGGGCCACAGTTATCTTGTTACTTATTACAGAATATATGTGTATTTTTTTTTTTACTTTTAACAGTAACAGTCTATATGCGTCATACAAGTGCAGGCCTTCTCTCATTTCTGAGAGGTTTATGGAGTAATTGGTCGGTCACGCATGTTCTGCATGTTATGTTAGGGGACTTCAAATACCTTCGAAATGTTTTATTCCTCAGACATGACTACATGGTTTCCTCAAGATATTTTTCTTCACCACCGAGCAAGTGGTAAAAGGCACTTAAAATTACAATAATGTTTCATTGGTACCGGCGGGATAGAACCAGGCTTGCAAAATTTACTACAGCTTATCAAGTGTTTTGCATTGATGTAATATTAATAATATTTATATTTTAATTTGTTGCTCAATGGTTTTTGTAAGATTCTCTAAAGACTTAATAGGTTATAGTTTTTTAAAAAAATTTCTAAGATATCCAATAATAATTTGGGCAACAAAAATTTTGGGTCCTCATTGGGTTGTCTAAGATCAATTTATATTTACGTGCGCAATATCAGGCTGACTGTTAGGTGATATTTTGCAGCTTTTATACGTGGTAGAGCCATGCTGTAGCTATATTAATAGTATAGTTGTAGCACGATTGGGTCGGTTCGACCGGGGAAGGACAACGTTCTCACAGAATACCAGCGTAAAATAGCAACTGAAAGTTGCTGTGTTTCGTATGGTGAGTGTAGAGAACCGGATACCCTTTTTACTGGAAACGAGGCATTCCATCTTAGTCCTCACGGGTGACAACGCATCTGCATTTTGATTCGCAAACGTGGGTAGATGTAAATGTCTATGGGCCACAGCAACCACTTACCATCAGGTGGACTGTGTGCTCGTTTGTCATCCTTATACTATAAAAAAGCTTCAGCTAATATGTCATAGCATTATATAAGTATATTATAGCCGTATGGTTGCGGCAAAAAAGAAACCATCACCCCACACCATATCGTGGGTATCGTACTAGCTCCAGAAAGATGGTACAGGTAATTTGTATTTATACCAGATATAAATTATCCAGGCCCGCACAAAGAAGCAACGTCAAAGTTACAGGACGTCTGTATCTTTGATGTTTCTTTTCAAGTACTGAGACCAACAATTCACTTAGATTGGCGGGTCCCAAGCGTGGTAATTAAGGAAAAATATCCCTGGTATGGGAGATTGCCATGTCCAGTAATAAAACGAAAGAGACTGAATAAACAATTGTTGAACTGTAAGCTCCTCTGGTAATATCAACTTTAACTATCGTAAAAATAAATGTGCTGTATTTTGCACCTTTTTGTATAACCTTGACGTATATATGGAAATATCATATTCTTCTTAACTTGATATGTTTTTATACAAGTGGTAAAATTGAAAATTTTGGACAACCAACTTCAATATAAATTATTAAAGATAACTCAAAAAATACTGGTCAAAAGACCTCTATCAAATTTATATGCGATCACATGAGAAGCAACAGCTTTCAAAAAATAATCATCGAAATCAGTTCACCTGGAAAAAATGTTATGAGCACATAAAAGAAACATACGGTCGAATTTAGTACCTAATCCTTTTTGAAGTCGGTTAAAAAGCTATTTGATCAGTTCTCTTATGTATACTGGTTAAAGTATAGACAGAGAAATGCAGCCATTTATAACATTCATTCACAAGGAGCACACGTCCATTTCTTTGTAGGACGTGAAAGCAACTTGAGAGAATTGGATCATTGCATTCTTTGAAAAGAAGGAATGGCGAATTTTGTTTATGTATTATGGATGTATAGAAAATGAAATCTGTAACGTAAAATATAACTAATATGGAATACGAGGGTGACACTGAAAGTTCTTAGAAAATCAAAGGCTGAACAAACTAGCACGTTATTAGTTTTATTATACCTTATCAAAATAGTATCCATTTACATCAATACATCGCTGTATCCGATGAAACCACTGAGAAAAGCACTCTGTCCACCCGTCCTTAGGGGTCTCTTCGACGGCATTTTGAAACGCAGCCACTGCTTCCTCAGGATCCATAAAACGTTTTCCTCGGAGTTTTTCTTTTATTTTCGGAAATAAATAAAAATCTCAAGGTGCAAGGTCGGGGCTATAGGGCGGGTGACCCAGTAATTCCACGTCTGACGCCGCCAAGCAGTCGACTGTTTGCTTGGCAGTGTGCGACGAGGCGTTGTCGTGGTGAAGGAGGATCCTACTGCGAGGTCGTTTCTCCCGAACATTTTCCAAGACAAATGGCAAATATTTAATAGTGTACCACTGTGCAGTAACTGTTTTTCGATCCTCCAAAACAATTGTTGCGTAATGACCTGTCCTTCCGAAGAACGAGGTCACTATTATTTTTCCCACGCTTCAACCTCTCTTCACTTGAGTTGGCAACTCCTCGGAAGGAAACACCCAGACAGCAGACTGTCTCTTAGTTTCAGGATCATAACAATAAATCCAGCTTTCGTCACACGTAAGTATGTCGAACACAGCATTTGAGTCACCTCCGTTAAAACTTTGAACCATTTCATGACACCAATCAATACGACGGATATTTTGGGCGTCTGTCAAATTATTAGGTATCCACCGGGCACAAAGCATCCTGACCGCTAAATCTTCATGGAAGATTTTGTGCACTTGACTCATACCGATGCCTAAGCTTGTCAGATAAGTCACTCTTTTGTCACTCTCTATCATACGCCGCACAACACTGATGTTACGAGTATCTTCAGTCGTCGCCGCAGAAGGCCGTCACGCAGATCATCGATGAGATTTGTGCAACCACGTTTAAACTCATTAATCCAGTTGTAAACAGTGGCACGAGATGGGGATTCATCGTGAAAGGCCAATCGAAATCTATCATAACTTTCTTGTTGATTTAAATGACATCGAAAGTCATGAAAAATCATTGTACGAAAATTTTCTCGCGTTAAATTCATGCTGACGTGACGTTTATATTTAAAATAGTAATCCCGCTGTGTTTCTTGCGGGTAAATAATAAATTGACCTGAAATGGATATTGTTAATTAATTTGCCTCCTGCGTGAAATAATATTTAAAATGCTTGAAAATCGCAAGTTAATATTAAATGGACTCTGACATTAATTTTAATCGATATCATCCTAGAGAATTATTTTAAGATTGGGTATTTGTTCATTTTGACTGCAGCTGAATTGGCTCGACTCGAGGCGGCTCGACCTGGGAAGGACCACACTCTCACAGAATACCAGCGTAAAATAACAGCTTAACACTGCTGTGTTTCTTGTGGTGAGTGAAGAGAACAGGAGACCCTTTTTACTGGAAAAGAGGCATTCCATCTTAGTTGTCACGGCTGACAACGCATCTGCATTTTGATTCGCAAACGAGGATAGATGTAGATGTCTATGGGCCACAGCAACCACTTACCATCAGGTGGACTGTGTGCTCGTTTGTCACCCTATGCTATAAAAAATACTGATAATACGTGTCATAAACTACTTATTGTCAGTTATGATACCTACGTATAAGTAAATTATAACTTTACATTTACAATTTGTTATCAGGTCCGATACGTCCTTTCTACATTTTGGGGTATAAACAGTCTAATTTTTGTTTTAAAAGAAGATCTCTGTAAAGAATGATATTCTCTTAAAGACAATTTCATTCATCGCTTGATTTACCTGATTTACCTGATTATACCTGATTAGGTTTCCATTCAAATCGATTCAGTAGTTATGCTACATTAAAATCGTATTTTGAGTTCGTCACCAGATGGGAAGTTGCTAGTGAGTGGAAACCTTATCGCAACCACGCCTATTTTAATAATATATCTAACTACCTTATACTTTCTAATAATTGAGCATGCAAAATAGTTATAATTGTTATTATTAGGTAGTAGGATCTTATACTACCAAGGAATCCGTTTGGATAGGTAAGCCTTCCTTCTGACCTATTACTGCTGACCTAATAAGCTGCAGTAGCAGTACGTAAACTGTTGTATGCCCATCTATAGGGCATAGAGAGCCAGTACATTTAATAGCAGAAAAGGTTGTGAAGCATTACTTCTTCGTTCTCAGAGTCGACAATTGTGGCCTTTATTTTGCAGATGTCCTTGACCTACACTACTTACCGTCACATGAACGGTTGGTTCGTTTATCACTTTCACGTTATAAACAAAATATATTATTAGAGCTGCAAAGTGCAAAGTCTCGACGGGTCTGTGGCGCAGTGGCTTAGCTGATTAGCGGCCCTGAGGTCCACGAGTTCGAATGTCGCAAGGAACAAGTAGGTATTTTTATTATATTTTATAGAGGTATTTTTTCTTGGTTTGGATGTTTGTCCTTGTGAAATTTATATATTAAGTAAACTGCTTCCTGGAGACAGGTGAAAGTCCTAGTGGGTGGTAATGATTAAAGAAAAAAAAAAGAAAAGTTTGTACTGCTATAAAACTTAAAATAAAGTATTATATTTATGTTTGTGTAAATATGTAGAATTTTAGCGAATCCATTAAAGAATTCGTGTAGATGTAACATAGCGTTATTCATATCAGGAAAATGCATTACTGTGACACGTTTGTACATCAGCTTTGAAAAATGTTTTCAGTTTGAATTTACATTAAAATAGTGCATCAGGTGGACTGTACTGTACTGTAGTTGCATTTCTTATCCCATTTGTCATAATCGTTTTACCAATAACATCTCGTTACTACACTTCTCATGTATTTGAAAAATGAAAACTCTAAGAAGTACATGAAGTTTAATAGTATTCTATCTAGAGATAACTAGATGCTACGTAAGATAGAATTAAAACAAGTATCAAATAGTATTTTTGTTTGCTTATTAAATACCGATATTATTACCATCGCGTCCCTTAACAAAACAATATTTTTTTCATATTAACATCAAAAACGTTAAACGTTTTATTCATATTCCAATTATATTAAGATTTCATGATTCCTGTTAAATTTTAAAATAATCTGAAGTCCATTTACTATAATAAAATGATTTTTTCATGTGTAATAATACCGTTACCGTTACAGCCTATTAAAGTCCACTACTAAACATAGGCCTCTCCCATAGATTGCCTCATAGGGGGATTTTTCCATAGGTGCCACGCTTGGCAAGCGGGCTGGCAACAGCAGTTTTAGTTTTTATTTCAAGTCGTTATTAGGAAGACTGCTCATCTCCTGGTTCAGTTTTCCTCTGTCGCCTTTTACGAAACCCACGGGATGATATGGGGTAATGGATATTCTTACACTACCACTACACAGACGTAATAATACCATACTGTTATAATTAATAAATGAATCCATTTGTATTGGGCCCACATAAGATTGTCTACATTAACAGATTTTATTCATTTCTTATTAATCATTTTCACTAGACGGAATATAAAAGTTATGTTAGTAAAATTAGCATATGTAGTTGGTAAGCCTATATACGTCTCACCACTGGGCACATGCCTCATTATTAAAAGGGTTATAAAGCAAGTAGTGATTTTTTATAGGAAATTTTTCGATACCATGGCTTACTATATTAGAATTACCTTAAGGGTCCCTATTTAAAAACATATAGCCTATGTTACTCACTTACTTATCCTTATATCGATATTATTATTTCAGATACTTTGAAAATCTATAAAATTAAAATATATCATAATAAGCCTGAAGTAAATATTATAATCATCACCATCATTACAGTCCTTCACAAGTCTACTATTAAACATATGCCTCAAAACTGAACTAGGAGATGAGCAGTCTTCCTAATAACGACTTAAAATAAATACTAAAACTGCTGTTGCCAGCCCGCTTGCCAAGCGTGGCACCTACGGAAAATGTCCGCCCTATGAGGCAATCTATGGGAGAGGCCTATGTTTAGCAGTTACACATAAAAAAGAAATCATTTTACTATAGTAAATGGACTTAAGATTATTTGAAAATCTAACCGGAATCATGAAATATTAATATAATTGCTATATGAAAAAAATGCGTGCAATGAAACGTTTTTGATGTTTATATGAAAAAAAAAATTGTTTTATTGAGGGACGCGGTGGTAATATTATAGGCTTTTCATATAAAGAAGTCACAAAATACGCTCTTGAGCTACTTGTATTCATTGACTTCCTGCCTGTCTTACTAGATCGTTACGCCATCTAGTGGTAGACCGCCCTACACCCCGCTTACTAGTACGAGGCTGCCGCTAGTGAAATTTTCTGCTTTATCGGTTGTCGATTCTTCGAGCCTTCTAGCCGGCCCATTTTACAGCTTACTGATCCGTTGGGCTGTTGTTAATCTGGTTCTACTGCGGATGTCCTCTTTTTTAACGCAAATAAACTCAAAGCATAACGTTCACCTCAGCTCGCTAATCGACATTAGGCTTCCCCATACGGTCAGTGGTGAAATAAATTATTCATTCATTTACATAAAAATTATATCATTACCGCCTATCGAATTCAACTGTTAAACATCAGGTCTCACCATACAGTTGCTACGCTTTGTAGCCGGTTTGGTAACTGCAGTTTTTAATCTTTAGTTCTTATTAGGAAGATGCTGCTTCCCATCGCCTGGTTTATTTACTTGTATCCCCTATTTTGATACCCATAGGAAGATATGAGGTTGTGAATAATCTTACACAGCCACTACGCGGTCGTCGAAATAAATATATTCCTTTGAAATCAGTAAAGTAGGCCACATTAACGTTGCATTAAAGTTGCTTTGCTTCTATTTGTAGCTAAAAGGGGAACGAAAAGGAATGTAAAGTTGTTCTAAAGCCTCCGTGCTCCATGATATAAATTGAATAATCACAATTTCTATGAAGATCCATAGCATTATACATACATATATATATATATATATATATATATATATATATATATATATATATATATATATATATATGTAACATGTTTAAAGATATCCATATAGTTATTATTAAATTAAAAACTTTAATAAACATCCTTAAACTGAATTTGAAGTAAAAATTGCAATGTGTTAAAATTAAATATCCCTCTCAGAAGTGAGAGGAGGCGTGAGCCCAGCTGTGGGACGTATATAGGCTGTAACATACTTTAAGAGAATTATCGTGAAATTTTTTAGTAGCGGTGTAAACATACGTATACACTGCCCCATATCGCCCCGTTTAGTCTAAAGAGGAGACAGAAGGGAAACAAACAAGGTGGGGGCCAGAAGCGTCTTCCTGATAAAAACTGAAAAATAAAAAAGATGCGGTTGCCAACCCGACTGCCATTCGTGGCAACTATGACAAATAATCTTCCTTATGACGCAATCAATGGAGAGGCCTACATTTCAGCAGTGGACTTTCTATAGAGTGTGTGTAATGAATTAATGAAAAAAGAGAACTAATGCATATTCAGGCGCATAAGGACGTATTTAATCTACAAGCTAGTTTACAGCGTTAGTTACATTATACATTCCCAGTGTTAGGTATAATATGTTTCCATTTTTTATAAGTTCTTGGGGATAAAATATGTTCTAATTTTAAAGCACTGTCCACATCAATCACTCAAATATTTATAAATCATTCAATAATACTAAGTTGCCATACGATAATTTCCTTGTCCACAGAGGACGAGGTAAATCAGCAATCAAAATTGCGATTAATAATTTCGCTGGTTCCAGCCGGAATCAAACTTAGATTTCTCGTGTTCCATGACATTTAAAACTCCTGAGAACTATATTAACGATCGGAAAATTTCAAAGATGTATTATAGCAATTTCTTAAATGGAAATACCTACCGCCACAGTACTTTATTACTATTATCTATTATTTCTTTATTTTACGAAGGAATAAATTAAAATTTGGTCGTATTTTTTAAATATTCTACCGTCGCTCTTATCGGAAAATACATGGTAGAAAAAGTGCGAATAGTAGTCGAGTCCTGTGGTTTCCGTTTAATACATCCATACATAAACACCCATGCGTGTCACCTAGAGGGGTAGGCAGAAAATACAGACTTCCATTTGAAATAATAATAATAAAATATATACATAATTCAAAATAATATATATTATATTCTATAGATGTGCTTGTATATGAGCCAATCATATTCAAACACATCTATAGGATTTAGCCTGTGAGAGAATGAGATAGAATATTAAATTAGTGTGTAGAATATTAGTGTTTAGGCCATCTAGCATCTATTTTACGCACCATCTTGAGAGTTAATATTTTTTTTATAACTAAATGTTTTACCTAACAGAATAATATACAAAGGTTAGTTTCTTACGCGCAAGTCCCCGGATCGAGGTAGTAAAACTAAAAAAGCTCAACAAAGCCTTTGTGCGCCGATCTACATGATTACACATTATCACTAAGCCGACGCCTTACGGCGTCCGTCTTCTAAGTACCTCTCGCAGTTATTTTTGTCAATGTAACTAACATTTATAAAAAGTTCTTAGAATAGTTATTCATTTAAAAATTAAAATTCTTGTTTGTGTTCTGTTATTTAAACAATTACAAGAAAATTGTTAAAAATCAATTGCTGTCGATAATTTTTTTAAATATTCTACTAAGCCAGCGTTTATTTACGATCCCACCTGATGGTAAGTGGTGATGTAGCCTAAGATGGTGAAGCGCACTGACTTAACAAAAGCCTATTCACTCTTGCGTTGAAGACACCCACAGTGTAATCGTCCTCGAATTATATTGTTTTGAATTTGAAAACATCATAATATGCATGCAATATGCATATTTTTGATATTTTATATTTTATTATTCGTGTCTCTTATAATAAATAAAAAAGTCATTAATTTAATTAGTTAATTAAAATCCAAGCAGTTCGAGTTTAATCGTAATTTGTTACAAAATACAAACGGACACACAGTCAACTTGACGGTATATTGATGTGTGGCCCATAGACATCTAAATCTATCTTCGATTAAGAATCAAATGCAGATGCTTTGACGTCTTTGAGGGCTAAGATAGAATGCCTCGCCATACGAAACACAACAGCATTAAGCTGCTATTTAACGCTGGTCGTCGGTGAGAGTGTGGTCCTTCCCCGGTTGATCCGACCCATTCGTACTGCAACCATAATAAAGCTGCATAATGAATAATGGCGCGTATAAAGTTTGTGCTTGGAATAGAACCGAAGGAAGATGTCTTAAGAAAACCATCAAATGGCCCATACATTCGCACAACAGCAAAACCGGTTGATTCTTTCTTTCCGATAAACTATCTCAGAAATGATATTGTTACTTTGCGTTATTTTATTATTATTCAAGTATAAACCAATTACTTTAAAAATCAGTCACCTCAAATTCATGTTTATCAATAACAGTTATCTTGCTGCGTATATATTTTTACAAGAGGTAAAATTTAAATTTTGTACGACTGACTTCAATATAAATATAATTTATTGTTGATTTTTTTAAAACCGCACTACCGATTTCGATAAAATTTATGGAATCACGTGGGAAGTATATACCCTTTGAAACAAAAAAAGAATTTTTCAAATCGGTTCAGGCATCTTCGAGTAATCGGTGAACATACATAAAAAAAGATTGCGACGAATTGTAAACCTTCTCCTTTTTGAAGTCGGTTGAAAATGCAATTCACATTCAGCGTATAATAAAAGCAAGAAAGCTAGTTCCAAGTCAGAAATGAAGTTGTAAATCTAGCTCAGAGTATTAAAATCATTACTCTCACGTATAATAAGATGTTGAGAAAAATGGTATGAAAACAAAGTAGCATTTAAATTAGCTTTTCTCGTTTTCTTTTCTCTTATTTAGTTAGTAACAAACTATATAGTATACGTTGTACGTACTTTTATTGCGTGGTAGAGCCATGTTGCAACTATATTGGTAGTATAGTTGTAGCACGAATGTATAAATAAAATAAAGCGTAAAATAGCAGCTTAATGCTGCTGTGTTTCGCTTGGTGGGTTCCCGTGAACTGTAGCGGCCCAGCCAAACCTTTAGCCATTGCGCCACCAGTTGTTAGCTTGTCTAATTTCTATAACTTTTATTTAATTTCAACGTTTAGTATTAAAAATAATGGGCAGTAAATCACATTTCAATGGATTAAAAACTTACGGTCTTATTAAGGAAAATTGTAGTCATATTAAAAAGTGATTTATATTTCTAATATCTATTTCTCTCTCTTCAATAAACGATAATAGAAAGGTAGTAATTCCCACCGCTCATACAAAAAGAGGTATTCGATCAAATGATATATGATTAATTCGTATAGTAAATAATAGTTGGAATAAAATTAATAGCTCCTAAAATAGATGATATTCCAGCTAAATGTAAAGAAAAGATAGCTAAATCAACTGATCTTCCACCATGGGCAATACTAGATGATAAAGGGGGATAAACTGTTCATACAGTTCCTAGAAATTAATAAGGATAATAAGGGGGCTTAAAAGGGTCTAAAAGTACTTATAGAAATAACAAAAAATTTCAGTTAAGAGATCGTAAACGATTATATAAGTAAGGTACTTGGAATCAATATATTAAATTGACTTTAAATAAATTGACGTTAAGAAATGTCTAAATAATGGCAATGTACTTTATTATAAACAGGAATAATTATTTGCAGCTCATGGGCATCTGCAACCAACTGCATGAAAAAAAAAAAAAATATATATATATATATATATATATATATATATATATATATATATATATATATGAGTTTTCGATGTTATTGAACCGGAGTAAAGTAGAGAGTACTTTGTCTTAATAGCAAAAATAGGGTGATGTTTTCCCAAACTGATTCTTAGGCAGTAAAAATTCAAACACCTAGAAAATAGTTTTTATAACTTTGTGTTACCTTGTCGAACTCTGTGTTTGAAAAAAATTGAAGCTATTCTATGAGTAAGACCATATTGCCGTCTCTTAAACTATTACGTGACATGACTTCAAAATACTGTAAATTCATTCCGCGTAGTTCAGACCAAAACTTAATATTTAAAACATTGTGCTTGACTATCATGTAAAAATATACAACTCTGCCGTTCCCTATGACTACCATAAATGGCGGGATATTAAAAAGTATTAAAATTAACCGCAATAAAATCCGTAAATTGAGTTTAATTTCATGTATTAAGTTCAAATATTCAAGATTAAATATTTGAATTTACCACCTTTATGCAACATAAATCAACATGGCTCAGTATAAGTTGTTTCGTGATGCACTTGTTTTAAAGTAAAGGGAAATAAAACGCATTAGCAAGACACATCAAGAGAATACGGAACTGTAAAAGGACCCATATAATGGCATCCTTTACGCGGCATTATCGTTAATGTAGGTATTTAAAACATCTATAAAGAAAAGGTTATAAAGAGTTGTCTCGTACTAATGTTCCCGGAACCAATATCAAACATGAATAAATGACTTAATTAAATTCACTAGCATGGTTAAAGTGCACTTTTTGCACGGGATCACACATTTTACTGTTAATTTTCTGCTTTGTTACTCCCATAAAAAATTCTTATGAGATATATGTTATGATTTAAGATATTTTACGTGTGTGCGATTGTACCTATAGAGTACTTTTTATAAATCAGATTGTTCCGATGTATGAAATGATTGCAAAACTTAATCCTAAAATATTTTTATTATAGGAATACAAAGAAATCACGTCTGATGGAGATTATTTAATATCGAATCTGGTACTGGTAATAATGATGACGCGATATTCTTGGTAATAAGGGAAAATAAATTATATGATTTAATCAAATAAACTACAAATCCAATGTGGAGCCTTACCTGGTTTCGGGACCAAAAGCTGTGTTGTGTTCTTATAAAAACTAAAATAAGTGCGGCTTAATGTAACTCTGGATCTGACTTTGAGGTCTGCAGTAATCTTAAAGAAAATATTTATATTTAACGATTTTGAAACAAACTGGCGGAATAGAAAATTGCGATTTACCTTGAAATACTAGGGTCACTAATGAGAGATTTATTCACGCACGAATAAAGCATGCCATGCAGCATAAATGAAGAACGAATATTATGTCATCTCTGAACACGTTCTTATAGAACACCAGAGTAAAAAAGTAGCTACAGTGCCGCAGTAAATCGTATGATGCTAGAAGAGAACTAGACTTTTTTCGTTCCTCGGGGATAACAACGCATCTGCTCATTGATGCTTAATCTAAAGGTGTTTAGTTTATGTGGGCCACATCTTCTACTTAACTGTACTCTACTATACTCTACTTAATACAGATAAAAGATTTCCACACAGAGGCGTAACAAGATTAAATTTTAGATTATGTAAAACTGCCTTTTTGCAGAAAAATTGTCCCATTATGTGCATAAAAGTATATAATAAACTTTCTGTTGAAATTCGAGAACTTCCATTAAAACATTTTCAAAAAAAACTAAAACTAAAGCTAATCCAAAATTGTTTTAATACTCTAGGGGATTTTTATTGTTATAAACCAAAATAATAAGTATTTTATAAGACATTTCGTGTAAAATTGACTAAATACATTGATATAAAATTGTAATAACTGTGTAACTGTACATTTGGTTTCTCGATAAAACTTTGTACATTTTGTTAAATTAATTATTGACATCCATCTTTACGTATCTTATGAATTTTTATCCTTGAATTTATCATAAAATTATAATTAAACAAAATTTTCTTTTTTAATAGAATCATCTAATTTTTTACATAACTTAGTACTGAACTCATCTGAAAAGGTACATAACTGAATATATCAGAATAATAAACATACCTACACGATGGATAAAAAAGCATGACACTAACCTTGTTAACATTTCATTTAAGTAATTTTTTTATTAGCGGGGAATCGAACCAGTTATTTGGTTTATTTACCCTGTGAATAAAGTGGCTAGGTGAAGACAACACAGTGGCAAAAAAGTAGGTTAAGTTGATAACTTAGGTATTTGGACAAGTGTTGTAAATTATTAGGCATTGTGGTACCATCGCTAGATGCGGGTCCCGCGAATTCGGCTTCCGTGCGTACATTGACCCCTAGTCAGCTGATTTTAATTCCACTGCTGGTTTTATTTTTAAGTATTTTTATGATTTTTTTTATGAAATTATCGTTTCATTTAGCTAATATGATGGATTCTGAATAGAGTTAATAAAACGTTGTGAAAAGATAATTTTTTTCCTCGGAATCGAATTTATTTGTGACACATCATCGAAGGTATCCTTAGTACTATCATCTCTCTTCATTTTCGGGCGCGTTTCACTAACACCCGGTATATATAGACATACATACGTATCAATAAAATAAAATAAATACATAAATAAATAAATAAAAACCCAACCAGATGGAAGCCCTCAGAAGGGCAGACCAAACGGCCGAGGGTTAGGGTGAAAGGGAAAGAAACCGGCGGACGATGCGAACGGTATCGAGTAGCATCGCCTTCTGCATCTGAGTCCGGACCGGTCCGTCACGGAGTCCCAGGCCCCTCAGATGACCTGAGAGGCTGACCGGCTGTTCGCACAAACGACCACAGGAATAATTTCGGTCGGCAGACCACCCCACATGGCGGGCACCTCGTGAGCAAGGTACAGATATTTTATCTGCTTATCTGTTTCGAATTTCACGAGGTTCTCATCATAAGGAATGGTAATTTCGTCCAAAACTATCCTTAACTGTGCCCGGTTCATCAGCACATAATCAGGCTTATTCGCAAGAATAGTCCTGTCTGTGAAGATGGTCCGGTCCCAGTAGAGCCTAGCGCGTTCATTTTCGAGTACGGCTTCCGACAATTACTTATAATAAGACGGTTTACAAACCACGAGACCGTATTTCAGAGAGAGCTACTGGTGTAGAATCCTAGCTCCTAGGTTGTGCCTGTGTTAGAAAGCGCCGAATAACCGGAGATGACACGCCTAAGTGACTCACCGGGATGGCGACAAGCTCGACAGATGTCGATGGTGCCTTCCCTTAGGATGTATCTCCGATAGTTGTTAGTCTTAATAACCTGGTCCTGTATTGCACAAACAAAACCGTCGGTTTCCCCGAAGAGGTCATCAAAACGTAGCCAGTGGAGGGACCCTTATTATTATTTGGGGCATCTATATAGTTTACTCATCTGGTTGGGCTGTATAAATATATAATTGTAAATGAAAATGATAAACATACATAAATATCAACAAAATAAAATAAATGCATAAAAAATACATAAATAAATAAAAACCCAACCAGATGGAAGCCCTCGGCAGGGGAGACCAAACGGCCGAGGGTTAGGGGGAAAGGGAAAGAAACCGATGGACGATACGGGCGGTATCGAGGAGCACCGCCTTCTGCATTTGAGCTTGGAGCGGTCCGTCACGGAGTCCCAGTCGCCTCAGATGACCCGAGAGGCTGACTGGAATTAACCCATTCTTAGAGACGACTACAGGTATAATTTTGACCGGCAATCCACCCTACATGTCGGTCACCTCGTGAGCCAGGTCCAGATATTTTGTCAGCTTATCTGTTTCGGCTTTCACGAGGTTCTCGTCATAAGGAATGGTAATGTCGACCAAAATATCCTTGACTGTGCCCGGTCCATCAGCACTATATCACGCTTATTCGTAAGAATAGTCCTATCTGTGATGATGGCCCGGTCCCAGTAGAGCCTGGCGCGATCATTTTCGAGCACGGCTTCCGGCAAGTACTTATAATACGGCAGTTTCTGATCCACGAGACCGTATTTCAGAGCGAGCTTCTGGTGCAGAATCCTGGCTACTAAGTTGTGCCTGTGCAAATACTCAGTGTTAGAAAGCGCCAAACAACCGGAGATGACAGCCTAAGTGACTCACAGCTGGCGACAAGCTCGACAGACGTCAACGGTGCCATCCTTTAGGATGTATCTCCGATAATTGTTGGTCTTAATAACCTGATCCTGTATCGCACAGACAAAACCCTCGGTTTCCCCAAAGAGGTCACCGAAATGTAGCCAGTGGAGGGAGGCGACTGTGTCTACGAAAGGCTTCATGTAGAGCCTTGTAGAACATCCCGTAGAACTCCTTCTCCTTCCATACGGTCTCCCGGTCGGAAATGTTCTGTACTGCCGGATCTTGCCATTGCTTGTTGGCTAAGGATAGAGGGGTAAGTCCTTTATCAAAAGAAATAACGCCCCTATAGTATGGATCATCTGCTCTCGTCAGAAAATAATTACGGAGGCTGCACACTTCGCGATTATGCATGGTAAGCGTGCTTAAAAAGCCGCGCCCACCATGCTTCGGATGATGCATCCTGTGGGACGTCATTATAGTGCGGACTTTTCTGTCCAGAGCGTTCAGTTCGGTCTGAGTCCTCCTGAGCATGCCAAAGGTATACATGAGAACAGGGATGATCCAACCGTTATATGCGTACGTCTTATTCACACCCAACAAAAGGCTGTTAAGCACTTTGGTCAAGCGTGCATAAAACACATGCCAAACTGACTGTTTCATACCCGCCTCATCGACACCGATGTTCTGTGACATACCAGGTATCGATATGTTTCAGCCTCGGAAAGGGTCCTTATGTTGATGGGCATAGATAAGTCTATGCCCTCAGAGTTAGCAACCCTTCCCCTTTCAACATGGAGGACCGCACACTTATCCGTCCCCAACTCCATTCTAATATAATTGCTAAAATCACAAGTGATGTTTAGCAATTCTATAAGGCGTTTATTATTATTATTAATTATACTTATCATCAGTTGATCTGGGGTTGTAAGTCTATAAAAATAAAAAATACTGAGCAAAAATGTATTAATGTTTTTGCGGAAAAGTTTATCGTTCATAGAATTAAAGCGCGCCAAAAACCAGCATAGTAAGGAAATAGTTTTATATGATGAAACTAAGGAAAACGTTATTTTATTGTTGTCGATTGTTTGTTTCACTTTCGGGTAGCTCAATTTGATATACCGGTTCTGCAATTCACAATTTTAAGGTGTCGTCGCAAAAAATACAAAATTATTTTAAGTATCTAACACAACAAATGCTAAAACGTTTAAATTAAAAAAAAAGAAAGAAAAGAACATTTTTTCTGGACTAGTGTAGACAAATGAAAATCATTTATCCGAGGTATTGGCGCTGCTGTTTAGCACTTTCAGCACTACGGTAGTCTTTATTATGAATCCTGGTCTTGTGCATGTCATCAATGCTTTGGCTAACAGTCATAAATGCGTTGAATTAATAATAGGATAAAAATCGAATATAACTTTGTGAGTGGATAGTTTCAAGTCGAGCTAAATAAAAATAAAGCAAACACAATGATAATTAAACATAAGATCTTTTGACAAAATAAACCAACAATTGACTCGAAGCATACTTCTATAGAATTGTAGTGTACTTGTATTTGTTTGTTCAGTGAGTATTTTATTCCGAAATATATTTTAATATTAGATAACCGCATACTTTTCAAATGGATTTAATGAACAGTTGTATATGAGTTTCTATGAATGATGATGTAATGTAAGACACACCTCGTCACACAATCCTCAAAACCAAAAATCGAGAGAATACAACTAGTGCGTATTGTCAGATGACATACGGTTCTGAGACGTGGCATTGCTGGCCATATAGAATGCTTAAAGTTGCTCAACAATCCATGGAGATTGTTAACTAGGACCTTCTCTACGTGATAAAGTCTGTAACGATGATATCTGCAGTAGAAGTTACCGGTAGATCACTAAGCCGAGGTGGAAATAGCCAACCATATAGCTTGAAGAATTGATCTCTCATGGGGAAGATGGATACTTGAGTGGCAGCCACATCCTAGTAAGCGAAGTGTAAGATTTTCTACCAGATGGATCGACAACCTGTTAAAATATGCACGAAGTTGATGGTTGCTCAGGGCCTTGTTTTGTGGTATTCCTATAGGGAAGCTCATTCTCAGCAGTGGCCTAGTGACGTGATGTAATGATGATAGTTTTAACTTTATGCTTTAAGTAATTTAAAATAATGCATATAAACATTAAAAAAATTATATGTTTGTATTTTTGAGATAGCATAGGCTTAGTTTAAACCATTAAAAATGATATGACACCCCCTTAACTTTTACGAATTTTTAAGTTCTTTGCATTTTAAACCATGTTTTACAAATGTTAAAATATTTTGTGTTATAGTAAAGTGCGTTTTTTTAGAGGTATAGAACTTTAAGTTGGCAACACTTTTTTAACTGGCGGCCATTTTGTCAGCTGTCAAGTGATTTATGTTTAGTTTGGTTTGGCATTTCAACATGAATAGACTGACGGCTTCGCTTCGCAACGCTTCGAACGCTTCCAAATTGTGCAAATTTATTTTGAAAATCATGGTTCTGTTCGAAATACGTATCGCGCATTACGTCCATTTTACGGTCAACATAATCGTCCATCAGAGCAATTAATTCGATTAACTAAGGGACGTTTTCGCGCCACGTTTACTCTAAATGATAATACGCATCCACAGAGATGTCGTACTGTGCGTACAGAAGAAGTCATTGCAGCTGTAGAGCGTAGCGTAGAGGAAGACCCGAATCAGTCTATCTGCCATCGTGCACAGGAATTGGATATGTGTCCATCCACTTTATAGAAGATTTTGCGGAAAGATCTTGGTTTGCGTGCTTACAAAATCCAACTTGTGCAAGAATTGAAGCCTCGCGATCACCTAGCAAGTCGTAGATTCGGTGAATGGGCCCAAAATAAGATTGCCGACGATCCCGATTTTCATAAGCGAATTCTGTTTAGCGATGAAACTCACTTTTGGTTGAATGGATATGTCAGTAAACAAAACTGCCGTATTTGGAGTGATGATAATCCTCAAGTGTATGTTGAGACACCGTTACATCCAGAAAAACTGACTGTGTGGTGTGCTTTATGGGCTGGTGGAATAATTGGTCCGTACTTCTTTAAAGACGATGCTGGCCAGAACGTTACAGTCAATGGTGACCGCTATAGAACGATGATTACTGACTTTTTCGTTCATCAATTGAACAACCATGATGTGTAGGAGTTGTGATTTCAACAAGACGGCGCAACATGTCACACAGCTCGTGCTACAATTGATTTATTGAAGGAAACGTTTGGTAACCGCATATTTTTACGTTTTGGACCCGTGAATTGGATTCGAAGATCGTGCGATTTAACACCGCTTGACTATTTTCTGTGGGGATATGTGAAGTTGCATGTCTACGCCGATAAGCCCGAAACGATTGACCACTTGGAGGACAACATTCGGCGCGTTATTGCCGATATACGGCCACATGTGTTGGAAAAAGTCATCGAAAATTGGACCTTCAGATTAGACTACGTCTGAGCCAGCCGTGGCGATCATATGCCAGAAGTCATATTTAAATTATAATGCCAGAAGATTGTCTTTCGAATAAAGTAAATTTCATGTCAATAAAAAAGATCATGTTTGTTTTATTCCATTTCAAAGTTCTATACCTCTAAAAAAACATCCATTATAATATGTCCTTAAATTTAAGCCACCGTGTTCTGTTCTCCCTATTAAATGTAATGTTTTACGAAATGTTTTTCTTAAGGAAATTTTTTTGTTCCTTACATTTAAAACAATGATGGACATTAGGGGAGTGTCTTAAAATAAACATTTAATAAAGTTTATTTACTTTAAGTAATGTAAGGAGATCATCATCTTCATTTTAATACCAATACATTGACAAACGAGTTATGCGTTCATCTAATAGTAATTTCATATTTTTTCTTCTAACTTTAAACAAGGAATAAAGCGTCGGTAGAGTCTATTGTTGGAATGCCCTGTTCGCGCCACTTTGGCAATACCGCCTAACACTTATGTGATTCGTTAATTATTATCCAATAAGAGAGTGTACTGCAAAAATCCCATTTTCGGGTTTCCTACCTACCGCCTTTTTTGTGCCTTCAGCATGTGCACTCTGGTGTTAACGGGGTTCACATAAGTTCAGAAGACACGAAACCAACGGCATCGCTTCTATCTCGCGGAATCGCACCCGGCTTTGTGTCGTTTAGATATTAAACTGTACAAAGTTATCGTAAAGTGTATAGACATTTACAATAACGCTATTATTCGCGATTAGCCCGTAATTTACTCATAGATATTTGCAGTATCGCGAAAGAGTAAATTCGCACCGCACTCTACAGTCCAATAATTTTCACATAATCAGCCTTGTAATAAATCTGAACCAAGTTAATCCTTTAAATTAAGAAACCATTTTTTGGCCATTCGCCCGTATTAGAACCATTTTTTTGGTCACTTCGGCTGGTATAATTTTAACCAGCCCTCACAACCTTATATTAACCAAAAAACATGCGTGAGTGACGTAGAACACTCGGTTGGAAGGAAGTTCCTTTCGTAGCATATTATTATTGATAAAGGTATAATACCTTTATCAATAATAATTTATTGATTAACAAATACAGATAAATGAATTACTAGTGTCTATTAAAATGAAGCAAAGAATTCAAAATAATATTTCTGTTATGGCAAAATAAGGAAAAGTGCGAGGGAGATGGATATTATTCCATCTCGCTCGCACTATAGAACACACTTTTTCTCGCCTAGCTCCCATCCGCCAAATTCGCACCGTGCGATAAAGAACTTCGTTCCAATTGTAGGCCTCCTTTACACTACTCGCGAAGTAGATTGAAGTTGGACGAGGCGAACAGTGTAGAGAGATACTTCGATTCGCTTCGTCCAACCTCGCTTCGCCTCGGGCGACTTCCGATCGTTGTCGTTTTTTTGCGCCAGAGTCAAAGGACTTCGCGAAGTACGTTGAAGTTACACGAAGCCTCTCACTCTACTCGGTGTACGCCATTTATGAATATTTTTTTAAATATTAATATTAAATATGTAGCTTTCTACACATTTATTTATTTAGTTAACGCATTGACGTCGTACTGTTCACACAATTAGGTAACTATAACAGTTGCCTCTTGAACGTTATTCATGTTAATGGTACGGGAGACTCAAGATGACTGAGCTGTTTGCGAACTAGCACGAGTGTGTAGTCACGTTCTTCGGCCTGCGATCGACTTCGACGAGCACGTCGTTGATGTTACTGCGCGAGCAGTGTAGAGGAGGCAGTAGAAATATTTGGTGCGTACATTAATGATCATTTTACTTCTAAATGTTTTGAATAATTGAGGTTATATATACACACTAGATTTTACGTTGAGAGTTGAGGCAATGGTTCATATTTTATGATAGGATCCGATAGGTGGTGGTTTAGAGAATATATCAACAAATTTTATATTTTTGCATCAAAACAACTCATATACACAATATATTAGTGCCAAAAAAGGATATTTCTTCATCATAACTACGAAAGGTTGCGCTACGGTCGAGTTATGAATAAATTTTATGTTTACTCTAAAATCTTAACACTCGAAACTTATAGCGTCACTAACTGGAAAGGGCAAAACAACGTCTGCCAGGCTAAATCATTATAAATATTATTAACCGTATACATTGGAATTTCGATTCCCTAACTCTTTTTCATCACCTGTAAACAATTATCGGACTCTAAATCACCACGCTTTACAGATATCTTTGGCTGAAAAGGTAATCTCAATTAAAATTTACAATTTGTTGTTTCCGTTCACCAATAACATGCTAGTTAGCCTCGGGGGAGGCCTATATTCAGCAGTAGACTTGTCAGCATCGTCATCATTATCATCATCCTTACAGCATGACGATGAGCCGGTAGATCAGTAGATATTTAAATAAACTACTTTAATTATTTACTTATGAACTGTATAAGCTATAACTATATAACTTGAAGAACCGACTACTGATGGGGAAAAGAAAGGTTCTCGAGTGGTATACTCGTAGCGGTAGGCGAAGTGTAGGGTTGCTGCTCGCTGGATGGAGTGACGTCCTGGGAAAGGACGCAGGAAGAGGATGAATGCAGGTTACTCAGAACCTTGCTTTGTGGCATTCCTTGTGGAGATGCTTATGTTCAGCAGTGCACTTGTGAAGGGCTGTAATGATGATAATGACCTTATAAGAGCTCCGGTACAGCTAAAGCTACCTAATTTTAAGTACCACGTGCTCTGCTGCGAAGAAAAACTTTGTGAGGAAACATGCATATTTAAGAAATGAAATATTTCGATGACGTAAACGCCAACACTCAATGGACCAGTGCGGTGGACTCATTGCTATATAAAACTTTCGGAAATGATTGGTGTTGGAAGTGGGTAACGTAATTACGTTGTATTATTTGTCTATTTTTTTAATTGAATGCTGTTTCGAAAAAAACCTTAGAAGAATAAATGGAAATAAGGCACATGTCTACAAGACGAAACATACTGAATTTAATACGTTGTCTTCTGAATTTATTTCCATTTATTTCAGTTCTTACATTTATTTAAGAACCGGTCGTTGGATCGTTTTCTCTTGCAATTTCATTGAATAATAAATTGTTGCCAGCTGCCTCATTGTTCCTCACAGATGTTGATAACTTAATTTTATGGCATCTTGCTTCGTATTACCATAATATTGTAATATAACAACAAGCGTTTTTTTTCCCAAAAAAAAAAACTCGTCTACTATTCCACCTGATGATAAGTAGTTATGAAGCCAAAAATGGTAAATTATTAACATTAAAAAAGCCCAGTTCCTCTTGCCTAGAAGACACCCACTTTGTACATGAATGGAAACACTGATGCTGGCAAATTATTAGTAACTGCATAACTTATGTATAGATTAAATTAACTGTCTATAAAGGTCCCACTGCTCATCACATTATTGAGAGGGTAAAGAAAAGGTGTGGAAGTAGTCTGTGGCACTTCTTAAATCTATTATTGCAGACTTGCACACGACTTTAGAATTATAGTTTATTTCTCTGGGAATTCCTTATAATGTTTTTCTTTATAGCGAGGACGATGTGATTCAGCGCATAATATCACAATTATTTTATTCAGTAAGCCTTTACCTTTCGTTCTTTTCCTCTCACTATTATTGAGAATTCAATGGGTATGAGTTGGTTTATTCATGTTTAAGAAATTTTATTGTAAAGGAAAATATAAGCTTAATACAGTTGAATGTGTTTCTATATATCCGCTACCGTTGCAGCCTATCAAAAGTCTACTGTTGAACATAGGCCTCTTCCATAGATTACATCATAAGGGGGATATTTGCCATAGCTGCCATGCTTGGCTGGCGTGGTGACAACCGCAGATTTTTTAAATTTTGTTATTTATTAGAGACTACTCTTGGTTCGTTTCCCTCTGTCGCCTCTTACGACATCTGTGGAACGATATGAGGTAGTGCATTTTCGTTATGAACGAGTAAATTATTATTAATTAAAAAACAAAGATTTCTAAGATAGTGATTCCATCATAAGTCTCCGGTACGAGGCTGTCATTGTGAAATATTTGTATGGGGCCATAGTGATTAATTTATAACAAGTAAATGACACGGTTGTGTGACTTGATGCATTACAAGTAACCACCTTTATAATCTGGTCAGCACCATGCTGATATAGTTGTACGCATTGCCTAAGACACTTCGGGGGTAAAATCTTGGTAACGGCATTTTGGACACCTCGTCCTCCAAAATTCTGAAGTCAAATAGATAGTAGATTTTTTTAAATTAAGTGATTACAGAAAAATAGTGTTAACCACCTGTTGCGTTGTGGCTGTTGTGTCGAAAATGCACCCACAAATTTTAAGGTCATAATACGATGTCACTACTGAGGACTGTGCCAGTGCTGCTTTGCTGATAATAGTAATGTCCTTCAGACTGAATTTTGGTAACGGCAGCCAGTCTTAAAGGAAACTAGCCATTTACGCAGGACAGGATTATAGTGCCCAAGTGTATGCGTAAACACAGGTGCACTCTAATCGATGGTAAATGAATTTTTATTGTTTTCTTGCAATCCTGTCCATCCAAAGGTTGCCTGAAAGATATCGCTCTTAGCGATAAGACCGCTCATTGTACCACATTTCTTATTCTCATTTTTTGTTAATATTTATGTTATTTTTTGGCGTACAATAAATTGTTATGTATCTATCTATCTATCTATCTATCTATCTATCTATCTATAATCTAATACCACCGAAGAAAGATCAAGCGCAAGGCCAACAGCTTTACGTTCTTTCCTAGGTATGGGGATGAAACACCACTAACTTCCTGACACCGGGCAGTTAATGCGAATTTATCGATAGAAAAACCCATTAACTAATTTTGGTTCGACCCGGGATTCGAAGACGGGACCTCATGATCAGCATACGCGTTTACGACCACTACAACAACGTGGCAGTTATATCTATGCTGATACTTCATCATCATGCCATTGGAAAAAATTACAATGATGGGTATTTTTTATAGGATAGGGTGAAAAACGAGCACACAGTCCACCTGATGGTAAATGGTTGCTGTGACCCATAGACATCTACATCTATCCTCAATAAAGAATCAAAATGCAGATGCATTGTCACCCGTGATGACTAAGATGGAATGCCTCTTTTCCAGCAAAAAGGGTCTCCGGTTCTACCATACGCAAAATATCAGTGTTAAGCTGCTATTTTACGCTGATATTCTGTGAGAGCGTGGTCCATCTCCGGTTGAGCCGGCCCATTCGTGCTACAACTTGCTTGAATTTTAAATATATCCCTTTTATAAGAAACTAGACATCCTCTATTTATCCGCAGAGGTGACAACAAATCCGCATTTTATTTTTTAATGGAGTACGATTATAAATGTAGATGCTTATGACCTATAGCATCCACTTACAATCAGGTGGACTGAGTGCTCGTTTGCCACCCTTATTCTATAAAAAAACCTTTCTGTTCCACTCATTTTCGCAAACCTAAAATAATGTTAATGTTAATTCTTTTGTCTCTGTTTGATCGCCTTTATTAAAAAAAAACTTCTACAACTATGAACACTTTGTCCTTTGTCTTTCTTTTACTAACCGACTTCAAAAAAGGAGGAGGTTCTCAAATGGTCGGAATCTTTTTTTATGTATGATTTGGAAAGTTTTTTTTTTATAGGAGAGGGGGCAAACGAGCATGCGGCTCACCTGATGGTAACTGACTACCGCCGCTCATGAACAACTGCAACACCAGGGGGCTTTTAAAAAGGAGTAGGCTTTTAGTTCTTTTTTGTTTTAAAAGGAATACTTTCCAGGTGGTCACATTTCAATTTTATCGAAATTGATCGAGCGTTTCTTAAAAAAATCAACAGTAAATTATATTTATATTGAAGTCGTTTGTACAACATTTTTAATTTTACCACTTGTAACTAAAACAAATACGAAGTTGATAATAAAATTTAACTTAGAGTGTAAACATTTATAACGATTGTATACATAAAACACCTTATTTTTGTGTACCTATTCAAGTTACAACAGAGTATTTTGATTTTCCCACGAACAGAAAATTAGCAGTATCAAAGGCTTATTCGGGGTCTCTTCGCCGCATAAAATAGACTTTAACGACATCAACGTTTGGTCTTTATTATTTGCTATATAGGCCTAGAGCTTTATTTTAGGTCGATACTGCAAACAGTAATCCTCTAAAACCTCTCGTAGCCTGTAATCCCGACCAGCCGTAAATAATTTGGTATTTTTTTCTTTTCATCGGAAACAAACGGACGTACATATTGACAATATGTTTTCTTTTGTAATTTATTTATTTCTTTTTCACTCAATAGCTATGGTGAATAGTCAATTACAAAAAAAAAATATGCATAGCAACAAATAACGATTTAAATCAATGTCTTACATTTAAATATATATTACCAATAATATGGGTCAGGGACAAAAAAAACCCTTTGACACGCCATGCTATGCCGTGCCATTTGTGAGCGTAGGCTCTTAACCATTTATTTTATTTCCACAAATGCCGGTTTTCTTACGATGTTTGCTTTACCGTCGATTTCGTTATTAAACACCAATTACAAATGTGATATTAGTGATGCCACTGAGGTTGAACTGGGGTTACCTGTGTATATTATTGTTTATGGAGCTCAAGGCTATTTAGTTATATTTAAAAAATATAAAATCATTATGGTAGCGTTGTCGTTTGAGAACGCGGAACAATTACCTAAACACTGCAGTGATTCTGCTAATTTTTGAAAGTAAACGTCAACACACCGGAATAGTGTAAATAACACTAACTAATTCGAGCTAATTTCGACCACTTCATAACTAAAAAACTATTAACCGTACATGTGTACTTTTGCATTTCTTATAAGGTTAGGGCCTTATTTAAAATACCAAATTTTATAAATTAAAGTAGTTCTTAAGTAATTAAGGTTAGAAAAGTGCTATTTTTATCACTTTCTGACTCATCCTCTGACGCACTAATTAAAAATCTAGCCCACTTCTAGGTTACTTAAAAACTTCAATTTGAACATAAATAAAACAAAAATATAAATCCTTCAGTCGGCCGGAAAATTTTCATAAGGTTATAATGTTTGAACCAAGTTAAATACGTGAGCTCAGTTAAACATAATATCAGTTCATGAAGTAAAGTTGAAACTATATTTGTGCTAGTGTCGCCAGGTGTACAAACAAGCAACCGTGAACAACAAAATAGTGCCAGTTTATTTAGGACAAAAGGAACAAATACCAACTAAGCGACCGCTTTCATTGTTTTGTTAAATTACTGGCAATAAGATTGAATTACGTTTACGCTACAAGAATATTTGCATTATTATGACGTAAAAGTTCAAACGTGTTTGCTGCAAATAATCAGAAAACTTTATGTTTATGAATTATTTACATATTTGGAACACATTTAAAAAAATGAGTAAAAGAGAACATCGCTCAAATTGGCGATATACGGAAGGAGGGTTTAATGAAGACGACTTAACCGACGAGGTAGGTATATGGACCTGAGAGAGGCAAGAGAAGTGAGTATATATATACTTACTTCCCTATATATGTATATATATATATATATATATATAGGGAAGTAGGTATATATATATATATATATATATATATATATATATATATATATATATATATATAAATAGGCAGCGCCTATTATTATTTGACTGGCCGGAGGCCCAACCCCCTCCCCCCTTTCATCAACCAAGCCACTCTACTTTTTCTAAGCGTGGGTGCTCAGGCTGCCCCCGCGTATTCTGGGGGGGGGGGGTATAGAAATTCCGTTCAAGACGAAACCTTCTCGGGGCAAGCGGAGCAATAAGACCAAGGCGACCCCTGTCACGCTATCCGTGAATTTTTGCAATACAAACCTTAACACCGTCCACTACCATCTGGAGACGGCAAAGCCGGCCTTGCTCTTTTTAACCGAGACACAGGTGTCCTGTCCGGCTGATATTTCATATCTCTCTTATTGCTGATTCTGTCGATGATGTGGTACTTCAGGGAATAGAATTATTTATTCCATCATCTGTGGTGCCTATCGAAGGCAGAATTCAGCCATGGTTTGGTCACTCCTGTAAAATTGCATAACGCTATAAGCAGGAGTGCTACCGGTCCTGTGCTGATGCATCAACGTCTCGGGATGTAAACATCAAAAAGAATTAAAAAGAAGTATAATTTCGCCTCCAGGTCCATGACGCAAAGGAGAAAGCCGATATGCTAGGCTCTCTTTTTGCTTCCAACTCGACTCTAGATGACGGGAGTAATACACCGCCGACCATCCCGCGGTGTGAGTGCTCAACAATTCGAGTGGGCCTGATGGGGTCCAACCTATTCTGCTGAAGACGTGTGCTCCGGACTTGGCACCGGTTTTAACGCGTCTTTTCCGGGACTCCTACTCTCTAGGCGTAGTATCGAACTCATGGTAGACAGCTTTGGTGCACCCGATCCCTAAAAAAGGCGACCGCTCAGATCCGTTCAACTACAGGCCTATCGCTATCACCTCCTTGTTCTCCCAAGTAATGTAAACCATTATTAACTGCCAGCTCATGCGGTAACTTGAGGATCACCAGCTCATTAGTTACCACCAGTACGGTTTCCTTCGAGGTCGCTCAGCTGGTGATCTTTTAGGTTACCTAACTCATGGGCGGAGGCTGTGGAGTCCAAGTGGGAGGCGTTGGCAGTTAGTTTGGACATAGCGAAGGCATTTGTTCGGGTTTGGCACAAAGCGCTTCTTTTGAAGCTTCCTTCCTATGGGCTTCCCGAGAAATTGTACAATTGGATCACCAGTTTTCTTGCAGATCGAAGCATCAAGGTCATAGTAGACGGTTCATGCTCCAATTACAAGCCCAATAACGCTGGTGTTCCATAAGGCTGCGTGCTATCACCAAAGCTGTTTCTTCTGCATATGAATTATATGTCGCTAGCCGGTAACATTCATTGCTATGCAGACGATAGCACTGGTGATGCTTTATACACCGGCCGTGCCAATATTTCTCGGGAAAACGTCGCCGAGTACCGGAACAAACTTGTGTCTGAAGTCCAAACTTTGTTGAATAAAGTATCAAACTGGAGGCTACTAAATCTAGTCCACAGAAGACACAAGTTTGCGCGTTTACCGCTAAAAAGAACCTCTTTGTCGTATCTTCTCAGGTTCAAGGCACTCCCCTTGACCATTCTTTCCGATCGGCTTGACTCACTGGTACTGTCTAGAGATGTTGCATTTCTTTTCGTTTTTTATCGCATCTATCACGGGGAGTGCTCTAAGGAATTGTTCGGACTGATTCCAGCCGCTCAATTTCACCATCGCATATCGCGACAAATCTCGCGATACCATCCATACCATATGGATAATTGGCGATCCACCACTATGCCATTTAGAAGAAGTTTTCTTCCTCGCACAACTTCCTTATGGAATAGTTTACCACCAGCGATTTTTCCGGACCGATACGACTTAGGGATCTTCAAGAAAAGAGCCGACTCCTTTTTAAAAGGCCGGCATGCAATTACCCTGGTGTTGCAGTTGTTCGTGGGCGGCGGTACTCACTTACCATCAGGTGAGGCGCATGCTCGTTTGCCCCTCTCCTATAAAAAAAATGCATATTCCATACATTACAACATATATAATATAACTCCACACTTCTATATAGGCCTCTCCCATATATTGCCTTATAGGGGAGATTTTGCTATAGCTGCCACGCTTGGAAAGCGGGTTGGTAGCCGCATTTTTTTATAATTTTTAGAGTAGAGTAGAGTTTAAATTTTCCTATGTCGTCTCCTACGAAACTTTCATTTCAACACACACACACACACACACACACACACACACACCCACACACACACGCACGCTCGCACACACACACACACACACACACCCACACGCACACACAAACATATACACACACATTTTACACACTCGACTCCTTAAATTGCTCACACACATTACACTCATTACACAAATACTTCTTACAGTCATACATTACACATCTTAGGAGAGAGGAATAACATTATTAGTATCAATTATTTTCTTTTTTTTTGTGCCTTATATATATTATATATAGTATAAGTAATAACTTAGCATATGGAACATAACATGTGATCCATTAAATTTCATTGTACCTAGGCTATGTTAGCATAAGGTACAAACTCGTTAAACAATATTAATTAATTAACTTTTGCTTGCATCCTAATATTCATGTAAATTAACGGTGGGGATATGGCGCTGACAGCTGATGCACAGGTCTCCTAGTTCGGCTGCAGATGCTGTTTCAAATATATGTACAAAATTAGCTTTATTAAGTGTTAAGCAAATATCTGGTTGTACTATGTACCTTTTTGGAAATAAAGAATTATTATTATTATTATTATTATTATTATTCCACAAGGAAGTTGCGAGAGGAAGAAAACATCTTCTAAATTGCACAGTGATGGACCGCCAATCATCCAGATGGTGTGGATGGTATCGGGAGTTCTGCCGCGATGTGCGTTCATGAAAAATTCAGCAATAAACGCTTGAAATTCAGTAACGTTTTCACAATACTAATACAATATAATGTTTGACCTCTATAAAAATAATAGTATTAAAGCGGAGCAACCAACCAGGGCTGCCGTTAAATTTCATTTCATGCATTAAATAGATACTGAATAAGCATTTAATGTAGCTAATTTTAAACAATTTTGTAGATACGAGTATTTAAGCAACATTAATATGTGAAGTTTTATTAATTTTAATCTTACGATTGCAATTTTTTATTGATTTTGATTGAAGTAATTTATTGTTATTATAGACGGGATATGTGCCACGTTGCCACGCTTGGCAAGCGGGTTGGCAACCACAGCTTTGGACGAAAGTTTTTCAAATGGCAGCCTCGAACTGGAAAACGCTGTGTTGGTTGGTCCCAATAGATGAAGCAACGACCTGATGAATAACGCGGGCAGACGATGGATGCAGGTGGCTCAGAACCATATCTTATGGGGTGGCCTATGTTCAGCAGTAGTCTTTTCATGACATGTAGTAGCAGTAGATTGAAATAATGTTTCGAAAACTCTTAATTATTAAACAAGCATCGTAGGATTTATAAAATACTAGCTGGCCAGGCAGAAGTTGTTCTGGCCTTTCTATAAAAAAAATTCTTAAATTCGTAACAACAAAATATTGAGGGTCATATAGTCGAATTGAGTACCGTCTCCTTTTTGGTCGGCAGAAAAAATTGAGGGTCTTTTATCGGGATAAAAACTATCCTATCTCTCAAGTTGGACCAAACTGCACAGTTTGAAAAATTTCATTGAAATCAGTTCAGTAGTTTAGGAGTACATCGCGGACAAACAATGTGACACGATTTTCTTGAATGACATCTTAATTCGACTGTTCTTTTTTAATGTGTGTAACCTCAGAACTTTTTTCTATGTAAACCGATTTTGCGGATTCTTTTTTTATTTGAAAGCTGGTGCTTCTCATGTGCTCCCATGGATTGGTTGTATAAAAATTTTAATTTTACCACTTGTTTCCTTATTTAGTCCATAGATATAAGGTATCTGTTATGAGGGACAGATTTACAATATCGGATACGCTTGGCAAATATCATAAACGCCCTTTTTTATGTAGAATATATGATACTTAATCTAGGAAGGATGTAGATGTCTAAGGGCCACAGTATCCACTTTCTTTAGGTGGAATTTGTGCTGGTTTGTCTCCCTTATTCTTAAAACATATAAAATCCACAAGCATTAACGGTTACCTCATCTAAATATTGTTATGTGCATTCATGTGATAAAATATAATAAAATAAAAAAAGAAAATGTGAATATTAAAATAAACGCAATAACCTCGCATTTTCGCTGAGGTAGCCGGAAGGGACCACCGTTAAGAATAATATCTATTTTAAAAACGAAACCGTGTATCTCCTTTGAGTTCCACTTTTATGCTAATTTACGACAGTACAAAAAATCTTTTGAAAGTAGAATGTGCTCTGTTTCATTCTTATTTCACCGTAGCTGTCATTTTTGTGGAAAAATTGCCTTACTTTTGTACAAATTAAAAATAACATCTACAATAAGAACCGTTGTAGCTCAGTTACCCTCACACTCGTCTTTAATTTCGCAGTAAGCCTGGTTCGATCCTCAACGGCATTTATGAAGTTGTTGCTTTACAATTTTAAGTGCTGCTTTCCCGTTTTTTACGTACTCGACGTTCTAGGAGAACATCGACAGGAAATACAAGATGTCTGCATAATAAAATACTTAGGACATAATATGAAGTCCACGCCATTACTATCGTGAAATAGCGGCTTAAGTTTGCTGTTTCGTATGCTGAGTGTAGAACCGGTGACCCTTTTTTTCTGCTAAAAAGGAATTCCATTTTAGTCTTCAGGGGTGATCATCTGCATTTAATTATTAATCAAGGAGAGATGTAAATGTCTACAGTCTACAGCATCCACTTATCATCAGGTGGACTGAGTGCTAGCGTGTCCTTTATTCTATAAAAATAGTCGGTTAACATGTACTGGAGTACACGTACTTATTACTCCGTACTGTTACCGTTACAGCCTATTAAAGTCCACTGCTGAACATAGGTCTCCCCATAGATTATCTCATGGGGGAATATTTCCAATATTTGCAAACCTGGGCAAGCAGGTTGACAACCGCAGTTTTTTTTATTCGTTATTAGGAAGACGCTGCTGTCCATCTCCTGATTAGTTGCCCTCTGTCGCTTCTTACGATACCCACGCGACGATATGGGGTAGTGGTTATCTTATATTATTACTTTATAAACCTCTGAGAAATGAGAGAAAGACTGTACCCTGCAGTGAGAAGTATAATATAGGCGGTAACCTTACTGTTTCTTCTTCTTAATCTTCCCGTGAAAGTTAACAGCTAGACTTGAGCTTCTTCCGTCGTTGAAAGGATTTGTCTATATCGCCACTCTTAGCCAGAAGCGTATCTAGAGTGGCGCAAGTAGAGCACATGCCCCGGGCGCCTTTCAAAGGGGGACACAAAATCGTTAATTATTAAATTTAAAAGTCAAATAGAATAGAATAGAATAGAATAGAATAGAATGATTTTTATTCAATATGGATTATTACATAATACTTATTGAAAGTCATTATTTTATTTACCACTGGTTCGGAAAATACCTCTGTCCTGGGAAGAACCAGCAAGAAACCCAGCGGGACTTTATTTTTAAACATAATTTCACTTAACAATAATTTTGTTTATACAATTTTAAATGAATTTTCATAGAACCAGCATGGTGGCGATCACCTTATTCCCAGGGGTTATTTTCATTCATGTATTCCTTGATATTATAATAACCCTTTTTGTACAGTTTTTCTTTAATAAAACTTTTAAACTTGTTTATTGACAAACTTTGAACATGTTCTGGGATTCTGTTGTAAAAGCGTATACATTGCCCCATAAATGAATTACTAATTCTGTGGAGTCTTGTAAGTGGCATTACAAGCTTATGTTTGTTCCTAGTGTTTAAGGTATGAACATCCTTATTCTTATTAAAGCTATTTATGTTTTTATGTACATAGATTACATTTTCATAAATATATTGCGATGCCAAAGTTAATATGTTTATTTCTTTAAATTTTTCTCTAAGGGACTCTTTACAATTTAGATTATAAATCGCCCGTACGGCTCTCTTTTGCAAAACAAATATAGCTTCAATATCAGTCGCATTACCCCATAGCAAAATTCCATAAGACATTACGCTATGAAAGTAACTAAAAGACACTAACCTAGCTGTCTCAACATCTGTGAGACTTCTAATCTTTCTTACAGCATATGCTGCAGAACTAAGTCTGCTTGCTAATTTAGATATATGGGGGCCCCATTGAAGTTTCGCGTCAATAGTAATACCGAGAAAAACAGTGGTATCCACAAGACTCAACCCCTCCCCATTTAAGAGCACATTGGTTTTCGAATGTTTTACATTAGGTATTGTAAATTTAATACATTTTGTCTTATTGCCGTTTAAGAGCAAATTGTTGGCGTTAAACCAATGTACTAGTTTCGATAGAGCATTATTTACATCGTCATATTTAATTGACTGCCGTTTCAGTTTGAAAATTAAAGAGGTATCGTCAGCAAATAATACTATATCGTGATTGTCCCCTACAAGATAAGGTAAGTCATTAATATAGATTAAGAACAGGAATGGGCCAAGAATCGAGCCCTGAGGAACGCCCATTGATACTACTGATCCGGAGGAACATTTACCATTAATGACGACTTTTTGAGTTCTGTTACTTAAATATGAAGTAATAAGTTTAAGTGCAAAATTTTTTACACCGTAATGTTGTAGTTTCCTGATTAATGTATCATGATGAACACAATCGAAAGCCTTGGAAAGGTCACAGAAAATACCTAAGGCATCTTGTGAATTCTCCCAGGCATTAAAAATATATTTCATAAGCTCAACACCGGCGTCAGACGTCGAGCGACCCCTTGTAAAACCAAATTGATTTTTATGAAGTAATTTATTTGTATTAAAAAAAATTAACAATTGATCCAAAATTATTTTTTCAAAAATTTTACTGAGAGTTGGTAGTACAGAAATAGGTCTATAATTAGCGGGGTCCAATGTACTACCAGATTTAAATAAAGGTATTACTTTACTATACTTCATTAAATCAGGAAACACACCAGAATCGATACAAGTATTAAAAATAATAGCAAGATGAGGTGCAATTAAATCTATTATGGACGCAATCACTGTAACGGAAATCCCCCACAAATCTGCGGTTTTCTTTACATCAATGGTTTTGAAGTATTTTACAATATTATGCGGTAATACTTTTTCAAATCTAAATTCTTTTAAACAGGTTTTAACATTCTGTTTAAGTAATGATTCGGCGACAGTTGGAGAAGCATTCAATGACTCTGTTGTCAAGATAGGAACATCAGTAAAATATTGCTCAAACACCGCTGCAACTTCTTGATTTGATTTAGTCAATTCATTATTAATTTTTAATTGATAGTTTGAATTACGAGGTTTCTCTTTACCGGTTTCGCTGTTAATTATACTCCACGTCATTTTAATTTTATTCTTAGCTGTCTTAATTTTGTTACTAATATGTAATGATTTGGCTGTGGAGCAAACTCTTTTAAACATTTTAGAATAATTTTTTACATATTCTTTAAAAGCATCGGAAAGATTATACGATCTTTCATGGTAAAGGTCATATAACCTTCGTCTGCTTTTATGAATTCCTACTGTCGCCCACTCATTAAATGCCTTGCGACTGTTTCTGGAGAATGTTTTAGAAGTGAATGTTTTATTAAATTCATTGTTTATAAAGGTAAATAATTCTCTATATAAATAGTCTGCATTATTCTTATAAGAAAGGGATGGAAGGATTTTTAACATATTACTTCTAAATCTCTCCAGGCGTTTTGCATTAATAGGAACAAACACAATTTTCTCATTTACCTGTTTTTTGTGCATATAAGGTAACGAAACCAGTTGTCCACAGTGATCTGAACTAAGTTTTTGTATTATTGATTTGTTGATTGGTACAACACCTGTAAAAATATTATCAATACAAGTTGCACTACACCCTGCAATACGTGTAGCTTCAAAGAATAAATTATTAAGATTATAGGATTTGAACAAAGAACAGAATTTAATACTGATGGAAGAAGTTTCCAGGAGATTGATATTAAAGTCTCCACACACTACAAGAGATTTATTCTGTTTATTAAGCTTAACTAAAACTTCTTCCATAATTTTTTCGAAAGTATCATAACTTGAACATGGGGGTCTGTAAACACTGACAACAATAAGGTGCTCAAGCTCAACACATGCCATTTCTACAGTACGCTCAACAGAGAGGCTCACAATGTCTTTACGTTCTTTACATGATAAGGACTTATTAGCTAATATTAAGGAGCCACCACGTAATTTAGTATCTCTATTGAACGAACTGACCACCTGGTGATTACTGAAATTAAATATGGAGTTGTATTCTTTCAACCAATGTTCTGTAATACATAAAATATTTATACTGTTACTATTTAAAAATAAATCAATTTCTAATTCTTTGCCTAACATACCTTGTATATTTTGATGCACCAGGTTGATACAGTTTTTATTATTGTTATTTTGTAAAATTGCATAATTATGTATTGGTAAGTTGCATTCTAAGCTATTTAAATTATCTTTGCTAGAGATTACCTCTATTGTCTTATTATCTAATTTAAATTACTTGGAACTGGTTCCAAATCAAATATAAAATTATTTTGTTGCTCAAAAGAAGCAGGTGTCAAGGTAGCCAAATCATTGGCTGAGTTAAAATATAAATAATAAGATAGCGTATTTGCTACCAGTCTTAAACTATACTTTGATAGGTAATACCTATCTCTTGTCAAAAACTTCTTAGTTAAATTATTAATATCAATTAAATGAAATTTATCATTATTATTCTTACAATTAAATGTCAAATTTAAGTTATTGTTACATGTCAAGTTATGCATCATTAAATTTAAATTATGTCTTAGTTTATTTTCCTGTGGCCACCCCTCTATGTAAGGCAATGTAAACAAGATAACTTTAACCACATTTATGTTATTGAGATATTCAATATATTTTAATAATTGATTCTTGTTCATATTGCCTCTTCTCCCAACAAAAATTATTAATATACTATTAGGGTTAAATTTACTACTTAAAATTTTATTCATAATATCACTGAATGATGCTCCAGGCATGCAGTAATTACTTATCTGTTGCCTTTTTAAACAGTTATTCAATGATATACCCAAGTTTTTGCCTATGTCATCACTATACACAATTATATTATTTTTTTCATTATATAGATTACTTTTTAAATTCATCTGCTTTGTTATGGTACTATCATAGAGTGTAGGTAAAGAAAATGAAGTATTACTGCTTGTCATATTATTAACACACACTGTCCCTAAAGAACCTGGCAGTGAGCGCTGATATTCATTTTGATATTTTAATAAGGAGTCAAAACGTTCCTCGTTATATTTGCAGGACTTTACCAGATTATCCATGGCCAGTATGTGTTCTTTTATCTCATTCCCTGCAGATTTATATTTATTTGACATAATTTGTAATGAGGTTTGAAGTGATAAAATTTCTGAATTAAGACACTCTATTTCAGTCTCATAACAATTTTTCATGTTTTAAAATTTTCAATTCAAAATAAACCACAATAAACCAATTCATATCAAACAGTACTTTCCTCGATTCCCACGCTATGAAAATGACTGAGAATCGAGAGGGGTTGAGCAGGTAGTGCGCGCAGGTAGTATATTAAAATAATTTAAGAAGGGGTGCAACTATGACGCGTGTCCTAGACGCTATATTTTCGATTCGTACGCCTCTGCACTAAGCAGACAAATTTACAATCGCAGTCACAATCTATCGGTGGCGTAAGACTCCATCATCTCATTTCGCCTCGTGAGTCGTAAGTCGTAAGAGGTGACTTTGAGAAATGACAGAAATATCTGTCCGTAGGTATTGGTTAAACCTTAAAACACACAGGGGTGGCCACAGGAAAATAAACTAAGATATAATTTAATTTTAATAATGCATAATTTGACATGTAACAATAATTTAAATTTGAAATTTAATTGTAACAATAATAATGATAAATTTAATTTGATTGATATAATTAATTTAACTAAGAAGGTTTTGACAAGAGGCAGATATTACCTATCAAAGTTTAGTTTGAAACTGGTAGCACATGAGTAAAGAAATCGTACCGCATTTCTTACTCATGTGCTGATAGCAAATACGCAATATTATTATTTATATTTTAACCCAGCCAAATATTGGCTACCTTGACACTTGCTTATATTGAACAGCAAAATAATTTTACAAATGATTTGGAATTAGTTCCAAGTAATTTAAATTAGATAATAAGACAATAGAGATAATCTCTAGCAAAGATAATTTACATACCTTAGAATATAACTCACCAATACTTAACTGTGTAATTTCACAAAATAGCATTATACATATACATAATATACAAGGTATTGTAACGACTCCCACCCCCATCTCTTTACTTATTTTGTCTTTCTTTAGAATTTATATCTATAAGATATGAAAATATATCAAATTTACGTGACCAGTATAATAACCATAAGTTGATCTTTCTAAAGATTTAAATATAGGCCGTTTAATAAATTTGTTGCGTGATCGTCTTAGGACCCTCATTTACGTTGTGTTTGTATAGTAACTTAGTTCTTTTAGGTATCTCTTGGAAGAATGAATATTCACGAGAGCAATCGAAAGCTGTTGGTAGTGTTTTATAAGCTAAAGAACCCCGTTCACGAAGACAGAGCTCAAAAAAAGTAAAGAACAATAAATTGTCCCTATTCCACTTGTATCAAGTTCACAACAGACAATTCCTTATTAATAGATCCCCGCTCGGAAAAGGCTCACAATATTTATATAAAATACCAGATACAAGGGCTTCGCTCTCCCACATTTAAAAAAAATGTGGGGGCACACGGCTCCACACACGCCGTGCGCGGTGAGCGCCAACCATTTAACGCGCTCCCCCCGAAGGTAACGTTAAGTTGGGAACTGGACCGTAGTCCACAGCAAAATAACTGGCGAACAAGTAAAAGAGGACTTGGTAGTGCGTAAGCACAAACATCGATCGAAGTCGCGCATGTCAATGCGTGTAAACGCCATACAAAATACGATCAAATCCAGCCACAGTGAATGTACGTCACACGGGTTAGGCAACAATAGGTACACTGGCCATAAAGAGCCCTCCGTGAGCGCCACCACCTGCCAGACCGCCGTTCCTACAGACGTGATGTAAGTGTAAGGCATCACCACCAATTGCATGATCAGCACGGCCCATTGGCCGCAGAGCGTGTCATGAGTCTACTGCTCACCTCAAGGTAATGGGGTCCCACGTTGCGCGGCTTTCGGCCGCAGTCTTGAGCGCCTCCTCAGATTTTCCCTCCATACACTCACCACCGAATGGTTAGAGGCACACTGAACCTAAACGTTAAGTTGGAGAGGTCTCTTCTAATGAAGTCAACGCTCCGTCCCCCTTGTGATCTGTTCCAAAGTCCCGAAACCTTTCAGCTCGAGTTACAAAACCGTTTTCAGTGCCTAGAAGACTGCAATGAAGTGGACGATATGAATGACAAGCTCGTGGAAACTGTCCATGCGGTCGGAGCTAAGTTCTGCAAAACCCGCCGCAGAAGAACACAAAAACTCTCCGATCACACTCTTAATTTCATGGCTGTTAGACGGGAGATGAAGCTACATTCTTCTACAGATTTGACAGCATGCAGGCAACTGAATAGATAGATGCGGCGGGACTTACGCAACTTCAATGCAGCTCGTATTGAAGAGGCGATCGAGCGGAACCAAGGCTCCAAAGTCTTTGCCAGAGATCTGTCTGCCAGAAAGAGCCAACTGTCAAAGTTGAAGACAGAGTGTGGCAGCATCGTTTCCGGGGCACCTGAGATTTTGAGTGAGATTGAGAAGTTCTATGGGCAGCTGTACACGTCATCGTTGGAGCCACACACATGTGTGAGTAACGATCCAAGAGCGAGTCATATCCGACATTATTCCGATGATATCCCGGACGTCAGTCTGAGCGAGATTAGAATGGCTCTCCAGCACCTTAAAAACGGCAAGGCCCCAGGCGAGAATGGAATTACCACAGAGCTTCTGAAAGCGGGTGGAAAAAGGGTACTTGAAGTCCTTCAGAAGCTCTTTAATTCTGCCCTTCATGGTGGCATTATACCGGAGGCGTGGAGCAGAAGTGCGGTAGTCTTGTTCTTCAAGAAAGGCGACAACGCTCTCTTGAAGAACCACAGACCGATTTCTCTTCTGAGCCGCGTCTACGTGCTGTTTTCGAGAGTCATTACGTCTCGCGCGCAGACTTGACGACTTCCAGCCTCCCAAACAAGCCGGTTTCCGAAAAGGCTTTAGCACCATAGACCACATACATACCCTTCGGCAAATTGTACAGAAGTCAGAGGAGTACAATTTGCCAATATGTCTGGCGTATGTGGACTATGAGAAAGCCTTTGATTCCGTCGAAATCTGGGCGGTGCTGCAGTCCCTTCAGCGGTGCCAAGTTGACTGTCGGTAGATCGAAGTGCTGAAGTGCTTGTGTAGTAGGGCTACGATGGCTATCCGAGTACAGAACCAGAGGACGAAACCTATCCAATTGCAGAGAGGTGTAAGACATGGTGATGTCATATCCGCGAAACTCTTCCAATGCAGCGGGCATTGGAAGACGTTTTCAAGCTTCTGGACTGGAAAGGATACGGTATCAACATCAATGGCAAATACATCACTCACCTTCGATTTGCCGACGATATAGTCCTTATGGCAGTATCGCTGGAGGACCTAAGCACTATTCTCAATGACCTCAATAGTGTTTCCCAACGGATAGTTCTTAGGATGAACATGGGAAAAACAAAGATTATGTTTAATGTCCATGTCACACCTATGCCGGTAGTTGTTGGGAGCACTAAACTCGAAGTTGTTGACGAGTATGTTTACCTGGGACAAATAGTCCGACTAGGTAAGTCCAACTTCGACCGAGAGGTCAATCGGCGGATTCAACTCGGCTGGGCAGCGTTCGGGAAACGACGAAACATCTTCTCGTCAGACATACCTCAAAACCTTAAAACGAAATTGTACAACCAGTGCGTGTTGCCAGTGATGACTTACGGATCTGAGACGTGGTCCTTCACTGCTGGCCGTATAAGGAAGCTCAAGGTCGCTCAGCGAGCTATGGAGAGGGCTATGCTCGGGGTTTCTCTGCGTGATAAACTTAGAAATGAGTATATCCGCAGTAGAACCAGAGTAACCGACATAGCCCAACGGATTAGTAAGCTGAAGTGGCAGTGGGCCGGCCATATAGCTCGAAGAACCGACAACCGATGGGGAAGAAAGGTTCTCGAGTGGCAGCCTCGTACCGGTAGGCGAAGTGTAGGGCGCCCCCCCACGAGATGGAGTGAGGACCTGGTAAGACATGCAGGAAGTCGATGGATGCAGGTGGCTCAGGACCGTGCTTTGTTGCATTCCTTGGGGGAGGCCTATGTTCAGCAGTGGACTTATGAAAGGCTGTAATGATGATGATGATGAATAATCTATATTGAATAAAATTAATCTATTCTATTCAATTCTCATAAGATCTAAAGGACTCATTTAGACAAGTCTCTTATCGGCAAAGCTGGCAACTACGAACGACGTTTGTACGGAACTTGGTCCCTTTTTATATTATTGTTCTAAATGGAATATAATTAATTTTTGAATATTTAATATAATTTATAATAATTAAATGATCAATAAAGTGCGGTTAGCTTCATGAGAGTCTTCAATAGCTTCGTGAACAACTTTTGACATTGAATTTAGATAATTTGTAGTTTTCAAATTTTTTACTTTGTAAACGGTTAATAATTCATAATTTTCCGTAAAGATAGATGTCCCTCAGGGCTCGATTCTTGGCCCTTTCCTATTTTTAGTGTATATTAATGACTTGCCCTACCTTGTAGGGGATAATCATGATGATCCCGCGTGCTCAGCAGAGCGGGACAGTATTTCATGCCGGCTCAACGCCTGCAACTTTACAAGGCGCAGGTTCGGCCTCACATGGAATACTGTTCCCATCTCTGGGCTGGGGCTCCCCAGTGCCAGCTTCTTCCACTTGACCGCATCCAGCGCAGAGCGGCTCGAATCGTCGACGACCGAGTCCTTTCCGATCGGCTCGACTCATTGGCACTGCGAAGAGATGTTGCATCTCTTAGCATTTTCTTTCGCATTTACCATGGGGAGTGCTCTGAGGAATTGTTCGGATTAATCCCAGCCGCCAAATTTCACGAACGCACATCGCGGCAGAACTCCCGATACCATCCACACCATCTGGATGATTGGCGGTCCACCACTGTGCGATTTAGAAGATGTTTTCTTCCTCGCACAACTTCCTTGTGGAATAATAATAATAATAATAATAATAATAATTCTTTATTTCCAAAAAGGTACATAGTACAACCAGACATTTGATTTTGCTTTGTCACAGCTATCGTAACAACAGTCATTGCTGTTGTTAAGTTCTTTTAAACTGTAATAATATTATTTTAAATTCTAATATTAGGCGGGTATGTGAAATCTGCGGCACATATATAAAAAAGTGAACATACAACTTTATCTTAGATTAAGAAACAAGTTTCAGATGTGTGGTCTCATGCAAGGACTAAGACGGAATTACTTTTTACCATTTTATAGGGTCCTTAGATATTTTTTTCATAAACTTTTAAGATCTTTGAGGTATATCCAATAGTCGTCCCCTCCGACACCCACGGGAATAAATGGGGCGATGGCTTCATTACGACACCATCATACAGCAAAACTAACAGTTCTAAAATCATCTAACAAAAATTTTTTTTCATACATATTAATGAATAAAAAGTAACATCGCATTACAAATGTCTTGACAAAAAGCTACCAATTAAATATAAAACAGAATGATGCAATTATTAAATGTTTTCCTAAGTAAACACTCCTTTGAGATCAAACCTGGAGGATGTGTTAAGTGGCATTGAGTTGCGCCACTAAGGGCCGCGGGTTTGACTTCCGCACGGAACAAGTATAATACAAATAATTGGTCCGAATGTTTGTCTTTATGCAATTTATGTTTGTAAACTGCCTCCACGATACAAGAAAAATTCCTAGTGTGGGGGTAACATTTTTATAAAGAAAAAACAATATTAATCACGACGACTTGTTAAGTCGCCCATAGATATTCTTTGGAAACTTGACTGTGCGTGGACTGCATCGACTTATCTAGCTGTTACCTTAGGTCGGAAATGATATGGGATTTACATCCTTCATAACTCAAAATTTGTAATTTTGCATACCTAATGAAACTTTATTCTTGTTCTTGAATTATTAAGGTCTAAAAAGTGTCATTTTTGTCATTCACTGACTCACTCATCAAAACCCTGAAGAATATTAGAATAGAATAGAATATTTTTTATTCAATATTGATTACAAGCAATTCTTACTTTACATAATACTTAAATTTTATCTACAATATTAAAGACTATGATAATAAAAAAAAACTAAAACTAGAAACTTAATTATCATATAGTCCGACTCCCCGCGGTATCGTGCCAAGAACTCTGGCTGCGTTTCCCCGCTGAATGGATTCTTATTGAAAAATTCTTACTGAAAGTCATTTTTTATTTTACCACTGGTTCGAAAAAATCATCTGCCGTGGGAAGTACCAACATGAAACCCAGCGGGACTTTTTTTAAATAAATTTTACAATATAAATGATTATAAACTATTTACAAAATTTATTTTAGAAACAGCTTGAAAGCGACCACCTCATTCCCAGGGGTTATTATCAACCATGTATTCATTTATATTATAATAACCCTTTTTATACAGCTTTTCTTTAATTCAATGTTTAAACTTGGTAGACATACCTTGTATATTTTCTGGGACTTTGTTGTAATAGCGTATACATTGCCCCAAGAATGAATTACTGACTCTGTAGAGTCGAGAGACCGGTTTTACTAGCTTGTGTTTGTTCCTAGTGTTTACATAGTATATATAATTTTTGTTACTAAAACTATCTTTGCTTTTGTGAACATACATTAAATTTTCTTAAATATACTGAGAGGCCAAAGCTAATATATTTATTTCTTTAAATTTTTCTCTAAGAGACTCTCTCGGTTGAAGCTTGTAAATAGCTCCTATGGCCCTCTTCTGCAAAACAAAAATAGTTTCTTAATCAGCCGCATTTCCACATAGCAAAATGCTATAAGACATTATGATATGGAAATAACTGAAATAAACTAATCTAGCTGTCTCGACACTAGTGTAACCTTTAATATTTTTTACAGCATTAGCTGCAGAGCTAATTCTGCTTGCTAATTTGGATATATGGGGTCCCCACTGAAGCTTTGCGTCGACAGTGATGCCAAGAAAAACAGAGGATTTAACAGGGCTCAGTTCTCCCCCCATTTAAAACACATTGGTATTCAGATTTTAACTTTCGTTGTTGCAAATTAAATATATTTAGTTTTATTAACGTTTAAATGCAGATTATTAATGTTAAACAAATGCACTAACTTTGATATAGCATTATTAACTTCGTCACATTTAAATGATCGATGTTTAAGTTTAAAAATCAAGGAAATATCATCAGCAAATAGTACTTTTTTTTTTTTTTTTTTTTATAGGAGAGGGGGCAAACGAGCATGCGGCTCACCTGATGGTAAGTGACTACCGCCGCCCATGAACAACCGCAACACCAGGGGAATTGCAGATGCGTTGCCGGCCTTTTAAAAAGGAGTATGCTCTTTTCTTGAAGGTCCCTAAGTCGTATCGGTCCGGAAAAATCGCTGGTGGTAAACTATTCCACAAGGAAGTTGTGCGAGGAAGAAAACATCTTCTAAATCGCACAGTGGTGGACCGCCAATCATCCAGATGGTGTGGATGGTATCGGGAGTTCTGCCGCGATGTGCGTTCGTGAAATTTGGCGGCTGGGATTAATCCGAACAATTCCTCAGAGCACTCCCCATGGTAAATGCGAAAGAAAATGCTAAGAGATGCAACATCTCTTCGCAGTGCCAATGAGTCGAGCCGATCGGAAAGGACTCGGTCGTCGACGATTCGAGCCGCTCTGCGCTGGATGCGGTCAAGTGGAAGAAGCTGGCACTGGGGAGCCCCAGCCCAGAGATGGGAACAGTATTCCATGTGAGGCCGAACCTGCGCCTTGTAAAGTTGCAGGCGTTGAGCCGGCATGAAATACTGTCCCGCTCTGCTGAGCACGCGGGATCATCATGATTATCCCCTACAAGGTAGGGCAAGTCATTAATATACACTAAAAATAGGAAAGGGCCAAGAATCGAGCCCTGAGGGACATCTATCTTTACGGAAAATTATGAATTATTAACCGTTTACAAAGTAAAAAATTTGAAAACTACAAATAATCTAAATTCAATGTCAAAAGTTGTTCACGAAGCTATTGAAGACTCTCATGAAGCTAACCGCACTTTATTGATCATTTAATTATTATAAATTATATTAAATATTCAAAAATTAATTATATTCCATTTAGAACAATAATATAAAAAGGGACCAAGTTCCGTACAAACGTCGTTCGTAGTTGCCAGCTTTGCCGATAAGAGACTTGTCTAAATGAGTCCTTTAGATCTTATGAGAATTGAATAGAATAGATTAATTTTATTCAATATAGATTATTCATCATCATCATCATTACAGCCTTTCATAAGTCCACTGCTGAACATAGGCCTCCCCCAAGGAATGCAACAAAGCACGGTCCTGAGCCACCTGCATCCATCGACTTCCTGCATGTCTTACCAGGTCCTCACTCCATCTCGTGGGGGGGCGCCCTACACTTCGCCTACCGGTACGAGGCTGCCACTCGAGAACCTTTCTTCCCCATCGGTTGTCGGTTCTTCGAGCTATATGGCCGGCCCACTGCCACTTCAGCTTACTAATCCGTTGGGCTATGTCGGTTACTCTGGTTCTACTGCGGATATACTCATTTCTAAGTTTATCACGCAGAGAAACCCCGAGCATAGCCCTCTCCATAGCTCGCTGAGCGACCTTGAGCTTCCTTATACGGCCAGCAGTGAAGGACCACGTCTCAGATCCGTAAGTCATCACTGGCAACACGCACTGGTTGTACAATTTCGTTTTAAGGTTTTGAGGTATGTCTGACGAGAAGATGTTTCGTCGTTTCCCGAACGCTGCCCAGCCGAGTTGAATCCGCCGATTGACCTCTCGGTCGAAGTTGGACTTACCTAGTCGGACTATTTGTCCCAGGTAAACATACTCGTCAACAACTTCGAGTTTAGTGCTCCCAACAACTACCGGCATAGGTGTGACATGGACATTAAACATAATCTTTGTTTTTCCCATGTTCATCCTAAGAACTATCCGTTGGGAAACACTATTGAGGTCATTGAGAATAGTGCTTAGGTCCTCCAGCGATACTGCCATAAGGACTATATCGTCGGCAAATCGAAGGTGAGTGATGTATTTGCCATTGATGTTGATACCGTATCCTTTCCAGTCCAGAAGCTTGAAAACGTCTTCCAATGCCCGCTGCATTGGAAGAGTTTCGCGGATATGACATCACCATGTCTTACACCTCTCTGCAATTGGATAGGTTTCGTCCTCTGGTTCTGTACTCGGATAGCCATCGTAGCCCTACTACACAAGCACTTCAGCACTTCGATCTACCGACAGTCAACTTGGCACCGCTGAAGGGACTGCAGCACCGCCCAGATTTCGACGGAATCAAAGGCTTTCTCATAGTCCACATACGCCAGACATATTGGCAAATTGTACTCCTCTGACTTCTGTACAATTTGCCGAAGGGTATGTATGTGGTCTATGGTGCTAAAGCCTTTTCGGAAACCGGCTTGTTTGGGAGGCTGGAAGTCGTCAAGTCTGCGCGCGAGACGTAATGACTCTCGAAAACAGCACGTAGACGCGGCTCAGAAGAGAAATCGGTCTGTGGTTCTTCAAGAGAGCGTTGTCGCCTTTCTTGAAGAACAAGACTACCGCACTTCTGCTCCACGCCTCCGGTATAATGCCACCATGAAGGGCAGAATTAAAGAGCTTCTGAAGGACTTCAAGTACCCTTTTTCCACCCGCTTTCAGAAGCTCTGTGGTAATTCCATTCTCGCCTGGGGCCTTGCCGTTTTTAAGGTGCTGGAGAGCCATTCTAATCTCGCTCAGACTGACGTCCGGGATATCATCGGAATAATGTCGGATATGACTCGCTCTTGGATCGTTACTCACACATGTGTGTGGCTCCAACGATGACGTGTACAGCTGCCCATAGAACTTCTCAATCTCACTCAAAATCTCAGGTGCCCCGGAAACGATGCTGCCACACTCTGTCTTCAACTTTGACAGTTGGCTCTTTCTGGCAGACAGATCTCTGGCAAAGACTTTGGAGCCTTGGTTCCGCTCGATCGCCTCTTCAATACGAGCTGCATTGAAGTTGCGTAAGTCCCGCCGCATCTATCTATTCAGTTGCCTGCATGCTGTCAAATCTGTAGAAGAATGTAGCTTCATCTCCCGTCTAACAGCCATGAAATTAAGAGTGTGATCGGAGAGTTTTTGTGTTCTTCTGCGGCGGGTTTTGCAGAACTTAGCTCCGACCGCATGGACAGTTTCCACGAGCTTGTCATTCATATCGTCCACTTCATTGCAGTCTTCTAGGCACTGAAAACGGTTTTGTAACTCGAGCTGAAAGGTTTCGGGACTTTGGAACAGATCACAAGGGGGACGGAGCGTTGACTTCATTAGAAGAGACCTCTCCAACTTAACGTTTAGGTTCAGTGTGCCTCTAACCATTCGGTGGTGAGTGTATGGAGGGAAAATCTGAGGAGGCGCTCAAGACTGCGGCCGAAAGCCGCGCAACGTGGGACCCCATTACCTTGAGGTGAGCGGTAGACTCATGACACGCTCTGCGGCCAATGGGCCGTGCTGATCATGCAATTGGTGGTGATGCCTTACACTTACATCACGTCTGTAGGAACGGCGGTCTGGCAGGTGGTGGCGCTCACGGAGGGCTCTTTATGGCCAGTGTACCTATTGTTGCCTAACCCGTGTGACGTACATTCACTGTGGCTGGATTTGATCGTATTTTGTATGGCGTTTACACGCATTGACATGCGCGACTTCGATCGATGTTTGTGCTTACGCACTACCAAGTCCTCTTTTACTTGTTCGCCAGTTATTTTGCTGTGGACTACGGTCCAGTTCCCAACTTAACGTTACCTTCGGGGGGAGCGCGTTAAATGGTTGGCGCTCACCGCGCACGGCGTGTGTGGAGCCGTGTGCCCCCACATTTTTTTTAAATGTGGGAGAGCGAAGCCCTTGTATCTGGTATTTTATATAAATATTGTGAGCCTTTTCCGAGCGGGGATCTATTAATAAGGAATTGTCTGTTGTGAACTTGATACAAGTGGAATAGGGACAATTTATTGTTCTTTACTTTTTTTGAGCTCTGTCTTCGTGAACGGGGTTCTTTAGCTTATAAAACACTACCAACAGCTTTCGATTGCTCTCGTGAATATTCATTCTTCCAAGAGATACCTAAAAGAACTAAGTTACTATACAAACACAACGTAAATGAGGGTCCTAAGACGATCACGCAACAAATTTATTAAACGGCCTATATTTAAATCTTTAGAAAGATCAACTTATGGTTATTATACTGGTCACGTAAATTTGATATATTTTCATATCTTATAGATATAAATTCTAAAGAAAGACAAAATAAGTAAAGAGATGGGGGTAGGAGTCGTTACAATACCTTGTATATTATGTATATGTATAATGCTATTTTGTGAAATTACACAGTTAAGTATTGGTGAGTTATATTCTAAGGTATGTAAATTATCTTTGCTAGAGATTATCTCTATTGTCTTATTATCTAATTTAAATTACTTGGAACTAATTCCAAATCATTTGTAAAATTATTTTGCTGTTCAATATAAGCAAGTGTCAAGGTAGCCAAAATTTGGCTGGGTTAAAATATAAATAATAATATTGCGTATTTGCTATCAGCACATGAGTAAGAAATGCGGTACGATTTCTTTACTCATGTGCTACCAGTTTCAAACTAAACTTTGATAGGTAATGATAGGTTTAAGATAACTTGTAGAATATATTATATGTAATATGAATGCAACCTTAAAATGAGATTCTAAGAATTTTTTTTTTAAATTTACACAGAAACTTAGTTTTGTCGTTTATAGTTATAGTACATACATTTATTCATTGGTTCTAAAATGTTAATTATATCACATACAAAAATTAATTGAAACAATCGCTGTAACGGCCATCGAGTTTACATATAAGAAAATATTAATTTATTTAAAACCTTGAAAGAAAAAAATAATTTTAATTTATCATAATATAACTTTAAGACAGTACCGTCGGCTTTTAGAACTAAAAATAAAACGAATTGTCTATAACCCTTTTTAAAATTTGGATTCCAAAAAAAATAAAAACGACGAAATGTGTCACAGTCTTAGATTATATAATTTTATAGAATCTAAGGTCTCAGTGTTATTTAACTATAAATTATGGAGAAATCAAGTACGTAAAAAATGTAATCTATTATGGTATATCATTATTTCATTCATCTATTACTTGACACAGTAATAAAATAATTAAAACTATAACTGAATGAAAGTGCATGTAAAGTAGTCTTGTGCCTTAATAGAAGTACCAAATAAGTGTATACCTAACTTAATTTATACTATTGCGGTATAGTTTTTATTTAGACAAAGTAATAAAACTAATAAAATTGCAATTGAATCGTTAAATGTCTGAATAAATATTTTCAACTTAATCAAATTATATTAAACACAGAATATTTAATACGTACTAACTTTAGAAAAAATATAATAGCAAAACAACATGAAAAATTTCAATTCTTAAAGTTTTGAATGGAATATCAGTAGATTTAATCTTATCTTCCTTTACTTTACTATTAAAATTTATTATAACCACTTTAAGTTTGGTATCTAAAATTTTTCCCTTCAGGTTAACTCGATGCAATTTTTATTAAATATGCCCTAACTTCTTTTAATTACTCATATAACTGTTCTAGAGAAATATTCATAACTTACCACCAATACGTAGAATACAGTACACTTTATATAATTTTACGAAATATATAACATAGTCAGGTGAAATTGCAATTGTTCAGTTCCTGCCTTATTGCTTCCCATTGTATTTTGCACAATCATGGTCCCTTCTTTAGTCTGATAACCGCCCATGTTCTTGGTTGTTACTTTTCGTTAAGCGCGTACACCCAGTCACGCAGTTCAAGATAGAACACCATAACTCTTTATTTCTTCTTTGTTCTTTTTTGGCTCAATTTTCACATTCTTCTGGGTGGTGCTCGCATGAATACAACTGCTTCTTTTCTTTTTAAATAGATCTGCCGAATCTTAAATTTTGATCATTGGTCATGATAAAAAAAAATCCACTATTTGTTTTCCTCCTTCTTTGTTACTTGTCTTCATAGTTCTATATATTATATATTTAAAATTTTCAGTCGGCTTCTATAAAATAATTATTGTGGCCTCTTCTTGTATTCATATTTGTTTATTTTTCGTCACATTCGGTATTGCGTCCATTCCGTTATAATATATATATTTTTTTTAAATTGTCAATCCTCTTAAAAACTGTCCATTATTTAATTAAGTTTTCTTATAATAATTTTTCTTCTTTTTAAATAGTAGGCCCGGCGGTGCGCGGGCATTGTAGCAGCGCACCGCCTGGCAGGGTCGCCATGTAATGTTTGGACAAGCAGTAATTTAAACTCAGTGATGCAGTTTAATAATTCTCTCTTTATTGGGTTGGAGGAGACTTATATATAGTGGTTGTGACGTAGGTACATAGGTAGGGGGCAGGGTTTGTGTTACGTGGTTCCAGGTAGAGCCACATGAATGGTATCTTCTTCTATAAATATAATATGATATTACTGAACCAAATAGATGTTATTTCTACTCCTTATATGGAGTCCACGTTGAGTGATGATATCATTTAATATTCCTGTTATATTGTTTTATCATAGTACCGACACCACAGAAGCTACGCGTATTGCAGGGTGTAGTGTAACTTGCATTGATAATATTTTTACAGATTTTGTACCAATCAAGAAATTCATAATTCAAAAACTTAGTTCAGATCACTGTGGGCAACTGGTGTCATTTCCATATATGCACAAAAAACAGGAAATTGAGAAAATTGTGTTTGTTCCGCTTAATGCAAAACGCCGGGAGAGATTTAATAGTAATATGGTAAAGAAACCTCCCATCACTTTCTTACAAGAACAATTCAGACTATTTATATGGAGTATTATTTACTCTTATAAGCAATAAATTTAATAAAACATTTACTTTGAAAACCTTCTACAGTAACTCCAGTGTGCTTCACAGCCAAATCTTTACATATTAGCAACAAAATTAAGACTGCTAAAAATAAAATTAAAATGACGTTGAGTATAATTAATAGCGAAACCGGTAAAGACAAACTTCGTAACACAAACTATCAATTGAAAATTAATAATGAATCGACTAGATCAAATCAAGAAGTCGCAGCGGTGTTTGAGAAGTATTTCACTGATATATGTACCTATTTTGACAACAAAGTCATTGAATACTTCTCCAACTGTTGCCGATTTATTACTCAAACAGAATGTTAATACCTGTTTAAAAGAATTAAGATTTGAAAAAGTATAACCACAAGATATCGCAAAATATTTCAAAACCCTTGATGTCAAGAAAACCGCAGATTTATAGGTTATAGGGGACATCCGTTAGAACTATTGCGTCCGTAATATAGATTTAATTGCACCTCATCTTGCTGTTACGAGTATTTGTAATACTAGTACCCTGGGGTGGTTCTGACTACTGTCTTCCCGGGACAGAGCTATTTTCCGAATCAGTGGTAAATATAAAAATGAGTTTCAATAAATATTACGTAATAATCTATATTGAATAACAATTATTCTATTCCATTCTATTCTATTCAATTCTCATAAGATCTAAAGGGCCCATTTAGGCAACTCTCCTATCGGCGAAGCTAGCAACTACGAAAGTCCTTTGTAACCAACGTGGCCCCTTTTTTATACATATGTTTTAAGTGGAATATCATTTATTTTCTTAATTTTAATATAATTCATAAGAATTAAATGATCAATAAAGTTATTGATGCGGTTAGTTTCATGAGAGTAACCAATAGCTTCGTCAACACCTGTTGACAGCGAATGTAGATAATTTGTAGTTTTCAAATTTTTTTTACTTTGTAAACGGTTAAGAATTCATAATATTCTTCAGGGTTGTGATGAGTGAGTCAGTGAGTGACAAAAATAGCACTTTTCAGACCTTAATTATTTAAGAATTATAAACGTTTTATTAGGTGTGCAAAATTACAAACTTGAGTTATGAAGGATGTAAATCCGTGACTTAACAAATCGTCGTGATTAATATAATTTTTTCTTTATAAAAATGTTATCCCCACACTAGGATTTTTTCTTGTATCGTGGAGGTAGTTTACAAACATAAATTGCATAAAGACAAATATCCAGACCAATTATTTGTAGGTTTAAAAATACTTGTTCCGTGCGGGATTCAAACCCGCGGTTCTTAGTGCCGCAACTCAATGCCAAGCACCATGGAGCCGTCGAATAATAATCTTAGTTATTAGTTTATTTTATTATTATAAATATTTTATTTTAATTTTATAGTAAATAAATAAGATAAAACAATGATATCATTTTTCTTTTTTAGCTGAAAAGTAAGAATTTGAAATAAAATTGTTTGCTTAAGTCCCTATCAAATATTTGTTTGAAAGACAATTGAAATTAAAGTGTCTGAAATTAAACTTAAAACATCCTCCAGGTTTGATCTCAAAGGACTGTTTACTTAGGAAAGCATTTAATCATTGTATCATTCTGTTTTATATTTAATTGGAAGCTTTTTGTCAAGACATTTGTAATGCGATGTTACTTTTTTATTCATTAATAAATATGTATAAACGATTTTATTTGTCAGATGATTTTAGGACTGTTAGTTTTATTGTATGATGGTGTAGTAAAGGAAGCCATCGCCCCATTTATTCCCTTGGGTGTCGGAGGGGACGACTATTGGATATGCCTCAAAAATCTTAGAAGTATATAAAAAAATAATCTAGAGAACCAATAAACTGTTAAAAAGTAATTCCATCTTAGTCCTTGCATGAGACCACGCATCTGAATTTTGGTTCTTAATCTACGATAAAGTTGTATGTTTACTTATTTTTATATGTGCCGCAGATTTCACATACCCGCCTAATATTAAAATTTAAAATAATATTATTACAGTTTAAAAGAACTTAACACAGATTGATAGCTGTGATGATTTCACTAATAATTCTAGGTCAAAATCATGAAATTATTGTATATTTTATTGTATTTTAGTTTGGAAGTTGGTGAAAAATTAATTATAACATCCCATTACATTCATACAACCAGTTACATACAGGTCAAGCTTATAAAAACCGTGTGACAATGTATAAATCACGCATTGACCATGATTTGGGATAATCCTAGTGAGAATACTAGGTCATTGAAATTATTACGTCTGCAAAATTTCAAATTAAGAATTGGGTCAATACTGAATTATAAATCTATTACATACATTTTTCTGAGGACTAAGAAGGAATGCTTCGTTTCTAGTATAAAGGGTCTCCGGTTCCCAACACTTACCATACCAAATACAGCAGCATTAAGCTGACATTTCACGCTGGTATTATGTGAGAGCGTAGGCCTCCTCCGGTCGAACAGATATCAGTTCACCGTTTACCAACCCGCCTGCTCAGCGTGGTATATATGAACAAACTTTCCTAGTTATGCCTGCCAGCTGCCATATTCAAAAAGGCCTATACACCACAATTTATTTAAAAGATACGTTGTTTTCTTTAATAAAGTCTATTATTACGTAGGACAAAGAGATATAAAATAACCATTAAATAAATAATACTTTCCTCTTTGATGTAACTTCATCCTATACATCAAACTGCTCGGCCTACACAGGCCTTTCACTTTTGAGAATCCACTGCTGAACATAGGCCTCCCCCTTACATTGTCTCGTACGGAGGTATTTGCCATAGTTGCCACGCTTGGCAAGCGGGTTGGCAATCGCAGTTTTCTATTTTTAGTTGTTATTAGGAAAACGCTGCTGCCCCTCTTCTGACTTGTTTCCCTCTGTCGCCTCTTACGAAACACAGGGTATATGATATGGAGTAGTAGATATTCTCACACCGCCACTACACGGTATTCTGAGAAGGTTTTGGAGCAATTATTCCGGAGCGCTGCTCCAGTATGTGTTGGCGCACTTCCCTGAAATATTTTTTTCCTTAGACATGCAGGTTTCCTCGTGATGTTTTCGTTCATCGCCGAACACTTGTTAGATCACATAAAATTGTTTTTAACACTTTCGTCGGTGCCAGCGGCAGTTGAACCCGGGCTGCACGTACTGTGAAATTTACGGTGAGAGCTTAACCTGTCAGTTACCACGGCTCTGCATTTTTGACGCGAATATTTTTTTTATTTTTTATGCATTAAAATATTAAAATAGAAATTTTCGTATTTATAACTAAAACTGGCGCTTTAACTAGTAAATTCAATTTGTAGTTAACTGGGCTGCCGAAGCCTTATCTCTTGGAAGTATAGGTAAACATGCAAAATTACGTGCAGCCGGTGAATATAATTTCTGCAATATTTCCTTAAATTTGTTATCTTTTCATATTTATATTTTGTTAGGTTGTTTTATAAAAAGTATTTTAACGTACTAACTAAAGAATTAGCGTTATTTTAATGTTATTTCAAGAGTAAAGGAAAATCTTTACAAATATTATTTTAACAATTATTCCATTTCTCAAAAAAAAATCGATGGTACAAGTTTTAGGATAAAATATGTCCTAGATCAATCCTTGATATTGTTCTCTATCTGTTAATGAACTTTATTACAATCGGTACAAAAATTTAAAATGGATTTTCATGTATTAATTTTATAAAAGTGCTTATTTCGATATTACAGATAGACACTGTGATTTTATTTATAATCTATACATATAATAAATCTGTAGAAAAATTGTTTGTTCACGATTTACGCAAAAACTAGTATATAATATTTTAATGAATTCATTGCCTAAATCTTTATTTTATTTTAGCTGTAAGCTTAGCCCATTTGCTTCTATAGCTGTAAATTCTACTTTATATAATACCATGCCGTCATAATTTTAAGGAATATGGACAATAACTGTTCAAACAAACTATGCAAATACATATTCCTGTGACTTCATTCCTTTATTAAATTAATACTACATTTCAACAGGTGTCCTGTTTAATAGTCTGAGTCTTTAAGTATCTGAGTAATATTTTGGGTCATGATAGCGTTTGCTACTGACAAACTTTAATGTAAATTGTTTTTGAATAAATTTACCTTTACGGTTTTTATAGCGTTTAATCTGTATGTATTTGTATGTTATATAAGAGATTTTGACCGTTCCAATAGTTACCCCGGTGTACTTTCAGCATTTTGTTATATATTTTGGTCCGATCTACGTAGAATGAGCTTACAAAATCTTGAAACCTTTCGGTGGTATGCTTGGGTTTGCGATTTTGATAATTACAGCATTCTAAACAGATATTTTGTAAATATAAGAAATTGTTATTTTATTTTTAAATTAGCTGGCCCGGCAGACTGATTCTACCCTTACTGGTTGGTGACGCGATGAATTTCATTTTCACATTCACACTTTTCTATAGATTTATTATACGAACAGCTAAATTCTCTTTAGGACTAATAGAACCATCAGCAGTCATAATGACAATAAACTTAAAAAAACAGGAAGAGCATAACCCTTTTTTGTGCTTTGCCGTAAGCGGATAAAAAGTTGCCTATATGTTATACACGGTTATTTACTTCCTACATACAAAATTTATTGAACATTCGTTCGGTAGTTTTTGCGTAAATCGTGAACACACAATTTTTCTACAGATTTATCATATGTATAGATATATAGATAACATTTTAACATCTGACGTAAACTAGGTGGATGGCGGGACAAATGCTATCATAAACTGTAGGACGTATGTTAACTTTTATACGGGGTAGAGCTACGCCGCAGTGGTGTTATGAATGTAGCACGAACCGGCACGGTTTGACCGGGAAAAAGACACGCTCTCATAATACTATCGTCAAATAGCAGCGAAAGTTCTACTGTATTTCATTTGGCGAGTGTAGAGAGCCGAAGACCCTTTTAACTGGATAACGCATCTGCATTTTTATTCTTAATCGAGAATACATGTAATGTGCTGCAATGTGATGTGCTAGTTTGCATTATATTCTATGAAATAAATAAAATATTTAAGCTAAAACTATTTGTACACTGACAATGTTTGTAAGTAAACGTTCGACGGCTCCGTGGCGCAGTGGCTTAGCAATGAGTTGCTGCGCTGGGGGCCGCGAGTTCGAATCCCGCACTGAACAAATATTTGTATAACCTACAAATAATTGTTCCGGGTCTGGATGTTTGCCTTTGTGCAATTTGTGTTTGTAAACTGCTTCCACGACATAGGAGAAAATCCTAGTGTGGGGGTAACGTTTTTAAAAAAAGAACAAACGAAAAGAAATAGCGTAATAAAACGAACAGCAGAATTCCAGTAGTATTTTCGTGGGATAATTTTGTAAGAATACACCTAATGATAATTAACACTCTACTTTCTCCTGTTTTTTTTATAGGATAAGGATGACAAACGAGCACACAGTCCACCTGATGTTAAGTGGTTGCTGCGGCCCATAGACATCTACATCTATCCTCTGTTACAAATCAAAATGTAGATGCGTTGTCACCCGTGAGAACTAAAATGGAATGCCTCATTTCCAGTAAAAAGGGCCTCCGGCCACCTGCACTCACCAAGCGAAACGCAGAGGTAAACCTCTACTTCACGCTGGTTTTCTGTGAGGTCGTGGTACCACCCCCCGTTCGAGCTGGCCCATCCGTGTGACAGCAAAAGCTGCCGCGTGGCTCTACCACTGTTAAGAATTATTGCTAATTGACGCTATTGTTACCTTTAAGGTTTATTGAGGGGTATCAAGTAAGCTGTTAATTTTTTTCTACGAATACGTGATATTATGATTTTGTATAAATATACACTATATTTATTTACATTACGAAGTAATATAAAATATTTTATAAAATAAAAGAAATATTTTTTTAAATATCAAACGCTGGCTGCCATTCCTCTTTAACAAAAACAACCAACCCTCTTTTCTCTAGTGGCGACGACCTGTTGCGGATACGGTTCCTTTATAAATTTTACAGCGTGTAGATCCCACAGACCGAAACATATAATAATAAATACATACAGCACAGATAATAATTAAGTAACTAATAAAGGAAGCACTGTCACACTTGCCTCATTGATGGGTAAGTGTGACATTATTCCACCTTAATTAGTTTTAATTACCTTAAGTTACAAAATGCTACTTATAGATACTAAAATACCTGTTCAAACAAACAACCACTAAATAATTGATGTTTTCAAACAAAATGTTCTATGTTAAATCCTTACAGAGTAGAAGTATTTCAATTTTCATTATAGTTTTAGTTAATTTATGTCACTCTTGCCTCGGGGTGCCTAATATTACAAATTACAATTCTGAAAACACTCTTGACAATTTTCCTTTAATGCCTCGTTGCTAGTACAAGGGTCTAACAATTATATTTTTTTATTTTAAACAAAAATGTAAAGAAAATTTCTTGCATTCGAAAGAATAAAAGATAAGGGAAATTTAGAAAAAAACAACTTAATAAAATAAAAAAAAAGAAATGTAACAAGAAGCTTAAGCAAAAATTATGCGCTTCACTGTGCTTAAAAATGTTGGTAAATTGAAAAATACATTTCAGCCTTGATTTGTTTTTTAAAGTTTAGAATAATTTAAGCAGTTATGAAGTAATTTATATTTTTCCTATTTATAGAATAAGGGTTTCAAACGAGCACACAGTCCACCGGATGGTAAGTGGATGCTGTGGCCCATAGATATCTTTATCTATCGTCGATTAAGAATCAAAATGCAGATGCGACGTCATCTTTTAGGAATAGGATGGAATTACTATCGAATACAATAACCATCAACAACATGTTACGTAACACAGCATGTTTTCCCCGGTCGAGCCAAATAATTCTTGTATTAACCATAATATTATAGCTCTGTAGCTATATACAGCCATGTATAGTATTATATTCAGTAGTTCAGTTCAGTAGTACACATAATGTACTAGCCCAAATAGACGTATATTTTTTTTTATCAAATACTAAAGTTTGTGGTCTTTTAGAGTTGTAAAAAAATCAAGTTTTTTATTCAACGCTATCAAAAGATACAGCCATTTATGTCACATATTTTGATACATACTCATCAAACCTATAAAATGCCTTCTTCCTGTTGACCTAGAATCATAAAATATGCCATAAAATATCGCAAAAATACGGGTTTTTATTTCGATTTTTTAATTTTTGTAATTAAAAACTTACACTTTAACTTAATGGTTGGAGCAAAGATTTTCTACTGCAAAATAAAATTAGTCCTTTCGATACTACTTTCCTTTATCTTTAGAGAGCAATGTCCGGCCACAAAATAAAGAGAGCGGTGACTAGATCTTACTTATGATTCTCAGGATGAATAATTTTTTAATAATATACATAATTAAGTTTACGCGAATTACGATCTCGAGGGGGATAAATAACTTTTTAAAAATAAAAAATATTTATTTATTTATTAAACGACATTACAATATGAGACACAACTTAGGTCTAATTGTCCGAGCTTCCCTGTAAGCTGCGTTGGAACGTGCTGAATTGCGGCGCGACCGCGATGCCGTGGCTTCGCTCTTGTGATAAGCCATCCATCTGTTGTAGAGTGTACATAGCACGCGGAGCTCTTAGGAAAAGAGTACCACTCGCTCTTGTCTGGTTTTGTTATAGAATTAGATTTCGTTGAACGAATGCTCTTTTACCATTTATTTTGGCCCTCTTTGTTCAAAGTTGGTTGCAGGTGCCCGTAGGCTGCAGTAGACGTACCATCAGGTGGACTGTAACTTAGTTTCATAGTTTCATTTTATAAAAAAAAAGAAAACATCAAGGAATGTACTGTTGTAAATTTATTACATGATTTTCTTTATTTCACATTAAAATATTTAATTACTTCTTTTCTTTTACCACTCCACTCCTGGTCATGAGCTTAAGACATTTATTGAGAAGTTAATTATTACTGTATTGGCGAGAGCTTTTTCAGACATCTCACATCTTTGATTAATCATGCCACGCTTGGTATGTCGTAGGTTGAAGAAATCAATTCAAATCTAACAAAAATTCTACATAAATTATAGTTAAGTAATTCCGATAGTTTTTTAACCAGTCTACCGAAATCTTCATAAAATCATTTATTTGGTTTTGGGATGTTTTTATTTCTAAAGCATAAAACTTTAGAATTCATAGTTCCATGAATTCTATAGTCCATTTGAACGATGTAGCGGACTCAACTTTGCTATAATAAAGTAAACATTCATTGAACAATTTTGCTGTTTTCGTTATTTAAATATTTACACTGAGATTATAATCAAATATATACACTGAGATTGACTTCATTATGACGACCAGACGACAACTGTTCAGTGATGTCTCCGTGATCGCGAGGGTGAAAACTGGTAGCGATCACCGAATGGTTAGAGGCACACTGAACCTAAACGTTAAGTTGGAGAGGTCTCGTCTAATGAAGTCAACGCTCCGTCCCCCTCGTGCTCTGTTTCAAAGTCCCGAAACCTTTCAGCTCGAGTTACAAAACCGTTTTCAGTGCCTAGAAGACTGCAATGAAGTGGACGATATGAATGACAAGCTCGTGGAAACTGTCCATGCGGTCGGAGCTAAGTTCTGCAAGACCCGCCGCAGAAGAACACAAAAACTCTCCGATCACACTCTTAATCTCATGGCTGTTAGACGGGAGATGAAGCTACATTCTTCAACAGACTTGACAGCATACAGGCATCTGAACAGACAGATCTCCAAATGCATGCGGCGGGACTTACGCAACTTCAATACAGCTCGTATTGAAGAAGCGATCGAGCGGAACCAAGGCTCCAAAGTCTTTGCCAGAGATCTGTCTGCCAGAAAGAGCCAACTGTCAAAGCTGAAGACGGAATGTGGCAGCATCGTTTCCGGGACACCTGAGATTTTGAGTGAGATTGAGAGGTTCTATGGGCAGCTGTACACATCATCGTTGGAGCCACACGCAAGTGTGAGTAACGATCCAAGAGCGAGTCTCATCCGACACTATTCCGAAGATATCCCGGATGTGAGTCTGAGCGAGATTAGGATGGCTCTCCAGCACCTTAAAAACGGTAAGGCCCCAGGCGAGGATGGAATTACAGCGGAGCTTCTGAAAGCGGGTGGAAGACCGGTACTTGAAGTCCTTCAGAAGCTCTTTAATTCCGTCCTCCATGGTGGCATTACACCGGAGGCGTGGAGCAGAAGTGCGGTGGTCTTGTTCTTCAAGAAAGGTGACAACGCTCTCTTGAAGAACTACAGACCGATTTCCCTTCTGAGCCGCGTCTACGTGCTGTTTTCGAGAGTCATTACGAATCGTCTCGCGCGCAGACTTGACGACTTCCAGCCTCCCGAACAAGCCGGTTTCCGAAAGGGCTTTAGCACCATAGACCACATACATACCCTTCGGCAAGTTGTACAGAAGTCCGAAGAGTACAATTTGCCACTATGTCTGGCGTATGTGGACTATGAGAAAGCCTTTGATTCCGTCGAAATTTGGGCGGTGCTGCAGTCCCTTCAGCGGTGCCAAGTTGACTGTCGGTATATCGAAGTGTTGAAGTGCTTGTACAGTAGGGCTACGATGGCTATCCGAGTACAGAACCAGAGTACGAAACCTATCCAATTGCAGAGAGGTGTAAGACAGGGTGACGTCATATCCCCGAAACTCTTCACCGCTGCATTGGAAGATGTTTTCAAGCTTCTGGACTGGAAAGGATACGGTATCAACATCAATGGCGAGTACATCACTCACCTTCGATTTGCCGACGATATAGTCCTTATGGCAGAATCGCTGGAGGACCTAAGCACTATGCTCAATGACCTCAATAGTGTTTCCCAACGGATAGGTCTTAAGATGAACATGGACAAAACTAAGATCATGTTTAATGTCCATGTCACACCTATGCCGATAGTTGTTGGGAACACTAAGCTCGAAGTTGTTGACGAGTATGTTTACCTGGGACAAATAGTCCGACTGGGTAAGTCCAACTTCGACCGAGAGGTCAATCGACGGATTCAACTCGGCTGGGCAGCGTTCGGGAAGCTACGACACATCTTCTCGTCAGACATACCTCAAAACCTTAAAACGAAATTGTACAACCAGTGCGTGTTGCCAGTGATGACTTACGGAACTGAGACGTGGTCCTTCACTGCTGGCCGTATGAGGAAGCTCAAGGTCGCTCAGCGAGCTATGGAGAGGGCTATGCTCGGAGTTTCTCTGCGTGATAAACTTAGGAATGAGGATATCCGCAGTAGAACCAGAGTGACCGACATAGCCCAACGGATTAGTAAGCTGAAGTGGCAGTGGGCCGGCCATATAGCTCGAAGAACCGACAACCGATGGGGAAGAAAGGTTCTCGAGTGGCAGCCTCGTACCGGTAGGCGAAGTGTAGGGCGTCCCCCCACGAGATGGAGTGACGACCTGGTAAGACATGCAGGAAGTCGATGGATGCAGGTGGCTCAGGACCGTGTTTTGTGGCATTCTTTGGGGGAGGCCTATGTTCAGCAGTGGACTTGTGAAGGGCTGTAATGATGATAATGATGAAATATTTACACACGTTTTTCGTAATCAATATTTTATTGTAAATTCTTGCGGTTCTTACGATATGCTTAAAACGTTATTGTTACATACGCTGTTTGAATCTATGTTTTAAAAGTGGAACAAAAAGATTGTCGCTGAGATGAACTTTTAATAAAAAGTAAAAGCGAACGAAGTAAAACCTATTTCATCATCATCATCATCATCATAATTACAGCCCTTCACAAGTCCACTGCTGGTTGCCACTCATGAACCTTTCTTCCCCATCGGTTGTCGGTTTTTCGAGGTAAATGGCCGCCGTTGCCACTTCAGCTTACTAATCCGTTGGGCTATGTCGGTTACTCTGACCGAATGAGGAAGCTCAAAGTCGCTCAGCGAGCTATGGAGAGAGCTATGCTCGGGGTTTCTCTGCGTCATAAACTTAAAACCTATTTAACAAAATTAAATATCAGATTTGTTTGACAATTTTTTTCTAATAGTAGCAATGCTATTAACATTACTAATTCCGTCAACTACTCCTGTAAAACTTAAAATGCTTTTGTTAGAAGTGGTTCCTACGACCTTTTGAGTTCGCGGTCCTGTCATTATTTTTGTCAAATGTTTGACAAAGATATCGCTTTAAATAATACAAAGAAAACCTACAATGAAATTGAAAACTTCAACTTTTTTAAATCTGCTAAAAAGTACTATTTTATTATTATATTTTTTGCAGGCGAATTTGATATTTATTCTTTGACCATAAGGTTAAAGTTACAGGCTGTACGTCCAACCGTTGGGCATAGGCCTCTCATTTCAGAGAGCGTTTTTGGAGTAAGGGAATTGAGGTTGGAGTGGGAAAAAAGAAGGTTGGTTAAGGAAGTTCGTGGCGCCAACACAAATCGAGGCCAAGAATATTTACTGCTGCTCCATCGCAATGCCAGACCTCTCGCATCTCTGATAACGCTGCCCGTCGCGAGTTTAGGTATTTTACATAATATAATTTAAACATAATTTAAATTTGGATTCCAAGACAATTTATCTTTCTTATGGATACATCGGAAGACATGTCCAATATAAAAAAAATTGTAGATGTTTCTAGACATGTGATATTAATGCAATTCTGAAAAACTTATTTATTCACGTGTTCCTCATTCATTTAGGTCTAATAGTCTTTGGGAATTCAAAAAAATTCTTTGATAAACTGACATAGATACACAGACACCGAAGTGACTCTAAAAGTGATCGAACTTTGCTAAATTTGGCGCGAAATAGCATTTAATGATGTCACTAAATTGAAGATCACGCGAGCGAAGCCGCAGGTAAAAACCTAGTATGTTATATGAGACTTCTTTTGATCTGTGACTAAGGTTTTTAACGACCAAATGTCATAGTTAACCCGGAGTACATTCAGCTTTATGTTATTAATTTTGGTCCGATCTATGCTTGGGTTTGGGGATGCAGGGATCGTTTAAGTATAAGAAATTATTATTGAAATTATACTTCTTTTGGGACGTTTGTGAAAAATTATGTAAGTGAAATTTTTACGATGCGCGCGCACACCCACATCTATAAACGACACCATGAAGTTGTTATTATGCGCGCGCAAACTATCACCTCAAAGCGACAACTTCATGGGGTAACTGTCTCAAGTTTTCGTGGGAACTGATATCTATATTTAAGGTAGTTGTTTTTAGTTATTTTTGTTTTGTTAAACTAAAGAAGTATTACTTCCTACGTGCGTACGTGTGTGCGTATGTTAAAATAATATTTTAACGTCTGAAGTAAACTAGGTGGATGGCGAGAGACGGGCTATTCTAAACTATGGGACGTATGTTGGCTTTTATACGGGGTAGAGCCACGCTGCAGCGATGTTATGGTTTTAGTACGAATGGGCACGGGTTGGACTGGAAAGGGACACACTCTGAGTGTAACGAACGGAAGACCCTTTTGACTGGAAACAGGGCGTTCCGCCATCGCTCCTAGGAGTGACAACTCATGTGCATTTTAATTCTTATTCGAGAATACATGTAATGTGCTGATGTGATGTGCTAGTTTGTCACCCTTATCAAATAAATAAAATGTTTTAACTCAAGCAATTTATACACTGACATATGTTTGTAGATATACGTAAATAAAACAGTATATTCGTGGGTTAATTTTGTAAGAATACACCTAATGATAGTTACCATTCTATTTTCTTCTGTTTTATGCCATTATTGCTAATGACGCTATTGCTACCTTTAACGTTTATTGAGAGTATCAAAGTGAGCTCCTAATTTTTTCTTCGAATATCACGTATTATGTTATGTTTTTTGTTTTTTATATTTTTTTTGTTAAATTATATTAATTAGAAATTGACACTATATTTATTTACATTCCAAAATGATATACTTAAATAAATAAATTTTTATAGGATAGGGTGACAAACGAGCACACAGTCTACCTGATGCTAAGTGGCTGCTGTGGCCCATAGACATCTACATCTATCCTCGTTTGCGAATCAAAATCCAGATGAGTTAGTTAGAGGACTAAGATGGAATGCCTCTTTTCCAGTAAAACGGGTCTCGGGTTCTCTACACTCACCATACGAAACACAGCAGTGTTAAGCTGCTATTTTACACTGATATTCTGTGAGAGCGTGGTACTTCCCCGGTCGAGCCGACCCACTCGTGCTACAACTATACTACTAATATAGCTGCAGCTCTCCACGTATGGCTCTACCACGTATAAAATTATATTACAATTAAAGAAACAAAATATAAATAACAAAACGCTGGCTGCCATTCTTCTTTGACTAAAACTACCTACCCTCTTTTCTCCAGTAGCGACGACGAGTTGCGGATAAGGCTTCTTTAGAAACTTTACAGCGCTTAGATCCCACACTGCGATACTGTACAATAAAGACATATATTAGTCACCTCTCAGAGACTCATAATTGTTCTCTTTATCTAGGTTATTTTTTCCTTTCTGCTCTAACATCATACGTTTTAAGGGCCTTTTTCATATTTCTTTCTATATCCATGTTAACGTAGACGTAATCTATACGTAGTAGCTCACGCTGCAGCAATACTCGTAATAAGGTATTGGTTCGGCCCGACTGGAGTCTTTACTTCTGTAGAATAGTTTTAATATTTGACATTTTGTGTATTACATATTTATTTCATCATCATCATCATTACAGCCCTTCACACGTCCACTGTTGAACATATGCCTCCCCAAGGAATGCCACAAAGAACGGTCCTGAGCCACCTGCATCCATCGACTTCCTGCATGTCTCACCAGGTCGTCACTCCATCTAGAGGGGGGTCGCCCTACACTTCACCTACCGGTACGAGGCTGCCACTCGAGAACCATTCTTCCCCATCTATTGTCGGTTCTTCGAGCTATATGGCCGGCCCACTGCCAATTCAGCTTACTAATCCGTTAAACTTTGTCGGTTACTCTGGTTCTACTGCGGATATCCTCATTTCTAAGTTTATCACGCAGAGACACCCCGAGCATAGCCCTCTACATAGCTCGCTGAGTGACCTTGAGTTTCCTCATACGGCCAGCGGTGAAGGACCACGTCTCAGATCCGTAAGTCATCACTGGATACACGCACTGGTTGTACAATTTCGTTTTAAGGTTTTGAGGTATGTCTGATGAGAAGATGTGTCGTTGTTTCTCGAACGCTGCCCAGCCGAGTTGAATCCATCGATTGACCTCTCGGTCGAAGTTGGACTTACCTAGTCGGACTATTTGTCCCAGGTAAACATACTCGTCAACAACTTCGAGCTTAGTGCTCCCAACAACTACCGGCATAGGTGTGATATGGACGTTAAACATGATTTTTGTTTTGTCCATGTTCATCTTAAGACCTATCCGTTGGGAGACACTATTGAGGTCATTGAGCATAGTGCCTAGGTTCCACTATGCTTAGGTCCTCCAGCGATTCTGCCATAAGGACTATATCGTCGGTAAATCTAAGGTGAGTGATGTACTCGCCATTGATGTTAATACCGTATCCTTTCCAGTCCAGTAGCTTGAAAACGTCTTCCAATGCAGCGGTGAAGAATTTCGGGGATATAACGTCACCCTGTCTTATACCTCTCTGCAGATGGATAGGTTTCGTACTCTGATTCTGTACTCGGATAGCCATCGTAGCTCTACTGTACAAACACTTCAGCACTTCGATATAACGACAGTCAACTTGGCACAGCGGAAGGGACTGCAGCACCGCCCAAATTTCGACGAAATCAAAGGCTTTCTCATAGTCCACATACGCAAGGCAAAGTGGCAGATTATACGATAATTAATAGAATCAGGCGTTACTTTGCGGCAGTCCATTATATTAAATTTGACAAAAAATTACTTTGCGTTCATCCACTAGATAAAATAAAATAATGTGTCTTTAAGCAGGGAGCGGTTGCGTCAGCGGTCTGTATAAAAAGCAGTTGTTTTGGCTCGCCGCTCACTTAACGGTTAACCACCGTAGAGTCTATATCACCTGAGAATGCCTGGTGTAGACGCGAAACACGTGTCTTATTTTCGCCAGTGGTGTGTCTTTCATAGTGTAGTGGTGTTGGGAGTAGTGGTGCTGGGATTAGTGGTGACGGGGATAGTGCACGCAATAGAGGGAAGGCGGGAGGTGCTCTTCAAACTAGGTAAGACACATCATTTTACTGTATCTAGCGGATGTACGCAAAGTAATTTTTTGTCAAATTTAGGTAGATTATACTCCTCTGTCTTCTGTACAAACTGCCGCAGGGTATGCATGTGGTCTATGGTACTAAAGCCTTTTCGGAAACCGGCTCTTTCGGGAGGCTGGAAGTCGTCAAGTCTGCGTGCGAGACGATTCATAATGACTCTTGAAAACAGCACGTAGACGTGGCTCAGAAGGGAAATCGGTCTGTAGTTTTTCAAGAGAGCGTTGTCGCCTTTCTTGAAGAACAAGACCACCGCACTTCTGCTCCACGCCTCCGGAGTTGTGCCACCATGGAGGACGGAATTAAAGAGCTTCAAGTACTGGTTTTCCACCCGCTTTCAAAAGCTCCGCTGTAATTCCATCCTCGCCCGGGGACTTGTCGTTTTTAAGGTGCTGGAGAGCCATTCTAATCTCGCTCAGACTGACGTCCGGTATATCTTCGGAATAGTGTCGGATAAGACTCGCTCTTGGATCGTTACTAACACTTGCGTGTGGCTCCAACGATGACGTGTACAGCTGCTCATAGAACCTCTCAATCTCACTCAAAATCTCAGGTGTCCCAGAATCTACGCTGCCACACTCGGTCTTTAGCCTTGACAGTTGGCTTTTTCTGGCAGACAGATCTCTGGCAAAGACTTTGGAGCCATGGTTCCGCTCGATCGCTTCTTCAATACAAGCTGTATTGAAGTTGCGTAAGTCCCGCCGCATATATTTAAAGATATGTCTGTTCAGTTGCCTGTATGCTGTCAAATCTGTTGAAGAGTGTAGCTTCATCTCCCGTCTAACAGCCATGAGATTAAGAGTGTGATCGGAGAGTTTATGTGTTCTTCTACGGCGGGTCTTGCAGAACTTAGCTCCGACCGCATGGACAGTTTCCACGAGCTTGTCATTCATATCGTCCACTTCATTGCAGTCTTCTAGGCACTGAAAACGGTTTTGTAACTCGAGCTGAAAGGTTTCGGGACTTTGGAACAGAGCATGAGAGGGACAGAGCGTTGACTTCATTAGACGAGACCTCTCCAACTTAACGTTTAGGTTCAGTGTGCCTCTAACCATTCGGTGATCGCTACCAGTTTTCACCCTCGCGATCACGGAGACATCACTGAACAGTTGTCGTCTGGTCCTTATAATGAAGTCAATCTCATTTTTTTTCGAACCGTCGGGGATCGACCAGGTCCACTTCCTCTGAGGCCGCTTCTGTAAGAAAGAGTTTATCATAAAGAGTTCCTCTTTGTCCCTGAACTCGGCCAGCTGCTGGCCCCTTGGGTTCCGTTGCCCGATTCCAAATTTCCCTACTTTCAGCTCACCATTCTCTCTTGTGCCTAGTTTTGCATTGAAGTCTCCCATTAACACCGTATAGTGGGTTTTGGAGGAATGCATGGCTCTAGAGATATCCTCATACATTTCCTCCACCTCCTGATCGGGGTGTGCCGAGGTTAGTGCGTAAACCTGTCTGACCTTTAGCGAATACCGTTTGGTGATTCTGAGTATAAGGTACGCAACCCTCGTCGACACACCCTCAATCTTTACAACGTTGTTAACGAGAGACTTGTGGACGATAAAACCAACCTCCTTGGGACAAATGGTTGCCCTCCCGGTGATAGAACAAGTTGCCGGATTCGAGGATTACTGTGTCCTCCCCCTCTCTTTGGACTTCGGATAATCCTATAATATGCCAGCGTAACTTTCCTTCTCTTCTTCCAGCTCCACGATCTTCTCGTCAGTCCTCAGGGTGCGTGCGTTGTATGTTGCCAGGTTGAGTGGTTTAAGGTGGCAACCGAACCTCCACCTCCACCTGATGGGTGCACCGGGCGCGCTTTCAACGTTGCTTCCCAACTTGGGGGGCCCGAGCGCCGCCTGTAGGCGGTTGTACGTGGGAATCGTGCGGTCCATGGCCCTGTATGGGGCCCCTGTGTGGGCGATGGACATGACGGCCATTACTCTCGCCATTCTGCGCAAACCGCAGAAGGCGATGGCCGTCAGAGTCGTCCGCGGGTATCGCACGATTTCCTACGAGGCAGCTTGCGTCCTGGCCGGATCCCCGCCCTGGGACCTAGAGGCGAAAGTACTCGCGTCATTATATCGATGGCGCGAGGAAGAGCAGGCACGGGGCTCGAGGCCGGTGCAGCAACAGATCGCGCTGCGCCGAGAAGAGCTCCGTCAGGTCTTGGTGGCGGAATGGCGGCAAAGGCTTCTGCGCCCTACCGCCGGCCTCGCTACCATCGAGGCGATCCAGCCAGTACTCGACGACTGGCTCGGGAGAAGGCACGGCTCCCTGTCGTTTAGGGTGACGCAGGTGCTGTCGGGGTACGGCTGCTTCAGCAAGTAGCTGTGCCGTATAGACAGGGAGCAGGATGCTCGGTGCCACCACTGCGTCTATTGCGGGGAGGACACTGTGCAACACACGCTCGCCGAGTGTGTAGCTTGGGAGGAGCAGCGCCGTGTCCTCACAAATGAAGTAGGAGGCGATCTGTCGCTGCCGGCCTTAGTGCGGAGGATGGTCGGTAGTACAGAGTCGTGGGACGCGGTGATATCCTTCTGCGAAGACGTGATGTCGCAGAAGGAAATTGCGGAACGGGAAAGGGAGATCTCGACTCCCTTCCCCGGCCGCAGAAGGCGCACCGGGCGCAGGAGAAGGGCGGACAACGCCCTTTTCCGGTCCCTATGAATGGGTCCAGGGGCGAGGGACTTGGGGAAGCCCCCGCCAGCCCTATTCGATGGACCTGAGGCGCCAACACCCGCGCGCGCCCCTGAGGCGATACACGGGGTAGTTGAACTCACTACCCCGTGCAGGAGACGAGGCCCGGACAGACCGGGCCAGCACTAGTGTGGGGCTGCGGAAGAATTTGGAATCCCGCGGCCCCGTGCGCACGTGCGAGGAGCCACCGGGGTGGTTTTAGCCGGTAAGAGTCCGGTACGCGACTCCGCCGTCCATGAGGATTTCCCCCCGTAAAAAAAAAGGTGGCAACCGAACCTCCACCGGAGATTCTTAGCACCCCCTGCCCCGCCGTTACCATGGTCGCCACCTTAGCCAGGAATAGCGGGAACGCCGGGGACTGGGGGCCGTCTCTTTGTTGCTCTCATCATTCGGGGGTATTTGCCATAGTTGCCACACTTGGCGAGCGGGTTGGCAACCGCAGTTCTTTTATTGTACTTTTGCTGTTATCAGGAAGATGCTGCTGCCCATCTCCTGCCTGTTTCCCTTTGTCGCCTTTTACGACACCCACGGGAAGATATGGGGTAGTGGATATTCTTAACCGCCACTACACGGTACATATTTATTTAATATACATTTGATTGAAGAAATACACATATATCCAATAATTCATTGTTAAAATAATCGGCTCTAGCTACGATTCCAAGAGCGGTGATTTCGTAGGCACGTTAGTTGATAACCAAACCACGCGTGGATAATAGAAATTTAGAATAACACAAATAATTATGTATAAAAGTTACTCTTAATTATTTATTTCTTAAGTCAAGTGTTATACTAGACATAAGTAATTTAACTACATCTCGAAGCTCATATCATCACAATCCGATATTAAAGAGCTTAAGTTTACTTGATTCTCACGTAACATATTTCAATATCAATTATCCACAAATTATGTTACGGTTATATTAACTTTTCATCACGTGTACTATATTTTACGTATACTTAACTTGGGCACTGAACTAAAAAACACTATTCATTCAATCCATCCATTACAGCCTATAAAAATAAACTGCTGAACATAAGCCTCCCCCATAAATTGCCCCATACGTGGGATTTTTCCTTAGTTACCACGCTTTGCAAGTGGGTTGGCAACCGCAGATTTTTTTAAAATTTTGAGTTGTTTTATTTACTCTTTTAGTTTCCCTCTGTCGTCTCTTACGTCACCCATGGAACAATATGGGGTAATGGATATTTTTACAAAAAATACTTAAAAATACTCTGTTAAAAAAACACAATCTTTGACTTGAAAATGTAGTGTTCATTTACTATAGACTAATTATAGTCTTCCCATCAAACCGTCAACAGTCATGTGCTGGGGAAACGTCCCTAATAATCCTCTTACATAATAAAGTTAATTTACTATATTCGCCCCAATATAGACGAGTACTGGCGATTTCCGTGCTAGAGGTGTAACAGTTTTGACGTTTCCCTCGTCACGTTATTGAATCTTATTTTTATTTTGTATAAGTGATGGTTAAATTACTATTACTAGGACTCCATTACCTTGGGTGAGGCCTATGTCCAGCAGTCGACTTATGAAGGCCTGTAATGATGGTGATGATCATAAATGGTTCATCATCAGCGATCACTAAAAAATTGATCATATGTTATTTATCGTTTTCAACTTATTTTTATTTTTAATGTTTTGTATGCCTAACAGCAGAAATTAAAAATAAACATTAATAAAATTAAAAGTGATTTTAAAACAGTTAAAACCGTAAAAGTGGATTTATTCATAAGTATTTTGTTATGCAAATAGTAATATTTGCTTTTAGTAATATATGCTGATATAGAATAAATAGAAACTTAGAAATATTGATAGCACCTGTCTCAAAGAACTGGTATTCCCATCTCAAACCGTCTACATAAGCTTTATAAAGGAAAAGACCGACCGCAAAGCGACTGCGGTTGCGGTAGAGTGCTGTTATAAATTAAACGTTTGCGAGACGATCAAGGAGTTATGGTTTACACAGATGAAAACATTTCAGGCTTGCCTTCAACTTGTAAAAAGTTCTTTAATTTAGGTTTTAGTAATAATATTCGTAAATGACGGATAAACAGATAGATTTTTATATTTGATAAATTGGTGCAATTATATCCACACTACAAACTCACCGGTAGAAAGTATATAAACTGGAAAATTTGGAATGTGATATAATTTGGAGAAAAATAGGATAGAATAAATCAATATTTATCTTCAGGTCATTTATTCGTGGCAGAAAGGTGATAGAACTAATTTTGATAAACTTCTCTGGGTTCGCTTTAAATTGGGACTGACGAAGTTATTCCTTTTGGCTGTTTATGCGCCGGTAGCTTCGTCGTCCAGGGCTGAGCTGAAGGAGTTTTGGGACAATGTAAGAGAAGTTCTAGATTTGGCTAGGGGAAACGAAAGAATTGTTGTATGTGGTGATTTGAATGGATGGGTTGGTACCGCTCGACCAGGGTACGAGTCGGTACTTGGAAAGTTTGGCGATAAAAGGGTTAATGATGCTGGCAAGCTTATACTGGCGGTGTGCAAGGAAAAGGGTCTTCTTGTAACAAACACTATGTTTAATCACAAGAAAATCCATATGCATACTAGAGAACGAAAGAATGAGAGAAGTATGATCGATTTGTTCCTGGTGGATGACCGACTGCGAAAACAGGTGATGGATACGCGAGTGTTCAGGGGTGCTGACCTGGGAACGGATCACTATCTAGTGATTACTAGATTTAGGGGTCTGTTCGCGGGTTGGCGCTACCGGACGGCAGTACCAGAACCACAGTCGGTCTGTCGCATCCGAAGCTGGAAGCTTCAGGAAGCGGATACTAGGGACAAATATCATGCGAGGGTGGCCGAAAAGCTTGACACCATCAATGGCAGAAAAGAATGTGTAGAAAGATCATGGCAGAACCTTAGGGATGGAATGGTAAGTGCAGCGGAAGAAGTGTGTGGAACAATAAAAAGAGGCAGTAGTAAAAGAAGAGATGCATGGTGGAATGATGAAGTGAAAGAAGCTGTAAAGAAGAAGAAGAAAGCATGGTTAGACTACTTGGCCTCTAGTAATGATAAGGATATGAGAGAGAAGATGAAAGAAAGATATAGGCTGCAGAAAGTTCACACGAAAGCACTGATTGAGGAAGTGCGTGAAAGGTGTAGAATGGAAGCGGACGAAAGGCACAACTTTAAGGAGAACTCAAAACTCTTCTGGAAAGAGGTTGGAAGGGCCCGAAGTGGTGCGACGGCCTTAAGAATGAACAAAGTGCTTTCGGGAACTAATGACGTCCTCGCAGAAAAATCGGACGTCATGCAGCGATGGAGCGAATTTTATATAGAAATGTATGCGTGTGATGATCTTAGTGAGGGATCCGGAGAAGACGCCGTGACTGGTACGCCAGACCCGGACCTCAATGACACTGAGGTCATCAGTATGAAAGAGATTGAACGTGCGATTCGAAGTTTGAAATGTGGTAAGGCTGCGGGACTAGACAGAGTTACTGCTGAAATGGTCAAGTATGGTGGGCCTCGCGTCTGGGACAGCTTTCATCTGCTGTGCAATTTGTGCTGGCACACGGGGGATGTCCCGGATGATTGGCGATCCGCGGTCATTGTGCCTTTATATAAAGGTAAAGGTTCACATTTTGACTGCGGGTGCTATCGGGCGAACAGCTTGACCAGTTTAGCAAGTAAAGTTTACTCGAAGGTTTTGACACGTAGGATGCAAGAGAAATCGGAAAGATTTCTATGGGAGGCACAATGCGGATTTAGACCTGGAAGAGGATGCTCGGATCAAATTTTTTCTCTCCGCATGATCACGGAAAAGCTTCTGGCTGCTAACCAGAAGATTTTCTGTGCTTTTGTGGATCTTGAGAAAGCATTTGATAAGGTTGTAAGGAAGAAAATGTGGGAACTGTTGCCGGGGTATGGTGTGGATGGTCAATTGCTAAGGGCTGTGCAGTCTCTTTACTGTGACTGTAAAGCCTGTGTGCGGATAGGGCATTACCTGTCACCCATGTTTAACGTCCAAACGGGCGTAAAGCAGGGTTGTGTCATGTCTTCCTGGCTGTTCATACTGTATCTCGACAGCTGTTTACAGAAGCTGAAAGATAGTTGTTTGGGTGTGAAATTGGGTGACATTAAAGTAAATTGTCTGCTGTATGCTGATGATGCAGTGCTTATTGCACCATCAGAGGCAGAACTGCAGGCATTAGTCACGTGTATGAAAGAGGAATGTGAAATTAAAGGTCTCCGTTTGAATGCTAATAAAACTAAGGTTCTGGTATTTGAAAGGGACGAAGAGAGAACGAAGTGTGAAATATGGGTAAATCAGGACTGTCTAGAACAGGTAAATGAAATTGTATACTTAGGGAGTGCTTTTAGCCGGGATGGTAGATGTGGCATGGCCGACCGAAAGCGATACGAAGAGATTCGCAATATGGCAGGTTTGAAAGATGACCTTATCACAAAAATTGATAAGGGCGTGCTTCGGTGGTTTGGGCACGTTGAGCAAATGAGTGAAGACCGAATGGTGAAGAAAATATATAGCGCGAAAGTTAATATTAAAAGGTGTCGAGGTAGGCCGAGACTAACTTTCGAAGACCATGTGAGCAAATTGCTCGAAGAGGGTAGGGTCAAAAGTACTCGGATACTTAGACGTGCATGCATGAAGAAGATAATGAATCTGAAAGAAGCGAAAGAGGTTTGTAAGGATCGTGACACTTGGCGATCTGTTCTCTCTGGCTACCCCGTCAGGGATTGTGCGTGAAGATAAGTAAGTAAGTAAGATGCAGATGCTAATAACGTCATGTGCATTTGTGAACTTGCATGACCTTGAAAAGTGGAGACATGTCAAAATTTGGACATAGGAAAATCGTTGTTGGCCTTCATACTGGCTACATTATTCCATCATGGTCCATAGATTTGAAAGTTGTTGATTGTGACAGGAAGAGACGCTTACGATTCTTTTGGGCGGTAGCTCCCAAAGTTTTCTTCTTATTCTTCTAAAAATTTCTTGTATTTTTGTGATTTAATATGGTGAATTTTTTAATATCTTGATTACATCGCCATCGGATTCTATCATAGTGATCTCATCACTATGATAGAATCCGCGATCTCGCGATCAAGAAGAACGTTCTTGGTACGTGTGCTGTAGGGAGAGGGGAATGATAAAATTAAATTTGAAAATATAGTTTAGATTTCCCATTATAAACTGTAATATATTTTAAAAGCTTGTTTATTTTTTTAATAGGAGAGGGGGGCAAAGGAGCATACGTCTCACCTGATGGTTAGTGACTACCGCCGCCCATGAACAACTGCAACACCAGGGGCATTGCATGTGCGTTGCCGGCCTTTTAGAAAGGAATAAGCTCTTCTCTTGAAGGTTCCTAAGTCGTATCGGTCCGGAAAAATCGTCGGTGGTAAGCTATTCCACAGAGAGGTTGTTTGCGAAAGTGAAACGTACAGTGGTGGACTGCCAAGCATCCAGATGGTGTGTGATATCGAGAATTTTTCCGTGATGTGCGTTCGTGAAATTTGGCTGTTTTTTTATAACTAAAACGAAATGTTTTATGATACAGTGAAAATTAAATAAATGTCCACTTTTCACGGCTATCTGCGCACTCTATATAACAATATTTTCTCATGTAGCGATGTTTCAATGTTTATTTCACTGTACCGTATTTTATAATTTCCGGAGTAACAAATGACATTCGCAGCGATGAATCCGAAACCAACGCTAGTACATTTATTATTATAATATTACAATTTAACGTCTTTAAAAGTTTTACGAAATTAATTAAACATTACAGTTTAATATGTCTATAAGGTTATGTCGTGTAGTTGCGTATAGAGGGAATCGAAAAAGGAGATAAGCGGCAGCATCTTCCTTACTGCGCATGAAATATCTTAACTTTGTGTTAACCGAATACCCCATACTGCTTGGTGCTCTGTGTTTGGTTGCTGCCTTGGTGTTCTCACTGTGGTGCGCGAGACGTTGTCCCGGGAGACAGCAGTTTCACTGTGTTGTTGTGAAGTGTATGGGACGCTCATTGTGGTGCAAAGTGTGTTTGTGCGTAACTCTCCTTCCTGGCTACCTGGTTATGGTAACCGTAAGTAGAGCGAAACAATCCCGCCGCCTTAGAGGCGGTCATCGTTAACAGCTAGGTGCTCACCCTAGCGTACCAACGCGCTAAGTGTATCTATAGGTAATTGTTTTAGGCACACACCTCCCCCGCCGAAAGGTGGGGAAGCTTGGTATATATCTGTGCTTGTGTTAGCATAGTAAACAAGAGGGCGTCATTTACATTAGAGGGACAAAGCTGCTCGCATACGTAGGCATTACTTGAATCCTGATTCCCTACAGGTATCCCCTGGATAGTGCTAAAAGAGCTACTGCTCGTTTAGCACTATATACCACCAGTATGTAGTACTCTACATACTGGTGGTAGGTTGGTCCTCTACTAGTGAGAGGCCCGGCCAAGGGTTAGTTACCACCAACCTGGCAAAGACATCACCAAATTATGCAAATCGTGTTCTGGTATAACGTTAGGTGAAACCCAATTCCTAGGGAGAATGGGTCTGGACAGTTGCGTTGCGCATACGAACCGGTTGCGACGCGGCCGTTTCTTAGTGTCAGGTGCCTAGTTATGGAGGTTAGCGGGATCCGAAACATGGTTGCATCGCTGGCCGACCGTAGATAGTTGGGAGCCCAAATAATGAGCCAGCCAATCGTGAAAGGCTGCCCCGCAATCTTACGAAAAATCCTGGGATTACTCCACCATGCCCGTTGGCCATTGGAGGAGAGGGCCTGGTGGCGATTATCAGGGGTGTTCGGTCGTCCCCGCGATCTTCATGCTAGGTACCATCGATGCTGTGACTCTGTTTGCGCCCCTAGGGTTTATGTGTGACGTCTCGTCCAACTGCCATGCCCTCAACGTATTCACTCCCACCATTAATGAAAAAAAGGAAAAAGAATAGTAAGTTCATACAGTGGTTGCACTTCCTCTCCATCAAAGTGCACCTCACAAACATAAGAAGCCTGCACTGTAATCTGCAGTCCATTACCACCTTGAGACAAGCCGCACTACTATCTACAATCTGGGTATCTACGACCTGCTGAACTTAGGAAAAGCCCACCCGTCATAGTTCAAGACAAAACCAAATGGAATAACCTTTCCAATTGGTTAAACTGTCAGGGCATTCAAAATTGTGTAAATACGACTGACGATTTTCGCAATGTAATAAACCGCCTGCGCGCCCAACAACTCGCCTTTCATACGTACGCCCTCACTGAGGAATGTAACCTGCGCGTGGTCGTCGGAGGCATCCCCAAGAAGCTCGAGACTTTGCACATTCTAGACGATTTAAAGGTTCAAAATCTCCCGGTCCAGGAGGTGCATATAGTGCACCACCAGACCGATAAAAAACGATTTTTAGATCTGTGCCTTGTCGTCCTGGACCTGTTTCCGGAAGGCAAGGATTATTTTTAACTTCCGGCGCATCTGCAACCTCACGGGGATTGCAGTTGAAGCTCCCCAAAATAGAGGCATCGTTGGCCAGTGCCATCGGTGCCGACTGTACGGCCACTCGGCCAAAAATTGGTAGGCCAAGCCTAGGTGCGTCAAGTGCCTAGGTGACCACGGTACCACTGACTGCCCCCGCACGCCCGAGACGGTTGAACCCCCGAGCTGCGTCAATTGCCGCAAAGAGGGATACCCAGCGATTTATTGCGAGTGTTCCAAAGCTCTGCAAAGGAAGCAGCGTGGAGGTAGAAGCCGTCCCGAACGCGCAGGTCAAGCCAAAGAGTCTCGCTCTCGGCTGCCTACCCCCAAACCCGCACAGTCTTTGGTGCCTACATCCGCGCCCCAAGTCGCCACTAAGCCCACCCCAGTCGACGGGGTGGCCGAAAAAGGTTCCAGCTCTCCCGCACCTTCCCCGCTAAAACCCAACGCTTAGACGAAACCGCCGGCTCTTGTCACCTCACGGCCAATGCCTCCTCTCCAGGCCCCAAAATCGAAGCCCACCCCACAAGGCTCATTCTCCTTTGCCGCTGACTTCTCTCTGGTCTGTGGCTTCATCATCAATATCAACGTTGCCGAGTTATCTTCCTTGGCTCGCAAACTCCGTGGAGCCACCTCACCTCAGGACAAGCTCAACGCTGCGATTGAGCACATTGTAACTAACATTATCCAAAACAATTTTATAGTTTTGATAATATATTCTTTTGCTGTATTTATTTTACTTTCAACGTAATCTTTATATTTATACCTTTTCTGGCCTAATTTTCTTAACGTTATCTGTATGTCTTGTAATTGCTAATACATTAATTCTACATTGTCTAATAGAATAGAATAGAATGATTTTTATTCAATATGGATTATTACATAATACTTATTGAAAGTCATTATTTAATTTACCACTGGTTCGGAAAATACCTCTGTCCTGGGAAGAACCAGCAAGAAACCCAGCGGGACTTTTTTTTAAACATAATTTCACTTAACAATAATTTTGTTTATACAATTTTAAATGAATGAAAATAAAATTTTAAATGAATTTTCATAGAATCAGCATGGTGGCGATCACCTATTCCCAGGGGTTATTTTCATTCATGTATTCCTTGATATTATAATAAACCTTTTTGTACAGTTTTTCTTTAATAAAACTTTTAAACTTGTTTATTGACAAACTTTGAACATGTTCTGAGATTCTGTTGTAAAAGCGTATACATTGCCCCATAAATGAATTACTAATTCTGTGGAGTCTAGTAAGTGGCATTACAAGCTTATGTTTGTTCCTAGTGTTTAAGGTATGAACATCCTTATTCTTATTAAAGCTATTTATGTTTTTATGTACATACATTACATTTTCATAAATATATTGCGATGCCAAAGTTAATATGTTTATTTCTTTAAATTTTTCTCTAAGGGACTCTTTACAATTTAGATTATAAATCGCCCGTACGGCTCTCTTTTGCAAAACAAATATAGCTTCAATATCAGTCGCATTACCCCATAGCAAAATTCCATAAGACATTACGCTATGAAAGTAACTAAAATACACTAACCTAGCTGTCTCAACATCTGTGAGACTTCTAATCTTTCCTACAGCATATGCTGCATAACTAAGTCTGCTTTCTAATTTAGATATATGGGGGCCCCATTGAAGTTTCGCGTCAATAGTAATACCGAGAAAAACAGTGGTATCCAATAGCACTCATTATTAAAAACAAAACGAAAGATTATATATCTAGCTGGCACACGTAATGCACAATACAATTTAGCAATAAATTGTACCTTAATGTTGCACCATAATTTTAGTAGAAGACCGTCTCATCACATTAAAAAATTGCAGCAGGATCTCAGAGCTCACACGACTGATATAGCCCTGCCATCCTGGTCCCTGGCTGGATAATCTCAAACGCATCCTCCTGTATGTAGTATCCTCCAGCATGTATCTCTCTTTGAATTAAGTTTTTATAGCATCTTCTGTATTGCCGATAAGCTAACTATGCAAACGCTGCAACTAGTATTGCCGGCACCGTCGAGAGCCATATGTTGTTAATCCAGATGTGCTGAGCAGCCTGTGCACTATTGGTTCCCACGACACTGCGCGATAACAATGTCCATGAGCTCCGATTTTGATTGAGATTTGCCCGTTTTCGTAAACTTCACTTGCACTATTATTCTCCAAAACAAAATATAAAAAATTCCGTCGTACTTGCTCGCACCTTTGTTGGTAAAAAGACGCCGCCCCATTCACGCTTTGGCTAAAGTCTAGTTCGCAAAATGTGCATGCGCTGCAAATTGTGTCACATACGCAACCGCGGAGGCAAAACGTCCGCGCATGGCAGGGTCGCCATAAAGGTGCGGGGATTATCACATGATACGACAGCTTTGCAAAACGGCCTGTTTATTACTGTTCCACAACTTACAATGAATATTTATTTATATTAACCTTCTAACACCACTAAACTTATCGACGCAATCTGGTCTTTCCAGTGCGCCTAAACACCCTTCCTAAATACCAGAATGGCAGCTTAAAATCCCGCTCTCTAACTGACGCGTTCTTTAATTTGAACGGCCCCAGAGACCAAAAAGACGAGATCGCGCTCTTTCTACGCAACCACGATGTAGACGTAATGTTAGTGCCAGAGACTTTTTTGAAACTTAGCCATCGCGATCCTAAAATAGCAAACTACATCTTAGTTAGAAATGATAGGCTGACCAGCCCTAGAGGCGGCACCTTGATCTACTACAAAAGGTCCTTGCACTGCGAAACAATCGACGTTAACTAACATAGAAGTTTCCATATGTTTTCTACGTGGTAGAGCCATGCTGCAGCTATATTAGTAGTATAGTTGTAGTACGAATGGGTCGGCTCAACCGGGAAAGGACCACGCTCTCACAGAATACCAGCGTAAAATAGCAGCTTAATGCTGCTGTGCTTCGTATGGTGAGTGTAGAGAACTGGAGACCCTTTTACTGGAAATGAGGCATTCCATCTTGGTCCTCACGGGTGACAACGCATCTGCATTTTGTTTGATGTCAATTTCTATGGGCCACAGCAACCACTTACCATCAGGTGGGCTGTGTGCTCTTTTGTCACCCTTATTCTATATAAAAAAAATGTAAAGTAGCCCTCTCCGACCACTCGCCACTCACTATAATTTCAGCGTACCTAAAGCCACTCAAACGCGTAATCGAATCTGACATCGCAGATTTACTCAACCTAGGCTCTAGTGTTATAATAGCTGGAGATCTCCACCTGAGACTCCAACCCGCTACCCATTCGCTACCAATCATCAACTGGACGTCCTTGACGTAGCGATACTCAAAGATGTCCGTTTGTCGATAGCATCGATCGAAACTTTTTAAGAACTCAATTCGGATCACAAACCAGTTCTATTGCCACTGGAACAGCCCGCAGGTGAGGTCCTTCAGACCAAAACCATAGTGGACTGGCATAAGCTCGAGGTTAAACTCGAGTGTACGACCTCCCAGCACCTAGAGAAAATTCCCGATAAGATAGACTCGCCCAGGAAGGCCAATAAAGCGATTAGTGCCCTATCGGCCCACCTCAACACTACAGTTGAAGAATGCTCTCGTAGGGTTCGTGTGTTAAGCAAGTGCTTCAAAGTGATATTCGGCAGCTGATTAGGGCGAAGAACGCAGCGGCGGAAAGACATTACGATCACTATCGTGCTACAGATAACAAAATCTGACTGCGCAACCTCCAAAACGAGGTGAAACAGCGCATCAAAGAGTCTAGACATAACAAGTAGGATAATTTGCTGGAAGATATTGAGCCATCTCAAACTGCCTTCTGGTAGTTGACCCGAGCTCTGAAAGCAGAACAATCCTCACCTATATCACCTCTCATCGGGCCAGGAAATCCCGATCTCGCCTTTGACGTTTCTGAAAAGGCCAAATGCCTCGCGGACAGTTTAGAGAGAAATGTACTCCCTCTAGCAAACCGACAGATCCCACTCACCTTACAGAGGTCGAAGCGAAGATCGAGCGTGAGTCTGCACTACCACCTGCGGGCGACCCCTAAGATCCTGTGACTGCCAACGAAGTCACAGAAGTAATCAAAAGCCTTAAAAAGGAATCAGCACCCGGCCTCGATGGCATTAGCAACAGGGTACTGAAGTCTCTCTCCGCACCCCTCGTTTGCTTCCTAGTAGGCATATTCAACGCTCTTCTTTCCAGCTGCTCCTTCCCGGACGCATCGAAAGAAGCAGACGTAATAGTAAACCCGAAACCGTAGAAACCGCGCAACTTAGCATCTAGTTACAGACCAATTAGTCTCCTCAGCACACTGGGGAATTTTTACTAGCAACTCATATTGAATCGCCTTCCTAAATACGTCTTCACCAACAAACTTCTTCCACAAGAGCATTTCGGTTTCAAACCCGAACACTCATGCACCGACCAATTGCATCGCCTCACAGAATACATTCTGAAAGGATTCAACCAAATTTTATATTCTCACAAAGAAGTTCGAGAACCACCATGACCGGTGCCGTCTTCTTCGATGTCGCGAAAGCGTTTGACAAAGTCTGGCAAGACGCCTTGTTTTACAAGCTGTATAAACTCAACTGCCTGATAGGCTCACCCAAATCATCAGAGCCTTCCTTGCCAATCGCCACTTTTGCTATCGCATTTTTTTTATAGAAGAGGGGGCAAACGAGCATGCGGCTCATCTGATGGGAAGTGACTACCGCCGCTCATGAACAACCGCAACACCAGGGCAATTGCAGATCTCGCCGAGCTCCACAACTCTCTTGCAGAGCTGAGAGCAGTCGTCGTCGGAAGCTATCCCCTCCCCGTGCTTGTCCTCGGGGACTTCAAGGCCATGAACTTGGCTTGGGGTTCTCGTCGTACAGATGTGCGGGGTAGGATGGTGGAAGACTGGGCTCTGGAGACAGGCCTGGTCGTCCTAAATCGGGGTTCTGTCCCCACGTGTGTGCGGATGCGGGGCGAGTCAGTGGTGGACATTTCGTTCGCTAGCCCCGCTCTGTCGCCGCGTGCCATTGACTGGCGAGTCATGGAGGGGGTGGAGACCCACTCCGACCATCGGTACATCCGGTTTGACGTCTCCACCCAGCCCTCGAGCGCGCCAGTCCAACAGGCCCCGAGTGGTCCGCGTTGGGCGCTGAAGCAGCTGGACCGGGAGCTCCTCCTGGAAGCCTCGATCGTGCAGGCCTGGGTGTCATCACCGGATAGGCCTGCCGACGGCAATGATGAGGCAGGGTGGTTTCAGGAGGCCATGTCCGAGATATGTGACGTGGCAATGCCCCACGTCCGGCCAGGAAGCGCCCGGCGTCAGGTGTATTGGTGGTCGCATGAGCTGACGTCTCTGCGCGAGGCGTGTGTCGCCGCGCGGCACCTGTACGCCAGGCATCGCAGGCTCCGCATTCGTCCACCGAATGCCGCAGCCATTGAGGCGGAGCTGTACGAGGGATACAGAGCGGCGAAGACTGCCCTCCGGGAGGCTGTCATGCGGGCCCGGGATCGGGCCCGTGAGGAGATGCTGGAGACTCTCGACAGAGATCCGTGGGGGCGCCCTTACAAGATGGTGCGGGATAAACTCCGCACCTGGGCCCCCCCGCTGACGCAGAGTTTCCGGCCTCAACTCGTGGAGGACGTGGTGAGCGCTCTGTTTCCTGCGCGAGGGGAACATCCGCCCCCGCCTATGGCTCAGCCACCTGCGGTGCCGGAAGCGGACCACCAGGACGACGACGACGGCATCCCGGAAGGGACCGGGGTACACCTGAGAGTGGCGGTACGTATTCTCAAGGCCAGGAATACCGCCCCAGGACCCGATGGCTTGCCTGGCAAAGCCTGGGTCCTGGCCTTGGAGGCTCTCGAGCCCCGACTGGAGGGGCTCCTAAGCGCATGCTTGGAGAGAGGCCAATTCCCGCTTCGTTGGAAGACGGGGAAGCTGGTCCTCATTCGGAAGCCGGGGCGCCCTGCGGACTCTCCGTCTGCATACCGGCCCGTGGTGCTGCTCAGCGAGGTGGGCAAGCTCTTTGAAAGAGTCATTGCAAACCGCCTCGCCGAGCACCTTGCGGGGACGGGGCCGGATCTTGCGGAACACCAGTTTGGTTTCCGCAAGAGGCGTTCTACGGTGGACGCCACCATGCGCGTGAGAGCCCTCACGACGGGGGATGCAGTGGCCAGGGGGGGGGTTGTTTTGGCGGTGTCTCTCGACATCGCCAACGCCTTCAACTCCATGCCCTGGAGCTGCATTAGGGAGGCACTCCGGTATCACCGGGTGCCGACCTACCTCCGTCGTATAGTCGGGGACTATCTGACGGATAGGGCCGTCATCTACCCCGGTCGCAACGGTGAGTGGAACCGGCGAGAGATGTCGTGCGGTGTCCCACAGGGTTCGGTTCTGGGGCCGCCCCTGTGGAACATCGGTTACAACTGGGTGCTGCGCGCCGACCTCCCTACCGGCGTCAGCGTAGTTTGCTACGCTGACGACACGCTGGTACTGGCACAGGGGGGGGTCGTACGAGGCGGCGGCGGAAACTATGACACGCGGGGTTGCGATAATCGTTGAGAGGATCCGGCAGCTGGGTTTTGAGGTGGCTCTGCACAAGTCCGAGGCCATGCACTTCCATGGTCCTCGGAACAGGCCACCACCGGGATCCTCAGCGATGGTAGGAGGGGTATCCATCGGCGTCGAGTCGACGTTGAAGTACCTAGGACTCGTCCTCGACGGCCGATGGAACTTCGTTGAGCACTTCCGACGTTTGGCTCCCAAACTGGAACGGACCGGGGTTGCCTTCAGGCGGCTCCTGCCGAACCTGGGGGGGCCAAACGCCTCCTGCCGGAGGCTCTACGCGGGGATTGTGCGGTCCATGGCCCTTTACGAGGCCCCGGTGTGGGCGCGTGGTTTGGCGCGGCTTGCCGTCCACCACCTGAACGCGCCTCAAACGGTGGTTGCCGTGAGAATGGTTCGCAGCTACCGCACGATCTCCCGCGAGGCAGCGTGCCTCCTTGCCGGATTGCCGCCATGGGATCTGGAGGCGATAGTCCTCGCGCGCCTGCACGAATGGCGCGCGGAGGCACTATGCCGGGGGGAAACCCCGCTGCCGCGGCAAGTTGTCGTGCAGCGGACAGACTTCCGGCATGATCTCATGGCGACATGGAGAGAGCGACTGTCGCAACCCCGTGCTGGGCACGCCACTATAGCGGCGATAAGACCCCTCTTTGAGGAGTGGCTTGAGAGACGCCACGGCGTCCTTACCTTCCGCCTGACGCAGGTCCTCACCGGACACGGTGTGTTCGGGAGGTTCCTGCACCGAATCGGGCGGGAGGAAACGCCCGGGTGCTCCCACTGCGAGGATCGACCGGAGGACACGGTGGAGCACACCGTGGAGGTGTGCCCTGCCTGGGCGGAGCACCGCCGTGTCCTCGTAGCGGCGATAGGCGGCGGCGACCTCTCGCGTCCGGCCCTGGTCGAAGCCATGGTCCGGAGCGAGACGGAATGGGATGCCGTCACCACCTTCTGCAAAGCAGTGATGCTAGCGAAGGAGGTGGCGGAGTGGGAGAAGGAGAGAGCAGCAGCTTTCCTTCCCGGCCGCCGCGGGAGACGCCCCGGGCGTCGGGGGCTACGTCGTGGCCCCCGGCCACCGTAGGCGCGGGCCTGTGGACGGCGAGCAATGGGTAGTTTGCCGTCCGTCTGTCTAACGACGACAGGCCGTGTCGACGGCGCGTTTTGTTCCACGCGCGCCTCAAAGAGCTGTCAGCAGCGTGAAGGGGCCCGCAAGGGCCGACGCCTGCCGGGGCTACGGGCTGTTCGAAAGAGATACCGCGGCTCCGGAACGTAAGGGCACTGAAGGAACACGGATGGTTTTTAGTCAGTAAAAGTCTGACACTCCCTTCCGCTCCACCCAGAGCGAAAGGCGTCATTTGATGATTTTCCATCCGCAAAAAAAAAAGGGCAATTGCAGATGCATTGCCGGCCTTTTAGAAAGGTGTAAGCTCTTTTCTTGAAGGGTCCTAAGTCGTATCGGTACGGAAAATTCGCTGGTGGTAGGGGTAGCCGTGTAGTGGCGGTCAAGAATATCCACTACCCCATATCCTCCCGTGGGTGTCGTAAAAGGCGACGGGGGGAAACAGGCAGGAGATGGGCAGCAGCATCTTCCGGATAATAGCTAAATTACAATAAAAAAAACTGCGGTTGCCAACCCGCTCGCCAAGCGTGGCAACTATGGCAAATACCCCCTTATGAATGACAGCAACAAAGAAACGGCCCCCAGTCCCCGGCGGCCCCGCTATTCCTGGCTACGGTGGCGACCATGGTAACGGCGGGGCAGGGGGTGCTAAGAATCTCCGGTGGAGGTTCGGTGGCCACCTTAGACGACTCGACCTGGCAACGTACAACGCACGCACCCTGAGGACTGACGAGAAGATCGTGGAGCTGGAAGAAGAGATAGACAAGTTGCGCTGGCATATTATAGGATTATCCGAAGTCCGAAGAGAGGGGGAGGACACGGTAATCCTCGAATCCGGCAACTTGCTCTATCACCGGGAGGGCGACCATCTGTCCCAAGGAGGTGTCGGATTTATCGTCCACAAGTCTCTCGTTAACAACATTGTAAAGATCGGGAGTGTGTCGACGAGGGTTGCGTACCTTATACTCAGAATCACCAAACGGTATTCGCTGAAGGTCATACAGGTTTACGCACCAACCTCGGCACACCCCGATGAGGAGGTGGAGGAAATGTATGAGGATATCTCTAGAGCCATGCATTCCTCCAAAACCCAATATACGGTGTTAATGGGAGACTTCAATGCAAAACTAGGCACAAGAGAGAACGGTGAGCTGAAAGTAGGGAAATTTGGAACAGGGCAACGGAACCCAAGGGGCCAGCAGCTGGCCGACTTCATGGAGAAAGAGGGACTCTTTATGATGAACTCTTTCTTCCAGAAGCGGCCCCACAGGAAGTGGACCTGGTCGAGCCCCGACGGTTCCACAAAAAATGAGATTGACTTCATTATGACGACCAGACGACAACTGTTCAGTGATGTCTCCGTGATCGCGAGGGTGAAAACTGGTAGCGATCACCGAATGGTTAGAGGCACACTGAACCTAAACGTTAAGTTGGAGAGGTCTCGTCTAATGAAGTCAACGCTCCGTCCCCCTCGTGCTCTGTTCCAAAGTCCCGAAACCTTTCAGCTCGAGTTACAAAACCGTTTTCAGTGCCTGGAAGACTGCAATGAAGTGGACGATATGAATGACAAGCTCGTGGAAACTGTCCATGCGGTCGGAGCTAAGTTCTGCAAGACCCGCCGCAGAAGAACACAAAAACTCTCCGATCACACTCTTAATCTCATGGCTGTTAGACGGGAGATGAAGCTACATTCTTCAACAGACTTGACAGCATACAGGCATCTGAACAGACAGATCTCCAAATGCATGCGGCGGGACTTACGCAACTTCAATACAGCTCGTATTGAAGAAGCGATCGAGCGGAACCAAGGCTCCAAAGTCTTTGCCAGAGATCTGTCTGCCAGAAAGATCCAACTGTCAAAGCTGAAGACAGAATGTGGCAGCATCGTTTCCGGGACACCTGAGATTTTGAGTGAGATTGAGAGGTTCTATGGGCAGCTGTACACATCATCGTTGGAGCCACACGCAAGTGTGAGTAACGATCCAAGAGCGAGTCTCATCCGACACTATTCCGAAGATATCCCGGATGTCAGTCTGAGCGAGATTAGGATGGCTCTCCAGCACCTTAAAAACGGTAAGGCCCCAGGCGAGGATGGAATTACAGCGGAGCTTCTGAAAGCGGGTGGAAGACCGGTACTTGAAGTCCTTCAGAAGCTTTTTAATTCTGTCCTCCATGGTGGCATTACACCGGAGGCGTGGAGCAGAAGTGCGGTGGTCTTGTTCTTCAAGAAAGGTGACAACGCTCTCTTGAAGAACTACAGACCGATTTCCCTTCTGAGCCGCGTCTACGTGCTGTTTTCGAGAGTCATTACGAATCGTCTCGCACGCAGACTTGACGACTTCCAGCCTCCCGAACAAGCCGGTTTCCGAAAGGGCTTTAGCACCATAGACCACATACATACCCTTCGGCAAGTTGTACAGAAGTCCGAAGAGTACAATTTGCCACTATGTCTGGCGTATGTGGACTATGAGAAAGCCTTTGATTCCGTCGAAATTTGGGCGGTGCTGCAGTCCCTTCAGCGGTGCCAAGTTGACTGTCGGTATATCGAAGTGTTGAAGTGCTTGTACAGTAGGGCTACGATGGCTATCCGAGTACAGAACCAGAATACGAAACCTATCCAATTGCAGAGAGGTGTAAGACAGGGTGACGTCATATCCCCGAAACTCTTCACCGCTGCATTGGAAGACGTTTTCAAGCTTCTGGACTGGAAAGGATACGGTATCAACATCAATGGCGAGTACATCACTCACCTTCGATTTGCCGACGATATAGTCCTTATGGCAGAATCGCTGGAGGACCTAAGCACTATGCTCAATGACCTCAATAGTGTTTCCCAACGGATAGGTCTTAAGATGAACATGGACAAAACAAAGATCATGTTTAATGTCCATGTCACACCTATGCCGGTAGTTGTTGGGAGCACTAAGCTCGAAGTTGTTGACGAGTATGTTTACCTGGGACAAATAGTCCGACTAGGTAAGTCCAACTTCGACCGAGAGGTCAATCGACGGATTCAACTCGGCTGGGCAGCGTTTGGGAAGCTACGACACATCTTCTCGTCAGACATACCTCAAAACCTTAAAACGAAATTGTACAACCAGTGCGTGTTGCCAGTGATGACTTACGGAACTGAGACGTGGTCCTTCACTGCTGGCCGTATGAGGAAGCTCAAGGTCGCTCAGCGAGCTATGGAGAGGGCTATGCTCGGAGTTTCTCTGCGTGATAAACTTAGGAATGAGGATATCCGCAGTAGAACCAGAGTGACCGACATAGCCCAACGGATTAGTAAGCTGAAGTGGCAGTGGGCCGGCCATATAGCTCGAAGAACCGACAACCGATGGGGAAGAAAGGTTCTCGAGTGGCAGCCTCGTACCGGTAGGCGAAGTGTAGGGCGTCCCCCCACGAGATGGAGTGACGACCTGGTAAGACATGCAGGAAGTCGATGGATGCAGGTGGCTCAGGACCGTGCTTTGTGGCATTCTTTGGGGGAGGCCTATGTTCAGCAGTGGACTTGTGAAGGGCTGTAATGATGAGGGGTTCATAGAGGGTACTCGCTCCACAAAGCGCCCGATCAAGGTTGGAGTCCCACAAAGCTACGTTCTCTCCCCATTACTCGTCATACTCTTAACGAGTGACATCCCAAAAGAGCAAACTGGCCTTAAGACACAAGCTCCATCTTTATAAAGCATGCGTAAGACCTATTATGTCTTACTCAAGCGTAGTTTTCGTGCAAGAGGCCTATAGACGCTTGTACGATCTCCAAGTCGCTCAAGATAGATTCGTTCGCATAGCCACCGGAGCCCGGTGGTACCAGCGAACCTCTGACTTACACAGATATTGTCAACTTCAGACGATCTCTGAGTATCTCAAGGAAATGTCTCGGCGCTATTTCGAGACAGCCGAAATACATCCGAAGCCGCTAGTGGTAAACGCAGCCGAAAGTCACGGAAAGCCCCGTGACATTCTAATCGAACCCCGCGGTTCCGCGAGATGCCGATGACATTTCTGTCATCGGCCAACCACACTCAAACACTATGCAATCACATTGTGCCACAAGCACTGCTAAGCCAACAACGGATGGGACGCAGCGAGTCCGCAGACGGGCGCGCCGCACACCCCTACCACACACCGCGTACACACCGTACACCCGTATCCGTGGGAGGTTCCCACCGCCCAGAAAATCGGACGATAGGAGTTAGCCGTCAGAGCCGGGGCCCGTCATTCCCTGTTCGGACGGCCCTTAGATAATTGATTTACGTGCACTGTATAATGTCCTAGGAATCGTCGTTAGTTGCGTAACGACGAAGAATAATAAAAATTTATCCCTTTTTGCTGTAAAAACCAAAAGGCTAACAGCACAAACATCATCAGAAACCAGTATCTTTTTTTACTGATAACAACTAAAGATGGTAAGTGCTTGCTGTGGCCCATAAACATCTAGATCTATCCTCGTTTGCAGATCAAAATACAGATGCGTTGTCAGTCGTGAGGACTAAGATATATAGTATACTAGCTGACCAGGCAGACGTTGTTCTGCCCTTTCCGACGACCATTTGCTTTCCTAAAAAAAACTCCTGAGATTAGAAATTAAAAAATTGAGGGTCACTTATCGGGATAAAAACTATCCTATCTCTCAAGTTGGACCAAACTGCACACAGTGTGCAAAATTTCATTGAAATCAGTTCAGTAGTTTAGGAGTTCATCGCGGACAAACAATGTGACACGTAATTTTTATATATAAAGATAAGTATAATCTTCAGTGTTGAACACTGTATTAGTAATATTTTTCCAAAGATTTGAGAAAGAAAATAAAATCAGTCCAAACAATAGGAATAAAAAAAAATGTTTTAATAAAATGTTCCACCAATCTAGCAACGACCCAGAGTACAACAAAAACTATCCGACATATAATTTATGAAGCCGTTACGATATAGCTATTTGTTTAAACACGGCGCCAGGAGCAAGCCTCAACTAGGTTGATAGAGCTTGATAAGATTAGTACAAGATGAATTACCAAAAAGGGGAGGATGTCACCTAGCCTCAAGGTGACATCTCTCCTTTGAAATATATAAATACTTTCTATTTAAAACTTATAAATAGTGTTCTTCTATAGCAAGTGAGATAAAGCTTTAAGCGTTTTAACACGAAAGACAACATAGTAATGTTTAGATTTTTATAAAGGTAAATATTAAGTGATCTTAAAAATCCGATTAAAATATAGGCAAAATTATATACAAAAAATTTACCTGGCAAGCTGGTGGTATAGTGAGTCAGTATAATTGCAGGTATCTTTATCCTTGACTTGACAGTTATCTGACAACGCATTTGTAACCATCTTCATTTGAACTTCGTTGCAGCTGTCAATGTGCTGCAGTAGCCGCTTACCATCCGTCAGACTGTTTAAACGTTTGTCATTTTTATTTAAAAAAAATAAATGATTAAGTAATCCGTACCACCTCCTCCACTAGTCCGTTAACCTACGACCACTGCTATACATAGGGCTTTCTCGTTGTTTGTGGTTGAATCGGCAATAGAAGTCCATACCTTTCACGCTGCTCCCTATATATATACGTACGTACGTATATATGTATGTACACGTCTATGATAATGAGTAATATTTTATATCAATCAGTATTTAATTTGCATTCAAATATATTTGAATTCCATCTTTTTATATAAACGAGTACATTATGAGAAGTGTTTGTAATTTCTCCATTTGTGTATGTCAACCGCAGAGTTGCTCTGCGGTCAGATTATCTCACAATAGAAGCACAAGTCTTATAAGTAATGGTTCTTCGAGGTTAACTACAAGTCTCGCACCTTTGGCGCTGCTACCCGTCGCCCGTCTTATTTAACGAGCCTAATTGTACTTCTGGAGAAAAAAAGTACGTTACAGCCTATTCTGAGAGGGTTTTAGGGCAAGGAAATGTCCGCCGCGCTACCCCAATGCGTGTTGGCGAACTTCAAATGCCTTTGAATTTTTTTTTCTTATTTCTCAGACATGTCGGTTTCCTCACCATGTTTTCCTTCACCGCTGAGCACGTGGTAAATCAGCAATTAAAATTGCAATTAACAATTTCATTGCTGCCGGCGGCGATCAAACCCGGGTTGCTCGCGTACTGTGAAATTTAGCTATCCTCCACGACTATGACAGGGTCGGAAAAGCTAGTGCTTCCAAATACTCGTTTTTCCTGGCTCCATGGGCTTCCGCGTATCGGACTTTGGGAGTCCGTTTCGTAGTTGCAGTAAGAGACCGTGGAGGAACGCGCGCCTTGTGTTCCTGGTGCGCCTTATCTGAGAAGGAAGGACTGAAGGAGAAGTCTTTCCCGATGAGAGGATGCCATGGGGCAGCCGGCGCTGGTGGGGCCGCGGATGTGTGCGAAAGCGTTCCCGTGCCAATATGCGGAGAAAGTGGAACACCATGGGGTTTTAGTCAGTGCGAGTCCGACATAAACTGTCTTTGCCCCAGCGAGACGGGTATGCGTAGACATTTCCCCATGAAAAAAAAAGAAGGCCTCACCAATAAATTTTCGCATAGGGGGGATAGTTGACAACTTTGACAGGCGGCTTAGACACCGCAGTCTTTTATATTATTGAGTTGTTATCATTAATGTCTGCTACCCATCTCCTATTTCATTTCCCTCTGTTGCCTCTTGCCTCTTGCCCAAGGGTTAATAAAAGCGTAGTGTAATCCCTTACGCAGTTATTATACGGCAACGTCAATATATCTCCAATCCACACTTCAATCGCAGACGAGATGATATATATCTTTCGCAAGCCAAACTATATTGTACCCGATTTTTCTGGCATTACTTATAGTCGCCTCTTACTAGACGAAATAGAGAGATAGATTATTTTACGCCACTAACACACGGCTATCTCAGTTGTAAACATCGATCACTAATAAAGAACTAGATGCACAATCCCATGAAAAAGTTCTCTAAAAACTGTCGCCAATTGTTTTGACGTAATTCTAGTTGAAATAAATATACATTAATGTAAATTCAACCTTAAATGCATTGCCTAAAGTTGTATTCACAAAGCTACGCACAAATTAAAAGCGCACCTAAATGTTCGTTGGGCGCTCTTTCGGTATGGACATCTTTTTTCACCATTTGTCACCGATTGTGTATCTAGTTTTTTATTGGTGATCGATGATTGCAAATATTAATATTTCAAATATTTTGTTACATCTTGATTTACAAGTATACTGAACATAATTGTTGACACAGTAATATATATGTGAGGCTATAATAAATAAATATATAAATAATGATTCATTATTTTTCTTTGCAGACTTGTATTTTTAATATTACGATTAAAGAGCTTATTTTCTTAAAACCTTAAATTGTTATTCAACACATGGCAAACACTTTATTTACCTGAATTTATTACATACTTCTGACTGAAATTTTATAATTTTCTGCGAAAGAAAATTTCCCACATATTATGTATGATAAATTATTTGGAAATTAACTTAAAATTATTTTAAATTATTATTATCTATTGAATTATGGAAAAGTATTTATTTAAATGAAATGAAATGTACTTCCTGTATATAATGAATTGAGATTTATATCTGTGGAAATATACTACGTTAAGCTCTACTCATGAATCCAGCGAACGCAATTACTCATATGCGAACGCTCAATTGGTCGGTAATTTGCAATGCGCACACAGCTGCGGCGCACCGCAGGGTAAGTTGCTCGAAGGCTTTGTGGCGAAGTGACCATAGACCAACCATAAGACCTAAACCTAAGTGAGTTTTTGTATGAACATGTTATATACCGACGTTTTAAATTATGCAATTTTTTTTAATTACATTGTGGTGCCAAAATTATTAAAACCATTATCCTATGATAATAATAACGTTTAGTTTAATTGTTATATTGAACTGAGGTTCATCTAAACGGATATTTCGGCACACATGAAAAGCGATGTATTAACCAGAAAGATGGACAATTATAACGTTTTCTTTTATACATGATTTTTTTATTCGTATTTATATTATCTCGGTAATGTAAGACATATTAAATAACTTACTTCAATTTGCCGTTTTTAACGCATCTACATTTTTATATCATTAATCGAGGATAGATGTAGATATTTATGAGCCACAGCCAGGACCAAGACACCTGCCTCAAAAAAGGCCAAACATCAGACCGAGGCCTAGATGCCTTACTGCACTAGAGCTGGTTGTAGCTTATATGTTGCGTTATAATACTATGGTATACCTAATATGGGATACCCTCTACAGTACCCACAAAATGAGGGGATGAGGGAGGGGGTAACGTTTTTTTATCTTCTTAAAAAAACGTTACCCCCACACTAGGATTTTCTCCTGTGTCGTGGAGGCAGTTTACAAACATAAATTGCACAAGGACAAACATCCAGACCCGGAACAATTATTTGTAGGCCATACAAATACTTGTTCCGTGCGGGATTCGAACCCGCACGGAACAAGTATTTTAATTAAGTATTTTATTTTCTTCTTTTAAATTATTTCATGTGTGATGTTATATTCATGATATAGTTTATTTTATATTTATGCAGCCCAGCTAGAATACTATACTATTTAAATATATATAATAATAATATTTATATAATGTATATAATAATATTTCAGAAATAGGCAATTTTTGCATTTGCGAATCGTCTTGAAACTATTATTTACATGCGAGATAATAAATATATCTAGAAAAGTTTTTTTTTTTCAAATAATGTCCACCAGACCAAATTTCGGTCATGGCGGCCAGTCTCAAATGATACTAGCTATCTGCGCAGAACATTACAGTGAGCGAGTGTGGGCGCAGGCACAGGTGCACTCTCTTTTTTCCTCACTCTCATAGGCAATCAGACACGACCGGAACGGAGCTGGACCTTTATCTGCGTTCCGAGGCACGGGCGTGAAATACCGCCTTTAGTTTCCTGACTCCGGCCTGCTAGAGATATTTTTTTTGTTTTTGACAAAAAATAATCTCAATAGCTGTTCGAAGACGGAACCTCTACGTTTCTGTACTACACTAGTGAATAGAGGCATGGCTGTTTATAGTTGCAAATCTAAATTATAGTTGATGCTGGAATGGGTCTGCTCGACTGAGGAAAACAATGTTCTCATAGAATACCAACGGGAAATAGCAGCTTAATGCTATATATAATGTTTCGTATAGTAAGTGTAATACCCTTTTGACTGGAAACAAGGCATTTAATTGAGGATAGATGTATATAGATCTCTCTAAATAAAATAATGACTTTCAATAAGTATTATGTAATAATCCATATTGAATAAAAATCATTCTATTCTATTCTATTCTATTCTAGGCCACAGGATCCACTTATCATCAGGTGGACTGTGTGCTCGTTTGTCACACTTATTCTTAAAAAAAAGAAAAAATATATTACTTCATGATTAAGTCAGTTAGTTACAGCCTATATATATATATATATATATATATATATATATGTATATACGTCCCACTGATAGGCACAGGCCTCTCATTTCTTAGAGGTTTTCCAGAGCAAAGAAGTGTCCGCCGCGTTGCTCCAATGCGTGTTAGCGAACTTAATATGTCTTCGAAACATATTTTTTTCTTATTTCTTAGCCATGAAGGTTTTCTCACGATGTTTTCCTTCACCGCCGAGCACGTGGTAAATCAGCACTTAAAATTGCAATTAACAATTTCATTAGTGTCGGCGGGGATCGAACCCGGGTTGCTCGCATACTATGAAACTTACAGCGAGCGTTAACTATCTGAACTACCACGACTCTTCATCATTATTATAGCTTAAATTATGCCAGCCTTTCTTTTCTATTTTCTTAATTTTAAAATACAAATTTAAAACATTGCTGAAATAAATCTTTCAATTTTCCAACATTTTCAAGCTCCGTGAAGCATATAATTTTTGCTTAAGGTGCTAGTCACAACGCTTCTTAAATAGAAGGTAAATTTCTTGCTTTTTTGCTAAGTTTTATTTCGAATTTTCCTTCATTTATGATTGTTTCGAATGCAAGCAATTTCCACTTCCCAACTTACGCTTAAGAATTAAATAAAAATATTATATTTACTAGCAAACAAGGCATTTAAGAATAATTGTCAAGAGTATTTTCAGAATAATTGTAATTTGTAATACTTTAAATTTGAACAAGTGTTATTAATTTTGTACAACCGACTTCAGTATAAATATAATTTATTGTTGATTTCTTTTTAAATTTAAATGGGACCACCTGGGAAGTATACCCTTTGAAACAAAAAAAAAAAGAATTTTCCAAATCGGTTCAGACGTCTTCGAGTAATCGGTATACATACATAAAAAAAAGATTCCGACGAATTGCAAACCACTCCCCTTTTTTGAAGTCTTTGGAAAAGTTACTCAACATAGAATGAAGCTACTTTAACGAATTTTATCGCATAAAGTTTAAATCAGTTTAAATTCCAACCTTTTGATGGTTTGTTATATTTATATGTTATGTTATATGTATTCACGTAAATTGTGAACCGTACACGGACAAACATCCGTCTCGAGACAATTATTTGTGGACAATTCAAAATTATTTCCCGGTATACTGGAGTAGAACTGGCGTCATTCAGCAATGCTACTGATTTTTAGCCAAGGTGTTAAAGGGGTGATGAATCTGCATTACCCAGTACCCATTTACTATCATGTAGACCCCAAGCTCATTTGTTACTATTTCTTGTATTAAAAACGTAAAATCTAACGATTCCACGTGTGTACCTACAAACATACATACACAGCATAGAAGAGCCGTGGTAGCTTAGGGGCAAATCGAGGTGCCCCTGAGCTAAAATGAAAACATTTCTTCCATTTGTAAAACGAAATAAATTTTTGATATCCTTCTTTGGGACCATATTATTTCTTAATTTCAACATTTCTTCTGTCGATCATAACTGATTCTTCGATTTGCTACAAAGTTGAATAACTTGAAACAAATTGTTACACTTTGTAAATCATGCGTACATAATATAAGATCTTTCGAATCAGCGCGCTATTAAATAAAGATAAGGCATGTAATGTATAATTCATGGGATTGCTTCTTGATCGAAATAAATGTACGAAATGTAGGTACGCATCGTTTTTACATAACTGATTGCCCGTTTTAAGAATAATAGTAAACAAAGCGAAATTTTATTGGTTCCAATAAGTAAATCGTTATTTGTCTGTAGTTATCGCCACTGATTATTCAGATTATTAACTTCCGTAATTTTAAAAATTACAAAATTTTAAAAAACATTATAAAATCATTTTCTTACTACCCGACTTCAAAATAAGGAGGTTCTCAATTGGACTGGTGTAATTTATTAGGATTCCGTACCCGAAGGCATTACTATTTTGCCGCTATAACAACAAATAATATAAATAAAAATAAATTAAAAATTAAATTACCTACTTGAAACCTGTATTACAAGGTTACGGAACACTTTATGCGCGATTGGATCGGTTGTATGTTTGTTACGCAATATTTTCACCAAGGCAGTGTGAATTCGTTTTTAAATAATTTTTTTGAAACAAGTTATACTTTAGTGGTGGTCCCATGTAAATTTGGAGAATAGGTAAATAAAGTTACAAATATAACTATTAAGACGACATTCCAGTTGTTTTATACCTTAGCCCACTCAAGAAGGTTTAAAAAATAATAAATAATTTAAAATTTAGTACAATCGACTTCATTATAAATTAATAAGAATATCTCAAAAACTATTAGTCAACCCTTGATCAAATTTATATGTGACCATATGAGAAGGACCAGCTTTCAAATAAAAAAGAGTCATCCAAATCGGTTCACGCAGAAAAAAGTTATGATGATGTGTGTTACACACATAAAAAAGAACATACAGTCGAATTGAGTACCTCCTCCTTTTTGAAGTCGGTAGAAAAGTAATGGTAAGTGGATACAGAGCCCAGCCTAGATTAAGAATCACAATGTAGATGCGTTATTATCCCCAAGGACTAAGATGTGTCTTCAGTTCTCTACACTCAAGAAACACACCAGCATTAAGCTGCTATTGTATACTGGTATCCGAGAGCACATAGTCCTTCCCCGGTCGATCCAACCCATGCGTGTTACAACCATAATATAGCTGCAGCGTGGCTATCTCACGCAGATAATTTATTCTTACACAAATAATTTAAATTTAAATATTTTGTAGAACCGACTTCAATATAAGTTATTAAGAATAACTCAAAAACTATAGGCCTTACCTTGATCAAATTCATCACATGAGACCACACGAGAAGTATCAGCTTTAATATAAAAAAATCATCGAAATCGGTTCACCGATTAAAAAGTTATAACGTAACACACATAAAAAAATATACAGTCGAATTGAGTACCGTCTCCTTTATGAAGTCGGCAGATCGGCGGTCCGTAGGCATCTTACATCTATCAACGATTAAAAATTTAAATCCATAAACATTTTCAGCTCTAAGACAGAAATGAAATGTAACTGTAAATATTGTTCTCGGATCTCTACAGCATTGTGCTGTAACGTTCGATTTCTCTCGGTCGAGCCAACATATTGGTGATTCGGCCGTTATACAGGTTCAGCGCGGCTCTAACACGTAAAACGTTCTAAAAGTCTTGTAAACGTTCTAAAATTTTATTTCATTGAGAATTAATATTTAATTTAATTATTATGTTGCGATACTAAGTATTTGAACTTCTCTGTGTAATAGATATTGACGGATGAACAGACAGAAGGCATACAACGGAATAACAGATAAGTAAGCTGATTTGGCAATGGGCTGGCTACATATATGTGGTAGAGCCATGCTGCATCTACTCGTATATTAGTAGTATATAGTTGTAGCACTAATGGGTCGGCTCGACCGGGGAAGGACAAAGTTCTCACAGAATACCAGCGTAAAATAGCTTAACACTGCTGTGTTTCATATGGTGAGTGTAGAGAACCGGCGACCCTTTTTCATTCAAAAAAGGAGAGCACGAGAAAAATGCATTCCGTCTTAGTCCTTACGGATGACAACGCGTCTGCATTTTTATTTTTTATTGAGGATAGATGTAGAAGTCTCACATCACAGTCTCAGGTCACAGCAACCACTTACCATCAGGTGGGCTGTGTGCTCGTTTGTCACCCTATCCTATAAAAAATGTAGGTCTCGAACGGTTGGTCGAGAACTAGGACAAATTAACCCAAAAACGGACGACGACTATGTAGTTGGCTCAGGACAACGTGATAGGTTGTATGTAATGGTGATGATGATGACGAATATTCGCACTCTTAATCTAAAGAACAGCTGGGCACTTGTTTTAAAATTCCACGATGTGCGACAAACTCGCATTCGATTTAATATTTAATCGTATTTCAGCCTTTTGTCCTGCAGTCTAATTAGAAAGACTGTGGATGTACCTATAATGTGAATTTTTAATTCTGTTTTAATATGCTCTTAGTGGTAGAAAATTGAAAACCACAACGTTCTATAGTATTTCAAGTGATATCAAACAAAAATTCTAAAAATACACATTGTAAGAAATTTAATTCAAAAATTATATTATTATACTTTAGTATTCTATAACACATTGATACGAGAAGAAAAAAACTTCGCACCCATTTTTAAACATATCTAGCGCGAATGTGAGATTTGGAATGGTTCAAGCTAATGTGGAGGAAGAGTGCAGAATTTTAATACTGCATTAATGTCAAACACATAATTATCATTTGAACAAATTTAAATTCCTGTCGTTTGTTGACGTTTCTACTGCCAACGTCTCAAATCCACTGCTGAACAGAGGCCTCACCCTAAGAATGCTACAAAACATGGTTCTGAGTCACCTAAGTTAATATAATTGTATGTACGTTGTTACTCTAAGGCCAATGTCAAACATTTATTAGTCTGTGGACAAACAGTCGCAGATACCGGAGATGGTCGCCAAACTTACTTATTTTTAAAATGTTTCCAACAAAAAGCAGAAAATTTGTGTTTGATTTCAAATGTTTCTTTTTAAATAGTGCGAAAGATAAAAAGCGGTTATTTTATATACTAGCTTATTATCCGCGGCTTCGCTCGCGTGGGCTTCAATTTGGGAACATTATTAATACTACTCCGAGCCAAAATTTGCTAAATTGGATCTCTATGTTCCTTCGTCACAGGTATTTTATTTTTATTTTCAGAGAATATTGTACATAGAAGATTGAAGTTAGGCATAGATATAATATGCTACAGGGACACGTGATTATGTAGGTATTCTACAATTGCATTAATATTATACGTCTACCAACTCCAACCACTTGTTTATATCGAGTAAGTCTGAGAGTAGACTTCAAATTTTTTTACGTGGTAGAGTCATGCTGCAGCTATATTTCTGGTATAGTTGTAGCACGAATGGGTCGGCTCGACCGGGGAAGGACCACGCTCTCACAGAATACCACCGTAAAATAGCAGCTTGATGCAGCTGTGTTTCGTATGGTGAGTGTAGAGAACCGGAGACCCTTTTTACTGGAAACGAGGCATTCCATCTTAGTCCTCACGGGTGACAACGCATCTGCATTTTGATTCGTAATCGAGGATAAATGTAGATTTCAATGGGCCACAGAAACCACTTAACATCAGGTGGACTGTGTGCTCATTTGTCACCCTTATCCTATAAAAAAAAGTTCTATTCATGGTGAACGTGACAAGAACTATATTCATGAACGGGAGTAGAAATATGTAATTGTAGCGGCGGCGCGAGAGAATCCCCTACCCCATATTGTTGTGTTGTGTGAGTGTTGTGGGAGTCGTAACAGGTTAAGAAGGAAAACTAAAACAGGAGATGGGTAGAGGGGCTCTTCTTGAAAACAGTTCAAAATAATAAAAAGCTTCAGTTGCGGACCCGCCTACTCTTCTAATATCTAGCATATATGGCACCTCTTTTTTCGGTAGGCCTATTTTCATCAGTGGACTTTTGATACACAGTAAAGATGACGATGATAAGATCTTCTCATTTTCGCTACTCTTCATATTAATGGTAGAATGAAAATAATGAAACATTTATGAAAATATGAATGAAATAAAAATTACATAAGTAAAAGTAAAAAAGTAGGAGCCAACATAAGTTCCACGACTGGGCACAGGTCGCAGATAGTATTGGGATTAACTAGTCAGACATGCGGGTTTCCCCTCGATGATTTCCTTCACCGCCGAGAACGTGGTAAATCGACGTATGGTATGAGTGTGCTTGGCGTGAATCGAATTAGGGTTGCTTATGTACTACGAAACAAGCGGTCCGCCCCGGCTTCGCACGGGCGATTTCTGGATCTCAACAACAGCGCCACTTACCGGGTCCAATTGTGAATCTAATCCATCTAGAGACCCATACAACACACATACAAAAATCAATTCAGCGGTTTTTGAGTTTTATCAAGACTAACAGATAGCAAATAATTTGTATATATAGATATTTATTTATATTTTTAAAAGTTTCATACCTATAATGGTTATAGTTTCAAAATGTGATTTTTTTAAAATAACGCCCTCACACCCCTCCCCCCCTTTTTGACTTTCAAACTTTCAAAATTCTGTTTATGCAGTTTTACTCATAGTTAAAATTAAAATAAACCTGTGTTTAAGTTAAATTTGGTTTATTTGACATAATATAATTTTCCCAAGAGCCTGTTAGCTATGAAACCGGGACTGTCTCAAAAATCTCTATTGTCTGAAAATATGAAAGTAATCAAATATATGATAAACTATTTTTTAAGTCTCATTAAAAGTAAATAAGTAATATAGAAGATAACAGGGCTCCTCATTACCTATAGTGTTATGTGGACAGGAATGAGTTCGCCGCAATTCTGCAATGAGTATTGGTGGTCTTTACGTATCAACAATTTTTTTAATTAATTTGACATTTAGGCTTACGCACGAAATTATTCGCACTATCATTATTCCACTTCACTGTGCATGTGATAAATCAGCACATAAAATTACCTATACCAGTTTTATTAGTCCTCGCGGGAACCGTAAACGTTGTTTCCGTGCCCTGAAATCTTACTGCGAGCTACATAACTCTTGTATTTGTTTAAATAAAATTCATAAAAACTGAAAAGAAGCTTCTGCAAGATTTTTAACCACATTTACTTAATAATTAGTTATCTAACGATCATTACAATCATCATTATTACAGCTCTTCACAAGGCAACTGTTGAACATAGGCCTCCCACAAGAAATGTCTCAAAGCACAGCCCCAGGATATCTTACCACGAACTATTCCATCAAAAAAAGAAAAAAATCTCACAATGCACTCCATTTTCAATTATTTATATGAGATGACTTAACTATATATTATATCTGTGTTTTATATAATGTAATGTTGTAAGTTAAAATACAGCTTGCTGATTAAACACACTTAAAAATCTAGTATGAGTAATAGTATTTTATTATTTGCATAAGTAGATATTGAGTAATTAAACATAAACTGTGCATTCTATATTGCCAACACACCAAGCCACATAAAATCCTATGTAATATATGACTTGTTTTTACTCTTTTTAAGCGTTTATTTTCCACGCAGTCAGGTTTTTGTTTTTGATAATTTAATTTATTTAAATTGTTTTAATTGTTCACAAGGTAAACCTCATTTTTATTAAAGACTGATATGTAACAAGAACAAAGAACACCCGCATCGGCCACTTTGCAATAAATTATTACTGTAATTTATACTCTCCGAGTTACCTAATTACATTTTCCATGTGTAGGAGGGGAATGGTGATTTTCTACGTAACTTATGAGGTGACTTTATTTTGTTGAGGTAAAGCCTGCCAAGAGTGATAACATTTTTGAAATGTCATGGGTAAATGAATGAATATTTATTTATTTACTAGCTGTTCCCCGCGACTCCGTCTGTGTCGAAATTATTACGATTTGATTTCAGAGGTTTGGGATGAAAAGGAAGAGGAAGGGATAATATCTCAGCTATTATTTCAAATTTCAATCCCTCTTTTGCGTGGTACTATATATGTTTTTTTTATAACAACTGTAACGCACGCACATTAAGGAAAAAAAGTGTGTGTGTGTGTGTTTACTTATGTACGCACGTAGCAAAACAAAAAACTTGAGAGACAATTACCCACTGCAGTTGTCGCTTTTAGGTGACAGTGTACGCGCGCATCGTAATAACTTCATGGTGTCGTTTTTAACAGTCGGTGTGCGCGCGCTTCTTAAAACTTCATTCTCATCATTTTTACCAAACGCCCCAAAAGAAGTATAACTTCAAAAATATATAAATAAATATACGCTGTGTATATCTAAGTACGGACTGTAGGTGTATCTAATTACAGATTATGAGACACTCCATCTTAGTCCTCAGAGGTGACAACTGACAACGCATCTGTAGCCTATTTGTTTGAAGATGGCTGGAAGTGTCCATGGATTGCAATAGCCACTTCACACAACTATCAAGTTTAAGTTCATTTGTCACCTAATTTATAGGGTAGAGCCATGCTGCAGCTGTTTCATGATAGTAACACGACTGTGTCAACTCGACAGGGACTCGTGGTACCACGCTCTTACAGAACATCAGCGTAAAATAACAACTTAATGCTGCTGTGTTTCGTATGTTGATTGTAGAGAACCGGAGACCCTTTTTACTGGAAAATAGGCATTCCATCTCAGTCCTCAGGAGTGCCAACCCATCTGCATTTTGATTTTTAATCAAGGATAGATGAAGGTGTCTATGGGCCACAGCATCCACTTACTATCAGATGTACTGTGTGCTAGTTTGTCACCCTTTATCTTTAAACAAATTTACAAAAACACAGTGCACACTTATGGGTGATATACAGCTGGGGATCGAATAGTTGCCGAAAATCCATCCTTCATCCTTTTTAGAAGAAAATATAAAATATAAAATAAAACCCACACCTTATAGAATAATATAAAGGAGTATGAAAGGGGGAGGTTATTATTTCAAGTGGCAATCTCACCTACTGCCTTCTAATTGACGAGGGTCTAGCTAACGGAGCCATGCTAAAGCTATATTACTTGTATAGTTGCTGCACGAATGGATCGGGTCGACCGGGGAAGGACTACGCTCTCACAGAATACCAGTGTAAAATAGCAGCTTAACGCTGCTGTATTTCGTTTTGTGAGTGTAGAGAACCGGAGACCCTATTTTCTGGAAACGAGGCATTCCCTCTTAGTCCTCACCGGTGACTACGCATATGCATTTTAATTCATATTTGAGGATAGATGTAGATGTCTATAGGCCACAGCAACAACTTACCATCAGGTGGACTGTGTGCTCGTTTGTTACCATTATCCTATAAAAAAAAATGGCGGACCTGCTGCACCCACCAAGCTACTTAATCAATGTATATAGAATGAGCAAATCTTCCAAGGAGTGTTTGACAGTCTCCGTAACTTAATAAGGAAACTGAACTTGACTATTTTTCCAAACGCTAACCAAGAGAAGTACATGCGCAAACATAAGTTTCATGCCTAATTCTCATTCTATATTCTATCAAATATGGTTGGTTAAACATTAGGGAAATCTCTATCTATCTCAACCGGAAGAGATTTTGTAAAGTAAAGAAATGTGCGCCGCACTGCCCCAATGTAAATATAAAAAAAATGTAACAGATTTAGAATTTCAAACGATAAGGAAAATTCAAAAAGAAAAGTTTGAAATAATACAAGCATTTCTCTGCACATATTTTATTTTTCTTATCAAATGAAGTGAGCTATAATCAGTTTTTTTTTTAAATAAATGAATCGTTTTTTTTAACATTGATTCTATAAATAATATTATATAAAGCACAAACAGTTCATTAACAAAAACTAGTTGTGAATATTATAACTAATTGTAATTCATCCATTGATCCATTACAATCTGTAAAAGTCCACTGTTGAAAATAGACCATAGATTGCCTCGGATATTGTTATAGTTGCCATGCTTGGCAGGCTAGTTAGCAACCGCAGTTTTATATAATTTTGAGTAGTTATCAAAAAAATTATAAGAAAATGTTTCATTTAATTAAATTTAGAATTAAGACAAATGATACCAGCTAATCTGTAATAAGTATTCCAAACTTAGTTTAGAAACGCACATTGAAACTATCGTATATAAATACCAGTTCCACCAGTTCAATTAAATATTCCGAGTTTAATTTTCCTACGCGTGTTACAATTACGGCTTGGTTCAGGTGAGCAATAACTTCGTAAATGTGGGGTTACCTAACTATCAAACTTCTACCATTTGAAAGTAAGCCACTTGTTGAATGAAAATTTGGAATTTAACCGAACAAACTGACTGATCTAACTGTTTGCTTGACAAATGTAGCTTTCAAAGATTTTGTCAGCTGGGTATCATTAGAAATATTGCATCAATATGTTTGTCATGGAAATCTCAATTAAAGGTTTTGTGTAAAAGAGAGTGAGCATTTAAGTTTAGGCTCCGAGATTTTTCTTCTCCCTTTTGTAATATTTTAATAATATAAAAACTTGACAGTTTAAACAAAAAGTAATCGCGGTAAAAGTACACAAAAATAAAGAAAACTATTTTTTTTTTCACACAAGTGGATGACTAACATACTCGTAGTTAAACAGAGTAAGAAGGGCGTGGCCTATGTATACTTACATACTCAATTAAGAATGAAATTGCAGATGCGATGTCCTCATTACATAAAAGGGGTCTTTGGTTCTCGACAGTCACTAAACACGACACTGGTTATTGCACGCTGGTTCACTACATAGCGCAGTCCTTCTTCAGTCGAGTCAACCCATTCATGTTCCAGAGTGTTTGTACTATGTACTACGACAATTCAGAAAATATGAAAAAAAAAATGTTTACATGGCCGTAATTTTTCTTCGATAGGATTCAAACTAAGAATTATAAATCAGTAATGACACAGACAATAAAAATTACACTACACGATCGTTGTTATATCATTTAAAAATGTGTAAAGTAAAAATATATTACAAGAAATTTCAGGAAACATGATGCGTCACTTTCGGCAGCGTTTTATCAATTCATTTCAAGAAGATTTTCTTTTACTTAAAATTATCTTTAGCAATTGGCTCGGGTGAATGTCTAATGAATATTCCAGCACCAAGTTATACTAAATACGGGGATTTTTCCGCAGGTTTTTCTTATTCATGACGAATAAAGCGCATTTCGACCGTTTTGTATTTTGATGATAGATACCGTAAAATTTTCCTGGCATAATATAATTTTGGTAAGATATTTTTATAAATAAAATTATTTATATTTTTTAATTTTTGAACATTTTAAGCAAGTAGACAATGATTTCCTTTATTTCAAGACTGTATATTCTCAAAAAAAGAAAACGGTAATTAATGTAATATAATTTCTCATTTTTGTATGGCGTGATCAAAACGGATGTGGAAGCTAAGTCTTACTGTGGCGAGAAGCGAACCAATCGTTTAAACTATTCGTATCACTCCGTACCCGTTCATAAGATTGCCCATCTTCGCACTCAACTCGCACGGCTCGGCTCCTGTCTAGTCAGCACTCGTCTCCACTCTACGGTGGAACACCCTGGTTGATAAGCCTTTTTTTCTCCTCTCTCTCCACCCATCTTTGCCTGGTCTAAGCGTGCAATGCCAGACTACCAATCAATAATTTTCGGCACAGCATTAGTTAAATGATTCGCTACGTATCCTTGCATTGCTCAGCTACCTTTTATAGTTTTGGGGTAATATGTTTAATATGTATGGATAATATGTTTAAAATTTACGGGATGAGGGAAATACATACGGCTGCTATTTTACACAGTTTTATTCTTTATTTTTTATTCTTTTTAATTTCTTCTCAACCATTTTGACAAAGTACTGGTTAAAAATGAATGAAATCGATTTTAAATTACGTAGTGAAAACAAATTAGGCAACATCAAGTTGATCAAGAACTGCGGAGACGTAAATTTATTGCTGAATAAACGACACTCGTCTTGAACTCAACTCAAGTGAAGTTCCTTAATGAAACAATAACAGTCCGTTGATATAAGGTATATTTACTCCAAATTTTCACTCGCAATAATAATTAAAAAAATTACATCATCAAAAATAATAAAAAAGAAAGTATAAATCGATGTAATGACAGGTTAATCGATATATTATGTATTGGCTGCGACTCCATTCCAAACATGCATAACATAACATTTGGCGCACAAATATTCCAAAAAATTGTTATGGGGTTATATGGTTGGAGAATTTTGGTGATCCGCTTCTACACTGATTCATTTATATCATGTATGTATGTATGTACCAGAGAATTGACGCTCAGTCACGAACTGTCATCATCATAACGTCAAATTCAAATATTTTTATTCAAAATTGGCTTTCACAAAGCAATTTTTGAAAGTCAAATGCTACATCATCACGCTAAATAAGTCCCTAATGCAGTGAGACCTTACAAGTAGAGTAGTACTATTTTTCTTCCAACAGTTACAATTTATAATTATTAAATAAATAAGCGCCATTATTATTATTAGTCATAATCTTCATCATAATTAAAAGTCCTCCTTTAAAATATAACAGCACTAACATCACAAAATATATATATTGGTATTGTTGCTCCACATCATCAGTCTCCGAAATTTGGGTTCAGTATTTTAGATCGTTTATCTACGCTCGGTGTCAATCACCAGGTGCACCAAGTGCATGTAGAGTTAGTATATATTACGAGTACCTTTTACAATACTTTTTATGAATTGTACCACCTTATAGAGTTAGGCTCATTATAGGGCGTTTAAAAAGGTTATTGATGAAAGGTTGTTGAAAACATTCTTGTCAGCTTCGAGTACAGGCGCAGAGTAGTTAGTCTCTCAGTTCTATAGAATACATGACGGGAATTTTGTGCAGGAATTACATGATTTAATTCCTGCTTCTCCTTTCTACCATCAAACAACCAGACGACCAGCGGGTCTCCACTACCTTGTTGTCGATATTTCACGCATTCAAACCTTACGAGTAACCTTAACCTAACCTATACTTTTAGCAGCGTCTCTCTTTGCATCCGATTACAATTTAGGACTTTACAAAGCAAGAGCGAATAGGCTCTTGTTACGTTAAGACAGTGCGAGGCTTCTTTGCCGCTTACCATCAAGTGGGATTGTAGCAAGTATATATATATATTAGCTGAATACTAGCTTGTTCTGCCCTTGCCTGAGATGACCCTTTCTCCAATAAAAAAATGTTAAGGGTCACTTATCGGGATAAAACTATCCTGTCTCTCAAGTTGGACCAAACTGCACACAGTGTGCAAAATTTCATTGGAATCAGTTCAATAGTTTAGGAGTTCATCGCGGACAAAAAATGTTACACGTAATTTTTATATATATACTAGCTGACCAGGCAGACGTTGTTCTGTCTTTTCCAATGACCATTTGCTTTCCTAAAAATCTCCTGAGAATAACAATAATAATTTATAATTAAAAATTTTGTACAGCCGACTTCAATATATAAGTTATTAAAAATAACTCAAAAACTATTGGTCTGACCTTGATCAAATTCATGCGGGACTAAATGAGAAGTACCAGCTTTCAAATAAAAATCATCGAAATCGGTTCACCCAGTAAAAAGTTATGAGGTAACACACATTAAAAAAAGATACAGTGGAATTGAGTACCGTCTCCTTTTTGGTCGGCAGAAAAAATTGAGGGTCTTTTATCGGGATAAAAACTATCCTATCTCTAAGTTGGACCAAACTGCATACAGTGTGCAAAATTTTATTGAAATCAGTTCAATAGTTTAGGAGTTCATCGCGGACAAACAACGTGAACGTAATTTTTATATATAAAGATATATTAAGTAAAACAAATCTATACTTTTTCACCACAAAAATATAATTTTACACTTCGTCTCCTTTATCAGCGTGGGTCTAGGGACTTTCAATCCCACAAATTATAATTAAGGGCTTACTTATAATAAAGGCTTACTATATAAGTAAAAACGAGATATTGCACAGCTCTGTAATGTTGTTATTAGCAAGTTTTGCTTCGAATCACATAATGACTTTTAAAGTTGTTAATGTGCTGAACTCGATAGATTACCGTTTCTCAATAGTAAGAAAACCTAACAGCTGCTTCTGCAGATCATTAATAAAGTGTCTGAGTCTAAATTAATAGTTTTGGGGATCCCTAGAGGAAAAACTCTTGTAACACACTTTGTAAAATCTTACAACTAATGTCGTTTTGTGTCAATTATGATTATGTGAATAAATACACGGACAATGGTATACTGGTTTAATATATTTTCATTTATTTTTATACAAAATTGTGACAAACTTGCTCACAGTTCACAGAATGATAAGTAGATGCTGTGGCCTATTGACAACTACATCCATCCTGAGCCCAATACCTCGTTTCCATTAAAAAAGGTTTCCGGCTCTCAACACTCACCACACGAAAATAAGCTGCTATTTGACGCTGGTATTCTGTGAAAGCGTGGTCCTCCCCAGTTAAGCCGACCCATTCATGCTAGGACTATAATACAGCTACAGCGTGGCTCTACCACGTAAATATATATATATATATATATATATATATATATAATTCAGTAACTTATGAAACTAAAATCGTATTATGTTGTGTTAACAAATACATCTACCGTAAGCGTTACAAATAATCTTTTATAGCAGTGTCTATTCGTTTTAAATACCCAAATGGAAAAAACCTGGCACTGTTTCTGCACCATACAGATACTTAATGAATTGGGCATCGAAAGCACGGTTCGCAACGACGCAGTAAAATATAGTTACAGAAAAATCTAGATTTTTGAATATATAAATTCTTTGTTTGACGCTTTCACACTTGAAACCTAAGTAATCGCGATCTGTCAAGGCGCTGTATGTAGATTTATAAGCAATTTCAGGCTCCAGGGGAAAAGGTAGATAAGACACGTATCGCCTTGCAACCCAATCTTGGTTATAAAAGGGATATAAAATATCTCTTTTATAATCACTGTATACCTTAAAGAGTGGTAGGGTTTAATGAACCATTCAAGTATATATATTTGTACATAAAGAATGCTTCGATGGTTTAGACACGTAGAAAGAATTAAGAGTAGTGAATTAATGAAAGTTTATGCAGCAGAAGTGAGTGGCAGAGTCGGAAAGGAATGCCCTATCTAGATGGAAGTTTATAGATCAAAGTGGCGATATATAATTTTTAATTTATTATTAAATTGAGGGTACTCATAACAAACAAGCATTTATGCAAGCAGCAAGAACCGTTTAGAGGTGGTGTAACAATATCCACTAACCTACATCAGTGTTTGTCTTAAGAGGGCGACAGAGGGAAACAAAGCAGGAAATGGGCAGCAACGTCTTCCTAATAACGACTAAAAAATAGCAAACTGCGTTTGACAACCTGCTTCTCAAGCGTGCAACTATGGCAAATATTTTCCCTATGAGGCAATTTATGGGGAAGGCTTTTAATAGGCTGTAATGGTAATAAGCGAGAAATGTGTATCAGTATCGTGCAAAATGGAAGTCCGTAGCCTTTGCCTACACCTCTAAGTGACAGGCCTATGTATATAAATACTAAATACATAGAATTATTGAGTTTTTAAATTTGTATAGCATAAGAAACACGCAGAATGTAACTAGATATAGTCGGTTGCGAACAGTACTGCCAATTCTTTGGGCGTATCAATGTATGTACACGCGTATTACCACCCCTATTTATATTTTCAAGGCTTTTTCAATTTTATGACAACGAGTGAAGATTGAAGTGCCTCATAGCACTTAAAAGACAGTAATGTTGTTAGAGATACAGCTATAAAGTGTGAATAAAAATATAATTGACTCGATAAGAGTGAATAGTCATCAACCTGTAATAGTCCTTGTCGTTTGCTTTAGTAGGTACGTTGAGCTGAGTAAGTGAATACCTTCTCATACTCTATAAGTGAGCTACCCAGTACAGGGGCTTAGCGCTCATCTTACAATATCTTTGTATACGAGAAACCTGAATTAATACGTGAGGAAAATTGCATCCCTGAAAAAATATTTCAAAGACACGTAAAATCTTCCAATTTAAAGTGAAAAATATATATACTTAAAAATAGTTTTAATTTCTTCTTTACAATCAAACCTAAAATCCACTGCCTAGACATGGGCCTCTCCCGTTATATGGAGCATTGGCCTTAAACACCTCGCTTGACAGGCGGTTTATCGATAGCACTTTCTCACTCTCGCACCTTCAACGATGCTCGCTATCGCCGGTTTGGGTGTTTTACGTTTGGTCTTAATTGACCGTTTTTTTTATAGGCTAAGGGTGACAAACGAGCACACAGTCCACCTGATGGTAAGTGGTTACTGTGGTCCATAGATATCTTAATTTATCCTCGATTACGAATCAAAATGCAGATGCGTTGTCACCCGTGAGGACTAAGATGGAATGCCTCGTTTTCAGTAAAAAGGGTCTCCGGTTCTCTACACTCACCATACGAAGCACAGTAGCATTAAGCTGCTATTTTACGCTGGTATTCTGTGAGAGCATGGTCCTTCCCCGGTCGAGCCGACCCCTTCGTGCTACAACTATACCTACTACCGATATAGCTACAGCAAGGCTTTACCACGTATACCGTGTGTGGGTATTTAAAAATATCCACTAGCCCATATAGGTATCTCAAGAAGACAGCGCAGCAGCATCTTCCTAATAACAATTAGAATAAAAACTGTAGTTGCCAACCCACCTGCCAAGCTTGGCAACTGCGAAAAATATACCCAATGAGGCAATCTATAGGGGAGGCCTACGTTCAGCAATAGACTTTTTATAGGCTTGTTGAACACCTGGCGTAAAGAGTTTCACCGCAATCTATAGGAGCCACTGGATCTTTTTGGCGTTTCTCGTAGTTGCCGAAATGGGGTGAAATATTCTCGAACGCTGCCACCACACACTTTTATTCGCTATTAGTGTGTAACGTTATACTAACATATGCATTTAAAACCATATATCATGTTCTGTCATCAAATAATCGTCGTTGACGCCGCAAAGGGGCGAACCTCAATTTTTCAAAAAATTACAGGAGAGCAATAAAACATTTATTACACCCCGATTACTAGCTTTTTTCATCAGAAAATTAAATATATTAGACTTAATGGAAAACTTTAAAAGAGGTTAATTTTCTTTTTAATCAAAAAAGCTAGTAATCGAGGGAATTAGAAATGTTTTCTTGCTCTCCTGTATTTTTTTGAAAAATTGAGGTTCGCCCCTTTGCGACGTCAACGACGAATTACTTAAACCCTAACTAAAAAATTCCTAGATACATTTAGAAGTTATTTTTATTATCCTTCATATTTTATTTTGTCATCCATAGAAGCTACAATATATTCTCCAAATTTATATGTGAAAGTATAAACTATCTAATGAAAAAAGAATCATTAAAATTAGATTTTTTTCGCTAGTCTTTTCCAATTTTACTTGGTGTTAATTGTTTGACGGAATAGAAATTATTCTACTACGTGGCTTTACAGGCTACTGTTTTATCATGTCAACGAGTAAGTCTCTTTACAGCATCTTACACAGTTTTATTCTCTAAAATAAACAAATCTGCTGATACGTGTTTCATTGTCGTAAGACGCGCTAACAACGCTAGAGCACGCCGTAAAAGAGTTGTCCGTATAGATGCTGGTGGACAGTTGTTTCAAAAGATTTTATGATAAAAACTTTTTCTAGTTTCGCATAACTTTCTGGGCGGTGAAAGAAATGCACATAGTATCTTATAAAGTTTCAATACAATTACATACATAAACACTCACGCCTGTCACCCAGAGGGGTAGGCAGAGATTATGGACTTCCATTTGGCACGATCCTGACACACCTCTCTCGCTTCCTCCACATCCATATACCTACGCATACACGCTCGTCGGTTAAAGGTACTCTTGATTTGGCCCATTTTTAATATATCGCCAATTTGGTCGATAAACTTTCGTCTAGGGCGACCCTTCCCGACTATGCCGTTCACCTCTGCAACATAAATTTGCTTTGTCACTCTTTCCTCATTCATTCTTAATAAATTAATATATTTTCAATACAATTAATAATGTTAATTTACAGAAAGATATACTTACTCAGCTTTGCGCTTGAGGCTATAGGAATAACAAGCAGAAGTATGGAACATTACTTCGAAATTTAAATTTCAAGTCTTATACATTTCAAGAGCTCGTTGCTAATACTTTGAACAAGCACATTGGTTGTGTTCAGTAGGCTAATTATTTTGTAAAACAGATGATGGTTGAAGATATTGCGTATTTTACATTAAAATACTTTTTAAACCTGAGTCGCAGGTTGTCAGAAACAGATTTTTTTTTATTCGATATAGATTATAAATAATACTTATAGAAAGTCACTCTTTTGTTTAATTACCACTGGTTCGGTAAAAATAAAACTTCTGTCCTGGGGAGAACCAGTAGAAACCCAGCGGACTTTTTTAAATAACGGCTTACATAACGATTTTATATATTTACGCAAACACTACACATTGAATAAAACTACTTTTATGGATTTTTTCGCGTTTAATAAACTTATTTATCTTATTTTTATTTATTCCCGACGAGAAACTTATTTATCTTATTTCGTGGTCACGGGGGACTGAGGTGATTGACGTCCCAATGTCAGAGTTAACCCGGAATACCTTCAGCTTTTTTAACTATTAATTTTGGTCCGATCTACGCAGAATGAACTTACTGTGTCTTGAAGTCTTGCAGTGGTATGCTTGGGTTTAGTTTTAATTATATTAATTAGAGGATCCCAAGCAGGTGGTAGTACCCAGCCTCCCACTCTATTGAAATTAGGATGTTTTTTAATTTAAATAGCCTCGCATATCATCCTTGGCAGGAATCGATGTTCTTTCGCGAGAATTTGTGGTTTATCGAATCTAATGTAATGGCGGGGGCCGTCTAAGATATGCTCACAAACTGCAGACTTCCCGGAACGTTGGTGCTTCACGTCAGCTATGTGTTCTTTTACGCGGGTTTTTATTGATCGTTTTGTTTGCGCTATATATGAGAGACCACATTCACAATCAAGCTTTTACACTCCTGCATCTTGTAGAGGAATATTGCACTTGACGGATGGAGAACTGACTAATCTTCTTCAGCGGCTTGAAGAATGTTCTAATAGAAGCTCGCTTCAAGATGTAGCCAATCTTGTCTGTGACGCCTCTGACATATGGTAGTACAGCAGGCACACGCTCGACTGTGGCCGGCTTCACTCGGTCACTGTGACGCAGGCGCGGGGCCCGAAGCTTGTTGTCGTGCAGAACCTGCTTGACGTGCTGAAGCTCGGTGGTCAGGTGTTTACTGTCACAGATATCTCGTGCTCTCTATAACAAAGATTTGCCCAAGGTAGCTAACTGTAAAGGATGATGGTGAGATTCACCGTTTAAATATCGGTTTGTAACAGATTACAATCATGTATGTTACACAGTTAACAACATAACAAATTAGAAATAGCTTGCTAGCGATCACCTCATTTCCAGGGGTTATTGTCATCCGTAAATTCCTTAATATTATAATAAACCTTTTTATACAAACTTAGTTTAATAAAGTTTTAGTACTTTGAGCAGGTCAAATTTTGTATATTTTCTGGAATTTTGTTGTAAAAGCGATCATCGCCCCAAGAATTCTGTGTTCAATTACTGGCTCGATGGAGTCGAGTAACTGGTACTACTAGCTTAAGCTAGTGTTTACAGAGTGAATATCACTTATTTTTGTTACTTGGTTGTACATTACATTTTCATAAATGTATTGAGAGGCCATAGTTAATATATTAATTTCCTTAAATTTTTGTCGTAGCGACTCGTAAGACTTTAATTCATCAATTGCTCTTATGGCCTTCTTCTATAAAACAAATATAATTTCAGTGTCAGCTGCGTATCCCCATATCAAATTACCATACGACATTATGCTATGGAAATAGCTAAAGTAAACTAGTCTAGCTGTTTCAACCTTGTAATATTTCTATTATTTTTTACAGCATATGCTACAGAACTAAGACTGCTTGCTAGTTTTGATATATGGGGCTCCATTTCCACCACCTTCTTTGACAGCGTTTTTTTAATACACTAAAATAATTACTTATACTGAGTAGACATAATGTTGTCGCACCATATAACTTGACGTCAGCCATTGTTGATGAGTGAGTTGATCAATAAAGAAGTATGAAGGCTGAGTGTAAATACCCACTCGCGTCGTTATTGCCGCAGAAGTAGTTAGGGAAATATTTCCGGCAGCCACAGGAGCAGTGGCAGTGGCTAATTGTAAATGTGGCATAAGAGTAACGACGCTGCAGTTCGTTATTTGCGCGATATTTACTCGGCAAGCACGGCGTATCCATAAGGACGTCTAGGTGACCACCACACCACAGACCATCGTTTATTTATTAATCTAATAATTAATCTATGTCAGATTAATAAATAAGCATCATCGCTTATTTTTATTAATATTTAAAAGATTTTATCAAACTTTAGTCACATACCAAATTGTCTATTCGTAACATACAGGATCACCTATAACGTAATACTCGTTTAGAATGCAAGTGCAACAGTAAATAGAAATCGACGTCTGTATGAAATATAGATGTTTCTTTAAATATATTTGTAAATGGTATAATTAAATTTAAATTTCTAAAAATATTAAATAACATGATCATCAGGACACAGCGCCTAAGAAGCTAATCTAAAAAAGCTAAAATAAAAAAGTCTTTTCTTACTAATTTATTAGCTGTGCTGTCAGTTGTTTAATTATAAATTCGTAAAATCTGTTTCATGAAGTAAGAAATAAATCAACATTTAATTTTAATAAACTTACTTTGTAAGGAAATCCATCAACATATCCATGTTCATTAAATTGAAATGTGATTTAAAAATTGAATAAGAAATTAGAGTGTTGTAAAATTGAATAAGGAAGAAAAAGTTTTTTTCGGGTCTTGTTTATATCTTACTAGCTCGGAAATATCCCCAAGCTTAATAGAAGCCAGTTGTTTCGATATTGCAGACAGATATTTTAATTTTGTTTAATATGTAATTAGTTATATTATTGAATTACCTACTAAACTCAAAATTTAAATTTTCATACATTACCTACTTGTATCTAATTTAAGCGGCTTGTCTCATACGAGTAAGGCTGAGTGAGTAATATACGGCAAGTTTCGTAATCACTTGGCGCTCATTACTATGTGCTGACGTGAGGGAAATTGATTCAGCGACTGCTCTGTGACGTGTCGTGACGTTTAGAGTTGAAGATTCACTTTAATTATGGAATCGAAATTCTATTTATTTTGAGCTCAAGGCTGTTAGAATAACAATAACATAACAGGAAATTAATATAGATTAGATATGTGACGAAAAAGCAAAAAGTTTATTACTTGTTATAATAGTCAAAAAATCAACACTAATTAATTATAGTCTATGGCTAGGAAAATAAAATAACGGTCATGGGAGGATAATGGGTACTACAAAGCGATAAATGATTTAATCATATAATCAGCATCATCATTACAGCCCCTCTCCAGTACACTGATGAAATTAGAACACCGATGAAATGGACCCTCCCTCAAGGAATAAAACAAAGTCCGGTACTGAGGCCACCTGCATCCATCGATACCCTATATCTCCAGGTCCACTACCAGGTCGTTACTTTATCTAGTGCAGGTCCACTTTTCATGAGACTACTTCTCGAGAATCTTTCTTCTCCATCAGTTTTCATTTCTTCGCGCTATATGTTCGGCGCATTTCAATTAGTAAGCTTGTAGTATAATATTCTCATTACGAAGTCTATCACGCGCAGAAACTCCGAGCCTACAAAGTTTCTTTCCGTTTAACATGTCATCACTAGTAATACTCGTTGATTGTACACTTTTGTTTTTAAGTTTAGATCGCAGTGCTCCCAGCAACTACCGGCAAATGTGTGACATTCAAAGATTGTAAAATATCCTCCGCCAAATTTGTTTTTAAGATTTAAATTAAATTATGTAGTAAAAATTATACTGGCTTATTATAGTAAAAAAAAAAACTGACTATGCAATTAATATCGTGAACCGTGATATATTTCCTTATCGTCCATAACTTTGTGATTTGCTTATCTCCGATTTTTTTTAGTCACATTGTCCCAAGAAGAATATCCCATCATCCTTCCAACCATAAACACGTAATGGCCAACCAAAATACAAGATTTCGGATTTTTTTATAGGATAAACTTAATAAAATTTTAAACGACATAATTTGTGATATTTAACAATAAATGCGCTGTAAATCAGAGTTAAATAGGGAAATAAGCACCAATGTATGAAATATATTTTCTTTTTAGAACTGAAGTACACTTGATGTGGTGAGTGGCTAAGGCAGCTCATGGTTACCTCACCATATGAAACACAGCAGCACCAAGTTGCTATTTTACACAGGTATTCTGTGAGAGCTAAGTCCCTCCCCGGCCAAGCCGATCCATTCGTGCTACAACTGTAACATAGCTGCAGTGTGGCTGTTCCTCCTACAAAATTATTGTGTTAGAGAATCCATCACTCTACCACTCTAATCTCTACCACAAATAATATCGAAGTTTCGGAGGTCTTTCACCATCACGTTGTTCACATAGTCGCCTCTCAATATGGGGTAATGGCCACTACACCATTTACTTATAACATTAAATTTAACAGAAAGTATTTAAAAATGTCCTTCAAAACAAGAAAATATTCTCATTACAACGATTCCCGTACAAAATAATTTGAAGGAACGCTTTTGACACTTGTTTTAATTGCTATCAATACGCATACCACCTTGTCTTGATCTAACTGAGTTATTGATGTATTGGAGCCTTTTTTATAAATCGTTTTAACTTCGAATTATGTAACGGAATTTCGTGAAAGAATCTAATATCGCGTAAGAGATTCTACAAGTGACTTTAAATGTTCATGAATTTCTTTTCTAACATTACTTTTTTAAATGGTGTTTCGTGCACGTTCAATACTTAGGTATTTCGGTTTTTAAAGTGTGCCGCCCTATATTGGACATTAATATCATAGGATATTAGAATAAATAAATTTTTCATCTCAGGAATCGTATTAGGTCGAAGCGATATCTGAGACGGCTGAACTTAGTAAATGTCGAGTGGCACGCTGTGATTAATATAATTTTAAAAAAAAAACGAACTAAAAAGAGCTGATGATCTTCAAACGACTGAATAGATTTTCTTGAGACATAGCTAAGGACACTCTCGATTAAGACATGTTTGAAATGAAAAAAAATTAATAAAAATCGGTTCATCCGTTCAGGAGGTATGATGCCACAGACAGAACTTTACGTGGTAGAGCCATGCTGCATCTATATTACTAGTATATAGTTGTATCACGAATGGGTCTTCTCGACCGGGGAAGAACCATGCTCTCACAGAATGCCAGCAAAAAATAGCAGTATAACGCAGCTATGTTTCGTATGGTGAGTGTAGAGAACCGGAGACCCTTTTTACTGGAAAAGAGGCATTTAATCTTAGTCCTTACGGGTGACAACGCATCTGCATTTTGATTCGTAATTGAGGATAGATGTAGATGTCTATGGGCCACAGCAACCACTTACCATCAGGTGGACTGTGTATTCATCTGTATGGGATCTCCGGTTGTCTACACTCACCATACGAAACACAGCAGCATTGAGATTCTCTTTTGCGCTGGTATTCTGTTAAAGCGTGTTTCTTCCCCGGTCGAGCCGACCCATTTATGCTACAACCATACCAATAATATAGCTGCAGTATGACTCTACCACGTATAAAAAATATATACTTATTAAGTTGAGTTTTGAATGCATTGAAAGAGTGCAAATTTCTTATACTAGAGGGTATTCTATTATAAAACTGTGCTCCTTCAAAAGTTAGCATTTTTTGCCATAGTTAGTTCTAGTTTTGGGTAAGACTACTAAGCTAGTTCGTCGTGTGCTACGTTGGCTGATTTGTTTATATTGTGTGAGTGTTACCTTTGTGTGAATACTTTTAGTAAGAATTTTTTTCATGATAACACATATGTGGTAAATATATAGTTGTTATATTCATTATTTTTGTATCTTTATACATTTTACAGGTTGATGTTAAATATGGGTAGTTGAATAGTATTTTTATCAGTTTATTTTGGGCAATATGAATTTCTGCCAGTTTTGTTTTTGCAGCACTGCCCCAAATTAAATAACGTAGATGCGGCTAGTGAATACTCTACACCGCCTCTACATGGCTTACAAATAAAAATACTATTACAAAATATGGAACGAACAGAATACACTCGTTAAGCGTGTTATTGTGTTGCAACAATGAACAATGAAGACTATTACATACAATCGTATTAAATTTTACAATATAAATTATACATAACAAAACAATCAAAGAGGCATGAGCATCTCAATTATTTATTTATGTAACAAACATGGCAGAATTAGGAGTCTCTGAGAGATGACTGGTACATATTAATAGTGTAATTTACCGTAGAGTCCACGTATGGTGAATTGCCTAAAGAAACTTTATCCGCGAATAGTATAGCCATATAACGATGAAATGCAGCCAGCCATTTTGGAGCTTTAAAGCTGAAAGTAGGACTGTATGATATTTTAGTTTTTTTTTATATCTCTACTTCAATACATCTCTACACATAAATACAATTAAAGTGTCTGTTATGTGCATTGTGTGGTACGAGTAATTTTTATACTATTTTTAAGTTTTTGTTTCTCTTTCTGTCTAACTGTCAGCCTATCTGTCCGAAATGATCTTCCGAATGATTTAGCTATTCATTGTGATGAAACTTCATGAACAGTTTAAAAGCAACGCCAGGAGTGAATAAAATAAATGGTAATCCTATAAGTGTTACAAAAGTGCACATAAAACAATGTTGTTTTTGGTGCAGCACAATTTTACACAAAATAGTTAATTTTAAATATGTAAAAGTATTGAAGGAAATCGATTTTTACATATTTAAAAATTCTTCTCTCTGCAAAACTCTTTAAGTGATAAATCCAAACTCCTGTAAGTTCTACGCGGATGAATTAGGCGGTAAAAGCTAGTTGTGTATAAAATATGTATATTATTATGAATTGTAAAGAAAAAAAAGGGATATATTGAATAAGAATTGCTTGAAAGTACAAAGTTACAAAGCCAAATAAATTTTCTGGCCCTATTTGCCACTACCTCAGTTTGCGGGGACCAGAGAAAATGTTTTTAAGTAGAATTCCTAAATATTTAGTTGAAAGTGGTTCTTTCTAGCTTGAGATTTGCTTTTTTTCTAAGTTGTAATTTTCACCCATGTATGAGCTACCAGAGTTTGGTATTTTTTTAGGCTACATAGAATCATAGATGAAAAAAATTATATGGTTAGACTTTCATTTATTGAATGTAGTACTCAATGTTAGCAAGTTAAGGTGAATCCAATTAGGATATAATAGGATAACCTGTTATCAGCATTTTGTAATAAATCATGCCAGTTTTTCCGTGAAAGAGTAGCACATTATCACCTACGTTAAGTTCTATTAAGGCCTTAAGAAGCCTGAATGACCTTGAAAAACGGTAACCGCAGAGATTTTAGCCGACGTCAACTCCGTCTAGCGGCTACGTTCTGAATTACTTAGAAAAGTGCAAAGATTAACATACTGCAGAGGTGACAAGTATATAAGTCATATACTGCCTATTACACTTGCGCATCACTGAGATTCATGTCGCGGGCGCAGTGTTATGCATCTTCAATTACATTATACGGTGTGTTGCTGTAGCTCCGTCTGGTGGGCATAACGAGCTATCAAGTGTTTAAGTTTTAAGTACGTAAGAAAAGAGAACTACAGACCGATAACCTTTCTGAGCCAAATCTACGTGCTGTTTTCGAGAGTCATTACGAATCGTCTCGCACGCAGACTCGACAACTTCCAGCCTCCCGAACAAGCCGGTCTCCGAAAAGGCTTGAGCACCATATACCACATACATACCCTTCGGCAAATTGTACAGAAGTCAGAGGAGTACAATTTGCCACTATGTCTGGCGTATGTGGACTATGAGAAAGCCTTTGATTCCGTCGAAATTTGGGCGGTGAGCAGTCCCTTCAGCGGTGCCAAGTTGACTGTCGGTATATAGAAGTGCTGAAGTGTTTGTACAGTAGAGCTACAATGGCTATCCGAGTACAGAATCAGAGTACGAAACCTATCCAACTGCAGAGAGGTGTAAGACAGGGTGACGTTATATCCCTGAAACTTTTTACCGCTGCATTGGAAGACGTTTTAAAGCTACTGGACTTGAAAGGATACGGTATTAACATCAGTAGCGAGTACATCACTCACTTTCGATTTACCGACGATATAGTCCTTATGGCAGAATCGCTGGAGGACCTAAGCACTATGCTCAATGACCTCAATAGTGTCTCCCAACGGATATTTCTTAAGATGAACATGGACAAAACAAAAATCATGTTTAACGTCCGTGTCACACCTATGCCGGTAGTTGTTGGGAGTACTAAGCTCGAAGTTGTTGACGAGTATGTTTACCTGGGACAAATCGTCCGACTAGGTAAGTCCAACTTTGACCGAGAGGTCAATCGACGGATTCAACTCGGCTGGCCAGCGTTCGGGAAACTACGACACATCTTCTCGTTAGACTTACCTCAAAACCTGAAAACGAAATTGTACAACCAGTGCGTGTTGGAAGTGATGACTTACGGATCTGAGACGTGGTTTTTTTTTTTTTTTATAGGATAAGGGTGACAAACGAGCACACAGTCCACCTGATGGTAAGTTGTTGCTGCGGCCCATAGACATCTACATCTATCCTCTATTAGAAATCAAAATGTAGATGCGTTGTCACCCGTGAGGACTAAGATGGAATGCCTCATTTCCAGTAAAAATGGCCTCCGGCCACCTGCACTCACCAAGCGAAACGCAGAGGTAAACCTCTACTTCACGCTGGTTTTCTGTGAGGTCGTGGTACCACCCCGGTTCGAGCCGGCCCATCCGTGCGACAGCAAAAGCTGCCGCGTGGCTCTACCACTGTTAAAAAGTGGTGCTTCACTGCTGGCCGTATGAGGAAGCTCAAGGTCGCTCAGCGAGCTATGGAGAGGGCTATGCTCGGGGTGTCTCTGCGTGATAAACTTAGAAATAAGCATATCCGCAGAAGAACCAGAATAACCGACATTGCCCAACCGATTAGTAAGCTGAAGTGGCAGTAGGCCGGCCATATAGCTCGAAGAACCGACAACCGATGGGGAAGAAAGGTTCTTGAGTGGCGACCTTGTACCGGCGGACGAAGTGTGGGGCGTCCCCCCACTATATAGAGTGACGACCTGGTGAGACATGCAGGAAGTCGATGGATGCAGGTGGCTCAAGAACGTGCTTTGTGGCATTCCTTGGAGGAGGCCTATGTTCAGCAGTGGAATTTTGACTTCACTGGTTAAAAAAATCAAATATATATTATTATAATTGTTGACAAAAATAAGTTTCTATACGTAGTAGAGACATGCTGCAGCTATATTAGTAGTGTAGTAGTAGCACGAATGGGTCGGCTCGACCGGGGAAAGACCACGCTCTCACAGAATACCAGCGTAAAATAGCAGCTTAACACTGCTGTGTTTTGTACCTATTTATACATCGCAGCCCACCAAGAATTTCTAATGTAAGTTAACTGTGATAATAGATGTACGCATTTGAATAACAAAATAATGAAAAGATTTGTAAATACTTGCATTACAACACTCAACCGTAATAAAATAGATGGATAGTCTTAGAAATAGATAATCGTACTTTTACGTGGTGGAGCCATGATGCAGCCATATTAGTAGTAGGTATAGTTGTAACACGAATGGGTCGGCTTGACCGGGGAAGGCCCAAGCTCTCACAGAAAACCTACATAAAATATCAGCTTAACGCTGCTGTGTTTCTTATGGTGAGTGTAGAGTACCGGATACCCTTTTTACTGGAAACAAGGCATTACATCTTAGTCCTCACAGGCGACAACGCATTAGCATTTTGATTCGTAATCGTGAAAAGATGTAGATATCTACGGGCTGCAGCAACCACTTAACATCAGGTGGCTTGTGTGCTCCTTTGTCACCCTTATCCTATAAAAAAAGATAGATTCACTTACTTCTGAAGACGCTGAATTTCAGCGAGCACTGTCGAATTTAATAGGAGTGACAGAAAAAACGACTGACTTAACAAAAACCTATTCTTAGTAAGTAGTAGTAAGTAGTAAGTATATTTGGCTTCATTACCATCATGATAACAGCTCTTCACAAGGCCACTGCTGAGCATAGGCCTTCCCCAAGGAATGCTACAAAGCATGGTCCTAAGTCTTGCATCTATCGAATTCCTGCATATCTTACCATGTCATCCCTCCAAATAGTGGAGGGCTGACATGATGCACTTCGCTTACCGGTACAAGGTTGCCGAATCTTTCTTTCTATCTTTTATCTGTTTTCCAACATTTTGGCCAGCCAATTGCCTTTTCACTTTAATAATCCAATGGACTATATCAGTTACTCTAGTTCTGCTTGTGCTATGTCAGTTACTCTGGTTCTGCTTGAGCTATGTCAGTTACTCTGGTTCTTCATTTGTAACTTTATCACGCAGAGAAACTCTTACGGGAACGGGGAATAAAAATAAAACTCTCAATTAAAAATATTGATATTTTTTAGACCTTTTTTAGTGTAAAAACTATTTAACTAGCTTTTGCCGTTTTGGAGAAATTTTGCAATATATGACAAAGATAGGACTCAATGGGGATTTTTTTTCTAATAAGGGGTTGAAAAAAAATACAGTTTTATTTAATTAAAAACATTTATTTTAGCCTGATCTGTTACCCTATATATTTTCTTTGCGGATTAAATTAACAGTTATTGTGATTTTTTTACCTAAATATCCAAGAATTTGACATTTTACCAGTTCTTAGCGCCTTAATTCAGTCAAGTCACACAAACCATGCAAAGTAAACAGACTTTTAGCTTCATAAAACTTACTATAAACTATCTAAAACCACCTCTAAAATATTATTTACTCTGTGAATTTTCCACTTCGCCTCTTGAGTGACCTCGATTGCTTGTAGGAAATAACACGTTCCTAATGAAATGTAAGCACTCGTTAAATGTAGGTGTCAAAATACCATAATTACTAATTGTTTCGTTCTGGTACTTTACAGGAAATTTTGTAAATTCTTAAATTAACGTTGCACTTACATTAATTATTAGAATATAGGAAGAACAAGTTCATAGCTTTTAGTTGATAAAGGTTCATCATCAAATCTTACTTTTTTTAATACCGAAAGTTCAGATTTTTTTTATATACTTCGTTTTTAAAACAGATAAAAGCATAGAATAATTTTATCATCATGATTACAAGTCCACTGTTGAACATAGGTTTCTCCCAAATAATGCCACAAAGCACGCTACTTAGCCACCTACATCCATCAACTTCCTGCATGTCTTACCAGCTCAACACTCCATTAGTCTCATATAGATTTACAAATTCATACAGCACCCAGGCAATAAATAAATTGAAGTATGAATAGTTCATTCAGGTCACTAACATTGCACTGATATTATGAACTGCGGGTTTAGTCAAAATGACTTTCTATGATCAATAAAGCTATAGAAAACTATAAAAAGGAATGGAAACTACATATCTGAACGCCAAGTCACGTGATAGTCACGTCTTAGAGTTGATTTCATTCTTTTTGTAGTTTTCTATAGAGTTAATGATCGTAGAATATCATCTTGGCTAACCCCGCTGGTATGTTAGTTTTCTCAACGACAAGCTGCCAAGCTCTCTACCCTAAACTCCTTGTTATTATCTTTCGCATATTCCTACGTATTCTTTTATCGAGTTAGTTAGTTTATTTGGGTTACAAGTTTGTACAGAACAGGCAAGTGGACCAGAAATCAAGATAATAATAAGTTGTTATTAAAAAAATAGCACCGTTACACGATTAATAAAACTAAACAAGAAAATTCTACTATATTTAACTTTAGTTACACAAAAAACTAACAAATTTTCTTTATACTAATTAATAAAACAAAACAAGAAAATTATACTATTTAATTTTAGCAAAAAAAAATTATCTTTATAATATTATATTTTTTATTTCCTTATTGAATCATTGTTATTTTAAAAAAAGAGTAAAAGCACAGTTGCAGATTATTTACGTCCCAATCTCGATCTTCTCTTTCTAACTAGTAATTATTTCGTATATTATATACAAGAAGTATTCTTAAATTATTATACTCATAAATGGAACATAAAATATACATAACACACACTTATGTTATCGTTTAAAAACTTATCGTTTAAAAACTGGTTACTTAAAAATCTTTATAAAAAATCGAGCGAGGAGTTAGGCTGGGTCAGGATCTTGGTGTTGCTTTAAATTTCATAGAATACGATAGAATATTTTTATTTGCTTTTAAATATGTATATTAAGGTTATAAAGTTACAAATTAAAATGTCACCAGCCAGTTGCACTGCAAATATTAAGGTATGGCAGAACACAAGTACCCTTTGACTTTGGTGTTAATAACCGCCGAAATTTCAATAGCTATTTTAACCCTTTCGCTGTTCCGTGCACTACATATAGATCATTGCTATTGTCTTACTATTGTGTCTCAAAACCGGACAGTGAAAGAGTTAAGAAACTATAATGTCAAATAAAACTAAAAGGCTAGAGACACGTGAATTTTGCAAGCGCACACTTGTCCCACCACCGACGAGAAAGCGATTAGCTATCAACTATTTTCTCGCTCAAGAAACGATCAATAGACAAGAGATACATATATTAATAGTTGATAGCTGGCTGTTCACACTGCCGGCGAAAAATCTCTCTCCATTAGTTTGTTGCAGTGGTAAGAGCCAACAACGGTAAAACTCGCTCAGCGATACTCGCTTGGCTGTCAGTCACGCCAATAGGGACCTACTAGGAGTTATTTTACACTACAATGCAGATCTGAGTGCACTCGCTTATAGCCTAGCGACAAAACAATCAGAATTATACACTCGCTTCTCACTGCTTGCCAACTTTTATTTAGTTTCTAGCTCTACTCGCTTCTCGTTCAGAGTGTTGGACACTTCCCAACTCTAAAAACTTCTCAGAATGTATGTAGGTTGTTACTGTAAAAGTTAAACGGTATCAAAAGTCCACTTCTGAACATAGCCCCCCCCCCCCTTTATAGATTAGATACCATGCTTTACAAACTGGTTGGCAACCGCAGTTTGTTTTATTAGAGTGACGCTGCTGCCCATCTCCTGGTTTGATTCCCTCTGTTGCTTCTTACGACACCCATGGGGCGATATGTAGTAGTGGATATTCTTACACCGCTACTACACGATGAATAGGCTGTAGTTCGGTCTGTAGGTCATTAATTTGCTCAAAATAATGAGCTAAAATAGCTTAGATACAGATCAAATTAGACCCTTATAACAATAACGATAAATTGCCTAATTAGCAACAGAAGTTAAAATTACACAGTGAGTTACCGTAGCGTCGCGAGCCATTTATCGTCTGTCACTTTGTTAATTATATATTTAGCCATACGTGATGATGATATATTACATCATAACTTACAACAAAATATATCGACGTTATCTTAGGACTCTGGTATCTATAAACAGTCCCTAGGTTTTAGACCCTTGTAGAATATTCAAAGATAATGACAGGAGATCCGATAGTATGACTCTGGGCCTTTGGAAGAGTAGAAAACTCTTGTATGAGATCCTACATGTGTAGATATATCTGCTTTGGCACCCTTTATTTGAAGATATCTTGTTAAGAGTCGGAGCCTCATCAGGAGTGGCTGAGTAAATTGCGCATGAGTTTCTGAGAAGTGACATAGAGCCGATAGATGTTGTAAAAACTATCGACTCATATAGTGCACGTGCGGTAAAGTTTCTAAAGGAACACTATCCGTGAATGTTCATTCAAGAAGACTGATTCTTTTTTCGCGCGTATACCAAATAGTAATTTAGCAAAGAATCGTAGCCACCGTTTTTGACACTTAACTGTAGTGAGTAGGACGGTATCATAATTTTAGTATTTAATGTTTTAAATATTGTATAGATTACATACGAATATAGTTTATTAGTAGTTTTTAACAGTGGTAGAGCCACGCGGCAGCTTTTGCTGTCGCATGAATGGGCCGGCTCGAACCGGGGTGGTACCACGACCTCACAGAATACCAGCGTGAAGTAGAGGTTTACCTCTGCGTTTCGCTTGGTGAGTGCAGGTGGCCGGAGGCCCTTTTTACTGGATATGAGGCATTCCATCTTAGTCCTCACGGGTGACAACGCATCTGCATTTTGATTCGCAAACGAGGATAGATGTAGATGTCTATGGGCCGCAGCAACCACTTACCATCAGGTGGACTGTGTGCTCGTTTGTCACCCTTATCCTATAAAAAACAGTGCTGTTTGGAGAATGGGAACACCGTTCTTACTAAGACCTCTTACAAATGGTGTTTTTTACTTACTTTGATGTGAGTAAAATCAATTTTGAGGAGTTGCATTAATGTTTGCAAATTTAAAAGGTAATATAATTTTACACCCCTTATATATATAAGGGCGATATAATTATATCATCATCATTACATCCCTTCACAAATCCACTGCTAAACATTGGCCAAGGAATGCCACAATGCACTGGTCCGAGCCACCTGCATCCATCGACTTCCTGCATGTCTTACCAGGTCGTCACTCCATCTAGTGGAGGGACGCCCTACACTTCGCCTGCCGGTACGAGGCTGCCACTCGAGAACCTTTCTTCCCCATCGGTTGTCGGTTTCTCGAGCTATATGGCCGGCCCATTGCCACTTCAGCATACTGATTCTTTGGGATATGTCGGTTAATGTGGTTCTACTGCGGATATCTTTGTTTTAAGTCCAATTTTTTGGTCATCCAGAAGTTTATATTTTAATTTTACCCGGATTCGGAATAATCTTTCATATTATTTCACAAGAAAGTGGGGAAAAAAGAAACTTTTGGATGTTTAGGAATAATTTATGCTATAATGGTAATTGGTTTATTAGGATTTATTGTTTGTGTGAGATTTATATTTACAGCAGGAATAGACATAGATACTCGAGCTTATTTTACTTCTGTAGCTATAATGATTGCTGTATAAACATACAACAATAATTCGATTAATTCATATATATACCTATATATGAATTAATCGACTATTTGATCGATTATTTGTATTAATCGACACCAAACTTTAATCTTTACTTTTATTGTTTTTTTTTTAAATGAAGCTACATAAAAGACATTCCAAAGTTTAAAAAAAACATAACGTGGAAATTTGGTATAGTATAGGCCCACGTCCGGATCAGATTACAGCGCTCCCGCTACAAAATATCCACTATCTTTGACTAGAAATAAATGTAGAGCCCGCAATCCAACTATTTGTCGTAACTTAGTCCCGATACCGGTACCGCACCGCAGTCTCTGTGTGAGAGAATCTATTAAACTCTAATTGCAAAAATTCCTACTAATCTACCGGGACGCTTAAGTGGCCGCCTCTGTATGGCCTAACCTTTAATTATTTAGGAAGATTAAACACCGTTTAGTGTGATTTATAATGTACATAGCCTCATCTAGGTACGAATTTCGTAAAATACAAATATAATGTTGCCCAAACGAAATATACAATATTAATGATTTAAAAACCAAAACTCGCCACGATACAGAGGTCCATTTGATAAGTAGTTGTGATCCTACTTATGACTACCAAAAGATGCGTCCAAAATAATTCCAAGATTTTTTATCTACACAAAGAAAAAGTGGTGATGACTTTATTGAGGATATTGGTAAGAATTCGTTGGTATTTTTTGATAGTTCTATCTATACCTATTATTAAACATTTTACGCAGCGCATATTTCATTCGTATTCTTTAAACTATAATTTAGGATGGAATAAAAGTAAAACTTTTGTTTCCAAAAAATATAGCTTGTATAATGTTCTGGTTTATAATCTATGTTATTTCCAAGTTTCGTCAAATTGCTTTCAGTCTTTTTTGTGTGATTGCGACATAAAAATATAAAAGCCAAATAAACTTTCACATTTTAATATTAGTTTATTAATTTCCTAAGATTTGTCTGTGACTCATAGTCACTTTATTTTTCGAAATGTACATATATGCTGTTGGCACTGCTGCCTTTATATCATCATCAAAATAGACTCCTAGCGGGGACTTACGACCTATTGAGTGCAACGGTTCTGTCAGCAGCAAGGTCTGTCGAGGCTCTTCGAGCTAGTTGGAGGGGGGAGGGCTATCCTTGTGATTCAAGGGCCCCTCAGAAGGAGGTATGTACTTTGGCTACTGAAACACTATCTGAATGAGTGAAACGAGTCGAAAAACTAAAAACGTCCCTCATCACGGGTATTGCACCGAGTTTATGGGCCTGTGACCTCTTGTTCGCCGGCGAACGCGGTGTGCCCTAATGTTCTGTACTAGTATTGTGTTGTGAAAGTGTGTGTGTGTGTGTGTGTGTGTGTGTGTGTGTAGGTGTCGCGCGACGCGTCCACCAAGATACCTTATTTATATCCGTGATCGAATTTTCTCATTGTTTTAATTGAACTCGATTTCTATAAAATGGCCATCTAGCTTAGTTAAAAGTTTCATGGCATCTGCTGCCAATCACAGGGAAGTTCTGAAATAAGATCCAATTATGCCTTTATCTGTAAATTTCGGCCTGGTTGAAATAATTTAGGAAGTTATAATTATCTTTCGGAATTAAAATATGGTATTAAGCAATTAGGTAAAAATATGGTATTAGGCAATTAGTCAGTTGAAATACTTTTTAAGGCATAACAAAACAATCATTTCTGTAGAAATTATATAAGAATATAGTGGAATGACGTCATAGTTTTTATCAAATTATGTAATCTTTTATGACGATTATCATCCAATGTAAATCCAAAAAAATACCAATGTTTTTTTTTTAAATGGGGAGGAATTGAGCCCTGTTGTATCCACTGTTTTTCTTGGCATCACTCTCGACGCTAAGCTTCAGTGGGGCCCCTATATATTCAAATTAGCAAGCAGACTAAGTTCTGCAGCCTATGCTGTAAAAAAGATTAGAGGTCTCACTAGTGTCGAGACAGGTAGATTACTTTATTTCAGTTATTTCCATAGCATAACGTCTTATGGGATTTTGCTATGGGGAAATGCGGCTGATTCAGAAACTATTTTTGTTTTACAGAAGAGGGCCATTAGAGCAATTTACAATCTAAAACCGAGAGAGTCTCTTAGAGATAAATTTAAAGAAATAATTTTATTAATTTGGGCCTCTCAGTATATTTACGAAAATTTAATGTATGTTCACAAAAACAAAGATAGTTTTAGTAAAAAAAGTGATATACATTCTGTAAACACTAGGAACAAACACAAGCTATTGATGCCAGTATCTCGACTCCACAGAGTCAGTAATTCATTCTTGGGGCAATGTATACGCTATTACAACAAGGTCCCGGAAAGTGTACAGGTTCTCTCTATTACCAAGTTTAAATGTTTTATCAAGCTGAAACTGTATATAAAGGGTTATTATAGTATAAATGAATACATGGTTGATAATAACCCCTGGGAATGAGGTGGTCGCTTCCAAGCAGTTTCTAAAATAAATTTTGTAAATAGTTCGTAATCATTTATATTGTAAAATTTATTTTAAAAAAAAAGTCCCGCTGGGTTTCTTGCTGATTCTTCCCAAGACAGAGGGTTTTTTTTCGAAGCAGTGGTAAAGTAAAAAATGACTTTCAGTAAGAATTACACATGTAATGTATATTGAATAAAAATTATTCTATTCTATCCTATTCTATTCTATCATTGGACCACGGCAGTCCGCTGCTGAACATAGACCTCTTCCAAGGCGCGCCACAGCCTGCTTCACGCATCCAGTTACTGCCAGATGCTGACTCCGGGTTGTTTTGAGTATTTTTTGACAGAAACTCTAATAACTGATTTTGGCCCGACTCGGTAATCGAATCGAGGACCTCATGAAAGCCTGAGACCTCAGCGACCGTGCTTGTGACTACTAGACCAATGAGGCAGTAATTTTGCTACATACTGCGAGGATTAGCGGTGTAACATACCTATTTGTTTTTTAATAATTGTAAAAATTGTGATCAATAGTTATATTATTTAGATAACTATAAATTCTATTTTAATTGTGTTATTAAAAGCGAATCAACTACCTCGTATCATCCGGTGGGTGATGTAAGGGACAACAGAGGGAAACTAAAACAGGAGATGGGCAGCAGCATATTCCTGATAAACAAAATAATAGTTAAAAATAATAAAACACTTTCTGTTGTCCACCCGCCTATTCGCCCCCATAACTAAGTATAAGGCCTATTTGTAGCAGAGGACTTTTGACAGGCAGTAACGAATTATGATACGAAGCGGAAAATTTATTTTTAATCCTTTATAATCAAACGAATTTCATTACACGGCACACTCATAATTTGTCTACACTCCTAAGCGTCCGTAGTAGGCGCGTGTAATCGTTTCACATTCACTACCTAGTGATTACGTTGGCGTGTCAAGTTGATTCATGAACTCTTATTGACGTCAAATTTAATTGTGATCGTCTTGCGTACGGTGTGTGCAAACTAAACGGTTTCAGTTTTCAATTACGCAAATTCGCATCGTCATAATTTTTTAGCAAATTCAAATTAAAAATATTTGTTGTAAGTTAAGTGTCGTTATACATTAAGTGTAAATTTATATATGACGTGTCTAACAACTTAACCATCCTTTTCAGGCTTTACAATATTTATTATATTTAATAGACAGAATATTAATGGAAATCAGTAATTGGTAATTACTGAAGAATGCCATAGAAATAATACAGAAAAGTAAAAAAAAATTATAGGAATAGGGTGACAAACAAGCACACAGTCCACCTGATGGTAAATAGTTGCTGTGGCTCATAGACATCTACATCTATACTCGTTTGCAAGATGCGTTATCAGCCTTGAGGACTAAGATGGTATGCCTCTTTTCCAATAAAAAGTGTCTCCGGTTCTCTACACTCAACATACAAAACACATCAGCATTAAGCTACTATTTTACGCTGGTATTTTGTGAGAGCGTGGTCCTTCCCCGTTTAAGCTGAGCTATACGTGCTACAACTATATTATAAATATTGGTACAGCTTGGCTCTACCACGTTAAAGTTACAGCCTATATACGTCCCACTGCTGGGCACAGGCCTCCTCTCATTTCTGAGAGGGTTTTAGGGCAAGGGAGTGTCCGCCGCGCTGCCCTAATGCGTGTTGGCAAACTTCACATGTCTTCGAAATACTTTTTTTCTTATTTCTCAGACATGCAGGTATCCTCACGATGTTTTCCTTCACCGCCGAGAGCACGTGGTATATCAGCACTTAAAATTGCAATTAACGATTTCATTGGTGCCGGCGGGGTTCGAACTCGGGTTGCTCGCGTATTGTGAAATTTACCGCGAACGCCAACCCTCAGAGCTACCACGGCTCTATGGCTCTACCACGTAGATTATATTATTATTATTAACTCTATTTCATCTTAATTATCTACGAAACGAAGACTTCGAATAAAACCTTTAAACCACTCTCTACCTAGGAGCCCTTCTGGGTAAAATAGCAGTGCCAGCACAGCTGTTTCCGGTTCAAAGTGTATATGTAGAAAGCCAATATAAATATAGGCTGTGAGGCATTAACAGTTTAGTCCTACGAAATAGACGAAGCAACTGTAGCTTTCGTTATTTGAAGTTAGCTGCGGGTGTCTATGGATTGCAATAGTCATTGACTAACAGGGGTACTTTAAAAATTTGTTTGTCACTTCAGGTTTTTTTAAATACTGCATATTTCCGAGTTACTCCCATCCATCGCCTCATATACATCACATGAAGTCATCACGCTACCTATTACGAGAGAACCTCCTCTCCCCATCGGTTGATGACGATTTCTCGAGTTATACAGCTGACCCATTACCACTTGAACCTGTTTATCCGTAAGGCTATTTTAGTTACTCCAATTCTCCTGCAGTACTTTACATGGTAGAGGAACACTGCAATGTATTATATGGCGTGATCGCGGAGCAGGAAGAATTTAAATGATTGCAATTCATACAAATGTGAACTTTAATCTTTTGAGAAAAAACTCTGTTTTCGAATCACAAATACTGGTCATAAAGTCCTAAAACTATCTTAGTTGCAATAGAAATAAAACTTATTTATGACGGGAATTAAGTTTAAAAATGTAAAGCAATAAAAAATTCCTGCTCCGCGACCGTGCTTTAATAAGCATGAATGAGTGGGCTTATCCGGGCAAGGACCATGTACGCGTTTTCGCTCACGGCTCGGCCGGAAAAATATAATAATATTTTTTTTATATTAAGTGTCAAAAGTATAAAGCCATTTATTTCCTTAACAAAATTATTAAAATACATTTCATTTATTATTAATTTCATTAAATATAAAAGAAGTTATATATCACGTCGTTAAAACATGAGATATAAAGAGGGAATTCAATAAATGACGACTTTGGTTTTGACTTTTTGACGTTTATTTATCAGTCAAATCTCATTATCAACCCATTCAAAATGCATACACACAAATCCTTTGAATATTGTTAATTTAATCGTACCATATCTTACTTTTCATAGCGTTTCTCTTACACTTAAGAAAGTAATATGTATCTGTGAATACGGGCATGACCCAGAGATCCATTTATTGGATTATTTTTGTTTGATATTTGACATTGCATTTTACAAATGAGTTATTCATTTTTTATTTTTGTTATTTAAATCTTATTATTCATTTGATTACTAAGGTAACAAAGGGCGAATTTAAATATTTTACGACTTTTTCTGTCAGTCGTATGTCTTACAAATTAAAACAAAAGTTTTGTAACGTAATAAAATACATTTTGAGTTTGTTCGTGTTCCGTAATAAGGTACATTATCAAACCAGGCTAATACATAGTTAAATACTTAAATTACTTACCGAATAACCCGGTAATGTTGCTAAATAGCGTAAAGCCAGGTTTTTCTTCAGGATTATTGATCGTTAGTCCGCAAATCATCCCTTTTAAAGAAGGGTCTGCTAATGGCGACCTGTTTCAATGAAAATCGGACGAAATGTGAAAATATTTCGTCAGAAAGTACACATCGTTGAGGTTGTGTAGTTTCGCCATTTTTGCTAAAAATTAGAGTAAAGTTACAGCCTATATACGTCCCACTGCTGGGCACAGGTCTACCTTACTTCTTAGAGCGCAGGCGGACACTTCCTTGCCTTAAGCAAGGAAGTGTCCGCCGCCTTAAGCAAGGAAGTGTCCGCCGCGCTTCACATGTCCTCGAATTTTTTTTTTATTATTTGGAAATTTTATTTCCTCGCGATGTTTTCCTTCACAGCGGTGAACACGTGGTAAAGTACTTAAAATTGCAATTAACAATTTCATTTGTGCCGGCGGGGGTCCGACCCCGGTTTGTTCGCATACTGTGAAATTTACAGCGACATCTGAGCTACTCAAATAATTACGCGCTCTGTAATACGAAAAGAGTACACTATAATCTCAACTAAAAATTTTAATTGCTGTTGTTGCAAAGATCTAACAGATTTCCTCATTTTTTTGTTTGTAAAAACAATGCGTTTGTAACATGTTTAGAATTTAATACGCATCGCTCAGAGCAATCGATCATCAAACCTGGTTAAATACGTTTGTGGTTCGTCTATTAATTTTATCTATTTTCAATTTATTTTATCTATTTTAATATTTATTCATTTAATCAATTAGCGGCATTCAGTTCTTTAAATTAAATTTGAATACAAATATAGTTTTAGACTTGGTAACATTAAAACTATATGATTAAAGATTACCTAATTGCTAAACTTTAGGTAACCCTTATCAATGACAAAAAGTGTCATCATCATCATTATCATCATCATTACAGCCCTCCATAAGTCCACCGTTGGAAATAGGCCTCCCCCATGGAATGCCACAAAGCACTGTCTTGAGCCACCTGCCGCCATAGATTTCCTGCATGGCTTACAGATCGCCCTACACTTCGCCTACCGGTACGAGGCTGACACTCGAGAACCTTTTTCTCCATCAATTGTCATGGCAACAAATGTAGTCCACACTATTTAATTTAGAGTCTAAATTAAATAGTGTGGACGTCTAAATTTTAGACGAAAATTCGATTATGATTACTCATTCAATAGTAATTTAATTGCGAATATATTTGTTACTACGTACAAAACCGCAGCGTATATTATTGCAGAACGAATGGGTCAGCTCGACTGGGGAAGAACCACGTATAGTACAGTTAAAGCATAAAATAATAACACTGCTCTGTTTCGTGTGATAAGTGACGAGAGATATAATTTTTACTAATAACGAAGCACTCCATCACAGTCCTTAGGAGTGAAAAAGCATCTGCATTTTGATTATTAATAGATGATAAATGTAGGTGATTATGTGCCATAACATACTTTTACTATGGTGTAATCTATGTGCTCGCTAATCATATTCCTTCTATAAAAACGCACATGATATATTTTTTTTATTATTTAATTAGGCATTACATACAACCTTCTCATACTAGTAAGCAATACAATAACATAAATTAAAATTTTTAAAAAACTTCGAAACAAAACAAACTGATGATCTTCAAACGGCTGAACAGATTTTCTTGAATCACAGCTAAGAACACTCTCGATCATGTTACCTACCAACCAACGTTTCTAACGTATCGAGTGCTTTACAGCACTCATAGTCACTGGAGGGACTGAGATGAATTCATCCAATTTAAAACAAGTAAATTGAATGCGATAAAATACGTAAAATAGTTTAATTAAATGTGCAAATTCGGCTCGTCCGTTTGGACGCTACGATGTAACGACAGACGCACAGATAGGTACATAGATATACACGTTAAACTTGTAACACCCCTCTGTTTTTGTCTTGGGTTAAAAATAAAAATAAAAATAGGACCAAATGACAATTCTAGAAAATATCTTACTTCTTACATATAACCTCGTATAACTGGTTAAATTAGTTAGCGGTCCGTGGCATACAATCTATCCTAGCGAACGCTCAATCGGCTGGTAATTGCCAATACGCATGCGACTGCACCTTACCGCAATCATTCCGCTGTACGGTGGTTTGAAAATTAGCTCAAACTAGAACTAACTAAAAATTAGAATTACTTTAAACGAATTTAAACAAGATTGGTTCGATTAAATTAATTTAAGAGTGAAGAATAGAAGTCTTAGAAGATAATGTAGTAATACTTATTCCACTTCACCATCCCACTGCTGGACATGGGAAGCGGGGATATGCCTTAATTATCGCTCGTGGCACACGGTTTTTTTATAAAATAAGTGTGACAAACGAGCACACAGCCCACCTGATGGTAAGGGAATGTTAGGGCCCATAGACCTCTAGGTTTTCCTCGTTTATGAATCAAAATGTAGATGCATCGTCACCCCTGAGAACTAAGAAGAGATGCCTAGTTTCCAGTAAAATGGGTCTACGGTTCTTTTTACTTACCATCAGGTGAGCCGCATGCTCGTTTGCCCCCTCTCCTATAAAAAAAAAAAAAAAAAAAAAAAAAACTTACCATCCGAAACATAGCAGCATTAAGCTATTATTTTACGCTGGTATTCTGTGAGAACGTGGTCCTACTACGGTCGAGCCGACGCATTCGTGCTACAACCATAATATAGCTGCAACGTAGCTCTACCACGTATACGATTGACAATCATATTACAAGACGTCTCGCACCTTTTGCGCTGTTGACCAGCGCCGATCTAGATTTCTATGCCTGACGTAAAGAGATATATATCCATTAAAAACTCATAAGTTTTTCACAGGTATTAGGACCTTTTAAGCTGTCTTTAAAAAAGAAGGAGGTTCACAATTCGACTGTATGTTTTTTTGTATGTATGTTTCGCGATATCTTCGTTGATTTTGCAGACAGATGATAATGTTAATGAAAACGTTGTATTCTAAGTACGTTGCAAAGCTTGCGATTTACAAATACTATATAAGGTTTTATTACACAAAAATATGCATTAATTGGCCGTCGTTAAATGAAATGGATTGGGAAAATTAACTTCTTTTGAAATATAGACAGGAATAGTTTTATTATCGACTGCGACATTTGATGGAATTGGGTTTTTCATTAAAACGTATGAAAAAAACACACTTAATTATTACGTATTTTCGACCAAAATTTTAGTTACATTGAATTCTTGCATAACTCCGTCCAATTTCCGTTCCGTAAATTAACATTGTTAATGTTTTATATTCTCAATGTCATGAAATCTTAGATCGGCATAATATTCAAAATTCACAAATAATTAATTAAGAGTTATTCAAATACTAATCCTGACAAAACCTCAGTTGTCTTCATTAATTGAATGGACAGTTTACAAGAGATAACGATTTACAATTTTCGAGTCCGATTTCGTTTGAATAATATTTGCAGGCTTCATCATTTATCAGGGTTTTGTTAGTAGTCAATTATTTATATTTAAGCGAACCGCCTCGGTTTAATTCAAAAAAAAAATCTTAAAAGTTTTCAGATAAAATATAGCCTTCATTATCCCTCCTGGCACTAACTATCTGTTCGTGAAGTTTCACCACAATCGGTTCAGCCGTTCCGAAGATTAGCCCAGATAGACCAACAGACAGAGAGATAGGCATACAAACAAAAGACTTCTAGCCAGTTGTTTAGTTAAAAATAAATCGTACTACTATCACAAACTGCCTACATCAGACAATCTTTTTATTTCAACAAATTCGAACAATTCGAACAAGGGTGACAAAAGAGGACATAGTCCACCTGATGGTAAGTGGATGATGTGGCAGATGGAATACATGTATGCTCAATTATAAATCAAAATGCAAAAGCGTTGTCACCCCTGAGGACTGAGATGAAATGCCTCGTTTCCAGTAAAAAAGGTCTCCGGTTCTTTACACTGACCATATGAAACACAGCAACATTAAACTGCTATTTTACGCTGTTATTCTGTGAGAGCGTAGTCCTACCCCGGTCGAGCCAACCCTTTCGCGCTACAACCGTATTATATCCTCAGCTTGGCATATAAGTCAGTGACTGTAAAAAGTAGAAATTAAAGTAAATATTTAAATAGTGAGAAAAAGTGAGTAATTAATTAAACAACGAATGTTTGGACGTAAAGAAGGTGCTAAGATAATATTTAGTTTTTTTTTTTTATAGGATAAGGTTGACAAACTAGCACTCAGTCCACCTGATGGTAAGTGGTTACTGCGGCCCATAGACATCTACATCTATCCTCTGTTACAAACCAAAATGTAGATGCGTTGTCACCCGTGAGGACTAAGATGGAATGCCTCATTTCAAGTAAAAAGGGCCTCCGGCCACGTGCACTCACCAAGCGAAACGCAGAGGTAAACCTCTACTTCACGCTGGTTTTCTGTGAGGTCGTGGTACTACCCCGGTTCGAGCCGGCCCATTCGTGCGACAGCAAAAGCTGCCACGTGGCTCTACCACTGTTAAATTAATTATACTAATTACTATTAATGTTTAATTAATTATACTAAAATAATTATTTATACTAAGATAGATTTTTATTACACAGCTATTAACATTGATAAACAAATTGCAGGTAGATTTACTACCGTAAATGTATACAGCATAATATTATAATACGTGTTATATTAAATATTTGAGCGAAACTAAAACAGCATATTTACAATTTTTCAATTTGTAGAAAAAGAAAGGGTCAGTAATATAAGTATAATTGTACATAGTTATTTTGCAATAACCGGCCAAAGGACATTGCTCTGCGCCCATCCATTGTTCGCCCTGGAACCAAGAGCATTGGAAAATTATGTGTTTTATTGTCGATCATTAATAAATTCCTATATGATCTTATTTTTATAGCGGACTAGCTGCGTAATAGATATATTTCAAAAAAAGTAGGTATCAGATTTTGAGGTTATAAATCAATGTTATAATCGAACCACGGATATTACTGTTTTACATAGCTCCGAATGATTTTTAACAAAATGAAAAACGATGTCTTAAAACATTTAGCTATTTTAGCACCTATCTAGATAATCAGGTATGCAGTTTTTGTTTCTATACAATTACTTGTATTTTGAGTAAATTATCGTCAACAATGTTCTGTGTCTATATCAGGCATGTTTGTAAATGTCGCGATTGATCGAAAATAGATCTGTTAATGCTTGATTTGATCGAGAATCGATTCTAGTATGTTCGATTTGAATTGATTTGGAGATCGTATTTCTTTCATGAGAGACTGAGAAGTGACAAGTGACCATTTAGTGACATCAAAAATGGAAGCGCCAAATACGATACGATTTATGGATATATCCTAAGATTTATTACAGCCATACGTTCCAAACAGTATTACATACATCATCTTTTGTCATACGATAATATTAATTCCATAACAAGTATGACAGTATCCCACTTTACTTATAAATAAATTATTTATTTATTTATAAGTTTAAAATTTGGCTACACTTTAAAAATTTTGCCTGTATAATGTAGTGAAAAAAAAATTATTTAGACTTGCCACGTCTAAATTCACAACACACAACACAACACACCGATAGAGTGTCGGTTTTCACCAAGTTGACTGTTAGCTTGTATTTTTTTTCTTTAAATTAAAAAAAGCCCTCAATGTAGGAATCTATTCTACTCCAAAACCTAATAAATAATTCAATACTGAACACAATTAGTGTACATGTAATTTAATATGACTCCTTGTCATACTTGTAAGAGCAACGTGACGGTGCTATATCTAATAAAAGAAAAGATAAGATCAAAAAAAGAAAAGATAAAAGAAAAGATCATCCTTTGTTATTATATTTTGATTTCAAATTTACTAGCACTTACCTAGTAAATTACTTATCTTGTAAAACATTGTAAAAATATATTGAGTATTGTGTATATTTAACTCGAGATTTCTGCATCTCTCGTCTAAGTGATTAGGAATCAAAATTCAATACGTTTTCACCTGTGAATAATAAAATTCAAAGTATTTCCGCGTTAGTAGTAAAATGTGTCTGCGATTCTCTACAACACTCCCCATATTAAACAGCAGCTTTATGATGCCATTTTACGCTGATGGTCTGTGAGTGAGTGTTCTCTCCTTCGTGCTCTCTCATTCATGCTGCGGCCCTAATACGGCTACCGTGTCTCCACACCACCACATAAAAAACATATTAAAAAATCTTTATATCGAATACGCATAAAACGATCGAGAATCTGTATAGGTCGCTCAGCAACTTGAATGTCTGAAATGCCGTACTCCGGAACTCCTTGTTCCATCATCTGCGATACCCATCGGAGACAGATCCCAGCCTTGGTTTGGTTGCTTATGTAAAAATGTTAAGTTACAGCTTATATACGTCCTCCTGCTTAGCACAGGCCTCCGCTCATTTCTGAGAGGGTTTTTAGGACAAGGAAGCCTTAAGCAAGGAAGTGTCCGAACTTCACGTCTTCGAATAATGTGGCCCAGTTTGCACCGGCGTTGCTATTGCATATTTGAACATGAAAAAGTAGTTATTGTGACATAACTGTAATAGTCAGACATATGGTATTGCAGACTTTTTTGTAGATATTGCATATTACATTGATGATTACAATTGATGTTCTCTATAAAACTGTAGTAAATTACTTTGCTCTATTGTCAATAGTTACCGCAGCGTACGCGATATAAGGATTTTATTTGGTATTTTTTCACACCTTGGGTTACATTGACGAAGTTTTCATACGGACCCCTAACTTTTATGAAAATATTCTATCACCTATGTTCATCAAGGATAATGTAGGATTCTAATGGGGAAAGAATTTTTCAAATCGGTTCAGTAATTTCAAACCCTATTCAATTCAAACAAACAAATATTTCCTCTTTATAATATTATTATATTATATCATATTATACTAGCTGGCCAGGCAGACGTTTCTCTGCCCTTTCCGATGACCCTTCCTATGAAAAAATCCTTAAATCCGCAATAAAAAATTTTGAGTGTCATTTATCGGGATAAAAACTATCCTATCTCTCAAGCTGGACAAAACTGCACGCAGTGTGCAAAATTTCATTGAAATTAGTTCAATAGTTTAGGAGTTTATCGCGGACAAACAACGTGACACGTAATTTTTATGTATAAAGATTATAGTGTAGACATTTAATTGAATATAAAAATAAGAATAAAAAATTTTAAAATCTTATCTAGTTAGTAAGTAATAAGTAAGCTTGTTAGTTTTTTTTTGTGTATTATTTTTATTTTAGGAACCACTTATTGAACAAACAAAGAAGATACGCTGTCTGCGTGATAACGAGTCTGTTGTAAGATGCGTTATCATCACCAGGTATTAAGTCTCTAAACTCTTTACTCACCACGCAGTACCTACATGTATTTATATACCATTTAGAATATACTACTTATATTCTTAGTCTATGATATAAGCTAATTATTATTATTACTGAGGTTTATAATAAACCTAAATATACAGTAATTATTACTACAAATTTAGGTTTATTGACGGACAACCCTACTCGGAATTTTTTTAAATAATTAGATGGAGGTAAGGCTATTACGTCTTTCGTCGAGTTAGGGCTATATTTACATTCATAAGGCCCTCTTGAATGATATGAAAACGTTTCCTTGCTCCCTGTAATTGTCAAGCGAATAAGTAATATAGGGAGGAGAGTGTGTATGTAATGTGTATGTATGTAATATGTAAGTAATATTTTTTTGTAATTTATTTATTGTTATAATATTACAAAAAGAGTGGTATGGTCATGAAGAAAGAATGAATGAGGAAAGAGTGACAAAACAAATTTATGTTGCAAAGGTGAACGGCAGAGTCGGGAAGGGCCGCCCTACGCGAAAGTTTATCGACCAAATTGGCGATATATTGAAAATGGGCCAAATTAAGAGTACCTTTAAGAGCGTGTATGCGTAGGTATATTGGTGTGGAGGAAGCGAGAGAGGTGTGTCAGGATTGTGCCAAATGGAAGTCCATAGTCTCTGCCTACCCCTCTGGTTGACAGGCGAGAGTGTTTATGTTATGTTATGTTACAAAACAACACCTGTTTGTTATGCGATGTAAGCCTTAGTCATAGACTACTAAGAAGTATGAAATACACATAAAAAATATAAACATATCCATAATCCAATAAAATAAACCATTAACGATAACGAGTTATAGTATATAGTTGGCATATCAACAATTCATAATCTTATTTAAAAATAGACTTTTATCGATTTTTTGTCGTAAGTCAGTGGGTTCTTTTAACCGTGCATTATATTATAATATATTACATTTTTTTTATAGAATAAAGGTGACAAACGAGCACACAGTCCACCTGATGGTAAGTGGTTGCTATGGCCCATATACATCTACATCTATCCTCAAATACGAATCAAGATGCAGATGCGTTGTCAATAGCATTAAGCTGCTATTTTACGCTGGTATTCTGTGAGAGCGTGGTCCTACCCCGGTCGAGCCGTACCATTAGTGCAACAACTATACAACTAATATAGCTGCAGCATGACTCTACCATGCCTACATGCATACATTACGCATAGCCGTTTTGTAACTATCGCTTATGTGTAGGTATAAAAAATGCTGATCTCATACCGACGGCTATCAGATTTCCGTTAATACTCTTTTTGGCTCTTCGGACTACTGACAGATCGGACTCCGGAACTCCTTGTTCCATCATCTGCGATACCCATCGGAGACAGATCCCAGCCTTGGTTTGGTTGCTCATGTAAAAATGTTAAGTTACAGCCTATATACGTCCTCCTGCTTAGCACAGGCCTCCGCTCATTTCTGAGAGGGTTTTTAGGACAAGGAAGCGCGGCGGTCACTTCCTTGCCTTAAGCAAGGAAGTATCCGCTAAGCGAGGAAGTGTCCGCCGCGCTGCACCTAACCTAACATTCCGAATCCTACATTAGGCCCAATGCGTGTTGGCGAACTTCACGTCTTCTAAATATTTTTTTCCTGTTTCTTAGACATCCAGGTTTCCTCTGGATGTTTTCCTTCATCGCTGAGCACGTGGTAAATCAACCCTTAAAATTGCAATTAACAATTGCATTGGTGCCGACGGGGATTGAACCCGGGTTGCTTGCGTACTGTGAAACTTACACCGAGCGCTAACCATCTGAGCTACCACGGCACCTGTAAAAATGTTGCACGTCATAATCAAGAGATATCGTGGGATGAATACACCAGTGCTCTTAAAAATAAGTATAATTCTGCCTCCAGGTCTTTCAAAAGAGTTATTGACAAAGCACAGTCGTGGCATAAAGGCAGAATTGACGATAAAATAGCTCGTCTTCTTTCGAGAACCCGTGCATTCTAGTATCTCGCTAAGGCTGTCATTATGTCAGCATGGATATTCTGTAAGTATATACAGAATTCATTGGACCATTCCGGAAAGGAAAAAGTTGGTGGGAATACACCGCCGACCATCCCGTAGTGTGAGTGTTCCATCCGGGATGTGCCTTTTACACAGCGCTCAATGCTCAAAGCACTCCTCTCCCTCGATGTTAACAAGTCGATTGGGTTTGATTAAGTCTCTTCTATTATGCTGGAGACGTATCCTTTGGAGTTGGTATCGGTTCTAATGCATCTTCTCCGGTACTCCTACTCCCTAGGCGTAGTCCCGAACTCAGGAAGATAGCGTTAATGCACCCAATAAAAAGGCGATCGCTCAGACCCGTCCAACTACAGATCTATCGCCATCACCTTGTTCTCCTTAATAATCAAGTCCATAATAAACGAATAGCTCATGAGGTACTTTGAGCACCACCAGTTCATTTGTGACCGCCAATACAGTTTCTGTCGGGTTCGCTCAGCTAGTGATCTCGATATTACCAGACTCATAGAGGCCTTGGAGGTTAGTTCGAACATATCGAAAGTTTTTTAGGCTGCTGATAATATACCTCCTTTCATTGATTAAAAACGAAATTTTTATGGTATTTTACTTTACATATTTTAAAAAACAGCGCTTTTTATAGCGGTTTAGGAGCCTATGAAAACACTTAAAAGGTAAGGTATTGGCAACATCTACTTTATAACTTCTCTATCGTGGTCTGTGATAAATATTTTGTATATTTTTTGTGTTTGTTTAATAATTATATTGTGTTTTAGAAGTTTGTGTGTTTAATATGTGTGTTACTGTTTTATTATTATAATCCTCTTTAGTTTAAAAAATATAAATCTTACTTCGTTGCACAAAAATGTACAAAGGCGAACTTAAGCAACACGAGAACACTACTTTGGATGTGCAATATGATTTGTAAGAGAAATAATTAAGGATCAATAGAATATCTATATGAAAATTAACTAAGTATACATTATGTATTACTTAAACAATTATATATTCATAAACATATATACATATGTATTAGTTCATATAAAATAAATTAATGAATAGATAAATACTTAGCAATATTCATACTATAACACTTCGATCAACAACGATCGAAGCTATAACATATAACATAATATAAATACCGTAAGCAATTATTTAAAAACAATAAGACATATAAAACCGGGATTAAACTTGAAGGTGTCAAGAAAAAAGTCAGTGAACGTTGTGAGTGTAAAGAACCGGAGACAGTTTTTCTGGAAATGAAGCATTCCATAATCGAAGACAGATATAGACTTTGTGTTCGTTTGTCGCTCTTGGACGTGGAGGGACTCGGGTCTCGATCCCCACGGAACAAGTGTTAGTAGGGCTTACAAATAATTGTTGCGAACCTGGACGTTTAGCCATAAGCAACTATATAAACACGCCAATACGATGCTACAGAAAATCCTACTGTAGGTGATAACGTTTAAAAAAAACTTTACATCATAAATTTAAATTAAAAATTTTGTATAACCGAAATCAATATAAATTATTAAGAATAACTTAAAAACTATTGGTCAGACCTTTATCAAATTTATATGGGACCATACGAAAAGCACCAGCTTTCAAATAAAGTAAGAATTATTGAAATCGGTTTACCTATAAAAAAGTTATGAGGTAACACACATAAAAAAAACATACAGTCGAATTGACTACCGTCTGCTTTTTGAACTCTGTAGAAAATGTATAAAATAAGGGTTGTCCGTGTTCTGAATAAGAAAATGTAATCAACACGTGTTATTACGCTACATACGGGATAATTTATAGATAACTGTAACCTTTTTGTTAAACCTCCAAACTCTTATCCCGCTATAGCTGGTCGTATTTTACAAGCCGCGGGTGGCAACCAAGTAAATTAGTTCTTAGTTAGTTCCTGTTTATTTATTTGCGTGTTTTGAACAAATAAATATGCAATTATTTATAACAGGTTGACATTTATACGTTTTTATTAAATAATCAGTCATATTATTAAATCTAAAATATAAAAAATTATGTTTGTTTGTTCGTATCTTATGCGCTGTCGTACCGTTCATCAGATTGTAATAAAACTTTGTCAAATTATTGCTTGCACTTGCGCAAAGGTTATTGGCATAGTACAATTAACTTATATTAGGTGGCGCGAGGATAGTACCGACTTTATTTGAAAGTTATATATCATTCAACTTCAATGAATGTATTATCACTCCTAATGAAACAATACATCTCTTCCAAATTTTAAACGATATTTCCACAATTATTTCTTCTGCGGTTGCAACGCGCCGGGTATCAGCTAGTAAATTATAAAAAAAATAGATGATGTCAAAGGTGCGGAACACCTGGTACTGCAACAAACAATCAAAACTCTCAAGTGTCACGCTGCTCATATTATAGACCAATGCGTTATTTAGTTAGATATTGCGATCACATGTTTAGGAAACACGTTTGCATACATAAATCATTACTTAAATAATAATATGCAAGGCCATTGTTTATATATTGTCCATAGCGGCACATGACTTGATACTGTGACAGCTCACATGATTGATAACGAAAATCAGTAAATAATAACAATATCATGACGACAAGGGGATTAAAATTATTTTTAAATAGATTATTAAAAAACAATAATCCGACATAACTAAACTTATTAAACGCAGATAATAGGTTTTATTTCTATGGCGTTTTTAAAATTTATTTGTCAATTTTTACTTATACACTATATTATATTTGTTTTATTATTTTTCATCGCCATCTTCACAATCACCAGCCCTTTAAGGGGCGCCGCTCCTCACCTCATCACTGCTTTGGGTTTTGAACAGCTGGCAAATATATATATATATATATGACTTATCTGAAACATTCTTAACTCTATAAAAATGTGCCGTATGAAATGACTGACAATCAACAGAACGTTTATTGCCAGTCATGTCATATATATATCATAGTTTTTGTGCTATTCATAGGCCTCCCCATATATTGCGGGGAATAAGTGCCATGGTTGCAACCCTTGGCTGGCGGGTTAGTGAAAGTAGTTTTATATTATTTTGAGTTTTTTATCACGAAAATATTGTTAAATATTTATACTAGGGTTTGGGCCCCAAGACGTCTCGTGTCTCGAAGTCCCGGGTTTTTTCGTAATTTTAGTTGTCTGGAGTCCCGGGACTCGGGGTCGGGACACGAGAGGAGACAAGATTGTCGAAATTGTTATGTAATAATTTTTATTTTCAAATAATTAAAGGAACCTAGTGCCATGTGTTAGTTTAATGAATAATTACTTTGTCTACTACGTAACTACTGAGTACACAACACAATAAATTAAACAAATATGTGATTATGACAATTAACAATGAGATATGAACAATGATAAGATATTAGAATTACTAGATAATAGTAAAGTTATTAATAATTAGTATGATTTTTAACTATGTTCGTTTCATAACTATAAGATTTAACTGTTTAGAAGTGCATCTGTGTTTGACGAAGAGTAATAAACAAAGCAATTATTAAGACTGAAATTAACGTTAAAGTTATTAAATTTTCTGTTTAATTGTTTCATAAATGTTGATTTTTACAAAAAAATGCCTCTCTTTAATACGTTTCACCAGAACTTAAAAAAAAAAGCGAGAGAGACTTTTGTACCGAGACTTTGAAATTTTCAGCAATTCCCAAACCATAATATTTACCTCTGATATAAAATGACACCCTGATGATGGATTATTGAACGCGGCCACTACACACCGAAGTATTTAAGAGGCTGCGCCCCCTTTTTCCTAAAGAGGGCAGTTTCACAGGTAGTATTTAGTGGGTAGGCACTTAGGTTTCGTAGTGAGTCCCACATAACCACGTAGCCGGCTGTCGTTGTATGCTTAGAGCATTCACCACCTTCCTTCCCCGCTTCGCGGAGGGTAGCCCTTTTCATTACTTCTAGGCGCAAAAAAAAACAAATTTAACATAAAGGTAGCCCGGTTTAGGGTATGAGATTTTAATGATGCATACTCGTAGTTACCAATTATGACGGTTCCTTTCAAGGTGGTTCAAAGATAAATGAGGCGCTTGAATTTTATGGCGCCCTTCGATTTTAATTAAGACTAACCGAGCTACATAAAAATTTATATGCCGCCCAAATAAGAATTACGTAGCTTTTTATTTAATTAATTTAAGTAATTATTACATAAACTACGGTGAAAAAATTGCTTTCGGTTCTGAAATTAGAACTGAAACCCCAGACTATCTCTCGCACACCTTATTATAAACTTTTAATTTACCAGATAATACCACTATTGATCAAATACTATACACCGAATCGATGAATATATTCGTATGTGTATGTTTGTCCTTACAAATACTAGTACATAAAAATATATTACATAAAATTGCTAATTTAAAGTAGGTAAGGTACGTTGGGGTAAGATCGGTGATGGGGCAAGACCGTAGGATTCAAATTCCCGGCGAATTATGCTATATTTTGAAAAGCTAACAATATGCTACACGACGCCATTGCATCCTGCCCCGACCCTCAGTTCGCCCCAGTCACTCCGGCAAGTGGGACCTGTGCTGCGTGGCATTTTATAAAACAATGTAATTTTTGTATTATTTTTGTCCATCCGATCTTTCCCTATCACTTTTATTTACGATTTTTAGCGAGAACATGGCTTCTTTTGTTATTACTTTGTGTGGATACTAATTTTTATGAAGTTATAGCTAAATAAAGCAGGTTCATGCCGGGGTAAGATCGCTGTAGGCCGAGATCCGATGTTTCCCCTCGTGAGTGAAGATCGAATGAATATTATCCGATCTTTGCCTGTTACAAATATGGCAGTGGTTGTTAAACTTTCATTGGTCGTGTATATTTTTTCGTTGATTACTCAAGTGAGTATGGGACTCAGTCTCGTTAGCAAGTCTGTATATTTAAAAGTAATAAAACAATACGATGGTTTTATTACTTTTAAGTACACATTAAAATACATTTTTTTATAGGATAAGGGTGACAAAGGAGCACACAGTCCACCTGATGTTAAGTGATTGCTGCGGCCCATAGACATCTATATCTATCCTCTATTACAAATCAAAATGTAATTTATAATAATTATTTAAAAAATAATTTATAATAATAAATGTTGCTTTTTTTTATATTTATATCTTCCTTAACTCCTGCATTATCCCAGGGCATTTCGCTAGTCCTTACTGTTATTTTTTTTTCCCATATAAAATCAAATGCATCCGATCTTTCTCTTATATTGAGTAATTCCATCTTATGTCATAACAAAGTTTGAGAAACATAAAATTACAATTTCTTTATATCAGGGATAAGATCGGATGGCAAGAAACAAAAAAAGACAAAATCGTTTGGAACATTTATGTTTCTAGTAATTTATAGATCATATTGAAATATGTTTTTGAGCGTTAAAGATAGGACAAATCTCTTTTATGAACTTTTTTCTCTAAGCAGTAGAAGTGGATTTAAATTTAAGTCCGGTCTTACCCCTTAATGGCCAATTTTTCATTATGCATATTAAAAAGTATGTCTAGTTTTCGCACACCTTTAAAGCAGAAACCGTTGAGTTTACACAAGCAAAAGATTCTCAGAGCTAAACAACGTTTAACGATTAACGGTTTGCTCCATGTTCCATAAATCTGACTTATACGAATGTCGAGAAATTAAAGTTTTTGGCAGAGTCTTCCAACTATTCGAAAATCCGTCCGGTATTACCCCAACGTACCTTACTAATTCACCACGTACTCGGTGGTGAAATTAAACATCGTGAGAAGTCCTGCATAAATTTATTTATTTATTTGTATGGATCTCCAACAGTTGTACATATTAAATTACTTCTAATACATGCCTTACATCTACAAATTACTATGTACTACCAATTATAGGAGAACACATCTTTCTAAAACAGTGTTTATAATTTTCCCTTTTTTAATGGTAGTTGTAACAAAAATAACAAAAATAAGTTTAACGAACAAAAGATAGATAATAATTTTTGTAACATAAATAAAAGTTAAGTTTAGCATAAAGTTAGTGACTAATTAATTAATTAATTAATTCGAGGGCATGTAATGTCCGCCAGATAAGTGAACCCTAAAGAAATAAGAGGAGGCCTTTGTGCAGGAGTGGGACGGATATAGGCTGTAATTTTACTTTACTTAACATTTTGTATTTATAAAAATGACTAGAAATTAGTCACACATCTTAATTATTGTAATAGGTGATCACATTATCACCAGAATAAATTTTACTCAAAGTAAAAAAAAAAAAAATTACACAAACCTCTCTATTTTAGAGTTTTATGAAGGAATTACCCATTAGTTACGAAATACTTTATGCAGGTGTCCTCACGCTGCCTGTCACTTCGACTGAGAATCGAATTAGGGCGCGTTCCCACGACACGCATCCGCTACGCGCACGCCACGCGCATCAGCACCCGCGTCTAACTCGTTTCGAAATTTGTTGCATATAATTTGAGTCTTATGACAAATCAATAAATCTGAAATTGCATAAAAAGCGCGTGAGTGGGGTGAGCGAGGCGGGCGCGTGTCGTGCGCGTGGCGGGCGCGTGGCGTGTGTGGTTGAACGTCGATAAATGCAATTTCAGATATATTAATTTGTCATAAGACTCAAATTATATGCAACAAATTTCAAAGCGAGTTATATATATAGGCCTATTTATTTGGCGAATTAGACATGCGAACCGTGATCGATTACTCTGACCATCACGCATTCTTCGTCATCATCATCAATACGTGAAAATTCAGTGCTAGGCACGGGTCCTCTCATTGTAAGATTATTTGCTTTAATCCTCATGCTTGGTAGAACCCTGACGCTGGTCTGGATATTTTTTGATGTAAACCGGACTCTACATAGCAATTCCCATAATCACCTCTTACGACAGTAAAATATCCAAGAGACAATATGTGGTGATAAATACGGTAACGTCACTACCACGCGGCAATCTAGTTGTTTTTTTTTTATTTTTACACACCAAATTCATGAATAAGATAAGAGGCATTTCATAATATCTTAACGAAGTAAATAAACGTTATATACGTGGTACTCGTAGAGCCATGCTGCAGCTATATTAGTAGTATAGTTGTAGCACGAATGGGTCGGCTGTCGGTTCGACCGGGGTAGGACCACGCTCTCACAGAATACCAGCGTAAAACAGCAGCTTAACACTACTGAGTTTCGTATGGCGAGTGTAGAGAACCGGAGACCCTTTTTACTGGTAAAGAGGCGTTTCATCTTAGTCCTCACGGGTGACAACGTATCTGCATTTTGATTTGCAAACGAGGATAGATATAGATGTCTGTGGGCCACAGCAACCACTTACCATCAGGTGGACTGTGTGCTCGTTTGTCACCCTATTTATAAAAGAATATATAAAATAATAGTCAAAAAATCACATCATGTTATACAAATATGTCAACAATGACATGTGGTAAACTAACCGCGACTATCGTGATATGTATGTGGTGGAGGCACATCAATATTACCTAAAGATTTTTGAGATTGCGCTATCATACAAAGAAGCCTTATAATTTTGTTATATCTGTCATAATGTCACAAAAAATTCTTCGGAAGTTTTAACTGAGTAAGATAAAAATAGTCTTTCAAGTCGTTAAAGCCGACTTGTGGAGTGGTCTTTACCACTGCTGAACATAGGCTTCCCCCATAGATTGCCTCATATTTGCCATAGTTGCCACGCTTGGCAAACGGTTTTCAAACACAGTTTTTCATTTTTAGTCGTTATAAGACGCTGCTACCAATCTCCTGGTTTGTTTCCCTTTGTCGCCTCTCACGACATCCACATCCACGGGATGATATGGGGTAGTAGATATTCTTACACCTATTCTACTCGTTTAAATATAAAGAATAGAATTATATTTTTCATGTACTTTCTCTATAATAAGTAGAGGCGATGAGATTTTTTTTTTCAAATCTCCATCAAGTTACAGTCCATTACTGACCGTATTCCTCCCTTTTGCAGTCGTAGCGTGGTAGCTATGTCAATTATCTCAAATAATTGAGATAATTGACATAGCTACCACGCTTGGCGGGCAAATCGGTAAAATTGATTTTAGGAAGACGTGGCAGTACGTCTCTCCTAGTTCTTAAGTAAAGATTTTTTTTAAATAAAGTTTTGATTTTGAACTGAAACTGAACAATAATTATTACCAACGACATTAAAATTAAACTTCGCCTTTCTTTGCTTTTTGTCCTTTATTATTAAAAAAAATTAAGAAATTGTTTTCAAATTATTAACAAAATGTTTTCTGAACGTATGATTCTACATAATAACTGTCATGTCTCCACCTTCTTACGTAGTGGCCAATTTTATATTTGTTTTATATTTGTCATTATTTGTGACTTCATCAAGTTCTACTTTTTCAAACGTATACGCAAAGTTACTCACGTAAATTTATATATTTACTAATACTTAAAATGTTGCTGGTTCTACACACATGATAAAACTGTTATAAATACACCGGCAGTTCATTCTTGCGAATAGTGCGCCTGTGATTGTGGTTGCGCCTCTTTTCTTATTAAAACACCTTAATTAAAATTTCATTAAATTTAATATGGGCCCCGGTGTAATTCAAAACACGGACAATATTCTAAACAGTTCGCAGAAACCAATTTCTGTTGATGGTGGTAGTTTTTTAAATCAACTTGTTGCAAGTAATCGCTATAGCGTTGGTAGTACAGAGCTTGTTGTAAATAGAACAATTTCTGATATTAATCTGGATGGTAGAAAAGAAAAATATGTAGAGCTCGGTGCGGGAGACTTTAAAATTGAAAAAACGAAGCTGGATAAAAAGATGCTTCATCAAGTGACACGCCCAAAAGTCCTGAAAAACCACGAGTCCAGGGAATATTTGTATGATCGACTGTACGACACCACCGGCCCGAGAATAGTAAGTCAATAAGTTTGTTAAGAAAAACTATTAAATATTTAAATGTAACGTAGGTAAATTATTTATTATTTTATTTACATACAGACACCGATAAATAAACTACACACTTAATATAATAGGTGGCCTAATTGCTAGACAGCGATTTTTTCAAGGCAAAGCTAAGTGAAAAGATTATTTTAATTATTATTTAATATATATATATATATATTCTATGAAAAATGGTAAAATTACACGTGATTTCTATTGAAAAATATATAAAATACATTTAATTTAAAATGGGCATAAATCAAAGGAATTCTTGTTAAGTATGTTACAAATTAATACAGATTAAAAATTATATATCAATAAATAGAAATATATTGTATTTTGTCAATAATATTCTAAAATCCACCAGGAGAAATTCTGACACTAATATCTTTTAATGTGAAGTTTAAGGCTGTGATAACATAATTTTAAGGATATTGCTCTATAAGGTAGAGTCTTGGCGTAAACTGTAAGAAATTCGTTAGGATCATAGTCATAAAAAACTGTAAACTTTAAATTTTAGGTATAATATAAAATTTCAAAAAGTTAAATAAATTCTATATCACTATTTAGATCAACAAACTAGGATAAAAGGTCTTCGTAGTTTAAAGCAATAACTAAATTATTTTAAGCAATAAAATATAATAATTATTGTTGTATTTTGGTTGTTCACATATTTCATTTTTATTAAAAGGAACGATTATCATCTGTTATTAACTTTAAAAATATAAAAAATCAAAACACTACATAATAAATACAGTTCCATTACTTCTTAAAAGTAATCTTATTGCTTAACACCAAGTTCCCGCACTAACGGCGATACGAAACACCGTCACGCCTAGCCTTTAATTTTATTATTTAAAGATTGTGTGTGTCCAAGCCGTTAAGTTTTGTTTGTTTTAAAACAAAGCAGAATTTGTATAAAAATCAAATATTTGTTCCAAGGCCTTGACCAAAATGTTAAACAAACATCTTTTTAGGGTTCCGTACCCCAAGTGTAACCAACGGGACCCTATTACTCCGCAATCCGTCCTTCTGTCTGTCAGCTGGCTGTATCTCTAATCCCTAATAGGTAGATAGTAGATGTATGTATTTCTATTGCCAACAAATAATAAACATAAAAACAAAACAAAAATTTAAAGCAGACTCCCCTACTAGAGACGTGTTTTATAATGGTACGGAACCCTTCAAAATCGGTCCGGCAGTTTAGGTGAAGTTCAGTCACATACATCCTAGCAGAAAAATTATATATATGTCGGAGCGTCTCCGGTTGGGTCGAGGTGCGATGGAGGGTATATCGAGAAACTCCCGCTTGTTTGTGCAGTATAAAGTTCACTGTAGGTGCCGTGCGCGAGAGATTCCGCTTAAGTCATTCAACGAGTGTGGTTATTCGACTAGTGCTAAGATAGTGTCGTGGTTCTGTTCGTTGTTGTAATTCTTCTAGTGCAGGCAAGGAGAATTGGTGTTGCTGAGAGGCTGCCCAGTGTTACATTGAGATAAGTAGTGTTGCTGTTGGTTCACATATTTTGGTGTTATCATGTAATTACGTACCTCACGTTACACTGGTGTGTGATTGTGGCAGAGACGTGTTACGGTGTGGTCGAACTGTAATTTCACTATACTGGATGTATAGTGCGTTACGTTGTCTTATTACTGATAATGATTAAACTGCGTAAGCAAGAGAGCAAGTTGAACATCCGCTCTCACACTTTTATTATTTTTAACAATTAACGCTATCCTGATGTATTTCCAAGATCACAAGTGGAATACTCTGTTGAATAATTCTCTGACATCAGAAGTGGGATCTCCTGTTGTCATTTCCGATATCAGAAGTGGGATAAAGTCCCTGTTACTGCCCACCTGCTATAAACTTTGAATAGTGTGAGGGTTATTACGTTGGTGAAATACTATGATACGCCTCGCGTTTTGTTTTTGTGTTTAATTTCTTAAATCAAGTTTGTTGTCGTATTTACGACACTGACGAATCATTAAAGTGTAGAGTAAAAGTTTAAAGTGAAATGTTTTAAGCCAAAAGTTAAATCTTTTTGTTCGATTAATGACAAAAAGTACCCGCAAGTACTTTCATTATTTCAAAACGTACCCAAACGTGATAACAAATGTCGAAAGAAATGTTGGAGGTATTCTAAATGAGTTATAGTTCGCATTCAGTGGAAGTTTAACTTGCTCAAGTTATGTTATAATTTGATACACGAGGTGTGATTTACATGGGCTAGTTTTAAAATTCAAAATGTTTAAACGATGTACCGAAAAAAGGAACATGTTTACTTTAACGTGCTATGAATTAAAAACATCAAGTAGTATTTTTCTGTTCTAATGTGTTGATAAGTGTTACAGTTTACTGCGAGTATTACGTAGTCGATAAAATTGGGATTTGATGTTGAGGATTTAGTGGAAGGCGTGGTGCTGTGGCGCTCGCTCTTGAGTGGAAATATGCTGTCGGCTTATGACGCCGCGACCACGTTATTTGCCGCTGCTACCGATCACCATTTGATACATGAGGAAAGCAAATCTATTCCTAACATTGTCTTAAAAAATATTTTGTAAGAATAAGTGTTTACATTTTTAATCGGTTGCGAAAAATGCCGGAAAACCAAAGTATAACTGATGAAAGCTAAGAACAGCAAATTAGTTCTGACATTGAAGAGAGTATTTAAGTTTACATGAGGATCGGACCATACCAGAGGTTGTCGTGTAGCTGCAGCTCAGTATATGGTGCCCTGGAAAGATTAGTGTCTTGAGAGTACTGCTGCATTTTTTTAAAAAAGTTCCTACTGAATCTTTTTAATGTTTTCTTTTGTGTTACAGTAGCACGTGTCATGTGACTACATGTGCGCGAGTTTGAGATCACGATGACTTCAACCTCGACGATGCCTGTGAACCCTCAGGTGCTCCTGCTGCTCCCGTTGACGCTTGGAGTGCGTGGTACGGTGCAGCGTCTCGCTGGCGCTGGTGAGATGCGACGGCTCGCTGTGCGAGTGCGGCACGCCCTGTGCTGTTGTTTTGACCATGTGAGCTTGCTTCATGGCAGCTAACTATGGCGTGTGCTGGTTTGTTTTAATAGCCACGTGCGCTTGCCTTACGCCTGCCGCAGAGGCGAGCAGTGAGCGACGTGTTGATGTTTACTATGTGAGTAATCCCAGCAGTGTGCTGATGAATACTGGTAGTCGTACCCATTTATTATGATTCTGGGCCGAATGCCCTATCATCAAAGATTGTGTTGTGGCAAAAGTGTAAGTAATTTTGTAAATTTAACCGGAATCTGTCAAAGTTTAGTGTGCAAAGTCACAAATACCCCCATGATCATGTGAGGAAGATCCCCGATCACCAAGTTCCTCGAGAGTTAGATGTCATAGTTGATGACAGTGGTAGTGAGACCAAATTTGATTAAGAATGCTTGTATACTCATACTCTAAACTTTAGACCGCACCTCATGAGTAACATGTGGCGATGGGTCTGTAGGAAATCGTTGGTGCGATTTCTGTCTGTGTTGGTGCATATTTGGCGGCAGATATGTAGGGAATCGTTGGTGCGATTCTGGCATATGTGGCAGCAGATGTGTTGTAGCATATTTGGCAGTGGATATGTGGAGAATCGTTGGTGCGATTCTGGCATATGTAACGGCAGATATGTAAAGAATCGTTGGTGCGATTCTGGCCTGTGTTGGTGCACAGAGCCTCTTGTGTAATGTAGCATATGTGACGGCAGATATGTGGGGAATCGTTGGTGCGATTCTGGCATATGTGACGGCGGATATGTAAAGAATCGTTGGTGCGATTCTGGTCTGTGTTGGTGCACAGATTTCAATGAAAGTTTCACGAGTTGAATATGCATTGCTTATGAATTGTAAAGAGTAAAAAAGTGTTAAAATTACTGTGTTGGAACTTGTTGATCGGACCTTCCACGACAAATCATGTTGTGCAGGAAGCACTGTGTAAGAAGCCTTAATAACAAGGCATTGTCAATTATGACAGTTAGCTATTGTACTTAGACTTAGGAGAAGTAAAGTACCATTTGGAATCGATCTTGTTTCGATTGGCAGGATAGCCGAGCTAGATTAATCTCTGAGCATATTTCTGTCCACAGGCACTACCGAGGACGGATGCTAGTCAGGAGTGGCCGTGTTGTGGATTGACGGCGCCATAGTGCAACAAGCAGCGCCATCTAACAATTAATTTTGCGAACTAATAATATGTACCTGCTCATGTCAGGACGGACGAGCGGATGAATTGGTGGACTAATAGTGTTGGTTACAGGAATGCATGAAAATACACGCCCGAGGACGGTCGTACGTCAGGATGGCCGTGTCGGAGCGTCTCCGGTTGGGTCGAGGTGCGATGGAGGGTATATCGAGAAACTCCCGCTTGTTTGTGCAGTATAAAGTTCACTGTAGGTGCCGTGCGCGAGAGATTCCGCTTAAGTCATTCAACGAGTGTGGTTATTCGACTAGTGCTAAGATAGTGTCGTGGTTCTGTTCGTTGTTGTAATTCTTCTAGTGCAGGCAAGGAGAATTGGTGTTGCTGAGAGGCTGCCCAGTGTTACATTGAGATAAGTAGTGTTGCTGTTGGTTCACATATTTTGGTGTTATCATGTAATTACGTACCTCACGTTACACTGGTGTGTGATTGTGGCAGAGACGTGTTACGGTGTGGTCGAACTGTAATTTCACTATACTGGATGTATAGTGCGTTACGTTGTCTTATTACTGATAATGATTAAACTGCGTAAGCAAGAGAGCAAGTTGAACATCCGCTCTCACACTTTTATTATTTTTAACAATTAACGCTATCCTGGTGTATTTCCAAGATCACAAGTGGAATACTCTGTTGAATAATTCTCTGACATCAGAAGTGGGATCTCCTGTTGTCATTTCCGATATATATATATAAAGATTCGTAAGAAAAACGATCTTATACTCCACCTGATGATAACCATATCCTCTAATAAGGTATATATAGAATTTAGGTCTTCAACGCTCTAATAACCCTGAAAAAGAAACTCATATATAGCGAAATCATGCGTGGTTTCAAATCACGTTTGCCCCAGATTAAGCAATGTAAGCGTTAAACAAAACTGCCCCAAGGATACTATTCTTAGTTAAACTTTATCCTCTGCATAACGTCGGAGCGGATATAGGGGATTTAAAAGTTTTTTGCATGCTACATATCTCTTAAGCCTCGGTAAGGTTATGCAAACCACTGTCGACATTTAGGGATGAATGTTGCTGTATTTGCTGGTTTAGAATGTTTTATTTAATTTCTCATTCCTTTGACCTTTTTACGGATCCGTGGAAACTTAGAGCGTAGAGGAACGAGCTAAGTTTGGGTGTAAATTTAGTTCGATCACTTTTGGCACCACATTTTTTAATCACTCAGTTGAATGTTATTTTTTTGACTCTTATAAACGTTACAATCTACGTCCAATTAGATAGAATTTTGTTTATCGTTAATTTAAGGTACGGTCTGTATCACGAAAAGATCGGTAAATATAAAAATACTAGCTGTGCCTCCCGGTTTCATTCGCGTATATCAAACGTGTGAGCCGCGCGATATGACACCTCGCTTAAAGTCAAAGTATAGTAAGGTTCAAAAGTTTCTAAATCTCAAACCACTATAATTATTTTAAGATGTAGTTTCCTTGAATTTGAATACTCTTTACACATCGCTTTACTAACTATTCTATACGCTTAAAAAATTGATTGACATTATGCCCTCAAATGTGACAAAACTGCTGACTTCACCTCATCGTCGGATTTTAATTTTAAGAATAAATAATATAATAGGGCCAAGTCGCGACTGTAGATGGTCAAGTTCAGTGAAATCGCATTCCTTAAGGCAGCCTTGGAAACACCCGATGTATGAACCGGAGCATTGTCATGAAACAACAACCTTTCTCGGGACAATTTCTCTGAATGTTTTTCTTTAATAGCATCTCGCAATTCATGTAGATAGAAAGCATTGTAATCGCCTGTTACTGTTGTGTTACAATCATTAAAATCCACCAGTAAAATTCCTTCGGAATCCAAAAATATTGTAGCCATAACCTTTTTCTGACATTGCGTCACTTTTTGGCCTCGTTGAGCTCGGACGACGCTTCTCCATCGATTCCTTTTTTGATAGGGGATTATGATAAAAAACCACGGTTTTATCACCCGTAACAATCGAATCCAAAACTTCTTTCTGTCGGCCTTCACAAAGTGATAAAAACTGAGTACAACCCTTCACTCGTTCTTGTTCTTGAATACCTGAAAGAAGTTTTGGGACTCACCTTGCACTGACCTTATTCATACCCAAATGTTCGTGTAGGATTCTAAGCACTGTTGTTTTTGAAAATCCCGTCAAAACAGCTAATTCTTTAGTCTTTAGCCGTCTATCTTCCCGTACTGTCTTTTCGAAAAATTTTGTGTTTTCATCCGTAATGGCCTCGGATGGTCGTCCTGGGCGCGATTAATCCTCAATTGATTCTTTTTCCAAATGAAATTGTTTCGCCCATTTTTTACGGTTGAGTACGAAGGGTAAGAATGGCCGTACACAACAACCAATCGTTGTTTGATAAACGCCGGTGTCTTCCCTTCTTTTGTCAAAATTTTTATCACAGCTTGATACTCGCTTGTATGCATTTCAAAATTTCCTATCGTCAATTTCACTTTACTAGGCTATATCACTATAACAAAATGAAATAATTTTATAATTTTTTGTGGGTAGGTAATGAAAATTCCAGTAATTTAATGATATAAAAGTTTTGTATCATTGATTAATATAATGTAGGTAGGGCAGAAACTTTTGAACCTTATCTAATACGTCCCACTGCTGGGTACAGGCATGCTCTCACTTCAGAGAGGATTTTAGGGAAAGGAAATGTCCGCCGCGCTGCCTTAATGCGAGTTTGCGGACCTCGCATGTCTTCGAAATATTTTTTCATTTCTCAGACATGCAAATTTCCTCACGATGTCTTCCTTCACCACCGAGCAATGTAATGGCACGTGGACACGTCGCTTATGCTTATAATATGTTATGACATCTCGCGCACTGGCGTTCACTGCGGGTTTCGTTAGGCTCAACGGTCGCTTGCGCGTCGAGGCGAGTTTTGAGTAATTTTAATTTTCCATTATCTCTTAAACCACGCGTCCAAATAACAAGCTATAAGAAGCAAAGTTTATCTCCTTAAAATTGTCTTGACGGTGGATTAACTATTGTTCGTAAGGATTAATGATATATTAATATGCTGTGCCTAATAATAACGCTCATAAAATACTTTAATTTTAAATAATTTTTGTCATAAAATACCTTATTATGGCTTATATTATATAACAGATACATATGGTGCCGCGCGCTTTTTTATAGATGGAGTAAAGGATACATTTTTGTAGAGCATTGTATTCACGTATCACTGACCATTACCCCAGCGCACGCGGATAAAGCAGTTCGGGGGCGCTTTTTCTTCTGATTTGATTAACAAAAATCAATATTTAAGGCTAGCTGTAAGGTGTAGCCTATACTATTCTCATGAATCTGGATATACTATACAAAAAGAAATTTTAAAATCGAACTGATAGTTCCAGATATTAGTGTTTAAACAAACAAAAAAAAAACAAGAAACTCTTCCGCTTTATTATATTAGTATAGATGAATTATTATAAAATAAATGACATATTATTACTCCACTAAATGTTATATTTACACAGGACCATGTTTTGTGACATTCCTTAGGGGAGACCTATATTCAAAGGTGCACTGGATGTATTAAAAAACAAATATTAAAAAACCGACAAAGTGCGAGTCGGACTCGTGCACCGAGGGTTCCGAACAAATAAGTTGAAAATTATTAAAATATTTTTATTACATGATGTTACTAAAAATTTATGCTTATCGCAATTTTTCCTTTATCTTGTAAAAAACGTTGCTTCGTATCAAATTTCAAGATTCTGAGTTCACGGGAAGTACCCTGTAGGTTTTGATTCCCTTGCGAATGTCGAAAATTTACGGCATAAACGACTGTATCTTTTGATTGCGTTGGCTTACAAGTTTGATTTTTTCACAGCTCTAAGGGACAGTAGATTTGAGTATTTGATATGAATTTCAGCTTGATACCTCCACGCGTTCCTGAGAAAAAGGGTCTTGACAGACAGACAGACAGACGGACAATAAAGTGATCCTATAATGGTTCCGGTTTTTCCTTTTGAGGTACGGAACCCTAAAAAATAAAGTAGGTAATCCACAATTATTGAATTACTAAGCCCCTCCACCCCGGCTTTTCTCGGTGATATCTGGATCTCGACAACAGCTCCACCCACCCGGTCCAATTGTAAATCTAAACCTCGACTCAAATCTAAATTCAAACACACAAAAAAAATCATCGGAATCGGTCAATCCATATTCGAGTTTTCGCAAGACTAACGCACGGAAATTAATTTTTATATAAATAAATTTACATTGCTAAACAAAGTAGGGTTTCTAAATTAACGTACAAGACACAACTGTGATACGTGCGTAAATATTTGAACGAAAGATTAAGTGTATGCTGTAATATTACGAATAACATATCATAGCGTTGTTTATATTATGATTTAGTAAACTTGATTTATTTATTTAAATAATTAGAAATAATTTAATTTTTTTCTATTTCTACGCTGATACCGGTAAGACACGTTAATGATTCTAAAAGCTATAATGCATCAACTAATTGTAGGTACCATGTTTTCGCAATAAATAAGTAAATAAAAAAGTTTAGTTATAATAACCTTCATTCGTTGCACAGCTTTTGTTTGTAGGGTTTTGGAGTAGAGAAAGGTTCGCCGCGGTGCCCTAATAAGTGTTGCCGATCTTTACATGTCTTCGAAATATTTATAACTAGCGACCGCAAGCGACTTTGATCGCGTGGAATTGGAAATACAGAAATTTTGTTTATAGTATACTTTTTGAGGATAGTTGTACCGTAGCTGTACAGTGTGTGCTATTACTGGACACAGACTACCCGTGTATCGAATAGAATTATTATATTACTGCGCCTACTTACATGCCAAATTTGTAAGCTTCTTAAATATATATAAATATTTATACATAATATATATATATATATATACATATATATATATATATATATATATATATATATATATATGTGTGTGTGTGTGTGTGTGTGTGTGTGTTTGTGTGTGTGTATGTGTCTATATATATAGAGAGAGATCCTCCCTATTCCCTATGTCGAAGGAATTTTAAAAAATTTAAAAATAATAATTACGACTATATAGTAACTTTAAAGCAAAAAGATATATCCTCTTTATTTGGTATCTCGTCCGGATTTTTAAAAAATCCTAAAAATATTTATTAGTAGTAAAAATTTTTAGAAATTATAATAACGATAATATAGCAACTTTAAAGCAAAAAGATACATCCTCTTTATTCGGTATCTCGTCAGGATTTTAAAAAATTCCTAAAAAATTTATTAGTAATTAATAAGTTTTAAAAATTATAATTACGATAATATAGCAACTTTAAAGCAAAAAGATAAATCCTTTTTACTCACTATCTCGTCATGATTTAAAAAAAAACTTTAATTTTTTTTAGTAATTAAAAAGTTTTAAAAATTATAATTACGATAATATAGCAACTTTAAAGCAAAAAGATAAATCCTTTTTACTCGCTATCACGTCGAGTTTAAAAAAAAATCCTAAAAATATTTATTAGTAATTAAATGTTTTAAAAATTATAATTACGATAATATAGCAACTTTATAGCAAAAAGATAAATCCTCTTTATTCGCTAATCGCTATCCCGTCGGGATTTAAAAAAATCCTCAAAATATTTATTGGTAATTTAAAAGTTTTAAAAATAATAATTACGATAATATAGCAACTTTAAAGCAAAAAGATAAATCCTTTTTACTCGTTATCTCGTCGGGATTTTCAAAAAAAACTTTTAATTTTTTTTTTAGTTATTAAAAAGTTTTAAAAATTATAATTACGATAATATAGCAACTTTAAAGCAAAAAGATAAATCCTCTTTATTCGCTAATCGCTATCCCGTTGGGATTTAAAAAAAAGCCTCAAAATATTTATTAGTAACTAAAAAGTTTTAAAAATAATAATTAGGATAATATAGCAACTTCAAAGCAAAAAGATAAATCCTCTTTATTCGCTAATCGCTATCCCATTGGGATTTAAAAAAAAATCCTAAAAATATTTATTAGTAACTAAAAAGTTTTAAAAATAATAATTAGGATAATATAGCAACTTCAAAGCAAAAAGATAAATCCTCTTTATTTCCGATACCGTAGGAATTTCGAAAAATCCTTAGTTATTCCTTGTCTATATTATATTATGTTTTTTGTATGTATAACAAACAAGTAACAACTTGGTATCTTCGCCAGTTGTAAACTGATTTTGCTGATTCTTTCCACAGTGGTAGTCGCATATAAATTTGGAGACAAAATTCTACCACTAAGGGTGGCAAAATAACATTGTAGTATTGCTTAGTCCACTTAAAAGGGTAAACAAATATTTTTGTTAAAATTCATAATTTCACATTCTGAAATCAGTGCTAATGTCAAAATATGAAATTATTATATTGTTTTTATTCCTTTTAAAACGGCTTTTCTATTCTAATTTTTTTTTCAGTCATGCACGTTTTCTCACTAAATTTTATCTTCATTGCCTTTGCTTTTTATAGGATCAGGGTAACAAGCGAGCACACAGTTGATCTGATAATAAGTGGTTGCTGTGGCCCATAGACATCTAAGTATATCCTTGTTTGCGAACCAAAATGCAGATGCGTTGTCAGCCGTGAGGGCTAAGATAGATTGCCTCTTTTCCAGGAAAAAGGGTTTCTGGTTCTCTACACTCACCATACGAAACACAGAAGCAATTAAGCTGCTATTTTAGGCTGGTATTCTGTAACAGCGTGGTCCTCCCCTGGTCAAGCTGACCCATTCGTGCCACAACTATACCATTATTATAGCTGCAGTATGGCTCTACCACGTAATAAATCAGTACATGAAATTGCAATCAAATAGTTTTAAATTTTACGTGCTAATTTATTACGCTAGGCTGCACTACCGTTTCTCTTAAATCTGTAGTTAGTGCACATTAAAATAATTAGATTAGTAATACATACTTACATTATTACTACTAGGCTTGTTGTACAGACTCATATGATTAACATAACGTAGTAGTAGTAACGTAGCAGTATCGATCATTTCGCTACAAGATACTGTATAAAGAATAGTAGTTATTAATTTGACTTTTATAGCTCCAGTTACTGCCTTTATTGCCTATACGAGTTTGAAATGTAAGCTCTAAAAGATAGATAAGTTCTCATTTCGAAGTCCTTTCAAATAAAATGAACATTCACTGCTTACTTATGTTCCCTGTTGACTTTACTTTTATCGATAAAATAATCTAGTTAAAGATATGTATACATTCTGAAAATCACAATTTAAACGAGTCTATTATCATTCGATTTATCAATCGATAGTTCGACAGTTGGCTAAATCTATACAAATAAATAAAATTGAAGTGTATGTTTGTAATGTCAAAATAACGACTTTTTACTAAACATATATGAAAGTATTAACGGTACTTATAACAAAAAAAAACAATTTTTAAATTTTTTGTCTGTCTGTCTGCCTGTTTGTTCCGGCTAATCTCCGAAACGGCTGGACCGATTTTGGCGGGATTTTCACTGGCACATAGCAAATGTTATGAGCAATAATAACTTAGGCTACTTTTATTCTAGTAAAATAATTATAGTTCCGCGCAAAAATTATAACCCATGAAATCCAATCGTAACAAATTCTACGCGGGCGAAGTCGCGTGGAACAGCTAGTATTTTATGCAAGTAGAGTGACAAATGATCAATCACTCTGTCATCTGATGGTAAGGCAATGCTACCTACATCTGTCCTTGATTACTGCCAAATTTCCTCATTACTAGTAAAAAAGGTATCCGGTTCTTGTCACTAACCGAGTCTCGTTACTATATGAAATACTGAAGTATTATGTCATTGGTATTCTGTAAGAGTGTGGTCCTTCCACATGCGTGTCACATCTATAGCGAGGCTTTATCACGTCGTAAACTTTACTTGTTTACCTGGCATTTTTTTTTTGCATTAATAACACCATAATTTTTTTTGAATTCGCGTTAGTATTTTAGAATTTTAGAATACAAGAATCGTCGATAACCAATGTAAACTACACGACACAATATATGACAAACGAAACGTTTATTTCTTACTAGCTGGTACCCGGCGCGTTGTTGCTGCAGAAGAAATAATTGTAGAAATATCGTTTTAAATTTAGGAGGGTTATATTGTTTCCCCCCATTGACCCATATCATCATCATCATCATTACAGCCTTTCACAAGTCCACTGCTGAACATAGGCCTCCCCCAAGAAATGCCACAAAGCACGGTCCTGAGCCACCTGCATCTATCGACTTCCTGCATGTCTTATCAGGCCGTCACTCCATATCGTAGGGGGTCGCCCTACACTTCGCCTACTGGTACGAGGCTGCCACTCGAGAACCTTTCTTCCCCATCGGTTGTCGGTTCTTCGAGCTGTATGGCCGGCCCACTGCCACTTCAGCTTACTAATCCGTTGGGCTATGTCGGTTACTCTGGTTCTACTGCGGATATCCTCATTTCTAAGTTTATCGCGTAGAGAAACCCCGAGCATAGCCCTCTCCATGCTCGCTGAGCGACCTTGAGCTTCCTCTTACGGCCAGCAGTGAAGGACCACGTCTCAGATCCGTAAGTTATCACTGGCAACACGCACTGGTTGTACAATTTCGTTTTAAGGTTTTGAGGTATGTCTGACGAGAAGATGTGTCGTAGTTTCCCGAACGCTGCCCAGCCGAGTTAAATCCGTCGATTTACCTCTCGGTCGAAGTTGGACTTACCTAGTCGGACTATTTGTCCCAGGTAAACATACTCGTCAACAACTTCGAGCTTAGTGCTTCCAACAACTACCGGAATAGGTGTGACATGGACATTAAACATGCTCTTCGTTTTGTCCATGTTCATCTTAAGACCTATCCGTTGGGAGACACTATTGAGGTTATTGAGCAGTTTAGTTCCTCCAGCGATTCTGCCATACGGACTATATCGTCGGCAAATCGAAGGTGAGTAATGTACTCGCCATTGATGTTAATACCGTATCCTTTCCAGTCCAGAAGCTTAAAAACGTCTTCCAATGCAGCGGTGAAGAGTTTCGGGGATATAACATCACCCTGTCTTACACCTCTCTGCAATTAGATAGGTTTCGTACTCTGGTTCTGTACTCGGATAGCCATCGCAACCCTACTGTACAAGCACTTCAGCACTTCGATATACCGACAGTCAACTTGCTGCTGAAGGCACTGCAGCACCGCCCAAATTTCGACGGAATCAAAGGCTTTCTCATAGTCCACATACGCCAGGCATAGTGGCAAATTGTACTCCTCGGACTTCTGTACAACTTGCCGAAAGGTACGTATGTGGTCTATGGTGCTAACAACAACCCGATGCCGAATGCCGAACAAGCCGGTGCCCTTTCGGAAACCGGCTTGTTCGGGAGCCTTGAAATCGTCAAGTATGCGCGCGAGACGATTCGTAATGACTCTTGAAAACAGCACGTAGACGCGGCTCAGAACGGAAACCGCTCTGTAGTTCTTCAAGAGAACGTTGTTACCTTTCTTGAAGAACAAGACCACCGCACTTCTGCTCCACGCCTCCGGTGTAATGCCACCATGGAGGACGGAATTAAAGAGCTTCTGAAGGACTTCAAGTACCGGTTTTCCACTCGCTTTCAGAAGCTCCGCTGTAATTCCATCCTCGCCTGAGGCCTTGCCGTTTTTAAGGTGCTGGAGAGCCATTCTAATCTCGCTCAGACTGACTTCCAGGATATCTTCGGATAGTGTCGGATAAGACTCTTGGATCGTTACTCACACTTGCGTGTGGCTCCAATGATGACGTGTACAGCTGCCCATAGAACCTCTCAATCTTACTCAAAATCTCAGGTGCCGCGGAAACGATGCTGCCATACTCGGTCTTTAGCTTTGACAGTTGGCTCTTTCTGGCAGACAGATCTCTGGCAAAAACTTTGGAGCCTTGATTCCGCTCGATTGCTTCTTCAATACAAGCTGTATTGAAGTTGCGTAAGTCCCGCCGCATGCATTTGGAGATCTGTCTGTTCAGTTGCATGTATGCTGTCCCATATTGGGTCCCCCAATTAGATGGAGTGACGACTTGGTAAAACATGCAGGAAGTCGATGGATGCAGGTGGCTCAAGACCGTACTTTGTGGCATTTCTTGGGGGAGGCCTATATTCAGCAGTGGACTTGTGAAGGACTGTAATGATGTAATGATATATTGTTTAATCAGTAATAATTATACCTAGGTATTATTATTACTGATTACATATTACAGTAAGACAGAAAGACAGACAGATAGACAGACAAAAATTCTAAAAACCACTAATTTGGCTTCAGAACCCTTTATTTATTCCCCTGGACTTGTTTTTTCAAGAATATATTATAATGACAGACATACAGACATGACTTTTCTACAGATTTATTATACCTAGTCAGGTCATAAATTCTGTCACATGAGAAATATAAAATAATTGAAACAAGTTTATTCATTATGTAACCATTTATATACCAAAATGAACTTAACAAAACATAGATTCTTATGACACTAAAGTTAATTCAAAATGACCTCCGTGATTTTGAATACAGGCCTTCAATCTGCGCGGCTAGTCGTCTATCGCAGCACGAACGAGGTCCATGTCAATATCGGCGGCTGCCTTGATCAAGGATGTCTTGAGTGACTCCAAATTGTGATGAGGCTTTGAGCACGCCTTTTCCTCCAAGTGTTGCCATATCTTGTAATCTAACGGATTCAAATCTGGACTGGAGGAGGGCCAGTCTTGACCTGACTAGGTACATCTCTAATATATACATAATATATAATAATCTAGGTAATACATTCACCTACAATTTTTCAATTTTAATTATATATGTCTTTCAAATAAATTTGTCGGTACGATACGCGCACCACCTATTATACGTTAATTGTAAACACATAAAAACGAACAAACAAATATAAATTTTATATTTTCTTATGTACGTAGAAAATGTTTTTTTCATATTTCATTTAATATAAATGACGTGCAAGGGCCAGTGATTGTAACCACAATTCAGCCTCTCATTAATTATTTTATATATGATTAAAGAACGACGTATATTAATCTTATTTTTACTTATTATTGAGAACCATGGCAGGTCTGCTCAGCCAGCTCGCCTTAAATTTCACAATACGAGAACAACTTAAAAAAAATAAAGGAACAAATTATTCGCTCGTGTCAGTTGGAGGTAATAAAAAACCACATAGAATTTGCAAATTAATTATTTTTAATTAAAATTATTTTTATTTAATGAGGAGCGCGGTGGTAGATACAAGGGTTTACCGGGGCTCTAACGTAGGGACGGATCATTACTTGGTCTTATGCCGAATTAATGGTCTTTTCAGACGTTGGAGGCATCGGACATCTGTGTCTACCACAGCGTTACAGCGTATAAGAACAGAGAGGTTACAAGATGAAGGTGTGAAAGAGAAGTTAGTAGAAGAAGTAGATTGAGAGAAAATATAAGTGGTATGGCTGAATTATGTATGAATGATCTAGACTTGGAGACTGTGTGGTATAATGTCAAGAAAGGTTTAGTGGATGCAGCTACCAAAGTATGTGGTGTAAGTAAGAGAACGAATGAAAGGAAAAATAACACGTTATGGTGGGATGATGAGTTACGGATGGAAGTTGAAGCAAAGAAGAAAGCATGGCTAGATTTACTAGCAACCAAGGCTAGTAATTCTAGCAGTATGAATGATGATATTGAAAGGAAAAAGGCAGTTTTTAGACACCTAAATAAGAGAGTAAAAGAAGTAGTTGAAAGGAAAAAGCAAGAAAGAACGGATAAGAATGATAGAGGAATATCGGATAACTTCCAGGCAAACATTAAAATGTTCTGGAAACTCGTAAGAACTACCAGGGGACATTCACAACAGCCTAGGATGAATGCTATACGAGACCAGAATGGCTGTATTCTGAATGACGAAGTTTTGAGTTTAAGGAGATGGAAGGAATACTTTGAAAGCGTGTTTATGAGTGATGAGACGTTTGAATTAAATGAAATAGAAATTCCGAAAGAAGAGGAAATAGATAGAGATATAAGTATAGATGAAATAATAAAAGCAATGAAAAGTATGAAAGCAGGTAAGGCAGCCGGTTATGATAGAGTATCTCTCGAAATGCTAAGGGCTGGAGAAGGAATGGTGGCAGACCTGCTGTACACCTTGTTTAATTTATGTTGGGTACTTAAGGGGGTACCGGGAGACTGGTGCAAAGCCGTGATAGTCCCAATATATAAGGGAAAAGGATCACAGCAGGACTGTAAAAACTACCGTGGTATCAGCCTTCTTAGCATTGTGGGAAAACTGTATGCTAAGGTACTAATTGAAAGAGTTATGAAAGAAACTGACGGAAAAATTTGGGATGTGCAAGCGGGATTTAAAAAGGGAATGGGATGTACGGATCAGGTCTTTTCCATGCGCATGATCGCGGAGAAGTTTTTGGCCAAAAACCAAAAAGTTTTTTGTGCGTTCATAGACATGGAGAAGGCTTATGATAGAGTGGACAGGGATGTGTTATGGCAAACACTGAACTCATTTGGGTTGACCGCTGGTCTGATACAGGCATTGAAGTCTCTATATAGGGATTCTAGTGCTTGTGTCAGGATCAACGGGGCCTACTCGGACTGGTTTGGCATCCATAAAGGTGTCAGACAGGGCTGTGTGGCTTCCCCGTGGTTGTTCAACCTATTTATGGACAGTTGTTTGGAAAATTTGAAAGTAGAAGAATGTGGGTTAAGAATGGGTGAGTTAACCTTCAAATGCCTTTTGTACGCCGATGATCAAGTCATACTTGCATCGTCGGCAGCCGAGTTGCAAATGATGGTTACATTAATGAACAGGACATTAAAAGAAAAGGGAATGAAAGTGAACGCAAGTAAGACGAAAGCTATGGTTTTTGAAAGAGAAGAAAGTAAAACGATATGTGAAATAAGAATAGAAGGGGAGTTGGTAGAGCAAGTAGATGAGTTTGTATATTTGGGATGTGTGTTTAGCAGGGATGGTAGATATGATAAGGATATAGAACGACGAGTGAATGCAGGAAATAGAGTGAATGGGGCTCTACACTCTATTGTGAAAAGTCAGAATGTGTCCAAAAAGGCACGTATGGCAATTCACAATGCTGTGTTAGTACCTACTTTAATGTATGGTAGTGAAAGTTGGGTGTGGCAGAAGAAGCATGAGAGTAGAATAAATGCTGTAGAAATGCGGTCATTAAGGAGTATGTTAGGGATGAAGCTGAATGACAGAGTGAGAAATTGTTTAATAAGAGAAGAGTGTGGTTTGCAAGATGATGTTGTGACCAGGATTAAGAAAGGAATGCTTCGGTGGTTTGGCCATGTAGAAAGAATGAATGAGGAAAGAGTGACAAAGTAAATTTATATTGCAGAGGTGAACGGCATAGTCGGGAAGGGTCGCCCTAGGCGAAAGTTTATCGACCAAATTGGCGATATATTAAAAATAGGCCAAATCAAGAGTACCTTTAACCGACGAGCGTGTATGCGTAGGTATATGGTTGTGGAGGAAGCGAGAGAGGTGTGTCAGGATCGTGCCAAATGGAAGTCCATAATCTCTGCCTACCCCTCTGGGTGACAGGCGTGAGTGTTTATGTTATGTTATGTTATGTTATGTTTATGTTATTTTTATTTTTTATTCATGTTTATTGAATAAAAGTTATTTATTTACGTTGGAATACTGACTCTGATAACGCACTTAACGGGAACCACAGGGTTTATGTTACATGTGGTATATATATATATATATATATATATATATATATATATATATATATATATATATATATATATTATATGTACTCGTATATAGGATTGTAAAGCACGTCAACACGTACTAAAGCAGCGTAGCGGCCTAATTGTTTTATAATCCTCTGAGTAAATAAGAGGTAGCATTAGTTTGGACTGATGTTACCTCTTATTTACTCAGAGGGTTGTTCAGTAAGACGTATACAGACGGTGTGTTTGTGTGTACTTTACTTAATTATATCAAATAAAAAGATAATCACCAATCTCACCTACATGTATTATAAACACGCTGAATGAGTGTATTGGATTATGATTAGGAAACTAAAATGAAAAAAAATGAAATAGATTTCATATAAAGTTCATGTAAAGGAAGTAACTATATAAGTAACCACCATCTACCGGAAGTCATAAAATTTTTTTTGAATTTTTCATAGTTACCCCTTATTATACAATACTTATCAAGCCCTGCGCATCTAGTTTTAGTCTCACTGCCACCATAATGTACAATAATTTAAAATTTAAAACTTTGTACAACCGACTTCAATATATATTATTAAGGAAAACTCAAAAACTATTTTGGTCAGACCTTGATCAAGTTTATCTGGGATTACTTGAGAAGCAAGTTTATGTTAGTTTTCTAATAAAAAAAAATCATCGAAATCGGTTTACGTAGAACAAAGTTATGAGGTAACACACATAAAAAACAGACAGTCAAATTGAGTACCTCCTCCTTTTTGAAGTCGGTAGAAAAATAATAGCAATTTGGTAAATCTAAACTATATAAACACTAATATAAACTGTTTGTAAAAGTGTTGCCTATTTTGTATGCAATTAAATTAAAGTACTTTTTGTTTTGGACATGAAAAAGGTAAATTTTAACACTTCAAAACAATCTTAAATACGTAGTTTAAAGTGCAATATCCGTATTACAGATTTCTAGGAGAGAAAATAACATTTGCGTATACACGAATACGATCTAATTGAATTAAATGTTCACGGCGCTTTCAGAAGCTTATTGGGAGTATCAGACTTGTTAAAGTGTCTTTTTTTCAACCGACTTCAAAAAAGAGGAGGTTCTCAATTCAACGGTTTTTGTTTGTTACCTCAGAACTTTTTTGTAGGTAAACCGATTTTGATGATTCTTTTTTTAAATGAAAGCTGGTGCTTTTCATGTGGTTCCATATACATTTGATCAAGATCTGACAATTAGTCTTTGAGTTCTCCTTAATAATGCGTATTTAATTGACTTCGACTACATTGATGATGTTCTCATTTTATTTACATTGAAGTCGGTTGAACAAAAATTGTTGATCAATTTTATTCATTAAAAAACAATGAAAATTTATTTTAAAAGCGAAATATTATTTGAAGTATTATTTTATTTTAAGTTTTTTTTAAGTAGTATAAATTATAAAGAATATTGGAATTTCATTATTTGCGCGCGGCTACAGAATATAACATAATAATATTGCAGATACTCGTAACATTCTATAACGTAAAATTTTAATTCTTTTTAGGGTTCCGAAAAGGGTTAGGAAAAATTGTACCCTAGAATCAATTTTTTGTGTCCGTCCGTCTGTCAAGACCCTTCTACTAACGTCTACGATTCCTTGACTTGGAGTATGGAATGTAGAGTAGAAGAAGAACCATCTTATAAGGTGCGAAAGTTGAAAAAGTGTCCCACTATATACTGAAAATAGAGGTTCCAAAACCTACCACAATAGCGCTGGCGTCTGAAAAACTACGATATGAATATAGCTGTTGTAGACGGAGTGAAGTCAGCTGAATTCAAATATTTAAAAAACTTCATGACTAGAGTAGTTGGTAGAATGCCAGTATACAAAACCTCAACTATTTACGTTGTACAAAACCAAGCGGATTGCTCGGTCCTTGTTTATTTCTCCATCTTATTCTAATTAATTTTGGCGCTTTTTTTTAATTTATCCTATACTACTTCAGCGCTACCCTTATTCGACGCCTTTTTAGGGACACTTTGCATATACAGAGATGATCCTCCTTCTACTTTACACTCCATAGCTTGGAGTAATAATAAACATATTGGAGGTGTCAAAAATTGAGGCTTCCCAGTCAATGGAATGAGAAGATACGGTCTTTTATGTCACATGCGGACATTCGCAAATACACTCATTATAAACTTTATGGTACTTCCATTTTCGTTAAAGCAATGTAATGTTCTGTGCTTACATTACCTACAATTCCCAAGATAGATGAACTATCTACATAATTAAGTTTATACAGAACCCTCAGAGTGCAAGTCCTACGAGGGTTTTTAGTTCTCATATAATAATATTAATAAAGCCTCTTTAGTCCTTATCCCTACATTTCTACATTTTTACATTCCGATGTTGTTTAGTACTTATTGTAAGTATTATTAGCTTATTTTATATTAGTTGTTGTTAGTACGGTTAACTATATATATTTTCAGAGCTATGGATTTCATTTTGAGTAAAGGCCTCCTCCATCTGCTTCCACAATTCTCTATTTTTACTTTTACTCATCCAGTCTTTTCCTGCATACTGTATTATGTTATCAGCCCACCGTTTGTGTGGTCTTCCAACTTTCCTTTTGCCAGATACCGGTCCCTTCCATCGTGTGGTTTGTATTGTCCACCTATTATCTGGGTATCGTGAGACGTGTCCTGCCCATTTCCACTTTAACGTTAAAGCTTGCGTGAGTGCATCTGTTATTTTTGTTCTTTGTCTTATTATATTGTTTTTTACTTTATGTATTTTATTTATATTTAAGATGCTCCTTTCCATTGCTCTCTGTGTTGTATTTATATTATTTTATTTGGCAGCCGTATAGTAGACTAGGCAAGAGGCAGGTGTCCATTACAGTACTCTTTATTTTCATACTGTATTTTCCTTTTAGAATTTCTTTTAGTGACCAAAACTTTCTCCATGCAATATTTTTTCTTCTTTCTACTTCATCTTCGTTATTAGTTTTCATGAAGGATATTTGTTTCCCCAGGTAAATGTAGTTTTTTACGTATTCTATATTGTTTCCTTTTATGTTGATGGGTACGTTGAGACTGTTGGTCATCTTAGTCTTGCTAACATTCATGTCCAAACCAACTTTTGAACTTTCTTGGTCTAGTGAATATAGCATATCATTAAGTTGTTTAGCTGTTTCAGCAAATATGACTAAGTCATCTGCAAACCTAAGATGATTTAAACGACGCCGTTTAAATATATTTTCCAACACAGCAATGAAAAGTTTCGGCGACAAGGGATCGCCTTGCCTCACTCCTCTTTCTATTTTATTTGTATTTGGTCACCTCTCCTTTCAAGTTTAACCCTACTTGTACTATTTAAGTACATATATATATTTTATGATTTTTATGTATTTATCGTTTACATTTGATGTTTTCAATGCATTCCAGATGAAATGATGGTTGATACTGTCAAAAGCTTTGCTGTAGTCGATAAAGCCGAAATATAGAGATTTATTAAATTCATTGTATTTTTCTATAACTTATTCTACAGTTTGTATGTGGTCAATTGTGCTGAATCCTGAGCGGAAACCTGCTTGTTCTATTGCCTGAGAAGCGTCAATTTCTTTTGTGATTCGTTTCAGTTAACTTATGGGTCTGTAGATTCCGATATCTAACGGGTTTCCTTTTTTATAAATTAATATAATGTCAGATGTACACCATTGCTTTGGTACCATTTCTGTGTCTAATATCATATTAAAGAGGTGTGTTCAGTGTTTAAGTAAAATAGTGGCACCTAATTTAATGGCTTCGTTTGTTAGCCCATCAGGCCCTGGACTTTTTTCATTTTTGAGTATTTTTATCATCATCATCATCATTACAGCCCTTCACAAGTCCACTGCTGAACATAGGCCTCCCCCAAAGAATGCCACAAAGCACGGTCCTGAGCCACCTGCATCCATCGACTTCCTGCATGTCTTACCAGGTCGTCACTCCATCTCGTGGGGGGACGCCCTACACTTCGCCTACCGGTACGAGGCTGCCACTCGAGAACCTTTCTTCCCCATCGGTTGTCGGTTCTTCGAGCTATATGGCCGGCCCATTGCCACTTCAGCTTACTAATCCGTTGGGCTATGTCGGTTACTCTGGTTCTACTGCGGATATCCTCATTCCTAAGTTTATCACGCAGAGAAACTCCGAGCATAGCCCTCTCCATAGCTCGCTGAGCGACCTTGAGCTTCCTCATCCGGCCAGCAGTGAAGGACCACGTCTCAGTTCCGTATGTCAGCACTGGCAACACGCACTGGGTGTACAGTCTCGTTTTCAAGGTTTGAGGTATACCTGACAAGAAGATGTGCCGTAATTTCCCGAACGCTGCCCAACCGAGTTGAATCCGTCGATTGACCTCTCGGTCGAAGTTGGACTTACCTAATCGGACTATTTGTCCCAGGTAAACATACTCGTCAACAACTTCGAGCTTAGTGTTCCCAACAACTACCGGCATAGGTGTGACATGGACATTAAACATGATCTTTGTTTTGTCCATGTTCATCTTAAGACCTATCCGTTGGGAAACACTATTGAGGTCATTAAGCATAGTGCTTAGGTCCTCCAGCGATTCTGCCATAAGGACTATTTTTATATGCGAGAGTATTTCTTCTTCTTCAATTGGTTTAACTGTATTTACTCTAGACTTATTATCAATTTCTTCTTCCAATGCATTCTCGTATTCCTTCATTTTGTATAGTTGTTTATAAAACTTGGTAGCATGTTCTATCACATCTTTTCTTGACTTAGTCTCTGCAGAATTGTATTCCAGTTTTTGTATCCATTTCGTTTGAAGAGTTAGTTCCTTGAAGGCTCTCTTAGTGCTTCTAAAGCTATTTACCTAGTCAGGTCTTAAGTATTGTCACACAGTAAAAACTTTTCTTTTAGAATGCTGACCACATAAAAGTTTATTGAATTCGAATTTCGAATTGTTCATGAAAATAAAACTGTATACTTTTTAGAATTTTACTCATTTTTAAATATGGAGTGGACGCTTAAAGAAGACCGTGTTGCAGTTATTGCATTGCATCGTTGCGGTTACGCGCCAATTCAAATTTTTGACATACTGAAATAATGTGAATATAACCAAAAGATTCGTTTATCGTACCATCAAACGATACAATGAAGGCTCGAGTGTAGATGACAGGTCAAGAAGTGGTCGCTCTCGGTCTGTTAGGACTCCAGCAGTGATAAAAGCTGTGAAGGCGCGAATTGAAAGAAATCCCAAACGTAAGCAGAAACTGTTGGCCCTTTAGATGGGGTTAAGCAGAACCACGGTGAAAAGGGTGTTAAATTAAGACTTAGGGCTTCGGGCATATCGAAGAAAAACAGGACATCGTTTGAATGCTCGTCTAATGGACCTGAGACTGAAGAGATGCCGCGCTTTGTTGAAGCGGTACGCGGGAAAAAATATCGGGAAATTCTTTTTTCGGATGAAAAATTTTTACCGTAGAAGAGAGCTACAACAAACAAAATCATAAGGTGTACGCACACAGTAGTGAAGAAGCAAGCAACCGTATTCTGCGTGTCCAACGAGGTCATTTTCCATCCTCGCTCATGGTATGGTTGGGAGTATCTTATTGGGGCTTAACAGAGGTACATTTTTGTGAGAAAGGTGTAAAAACGAATGCAGTTGTGTATCAAAATACAGTCCTGACGAACCTTGTGGAACCTGTTTCTCATACCATGTTCAATAACAGGCACTGGGTATTCCAACAAGATTCGGCGCCAGCTCATAGACCGAAGAGCACACAAGACTGGCTGGCGGCGCGAGAAATCGACTTCATCCGGCACGAAGACTGGCCCTCCTCCAGTCCAGATTTGAATCAGTTAGATTACAAGATATGGCAACACTTGGAGGAAAAGGCGTGCTCAAAGCCTCATCCCAATTTGGAGTCACTCAAGACATCCTTGATTAAGGCAGCCGCCGATATTGACATGGACCTCGTTCGTGCTGCGATAGATGACTGGCCGCGCAGATTGAAGGCCTTTATTCAAAATCACGGAGGTTCTTGTGAATAAAATTTAGTGTCATAAGAATCTATGTTTTATTAAGTTCATTTTGGTATATAAATGGTTAGATAATGAATAAACTTGTTTCAATTATTTTATATTAAACATGTGACAGAATTTATGACCTGACTAGGTATATTTTTTGTTATTATCAGTTCTCTATGTTTAAAGTAGTCGTATTTTATTGATTTATTAGTGATTTTAAAGAGTTTGATAAGTTCCTTTTCTTTGTTTTTATTCTTTGTGTTTATTAATTCTGTGCGTTTCTTAATTAGTTGTTTTGTATGTTCGCTAAGTATTGAATTTCGTTTCTTTTGAGTGACCTTATTATTTTTTAAACTGGATATTATGTTATCTTCAAGTAAGTCATGGAAGATTTGAACATTCTCTGGTATAGTAGTTATATTGATTTCAAGATTGGATTTCAGGCTTTCAGTGTATTTATTAATTTCGTAATCTGTTGTTGGGTTTTTTATTGAATTTTGAAATGTTTTTCTGCTTTTTTTGGTTGGTATAAATGAAATGTTGTTCGTAGTAATCTGTGGTCCGAAGCAAATTTGACTTGATTTAGAACTTCAATGTTACTTACCATGTTAGGTTTATCAGTTAAAATAAAGTCAATTTCATTTTTAATCTTTTCATTTGGTGACATCCAGGTCCAGGTTTTAGTTCTCATATATCTTGATATATATATTCCTTATGTACGTGTGTATGTGACTGAACTCCGGAATGGCTGGACCGATTTTGATGATAGCTTTGTGTGTGTGTGTGTGTGTGTGTGTGTGTGATTAAGTTGATTCGTGAATGGTTTAGATTCACAATTCTGTTACCTACCAGGTGGTGGTGGCGCAGTTGTAAGATTCAGAAATCAACTTTGCGAAGAGATCGCCAATCTAAATATAGTTTTTCATATGGTATTCTATTATATTAATCAATATTAATGTAATACATGGTAGATCCACGCAACAGCTATATTACGACTGCAGTCCAAATGGGTCAGCTCGACCGCCACGCTCATACAGAATGACAGTGTAATGCAGCAACTAGCAGTATACTCGTAATGCTGCTGTACTTCATATGGTTTTATACGAGAACTAAGTGCCCCGTTCAAGGTTAACGAGGCATTTTATCTTAGCTCTCAGGCATATTGGGAATGTTAGATCAATACACAAGATTTGATCTCCTCAAAGTTCAAAAACTTTATTAAACAAATTTTGGATAAAAAGGATTATTAAAATATTAAGGAATTTATGAATTATAATAATATAGTATTGTTAATTGTGTAACATCGATCACTAATAAAAAGCTAGATACACAATCCCATGCAAAATTTCTCTAAAAACTGTCGCCAATCGTTTTGACGTATTACTAGTTGAAATAAATATACATTAATGTAAATTCAACCTTAAATGCATTGCCTAAAGTTGTATTCACAAAGCTAGTACAAATTAAAAGCGCACCCAAATGTTCGAGTGGGCACTCATTCGGTAAGAACATTTTTGTCACTGATAGTGTATTTGTGTAACTTAAGATAATAAGCTATTATTTTTTGTCAAAAAAAAGTTCCGCTGGGTTTCTTGCTGGTTCTTCCCAGGACAGAGGTTTTTTTTTCCGAAGCAGTAATAAATGAAACTAAAGAATAACTTTCAATGAGTAATATTTATAATCAAAATTGAATAAAAAAGTTTCTGTTTTTGTTAGGGTGTGTTAGGTATATGAGAATCAATTATACATCCGTGCCTCTCTCCGTTCTTATTGCATAGGCTATTCCGTTTTTGGGAGGATAGTTAGAATAGAATAGAATAGAATAGAATATAATATTTTTTATTCAATATACATTACATGTGTAATTCTTATTGAAAGTCATTTTTTACTTTACCACTGGTTCGAAAAAAACCCTCTGTCCTGGGAAGGACCAGCAAGAAACCCAGCGGGACTTTTTTTAAAAATAAATTTTACAATATAAATGATTACGAACTATTTACAAAATTTATTTTAGAAACTGCTTGGAAGCGATCACCTCATTCCCAGGGGTTATTATCAACCATGTATTCATTTATACTATAATAACCCTTTTTATACAGTTTCAGCTTAATAAAACATTTAAACTTGGTAATAGAGAGAACCTGTACACTTTCCGGGACCTTGTTGTAATAGCGTATACATTGCCCCAAGAATGAATTACTGACTCTGTAAAGTCGAGAAACTGGTATCACTAGCTTGTGTTTGTTCCTAGTGTTTACAGAATGTATATCACTTCTTTTACTAAAACTATCTTTGTTTTTGTGAACATACATTAAATTTTCGTAAAAATACTGAGAGGCCAAAGTTAATATATTAATTTCTTTAAATTTATCTCTAAGAGACTCTCTCGGTTTTAGATTGTAAATAGCTCTAATGGCCCTCTTCTGTAAAACAAAAATAGTTTCTGAATCAACCGCATTTCCCCATAGCAAAATCTCATAAGACATTATGCTATGAAAATAACTAAAATAAACTAATCTAGCTGTCTCGACACTAGTGAGACCTCTAATCTTTTTTACAGCATAGGCTGCAGAACTTAGTCTGCTTGCTAATTTGGATATATGGGGGCCCCACTGGAGTTGATAATATACAGTTGTTGGATTGATTTTAGTCAACCAGAAAAAATACATTAGTACTAAAATTTTACGTAAAATAAGTTCAAAAACTAAAACACGACTACTAAAAAATCATACTCTCAAAAGTAGATATAGCTCTATAAAATATTCTCATCTAAAATTGTTATGTAACAACAATTTACACATATTTTAATGTATTTAATACGTGTTCATAGTGATGTTCAGTGGATAGCAGTGGTCGTGACGTCACATAGCATATGACCAGTGGACAACCAAGATGACTAAAACGATCCTCATTCGTCAAAATATGAGAATTTTTTTTTATAGTAGGCAAATATCCTTGAGTTAATTCTTATTTTATGTCTTTGTTCTCAGCCCACACTATGCAACGAGAGGGCATGTCTTGGAAGTTTGATGGCGATTCCGGGTCGCGGTGACGTGGCAAGAGACCCTGAAGAGGTGCTTAACGATGCTAAGGACTTTCTTGGACAGTATTTTGCATCTATACGCAGGTAAGATAAAAAATATAATCCACATACTTAAGCAGCGATATTAAAATTTTATAACACTCGTAACTTAGATATGACAGTAAAACGTTTCTGCTTAAACTATTAAATGTTCTCAATTTTTCTTGCTAGAAACCATAAAATAATTAATTAAGAGTGTCAAGGAACGATTTATGTTACTGAAATAAAGTTTTTTTTTTTAAACTTACCGTTTGGTGGCCTCGTCAGGGTGTCCGTCACCCCATCACTACACTACACACGTGGATTTTGTAGAGGCGATTATAGGAAATAGCTGGAAAATCTCATGGAGTTCTATGGATTGTGATATAGCTATCTCGTTTACGCTGATCCAGATCGGTGACAGCAACAGCGTCAAAGATGCAAGACGTCTCGTCCTGCGATCATCAGTGCGCTTGCCATGCGTGACGGTTAAAGCAAATCCTCTGCAACGAAATAGGACCATGAACAGCAGTGGACTTTTACGGACTGCTGAGATTGCAATTGGTGAAATTAAATGTTTTGTAAAAGCGACTTTATTATAAAAAATAATTTCTTGTTGATTGTTTAAAAACCGCTCGACCGATTTTGATAAAATTTTATTGGAACCACCTGGGAAGTATAATCTTTGAAATAAACCAGTTCCAAATCAGTTCAGGAGTCTTCGAGTAATCGGTGAACATACATTAAAAAAAAAGATCCGACAAATTGAGTGCCTCCTCATTTTTTGAAGGCGATTAAAAAAGAGAACCGACATAATCATGAGTGATTTCCGTGACACATAGACATCTACATACATTTAGCCTCGATGAGAAACCAAATTGCAGATGCGTTTGTGCAGACATATTTGCGTGCCTGCGTGCATGCGTGCGAGCGTGCATGCGTGTGTGCGTGTGTGCGTGTGTGCGTGTGTGTGTGCGCATGTGTGTATGTGTTAGACTTGTTAACAAAACTTTTAATGTACTAAATTTATATCACAACTCGTATTTTGTTATTTAGTAAATTTAATTTCAGATCGTTTTAAAATAACCATAAATATTTTCGATTGCCTAGGGCCAATACACCAGCTCATGAAGCAAGATGGAAAGCAGTCCAAGAAGAAGTTGCAAAGACAGGAACGTATCAGTTCACCACCACTGAATTAGTCTTTGGAGCTAAGCTTGCATGGAGAAATGCTAGCAGATGTATCGGCAGAATACAGTGGTCCAAGTTACAGGTATATTTTTATCTAGACCTTAAATATTTGACTTCGCTATTGGGGCGTTTAATTCGACATGCTGTTATACAGGGTTATTTTGCAATAACCGGCCAAATTTGCAGAGAAGGTTGAGAATGAGTAATATAGGCAAATGGTGAAGAAAAATTAATTTGAAAAAATCTCAAACATTCTGTCCTTTTTATCTTTTAAGTTCAAAATGCATAATAATGCATTATTTTAACTGATTTTACTGCGCACTCACAGATTCGGAAGGGTAGATCGGTAGACAAAAACGTTGTTGCCCATAAATCACATTCAATTTGGGATAATTTCAAAGAAAAGTAGAAACCTTATTTACTCGTTATTCCAAAAACTGAAATTCCGGTATATTTTTGAATGAGAATGAATTGAATGAACTTAAGTTTAAAATTTGTCTACTCTTTGAAAAATAACCCTGTATATAATAATAAAATAACAGTTAATATATGTCTTGTTCTTGGGAACAGGTTTCCTTTACAATTTCATAGAACTTTGAAGCAACAAACTCTGTTTTATATGAAATTGAGGAAACAATAGAATCTTAGAGACCACCTGATGACCAGTGGCAACTGAAGCCTATAGTTATCTGCAACCGACTTCAAACAAAGAAGGTCACAGATGCGTTGTCAATTCTGAGGACTAAGATGTTAAACTTCACGTTCTACAATTATACTGGCCATCTATACCCTTCAGGGCGCAAAACTTTTTTTGAGATATTTACTGGCATCGTTTAAAAAGTTAAGGCGAAGGGAAGCTGACTTTTTATTTTTAAAAGACAACCTAAGTACTTTATTTTATTTTTACACTTCTTTACTTTATCTTAAGTAATAATATACACGTTACACAAACGGATTTTAATATTATAGAAAGAAAGTTAAACTGCATTAAATTATCTACTAACATTTAGAAGCTAAACAGCAATACAGTTACCGGTTTCGTTTTGCAGAAATTGAACGTCGAAATTAAGGTGAAGACGGTAACGATGACTAATGGAAAAACTTCAATTTTTTGTTGCAGCAAAAAAGTTATTCCTCGATAGTTTTTCCTCATTAATACCCTTTTACGCTTCCCTTTCTACGCTAAATTACGAAAAACGATAATTACACTTTTGCCTTTAGTTTTATGTTTTCTTACGTACTGAAGATATTTTATTATAAGCGACAGTATTTAATGGTTGGGTGCGGATCTCGAACTCAAGAGGACGTGGGTTAGAATCCTCCATTCGACTACTGTCGTGAACCATTCTTAACACAAACATTTTATGCTTACCAGGAGTGATTAAAGGGAAATAAGAAATGTTAATAGCATTAAAAGTGTTTTAATAATTAAAAAAAAATATTTCATACCGTGGGTTTCGTAAGTATCGACGATGAGAAACTGAAACGCAAGAGAAATCTAAAGGATTCCTATAAACAGGGCCAAAACAAAACTAAAAGGACTTCATATTCATAGTGGCCTTTTACGAGCCAATATAAAGAATAATTCAACCATTTGCTGTCCCGTGCACTACATATAGGTCATTGCTGTTGTCTTACTATTGTGTCCGAAAACCGCACAGTATACTATTTAAATAATGTACGAAATTAATACATAACTTGCTGTTTTACGATAATTTTGTTTTGATGGATATTCGACGTCCTATGGTAAATTGAATGTTTTTATCTCAAATGGCTGATTTATACTACCTTGATGCCTTGAAGAGTACATTAGTAACACATTCCTTAATTATCTGGTTTTGACTAATTTGTTGAAGGATATAGGAATTTAAATATTGCAGTTGACTCCTACACTGTTCTCAAAATATTTTTACAACTAGATTATCCTGCATTGACATAATATACAATACAGCAAAAATACATAATATGTTGCTTAAAAATCGGCGATGGCAGGCATGTGCATACTTATGAGACGTTGCTGCTTGTGTTGGATGGTTTGCTCGGGCTTACAATAATACATCTAGATATAAGCTAAAACAGTTGTTTAGATCAAAATAATAAAATATACGAAAGCCATAAAATTAACGAGCGATACTAGCAAAAAGAATACCAAATAGCGAAGTAAGCGAGCTTATCTCTAACCATGGTAAAAAAAAATCGATTATTTCATGATGAGATCATTTTTATTTCTCATTAATTATCTTGAGAGAGTACAAAAAATAAGAAAATCAAATGGGATATCTGCACTTTATTTTCACTGTTTCTTCTTCGATCAGAAGACCATCAATTTGAAATCATAAAAAATGTTGAACAACAAATAATGATCTTTTCATGTAACATAATTGGAAGTCAGTCAGAATTAAACAAGAGGCCAATTGATTCGTATTGGCCTTCGAATTGGCCTTCGTATTGACGCCAATTGGTTCATAATTTAGGTTACGTTGAGGCTACCTAAAGGGACACACTTTCAAGTACATCGTAAGTACCTTCAACATACATACACCTGCAAAAACTTCTGGGATAGTTATTTTATAATATTGCACAATTAGATTGTATAATGCTACTTGTAGAAGAAAACTTCATGGTTTATTTATATTCAGCCATTATGTTATTGTCTCTAACGTTGAAACAAAAATAATTATCTTCACAGATGTCATCTATTTGTTTAAATACAATGTGTCAATATTAAAACAAGATGTTGAAACAATGTAAGCATATTTTTACTAATTACGTCGTATTATGTATTTACTTAACATTATAGTCTGTTTTGTAAGTTTTTTAAGCAATTGGCGTTAAGAAACTTGATATTAAGTGACGATTTTGAATTGATGTTTTGCTTCACTTTGTCGCTGAGCCCCAAGTTACAACTCTAATCTTGGTGGGATACTTCCCATCTAAAGCGTCGTTATGAATGTTAATGTGGAACAATTTAAATCATGGGGAAGTCTACACGAACAAGAACTTCGGTAGTATTTGTTTTTTCCTCAAGTTGATTGGCCAGACTAGATTAGACTACAGAACGTCACTGCTTTTGGCGCTGCGCTATGATTTACCAGTAGTCAGTACAGAGGTACTCCATTCGTTACTCGGTGGGATCTTATTTGTAGCCTACAAATATTTTCTAACCTAGCTACATAGCTTGTGCAATAAATTACATCATCAAAAGTAAAATAAAACCGTTCACTCAAAGGTTTTTACTATCGCCTTTATTTTATATTTCACTACTGCTATGTTTTATATAATTATAAGAATTCTTATACTCGATGTCGATTTCGATCACCTACATGGCTCAGTACCATGTTTTGTGGCATTTCTTGGGAGAGGCCAATGTTCAGCAGTGGACTTGTGATGGCCTATATGACGACGATGAAGAGTACACGACATTTATCATTTTAAATGTCTCTAAACATTTTTATTTATCTCATTTCTTGTATCAGGCGCATCAAAATTTTATAATTTTTTATTTTACAAATGTTTTTCAAATTATGCCTATTAAATGCACAAAAATTTTAATTGCACTTACAAAAACTTATGTAAAACAATTTCACGTAGTAGGTAGATTATTTTTCCCATAAAGATATCCACCCAAAAGGGTAGAAAATAAATAACTTCTTTTTTAGCAATTTGAAGTCGGTTTTTACTTTTTGTTAAAAGTTATAATTATTTATATTTACAGACATTATCTCAATACTAATTCGTCCCATGTCGGTCTGTGAAGTGATGGCTTAGGACTTATAAGTCCAATATATGTGACTTATAACACAAAGAATATGAGAACTGTTTTACTTGCCTGGCATATCGTAAAAGGCGACTAATGGGATACTGGATTTGTAATTCAATAGGTGGTGGGCTGGTCACCTATCAATCTTTTCACAATTTTCAAACTTAACCCATAATTTGTGGCTAAACGTGGTCTGAGTAGCTAGCTGTTATATGGACTCTGCGCAACCTTGGTATTTCAGGTGTGACGTTATTCTATGATTATTATTTTCGTTTCAAAATAAAAATGTTTGTTGACTCTATTCACATAATTGAGCTACAGTATATTACTTTTTTAAGGTTCCGTGCCCAAAGGGTAACCAACGGGACTCTATTACTAAGCCTCCGCTGTCCATTCTTCCGTCTGTCTGTCAGAGGGCTGTATCTCATGATACTTAATAGGTAGACAGTTGAAATTTTCACAGAACGTGTATTTAAAAAATAATAAAAAGTTAAATGAATTAAAAATTAACGTGTATAACAATGGTACGGAACCCTTCATACGCGAGTCCGACTCGCACTTGGCCGGTTATTTATTATTATTTTGCATTAAAAAATATGTTAAGTTATCTTGTACGAAGAAAAGGGGCGTCGTTTTATTATTAAGCGCATCTATTGCTCAAAGTGGTTTTGCATTTCATTAACTTTGCATCCGATGGAGAATACAAAAAAGGAGCTAAATGTTGTTTCTAATTAGGCAGCTTGATTGAGTTGCGGGCGACATAACGACATTACGAGTAATTTATTCGTTCGCTTCCATTCAGTTTTCTCAGCGGTTGGCAGGGATCAGCGGGATTTAAATCGGTATTACCAGACCACTTTTAAGTCCTTCTGATGTTCACGAGTATTTTCATTATCGCGTTCCTTAAATGGATTGAGGTTAATCAGAATGAGAGATTTAGACTGGTTTATCGTGTTTGGAGAAATTCCTAAAGTGATTCAATTTAAAATCTACTCGTCTATAACAAACTCATGTCATTAAATTAATTAATTTACCATACAAAAAATAAATTGATTTAACTCATAATAACGTTACACTACAAAATGGTATATATGTTATCGCCAATCTATATAATCCGGTATTCTGTAGAATACCTATAACATACAGGCAATGTATAAAATATTATTTATTTCATACTTTACCTAGACATTCTTTACAATACCGAATGTTAAACCGGCATTGTATTGAATAAGAGGTAACGGTATAGTGGGAATGCAAGATATTTATTTATGAAAATGTCGTCCCCGGTCAAGATATGACTAAATCTAATCTAACCTAAAGAAAACTAACCTTTTTTTACGGGGGAAAATCCTCATGGACTGCCTTCGCCTGGGAAAAGGTTTTCTGCACGGGGTAGTGAGGTGTTCAACTACCCCGTGCATCGCCTCAGAGGCGCGCGCCGACACCTGCGCCGCCTCCGCCTCGGGTTCATTGAATAGGGGGGGGTGGCTTCCCCAAGTCCCTCGTCCCTGGACCTATTCATGGGGGCTGGAAAAGGGCGTTTTCCGCCCTTCTCCTGCACCCGGTGCGCCTTCTGCGGCCGGAGAAGGGAGTCGAGATCTCGGCATCCAGCTCCCTGTCTATGCGGTACAGGTATTTGCCGAAGCAGCCGCGCCCCGACAGCACTTGCATTACCCTAAACGACAGGGAGCCGTGCCTTCTCCCGAGCCAGTCCTCGAGTACTGGCCGGATCGCCTCGACGGTAGCGAGGCCGGCGGTAAGGCGCAGAAGCCTTTGCCGCCATTCCGCCACCAAGACCTGACGGAGCTCCTCTCGGCGCAGCGCGATCTGCCGCTGCACCGGCCTCGAGCCCCGTGCCCGCTCTTCCTCGCGCCATCGATATAATGACGCGAGTACTTTCGCCTCTAGGTCCCAGGGCGGGGATCCGGCCAGAATGTAACCTTACCTAAACTAACCTAACTAAATTAAGTTTTCATGGTTAATATTGCTTAGTATTATTTTAATTAATTAATACACATTCAGCATAAGCAAATGCTTTTTTATGAATGATTAACATCTAATATTTGTTTGCAACTAATTCCTTTATGTTACCTTTATAAATAATTTATAGTCAAATCTGCCTTTAATTCTTAGTAAAGTTGATTTTCAGTAAAGAAAAATGTTTTATTTGTTCACATTTTATACTTTACCTGATCTTCTCATGGCAATCTATACCTTATCTAGGTATTACATACAGTACTTATTAAAGGTGCGTGATGGTATACGATAGATTACATATTTTATACATTGCCTAAGCAAACCCGGCATTACATGAAACGACTAGGTTCTATACAATGACTTAATTATATGCATTGCCAGTAACATATATAGGTATTATTCTATGAATCCTTCAAGGCCTTCCCCACGGATTGCCTCATTGGAGATATTTGTCATAGCTGTGACGCTTTGTAGGCGGGTCGGTAACCTTTCCTTTTAATAGTTTGAAGTTGTTATCAGAATGATATCTGTTGCTGCCATCTCCTGTTTCAGTTTTCCGCTACTTACGAAACCCACGGGACGATGTGGGGTAGTGGATATTCTTACACCGCCTCCACACGGTAGCGGTGAAACCAACACTCACTATAAAAATATTTTTTGGTGATAAAAGCGATCTGAAGAGTTATCATCCTCTTAAATTGTGAATTTTGTTTAAGGTCTTCGATTGTAGACAGGTGACCACAACCAGCGGAATGTTTGAAGCTCTTTGCAATCATATTAAATATAGCACAAACAAAGGAAATATAAGGTTAGTAAATTGTTTAAAACAATAAAACTGGCAGTTTTAAAATCAATATTTTTTTTTTATTTCAACCACAAAATAATCTTAAGAACCTTTTTAATTAATAAAATACTGCTGAATCTCGAATACTACTAGATCTACTTTTAAAAGAAATTTCACTTTTCGGGTGTTCTTTTTTTTATAGAATAATGGTGACAAACGAGCACACAGTCCACCTGATGGTAAGTGGATGCTATGGTCCAAAGACATCTACATTTATCCTCAATTAAGAATCAAAATGCAGATGCGTTGTCACCCCTGAGGACTGAGATGGAATGCCTCGTTTCCAGTAAAAAGGGTCTCCGGTTCTCTACACTCACCATACGAAACACAGCAACATTAAACTGCTATTTTACGATGGTATTCTGCGAGAGCATGGTCCTACCCCGGACTAGCCGACCCATTCGTGCTACAACCATAATATAGCGGCAGCATAGCTCTACCACCTTCAAAATCAATTTAAGAAAAATAATTGAGCGAAACAAGAATAGCCATTGAAAGATAACAATAAAAGCCTACGTCTTCCTAATGTTTACAAAAACGTAATGAGTATATTCTATGTGATGATTACAATACTTAGGTACCTAAGATTGCAGTTATAAGCAATAATATTCAGAAATAGTATTTTTTTTGAAAATTACCGTTCAGCTTCGATGTTATCAGCATTTTATCTAAACTAATAAATTTTCTTTTAGGTCCGCTATTACAGTATTCCCTCAACGTACGGACGGTAAGCACGACTACAGGATATGGAACAGCCAGTTAATAAGCTATGCCGGCTACAAGCAACCGGATGGCACTGTACTGGGAGATCCAATGCATTGCGAATTCACAGAGGTTAGTTGGCTAAAGATAAAAAAATGTAGCAGCAATAAATATTTTAACAAAGGTGACAAATATTAAACAGAGGTATAAAAGTAAGTAAATATCAAAATTAGAATAGGTTAAGAAATATACAAAAATACTACAATACAGTAAGTCATATATATTCTGACATGTAAGCCACACACAAATAAATCGTTATATGAATATTTTCAATTAAGAAGACCTAGAAGATATTATGTCTTTTGACAGGCTACTATTATCATTAACATCCACTGCTGAATAAAACTATGTAACTACTAACTACGGAGTTCAATGCGTTTAATTCACTTATTTTTAATCACGATTTTTCGGGTGCTTTGCAGCACCCATGGTCGCGGGTGAAACTGAGATGATTAACATCTCGATGTCAAAGTTAACCCGGAGTACCTTCAGCTTTTTAATCATTATTTTTGCGTCAATCTACACAGAATACTGCGATAATATTTGTAAAAATTGTTTTATTCAATTTGTAGTGTATGCGTAAACATAACAAATAATCATCCAGTACTGTACATAGACCTTTCATATTATTAGTCGCTGTCCTTCTATGCGCTTGCCAGTACAAAACTGTCACTCGAGAAGCTTACTTCCCAATTTCCAGATTCGTTTTCATATGTATTCCAGATATCAAATGCTACTTTTCGCTTTTGATTGATTTCTACTCCATCTCAAACATCATCCTAACACATTTTCTACTGACTTCAAAAAGGAGGAGATACTCAATTCGACTGTATGTTTTTATGTGTGTTACCTTATAACTTTTTTCTGGGTGAACCGATTTCGATGATTGCTTTTTCTTGTTTGAAAGCTGGTGCTGCTCATGTGGTCCCATATAAATTTGATCAAGGTCTGACCAATAGTTTGAGTTATTAATAATTTATATTGAAGTCGGTTGTACAACATTTTTAATTTTAAATTATATCAAAAAAATGTCAATGAAAAAGATCAACCCCTTTCTGCTTTATCATCATCATCATCATCATCATTACAGCCTTTCATAAGTCCACTGCTGAACATAGGCCTCCCCCAATAAATGACACAAAGCATGGTCCTAAGCCACCTGCATCCATCGACTTCCTGCATGTCTTACCAGGTCGTCACTCCATCTCTTGGGCGGTCGCCCTACACTTAGCCTACCGGTACGCTACGGTACGAGGCTGCCACTCGAGAACCTTTCTTCCCCATCGATTGTCGGTTCTTCGAGCTATATGGCTGGCCCACTGCCACTTCAGCTTACTAATCCGTTGGGCTATGTCGGTTACTCTGGTTCTACTGCGGATATACTCATTTCTAAGTTTATCACGCAAAGAAACCACGAGCATAGCCCTCTCCATAGCTCGCTGAGCGACCTTGAGCTTCCTCATATGGCCAGCAGTGAAGGACGAACTACGTCTCAGATCCGTAAGTCATCACTGGCAACACGCACTGGTTGTACAATTTCGTTTTAAGGTTTTGAGGTATGTCGGACGAAAAGATGTGTCGTAGTTTCCCGAACGCTGCCCAGCCGAGTTGAATCCGTCGATTGACCTCTCGGTCGAAGTTGGACTTACCTAGTCGGACTATTTGTCCCAGGTAAACATACTCGTCAACAACTTCGAGCTCAGTGCTCCCAACAACTACTGGCATAGGTTTGACATGGACATTAAACATGATCTTTGTTTTGTCCATGTTCATCCTAAGACCTATTCGTTGGGGGACACTATTGAGGTCATTGAGCATGGTGCTTAGGTCCTCCGGCGATTCTGCCATAAGGACTATATCGTCGGCAAATCGAAGGTGAGTGATGTACTCGCCATTGATGTTAATACCGTATCCTTTCCAGTCCAGAAGCTTGAAAACGTCTTCCAATGCAGCGGTGAAGATTTTCGGGGATATAACATCACCCTGTCTTACACCCCTCTACAATTGGATAGGTTTCGTACTCTGGTTCTATACTCGGATAGCCATCGTAGCTCTACTGTACAAACACTTCAGTACTTCGATATACCGACAGTAAACTTGGCACCGCTGAAGGGACTTCAGCACCGCCCGAATTTCGACGGAATCAAAGGCTTTCTCATAGTCCACATACGCCAGACATAGTGGCAAATTGTACTCCTCGGACGTCTGTACAATTTGCCGAAGGGTATGTATGTGGTCCATGGTGCTAAAGCCCTTTCGGAAACCGGCTTGTTCGGGAGGCTGAAAGTCGTCAAGTCTGCGCGCGAGACGATTCGTAATGACTCTCAGAAACAACACGTAGACGCGGCTCAGAAGGGAAATCGCTCTGTAGTTCTTCAAGAGAGCGTTGTTACCTTTCTTGAAGAACAAGACCACCGCACTTCTGCTCCACGCCTCCGGTGTAATGCCACCATCGAGGACGGAATTAAAGAGCTTCTGAAGGACTTCAGGTACCGGTCTTCCACCCACATTCAGAAGCTCCGCTGTAATTCCATTCTCGCCTGGGGCCTTGCCGTTTTTGAGGTGCTGGAGAGCCATTCTAATCTCTCTCAGACTGACGTCCGGGATATCTTCGGAATAGTGTCGGATAAGACTCGCTCTTGGATCGTTACTCACACCTACGTGTGGCTCCAACGATGACGTGTACAGCTGCCCATAGAACCTCTCAATCTCACTCAAAATCTCAGGTGCCCCGGAAACGATACTGCCACACTCGATCTTCAGCTTTGACAGTTGGCTCTTTCTGGCAGACAGATCTCTGGCGAAGACTTTGGAGCCTTGGTTCCGCTCGATCGCTTCTTCAATACAAGCTGTATTGTGGCTCCAACGATGACGTGTACAGCTGCCCACAAGCTGTATTGTGTTCTTCTGCGGCGGGTCTTGCAGAACTTAGCTCCGACCGCATGGACAGTTTCCACGAGCTTGTCATTCATATCGTCCACTTCATTGTAGTCTTCTAGGTACTGAAAACGGTTTTGTAACTCGAGCTGATTGGTTTCGGACTTTGGAACAGAGCACGAGGGGGACGGAGCGTTGACTTCATTAGACGAGACCTCTATAACTTAACGTTTAGGTTCAGTGTGCCTCTAACCATTCGCTGATCGCTACCAGTTTTCACGCTCGCGATCACGGAGACATCACTGAACAGTTGTCGTCTGGTCGTCATAATGAAGTCAATCTCATTTTTTTGGAACCGTCGGGGCTCGACCAGATCCACTTCGAAAGAAGAGTTCCACAGAAGAAAGAGTTCATCATAAAGAGTCCCTCTTTCTCCATGAAGTCGGCCAGCTGCTGGCCCCTTGGGTTCCGTTGCCCTATTCCAAATTTCCCTACTTTCAGCTCACCGTTCTCTCTTGTGCCTAGTTTTGCATTGAAGTCTCCCATTAACACCGTATAGTGGATTTTGGAGGAATTAATGGCTCTAGAGATATCCTCATACATTTCCTCCACCTCCTCGTCGGGGTGTGCCGAGGTTGGTGCGTAAACCTGTATGACCTTCAGCGAATACCGTTTGGTGATTCTGAGTATACGGTACGCATCCCTCGTCGACACACTCTCAATCTTTACAACGTTGTTAACGAGAGACTTGTGGACGATAAATTCGACACCTCCTTGGGACAGATGTTCGCCCTCCTGGTGATATACCAAGCTGCGGGATTCAAGGATTACCGTGTCCTCCCTCTCTCTTCGGACTTCGGATAATCCTATAATATGCTAGCGTAACTTGTCTATCTCTTCTTCCAGCTCCACGATCTTCTCGTCAGTCCTCAGGGTGCGTGCGTTGTATGTTGCCAGGTCGAGTCATCTTAGGTGGCAACCGAACCTCCACCGGAGATTTTTAGCACCCCCTGCCCCGCCGTTACCATGGTCGCCACCGTAGCCGGGAATAGCGGGGAAACCGGGGACTGGGGGCCGTTTCTTTGATACTCTCATTCATAGGGGGGTATTTGCCATAGTTGCCACGCTTAGCGTGCGGGTTGGCAGCAGCAGTTTTATTATTGTAAGTTTGTTGTTATCAGGAAGATGCTGCTGCCCATCTCCTGCCTGTTTCCCTTTGTCACCTTTTACGACACCCACGGGAAGATATGGGGTATTGGATATTCTTAACCGCCACTACATGGCAAATTCTGCTTTATAATAGTACAGAATATAATATTAGTATAGTGGTTGTTAATCAAAATGAGCTTACATTCAACCCGATATTAATTTGCTACATCAAAGTACAGTAAAGAGATAAAAATTACAAACGTTATTATAGCGAAAATGAAAAAGAAAATATTATGGCACTTAGAGCTGGATTTTTCGATCATTAGATTAAATAAATTAACATTAAAAGTTATTCATTGTATAAAATACAACATTTCTGTATATACTCGTAAAATCAATTGCTGCCCGGTAGTCTCGCAAACTAGAAAATGGCTAGACCGATATTGATGAATTTTTTGTGTGTGTTGGAATGCGTTTCTGGATGGTTTAAATTTACAATTGGTCCCGGTAGGTGGCGCTGTTATCGCGGTCCTGATATCACCCGTGCGAAGCTGTGCCGGATCTCTAGTAAAAAAATATAAAATTATAGTTGTATGAAGAAATTAGTTCATTTCACTTTTATATTCAATCAGGCTAATAATTTGATAGATAATATTTATCTAACCATTGACAAATTAAATTAAAATAAATAATTATTTATTGTTAACTGTTACACATTTCAGAAGAGTTGTAAATATGCTGTTGCGCTGAAAATGAAAAATTTCAATTTACTTACTGTAGGCCATTAATCACTCAAAATTGACTATTCGAAATCGGCTGCACCTGGCTCGTTATATTTACAACAACTTCAATCTGCCATTTTGATTTTATGAATATTTATTGGTCTATGAATCTTAAACTATATTACGCTTAACGTTAAAAGCATTTTTGTAAAAACAAATAATTTTGCAATCAGTGGTGTTATGGCGTATAGCTCAAATATGTAATAGTATTTTATTGTTTCAATGCTTATACCATTTGCTATGCAATTGACATTATTCATTCATTCCTTCATTACAGCCCTTCACAAGTCCACAGCTGAACATAGGCCTCTTCCAAAGAACGCCACAAAGCACGGTCCTGAGTCACCTGCATCCATCGACTTGCTGGATCCTTACAAGGTCTTCACTCAATCTAGTGGGGGCCACACACTTCGCTTATCGGTGCGAGGCTGTCACTCGGCACCCTTTCTTTTTCAGCAGTTCAGCAGTGGGCTTGTCAGGTTTTAATGCTGATGATAAAATGCAACAATAATGCAGTATTAATTATAGACAATTAGAATAATAATATAAATAGATAATAATAAAGGGCATTAGAATAGCACAAAATAATTTCATTATTCAATATAAGCCACAAAAATACTTATTAAATGTTAAGTCATCAGTAAGAAATGCGATTATCATTGATTTGAAAAAAATACCTCTGTCTTAGGAAGAACTTGCAAGAAACCCAGCGGTACTTTTTTAAATATTTATTCACAAAATGTTATGTTGTATAATTGCAGCATGATAACTATCACTTGATAGTAACGTCTCAATATGGTAGTCTCTGGTATAAATTTTAACTTTCTCTTCATCTTGCACAATGGACTGCTTAAGAGGTCGTGTCTCTTAAGCATTAACCAGCCAGACATAAATCTTTGTCATAGTATGGTTATTATTATTCCACGATGCAATCAAAATTAAGAAAGCTATAAATTTTTTTAAGTAGTTTGTAGATTTATTTAACAATAAATAAAATTTATTACCGCAAATATATTTCGCCCATTTAGGAAGATCAGGTGCATTCTAACTTAGCTCATAGGTGATTTTACAGTAATCTAAATAGTCAATAATATTGCAGTTGTGTCTCAAACTGGGATGGAAGCCGCCCCGAACCGCCTGGGACATATTGCCTCTGGTGTTGTCTGCTAATGGAAAGGATCCGGACTACTTTGAGATCCCTCGGGACCTTGTCATGGAAATACATATGACCCATCCGACGTAAGTGTTTCGAGGAGTTGTATCTTTTATCGAACTTTATTACGTTTCCGTAACTGAGAAGTTTTTAAAATTGTGTTATACAAAAAAGAAATGTGGATACATTTGCAATATTTTACTTTACATGTTCATTCCTTGCTTGCGTGTTAGAAACATTATTTGTATTGTAGTTATTTTTATCATATAGGCACTGGTAATAAAATAACCCTTTTACTGGTAATGAGGCATTACATTTTTGTATTCAAGGGTGATAACGCTTATCTGATAATAAACCGATGATAGATATGAATGTCTATGGGTCACGGCATTCACTCACCAATGCGTGGACTGCGTGCTTATTTAGCATACTTCTTTTATGAAAATGGATGCCTTTTTGGGAATACTTTTTAGGTATTGTCATCATCTTCTTCATTATCAGTCCATAAAAGTCCACTGCATGTTGGAAGAATTTTTCATTATTAATTCGAGAATTTCAAATCCACGCTTGGATTGGTGATCGTATTTAAACTATAATATTATAACGCCTTGCATCTTTGACCCTCCTCCCCGTCGCCAGACGTGATATTATACATCTAGTATAATTGAGGTGATTATACCGACGTCTTTCGGAAGTCATGGGTAGCCATGGGTCTTAAGACACGCCACCCACGAAATATGGTAATACATTGTCTTACGCCGCCAGCTTAAGGCAAATTAACATTTATATTTATCCAATCACCTTATTTTTCAACCGACTTCATTTAATTAGTTAGGTTGATTAAGGTGTGACCAGTAGTTTTTGAGTTATTTAAGTATAACGTAAAAACTACTGGTCAGACCAATTTATATTGAAGTCAGTTGTAAAAAAATTTTAATTTTACCACATGTTGTCGTATTATTAAAATAACTTGTGATAAACTAGTAACTTAATATAATATAAAACTTTCTATTAAAATTGCTTTATGAAAAATGTAATACGATAAAGTGTAAGAAAGATTATATATTGCAATCATCGTTATCAATATAAGACGTCAACAATGTATTACATGGCTACTTATGAACAACACGTTAACCGCTTTCCATCAAGAATTTATGCCCACATAAAAAGGCGGAGAATGCATGTTGTGCCACGTAGAGGTAAACGTCGCAAAAAGACGACTACAATCCGCCCATACGGAGTAGATTGCTTATCGTAAAACTGTGGTCCAGTGATCGCCAATCTACGTTTATGGTCTATAAATCCAAGCCCATTCAATAATGTATCGCCATTGATAATGTTAACAGGCGTTAATGGGTTATAAAAAGGTGTGATAAATTTGATTGAGAGGGACGATATCTTTCTGGCCAGAAAATACATCGATAATACGGGCATAAAAATTCAATTATAATAACAATGAAATTTTATTAAAAATAGATCCGTTTGTACTATTTTTCTTTGAAATATTATTTATTATTACAGCCTATTAAAGTCCACTGCTAAACATAGGCCTATATTACGGGGTATTATTATTAGTTGCCACGCTTGGTAGGCAAGATGGCAACCGCATTTTTTTTATTTTCTAGTTGTTATTAGGATGACCTGCTCAAAGTTCAAAAACTTTGTTAAACTAAGTTTGTATAAAAAGGGTTATTATAATATTAAGGAATTTCTGGATGATAATAACCCCTGGGAATGAAGTGATCGCTACCAAGCCATTTCTTTTACCATTTGCTATTTCTTTTAAACGTGGTAGAGCCATGCTGCAGCTGCAGTAGTATAGTTGTAGCACGAATGGGTCGGCTCGACCGGGAAAGGACCACGAATACCGACCAGAATACCAGCGTAAAATAGCAGTTTAAGATTGCTGTGTTTAGTATGGTGAGTGTAGAGAACCGGAGACCCTTTTTACTGGAAAAGAGGCATTCTATGTTTAATCCTCACGAGTGACAACGCATCCGCATTTTGATTCGCAAACGAGGATAAATGTAGATGTCTATGGGTTACAGCTACCACTCACCATCAATTGGACTATGTGTTCGTTTGTCACTCGATACTATGAAAATATTCTAATTTGTTGTGTTGTTAATTGTGTAACATACATGATTGTAAGCTGTTATTTAAAAAAAAGTCCCGCTGGATTTCTTGCTGGTTCTTCCCAGGATAGAGTTTTTTTTTCGAACCAGTGGTAATTAAACAAAAGAATACTCCTGCGCATGTCCTGGTTCGTTTCCTTCGGTCACCTCTTACGACACCACAGTTCGATATGGGGTAGTGGCTATTCTTACACTCACATTACACGGTTAAGGATCCTTGTGAGTCAGTTGTATTAACATATCTAAAAAAGTATTTCGAAGCAGATTTATCAATCATAAATATGTTTGTTATTTGCTTGAGATAAATTGTAATATTCTTATTATACCTGAAAGAGAACGGTGTTTATGAACGTTCAGCAAAGACATTCAGAATATAAGAAACAAATTATCAGTATGCGAGAATTGACTTCAATGTAACTAATAGTATTATACTTATACCAAAACACAGCATTTAATCGACGTTTCTTGTAAAGTCTGCTCGGTAAGCAAATTCATGAGAGACAGTCCTTCCGTTATTTTTTTTTTTTTTGAACTTTGACTTCCGTCTTACATATATATCTCTTAATTTGAAAGAACTATGTTCAACATCGACGATTGACCATTTACAAAGATTACAAATATGATGCAGGTCGTTTCGTATCTCACAAATGAGTGATACTTCTGTTAATTTTTTCTAGGCAGTAATTACTCACATTTTTGAACATAAATAATCGCACTAGATTTGCTTTATATTTGAACGTCGATTTTGTAAAATCTCACTTACACAATAAGTAAACAAATAGTCTTTGTTCGGTTCGCTGTGTTGAGTGTTGTTATTGTGTAATGCGAATCGGAAAAATAATATAAACTAAGTTACACCAGAATTTTTACAGAATAAACGCAGTAGCGTCTTAACAGATTTTAATTTGACCTATTAAAACCAAAGTGAGAAGAGTGTCAATAATAGGAAACAAAGATATAAGAGTATCTACATCGTTTTAGTTATTACTTATTTACGAAAAGACTTCAGTCAGATCGACATTATTCAAGCAAGTGATGAGCAATTTCTACTTCATTCAAATGAGTTCAGATATCTTCAGAATTTGTTACAAGGATTTTGAATGTATATTAAAACTCCACATAAAAATACTGCATTCTTCATTAGGATGGCAGAATTGCACTCATAGTTTTATACAAAATAATCACAAATTAATTAATTTTGATTTACTTTTCTTCTTCATCAAGCAACGGTAAAAGTCACTGCTGGACTCTAGCCTCTCCCGTTGTAGGGAATATTTACCATATTCATCATGTTTGCCAGGTGGAATAACGATACCAGTACTAGTCGTCTCGCAACTTGGACGTCTGTCTGAAGTAAACGAAACGATTCCGAGAGAGGCTAATAAGATCTTTCTGACGGTTTCCAATAGTCACCTCTTACGCCGGCCACGCGGCAGTTTTACTCAAAACCACACTCATTTTATATATTTTTTATAGGATAGAGTGACAAACGAGCACACAGTCCACGTGATGGTAAGTGGTTGCTGTGACCCATAGACATCCACATTTATCCTCAATAAAGAATCAAAATGCAGATGCCTGAGGACTAAGATGGAATGCCTCTTTGGCAGTAAAATGGGTCTCCGATTCTCAACACTCACCATACGAAACACAGCGGCGCTAAGCTGGTATCTTAGGCTGGTATTCTGTGCGAGCGTGGTCCTTCCCCGGTCGGGCCGACTCATTCGTGCTATAACTATACTACTAATATAGCTGCAGCATGGCTCTACCACGTCTAAATTATATTTAAGTAGTTTTGTACTATTTTATTAAGAAATATAGATTTTTCTTCATTAGCGGTATCTCCTCGAAATCCACTGCTAGATGCCTTTTTAAGAATAAAATCCTTTAATTAAAATGTTTATCCATATTCATCATGCTTAGCACGCTGAGCAATTTAATAAATGCAAAACCAATACCCTCATACCGGTAATGAAATTAAATTAAATTAAACATAAATTCTGTCTTTTAAAGGAAAATTAAATGCTAAAATAATGTTTCCTATTCTCTGTATGTGATTATGCTGGTCACTGAAGCAATTTTTCCTTAATAAGCAGTGTGCACAGCATGCACGTCGGCGAGATTAGCATTTAGAGAAGTTGTACAGTCTACTTTACTCAAATAGTTAAAGATAAATACGGAAAAGAGGATGTATACTTGTACGTTTTGGACGTGCAGGATTCCTTAAGATATTTCACGCCCAAGCTCTATGTAAATTGCAAAAAATACTGCGTTGCAACAAATTACTTGTTTAACGTAACATCGCTATACGTGAATCATCTATAATTTCCGATTTCGCATTATTAACTCAGCGGTGAATATTTATTGCAGAGCAAGCTCGGAAAACTGTTGCGGAAAAAGTGAGAGAGAAATCTTTCTTCATGTAAAGTAAAAAAATTTTTTACGAAAAAATATTCAGATTTAGACATATACTGGTTGTCCATCAGTGAGAATGAGAAATAGTGTTTTATGCTGTGAATATATTATATTTCCAAAAAAATCACCGTTTGTAACAAATTTTTATTTGCCTGCTCTTTTTACACTTCACCCTGAATATCATATTGATATTTTAACGTGTAGGAATGAGATTATGGTCTTTTCGACCAATTTAATTTTTTCGGATTCGGATCCACTGATCGGCGAATTTTATTTCCTACTAGCTGGTATCCGGCGCGTTGCTGCCGTAGATGAAGTAGTTATGGAAATATTGTTTTAAATTTGGAAGAGTTTAATAGTTTAATAAAGAATGATAATACATTTATTGAAGTTGAATGATACATAACTTTCAAATTAATGGCCTGCTGCTGTCTTTTTGTTTGTTGAAAATAATAAATTCCTTAAAATTTGTTTTATTTAATGTCTAGTAAATCTGAAATCCTTCCAAAACATCAGATATCAAAATATAACTACGCTTCTAAGTAACGAGACATTTTACACTACGATCGCCGTCAACCTCTGACGGCTCCGTGTCTCCGTGGCTTAGCAATGAGTTGCTGCGCTGGGGGCCGCGGGTTCGGATCCCGCACGGAACAAGTATTTGTATGGCCTGCAAATAATTGTTCCGGGTCTGGATGTTTATCCTTGTGCAATTTATGTTTGTAAACTGCCTCCACAATCCTAGTGTGGGGGTAACGTTTTCTAAGAGAAAAAAAAAAAGCCTGACGAAATAGTGTGATGTTTCTTTTTACAATGGGCGATGTTCATGTCCTTTCGTGGATTGCTACGCGCTGATGATGAAAAAAATAAAATGATATCTCAATTTAGAATTTCTTTGCAGATACGAGTGGTTCGAAGAACTGGAACTACGTTGGTATGCCTTACCCGCGGTCTCCAATATGCGATTCGATTGCGGGGGTATCGAGTTCACTGCGAACGCTTTCAACGGCTGGTATATGAGCACTGAAATAGGATGTCGTAACTTTTGCGACAATAATCGTCTTAATATGCTGGAAGTGAGTATCAGTTTAATGCTATCGAAATACAAAGGGGCACCAAGCAGGTATAGCGATCTGCGCTGATAGTTTTTATTCCTGGAGAAATATAATGGAAATTTTGAATTAAAGTATCTCTGTTAGAACTAGATAAATTATTGGAAATAAATATTTCACATTTATTGCTATCAACGGTTATTTGCTGGGTCAAGTTTTAGTTGAGATCTCTTAATTAATATACATAAAAATTCCAATTACTTTAACCGTGGCAAAGCACAAAACGTACAAGGACTAGACATGAATATTTATATGAATATTTAATTTACAAAATAAAAGAAAAGTAAAAGTAAATAAATAAAAGCATAAAAAAATAAAAAAATATTATTGACAGATAGTTGACAAATGTCATGGTCATTGTCATGGTCATTGTCATGGTCATTGTCATGGTCATTGTCATGGTCATTGTCATGGTCATTGTCATGGTCATTGTCATGGTCATCGTCATCGTCATCGTCATTACCATAGTAATCGTCATCATCATCGTCGTCGTCATTGTCGTTGTCGTTATTGTCCTCGTCATGATTCAATCAAAGGTTATCGTCATGGTAATCGTCAAGATTATCATAATTGGTCATCTTCATCGTCATCGTTATGGGCATTGTCATGGTCATCATCATCGCCATGGTCATCGTCATCGTCATCGCCGTTGTCATCACCATCACCATGGTCATGGACATGGTCATCGTCATGGTCATCGCCATGGTACTTGTCATAGTCATCGTCATGTTCATCGTCATGGTTATCGTCATCGTCATGTTCATCGTCATGGTTATCGTCATCGTCATGGTCATCGTCATGATCATCGTCATGGTCATGGTCATCGTTATGGTCATCACCATGGTACTTGTCATAGTCATCATCACGTTCATCGTCATGGTTATCGTCATCGTCATGGCTATCGTCATGGTCATCGCCATGGTACTTGCCATAGTCATCGTCATGTTCATCGTCATAGTTATCGTCATCGTCATGTTCATCGTCATGGTTATCGTCATCGTCATGGTCATCGTCATGATCATCGTCATGGTCATGGTCATCAACATGGTCATCGCCATGGTACTTGTCATAGTCATCGTCATGTTCATCGTCATGGTTATCGTCATCGTCATGGCCATCGTCATGGTACTTGTCATAGTCATCGTCATGCTCATCGTCATGGTTATCACCATCGTCATGGCCATCGTCATGGTTATCGTCATCGTCATGGTCATCGTAATGATCATCGTCATGGTCATGGTCATCGCCATGGTACTTGTCATAGTCATCGTCATGGTCATCGTCATGGTTATCGTCATCGTCATAGCCATCGTCATTGGTCGTTGTCATGATCGTCGCCATGGTAATCGTTATTGTCATTGTCATCGTCATGGTTATCGTCATGGCCATTGTAATCGTCATGGATATCGTCATGGCCATCATCACAAGTAGATGTAGATGGTTTACTTGGTGTTCTCCTTTTTGCCCAAGGATCCGTCTGGATAGCTTCTCTTACCTACTTCTGCCGCCAAATAGTTTATACTTATTACTTGCACTGCAGTGTTCTTGTCCGAAGGGTATCACCTATCGGCTCTTATCTAATTAGCGGTATTTGGGCCAAATAGTCTCTTTCCAGATAAGACAAGACAAAGAAGTTTTGTATGACGCACCGAAAACACCTGGAAGAGTTACTAGTCTATGAAGGATCTTATGAAGAGTGGTCTTCCTTTATCCCTGAAAAGGAAATTCATGGACGTGTGCATACTTCCCATCCTCACCTATGGTGTCCAGACATGGTCTTTGACAGTTCAGCAGAGGTCCACACTTGAGGTTTGTCAAAGAGCAATGGAACGGAGCATTATCGGCATTAAGCTTGTAGACCGGATTAGGAATGACGAAATCCGTTCCAAATCAAAAATTACTGATGTCACACAAAAAGCTGCATACTAAAATGGGACTGGGCTGGACACATCTGCCGAATGCCAAATGAACAATGGGAAAAAGTGACACCTTAATGGGCTCCTATAAGAAGTAGACGTCAGCTGGGCAGATCCAGGCGGAGATGGCGGGATGAACTAGACTCCTTCATGAAGGACTGGTCTATGGTGGCTCTGGAGAGATAGAAGTGGAAAGGGAGTAGAGAGGCCTTTGCCCTGCAGTGGGATATTTTAGGCTAGTAATAATAATAAGTAATAATAACTGCGTAGAATGACTTAAACGGACTCAATCGCGCACGGCACCTACAGTGAACTTTATGCACAAACGAGTGGGTGGTTTCTCGATATACCCAATTCCACCTCGCCACCATTGATATGACGCTGCGCTAGAGTTGCCCACTCTCGGTCCAATATTTCGGATTCGGTATTTTATAGATGCACCGACAAATGTATATATAAACCGTATCTATCTATCTAAGATAACGGAGAAAGAATTTTGTGCGGGTAACGTTATTTAAAACTAAAGAAAATATAAAAGAAAAAAATATATATGCTTACGTTTATACTAAACGTCCACATGATTTATTTCCCTGAATTTTAATTTCAATTATGTTTTATCCCAGGCAAATTATCATTAAAGGAACTTGAATTTAACATTCTAAATTTTAGAGTAAACATTTGTTTCGCGCAAGGAGATGAACAAGCGCAAAGAATTTAAAATTCTTTTCAAGAACGGAAAAACTCGGATTAAATTTCCAACGACTGAGATAAACTTCAATTTACATGAGCTGCATACCAGAGCTGAAATTTAAGGAACTAAGATCTCAGTGATATTTTTATAAGGTTCAGATTTTTAAAATGAAGTTTTGTTTTACTATTTTATTCCATTTGAATGTCATAAGAGACAATTACAGTAAATTCAGAAAGACTTCTTGGCATTCGATAGTTTATATAGTATACCTATACCATCCACTACAGCCACTTTGGTCTAGTGGTCGGTAGCAAAACGAGGCATTCCATCTCAGTTTTCACGGCTGACGACGCATTTGCATTTTGATTCTTAGTCGTAGATAAATGTAGATGTCTATGGGCTGCAGCATCCACTTCCTATTAGGTGGACTGTGATTTTGTTTGTCACCCTTATTCTATAAAAAAAATAGACACAGTTTCGATGAAGAAATAACCTAATCTTTACTATATACAGGGTTAATTTTCAAAGAGTAGCCAATTTTTACAGTAAAAAGATTTGGGAAGAAGTAAAAAGTGTAACACATCTGAATAAGCATAGACTAGAGGCAAACGACTTGCTGGAAAAATACTCCACTCGGATAGAATCTGTTAATGAAGTTAATAAATATTATATTAACGTCGGTGCGAAATTAGCCAAAAAAATCCTAATAAGCAATTACAGTAAACCTGATATAAACCAAACTACGAACAAATCATTTGTTATGCTAGATACTGATCACGATGAGATACATAATCTCATTATGTCATTAAAAAATAGTTGTACTACAGGATGAGATGGTATATCAAGTGATTTACTAAAGACCTACAAAGATATACTTGTTCCCCCGATAACATACCTGTGCAACATTTGTCTTTCTACTGGCATCTTTCCTCGTGCTTTTAAGAAAAGTATTATTCGCCCAATTTACAAAAGTGGTGACAGAGGCATTGTCTCCAATTACCGACCCATATCAATTTTAACATCGCTATCAAAAATTCTGGAACACGTGATCAATAAAAGACTTGTTAACTACCTAGAAACAAACAAGCTTCTTTCGGAGCAACAATATTGTTTTCGTGCAGACAGGTCCACAGATGATGCGGTTCACGAGCTCATAGATCGTATAATTCGGGGAATGGATGACGGTAAAAAGTGCCTTGCAATATTCCTAGACTTAGCGAAGGCGTTAGACACTGTCTGTGTCCCGCTTCTAGTAAATAAGCTTGAGAGACTAGGGTCAGGAATTTGCAGCTAGATCTGTTTATAAGTTACCTTACAGGTAGAACATAGTGTGTTCAAATTGGAGAGCACATCGGCGAGGAAGAAACAATAACGTACGGAATAACATACGCCAAGGCAGTATATTGGGCCCGACCTTATTTTTGATTTACATCAATGATTTGTGTTCATTGAAGGTATCTAGTGGGACTTTCTGTCCTTTGCGGATGATACAGCATTAGTTTTTAGCGGCGATAATTGGAAAGATACGTTTGCTTATGCACAATCTGGATTAAATAGAGTTCTTAAGTGGTTAAATGGGAATCTACTAACGATTAATATCGACAAAATCAAATTTGTTACATTTGCCATACGTAATGTCTCTCTCCATTTAGATAAAAACCTTTCACTCATAGCCCATACCTGCGATCTCGTAAATATATGTAGCTGTACCAGATTAGAAACTGTTACCAAAATTAAATACCTGGGCATAATCATTGACCAGAACTTATCTTTTAGCCCTCATATTGAACAACTTACGGCTCGTGCACGTAAGCTCATATACGTTTTTAGAACACTTCGTCAAATTGCTGACTTCAAAATTATACGCAGCGTTTATTTTGCTCTTTGTCAATCCATATTCTCATATTGTATTTCTGTATGGGGAGGTGCAGCTAAATCCTATTTAAGATCTCTGGAGGTGGCCCAAAGAGCAATCTTAAAGGTTGCAAAGTTTCACCATTTCCCTAATCCGACTAGAGATTTATATAATTAATGGAATGTACTAACAGTTCATCAACTCTTTATACTGTATATTGTCTTAAAACAACATTCTAAAACTTCGTACGACCCTTCGACACAACGCTTAAGGAGAAAAGATATTGTCTGTGTCCACCAAAGATTTAGAACAGCATTTGCAAAGAGAGTTTTTTGTTTTATTGGACCGTTACTATATAATAAGTTAAAGCGTATACTGGCTATATAGCCAAACTGTAAACTGTAAATATACTTTAAATACAGCAAACTGTAAATATACTTTAAAAACATGGTTACTGACGAAAGACTATGATGAAAATGAGGCACTTATCAAAACAATGTGATCCACTTGAACACGCTCTCACACCCACACCATCGTACAAACACACACACACACACACACACACGCACGCACGCACGCACGCACGCACACACGCACACACGCACGCACGCACGCACGCACGCACGCACGCACGCACGCACGCACGCACGCACGCACTCACGCACGCACGCACGCACGCACGCACGCACTCACGCACGCACTCACGCACGCACGCAAGCACGCACGCACGCACGCACGCACGCACGCACGCACGCACACACGCACGCATAACGCACGCACGCACGCACGCACGCACGCACGCACGCACGCACGCACGCCCTCACACACACACACACACACACACACACACACACACACACACACACACACCTCCTTTTTTGCTTATTTGCTTATTTGTCTCTTTTGAAATATATATTATATTTCCTTTTATATACATTCTTCATCCGAATATACATTACACGTGAGTTATTGTCCGGTGGTGGAGGCCTGGTGGCTGTAGCACAGGGAATCCTAGTATCGTCACCAGTCTCTATTAAATGTAATGATATTTTATAAATGTTATTTTGTAGAGAGAAATAAAGTTTATTATTATCTGGGGTATTTGTATATTTTTCTCATCTGGTTGGGCTGTATAAATATATAATTGAAAATGAAAATGATAAACTTACATAAATATCAATAAAATAAAATAAATACATAAAAATTACATAAATATATAAAAACCCAACCAGATGGAAGCCCTCGGCAGGGGAGACCAAACGGCCGAGGGTTAGGGGGAAAGGGAAAGAAACCGGCGGACGATGCGGGCGGTATCGAGGAGCACCGCCTTTTGCATTTGAGCTTGGAGCGATCCGTCACGAAGTCCCAGTCGCCTCAGGTGACCCGAGAGGCTGACTGGGATTAACCCGTTCGCAGAGACGACCACAGGAATAATTTCGGCCGGCAGACCACCCCACATGTCGGTCACCTCGTGAGCCAGGTCCAGATATTTTGTCACCTTATCTGTTTCGGCTTTCACGAGGTTTTCGTCATAAGGAATGGTAATGTCGACCAAAAATATCCTTGACTGTGCCCGGTCCATCAGCGCAATATCAGGCTTATTCGCAAGAATAGTCCTGTCTGTGATGATGGCCCGGTCCCAGTAGAGCCTGGCGCGGTCATTTTCGAGTACGGCTTCCGGCAAGTACTTATAATACGGCAGTTTCCGATCCACGAGACCGTATTTCAGAGCGAGCTCCTGGTGTAGAATCCTGGCTACTAAGTTGTGTCTGTGCAAATACTCAGAGTTAGAAAGCGCCGAACAACCGGAGATGACATGCCTAAGTGACTCACCGGGATGGCGACAAGCTCGACAGACGTCAACGGTGCCATCCTTTAGGATGTATCTCCGATAATTGTTGGTCTTAATAACCTGGTCCTGTATCGCACAGACAAAACCCTCGGTTTCCCCAAAGAGGTCACCGAAACGTAGCCAGTGGAGGGAGGCGACTGTGTCTACGAAAGGCTCGTGTAGAGCCTTGTAGAACCTCCCGTGGAGCTCCTTCTCCTTCCATACGGTCTCCCGGTCGGAAATGCTCTGTACTGCCGGGTCCCGCCATTGCTCGTTGGCTAAGGATATAGGGGTAAGTCCTTTATCACAAGAAATAACGTCTCTATAGTATGGATCATCCGCTCTCGTCAGAAAGTAATTACGGAGGCTGCACACTTCGAGATTATGCATGGTAAGCGCACTTAAAAAGCCGCGCCCACCATGCTTCCGCGGCAAGTACAGCCTCATTACTGACGATCTCGGATGATGCATCCTGTGGGACGTCATTATAGTGCGGACTTTTCTGTCCAGAGCGTTTAGTTCGGTCTGAGTCCACCTAAGTATGCCAAAGGTATACATGAGAATAGGCATGACCCAACCGTTATATGCGTGCGTCTTATTCACACCGGACAAAAGGCTGTTAAGCACTTTGGTCAAGCGTGCATAAAACACATCGCAAACTGACTGTTTCATACCCGCCTCATCTACACCGATGTTCTGTGACATACCCAGGTATCGGTATGTTTCAGCCCCGGAAAGGGTCCTTATGTTGATGGGCATAGATAAATCTATGCCCTCAGAGTTAGCAACCCTTCCCCTTTCAACATGGAGGACCGCACACTTATCCGTCCCCAGCTCCATTCTAATAGAATTGCTAAAATCACAAGTGATGTTTAGCAATTCCATAAGATGAGAGCGACTGGAGGCGAATAACTTGAGATCATCCATAAAGAAAAGGTGGGTCACTTTTGTACCTCCTCTCCGAAGCTGAAATCCCCTCCCGGAGCCCTCCAGTAAGGTACTGAGAGGGTTCAGAGAGAGGCAGAACCAGATTGGACTCAAACAATCGCCCTGGAAGATACCCCTTCTTATCTTTATGTGGTTCTCCGCAGCCGTCATCCGCTCACCTAGATGACAAAGGATCGTACTCCACTGCCCCATACACTGCCCGAGGAAGTCTCTAACTGTACAGTCAATCTTGTACAGCTCGAGGACCCTCTTAAGCCATGCATGAGGCACCGAGTCGAATGCCTTTTTGTAGTCTATCCAGGTGGCGGAGAGGTTCCGACGGTTGCGTTTAACCACCTTGCCAATGACCGCGTCAATGAGGAGTGGTTCCTTGGTTCCACGACCACCGCCCCTACATCCATTCTGAGCGCGCGACATCACCTGATTTGAGTTCAGGTGACGACTGATTCTAGCGCTCAAAATGGATGTTAGTGTCTTGTATATCGTGGGTAGACACGTGATGGGGCGGTATTTGCTCGGGTCTGTGGTGTCCTAATCTTTAGGAACCAAATGAGTGATCCCAGTAGTGAAGAGGCTCGGGAGCGACTTCTGGTCGAGAGCCTCTTGAAACTGTCGGGCGAGCACAGCGTGACACACCACGAACCCCTTCAGCCAGTAGTGATGCAGACCGTCGAGCCCCGGACTTTTCCAGTTCGGGGCCCTACGGACCGCCTCAACTACATCATCCGGCGTTATGATGACGGGGTCCATGGGCGTAATATTCGCACACTGACTCGCCACAACTTCCGTCCAAGGGCCCTCGCTGTGGTTTACGGGCTCTGACCACAGGCCGCGCCAGAATGCGATAGTGTCGGCCTGATTCGGTGCTGGGCCCGTTCCACGTACCATTGGTCGCTCCAATGATTCATAGAGCCTCTTCTGATCACTCTGAAAGAGACGATTCTGGTTGAACCGTGTCGACCTCTCGGTATATCGCCGAATCCGCTTCCCCCAAGCAGCGATTCTCTGCTTCAGGTCGTCTATGCGCTCCGTCAGTTTTTGCGTTATATCCGGCTGGGACAAACTGATATTTGTCCCAGCAAACGCCATCCTGACGGTGCGCACAATTCTCGGCCTATTATTGCCCGACCTGAAGCTTATCAGCCTGCCGATGAGGGCCCTTGCCTTTACAATACGGTCCTCAATCCTTCTTCTCCAGGCTGGGATGGCGCTGCTTTGTCTAGTAGCGCGTCCAGCCGTGGGAAGTTTGGCGCCAACAATACGGCAAACTGCCAGTGCGGCGCCAAAAAGAATTGAGTCCGTCTCGCAAAGGTCCCGGCTGGCTTCCAAATAGGTCACCAGCATTGGGTTGAGAGCCCTCACGACAGCCCGATTTCGCTTGCTTAGGGGTATGCGCGGGAGTCGCGGTCGATTTTCGAGAGGCGTACTGCGCGTTTCCACAATCGCCTCCTCCAATTTACTCCTCATCTGCTCTAGTTCTTGGGTGACCATTCCATCATCGCCTGAATCAACTAGATTTATTATATTATTAATATTATTATTTTTAAACTTTTGTTATTGCAGTTTTTGAAAATACAAGTAAATAAGGCTTCTTCATTTATTTGAAATTATCCTAAACTGAATTTCATTTATAGGCTACGAGTACTATGATTACGCCCGTTCCTCTGTTTGTGTTTCAATTCACACCGATCGACCCTTACGAATGTGTGCGTGTGCAGTAAAATCAATTAAAATAATGCATTACTAGATTACCACCCATTTTAAATTTAAAAGATAATAAAGACAGAATGTTTGAGATTTATTTGTAATTAATGTTTCCGAATTACTTATTCTGAATCTTCTCTGCAAATTTGGCCGTTTATTGCAAAATAACCCTCTATAAAAACATTCAAACTTGTACAAAAATAAATTAATCTTATCAGAGAAATTCATAATAAAATATATTAAATGAAATTACCATTTCGAATAAAATGCGGTTATATTGTAAATACTCTAATTGCTCGCTTTATGTGATAATTCACTAAAATAATTTACTTTAATAAAATACACCTTTTCGACTCTAGTTGAAAGCTACATGTAATATTTTGCTATACTCTGAATATTTTGTTTGCTTTTAATTTATGTTATGGTATTACACCTTTTCAAATGTATAAATTTTAAAAAACCATACCGATACAATACCATGATAAAAACATTTATTTATTATTTATTGAACCTTACACAATCTATAGGAAAAAATCCTAATAGAAATATCTGCCAGTCAACCTTAGTTTGGTTACTTTAGTAATAAAGTGGATACATTGGCTTATATTATGTTAAAAATATTATATGTATTATATAATCCTAATAACTTCTACCCCCTAAATACTCTACTGATGGTCAATGACCTTGATCAGCTGGATCGGTAATTTCGCATTGCCAAGCACGTACGCACCTTTAACATGGTTTACATTTATAATATATGGCAGAGATAAAATATTTTTGTTGCATTTCTTGGGGGAGGTATATGCTCAGCGCTTTATAATTTTAAAGTTACAAACGAACTTCTGCAGCCCATGGACACCTATAACCACGAAAACACACTTTATACAAAAAAGTCTGCGATGCATTGCCATATACTAATTGGAATGCCACAGTCTGTATAATACTAGTAGACTAAATACGTTCCGACCGAATTACAACAACGCATAGATAGGTAAAAGGGTGGTAACTACCTTAACGGACTTCCAGGCAGACAAGGAGCTTTACCAACTAGAAAAAAATGTGATGGACTGTAATGATATCTGATGTACTGAAATGGTTATAACCTTTCTAAGAAGAACACATGATCGTCGATACTTTCTTTGGTCGACTCTCGTGACACCCACAAGATTCAGTGTTAATGGTGATAGATTTTTTGACGTAACCATTTAACAACCGTTATCAGGCCACTGTTTATAAGACATTTTATGTTTATATCTATAAGAACATATACCTATTTTAAAAATGCTTTGTAATAGAAAGTCGCACAGAAAATGGGTCTGGATACAAGAACGCCGGTAAATCTATGGAAAGATAAGGCTCTGGTGGAGGTGAATGTTGCGGTCCTCCATAGCTTCCAACAACAAAATGCTACAATTGTTGACCACCACACAGCTTCGGAGAGTTTTATCAAGCACTTGGACAATGAGAATAGATTGCGGTAAGTCCTTTTAATTGTATCCCAATTAAAAAAAGGAAAAGGTTGTCAATTAAGCTTTAATACATGTAACATGAAGTATCAATTAGTACCGGTGTCCATCACCCCACATCGTATATGGGTGTCGTAAAGGGTGACTAAGGAAAACAATATAGGAGATAAGCCAGCGTTTTACTAATAACTACTAAAAGAAGAAAATTCCTGCTTATCGTGGCAACTATGACACAAAAAATACCCCATAAGACCAATCTAAAGGGAGGCGTATGTTCAGCAGTGGACTTTGATATGTTGAAAATTTAATTAATTAACAGAAATCTCCGAGGTAAGTTACTGAACTCATTTATGCACCATTATAATAATATACTTTTAAACGGTTCTTATATAAATTTTAATCAGACTTGCACAGAATACCAGCGTAAAATAGCAGCTTAAGCTGCTGTGTTTTGCATAGTAATTGTAGAGAATCGTAAACTCTTTTTACTGGAAACGAGGCACTCCATCTTAGTCCTCAGGGATGGCAACGCATCTGCATCCAAATTCTTAATACAGGATAGGTGGTCTATAAGCCACAGCATCCACTTACCATCAGGTCCACTGATGTCACCCTAATTCTATAAAGAAACAGATCCAATGATAAGTAAATTTTTTTGTAAATATCTAATTATTTAGTCTATAGGTCATGCATCGTAATGTTGCGTTGTAAATCGGTTAATTTGTACATACGTGTAATGTATGTCAATTTATATAAGTACTTCTCAAACCTTCGATATCAATAACATAGAAACGTTTAGCGGTCGTTTACTCCTTAAATTAACATTTCGTGCTTCACTCGTGTCGACGCCTAGAGGCTAAATTCACACAACATTTTCAAAGTACTCAAGCAACAAAGTTCGATCCCCATAGGTGTCACTGAAATTGTTAATTACAATTTAAAGTGCTACTTTACTATGTATTCAGGAAGGTATGTGTAGCATAGAGGTCAAATTCACAAATTTTTTATTATGCTAGCAACAAATTTCGATCTGCAGAGATACTACTGAAGTTGTTATAAATTTGAAAAGCTGGCTTATCACGTGTTCTGGAAGGAAAACGTCGTGAAGAAACCTTAATATGATACAAAAATTGGCTCATCCTCATTATCATCAACAACGTCGTTATTATCATCATCATTATTTCAGTCCATGAAAGTCTTTGCCACTGTTGCCACACTTGGCATACCTGCCATCCACCTGATAACCGCAGCTTTTATTGTTTTTTTCCGAACCAATGGTTTTTTTTATAGGATTAGGGTGACAAACGAACACACAGTCCACCTGATGGTAAGTGGTTGCTGTGACCCATAGACATATACATTTCCCGCACGGAACAAGTATTTGTATGGCTTACAAATAATTGTTCCGGGTGTCGATGTTTGTCCTTGTGTAATTTATGTTTGTAAACTGCCTCCACGACACAGGAGAAAATCTTAGTGTGGGGGTAACGTTTTTTTTATAAAAAAAAAACGTTTATCCTCGTTCGCAAATCAAAATGCAGATGCGTTGTCACCCGTGAGGACTAAGTTTGAATGCCTCTTTTCCAGTAAAAAGGGTCTCCGGTTCTTTACACTCACCATAAGAAACACAGCAGTGTTAAACTGCTATTTTACGCTGGTACTCTGTGAGAGCGTGGTCCTTCCCTGGTCGAGCCGACCCATTCGTGCTACAACTATACTACTAATATAGCTGCAGCATGGCTCTACCACGTATGAAAAGTGGTAAAGTAAAAAATGACTTTCAATAAGAATTAGATACGTGTGATCTAAATTAAATAAAAAGTTATTCTATTCTTTCGATTTTTTATAAGGAAGGTGCTACTACCCATCCCCTATTTAAGTTTTCTTCTGTCATTACTTACGATACCCACGTGATGGTACAGGACACTAACGAAACTATAAACTATATTTATATTATTTATGTGAAAGATTCAAGAGACTATTGCGAATTTGGATAAAACTTGATGTTTTCAACATGGTAGAGCCATGCTACAGCTATAATAGTAGTATAGTTGTAGTACGAATAAAGAAAAAGACCACGCTCTCAGAGAATACCAGCGTAAAATAGCAGCTTAACACTGTTGTGTTTCGTATGGTGAATGTAGAGAATCGGAGCCCCTTTTACTGGAAAAGAGGCATTCCATCTTAGTCCTCATGGGTGAGAACGCATCCGCATTTTGATTTTTTATCAAGGATAGATTTAGATATCTATGGGTCACAGCAACAACTTACCATCAGGTGGATTGTGTACTCGTTCGTCACCCTATCCTATAAAAATATACATAATATTGATGCTAACACATGAGTAATTTTTAAGGGAAAATAAAAATTACCGCCACAGAAAAAACACGAAAGAGTTTCAAAACACGAAAGAGTCTGTGATACGAGGGTGGATTGAAAAGTACTCGGCCTAACCAAGAAAATAAACACATACTAAATCAGTTATATTTTTATTTTTCTACATAATCACCATCAAGTTCAATACACTTTTGCCACCTCCCCTTCCAAGCATTTAGACCGTTGAAAAAAAATGATTCTTCCTTAGAGTCAAAATATGCGTCTACAGCTGCTTTGACCTCGTCGTTTGTCGAAAATCTTTGACCTCCCAAGTGCTTTTTTAGGTTAGGGAACAGAAAGAAGTCTGATGGTGCCAGATCAGGTGAATACGGCGGATGCGGTAACAGTTCAAAGCCACAGTTGTGAATTTCAGCCATTGACTGTACTGACGTGTGAACACGGGCGTTATCTTGATGAAACAGGACTTTTCTTCTGAGCATTCCTCGACGTTTTTCTTTTATTTCCTCTCGTAAACGACGTAGTAAGGTGCAGTAGTAATCAGAGTTTATATTCTGACCCCTTTCAAGATAATCAATCATAATCACACCTTTCGAGTCCCAGAATACTGAAGCCATCACCTTATTTGCCGACAAAATCGACTTAGCCTTTTTAGGGGGTGGTGAACCAGGTCTTCTCCACTGTTTTGATTGTTGTTTTGTTTCCGGTGTACAGTAATGAACCCATGTTTCGTCCATAGTAACAAAACGATTCAAAAAATCATCTGCATCGGCTTCAAATAACTCCAAACAGTCGCGTGAAATAGTCAATCGCGTCCTTTTTTGTTCAACTGAAAGCAGTCGCGGAACCCACCTCGCAGACACCTTGTGGAAACCCAACTCGTTGACAATTATGTTTTGAGTTCGTTCATAAGAGATGCCTATAATCTCGGCTATCTCTCTAATTTTTAATCTGCGGTCTCCCGTTATTAAATCAAGTAATTTTTTAATATTTTCGTCAGTAGTTGACGTCGAAGGCCTTCCAGAGCGGGGTTCATCTTTCACACTCTCTCTACCACGCTTAAATTCTGCTATCCATTTTTTGACGGATGAATATGACAGAGCACAATCGCCTAATGTACTGACCATGTCATCATGGATGGCTTTTGATGATAGCCCCTTCTTATGGAGGTACTTAATGACGGCACGCTGCTCGATTTGCTCCATTCGCGGAAATTATGTCCCGATTACTTTGTTAATAAATTTATAGAATCACAACTAATTATCGCACACGTTTCGAACTTCACACAATGAACTAGTCTGAACTGAACTAAATAATGTGGGTAGATTTGATTTTTAGAATTGAATGGATCTGTGTTAGGCCGAGTACTTTTCAATCCACCCTCGTATTTGTAATCTAAGCCAAGCTTTTACGGCTTCTTTGAATTCAAAGCTCAAATGTTAACCTTATGTAATTAATGATAATATAACTAGCTACGTATACTAAAGATACGTGACATACCCCTTTCGCTTCATCATAAACAGATAAACGGGAAGGCGTGTATCAAATAATAAGTAACTTGAATATATTTTGCAAATGAATCCACACCGTGTAATTATACGGTTATTCCGTATCTATCTTAATTTAGGTTTGGATGCTCAACTTAATTTTCATATATAAATAAGCAAGCAACCGAAGCTCGTCACCCGATACCTTAAAATTGTAAATTATTGTTGTGCTACTTTACAAAACACTTTGCACTTAAGAAGAAAATGGAAAATTTATACGTTGCGGACCAGCAACTCACTCCGAAAATGTTCACTTGAGTTCCAGTTCCATAATTTAATGTCACAAACAATCATATATTATATTAATAAAAAAGTAATCTTTGTATATACAATTCTGGTGTGTGTGTTCGTAATTCTTGGCTTGGTCGATTTTTATGAGGTACTTATGAGGTCACCTGGATGATTCTTGGCTATAGTTATACTCAGTAGGTGGCACTACTGTTGAGATCCAGAAGTCACTCGTGCGAATATGTCGCGGAACTGAATATTTTTTTATATAATACTAGTTGTATTATATAAAAAAAATATTCAGTTCAATTCTGTCACAAGTAAATTATTATTAATATATTGGACAATAAATGTGATTATTGGATTAGCTGGACGCAGAACTGGTATCATGTTTAAGAACAAGGAAAATAGTCACAGCGTTGTCTCAATGCGTGTTGGCAGACTGACAGATATGTTTTCGCAATATTTTAATTTCTCAGACATGCAGGATTCTTTGAATTGTTTTCTTTTAACGCTGAACCCGCGGTTATATTCATATAATAACTACATACGCGGGGTACACTGAACGTTTTACGTAACTAAACAATTTATATATTAAACTAATATATTTGTTGCTTTTCAAAGTACTTTGTATTATATTTTGGACACATTTTGTCATTCGTTCAAACCATTTTTTTTAATATAAGGGATAGAGTTGGTCTGGTCTGGTCTCCATCAGTCTGAGGCCATAATTTTCACGTGCTGGTCCTTCTTCAAAACCTTCCATCAAATCATCGGTTTTTAGAAAATAAAGAAATTCATTCAGAAGACAAAATTGACTTTTTTTGTTAATTCCATTTTTGCAACGGATGGCGAACTTAACTGATAAAGAACAATTGATTCGCGACCTCTCGCTAAAATTATTTCAAACAATTTAAGTATTTCTTATGTTTAAAAAAAATATAACATTCGAAATTCAAACTTATACAAGCGGCAAGAAGCACAGAACTTTCAGTGTGCCCTATGCATAATTACGTTAAACGATTTTAGTGGTATGAGCGAGCATCGAAATTGAGTTGCTCACGTACTATGAAATTTAAAGCGATCGCCCAGCACCTGCTTACTTTTCTTCGAACAGTGATCCACATCAGACGTTTTTAAGTCATTTACCGAAAAACTGGTTTACATTTAGATTAACTATCTAAAGTTAGCTTTCAAACTTGACTTAACTTTCAAATGGCCAATGTTCGAAAGATATAATTTTTTAACATACAAACAAACAACACAGGCACAAATATATGATATTTTTTTTAATTATAAAAACAAAAACAAAAAGTGGTAGGGAGTGCTCTCTTCCGATTTCTATAGTAAAGGGTAGATAGATAAATAGATAGAAATAACACTTTATTGTACGCCAAAAAATAACAAAAATATCAACAAAAAAATGAGAAAAAGAAATGTGGTACAATGGGCGGTCTTATCGCTAAGAGCTATCTCTTCCAGACAACCTTTGGATGGACAGCATTGCAAGAAAACAATAAAAACGTGTGTGGTTTGCTGACAAAATAACATTATTTTTATTAAAGCCATAAAATAAAACTATATAATGGTATATAAGTAACTACATAGATAAGATAAATACATATATACTTATTAATATATATGTATAAATATACAAATAAATATATATTTTTATAAATATAAATATATAAAAGTACAATATATACTTTAAAACTATTACATATGACATAAAAGTGCCATACATATAAACAAATATTTTAACTAAATAAAGGAGAATAATTATATACAAATGAACTAAATAGAATCAAAGTTGAAAAAAGTAATCATGTACATGCTTCTTAAAAACCGGTAGGGATTGAGCGCGTCTTGCTGATAACGGCAAGTCATTCCATAATCGAACAGCTTGTATTGTGAACGATCTGTCCAAAAATTTGGTAGTGTGGGCTGGCATTTTTAACATCAAATTTTCTTATGATCTCAAATGTCTCAAATGTGATTCATTGAGGAATTCAAACCGATTTTTAGGTAAGAAGGATAGAAAGGATTAAAAAGAATATTATAAATAAGTAAAAGAATATGAGCATTCCGGCGAAGGCGAATTGGCAACCACTTGAGCCTGTTACGAAAATCTGACACATGATCATATTTACGCAAACCAAATATGAATCTTATACAAAAACTTTGAAGTCGCCCAAGTTCATCAAGTTGCATTTCAGTGAGATCAAGATAGCTGACATCTGCAAAATCGAGTATTGGAAGCAGAAGAGTTTGCGCAAGCGCAATCTTAGTGGCAGTTGGTAAAAAGTTTCGTAGTCTTCTCAAAGAATGAGCAGCTGCAAAAATTTTACGACTAACTTCCTGTAACTGAGGACCCCAAGATAAAGTTTTATCGATGAATACACCCAAGTTTTTGACAGTGTCACTGGTCAGGATTATATTACGATCAAATACAACTTTGGTTACTTGTGGTAAATTGCATTTTGTAAGCATATGCGGAGAATCTATAATAATTAGTTGTGTCTTCAGTTGGTTAATTTGGAACCATAATATCTGCTCCATTCCGAAATGATTGCTAAGTCACTGTTTATAGTGTTAATAGCTACAGCTAAGTCACTAGGAGTAGCTTGTGAATATAAATTTTAAAAATCTAAGGCCCGTATGGTTTGTAATCTACAATACAACAAAAAGCTATAAAACCATCAACGCAACAACCTCGAACTTCAAAGTCTGACGTATGGATCAAATAAACAATGATACACATGTGTCGGAATGGTTAAACATACAAATAATATTGCTCATATCGTGTGATTGTTTGTGTCGAACGACTTACAGAATCTTTAAGCATATCCAACTTTAGTCGTAGATATAGCCTACTAGTACCTCCAAAGTTACAAAGTCCTTTAATCATACCTCATTGATAATGAGGGATGATCAAAGAAAATCTTAACATATTTTCATTGGTTCATTAATACTCTTTTTTAAAGTTTAAGGGTGACAAACGAACACAGTCCATCTGATGGTAATAGATGCTGTGGTCCATACACATCTACATCTGTCTCCGATTAAGAATCAAAATTCAGACTCGTTGTTACTCCTGAGAACTAAGATGGAATGCCTCGTTCCGTTTAAAATTTGTCTCCAGTCCACACTTCTACATATACACTTACCATACGAAACACAGAAGCGTTAGCTTCTATATCACGCTGGTATTCTATTAGAGCTTAGTCGTTCCCCGATCGAGCCGACCAATTCCTGCCAACCATAATATAGTTAAATCGTAGCTCTACCACGTGTAAGTTTATTAATTTTTATCAAATGATACGATAGTTCATGGTCCAAGGATTTAATTCACGGCATAATAATTACTGGTTGTATTTGATCCATATAATTGGCTCTATTGATTAAAATTACGCAGGCTCTTAATGTTTCACGTTTTAGTCGGTTCGATTCTTTGCTCTGACAAGCGATTTTTAAAATTAATTATTATATTTGTAAACTATTGTAAATAGTTTTTACATAAATATATTACTATCACATATATTAAATTTTCATTTTATTAAAATCAAATTAAAATTTATCTATTTTCATAGCTCTGGTTGTCCGGCGGACTGGATTTGGATTGTACCGCCAATGTCATCATCAATTACACCCGTATTCCATCAAGAGATGGCACTGTATTACTTACGACCCGCCTATGAATATCAGGTAAGCTGTTTTAATAATTTTGTTGAATTAAAAGCATTTCTTTGCAGAAATCTTAATCAACTATAGTCTAATGTATCGAGCAAATAGACTACCTGATGGTAAATGAATACCATACTATTCATTTACCATCAAGTGATAAATGAATAACCAACTTCAAGCAAAGGTTATATCTATCTATATGTGCGATATTACCTCTGAAGAGTAAGATCAAAGTTTCAAGTTTAAATCAAAGAAAAAAATTTTACGTTATATAACAATGGATTTACTTTTGTTTGGGGGCAGAAATATCTAAGTCAATATGCAATACACAGAACGCCTCCTAGGCAGAACAGTTCTACCACCTAAAGACGATAGACATACATATAAAGATTATTCTTCTATAAGTTATAGTCCTGAATTAATTTGTGGTTGTGTTCTGCATATTGTGTTACTGTTTTTTAAAATGAAATGAAGGTAATTTCCTTCTTACTTGGATTATCTCCGCACTGCGATACGTTTAATGGTGGTGTAAGAATATCCACTACCCCATATCATCCCGTGGGTGTCGTAAGAGGCGACAGAGGGACACAAATCAGGAGATTAACACCAGTGTCTTCCTAATAACAACTAATAATAATAAACTACGGTAACCCGCTTGCCAAGCGTGGCAGCTAAGGCAAATATCCCCGCTATGAGGCAATCTACGGGAGGTCTATGTTCACCAGTGAACTTTAATAGGCTGTAACAGTAACCGGTGAATTATCTTATTTTTCGTGGAGGCGTCTTACATACGTAAATTTCATATTGACAAATATCTTGTCTTGTAAATGTAATCTATCTATACTTGTTTCGGTTGGGAATTTTACCGAAATTAAGTCAAGTCGCAAATACAGTCTTAGCCATTTCGCTTCAAAGCAAATATAACAAAAATTTGGAAAACCCAAAATTGCACGCCCCATGAGCGTTTCATTTAATTTTGAAGAAAAAAATAAAAATAGTGATTAAATTTTTATAAAAAAAAAACAGAATCTGATCGACTTTCATTAATAACTTTTAAACGGTATAGAGTTCAATAACAAAAATCAATAGGGATCCTCCTAAGAATATATGGAATCTTATTTCATATACTATATATCTCAATCTATAGATTAAATTTCTAGCGGGAAGACTCACCGACTCACAGACCAACGGACGGCAGTCCATATATTTTTTCAATTACATGTTTTGTTATGTAATCTAAAGGGAATCAAATAGAAAATAAACTTATAATTCAATGTCCATTGATATTTTTACGTTAATAATAATACGGATTTGATATCCAGCTAAAAGTATAAGAACGATTTTATGTAGCGGAATTGAGGTATGCCCATACATCGAGTGTACAGTACTTTCTCTTTACTCACGTTGTAAAACTAAAGTATGCTATATAAAACACGTAAAACATATTGACCAGGAACCAGCTTGGAAGACGCATCAGTGGCAAAAATCGAAGCCGATTAGTGGAAAGCGGGCTATTAATAGAAAATTTCACTTCAAGCAAATTGCACGCGCCGTCAAATTTACATCGAAATTATTTGGCAGAGCTCTCTCTAAGAGGATTAAAGCAACGGTTCTCTATGCCACCGAGACTGGAAAGTCCGAGCAATACGCTAAGGAGCTAGGGGTCATTTTTGGCCACGCTTTCAATGCTCAGGTATTTAAGAAACATACAATGGAAGTGTAATTTATCATGTTATATTGGTTAATTACGCTATTAGAATCAGAAGTAACAGTATATATTATTCTACTGTTAAAAGTGAGTCAAATATGTAAGATTATTTTTCAACTTATAGGTACACTGTATGGCGGATTATGATATAACATCTATAGAACACGAAGCATTATTACTTGTTGTCACCTCAACATTTGGGAATGGTGATCCACCAGAAAACGGCGTGGTAAGAAATCTTTCGCTGTAGCATTTTCATATTAAGTAGCCACCTATAGTCTTTAACAAATATATAAATACTATAGGATAAGGTATGGGCAAAATTGCTTGTCTTAATTAAGTTATTTATACTTATTTTTAAGTACTTATTAATAAAACATCCTTTTAGTAACATTTAAAGTAATAAAAGACGACGTCGTGTAATGGCGACGTAAAAGAATCCACTACCCCATATAGAGGGTATATCTCTTGGGTGATGTAAGAGGTGACAGAAAGAAACTGAAACAAACGACGGGCTGGATCGTTTTTCAACAAAAAAAAAAACCAAAAATAAAAATAAACAAAATACGGTTGTAACTACGAAAAATGTCCCCCCTATGAGCAATCTATGACGTTGGTTTAGTATTGAAATGAAAATTAATTAATTAACATAAGATTGATGCCTATGGCTCAGAACCGTGCTTTGCCGCATTCTGCGGGGGAGGCGTATGTTCAACAGTGAACTTGCGAAGATCTGTAACGATAATAATGATAAACGTAAAGTAGCTACCTTAACTGCCATACGGCCAGTGATTATAATAATTATCTTTTCCTTTAAAGTGGACCTTATTAGTAGATGTTCTGCTACTTTACGAAAGAAACCAAAAGGCTGGCCAACGGAGCTCTATTAGCTAGAAAATACACATATTTCGGCAAAAGCTTAATATAATTTATGACACAGCTTTAAATATTACTTAAAAAAACACAACGTTTTTATCTTTTTAGGCTTTTGGTGAACACCTATGCGAAATTTTATATGCTGATCAAGTTGCAGGAGAAGAATCCACTGGGTAAGTTTTATATTTACACTTTTTAAAAGATAATTTTAGTTATATCATTAATGTTAAAATTAAAATATATTTTAAGGAGCTCACATGTGTTGACACCAAAGTCTTTTATAAAAGTTAACAGTCAACTTGAACTTCAACGTTTTGCCTCTGGTAATCCAAAACAACTGAGCAGATTGGAATCACTAAAAGGTAAAATAATAATTAACTTTGTTTGATTAAGTAATAAAAACTGTCGTCTAACCAAATTACAATTTTATAGGAAGTACAAATGATGCCACTTCAATTGATAATTTTGGTCCACTAAGCAATGTGCGTTTTGCCGTATTTGCTCTTGGGTCAAGCGCTTATCCAAACTTTTGCAACTTTGGCAAGTACGTGAACAAGTTACTCGGAGATCTTGGCGGTGAGCGTATTCATGAAATTGCCACTGGAGATGAAATGTGTGGTCAAGATCAAGCTTTCCGGAAATGGGCCTCTAGCGTATTTAACGTATGTAATACCTATGATTGTTTGCGACATTTTTCTCTTAAAATTTTTTTATAGCATTTTAATTAATCAATATTTATTTTAAATGACAAATAATATTTAAATGCAATATATTGTTCCATCTGGATTCTAAAATAAACGAAATTTCGCAATCGTTATAATCATTTCTCATAACTTTTAATTCAGGTGGCGTGTGAAACATTCTGTTTAGACGATGATGAAACTCTGCAAGAGGCAAAAAGAGCTTTAGGCTCTGTTACATTAAGTGAAGAAACAGTAAGATTTACTCGTCCAGCTGGTCGCCCTCCAACATTGCCAGCAGCGTTACAATCTGCATTGAACCGACAACTAGTAATTTGCGTTGTCAAAGCTAACAAGGATTTGGGTGACTCTACGGCGGAAAGATCTACAATATTTATAGATCTGGAACCAAAGGTAAGTAAAACTGAAAAAGTTGATAAAAATAATGTACCTAATGCCATAATCGTGTTTATTGCATAAACCTTCATTTTACAGAATGAAATCAAATACGATCCGGGAGACCACGTTGGTATTATTGCTTGTAATCGTAAAGAGTTAGTTGATAATTTGTTGACGCGATTGAAAGACGTCAGCGATTATGATGAGCCCGTGCAATTACAACTGATGAAAGAGACTCATACTTCAAGTGGTAAGCGCTCTTTTACATTAAACTTCTTTGTTAACTGGGTTGACTGGTAGAGAATTCCGACTGGCATTAAGTCCGTCCTTTATTACAAACGTATTGGGCATGATCTGAATACAATAAAGTTTTGAAAAAACTAAGAATTTGTTTTTTGTAATATATATTATGACTTATTTTTACAAAAAAATATTCCCTTAGGACCTGTTAAGTCTTGGGAGCCACATGAAAAACTACCAGCTGTAAGCGTACGAGAACTGTTTACCAGATTCTTAGATATAACTACTCCACCAACCACAATTCTTTTGCAATATTTAGCAAAGACTTGTGAAAATGAAGATGAACGAAGGCAACTAAACCTTTTGGCAACAGTAAGTGTAATATTATAAAATGTAATGATGTTAATCCTTCAAGATAATATTTATATTTTTTCTTACTAGGACCCCGCTGCGTACGAAGATTGGCGTCATTTTCATTTCCCGACACTTTCTGAAGTATTAGATCAATTTCCATCGGCCATGCCAAGTGCATCCTTGTTGGCTGCCTTGTTATCTCCATTGCAGCCAAGGTTCTATTCAATCTCATCTTCTCCTATTGCTCATCCAAAACGATTGCATCTTACCGTTGCTGTGGTTACGTACAGAACACAAGGTAAGCAATAAAGGCCACATAAAAATACTTCATCATTATATATAATGCAATATATAGCTAATAAAGTATCGTAGATATGTCTTAATTTATTGCCGTCGATGTGGAATGGAATGTCGCGATTAATAAAAGTAAAAACAAGGTCGACATTTTGTTTTCAAGTTTTTTCACTAAAAAACTAAAATTCATACTTAAGGCAATAAAAATAAGTTGATATTAGATAAATAAACGAATGACCACGGTTTTTGTTAGACTAGTGAACATAAAAAATCACGATTGTATCATGTTCAAACAGATGGTGAAGGTCCTGTCCATTATGGTGTTTGCTCAAATTATCTTATGGATCGTAAAACCGGCGATGAGATTTATCTATTCATACGAAGGTGAATATTCATTTTTGATAATTATTATCAGTCTTCTTTATTCCAATTTTACTTTTATTTTAACGTCTAATTTAATTTTCAGTGCTCCAAATTTCCATCTACCACAAGATTTATCAGTACCTCTAATACTCATTGGCCCTGGAACTGGCATTGCACCATTCCGAGGATTTTGGCACCACCGTAAAGCTCAATTAAACTCTCGAACACGTCCCTCCGCCGGTCCTGTCTGGTTGTTTTTTGGTTGCCGAACAAGAACAATGGATTTGTACAGAGAAGAAAAAGAACAAGCACTTAAAGAAGGTGTACTGTCAAAAGTTTTTCTCGCATTATCACGAGAGAAAAATATTCCGAAAGTAAGCGTTATTTACCCTTCTAATATTATTAATCAATTTATTAATTATTTCCGAAGTTATATTGAAGTAGTATACTTAGATGCTTTGTAGTCACTACATAACCTTCTTACAAATCAGAGGAGCCCTATGTTCAGCATTGAAACGTATAATATAGGCTGTAACTTTGATAGCTGATTCTTCATTAACAGTCTCTTAAATCGAACACGGGATATATGTATTGCGTCAATTGGCATCTAGGACTTCATAGATTTGCCAAATTTTGCACATATAAATTTCACATATGAACCTCCGAAATGTAGGCGTAAATTAAGATATTTCATTTAGTTATAGGATTTAGGAACCATTCATTATTCATTAAGCATTCATATTTTGACAGATAGAAAGCGTTATTTACCCTTGTAATATTATTAATCAATCTATTAATTATTTCCGAAGTAATATTGAAGTAGTATGCTTAGATGCTTTGTAGTCACTACATAACCTTCTTAAAAATCAGAGGAGCCCTATATACAGCATTGGAACGTATATAGGCTGTAACTTTGATAGCTGATTCTTCATTAACAGTCTCTTAAATCGAACACGGGATATATGTATTGCGTCAATTGGCATCTAGGACTTCATAGATTTGCCAAATTTTTCACATATAAATTTCACATATGAACCTCCAAAATGTAGGCGTAAATTAAGATATTTCATTTAGTTATAGGATTTAGGAACCATTCATTATTCATTAAGCATTCATATTTTGACAAATAGAATTTTAAAATTTGTTTGCAGATGTATGTACAAGAACTGGCAGAAAATGAAGGTTTTGAAATTTACGATCTGCTGGTTAATCGAGGCGCGCATTTCTATGTCTGTGGTGATTGCAAGATGGCCGAGGACGTTCATCAGAAGTTAAAAGGAATAATCAAAAAGCATGGCGGAATGACAGATGAACAAGTTCAGAGTTTTATGTTTTTACTTAAGGTATTTTTATTTTTAATCTTAATAAGTAAACATTAAACAAAACATTATATATTACATAAAACAGAAACGGTTAACTTAGAAAACAGTAAATAATTTAATTAGCTTCCTTCTTATTTTATCACAGTAGGTCAATAACAAGAGGATATAGTGCACGTTTATACTATTTGACTACAATGTTGCTGCAATTAAAATAACTTTGTTTATGCATATAATGCGATTTATTACTTAGTAAATTAAGCATATTATATTTTTCCTTACAATTGACTTGAGGCGATTCCTGCACGTCGATGCAAAGATAACGTACATATACGCGCACTCTTATTAAAATATCACAGTGTAATGTTATATCATCAACATCATTACGTACGGCACAAGTCCACCGCTGAACAATGACCTCCCTCCAAGAAATGCCATAAAGCTACCTACATCCATCGACTTTTTGCATCTCTTACCAGGTTGTCACTATCTAGTGGAGGGTCTTCCTATATTACGGTTACCGTTACAATGCTGCTAATTTTAATCTTTCTTTCCCTTATGTTGTCCACTCTTCGAACTATATGTCCAACCCATTTTCATTTCAGCTTACTTATCCATTAGGCTATGGTGGTAACTCTGGTTCGGTCGTTTCTACTTCCTTATGAAGTCTATCACGCAGATAAATTCCTAGCATAGACCTCTCCATAACTTGCTGAGCGGCCTTAAGTGGAAAAACCTTTGATTTTCTCTTTGACCTTTGACGGAATCAAAGGCTTTCTCATATTCCACATATTGTACTCCTCGGTCTTCTTTACAATTTTCCGAAGGGTATGTACGGGGTCTATTGTAGTAAACTGCCCTGTCTGCCTTGTTGGTCCGGTAATCATAAATTCATCTGCTGATAATGTAGTTCTGGCTTCAAATCCCGGGTCGGATCAAAAACCGGTTATTAAGTTTGGCTGGGGGTGGAAAGTTGACGATGTTTCACCCCCGTGCCTAAGAAAGCACGTAAATTTGTTGCTCTGGCGCCTCATCCCTCTCCGGTTGTGCCGGATATCCTTCACATTTGACTATGAGAGTGAGAGGGAATAGAGAGTGCACTTGTGTTTGCGTATACACTCCTGCATTATTATCCTTATATATGTCTTGAGAAAGACCGCCATTGCCGAAATTTAGCCTTGAGGGCATTATTACGAGTACCATAGACTAAAACTACTAGTAATCATTTTTTCATACTTTGTTAATGCAATTTAAACGCTTTGACACTTTCCCGGGACGCATTAATGTGATTACATTAATTCATAACAGAATTTTTAAATGACTCGCGAACAGAACGTAGATGCAGTTCAGAAGGAAAATTTCAAGAATTCCCGGAAGACAGATCTCTGACAGAGACTTTAGATCCTTTGTTCAAAGCAATTGCTTCTTCATTACATGATGTGTTGAAGTTGCGTACGTTTCTCCACATGAATTTGGGTATTTGTCTATTCAGTTGCCTGTATGCTATCATATCTGTTGAAGACTGCAACTTAATTTCCCGGCATACAGCCATGAGATTGAGAGTATAACGGATAATTTTTGGGTCCTTCTGGGATGGATCTAGTAGAACTTAGACCGTATGAAAAGTTTCCACGAGCTTACCATTTATAGTGTTCACTGTTTCTAATTACTGAAAACGACTTTAAAAGTATTTTGTTGTTTAAAAATATCTGGATTATGATTATATCCTGCAATATAATTATAATCAATTTGATATACATATTAACTCTTTACTAAGACTTGTTTTGTATGGAAAATATTTTTATTTTTGTTATATAGGAAGAAAATCGTTACCACGAGGACATATTCGGCATCACACTACGCACTGCTGAAGTACACAGCGCTTCTCGAGAATCAGCTCGAAGGAACCGCGTGGCTGCCCAACCATGACGCCGGTCCTCGCGCTTCCGTCCTAATTCAATTTGCTCCGCATAAATTGATGTCGCTTACTACCCTTTAAATATATTGAATTAATTAAATTTAATGATACGTTACGTAACGTACGTCAATAATCGAAATCTAATAAATATTTCTATTATCTATTTCAAAATCTTGAATTTTTTAGGGAATTGTAGTATTAATTCCGGAAATAATATTTATTGACACAAAATTATTAACTTTATTTACGGAAGAAATAAAATATATTTATTTTAAAATCTATTGTTTTGTTTGTATAAGTATATTATTTTGAACTATTTTCTAAGGAGGTTGTGCATATTTATGAGTATTATTTTCGATATGATTCATTAAACAGAAATAATAAAATTAACATTAAATTGTTAAGTACATTTAAGAAAATACTTTAATTAATCTATTTAATTATTCAAATAAGTATATTATGCAGGGATTCACAATCATTATACGCACAAGCATTTATTATAGCGTGCTTTTAAATTTTGTGTTTCGTTTGTCTTAATGCAAAAAGATAAGAATGAACAACAAAAGACAAGAAAGTAATTTTATTTCATAATTTCATGTTCATTAGCTTGAAAATTATAAAAGAAAATTTTCTTGCTATATTATGATATAGGTAGGATAAACTTTTCATGATATATTGATACCAATGTTTTTCGGTTATTAGTCTATTGCTTAAACAACTACATTATATTGTTTTAAAAAAATAACATAATGTTAGACAGAACACGTCATGTTCTTTAATTTTAGTAAAACTTGTACATATTTTATGCTTGCATCTTCTATTTTCGAGGATTTAAATTATAATTACATGCACGTACATACGTCATTAACTAAATCAACTCCTTATTAGATCATAAAATACATGTGCACTGCATTTTGCGCTCTAAGTTTAAAGTCTATTAAAATAACAAAACTATATAATGGTTACTTTTATTACATGAAATAATTGAAAACACTAATTCTTTTACTGTAGAGATTGGGAAAATATCTCCAAATGCTGCAATTTTACGTGAATGTCAACTTTGTGATCTGTGTGAACTTAGCTAGTCGTAAGAAATGTATTCATATTTTCTATTATCGATATTTAAAAATTAATACAACAACCCTACTAACAAATGTTTCTGTGTTACTATAAATAAATTTTGTAATCAATAATCATCTCTTGTAATTTTAATAATAATATTATATACATTTTATCGAACGAAAATTCCTCAAAAATTTATTCAAATACACATTTAAAACTTATATTTAAATTATATTCATGTCCAAAATAAAGTCACAAGCTACATCTTATTACGTATTTGCACCACTTTTACTATTAATGGAAGCTATTTGGCTGTGCTACAATATCAGACGATTGCATGTTGCTGGATTTTATTAATATTTGTCTGTTATTTATCAATTAAAGTTCCTTCGAATTCATTAAAAATCTTTTTATTTTTTTTCCTACTGCTGAAAAATCCTAACCAATACAAAGCGACAGAGATATAATAACTGATATAAATCAATAAAGTTCTAGTTAGTATTTTTGTCCTAATACTAATTTAGTAATAAACAAAATTGTTCTTTTTAAAAGCTTTTATTTTACTTGTAATGTGTTTTAAAGCAGTTATACGCAACCGATTGAGCTGAAATTTTGCATAAATATTTTGCGTATAATACATGGTTAGCTAATCGACGTCATTCTAAATCCAATATGGTGGACTCCCAAAGATGACGGACTATGTTTATTTTATGCACCCTCATGATATGGATATTAAATTAAAGAGTTTGCTGAGAAGAATACGAATAGAATGATGTCCGCGTTCAGCTCTTCGAGGAGATGGTGTACTACTGCCCGGCTAAACGGTAAGACTTACCGTGGTCGTGTCTTCACTAATATCGACTTATACCTTGGGCAAATTCTGGCGATTTGCCTAATTTTAAAGAGTCATAGCTCGGCAAAGCTTAGGATAGTTTGATGGTACTCGAACAAATGTTGTAGGGACCGACAAAGATCAACTGCTGGCGATAAAAAATCAAGATGGCGGATCTGAGATAGCGACCAATATTAACAATGTCGCATTAAATGACATAAACAGACTTAGAAACATGTCCAGCGATAACTAAAAAATAAATTAATAGTAAATTAACCTTTTTAATAATAAGTATTTATTGAATTGCTCTAAAAAGAATAAAATAAACTTTAAATTAAATCAAACCCATTAATTTATTACATCTCACAATTTATATGATATATAAGCATGTCGCGAGATTTACTCGTGTACATAAATAAGAATACAATATGTAACTCGACATATATGTATGTATGTAAATCTACGAAAAATATAAATACCTATTTTATGTAAATTGTGTAATGTAATAAATAAATGGGTTTGAATTAATTTAAAGTTTATTTTCTTCTAAAAAAGCTTGTTTTTGTAAATGTTCTTGTACTACTAAATTATTACATAGCCTGACAAATGCAGTTGCAACAGAAAAATAGATATACTTCTTACATAACTTACACTTCTTACATAAAGTAAGAAGCATTTTTGACATAAGAACTTTTCTTACATAAAATAATAAAATAACAAGAAGATTTATTTATACACGTCACAATTACTGTATTAGGCCACTGACATTTTACTTTTTAAATGAATAGCTTATCCTCCTCCTGCTTCTAAGCGGGTTTTGTGCAAGAAAGGATATTCTGTATTACCCTGCTGCCATTGGCAGATGTCATAATATATTCTCAAAATTTATTTTAATTTCTTAGACATAAAGTTGCCTCCACGATACAAGAGAAATTTCTAATGGTGGCTGGCATTAAAAAAATGAACGACTATAAGCCAGTGCTTGACTAATATCCCACCTGATGGTAAGTGGCAACAAGCGTAACAAAAGCCTATGGTCTTGAATAGAAAGATAGAATCAAATAGAAGGAAAATGCTGCGAAATGACTCCACTCCTTTGCTGTGCGCATTACGGACGATATAGCAAGCCGTTTGGTTCGAATGCGAGAAATATCGACAACAAAGGTGCGGAGACCAACAGAGCGTCTGGTAGTTCGATGATAAAACAGATACGGAGCAGTTAAGTCATACATGGCCACATCTTTCGAAATGTATCCTTTTGAATCAGAGTTTTAGACTATAGACTGAAAGTCACTCGCCAACACGCATTTTTTATATTTCTTTTTTTCCGTATTATATTTCCTTACCCTCTCAGAAATGAGTATTGCCTGTGCTCAGCAGTGGGACCCATTTAGGCTGTAACTGTTCTATAGAAAATATCAAATAAACACCTTTCGCCTTGATATATAATTGAAAAAGGAACATTTGAAATCACACAAAATTCACAGCTCTTTGTTGGCAACATTTTAAAATTCTTTGGCGCCAGTGTTTGACATTAATAAATATACATATGCTTATTTACTCTGATACATTGGCAGTATGCACAAACGACATAACTTGCCGAAGCGATAAATCTTAGAGTAACATTTGTATGCGACAATTATTCGTTTGACATTGATAGTATGAACATATAAAAAATATATGTTTAATTTTATTTAATGTATTTGTAACACATATGTAATATAAAAAAATAATGTTTGTTTGTTCATGTTTTTGCGCTGCCATACCGTTCATCAGATTGCGGTAAAACTTTGTCAACTTATTGCAGGTATAGTATAGTTAATTTACAGTAGGTGGCGCGCGTATCGTACCGACCAATTTATTTTAAAGTCGTATATCATTCAACTTCTTTGAATTATGAACTCCTAACTAAACAATATTATAACTCTTCCAAATTTAAAGTGATATTTCTACATTTATAACTCCAGCTGCTGCAATACGCCTGGTACTGCTGGTTATGTAAATTTTAGCTGTATGCACTCCTTCTCCATATTATAAAAATTGACTGCGAAATTTCACACTCTTAACTTAGAAATGAGTTGCGATGCTGAGTGTCACGGGTCTCAATCCACGGAACAAGTATTTTATATGATTGACAAATAATTGTTTCGGGTCTGGTTATATGTCCTTGTAAAATTGTTGTTTGTAAATGTTTGCAAACTGCCTCCACGATCAAGAGAAAACGTGTGAGGGTAACGGTATTAAAAAAATGTGCGATGTAGTAGTAAGGAGAATAAACGTTTATTTTAAAAATTTCCTAGTTCGTGAGCAAAACGAATTCAGTTTCCACTGGTATCAAAGAAATTATCAATTGCAATTTTAATTGTTGAAGCTACTGATTCCCGTATTGCATAGGCGGTGGATTCTTTCATTCCACAAAACCCTCTCAGAAATGAGTCAAAGATTAATTTTGTAATTTTTCTATCTTAAATTGTTTTGTTTGCGTATAATTAATTATGTTATGTTATTAATTATGTTAATTACCTTTTGGAATTAGGGACCAGTTTTCTTAACTGTTTTTAATAAAATCAATCCGGTCAACTGTGATATCTTCCAATAATAATGTTTAAGTTGAATTGTATCTTGAAGATCTTTATGTATATAATATGTATTATGTATAACCTTAAAATACTTTAATAACCTGACGTATTATTAAATTTTAAAGTTTTAACAGTTTATTATGTCCCCTGAATTTCGATCTCAGCGATCATTTCAGATTAATTATTATTATACTAGTGATTTGCCCCGGCTTTGCACGGGTGTTTTATGGATATCGACAACAGCGCTACCTGCCGCCTCCAATTGCGAGTCCAAACCATTCTGGAATCAACTTAATCACCCACACAAAACTTCATCAAAATCGGTCCAGACGTTTAAGGGGAGATCAGTTATATACATAAAGAAGCTGACAGTGGCTTAGCAATTAGTTGTTGCGCTGGGGGCCGCGGGTTCGAATCCCACACGGAACAAGTATTTGTATGGCCTACAAATAATTGTTCCGGGTCTGGATGTTTGTCCTCGTGCAATTTATGTTTGTAACCTGTCTCCACGATACAGGAGCAAAATCCTAGTGTGGAGGTAACGTTTTTTTAAACAAAAAAAAAGAAGACAGAAGAATTATTAGACGTCGTACTGCCCTCTCCGACTTTGTCCTTTAAAAAGCCTTTAATTACCATAAAATATTGAGGGTCACTTAACGGGATAAGAACTATGCTATCTCTCAAGTTGGACCAAACTGCACACAGTGTGCAAAAGTTCATAGTAATCAGTTCAGTAGTTTAAGAGTTCATCGCCGACAAACAATGTGACACGTAATTTTTATACATAAAGATTAGAATAATAAATTAACTAATATTCATCGTGTTATTATTTAGTTAATTTTGTTCTACGCGATTTCATCCGCGTGGAACTTAAAAAAAAAACACCTGCAGATCTTTAATAGTGGTCTTTAAGCAAGTCATTCAATTATCGAAAAACTACTTTAAACTCAGTTTTTTTGTCATTATCTAAAAAACTATGCGATAATATGAGAAAGTATTTAAAATAACAATTTAAGATCTATTATTTTACGTAATAAGCTTGTTTGAAAGTTTGTTTTTAAATCTACAAAACCATTTCTCAACTATTCTTCAACAAATTAGACAGACAAATTTTTTTTAATTGGTTATTCATGTCTTAATAAAATGCAATGTCTTTATTTATTTATTTTATTTAATATTCTTTATTGCACACCATACATAAATTACAGAAATTCTATATATAAAAGAAGTATGCAATGGGCGGTCTTATTGCTGATAGCAATTTCTTCCAGACAACCAATGAATGGACAGGATTGCACGAATATGACAAGGGCAGGGCAAATTGGTGTGTTAGAGAAAAAAGAAAAGAGATAGAAAAGAATAAACACATATACATACTATACATACACATACTATAAACATATATACATACAAAACATATATATATATATATATATATATATATGTATTAATATATATATATATATATATATATATATGTATTAATTTAATAATTCAATATATATATATATATATATTGAATTATTAAATTAATTAAATGAAATTGATATGATACATATAATATATTATTTAATGGCTAGTGTGGAAGTGAAGTTATAATTTAAAGTGCGAGGTAGTGATTCTTAATTAGTTTTTTAAATACCGGTAGGGATGGTGCGCGTTTTACTGACAATGGGAGTTCATTCCATAAATGAACGGCCTGTACAGTAAAAGACTTGTTCATAAATTTTCTAGTGTATAGTGGCAAATTCAACTTCAAACTCTCTGCTGATCTCAAGTTACGCGAAAGGGAATCATGAAGAAATTCAAAACGATTTTTGAGGTAAGAAGGGTAAGAAGGATTAAAGAGAACACTATAGAGAAGATGAAGTGTGTGAGCATTCCGATGAAGTCGTATTGGCAACCACTTGAGCTTAGTACGAAAAAGAGATACATGGTCATATTTGCGCAGTCCAAATATAAACCTTATGCAAAAATTCTGAATTCGCTCAAGTTTATCGAGGTGAGCTTCGGTGAGATCTAGATAGCTGACGTCTGCGTAGTCAAAAATAGGGAAGAGAAGGGACTTGGCAAGCATAGTTTTGGTGGAAATGGGAAGAAAGTTACGTAATCTACGCAAGGAGGCTGCCGAGGCATAAACTTTGCGATTAATTTCTTTGATGTGCTGTCCCCACGACAGATTCTTATCTATGTGGATACCTAAGTTCTTTACTGAATCTGCGTAAGGAATAATAGTTTTACCAAATACTAGAGGCAGGTAATCTAGGCTCGACTTAGCCAACATTTGCGCGCTGCCCATGATAATGGCTTGCGATTTTGCTGGGTTAACGTGAAGGCCGTATGCATTACTCCACTCAAGAATTCGATTGAGATCTGCATTAACGACATTGATAGCATTGGGGAGATCGTTGGGACAAGCTTTTGTATATATTTGTAGATCATCTGCATAAAGGTGGTAGGAAGAAGTTAAATTATTGGATATTGAGTTTATAAAAACTGCAAAAAGCAAAGGAGATAAAACGCCTCCCTGTGGTACACCAACATGTACGTTACACCAAGATGATAATGTATCGTCGATACGTATACGTTGCTGGCGACCAGACAGGTAACTCTGAAACCAACCAATCGCCGTTGGAGATACGTTAAGAGAGCGCATTATGCCGAGTAGGACATCATGGTCAACGGTATTAAAAGCATTACTGAAATCTAATAAACAAAGAACAGTTACTTCACAGTTTTCCATTCCTAATCGGATATCATCGGTGATGTTCACCAATGCTGTGGTAGTACTGTGTCCAGGTCGAAATCCTGACTGTAAAGGATTAAGAAGAGCATTCGCACAAAGAAAACTGTTGAACTGGGTGTAAACAAGGCGTTCAAGGACTTTAGATAAGAAGGGCAGTAAAGAGATAGGACGATATTCAGAAAAGGATGTAGGATTACTTTTCTTTGGAATAGGAATAATTTCAGCATTTTTCCAAGATGATGGAAAACTACTTGTAGAAATGGAGAAGTTAAGGATATGACAAATAATAGGAAGAATAATATCGAGAATGGGAAGAATCATGTTACGACTGACACAGTCACTTCCCACTGCATTGGAAGTAATAGATAGAACGCTCTTCTTAACGTCACAAGCAGAGAATGGTTTGAAAACAAAAGAAGAATGATTGGGAGTGGGAATAGTTGAAAGATATGTTAGTGTATTAGCCTTAGTAGTGTTATCTAAACAGGACGAGGAAGAAAAATGTTTATTTAAACCATTAACGTTTAAATCTTTTGGTGTTGGATTATTCTTAGATTTCCCAACACCCAATGATTTGAGAAATTTCCAGACCTTTGCCGTATCACAATTTTCCACTGACTTATGAATATGAAGGCGTTGAGCATCCCTACACAACTTATTGCAGTGATTGCGAATGTTAATATATTTTTCCCTATTAAACGCATTCGGCTTACGTTTAAACTTAGCCTTAGCTATCGCTTTTTTATTGATTATAGATTTAATATCATCAGTAAGCCAAGGTGATGGACGATGTTTAATTTTGACTAAGCGTGCAGGTGCATGCACATCAAAGATTTTTATAAGGGCAGAAGTAAAGATTGAGACCTTATTATCCAGATTATCCGCGCTATAAAGACTTGACCAATCCCAAAGCAACGCATCCTTACGAAGACTATCTATATCCATGCCACCAAAATTACGCTGCAGTAACATTATTGGTTTAAATAAATATATATTAGTTTTTTAAAAGTTTATACTCAATTATAAATATTTTTATGACTAGAAATACTTTATTTAGTAATATCTATACACTCGTAACTGTAAATATTATTTTCTAAATAAATTAATTTTTAAAGTGCTCAAAGAAGAAATTTTCGCGGCGACGATGATTAGTGAAATTGAAAAATGCATTTTTATATAATTTAGATGTGGAACGACAAACATGCTCTCGTTACTTAGATTTCGATAGTTTTTAATACCTATGTAATTTTAGTGTAGCATATTTTTATTAATTAGTTGATACTGAATTTTATAATTATGTATTACAATAAAACGCTGTTTTATGAGTATGACTTTATAAAATATTATTGGGGAGGAAAACATAGATACAGATACTTACATTTAGGTACACTGTTATCAAATTAAATCAAACAATTTAAATAAATAAAAAAAATAGTACTTCCCCAGGTATAAATAACTATATAAAGACTTTCTTGGGTTTATGGTTTCTTTTTTATGTTAGATAAACTATCATCGAAAAATGTAAAAAATTTAAATTGGAAAGGGATTTTTCTACGTGATAAAGTTAGAAACGAAGATATTCGCAGTGGAACCAGAGTAACTGACATAGCCCAACGGAATATTAAAGTGGCAATGGGCTGGCTATATAATTTGGAAAATCGATAAAAAATAGGAAGTCTCTTATAGGTAAGCGAAGTAGTACTCAACCTTTATTCCTCTTCACGTATTCTCATACGCTTTTCTTCACACACACACACACACACACACACACACACACACACACACACACACACACACACACACACATAGGTCGCAAATAATACTTAGGTACCAAGTACTATTAGGCAAGAGTGAATAGGTTTTTGTTAAGCCAGTGCAATTCATCATATTAGGCTACATAACCACTTACCGATGAGATTGTAGTTGCTTTACTACTTGCTGGGTAAAAATAGTAAAAAAAAAATTACCCTGTGAAAGTTTGCATTTAGATAATTATAACTTTTCTAACCAACCATAAAAATATGATGAGAATATGTATAAAAGTTGCCTCACACGGGACAGTATTAATATAAAATTTTATATCTTCCATTATCTACGCATGAAAACTTTTATAATCTCTGAATCCCGAGGTATGTCCATATTAAGATGCTGAATAGAGCCACATTGATAGGCATGGGGATCGTTTCGTAATTTCACGTCGTTATCGAAAAAAAAATTGTACGTATTTCAGGTGGTGGTTTGCAAAACACGATTCCACAAAAATTCACTCAATATAAAATAATTGCAAAGTTGCTTCTAAAAATACTTAAATTTTAAACGTCAATTTTTTCTTACGTGGTAGAGCCATGCTGCAGCTATATTAGTAGTAAGTATAGCTGTAGCACGTATGGGTCGGCTCGACCGGGGAAGGGCCACGCTCTCACAGAATACCATGTAAAATAGCAGTTTAACCCTGCTGTATTTCTTATGGTGAGTGTAGAGAATCGGAGAACCTTTTTACTGGAAACGAGGCATTACATCTTAGACCTCACGGGTGACAACGCATCTACATTTTGATACGTAATCGAGAATAGATGTAGATGTCTATGGGCCGTAGCAACCACTTACCATCAGGTGGACTGTGTGCTCGTTTGTCACCCTTATTCTATTAAAAAAAAAACTTTCTGAGATTTCAGTAAAATAATGTTAAGTATTGTATGCACTCGTACAATAATTATGTGTCTCATGTTAATAAAGCTATTGGGCTATTTTGATTTTTAATAAAGTGATTTTACTTTAAAGGTTAAATAATTGATTTACCCTTCTATATCAAGAACCATTTTTTCTGTCACTCCTATTGAATTTGACAGTTCTTGCTGAAATTTAGCATCTTTAGATGGATCAGAATCGCGCGCTGATCCGGCTGTTAGATATTGCAAAAATAATCGAAAATATTTATTTTTACTTTCATGACGACGACTACCTTGTTTTATTTTATTACGGTCAAATAATATTTATTAGGTTATAAAGCAAGTATTTACAAATATTTTCATTATTTTGTTATTCTATTGTTAACAGTTATTATCACGTCTTAGCTTTACACCAAGAATTACATTAGAAATTCTTGATGGGATGCGATGTAACATACTTTATTTTCATTAAGAACTATAATATATATATATTTGTTTTTTTGACCAGTAGTCCAATCTCAAAAAAGTTCAATGAATTAAAAAATGCCGATAATTATATAATTTCAAGTCAGTGTTTTACATTTAAATATCAGTTATAAAGAGCCAAAGTTCTTATTTTAAGTTTGATTAATTTAATTCGAGACTAAAATAAATGTGAAAGGTCTTTTATCTCCAATAATAATTTTCATCAAAAATAACATAGACTTATAAAAGTCTGTTACGGCCTACGGCTGCTCCCTTAAAGGATCCAATCCTCTGGGGTCCATGAGCAGAAGACTTCCCGAGCAAACGTAGGTCGGGCCTCAATGTGGCCACGTGGAATCTCTCGAATTACACTAAAATATATGGGGGAGCGTTCTATACTACGGCCAGTCGACCGGCAGAGGAATTAGGCGGAGCTTACTTACCTATATCCAAGGCGACTGGTCCCTCCGGAGTCGGTCAGGTCACATGTGGTTGTGTAGTGAAAGGGAAATAAGTGATGTGATGTTTATCTGGGTGTGACTGATGGTGATTGAACCTAGACCTTGGCCGTCGGCAGCAGCCCGAGCGTCGACACCGCTCCAACTTGAGGGGGGCTTCCGAGGTTGTCCACAGTCACTTTCTTCTTTCGTCACGTTGACAGTCAATTAACTCTATCGTACGATTTACTAACTTACAGAAGCCACTAACTATCGCGGGTTAAAAGGTTAACACACAAAACGCACACGGAGTTTACAGTTTATTAAAGGTCACTACCGTTTCGCGTCGCAACAGTTTGTTCTAGAATACAGAGGCCGCACTAGCTAATATTGCCTAATGCACTTATGAAGATTCTGAGTCAAACACAATGAGTCCCTAGGAAGCTCTCCAGCAGGAATGCGCGTCACAATGATAGACCGTATATTTACTGGCCGCGCCGAATTATTCCAAGTTCCCTAACAGACTACAGCGTGCCAATCGTTAGCACCGCTTATGGACGACTGACTTTTCACTCGCGACCCGCGCGCCACTGCACGCTCGGAAGAACTTCAAACCGGTATCGCCCAGAGCCGCGCGCCCCCTAGACGTCGATTCCGACAACAGTTTTGCGCGAACAAAGTCATACACACGGTCAATCATACTGAAGATTATCAATTGTACTACAAAATATTTAAAAGACTATTTCCAGTATAATGACCCGAATATCATTATTAATGTTTGACTGGCACAGTTAAAAGTTTTATCAGATGGCTAAATGGTTGACTATTATATTATGATAAGGTCATGCTTTTCTATAAAAAGCTGCAAGAAATTTTAAATCACGGACCTATTGGTTTGTTTAACTATTCACTTCATTAGTGAAAAAGAAGATGGACTGATCTAAAAGTTTACTTTCTTGTGTAAAAAGTGCTATTTAGATTTTTATGCAAATGATAATTAATGTTTCTATGTAAATAAATGTAACTTAGCGTGTATTATATTCAATGGTAGCGGCCATCCATATTTGCAAAACCAGCATCATTTTCTGTACAGAAACCGGCAAAGTGTTGCTCAAGGCACTATAAAAAAAGCAGCTGATAAAAATGTTACACTCATAACTGTTAACAAAAACTGTTTCTGCAAATGGTCTTATAGATAATAACTCTTCCGCCGTGTCAGGTGCAGGAGCTATTATTAGAAGGAGAAGAGGTAAAATTTTGTTTTAGAGATGCGCAATCAATATTGTTTCGTCTGCAATTAAGCCAAAGTGCACAACGGGCATTATACTCAGGCCGATAAATTGGTATGGAAAAAAATAATTTTACCAGCTTTCAGAAAATCAATCAAAATTCAAAAAAACATAAATATTAACATCAAAAATGTATATCTGTATGTCTTTACATACATATAATGATTTATGGCTGCTAATTAACTTACGGTGACTCAGTATAACATCCTACATTCACGCCGAAACTAAGAGGAGAAAATCACTGTAGAAAAAGTATCTAATAATTTATTGCGGAAATTTTGTGATAAAATTAAAAAAATTACAAACTTATCCAAGATATCCTATGCGCTACAAAAAAAAATTAGATGGCGTCAGTTTTTAAGAAGATATAACAAAAAGAAACAAAAAAATAAATTTCAAAAAAGTTCAGTATCTAATTGACAATATACCGCTGACACTTAATCACGCTTTTCAAAACCACGCCAGTTGTAAACAATACTTCTGTGAAAAATAACGTACAAAAGATAATTAAGAACACACAATTTTTTTTTTCAAATTTCCGCCTAGTTGTAAGTTGAAGGCCAAATAGGTCATGTGTCAATTTTAATTCAATATATTTTATATGAAGTGATCTTGACTACGTTTCATCAATTAACCATTGGTGAAAATGAAAACAGGAATTTCACAATTGATTTTACTAGAATCATTATTAGTTGAACCTTGCAGCTTGTTCATTATTTTTGTTATAAATACCTATAAATGTATATATTATTAATATTTTGTATTTTTCCCTATCTGCAAAGTTCTACGCTCTATAAAAAATGTGGCGTATGACATGACTGACAATCTCTCGAACATTTTATCTAGGTACAAATATGTTTTACGTTTTCGTCGCCTCCACATGATATTTTTGTCAGCATAAGGTACTCTTCTGTATCTGAAACGAATATGAATATTGCTACAAAGTAAAGTAATAGGCTATACAAGTCTCTCTACTGGGCACATGACTCTTTTTTATTTCTGAGAAAGTTTTAGGGCAAGGAAATACCCGCCGCGCTGCCCCAATGCTTGTTGACGAAAATTGCAATTACAAATTTCATTCGTGCTGCCACGGATCAAACCCGGGAAAAATTTACAGCGAAAGCTTTGACCCAGAGCTACTAATACGACACAAATAAATACGATTTAACATATATAATAAAAAATCTTACGTACTTAAAACTTGAACACTTGATAGCTCGTGATGCCTACCGGACAAAGCTACTACAGCACACCGTGCAATGTAATTGGAGATGCGTAACCACGACATAATTCTCAGTGATGCGCAAGCATAACAGGCAGTATGTCACTTATATAATAGTCACCTCTGCAGTCTATTAATCTTTGCAATTTTATGTTTCGTCAAGGTCATTTAGGCTTGTTAAAGCCTTAATATATAAATATATATATTATATAGCATAGTGTATATATGCATATAATATACAGGGTATTTTTGGAACGCTCCCGAAAACTAAGACAGGCGACAGCACCAAGTATACCTTTGATCATGGGTCATAAATAAATTTGATCCTGATGAAAAAAAAAACATATTTTTACAACGTTTTATTAGCTTTATTTACGCGCCATCATGTTAGTACAGCTAAATGAAACGATAATTTCATAAAAAAAAAATCATGAAAATACTGAAACATAAAACCAGCAGTGGAAACTGAATTGATATCACCTGACTAATGGAGGTTAATGTACGCGCGAACGGTGAAAAAAGAACGCTGGCCTTGAACTTGGGCACTGAGCGATTTATCACATATTGGCCAGTATTACTGTGCCTGCATGCTATTGGTTCCCGCGCTTTGTTCGCTCCAAAAATACAGTCGCATACACAGCTTACTTTGCGACTCGCGACGATGTTTTAAAAAGGAAGGAAAAAAAATTATTTATATCTATTGTTTTATGACTAAACTAGTGAACGAAAAGGTAAATATGATAGGAGAAGGTGAATGGGGAAAATTGTGCAGTAAAGTTAAAATTGTTGAGGAAGAATACTGAAAAAATTACCATGTGATCGACCTGATGACGGAAGCTCAAGCGAAGATGAAAGTGATGATGAAGTAGCATCCAGTAACACCAACACACCATCAACATCTGGCTTCCATGTGACCCAAGACGTCATAATGGACGGCGTGTCACCCTTAGCTTAAGTTTTTTTGTTACAAACTACTTTATATTTTACGATAGAAATAACAAACAATGCTCAAGTAAACATTATCTATTTTTAATTCCCACCTCTTCCAAAGTTCTAAGTAGCTAGTAAAACACCTATTATGATTCTACAATAAAACAATTAATTACTATAATATTATAAAACAATAGCCCAATACCATGTAGTACTTTAGAACGCGACTGTACCCACACTCACTCCGCTGTCGATCTGTATCTAGCTCGGTATGAAACAATGCTGCGGTCATAAGAAAAAAAGGCGCATCTAACAATTTTCGAATAAATTACCATTCGACTCATGATAAGAAGACGCATCTACTAAATTTTTTTTAATATTCACTAATATCAATATTTTAGAAATTATCGTCAGAATTTTAGACGTAGCTGTTGATCACAGATGACATTTGATTAGTAGAAAAGACGTATACAAATTCAACATAAAAGAAAAGACTTATTTAACCAGTTGCTACGTCATCTTTAACAATATTTGCATCGATTACTTAAATTAAAATTATTCTTGTCTTATTATTTTATATCTTATTATTAAGAGCTCATATCTTATTATTAAGAGCTGGTGTTTCACATGTGGTCCCATATAAATTTGATCTAGGTCAGACCAATAGTTTTTGAGTTATCCTTAATTATTTATATTAAAGTCGGTTGTACAAATGTTTTAATTTTTAATTATTATCGTAGTAAGTCTTGTATGATATCCCCTTTAAAATCATTACTCAAGAGTTGCGGGTTGTTATTTTTTGTGTCTCACTACCAATGCTTTTCTAATATTTACTAAGAAAAAAGTAGTAAATTACTATTAGCGTCCTTTCAACTTCAAATGACCTTTCCAAAATATATAAAAATGTTAAATGAATGGTAGTTTTGTTTTATTTATTAGGTTGGGAGGACTCAAATAGTTATATGCGTCTTTCCTTCGATGTTTTTGTGTTGCCAGGTGTACTTTTTTAATCTAAGATGAAAAGGAAAATTCGTTTTATTTAAATAAATAAACAAATTAAAAAAAAATAAGTTCGTCCTTAAAATCTTCATGTCTCTACGTCTATATTTCAATATAGATACCTTTTAATATACTTTAGACACGGGGTCTGAAAGAAAAATTCATCAATTTATTTTTTATTTCCATTTTACGTTTTTGTTAGTTACTTCCTTTTTTATTATGACGGCAGAATGCCTAACCCTGTCGCCTCAGCCAGTGTGACCATATGTGGCAGGTTCCTGCCATTTTGGCTGGATTGGCCTCTTATTTTAGCCTCTGACATGATCGGTTGACGTTTTATTAAACCTAGCAGTATTTGGCAGTATTGGGGTATTAAAAATATATTTCATTATGGCAACTTAAAATGACGAATATGACAACCCTGGATACTTCGCCAGCATGTTAGAGGTTTCCCTGTATTACTAGATTTCTCGTATTATGCTTGTATCACATTCAATAAACAACTTTAAAAAAAATTGTGTATAACGTTGATAATCTTAACACGAGTTGGTTAATATTTCAATCAGTCATAAAAGAGACGTACTTTAGTATGGTATAGAATTTGATTTCATTATCACCATGAAATCTTGTTAATAATATTTCGTGGACGATAGTAATTATAGGTGACGGTGATGAGGCGAAAATAAGAAAGGGCGTATAGAGCGAAGTGGAAGCATGATTTTTTATTTTCATCATGGATCTCAAAAGTTAAAGATGATCCAGATTGTGTACTGTAACTGCAAATTGGCACCCCGGCTGTCCGCTTAAAGGAGCATGCTGCTACTAGTAAACATCAACAAAACAGGAGTGGATTCAACATGCGAAAGAATATTCTCTAAAATAAATTTAATTAAGACAAAAACACGAAACAGATTTATAAATAAACATTTAGCGTCTATCTTGTACGTTAAACAAGCATGACGATTGAAAGATATGTTTAATTTTAATTTAAAAAATATAGCATTCATATGTGTATTTTGACGTTTCTTAATATAATACAATGGTAAATAAAGTTGGCAGTATTTAGGTATCTTTCATTACAGATTTTGGCAGGATTTGGCAGGTTTTTAACCAAAGTATGGCAGGATCTGTATTTTAAAGATGGTCACACTGCGCCTCACGCTTGTGACGCAGTAGGTTTCAGCCTTGACGGGGTTCGTTCGTTTTAGTTTTTGAGACAGTTCCGTGTTGATTTTGTACACGCGTGCGCGAGCGACAGTTCAATCGTTTTGTTTAATAAATTTACTTGTGATTACGTGTTGATATTAAAGTTTTTGTTACGTTTTTGGATTCTTTTTTGTTTTAATAATGCCTAACGCGTACGTTTATAGTGGTCAACATGTTAGGTATCCGAACCTAGGTACACGAAGTATCGCTAAATAAATTGTTAAGACTTCGGGATGGTACAAGTGTGTCATACTGTGCAGTGCACAAAGTGTTGAAGCGTAACCAATGCGCCCATACAAATTGCACAAAGTGCAAGCTTTAGTTCCCGGCGATCACGACCGCCGACGAGTTTTCTGCCGTTGGTTATTATACCAGCAACAACGTGTGCCTGGTTCCATTGAGCACATTATCTGGACGGATGAGTCGACATTTACCAGAAACGGCCTGTGGAACCGAAGAAATACACACGTGTATTCAGAGGTTAACCCGCACGCTGTTCGACAAACCGGGCACCAAACCCGATGGTCGGTTAACGTATGGGCAGGTTTATTTAAGGATCGCATACTGGGACCAGTGTTTCTGCCAGAGCGACTGAACGGACAGCGATACCTAAACTTTATAAATGAACAGTTGGTTGACATTTTAAACGACCTATCGTTGGCTGAATATCGCCGCACATAGTTCCAACATGATGGTGCCCCTCCACATTTCGTGAGGTTCATCCGTGAGCGCCTCAATGAGCTATTTGATAACCGCTGGATCGGCAGACTAGGACCACACGCTTGCCCACCTCGCTCACCAGATCTGACTCCGTTAGACTTCTTTTTGTGGGGTATGTGAAAGAAAGGGTTTTTAATCGTGAATGTGATAGTGCTGAAGAAATGCGCCAAAGGATCGTGGATGCTTTCGAGAAACTACGTACGGACTGTGTCGAAGACCACACGATGATGCCCCGCCTGCACCCAAATCTGCCTTGAAATGAATGGAGCACAATTTGAGCCGCATCTCATAAGACCACGGAGGATTTAGAGCAGTAAGCTGTTTCATAACTATTTTTTTTTTAAATAACTTAGTACTAGACTAATCTGAATAGGTACATAACTGAATACATGAGAATAATAAACATACCTACACGATGAATAAAAACGCATGACTCCAACCTTGGTTACATTTCATTTAAGTATTTCTTCATTAGCGGGGAATCGAACCAGTTCTTTGGGTTATTTAACCTGTAAATTCGGATTAAAGTGGCTACGTGGAGATAAGCACAGTGGCAAAATAGTAGGTTAAGTAGATAAGTTAGGTATTTAGACACGTGTTGTAAATTATTATATTGTGGGATGGCCCGCTAGTTGCGGGCCGCGCGAATTTGTGTTCGCGCGTACATTGACCTTTATCTAGCTCAGGTCAGGTGATATCAATTCAGTCATTCCACTGCTGGTTTTATGTTTCAGTATTTTCATGATATTTTTTATGAAATTATCGTTTCATTTAGCTGTACTAACATGATGGCGCGTGAATAAAGCTAATAAAACCTTGTAAAAAGATGATTTTTTTTCATCAGGATCGAATTTATTTGTGACCCATGATCAAAGGTATACTTGGTGTTGTCGCCTGTCTTAGTTTTCGGGAGCGTTCCAAAAACAACCTGTATATATATATATTATATAGCATAGTGTATATATGCATATAATATATAGCAGCCAGCCTATAATAGTAACGAAGCATTTCATCTTAGTTCTGAGGGGTGAAATAGCCTCTACATTTTAAATGATTGAGGATATATTATGTAGATTTCGATGGGCCACAGTGTTCACTTACTATGAGAGTTAATAGAGAGTGCTATTGTGCTTGCACATACTCTTGTGCATTATAATCAGGTCTTGTGCGTCTGCACAGAGCCGTTGTGAGCGAATTTTAGTCTGGAGGAGGACATTAGTGTTTGCGTAAATGTAAGAAATCACTTCATTTACTAGTTTAGTATTTGTAACCAATAATTAAAAATTATCAACATCCTTATAAACTCACGCTCTTTTATAGCAAATTCCAAAGACCTGAGTCGCATGGAATGTGTGCCCGTTTTCTCCCTTATTCTACAAAATAATAAGTCGGTGTATCTAAAAATTAAAGACCAGAATTTGGAAGTATTTATGTGGGAATTATTTTATTTTTATAGTTTTTAAACTAGTTTTTGTTATTTATTGAAACTTAATTATTTTACCCATTTAAGTGGTATAAAGAAAATTATAAATTCAACTAGAACGCCGTTTAAATTGTTACATTAAAATCATCGACCTCTATTTTTCCCACCCTTACGGATAGGTTTTTTAAATATTTATCTGAGATTACCCACGGAAAAAAATCTTCTAACTCGGTTCAGCCATTTCCAAGAAATTGATGAACGTCCTTGAAAAATTAATGCGTCGAATATTGAACCTCCTCGATCGTTTTCGGAAGTCTGTAAAAAACGTGATAGCTAAGTATTGAGCAAAAATAAACATTATTATGACACCGTTCCGATTCATATCAGTTAATACAAAAATGATTTAAAGTTAGTACTTATTGTTCCATATTTCTTTCAAAGAGCGGTGTCTATTATTACCAACACTCCCCTGGAGCAACGAATGCCGAGATAAATTAAGACAATTTGAACAAAAAGGCTATTCACATAAAATGAAAGAAATAGATTTTTAATAAGAATACGACCGAAAGTACAAATAAACCTGCTTGTTATTTTGAACATTATAACTGATAAGAAATACAGAAAATATGTGACGAACGATTAGGGCGTTCGCCTTGCATAATAAACACACGCTCTTATATTACAAATTACAAAGTCCTGAGTAACGGCATCTTATATTTTATAACTCTCATAGTCTGCATAGATTTTTTTTATTTATTATACGGAAGATGCTGCTGCCCATCTCCTGGTTTCTCTCTGTATCCCTCTGTTGTCTCTAACGACACCCGCGGGATGATATGGGGTAGTGGATATCTCTACATAGTTAAGTGTGTATATAAGCCGCAATACTGAAATAATAAAAAATGAAACCAATAAAAATACACCTAAGACAATAAAAAATCTAAAAATAAAATCGGGACAGCACACCATCAGTGAACCGAAACCTGTAGCGGATTATTTTAACATACTTTTTGTGTCAATAGGAAATTCCTGTACAAATTTAAATTTAAAAAAAACATATAAATATTAACAACATTGCAAACAATACTTTTTTCTTAAGTCCTATGGAAACTAGTGAGGTATTTACACTTATACGGAATTTAAAAAATAAAAAAAGCTTTGGGGTAGATGGAATCCCACCTATATTAATAAAGAATTGTGTTTTCGAATTAACTATACCATACACGTACTTAATAAACCAGTCGTTCACTGAGGGTACTTTCCCAGATGCATTAAAGATATCTTTAGTAAAACCGGTCCATAAAAAGGGCGATATAAGCGATCCCAATAATTATCGTCCTATTGCGCTATTGCCCACATCAGCAAAAATATTTGAAAGTGCAATGGCCAAAAAAATTTATTCTTTTATGAGAAATATAACATTTTTCACGATAGCCAAAATGGTTTTCGAAAAAACCGATCTACTATTTTGGCTATATACAAATATATTCAAAAAGCACTTGACATAATTAATAGTAAAAAATATGCCGTAGGCCTACTACTAGACATGAGTAAGGCCTATGATAGAGTAAATTATAAAATACTTTAGATAAACTTTATGCTACTGGAATTCGCGGAATTGCTCATAATTGGTTTGAATCGTATCTGGAAAATCGATCACAAATTGTTGAAATTCAGAATACAAACTTCGAAACCGGAGAAATCCAAATAGTCAGATCAGACAAAATCCCGACTATAGGATCGATTCCTCAAGGAACTGTCTTAGGTTGTGTACTATTTCTTATATATATAAACAACCTCCCACAACAATTACAAGAAGAATGTATTATCTTTGCAGACGATGTATCTATCTTGCTATCATCTACAGACAATTTTGAATTAAACGAAAAATTAAATACATCATTCACTAAAATACACGACTGGTTAGAATTACATAATTTAGAGCTGAACTATAATAAAACTAAATTAATCCTGTTTAAAACTTAACAAAAACGACCTCTACAAATAAACTTTAACTATAAAAACTTTACGATCGATACTGTCAACTCTACAACATTACTCGGTATTGAAATTGACACACATCTAAATTGGAAACCCCACATTCAAAAATTAACGAGTAAATTGTCCTCATTTATATTTGCACTCATACATTTGAAAAAGTTACTGACTTAAAAACAGCTCTTTCGGCGTATTATGCGTATGCTCAGTCTATACTAACTTATGGAATAGTCATCTGGGGTAACTGTACTGACATAGATAATATTTTCAAATTGCAAAAAAAAATCTTGACAAATATAGAAAAAACGGACTCATGCAGACCACATTTCAGAAAACTTGGTATACTCACACTTACGTCTATTTACATTATTGAATGTTGTAAGTTCGTTAGAAAACATCCAAATCTATACGATCCTGTAAATACTGTTAAAAGAAATAATCGAACTCAAAATAAATTGAATATTCAATTCTCAAAATTAAAATTATTCACAACAGGTCCCCATACGATGGTAATTAAAATATATAATAATGTTCCAAATAACTTCAAAAATATTGACAACACCAAGTCTTTTATAAAAAAATTAAAGTCATTCTTAATCGATAAAAGTTATTATAATTTAAGTGAATTCTTTATAGATGCAAATAAATAGTAAATGTATGTGTAATAATTAAAAAAAATTGATGTTAGACTAGCAAATGTTAAGAAATAAGATAGTTGGTATTTAGTATGTAGTAGTTAATATTTAGTATAATAAAATAAATAACTACCCTCTTATAAATTGCTATGCCCCTACGGGGCGTCACTTGATGTATGATGTATTTCTTGTGGCATGCAAATTATATAATAAATAAATACAGGAGAGAATCCTGCGCATGTAGCCACTAAGCCACATGTCTTCCAAACACTCCCTTATAAATAGCAACAAACACACAGTGTTGTATTAGAGTATCGATTTCTTTTGTTTACTATATAATTATATTACCTTATTAAATTAAATGTATATTGTCTACTACTGCAATCCTACATATAAAAATAATTTTCTCTTAGTACAAAAATCTAGTTTTCAGTTTTAACAAGTCACTTAAATCTAAACTAAGTGCTTGCGCCATACAAGTTTTCGCTATTTTTGTTAACAGTTGAAATGGGGCTTAGAGAATACTATTAAATAATGCCTGATTTTCGCAACGAGAATATGACTCTTTTCTAATAAATCGATTAATGAATTATATTAAAAGGAAAAATAAATTTCAATACAAGCTTTATTTACTTAATCAAAATGGAATTAAGAGTTGGCGCGTAATGTTAACTTAATTTCCAATGAAACGCATTATTAATTAGGTTATTATTTAATGGATAAAAATATTTTATTAAAATAAAGTTAATAAATTAAAAGAATTATTTATTGTATACCTATACTAACCTTTCAAAAAACGTTTAGAAAAATTCAATTTTGTTATTCTTTATCTATGTCGATCCGTAATGGCGCACTGCTTGACGGGTCTCTCCCATTGTATAATAAAACGTTTACTTTTTGGTCAGAAGTAATACATTAAAGATGTTAACAATTGCGTATTGTGTTTATAGTATAATGTAGAAAGAATTTGCCAGATAATATATTTCGCGCCTTTAACGCCGCTTTCGTTCATACTTTATGAATATCATTTAGTTCAATCGGATGCCGTGGGGTCTTTTTTTTGGCGTTTTCTTTTGCGGCCTTTTATGATACGGCGACCCTATTTTAAAGTATAATAAAAAATTAAATATGACAATCATGACATCAACATATTTTTACATAAATGATCCGCATGCAATTATGGGACGAATAAATATGACGTAAGGAGTCGATATCAAGAATTGCTTTCGACACTAAAATGTCACTAATGCTCGGGCACAAATTCAGCTGTGAGCCATGGTAGCTCAGATATTTATGCTCGCTGTAAATTTTACAGTACGCGAGCAACCCGGGTTCGATCCCCACCAGGACCAATGACATTGTTAATTATCTACTATCTGCTGATCTACTACGTGCTTGACGGTGAAGGAAAACATCGTGAGGAAACCTGACTGTCTGAGAAATAAGAAAAATAAATATTTGGAAGATATATGAAGTTTGCCAACACGCATTGGGGCAGCGCGGTGGACATTTCCTTGTCCTAAAACCCTTTCAGAAATGAGAGGGCACAGGGCCCAGCAGTGGGACAAGTATAGGCTGTAACCTTAACTTTAACTTTTATTCGTGCACGAATGCACACCCACACAAATACACTTTGAAATGTGAATAAGACAAGAATTAATGTGACAAAGCATCGTATTTTATAGGAGCCTCTTCACCTTATCATTGCAGAAGATCGGAGTCTAAGCGCTTACCTTCAAATTTATTGCACGCGAGCAATCTGATTTACCACGTGATCGATAGGAAAAAAAAAAGACGCGAGACCTGCAAATCTGAGGACTAAATTAGTATGAGGACATATGAGGGCCGCTAATACGCAATAGAGCGAACTGGACTCTTTCCTGCTGCAAAAAGTTTTTCAGAATAGTTGTAATGCAGCCCTCGTTACAACTACTTCTTTATAAAAGTCCTCCTCATTGTAAGTGAATGTTGTGGTTCATAAACTAATTAATCATCGACGACATCGAAACTCTCAATCGAGGACAGATGTAAGTAATACATCTGTCCTCGATTGAGAATTCAATTAACAATTTCGTTGATGGGAAACAAGCCCGGTGCTTGCCTATTGTGAAATTTACAGCGACAGATGAGTCCCCGAAATTATCAAGGTGTAATATAGTATATTGAATAATAGTATATTGAAAATTAAAAGACGTGACAAAGATAAAATCTGAAGGAAAAACTGATGAGGATTAAAATAGTTTGTTTCACAAATATATCCATGAACTGATATCTTAACTTTTTATTCCCAGTCCTACTGTCGACAATTTACACTGAAACTGATAACTTTGCTATTCCTCACAAAGCGTCGAGTATTTGTCTTGGTATCACTATTACGACAACATGTAACGGCGCTGATAGCTCGGAATAAATACAACGCTGGATTAAGAACCTGAAAATAATATTCCAAGAATAAAGTTACGAAGATTTAACAGGTTGGTTATATTAACAATTTACTTATCGAATACTTAAGCTGTTAAAGATATATGTTTGTATTAGTAATATTAGAGTGGTGAGATTTTGACGTAAGCTATGTTTTACATTTAAAGTCTAAAGTCTGTTAACAACAATATTTATCAATTTATCATCACCACCAACAACAGAATTAACAATAAAATTATTATTATAGCCTAGAAGTCGCCTCGTAAAACATATTTGTGCTCAAAACGTAATTCATATGAAATGATGATTACCATCCAACTACACAACAAACTTTATTTTCAATTGCCAACCAGGAAAACTAAGATCAACCTTATTCGATTTGTTCATCGTGAGCGCCCTCCAGTATGTGAAAATCCTAAAACTAAACCAATTTGCTCTCTGGATAAAGTTAATAAACACATCATAAAAATAGCCAAAAACGATTTATAATAATCACAAAAATTTGAGCCGTCAATAATAGGTAAGCTTCAATATTTTCCACGAATAGTCATATTCTTTAGATGTTATTCATAAAGTTCCTTAAAAACTTTCTGCAGCCAAATTTATGAAGTCGTAAATGAGGGGAACCATCTATTTAATATTATTAAATGACACTCATATGAAAATATTTAGTTATTTGATTTTACAATAAACAGTGCGCAAAAATTTAGAACTAAGTCAAATTATTGTTCAATGTATGTACTCATGATATTAATTAATATCATCATTTGAAAAGTAATTTAATTAACTTACTAGATTATATTTTTAATATTTAGAAAAAATAATACATATGCTATGAATATGTGACTTTGTGCTGTTAATTAATTTGATTGTTTGCAAATTTGATGAACGGCTTAGATTTTTTTTTCATTTTCGAAATATTTGTATTACCGCTGCAATAAAAATTCCTATATCTCACTTTTTTAAACATTTGGTGATTGTGCTATCGTGTGCTACGGTTGAAGACCTAAAAAACGCAAGCATGAAAATTTAATTTATTTTTACAAATCGCTGGACTTACATAATGGACATGTAATACATCATAATGTAACTACCATTGTGTATTTGTTTGTAATTTAGTTTTTTGTTTCTTATATAGTTATAAATATTGTAAAGTATATAATTAATTTCAAAATAAATTCAATGATTAGAATATATACTCGTACATAACTAAGTAATAAAGAAATCTCGGGCTTAAAAAAACCAAATCAGCAGAACTCAATCAGCACATTCACCCGTTACCCGTAATGAGTTGGCTCGTTTGGAGGCGAGACGGTAATTACATTTTATTATCTCAATGTTAGTTATCTGTTTGGGCGTGACCTGAAATAGGGTTTTTCCGAATTAGTTTTTATCGCTTTTCATTTTTTTTCTCCTCCAAACATTATAAATGATCAAGGTGAAATTGTGAGTATTTAATATTTTAAAAGTCAATCTTAAGAATATGAACAACTATTAACATAGAAATATACAATGTAAGATGTATACATTAACAATGTTTAATGCCCCCCCCCCTAATTCCAGGTTAAGAAGCGTCTAGAGTCAGAAGAATCAGAGAACCTTTTCATTGGTAACGAGTAGTTCTTCCCGAGCTCTCAGGCGTAACAACACATTGATATTTTGATTCTTAATCGAGGATAGATGTATGTGCCTTTGGGTCATAGCGTCTTCTTGCCAACAGGTGTACTATGTGATCACTCTATTAATAAAAGCTACACCAATACTTTCAAACCCCGTCGGTGAGTGTATTTAATTAAAATTGTAAGTACCTGGAAAATAATATTTATTAAGCTAATACTAGTGATAATGAAATAATATTTTAACTTAAAATATTGTATATATCGTACCCTCAGGGGAAAAAAAGCATAAGATGAAAATTGCAATTTTACAGGAGAGCAAAAAAGTCTTAAAATACCTATAACTTTTTTTTCTGTAGACGAAAAATTATGTTTTATACATCCCTAAACAGATAAAAAAATACAACATAATATGAATATGTTCCTTTATTATTTAGTTTTATCATTTTATAAATATATGGAAATTAATATGTTGTGCTACTACTCGTTATTAACTTTGAATGCTCCGTTATAAATATTAGCGTTTATGTACATCTTCTCCTACAATTAACTTACTGTAATAAAAGTAAAACCTTTAACAATTCTATTGAATTTATTAGCAGTATACTTTAGGAGAGCGTAAATATTTTTACTGCATTATTTCCTTTTAATATTTGTTGTTTTTACACAATAACCTAAACTTACGATTTTATTTCATTTATATATTATATAGGTGAACTTTAGTAAACAATAATACCACTCTATTTAGTCTATGAAATGAATTTATTTTTTGTATATCTGGAGTTGATACAAAATCAGTTAATAATATTGGTAAAGCAAAAAAGGGCTCATTTATATTTCGTAACCAATTATATATTTTTTAAAAGTTATAAAAATATTTCAAAACAAAATATATTTGCATTTCTACAACCACAATCAAAATATTTAAGGCAATAATAGTTATTTTAGTAATAAAACTACTTTAAAAGTATTACAATTTTAAAGTGTAAAATCAGTCTCATAACAAAATAAACAAAAAAAATACCACTTATAAAAACAAAAGTTTGCACTTCTACAAATAGTATTAATTTGCTTTTAAAGTTCTTATACCTATATACAAAATAACTATAAAAGTAACAGTGATTCGCCCTTAGACAATTCGAGCACCTAACTATCACAAAAATTCTAAATAGAAAATAGATGTTACCTAAGACTTTCATACGTGGTAGAGTCTTGCTGCAGCTATATTAGTAGTATAGTTATAGCACAAATGGGTCGGCTCGACTGGGGAAGGACCACGCTCTCACAGAATACCAGCGTAAAATAGCAGCTTAACACCGCTGTGCTACGTATGGTGAGTGTAGAGAACCGGAGACCCTTTTTACTGGAAAAGAGGCATTCCATCTTAGTCCTCACGGGTGACAACGCATCTGCATTTTGATTCGCAAACGAGGATAAATGTAGATGTCTATGGGCCACAGCAACCACTTACCATCAGGTGGACTATGTGCTCGCTTGTCACCCTATCCTATAAAAAAAAAAACATATAATTGTAAAAAAATAGCCTGTGTCATTTCATTAACAATAAATTTATTTTGAATTTTCGCATTCATTATTATTTCATATAATTGATCGGGTGTATATTGTGTTTTATTTTTCATATTTTTTTCTATACAGGCATGTATTGAATCGCCTTCATTTTGTGTGTGTCGTGTCTTATACAGACAGGACACACACATCGGTGAATAATTTCTAAGTGTAATGTATGTGAAACAAAAAGATACATCGAAAAATCATATCTATTTCTATTCTGGCCAGAACGATTGTCGGAGTATAACGAAAGAGACTTTATGCTTCTACAAGCTTCCGCTTCAAAAAATTTATACAAGTAACTTGCGATTTCATTAGCACCTCTTTTTGCAATTTGTGTATGCCATAAGAAAGAATAACCCTGTCGTGAAATTAAATTAAATATAGTAAAATTATATGCTGGGTATTTTCTTTTATAATGGAAAATACCCCCATTTAACTGAAGCAGACTTAGTACCTTCTCCAAATCAAATACAATACGGTTTTTAATGTTGGGTCTGCTGAATCTTTTGCCTTCTTATTTCTCTAACAATATTCTTATTTTTAATATGACTTTCGTTCTGCTGCTGGAGTTGGAGTTTAGCATCTTCCGTTGCATTTTCATATTCACTGCATAATTTACAAATATATTTTTTTGGTCTGAAAAGTGAAAGGTTAAATTGCGTAATATATTTGACTATATTGGTATTCACTTGCAACTTTTATAATTTGAAAGTTTTCATTTTCTGAAACCCTGACTTTATATAACCAGTGCATTTTTGAAATATTCAAGTCCTGTGATAAATATTGTCGGGTTGTTTTTTGCCGTAAACAGTGAGACTCTATACAAGGGAATGTTTTTATATGTTGTATAATACTTTGCTCGGTGGCATTTGTTGTTCTATGAGGACGGTTTGCGTGCTTACCCCGTAGGTCTGTTATTTGTTTACCATTATTATACCTACTTATCAATGACCGTGTAAACAGTTATTTCTTTAATACCAAGCGTATTTAAGAAAATTGTTTTACAAACTTTGAGTTTTGTTACGTGTCCTACATTATTTTTCATTGGCAAATAATATACCAAAGTTCGATTTCTTTCCCGTTGTCTCTGAACTTTAATAACTTTAGGTTCCTTAATTTCTGTGATATTCAAATTAAAATGCCACTGAGTCTCATGACAGCCTGTAGCCCAAAAATATTCAAATAAGTTCAGTCTATCTTCATGTTGAACAGTTTCAAAACACTTCAGCTTACAGGCGCAAGGATTTCTCATACATTTTTGTAGCTGTGCGCCTATATTTCGAAGTTTCTTTGTTTTTACTTTTGTCCACGTGTCCATGATTCTTTGTCTTTTTCTAGGCTTGTGGTTACCCTTAGTCACTAATAATGGCTAAGACACAGTAGCTTCTATTTCCGAAGCTACGACTATATTATTTTCTGAGATGATAGGAGGCGTTGAGAGGTTAGTTATATTAACTGAAGCGACAGATGTATAGCTACATGGAAGAATTGGAGCAGTAATTGTTTCTTCGTGGTTGTTATTTGATATCGACTCTAGGACAATTTCATTTGGCAAAGGTGCAATACCGTCTATGTAAGGATCTTCTAAATTAATTTATATTGGTTGATGTTTTCATCTTGGTTCAGTCTTTTATAGGAGATGTTATCTATTTCTGGTCTAGTGGTTATGGTATTAGTGGTAGGTATTGACTTTTGAGGACTTGGTAAAAAAATAACTGTCGGTGAAACTATGAAAATATTGTAATCGTTCTGGTTTTTGGTTGTAAATGCGCTTGATAAAGAAGCATCTTCGTTAAAACTGTAAGTTAGATCCTTCAACAACGATGACGTCATAGGATCTTTAAAATCTCGAACAGGACTGGAACTAGGGCTTGCATCTGAATGTGGTAAATATTCGGAGACTGCTGGCGAAAATGGCTCTTCATCTGATGACACACTCAGTCTATAATTTATCGAGGATCGTCTACAACTGCGACTCGTAGAAGGTTCATTGTAAGAGTTATCATGTGTCACTGAGTTGTTGTTAGTTAATTGATTTTGCTCATTACAACCTAAAAAAAATACTATAGTATTACATAACAAATAATATCCTTAGGCCTTTTCTCTCGTTTGTAGCTAGTAAAAATTTATTATATTAATATTTCGGCAGATTTGTTAGAACTTAAATCGCATGTAACTGAGAGCGAACCTATAGCCTTTTGCCAAAACTGATCCTAAACACAGCACAGTCTCTAAGAATTTCTTAAAACTACAATGACCCGGGAATCGAATAAAGTACCTCATGCACAGCCGGGCACAGTCACGTTTACTACCACTGTTTCGTAGAATTTTAATTGTTTAGGCACTTTAAGTTATAATTATATTATTTTCATTCTGATAGTAAAAAGCTTTGAGCACGGCTGCAGGATGAGTCATAAATACGTGACTGTACATGTACAGTCACGTATGTAATTATATTACGTGTACTCTTTCAGAAACAACGTGACCCTCTACTTATTTAAGCAGGTACCACTTTATGGCTAAATCCATAAGACCAAACAAGATAACACATTAATATGTATTCATAAAATATAAGACTAATCGTTTAATAGGTCCTTACAGTTTACTAATGCAGCGCGACTGTGCCCGGCTGTGCATGAGGTACTCTATTTGATTCTCCAGTCAGGTAGTAGGTAGTTTTTCTTTCGAGAAGTTCTTAGGGCCTATGCCGAGCTTAGGACCAATTTTGGAAAATGAAAATAGGGTCACTCTCAGTTACATGTGATCTAAGTTTTACCAAATCTATTAAAATGTTAATGTAAGACCTCTACTTTTATTCAAATTAAAATACTATCTACTTTAGAACGGTTCAACTACTTACCTAATAAACCCAGAATCTTTTTTGATCTACTATTACGTTTGTGACTTGTTATTAAATTCGTTATTTTTAAAATATATCATTAGTTAATATTATTTCGTAAACGACACGTGCAATGCTGACAGTATCCAACATACATGCATACGCTCTAAGCTTACAGCATACCATATTCAAAGTACTCTGTGCAGCATACACTACCGAGTTACATGCCGCGAGTGAGTGCGAATATCACTCTGCCCCTCGTCCCACACCGACTTATTCACGTTTACTCGCGATATTATAGAATTGTATAGACGTATTATTACTTACTTGAATAACATATATTTTTTTTCGAACGAAGTAACGCATTAATCGTTCTTATTTAATAAAATGTTCCTAGTTAAAAGAAGTAAGTAGACATAATGATGTTCAACTATTTATTAATTCGTGGATGAACATCATAATCGCGTGTAATTAAGTAGCGAAGAAAAAGAAAAAGCGGATAAAGACCATTATCATATTTATTTTATTTGTCTATATAACTTATCTTACATACAAATATCATAAGTGTTATAACGTTTAAACAAAGATCAACATTTTTGCGTATATTCACTTATTCCGTTATTTAACAATTAAAAAATCTAAACTGTCAAACGATATAAATTATGTTTTCTAGCATAAAATCGCCAAAATTAATGATAAAAATCTGAAAAAAAATGAGCATATGTAACTTTAGTCGCTCTTTTCAATCATATTAATAACTAAAATTCAAAGTAATACTACTTATGCTTTTCTTCCCCTGAGGGTACGATATCATATTTTGTAAATACAGTTCTAAAGTTTTAAACCTTTATAATAAAATTTAAGTAACTTTACTTTCTGGTTAAAATTAATAAACGCATCATAAAAATATCCAAAAGCGATTTATAAAAATCACAAAAATTTGAGACGTAGGTAAGCTTCAATATTTTCCACGAATACGAGTATTGATATTCTTTAGATGTTATGCATAAAGTTCCTTAAAAATTTTCTGCAGCCAAATTTATGAAGTCGCGATTGAGTGGAAACATCTAATTATTAAATGACACTCATATGAGACTATTTACTTATTTGATTTTACAATAAACAGTGCCTATAAATTTAGAACTAAGTCAAATTAATGTTCAATGTACTCATGATATTAATTAATATCATCATTTGAAACGTTATTTAATTAACTTACTAGATTATATTTTTAAGAAAAAAAATACATATGCTAAGAATATGTGACTTTGTGTGTTAATTAACTTGATTGTTTGCAAATTTGAAAAATTGCTCATATATTTTTTCATTTTCGAAATATTTGTATTTCTGCTGCAATAAAAATTCCTATATCTCACTTTTTTAAAACATTTGGTGAATGTGCTACCGTGTGCTACGGTTGAAGACCTGTGTACAGTTGGAGGAAAAAGGACATGATTCGTTCATAAGAAACGTAGGCATGAAAATTTAATTTATTTTTACAAACCAAAATGGCTGGACTTACATAATGGACATGTAATACACCATAATGTGACTACCATTGTGTATTTGTTTGTAATTTTAGTATTTATTTTATTATATTGTTATAAATATTGTAAATGTATAATTAATTTCAAGATAAATTCAATGATTAGAATATATACTCGTACATAACTAAGTAATAAAGAAATATCGGGCTTAAAAAAACCAAATCAGCAGAACTCAATCAGCACATTCACCCATTGCATCGAGTTATACTCGTAATGAGTTGGCTCGTTTGGAGGCGAGACGGTCATTACATTATATTATCTCAACGTTAGTTATCTGTTTGGGCGTGACCTGAAATAGGGTTTTTCTGAATTTATTTTTATCGCTTTTCATTTTTTTTTCTCCTCCAAACATTACAAATGTTCAAGGTGAAATTGTGGGTATTTAATATTTTAAAAGTCAATCTTAAGAATATAATATGAACAACTATTAACATAGAAATATACAATGTAAGATGTATACATTAACAATATATAATGCCCCCCCTAATTCCAGGGTAAGAAGCGTCTAGAGTCAGAAGAATCAGAGAACCTTTTCATTAGTAGTTCTTCCCGAGCTCTCAGGCGTAAAAACACATTGAAATTTTGATTCTTAATCGAGGATAGATGTATGTGCCTTTGGGTCACAGCATCTTCTTGCCAACAGGTGTACTCTGTGATCACTCTATTAAAAAACGCTACACCAATACTTTCAAATCCCGTCGGTGAGTGTATTTAATTAAAATTGTAGGTACCTGGAATATAATATTTATTAAGCTAACACTAGTGATAATGAAATAATATTCCAACTTAAAATATTGTATATATCTTATTTTGTCAATACAGTTCTAAAGTTTAAATCTATACTAAAAATATTACTTGAAGATTAAAGAACTAGGCGGAGTTAGTGTAGTTTTATTAACCTCCGATGCAAACAGAGGGCTGTTATATGTTTATAGTGTGTATCTGTGTGATGAACCGATTTGAATTTAGTTTTTGTTTTCAAGAAAATCTTTTCAGCCGTTTGAAAATCATCACATTTGTTTTGGGAGTTTTTACATTTTCATTTAGTTATTTCCCATTTGTTTGCAGATTTAAAAATAGTAAATATTTGGTAAATCACAACATGTATGCCTTAAGCGCCCATGTTATCGGTATTTTTTTAAAAGTAGAATTGTGTTGAATTCTTGCCGTTGTATGCTTGGGATTTAAATTTATTAATTATATGATACCAAGCAGATGGGTTACTATCTGAACAGCCAGCCATCTTCTCTATTGAAATTAGAATGGTTTTTTTTTATTTCAATAGGCTCGCGAATCATACGTGGACGGAATCGTAGTTCTTTAGCAAGGATTTGTGTTCTATCAAATCTGGTGTAGTGGTGAGGGCAATCCTGTACGTGTTCACAGACTGCAGACTTCCTGGAGCGTCGATTCTTTACATCAGCTATGTGTTCTTTAACGCGAGTTTTTATTGATCTTTTAGTTTGTCCTATGTAAGAGAGCCACATTCACAATCAAGCTTCCCTCTGCAATATGCAGGAGTGTACAAACTAAAGTAGTTTAAATACACACAACTTTTATCTAATTGACGGCTCCGTGGCGCAGTGGCTTAGCAATGATTTGCTGCGCTGGGGGCCGCGTGTTCGAATCCCGCACGAAAAAAGTATTTGTATGGCCTACAAATAATTGTTCCGGGTCTGGATGTTTGTCCTTATGCAATTTGTGTTTTTAAACTGCCTCCTCGATACAGAATAAAATCCTAGTGTGGAGGTAACGTTTTTTTTTTTAAAGAAAAATAAAAAATAAATAAATTAACCTAATTACCTTAAACCTCCAATTTTACGATAATTTAATGTCAAACGTCAAATAAAACATTTTAGAAAATCCCAAAGTGCACGACTAATAATGCTCATATGATCGTGAAAGGTATAAAAAAAATTAAATTGTAGTTTTATTCGTCAAAGACTTCCAGTAGCAGTTAACGAAGTACAACTTCAAGACATTCAATTAAGTCCGTAGGTAAAGTCTTATCATAACTAACTAACAAAATAGTCTTACTGGTAGAGGAGTTCCAGTAGCATTCACCGAAGTACACCTTCAGGTGTCTTCTCAAGTCCGGAGGTAAGGTCTCGTCATACGAAGGCGACACTGACAGTTTTTAGAACTGACTACTTGTAATCAATATAATAAAAAAATAATTTCAAATTTTGAAAATGGAACTCTTTGCCAATGTTATTATGTATGCATTTTATTAATTTATCATTTGTTTATGATTTGGCGGCAAATTGAATAATTTTTTGTGTCCTGTCAGTATGAATTTAACGCGAGAAAATTTTCGTACAATGATTTTTTATGACTTTCTTGTCATTTAAGTTAACAAGAAAGTTATGATTTTTTTTAAGGATAATTGTGACAAACGAGCACACAGTCCACCTGATGGTAAGCGCACCCTTAGAATTATACAGACCCAATACAAAATTTTGATATTTTGACTTTCCGCCACAGAACGACCTAAAATGATCATCTGCATCGACTTTAATTAAAACAGTGACCGATTTATGAGTAGAAAAGGACAAACACAATTTAGGTCTTTATCGCTCGGCCCTTGTTCCCCACGCCCTCTCGGGTTTAGAGTGACGCAATCGGTAATGTGCCACGCGTCATAAGTGAAAGTCGCTAAGTGTTTGTTTTTGTGGAGACCTAATCCGGATTCAGTCTTTACATTACTGAAAAATAAGGTATGTACACGTTATTTTTTTGATAAAGACCCATTTTGTAATAAGTCCATGTTATAGCAAAAATGTTAATTGTGTACAAGACTTATTATTGTTTAAGTCCATCTTTTACTGAAAATATATTACAATTAAAGACTCAATCATCCTTTGGTCGTTATAATTATAAAATACTGTGCATTATAAAAACTTATTTGTGATTACGGCTTTCTTGTGATAATATAGTTTTTAAAAGTCATATTGATCGGAATGTCTATCTGGTAATGGAATTGTTTTGTTTCTTCTATTGAATGTGACAATTATGGTTCATATTTTTTAAAATTTTAGGTGAAACAAGTCAAAACATGAAGAGAAGAGTAGATTATATTTTAGAAAAAGTCAATTTCAACAGTAAAAACCAGGTAAACATACTTTTGTTCGTATTATTATTTTTGTTTTTACCAAAACAGTAATTATTTTATGCAATAACCTTCTTAATACCCTTATTTTCAGGCACATGCTAATAATAATACGGAAACATCACAAAATTACCAAGATAACTGTATTCGTATGATATGTACCTTGGTAATATATTTGAAACAGATTGGTGTTGAATTGATGGATATCAAAAATTAAAATATTATATTTTCAGACTGACACAAACAAAGAAAATAATATTCTGCCATTTAATTCATCTTGTGAGGAGTATCCAGATAAATTATCATTCAACCAGATGGACCAAATTGTTGCAGAGGCAAATACACACATTAATAGTGTCAACAGATATTATTTTATTGTATTAACATCAGAACTTTAAACTATTCGCGGTATAGAAAAAGTTTGTACTTACGTGGGTAAAATCGTAAAGAATAACTGCTAGTATTAGGTAGTTACCAAACAGTTTCCTCAAGGTAGAAGTTGTGTGTACTTTGACTTTTATACTGACATAATTTAATCCAATTTTATTTGTTAAAAAATCTACTTTCAAGTCATTCCCGAAACAAATAATAAATCGTTAACGGATAGCCCTTCCATAATAGAAAACTCTCCAAACCGATCCATTCCATACTTTGACCCAAAGGTGCTTTGTGTAGTTGACACCAACAAGGTGGGTTTTCAATTGACAATTTAAATATTATGTTGTTTAATTCTTCTTCTATTTAAATGAAATAATATTATTTCCAGCTACAAACGAAAACGCAAACCCAGGAATTTACTATAGTTTTAGAACTAGAGTTGAACAATTCTGAACAGTCACATGTACCTACTAATGAAAAAGAATACCCACCGTCAAAAAAGTCATATCATGATTCGTCAACATCATCCGACAGTACTACTTCTTCTTCAAGTAGATCTTCATCATCAACGTCGTCGTCTTCTGAGGCTCACACCAATTTTGACAAAAATACATCAAATACCCATTTATCCATAGATGGGCCTTCCACATCCAACTTACGGGTCAAGTTACACGCAAAAATACAAAGAATTACCATCAGTCACCCATTAATTCAAATGAAAGTGATGTAGACTTAAGTGACACAGACCCAACTTATGCTCTTGATAGCTCTCGGTCTAGAAGAACTACTCGTTTATCCAGCAGCAGTTCCTCGTCTTCAGCCAACACTGCCCTCCAATTGACTAAAACTTCCGAGACAACTAGAAAATCAAGAAAACGCATACGAAATCCATCAAACTGGAAGCAAAGTCGTTAGGCAACATAGAACTACAAAGATCTTTCATACGAAATTGCATGATGAAAATTAAGCCAAAGTACAAATATAGTAATTCTGCTAAACCTAGACTACCGAATAATGCATTTTATTTCACAATAAATAACACCCGAATTCGGGTATGTAAGACTTTCTTCATTAATACTCTGGGAATATGCGATCGTCAGATCAGAACAGTAAAAAAGAAGACTGACCCACAAGGATTCTTAAATACTGATATAAGAGGTAAGCACGTATCAAGACAGGCTGCAGATAGATCCAGCACTCATTGAGAATATTAAACAACACATAAACTCAATTCCAAGAATAGAGTCTCATTATTTGAGAGCAGCAACTACCAGAGAATACATCATTGGGGATAGAACCTTAACTGACATCTGGAAAGATTTTGATAAAATTCAAAAACAAGAACGTAAATCCTCTTGTGTCTATTGGGACATTTCTTCGTTTTTTTACAAATCAAAACTCAATTGTCTAAATTTCACTATAGTAGAATTAATGGCTAAGAAATCAGAAATACCTAAAAAACGTAAAATAAATGAAGAAAACAATGACAATGACATAGGTGCTTACAGTGACGTGTACAGCTACTTTTGGGATGAAGTGCAAGGAAACAAGGGAGCTAATAAAATAGGATCGTGTATTCTAGACTATCTGAATAACTTAAATGAACAAAATCCGAATAAAAATCTTCATGTCACTTTTTATTCGGATAATTGTTGTGGACAGAATAAAAATAAGTTTATAATAACGTTATATTCTTATGCAGTTACTCATTTTGAAAACATAGAAACCATCACTCACAAATACCTCATCAAGGGACGTACACAAAACGAAGGAGAAAATGTTCATAGCTTGATTGAGAAAGAAGTTAAAAAAAAAAACAAAAAAGGTGGACCAATTTATGCACCATATCAATATGTAACTCTGATTAAAAATGCTCGTAAGAATGGGAAACCTTTTACCGTTAAAGAGTTAACATACGATTTTTTCACTAATTTAAAGGCACTTCAAGAACTATGGGGATATAATTTCAATGAAGATGATGATAAAAACAATGTTATTTTGAACGACGTAAAAGTTTTGCAGTTTAATAAAGCCGAACCATTTATCTTCTCTTATAAAACTTCGTACAGTCAAAGTGAGTTCAAAAAGGTTAACATAAGGAACAAACGTAAGAAATTGATGAGTCCAGAAGAAATAACTGTGACCAAAGCATTTTCACAAAGACTAGAGTTAAGTGAACGTAAGAAAAAAGACTTGCGCGATCTCATTAATAAAAACCTAATTCCTAGTTATTACGCAGATTTTTATAACTCTATACTGTAATTTTTTGTTATTGTGAAAAAAACATAAACACTCACGCCTGTCACCCAGAGGGGTAGGCAGAGACTACGGACTTCCATTTGGCGCGATCCTTACACACCTCTCTCGCCTCTTTTACATCCATATATCTACGCATACACGCTCGTCGGTTATGGGTACTCCTAACCTGGCCCATTTTTAATGTATCGCCGATTTGGTCGATAAACCTTCGTCTAGGGTGTCCCTTCCCGACCCTGCCGTTCACTTCCGCAACATAAATTTGCTTTGTCATTCTTTCCTCGTTCATTCTTTCTACATGACCAAACCACCGAAGCATTCCTTTCTTAATCCTTGTCACAACGTCATCTTGCAAACCACACTTTTCTCTTATCACACTATTTCTCACCCTGTCATTCAGATTCAGCCCTAGCATACTCCTTAAGGAACGCATTTCTACAGCATTTATTCTACTCTCATGCTTCTTCTGCCAGACCCAACTTTCACTACCATACATTAAAGTAGGGACTAACACAGCATTATGAATTGCCATACGTGCCTTAGTTGACACATTATGAAATTGTTTTTTTATATCAAACTTTAGTTATTTACCTAGATCATTTTAAATACATTAATGAAATTAAATAAATAAAACTATAATATTTAAAACATTTTTAAATCATGGTGCATTTTAGGTTTTTATTTTAATGAAATTGGATTTTTTAAAAAGACCATTCATGTTTTAGGTCTCTATATTTCTGAGTTTTGACTGTAAGATGCGTTACATTCACAAATAAAACACTATAATAGTTAATTTATTTAAGGTAATTTTATATTCGATACGTAAAATTATTGTGAAAGTTTTAAGTATTAAGATCCAAACAAGTTCCTTAATGATTGTGATAAGCTATACCTAATTATTAGGCAATTTATATCAAAAATTTAAGTTTTGTTATGCAAAGTTTATTGATAAATTATTTACCATGGTTGTGATGATTGATAATAATAATAAAAGTAGATTTTTAAGCTAAGACTCTTTGTAAGTTTAATTTTTAAGAAAACATTTTATTCCTTATGTTGTTTTTTATGTATCGAATATAAAATTACCTTAAATAAATTAACTATTATAGTGTTTTATTTGTGAATGTAACGCATCTTACAGTCAAAACTCAGAAATATAGAGACCTAAAACATAAAAGGTCTTTTTAAAAAATCCAATTTCATTAAAATAAAAACCTAAAATGCACCAATATTTAAAAATGTTTTAAATATTATAGTTTTATTTATTTAATTTCATTAATTTATTTAAAATAATCTAGGTAAATAACTAAAGTTTGATATAAAAAAACAATGTCATAATATTTTCAAAATTCAGTCGAATATCTTTTGTTTTCTACAAGATTGATAGACTTGTGAATCTTTATGCCGCGCTTACCAAAAATTTGCGTTTCCTTGTTGAGTCTCTTTAATTCTAAGGGTGCGGTAAGTAGTTGCTGCGGCCCATAGGCATCTACATCTATCCTCGATTACGAATCAAAATGCAGATGCGTTGTGACCCGTGAGGAGTAAGATGGAATGCCTCATTTCCAGTAAAAAGGGTCTGCGGTTATCTACACTCACCATACGAAACACAGCAGCATTAAGCTACTATTTTACGCTGGTATTCTATGAGAGCGTGATCGTTCCCCGGTCAAGCCGACCCATTCGTGCTACAGCTATACCAGAAATATAGCTGCAGCATGGCTCTACCACGTGTAAATGATAGACTTCAATTGACCTTTCACGATGAAGCCCCAACTCATGCTACTCTTTACAACTGATTTAATGAGTTTAAAGGTGGTCGACTAATCTCACTGATGATCTGCGTGACGTCCTTCTATGACGACGACTGAATATAACATCACTGTTGTGCGGCGTATGATAGTAACTGACAAAAGAGAAGACTTATCAGCAGATTCGGACAAGCGTAGGCATTGGTATGAGTCAAGTGCACAAAATCCTGCATGAACATTTAGCGGTCAGGAAGCTTTGTGTACGGTGGATACCTCATAATTTGACAGAGGGCCAAAAACTCCGCCGTGTTGATTGGTATCGTTAAATGTTTCAAAGATTTAACAGGGGTGACTCAAATGCTTACGGATATACAGATAACGAAAGCTGGATTTATTGTTATGATCCTGATACTAAGAGACAGTTTACTGTCTGGGTGTTTCCTTCCGAGGAGTAGCCAACTAAAGTGAAGGGAGGTCGAAGCGTGGGAAAAAATATGGTGGTATCGTTCTTTAGAAGGACAGGTCATTACGCAACAATTGTTTTAGAGGATCGAAAAACAGTTACTGCAGAGTAGTACACTATCAATTGTTTACCACTTGTATTGGAAAAAGTTCGGGAGAAACGACCTCGCAGTAAGAACCTCCTTCACTATGACAACGCCTCATCGCACACCGCCAAGCAAACAATCGGCTACTTAGCGACGTCAGATATGGAATTACTGGGTCACCCGCCCTATAGCCTCGCACCTTGCGATTTTAATTTATTTCCGAAAATAACTTTCATGACATGCGCAAAACGCGGTCGCTCGCTCCTTAAGCAGGGAGCGTTTGCGTCAGCGGTCCGTATAAAAGGCAGTTGTTTTGGCTCACCGCTCACTTAATGCTCAGCCACCGTAGAGTCTACATCACCTGAGGATGCCTCGTGTAGAGGCGAAACACGTGTCGTATTGTCGTCAGTGGTGTGTCTTGCCTAGTGTAGTGGTGTTGGGAGTAGCGGTACTGGGATAAGTGGTGACGGGGATAGTGCACGCAAATGAGAGAGGGCGGGGGTGCTCTTCATACTAGGTAAGACACACCATTTTATTTTGTGTTATGTTTGCGAAGTAAAAATTTTTTATGAATTTATATCACCTGCATATTTTTTATTAATTTATATCATTGGTCGATACCAAATTGCAAAATTCAAAAAACTAACTTGACATGTCGGGATGATATTTGTTATTATTTTTAAACCAAATGTTTACAAAATAATTTAAAATTCAAAATCAATCCATACATGTCAAGTTATTTTTTACGAATCATGAAATTTAGAATTGATATAATACATTCACTATCGTTGGCACTTAAAAAATCTTCAACATATTTAAAAAAATAATAATGTGAAAAAAATTAAAACAAATTACTTCCTGGTTTCCGATGATGTCTTTTCACTCTTATTCGGACCTCGTATAAGTAGTATACCAGTAAACAAAAGTCCTCTCGTTTTAACTCGAGATTTAATACAATGGCGTAGGATTTAAAAAAGATTTTATACCTGTATAAATTCACACCGGCCGAAATATACTAGGATTTTTTTTTTCAATCGTAAGTTTAGAAAATATTATGAGTAGTGTAAATATGGCAAAAAATATATAATTCATTAATTTTTAAGCAATGAAATTTCAATTTGAAAATTTCAATTTGTTATATTTTTTAACAATAAAAAGGTGTATCTCTAAAAATTTATTTTTTAAATTTAAAATCTAATATTTAGGTTAGATTTTTTAACCAATTTAATAAAATCGCTTATTTTTGTAATCGGGAACGACACGGAAAAAGCATATCGGAAAATTTTTCATTGAGTACTCAAACGGAAAACATTCATTATTTTTGCCTCTACTGGAGAACAAAGTGTAAGCTCGGAGTTTATTTATTGTTCGCTTGCGTCAACTTTTGACATTAACGAACTATTATTTGCACAGAAAATTGATCTTTTCAATATAGGGTATTTTGCACCCTGTAAAAAATCCTAAAATACATGTTTATGATAGGTTTTGTAAAAATTAAACGAGAAATGTTGATTTCTATTCATAAAAATGCATTATAAATTTGATAATTCAATTTTAAGAATTTTTTAATCTGTGCTTCAAATCTCCAAAACGCTATCTGCCATATTAGATTCCGTCGTGCCGTCACTGATAAAGTAAATAAGCTAATGTCCTGCGTGTTATTTTGAAAATTTTCAAGTTATCATCACGACTGTTGACTATTATTCCGTATTTTATTGAAATGGTATGATGGAAGATGGATCTGCAAAGCAAAAGCAGAAATTACTAATCTGCCAGGGATCAATACATGTTGCCGGACTTCAGAAGTCTTCGAAATGCTTAATATTTAGTTTTCAGACATGAAGGTTTTTCCTGATGTTGTTGGGTACGATCGAGCTTGTGTGTTTTATGAAATATTAAAGATTTCAAATGATTTCCAGTTGTGTAGCATAAATATAATCAATGTAGATTATTCAACCAAACGAAACGTGAATAAACAGGAATAACCATGAGTAATCTAAACTTTTGTGAACTCGCAAATTATGTCCCATTTATGATAAAATTACCTTAAATAAATTAACTATTATAGTGTTTTATTTGTGAATGTAACGCATCTTACAGTCAAAACTCAGAAATATAGAGACCTAAAACATAAAAGGTCTTTTTAAAAAATCCAATTTCATTAAAATAAAAACCTAAAATGCACCAATATTTAAAAATGTTTTAAATATTATAGTTTTATTTATTTAATTTCATTAATTTATTTAAAATAATCTAGGTAAATAACTAAAGTTTGATATAAAAAAACAATGTCATAATATTTTCAAAATTCAGTCGAATATCTTTTGTTTTCTACAAGATTGATAGACTTGTGAATCTTTATGCCGCGCTTACCAAAAATTTGCGTTTCCTTGTTGAGTCTCTTTAATTCTAAGGGTGCGGTAAGTAGTTGCTGCGGCCCATAGGCATCTACATCTATCCTCGATTACGAATCAAAATGCAGATGCGTTGTGACCCGTGAGGAGTAAGATGGAATGCCTCATTTCCAGTAAAAAGGGTCTGCGGTTATCTACACTCACCATACGAAACACAGCAGCATTAAGCTACTATTTTACGCTGGTATTCTATGAGAGCGTGATCGTTCCCCGGTCAAGCCGACCCATTCGTGCTACAGCTATACCAGAAATATAGCTGCAGCATGGCTCTACCACGTGTAAATGATAGACTTCAATTGACCTTTCACGATGAAGCCCCAACTCATGCTACTCTTTACAACTGATTTAATGAGTTTAAAGGTGGTCGACTAATCTCACTGATGATCTGCGTGACGTCCTTCTATGACGACGACTGAATATAACATCACTGTTGTGCGGCGTATGATAGTAACTGACAAAAGAGAAGACTTATCAGCAGATTCGGACAAGCGTAGGCATTGGTATGAGTCAAGTGCACAAAATCCTGCATGAACATTTAGCGGTCAGGAAGCTTTGTGTACGGTGGATACCTCATAATTTGACAGAGGGCCAAAAACTCCGCCGTGTTGATTGGTATCGTTAAATGTTTCAAAGATTTAACAGGGGTGACTCAAATGCTTACGGATATACAGATAACGAAAGCTGGATTTATTGTTATGATCCTGATACTAAGAGACAGTTTACTGTCTGGGTGTTTCCTTCCGAGGAGTAGCCAACTAAAGTGAAGGGAGGTCGAAGCGTGGGAAAAAATATGGTGGTATCGTTCTTTAGAAGGACAGGTCATTACGCAACAATTGTTTTAGAGGATCGAAAAACAGTTACTGCAGAGTAGTACACTATCAATTGTTTACCACTTGTATTGGAAAAAGTTCGGGAGAAACGACCTCGCAGTAAGAACCTCCTTCACTATGACAACGCCTCATCGCACACCGCCAAGCAAACAATCGGCTACTTAGCGACGTCAGATATGGAATTACTGGGTCACCCGCCCTATAGCCTCGCACCTTGCGATTTTAATTTATTTCCGAAAATAACTTTCATGACATGCGCAAAACGCGGTCGCTCGCTCCTTAAGCAGGGAGCGTTTGCGTCAGCGGTCCGTATAAAAGGCAGTTGTTTTGGCTCACCGCTCACTTAATGCTCAGCCACCGTAGAGTCTACATCACCTGAGGATGCCTCGTGTAGAGGCGAAACACGTGTCGTATTGTCGTCAGTGGTGTGTCTTGCCTAGTGTAGTGGTGTTGGGAGTAGCGGTACTGGGATAAGTGGTGACGGGGATAGTGCACGCAAATGAGAGAGGGCGGGGGTGCTCTTCATACTAGGTAAGACACACCATTTTATTTTGTGTTATGTTTGCGAAGTAAAAATTTTT